>JAQJVK010000015.1:11369893-12833490 GCA_035578135.1 Flexamia atlantica
TCAGATCAAAAGAAGCCAAAATATACCAATTTAAAACAATTTCTTGTTTTTATTAGTAATTAAAGTGATGAGTAGCCAAAACTTGAATAACACTATTCCCTCACAGAATCTCCCACCCAGTAGAAACTGTTGTGTTTCCAGTATTAAAAAGGCTTTAGCGAGGCTGAAAACTTAAAAGTGTTTTCAAACAATCCTTTTTTAATTATGTTATTGATTTTATAAATAAAAAGTCATTTCATAATTTATGGAATTTTTTAACTGCATAGAATATAAACTTAACAAACACTTTAAAGAGAGTAGTAGTAAGACTCGATATTGTTCCAAATTTGACAACAATTCCAAATTCCGAGTTCTTTCAATGAAAAACAAAATTAGCAGCTGTTTCAACTTAACCACTGTTACAAAAAATGCCACTGCACTCCCAATTAACGTTTAACTATTGAACTGCTTACAATACACTCTAACTTACAAACTTCTAAAAGTCCTGCACAAGTAACGAGATCTGCTGTGGCCTTACCTAACTTTTCGAATATGGCTTTCAACTTTGAATATGTAAAACGGAGAAAGAGCAAGAGTTTTAGTTTAAATTACAGAATAAGAAAAGTTTCTCTTTACTGCTTCAAATATATGTTTTCAATAAGAGGTGCTGGTCTAAATTAGTTCTTTAAAAAAATAACTACTTTAAAAACTTGTAATGAGGCAGTCAGCAGTTACTATTTGTTGCATTTATCTAATCCAAACGTATCGCGCACAAAACTGATTGTTTTGAACAGCAAGAATTAAGTTGAAGCCAATTGGGATGAACCTTTAAAGGTAAATAAGCTGTGAAATCTTGCTTTTGTACAGTAGGTAGGTCAATGCATTGTGTGGTATGATGGAAAATCAACCACCGGCCCAAAATTGGCTTTTTGAAACTTGAGCTGCTAATGCGTGCACAGGTTCTAGTGATTTTTTTATTATAATGTTTGAAAATAACTTCATATAATCTTCCTCATATTACAACTTAAAGCAAAATAGTAAAATACAATGAGTAACTGAGTATTGCTTTAGTACTACCTGTTGTATTCTCTTCGCACAGCTAAAAATTAACTGGAAAATCAACAGTTCAGTTCCTAAGGACCATAATCCCAAAAATGAGTATAAAATGTATACAATAAGTCTACGGAATGAATACCATTTAAAAAACGTGCATAAGACTTTGTGTTGGTCATGGTATACATTTCTGAAAATTATAAGCTCAATTGGTTCGGGAGGTTTCCCTTTTACCCGAAAAAAACACTTTCACAGGCAAAATACACATACATCACCTCTTCTATATAATATTATATAGATCAAAGTTATAAAAGTTCTTTACAATATGTATTTTGCGTTTGCTGAAAAGTTCACTGTCAAACGTGAGCTCTATGCCAAAAGCCAAGCCGTGTGTATAAACATCGTGGGGAAACTAAATAGATCAGAAAACAATTTTAGAATTCAATTTAGCAGAATTACACGCGCTACAAGTGTACGAGCACGTGGCTGACATTGGAACGATTCTTTGATTGTCTGTTAGTGACAAAATCTCAAGCTATGATTTTGCAGCAAAGAGTTGAAGCTTTAAATTTAATTATTGGTTTAGTTTTTATATGACTTTGGAAATGCTTTTTCAAATAAAATGTACATGTACAATTGCGTTTAATATTAAACATTAATGATCGATTTTTAAAAGTATTTCCATTTATTTTGTGGGTAAAGTTTGTTTTAAATCACGAAGCCCAGTCCACATTTAAGACTAAAACTAATTTCAGCACTAGCCTTATGCCACGTTATTTAAGTCTAGTTATTTGAAACTTTTAGGTAATTTTACTAAAATGTGACATGGGAGGGATATAAATAAAGATCAATGAGTCATTTATCTTTTCTGACATTCTTTATTTCACTGTATGTTGTTAAAGAGTGTTTATAAAAATTAATGCTCCAAAAATTAAATACAGTACAAATCTCAATTGAAGTAGTTTTTTTTATACAAATATGTTTCGCAATACTTCAAGATGGTATTGGTCCTGAGGGTTGGATCCGAGTCTTTGATTGGAGAAAGAACAAGTCATTACAACAAGCCTCAACGAGACATCGTTAACAGTAACACCAACTGCGATGTCTAATGTCTCGGCTCCGGGCGGCCAAGTCGTCAAAGTGCGATTGTACAACCAAGTTGCAAAGTCGCAAAACACCGAGAAGATGGGATTTAAAAATTCTTTTAACACATTGAATAACTCAAAGGCTAAGACTTGTCATTTTCATTCAATACTCCGAAAATTACGAGTGTTGAATGTTTAATTTTCAGAACTACAAAAACATTTTTCAAGGCGATAAAATTATTAGACCTTATTCACTACCTCGTTCAAATCAAAACAATATAAAAGTGTGGTTCTCTTTGAAAATGAACATTTATATTTTCTTAACATAATTCAACTGTCACATTTTTTAATTTATCATCAGATCGAAGATATAGTTTTCAATGGAATTAACAATTCAATGTGGGGGGGGGGGTTCAATGGGTTAACTATTATTCAATCGGGCTTTATTACAATACATAAAAGATGGAACATGAAGTTCAATTATAATAATAATACAAACTTATGTTTTACAGTCAATTTAATATTTCACAAAGTATTCGTTTTTATTTTTGAAGTTTTTATGATTACAATGAATGAATTTTTTTGGTGTATTTTGTTCAGATATCAAAGTACGATATCTGAACAAAGTAAAGTTTTAACTTTTTAGCGTTAACACAATTTTAATACTGCACATTCCAGGCGCTTCGCGACCACTTTAAAATACCTAGTCAATTATTTTATTTGTTAGTTTCCCACCTCAGCAAAATCAAAGGAGGCTATAGTTTTCTATACAACCAATACTTTTACCAATACTTTTTAGTACTTTTTCTACCAATACTTTTTAGTATTGGTAGTATTGTATATGTATTGATTTATTGAATAATGTATATCCATGACGTTTTATTAGATGGATCAATAATACAATAATAGGTCTCGTAATTATGGAATATTTATTTCATTTGCATATTCCTTCCATTTACCTGGTCCTACTTCCTAAGTTTTCACTTTTCATGAATTTTCCCTCGTTCCAGTAAATCATAATTGAATTGCGGCTTAAAATATCTGGTAGGTGAAGTATTACGATGTTTGCTCTCTACCGTTTAAAGACCAATAATGTTTATAGTAGGTATTCGCAGAAAAAAATTTAAGCAAGCAGATAAATCAATGGTATGTTAATCAAAATCTCCCATTTGCACCAGATGTGAACCGTTTGGCAATATATCAAATCACAGACATGATTAACGCTGAAACCGCGATTGAAATAAACATTAATTATGCCGCAAAAACCTACAAATGAGGTATTTATATTCGTAACATACCATCTTAGTAACACAAAAATTGTACTTTAGCCTGCTTACCCTTTCAATCCTCATAAAAATCACAATTTAATGTAAAGGAGCCACAATGTCAGCGTTTACATTAGTATTTACTTTTGATAAATTGATCAAAATAATATTTTTCCTTATTGTTAAGGGGACAAGAAGTTTCAAGTTTTGAATTAAATTAAGTTTGGCCTTTTACTTAACTGGAGGTAAATGTTATTAAAACTCTATACAACATAAATAATTTGTTTAGCTTAAAGTTTATTGATTGAATGCTTACTGATTTTTTTTTCATTTTTAAATTTCAACCCTTCCATAAACAACTTGTAAAACTCCCAGATACATTTTACCACAAATCTGGACCACTTTCATTGATAGAGTTCAATATTTCACGGCCGAGAAGATGTCCATACATCACAGGCTCTTAAGAGGATTGCCGTTAAATCTTAATACTGCATAATATGTTGTAGGAAATGTTACTGCGTATTAGATGAAAATTTTAAACCAGTATAAGTATTAAATATGTTCAAATTACGCTAAAACTTACGTTAACAATTAATTTTAAATTTGTGTGACTGATTCTACAAACCTTTAAAAATTTTAATAAAATGCAAAGAATTTTGATGGCTCTCCGCCTGGTTTATTCGAGTACAGGGAAGATAAAATAAAAATGAAAATGAAAACCCCAATAAACTATCACTATGAATAAATGTATGATTTTATCTTAAAAATATATAAATATTTTCTCTATTTGATTCCTAATTTCCCTTTGCTTTGAACGTTAGTGATTTCAGTGAAAAGAAACCTCTACATAAATTTTATTGCAGGTAAATCTAATCAACCTACCAACAAAATAGACTGAGGAGGATTTTATGCCCAATACAGGGAAAAATAGAAGGAAATCAAAACAGAAATAACAAGGAATGGGAAACAGTCAATCACAAAATATCTGTGAGCATGACGACAAAACCTGCATTGTGTCTGAGATAAGGGAATTTGTCCAGGTAAAAAAATTCCGCATGGTATGTCCTGAACCTACTAAGAGTTAAAAAAGTAGCATTAACTTAGAATTAAAGAGTTCATTTCCCGCGTTAAATATAATATTTTTGAGGTAATAATAAATTTATTCTTTGTTCTAAAGATTACGAAAATAAAGTAATACACTTTTTGTCTTTGTTATATTGTATTACTGAACAGTAATAATAAAAATGTTCAGAGAAATAATTTCAAACCATCAGGTACTCATCAATTTTTTTCATTTTGCAGGCCATAATCTAATTTTTTAAGACTATAATTTCAATTTTGTTTTTGCATTAAATCTCTTTGAACCTGTTTATATTGGGCTGTTATTTCCCAACTGAAGCATGTTTTTTTTTTATTTTTATTATTATTTTGTAGTAATAATGAGCCTTACTTAATGCAAGCATGATCAAGTGTTTCAACTCGGGACAAGAGATATCAAAGCTTCCTCCGAACTTTGTATTCTGCACGTGTTGTGGTCTTGAACAATACACTTATTTAAAGGTTTATTGACTTTGCCCCAAATAATAATACCACTGTTCATCATCATACGGGAATGCAATATAATCACTTTGTACCAATAAGAGACTCTTGGGAAAAATTCCTAAAGTTGAAATTACTCTATGTTATTGATTGACGGAGCAGAATTACTAAAAGGAGTCTCTCTACTGGTCTCTATGAATAAAACGTCGTTTCATAATAGGTCACGTAAATATTTTTCACCTTAATCAAGAAGTGAGTTGAGAATTTAATTCTTTTTTCACGGGAGGTTCCATATTAAAAAAAAAACCTTTTATTACTGTAAATGGCAGATAATGTTGTTTCTTCGTACAAACATTGAAGTGTTTCAACCCAATTGAACTATGTTAGTTTAATGTAGGTGGAAACTAAATTCCCATAATAGCTCATATATTAACAAATTGTTGTTAGCATGCGCCAAGCTTTACATGCCATTGCAAATAAAGGAGTAATTTTCTTTAGTAGCAAGATAGTTTCAGGAAAGTCGTTAAAGAAGAGTAATTGCAGTCAATATTGCCGCCAAGTGTAATTGGCTAATCAGAGAATAATCATAGCCGCAGACTACGATTTAAGAGGGATAATTAAAAAGGGTCCGCGTGGTCGAATGCCTTTTAAAAATTATTGGTAGAACACTGCATATTTTACTGAAACTTTCTTAAAACATTTGTATATTTAAATATATCAAAAAGAAAAGAATGCTTACAATTTGCTTTAAAATCTAGTTTGATGATGATGTAAAAGGTGACCAAAACTAAATAAGTCTTCATTGCTGAATCAAACTTTGCACAAATTCAAGGTATTGAACCGCTTTGAAGATGAGCGATTCACAATTTCAATTCTTTGATGGCGTTCCGGGAACTGAGTCCGCGAGCTCTGTAAGCGAAATTAGAGACTCTAACCAAAGCGCTAGAAACACACACAATTTTTAATTTAATCTGTGGCTTTTAAAGGCTTTTAAAAATGTCTGGTGATAAACTGTACGTTTTACTGGAACTTTTAAACAAAATTTGTTTATTATAATATCTTCAAGATAAAAGTGCTTACAATTTACTTTGAGAGTCTACTTTGATGACGTAATAGGTGGCAAAAACTGTGTTAGTCGTCACTGACAAACGACACTTTACACGAAATTTGTATTCGACCGCTTTAAGGGAGAGCGGTTCACACTCTTCACTCTTCAGTTCTTTGACAGCGTACTGGGAATGGACCCCACGACCTCTAAAAGCGAAACTCTAACCAAAGAGCTAGAAACACGCAAAATTTTAATTTTAATTTGTGGCTTTTAATGGCTTTTAAAAATTGTTGGTGATAAACTGTACGTTTTACTGGGACTTTCTTACAACATTTTTATATTATAATATCTTCAAGATAAAAGTGTTTAAAATTTGCTTTGGGAGTCTATTTTGGTGACGTAAAAGGTGGCAAAGACTGTGTTTGTCGTCATTGCCAAACGACACCTTACAATTCGACCGCTTTAAGTGAGAGCGGTTCACACTCTTCAGTGGTTGATGGAGTACCGGGAAGCGAACCAGCGACCTTTGAAAGCGAAATTAGAGACTCTAACCAAAGCGCAGGAAACACACCCACAATATTTATTTTTTCATTAACCTTTCTACTCAACCGTAATCATATTAAGAAATAAATACTTATCATGTCAATATTAGTAGACCTGCTGGGAGTATAGGACAAAATGACCTTGAACTTGACCTTTCACGTGATTGACCACGTGATCGGTGACGTCATCAAGATGGTGGCGTCCACGTGTGTTTTGGCGGGTATTTGACGTCATCAAGATGGCGGCGCCCACGAGAGCACGTGTTCTAACCTAACATTTTCCGACCACGTGTGTTTTGGCGCGCTTTTTGAATTTTACCGCCTTTTCTCCGGGCTGTTGACGTCATCAAGATGGCGATGTATATATTTGTAGATAATACCAACCTACACTATCATACCGAATTTCAAGTCGATCGGTTGAAAAACACGTCCACTATAAAGCCCTAAAGTTTAAGGGTTGAAGAGCTCTGTAGGGTTGCCCATTGGGTTTAGGGGACTGGAAGGAAATTTAAAAAATACTACACTGTAGTGTCTTCCTTTTTACCAAAATTTGGAATTTTCCTACAATTAGCATAAGGGTTAGAGCTGTTTTAGTGTAAGGGTTGATAAAAGGCTTAATAGGGGATGATGGTTGATTATGGATTCCAACCGTCATAGAGTAGGCCTAGTACTATTTTTCGATCGAGTTTGAACCTTCAAGGACTTCAAACAGTGACGCAATAAGCAATAAACTGTTAAGGGTTAATTTCATCCCCCATCGAAAAATCGAGTAGTTTCAAGCGATTTCAAGTGAAAAACGCTAGAATTAATAATCTCAGATGATTTTGACCCGATTTGGTAATTAACATTTTAGGGGTGGTTCTAGGGGTGGTTCACCCCCATAAGGTATACCTAAGCCTAACGATGGTGGTAATACACCCCTGTACCAAATCTTGGACCGATCGAATCAGAAATAAGGGAGATATGCAAAATCAAGTGATGGAACTGAATTATGAACGGACAGTATTGGCAAGTGAGATGTGAAGCGGACAGTATATCAGGAAAAGTCAAACGGTTCCCAGACTGGAACGGTGCCAATCCACTAATATATGACAACGACTCGCAATTATTTCGGCAAAGTATCCTGTCCAATTTAAAATAAATGAACCAGGAAAATTAAACGCATTCTTTCCGTGTCCGGGACCACGCCCTACAATTATCCTTCGCGGTCCCCGGTTTGTCAGTGATAATCGTAAGCTGTCCAATGTACCAGGAAAACAAGGCATATTTTCCGTGTCTGGGGACCACACCCAGCAATTAACCTTTCGCGGTTCCCGGTTTGTCGGCAACTACCGGTTCCTGGGCGTGGGCTAATGGACCCCACCCAGCAGGGTATAAAGAGGCTGCTCGGTAAGGACTAGTCACTTCAGTCTCACTGGTCCTGTGCTTTGTATAGTGCTCACCGTGTACTCAAGTTCAGGTTAGTGGTATAAAGTTCTTAAAAATATTTTTACTTTCATACTTTAATTGTGCGCACTTCTCTAGAGTAATCTAAGGCCATAAGGTTAAGATAGTCTATTTCCACTTGTGTAATTATCTCTCTTTGTTCTTTTAATCATATAAAGGTCATAGAGGCTAACGAAGCCGCATTTGATAACGGGTTCTTTTCTTCTTTAGTTAGTAAATAGCTGATAAGACTGTTTTAGTCAACCGTTTGGATTTTATCCGTTGAATTTTGAATTTAACGACATAAACGTCAGTTAGCTTGGGTCTATTTATTTCCTTGTCCAAGGAAAGAAATTCTTATTCTGCTTTTAGCTTTTGAGCGAACAACACACGCGGTATAAACTTATTTTTATCTATCTTTAGCTAACACTTTAATTTAAATCTCTTGATAAGTCGTCATGGAGTCTTACAATGTTGGAAGCCCCAATGAAACTGCAGACATTGAGCCTGTCAATGTTGATGAGCCTAACAATGTTGAAAGCCCCGATGAAACTCCAGTCGTTGAGCCTCTCAATGTTGTTGAGTCTGACAATGTTGAAAGCCCCGATGAAACTGCAGTCATTGAGCCTGTCAATGTTGTAAGCACCAACGAGACGTATGTCAGGCGTTTTAGGGTGTACGGTCTTAGGACTACATTTAAATTTAACTCTCCTCCGGAAGGTGTGTCCGAAATCGATTGGCTTAGAACGGGGTTTTCCAGCCTCGTGGAAAAAATGAAAGCTGATGCTTCGGAAGGGGATCAGCTCGGGTTCACTTTGCGGAGTTTAAATTTAAAAAACAAAGAGCCCGGATATGTAGCCTTTCGACCAGTCTCTGAAGTGGATGAAGACGTGCTTTGGACCATCTTTGGAGGCATCGTCCAGAGTAACGCTGATTCCATCACTTCAGCAGACACCTTCCAGGTCGAATGCACGCGAGTCAATCTCCCTGTAGGCACCGGTAGGAAACGACCTGGCTATTTCAATACGTTCAGTGAAGAATGCCACAAACGAAGGGGCATTGTAGTAATAAAAAATACCGACAAATTGTGTCTCCCTAGGGCGATCGTGGTGGCAAAAGCTAAAGTGAAGAAAGACCCAGAATACGAGCTTATTCGAAAGGATAGACGGGGAAGGCAGACTAGGAAGGCGGAAAAACTTATGCAGAAAGCAAGGGTGGAAATACCTGAAGAAGGGGCAGGTATCCAGGAATTGATCAAGTTTCAAGACCACCTAAAGAAGTATAAATTGACGGTGTATAACTTTGACAGGAGAGGCCGTGATGTGTATTTCGAGGGAAACAACCCTGATGCCAAATATAGAATAAATCTACTATTCCAAAACGGCCACTTCAATGTAATAACATCACTGACTGCCGCCTTTGCATGCGATCTGTATTGTGAAGCCTGCCACGTCCCGTACAGTAACAAAGGGAGTCATAGGTGTACAAACATCTGCCCCGCCTGCCAGACTGTCTCCCCACCTTGCGTCGAACAAAATGGCGGAGTGACCTGTGATGATTGTAACATGATATATAAGAATGATATCTGCTTCATGGCCCATAAGAAGGAGCGTTGTAAAATAGTTAGAAGGTGTTTGGACTGTGGAAAGATTATAAATCTGAGGAACAGAAAATCCGAACACGTCTGTGGTGAAGTGTTTTGCATGATATGCAGGGAATTTTTGCCGCCCGACCATCAGTGTTTCATGAAGGTCGATAAGTCAGCCCCCAAAACCAAAGACTCCCTATACATATTTTTTGATTTGGAGACACGCCAAGATGAGACACTCGCTAACGATCCCGAATCAAAACTGCACATCGCGAATCTGTGCGTCTCCCAGCAGTTCTGCTGGAAATGCATAGAGGGAGAAGAATGTGACAGTTGCGCTGACCGCACAAAGATTTTCAGAGAGGACCCAGTCCCTAGATTTATTGACTACGTCATGGAAGTCAGGCAAAAATTTAAAAATGTCTGTGTAATTGCCCATAATGGTCAGGGGTTCGATTTTCAATTCCTCCTAAAGTGTATAATCGAAGAGACGAAATTCACCCCCGAACTCATAATGAGAGGTACAAAAATCGTTCTGATGGAGGTGGACAACGTACGTTTTATAGACTCACTGAACTACTTCCCCATGGCTCTGTCCGCACTCCCCAAAGCTTTCGACCTTCCTCCGGAGAAAAAGAAAGGCTACTTCCCTCATCTGTTCAACACGGTTGAAAATCAAAATTACGTGGGGCCCATACCTGCTAAGGAATTCTACTGCCCCGATACCATGTTTGAAAAAACATACAAACAATTTGAGAATTGGCACAACGAACAGATGAGTCAAAATTATGTTTTTGATTTTCAAAAGGAAATTATAGAGTATTGTCTATCTGATGTTGAAATTTTGGCCCAAGCGTGCATTAAATTTAGAAAACTCTTCTTGCAGGAATGCAGGGTAGAGCCTTTCCTAGAGTCTGTTACGATCGCGAGCGCTTGTAACTTAGCGTTCAGACGTAACTTTTTGAAACCAAACACAATCGGCCTGATTCCAAAGAACGGATATCGCATGGTCGATAACCAGTCCGCAATTGCTTTGCAATGGCTGACATGGGAGGAAGACCAGCGCGAAGTAACTATTCAGCACGCTGGGCGGGGGAGAGAGGCTAAAGTTTCAGGATTAAAAGTTGATGGTTTTGATGGGGAACGCATTTATGAGTTCCAAGGGTGTTACTACCATGGATGCCCAAAATGCTTTCCCTACAAACGAGAGGAGCCTCTGAAGGAGGATCCCTCTGACAGTCTACACCTCAGATATGAAAGAACTAGACGTAAAATTCAAAAACTGTCCGAAACCCCCTATGAGCTTGTTGAGATGAGGGAATGTGAATTTCGGAAGTTAAAACGTAACAATGATTTGGCGTACCTAAACACACTTCCGATTTTGAATTTTCTCCCCCTTGAGCCTCGAAACGCTTTCTTCGGAGGAAGGACAGGTAATGCAAAGACGTATCACAAGTGCGAGGATGGAGAAACCATCCAGTATGTGGACGTGTGTTCGTTGTACCCGTATGTATGCAAGAGAGGGCACTACCCTGTAGGACACCCTAAAATACATGTAGGTGATAGAGCTTGCCGAGAGCTTGGATTGAACGTTAACGGTATCGTCAAATGCAAAATCCTCCCACCTCTTGACTTGTATCACCCTGTACTCCCCGCAAGAATGAATAACAAACTGATGTTTGTGCTGTGTCGTAAATGTGGCGAGCAAATGAACCAGCAAGACTGTCACCACAGCAGTGATGAAAGAGCACTGACTGGAACCTGGACAATGGATGAGATTAGAAAAGCAGTGGACAAAGGATATGTAATTTTGGATATGTATGAGCTATGGGAATACCAAATGGCCACCTATGAGAACGGAGGGCTTTTTACAGACTTTATCGACAAATTCTTAAAGATCAAACAAGAGGCATCAGGGTATCCCTCGTGGTGTGTGACGCAAGAAGACAAAGAGAAGTATGTTAGAGATTACAAGGAACACGAAGGCATAAGTCTGGATCCGACCAAAATTGAAAAGAACAGTGGGCTTAGATCTCTGGCAAAACTGATGTTGAATTCGTTTTGGGGCAAATTTGGTCAGAGAGAAAATCAGACAAAAGCGTCACTGATTAGAGATCCTAAGGATTTCTTTGCATTGATGACGACTCCAGGTGTCCAGGTAAATACGATCAGAGAGCTAAACGAAGATGTGCTCCTGGTGAATTGGCAAAACATAGATGAGGTGGGTGAGTCACTTCGTACGGTCAACGTGGTGTTGGCTGCTTATACGACAGCACAAGCGAGACTAAAACTTTACGAACACCTTGAAGCTCTCGGTGGACAGGTCCTCTACTATGACACCGATTCTGTCCTCTATATTTACAAGGCTGGGCTGTACAGGATACGTACCGGTGACTACCTGGGAGAAATGACGGATGAGCTGGCCGAGTACGGTCCGGGCTCTTATATCATAGAATTTGTTTCTGGTGGTCCTAAGACCTACGCCTATCTTGTGTGGTCAACGAACAGAAATGCTCTAGTTGAGGTGTGCAAAATTAAAGGATTGACTCTAAATTTGAGCACGTCTCAACATTTGAATTTCGCCAAACTCAAAGAAATGGTTCTAAGTGAGGCGAAATTGACTGTTGAGACGACTGAACGCAGGATAAGACGCACTAAAGACAAGGAGGTCATCACGATCAAAGAAAAAAAACTGTTCAAAGTGACAGGACCAAAAAGGAGACATGAAGGTGACTACGATACCCTGCCTTACGGCTACCGCAAACGTCCCAGACTTTCCTAACCCTCCTGTGCTACCCCTGTCCATTCCAATAATACTTACATACAACAACAACAACAACAACAACAACAACATCATCATCATCATCATCTTTACCGCCGTACATAGTCAAATTTTTATTTTTGTGTAATCAAAAACATTTTTGCGGTTCATAGAGAGCGCTTATCAACTTTTCAAATTCAGCGCTACTCAATGCCCCTTAGAGTCATGTCTAACGTAGAGTCAATTATTAAAATATCTGTCATGAATTTTATAAGAGGATTCCTACCACCACCACCAAGGATCACCGGTATGGTGGCTCAGTAGATTGAGTGACCCAGCTTCAAACCTGTGTGACTCCTTTGAAAAGCCGTGTGATGATGGATATGTGTGGGTCTAGTGAACTGAGTGACTCAGCTTCAAACCTGAGTGACTCCTTAGAACGATCATGTATCAGAAGAACCTAATAGATTGAGTGACTCAGCCTTACACCTGTGTGACTCCTTTGAACGGTCAAGTGATGACAGAAGACGGTACAGTTAAAAACCCTGCGTGGGCTTAGTAAATTGAGTGATTCAGCGTTACACCTGTATCGCTCCTTAGAACAGCCGTTGAGACCAAGGGTTTAGTACATTGAGTGGCTCAGTTTTACACCTGAGCTCCTCCCTGGAATAACCCGTTTGAATGTGAAAAAGGCGATTCGAGGTGGTGGCGGTAGTGTCTCTCTCTTTCACGGAATTCCTGGCCCAATAGACGGTCAGAAGGGAGGTGAGGTAGCTCACCACAGCATACAGCGTAGGCAGGGGCTGTATGGGTATTATGTAGCTGTTATCGTTCACGACAGTGTCCGGTAACTTTTACAGAATACCAGGGGGCGGAGGCGGCGACTAGTTTGTTTTTGGAGGCCGTCACGCATCTGCGGCGGTGGAGGGGCCGCAGAATCCCGGGGTTTAAAATAAAAAAAGTCTTTAAATCCCTTCATTATAAAGATGGATACGAGAAAAGCTATAGCTGAAGAGCTGCATAAGCAGGCTCGGAAGAACTATCCCAGACGTAGGGTTACCCTTAAAGGGGTTCATGACCTTTACCAAGGGGATCTGGTCGAGGTCCAGCCTTATGCGAAACTAAACAAAGGATACAGATACATAATGACTATGATTAACTGTTTTACAAAATTTGCCTTTGCGGTTCCGTTAAAGGACAAAACCGGGTCGGAGGTAGCTAAGGCGTTAGAACCTATACTCGTCAAACACAAAATGAAAAATTTGCAGACCGACGACGGTAAGGAATGGTTCAATAAACATGTGAGCAAATTAATAAGGAAGTATAAGATAAATCATTACTCCACATATTCGGATCTCAAAGCTAGTATCGTGGAAAGATTTAATAGAACATTAAAGACACGTATGTGGAAAATGTTCACTGCACAGGGCACACACGAATGGTTGAGCATTTTACCGGATATCATAAAGTCCTACAATAATACCAAACACAGGACTATTGGAATGAAACCTAAGGACGTTAAACCGAAACATGTTAAAGACATTTTGGCAAGACTAGATAAGGTAAAAACGGTCGCTTACAAACCTAGATATAAGGTAGGTGATAGTGTGAGGATAAGTAGACATAAAAAGGTGTTCACCAAGGGGTATCTGCCGAATTGGACGAACGAGGTGTTTAAAATTTACGCTGTCAAACCGACTAAACCTGTCACATATATATTACAAGATTACAAAGGAGAAATACTCAAAGGGGGATTCTATGAACATGAACTTAGTCTGTCTAAAACCGGTGATGTTTATCTGATCGAAAAGGTCCTGAAACGTGATGGAGACAGAGTTCTCGTTCGATGGTTAGGTTTTGATAAATCCCACGACACTTGGGTCCACAAGGACTCTATAAAATAAATATGCATTCTTGAAAACCAATCATTGTAATACGAGATGCGTATAATCAAACACTCGTTTAGGTTGCCCATAGAGAACTTTGATTCCTTTGTCGGCGCCGGTATGACGACGCGGAAAAGACACGGTCCTCTCCTTCCAAACACCATTCGTTGTATAATATGCGGACCGTCAAACTGTGGGAAAACCAATGTTCTTTTCAATTTACTTTTCGATGCGAACGGGTTAAGGTTTAAAAACGTTTACATATTTTCAAAATCTCTGTATCAGCCGAAATATAGGTTTCTAGCTAAAACAATGCCCAAAGAGATAGGATATTTCGCGTTTGACGACAACTCACAGGTGCCACCGCCTAGTGAGGCTAAATCTGATTCAATCATGATATTTGACGATATCGCTTGTGAGAGACATGACAATATACGGAGTTATTTCACGATGGGTCGTCACAAGGATATAGATACATTTTACTTGGGTCAGACCTACAGCCGTATCCCGAAACAATTGGTCAGGGATAACTGTAACTTTTTGATAGTATTCAAACAGGATGATATGAACTTACGCCATATATATTATGACCATGTCAATACAGATATGACGTTTGATAAATTTAAACAGTTATGCGGTATGGCGTGGAAAGACAGTCATGGTTTTGTCGTCATAGACAAAGATAGTGATATTGATAAAGGTAGGTACCGCGCAGGTCTAGACAGTTTCATTCAAGACTTATAAAGATGCGTATCTACACGTACAACGATCTAAGAGGGTTTAACGCGAGACTGCATAACGTAAAGTCGAATTTGTGTACGTTTTATTACAGGGACAAAAAGAGATTTTGCGGAAACTATTGTAGTCGCAAGGGTAAACACGGCCATCCCTTTAACACACGGTGTTGGAGGCACAAAGCACCGAAGAGCTCCCCTATGATGCCTCGCGTAGTATTGCTCATGATTTCATCAAGTGAACGGACATACAACCGTGTTGAATGGATAAGTTTCCTAAAGAAATGTCAATATAAAAACATACCTCTCGAGCTTGTGATCTATCACGAGGACATGAATAATTCAACGGTAAGAGATCCTCAGAACTTAATCTCTCGCTTCAGACCTTTCCCAGACATATTTGGTAATGTACTCCCGTTACGTAATCAACACGGTAGTATAAATTTTGCTCAAATCGTTATCAGAATGTTAGAATACGGATGTAAGATACCTCACGCCTCTAAATGTATTGTACTAACCGAGCGGACCATACCTATTAGACCACCGTTAAAAATCTATAATACGGCCTTATCGCTTAAGTGTTACATAGATATTAGCTATAACACTGCATGGGGTCCGATTCCCGACGGTACACCGAAGGGACCTCGGGGAAAACCGTTCGCCGCCGTGAATAACTATTGTCAAGGCCTGTACACTGTGGAATTTCTCAGGGAAGCGCTGCCGACAGTGCCATCACAGTGTGAAAAGTTCGGTATAAGTTTCAGAAACGGTGTATATAGTGTGACGAACAGAAAGCTGTTTGAACAATGGATGACTTTTACAGGTACTAATCCTTGCGAATTTTGGCTCCTAAACTCTTATCTAATGTATAATAGACATCTCGATAAACCGATGGCGATATTGGGTAGATTCATGGAAAAAACGGTGGAAAAGGACAAGTATGTCGTCACACATGTTTCACAGTGGAGACCTGATGACCATAGACCTGGGGTGGAGGTAAAACGAGCATGGGTATTTAAGAGCTTCACTCGCAAGTATGTGATCCCCTGGTTTGACAAACGGGAAAAACAATATTACCACGGGTTAAATTTCACTACTGGAGTTTCATTGCTGGACATTATCAAGTATTTGCGAACACACAAAGATCGTGCGATGTTTTTCAGGCAGGTAGAACTTCCATAAATTAATTTACGATCAAACATAGGGGCAGTAGAAATCATGAAGTCAAACAAGAAACATCTCACGTTACGCATAGCCAAACTCAAAGAGGCTATTAGGCGTAAATACAATACTTTTAAGACCGGTATTGCTGATACTGAACGGTTTTTTGAAACTAAATACAAACCGATAATTAAAGAGCTTAAAAAGTCCAGTATTTCTCCGAAGGAAGAGTCTTTAATGGTGTCGAAAAAAGAAGAAGTAAAATATGATGATGATAATGATGATGATTATGAAGAAGAAATGAGTGAAACTGGTGTTGAGAGTGAAAATGAGGAAAAGTTTATCGATGCGCCAGAAAATAATGATCCATTATCATCACCATCACCGTCACCATCACCCGAGCCTCATAGAATGTCAAGCAATACGTTTATTAGAACCAACTTTGAACATCCTTTAACTAGGCAATATATGGATCTTTTCATGAAAGACCGTGGAGGAAAATTTACGAAAATCGATCACAAGTACGGTCCGAGGTATGAGGACGGAAATACTTTAATGGTTGGTAATAAAATACTAGATTTTGATAGGAACGGTGATATACTGATCGGTGATAAACGATATGACGGGGCCGAAGGACTTTACGAATTACTGTTTATGAGAACACCTGACGAAAACCTGTTCAATGAGGATGATTTAGACTCTTACAAATCTCTTTTAATCGAGTCGAGCGCGCACAAAAAGGGGTATACGTCTGACGGTCCGGTGAATAGAAATACATCCTATAAGTACAGAGGTGTTATTATAAAAATATTCCCTGTACCTAATAAAACAGGATCAGGAATGCACTGGAAATCAACAAAATCCCGCGACATTGTCCACTGGGATGATCCTAACGAGCTTGTGGACCGTTTGCGTTTACTAGTCATGTCCGCCGAGACAGGGAATAATTCTCATACAAATGAGATACTTAACATCGTCGAAGAGTTGAAAGAAGGCGGATTTATAAAAGGTGTAGGAAACAAACGTTTTCAGACATTGTTAAAATGAACGTAGACAAGTTCGGTCGTTATAGTTACACTGGTATGACCATAGATAAATTTGGTCGCCACACGTCAAAAGAAAGGATACGGGGACCTAAAGGTGAGGGGTTTAAATTGACAACTGACGGCAGTTATGATATCGGAAATAAAAGATTAGTCAACGTTTCAGACCCCTTGTCCGAAGCTGACGGTGTTAATTTAAAAACTCTGCAGACACATACCGGTTCTTGTTTAAAACTAAACGATAACAATGAGTTTTATGATGCACAAAATAGACGGATCACTAATACTGGCGATCCAATTAGTGCGGGCGAGGTCGTAACTAAAGGGTACATTGATTCCCGCATCCCTAAAAGACTAGATTCCACTTTAAGTTATTCTTTTCACCAATACAGATTACAAGATTTAGCCGCGCCCGTAACCGACGGAGACGCTGTAAATCTAAAGTATTTAACAGATAATGCATTGACCAGAACCGATGGTACGAATGGGTGGGATTTTAATCATCTTCGACTGACCAATGTGAGTAAACCGCGTGATGATGGAGATGCCGTAAACAAGAAATACATGCACAATAATACGGTTATTAAATCCACCAAGGGTTTTAACTTTTCGAAAAGTCGGTTATTGATGGTAGGATCGCCTATGGACGATTTGGATGCTACTAACGTTGAATATGTCAAAGAGAATTCGTTGCATAAAACGAAAGACGGTAACTATGATGCAAAGTCCCGTAGAGTGATGAACCTCGCTAATCCGAAAGAAATGGACGACGCTGTAAGCAAAAGATATCTCAAGACAATCATAAGTGATCTAGCGTACTTTTTATACAAGTCCACTCATAAAAAAGGTAGGAGTCAGCCTATACCTCCTGAGCAGTGGAAAAATAAAGTGTTAGAGTCAAGTTGGGAGGATCTATTTAACGATGATCACGCTTGATGAATGAATCATTTATAAAATGGTTAGGCGCAAAGCAACATCAAACAGTCGAAAGAGAACTCTTGTGAAAGGAGGAGGTATTTTCGGTTCAGCGGTTAATAAAGCTATTGATTTACTACCTGTAGAACTTCATATACCTGGTTATAATTTTTGTGGACCCGGAACTAAGCTCAAAAAGCGATTAGCGAGAGGTGATAAAGGTGTAAATCCTTTGGACGAAGCGTGTAAAATTCACGATATAGCGTATTCGAAATTCAAAGACTCGGGACGAAGACAACAAGCTGATAGAGAGCTTGCAGAAAGGGCTTGGCAACGATTCAAGGCAGGAGACGCATCTTTAGGAGAACGAGCCGCGGCTTGGACAGTTACGACAGCTATGAAGGCGAAAACCAAATTTGGAGGTGGCCGGAGGCGGCGGCGGAGGAGCTGTGCTAAACGTAAAACCCCCGCCAAAGGTAGAGGATTATATTTGAGACCTTATCCGAAAAGGGGAGGTGGAAAAAAGAAAAAGAGAGTAACTAAAAAAAAACGTCTATCCCGATAAAACCGCTCACCAATTATGAATTAGATTACTACGCCGCTAAGCTAAATGTACCTCACTTTAGAGGTGTGTTCATGCGAGACACTTTACCCGTCAAACCAAGAAAGAACGAATCGGCTATAGTGAATTTGGACTCAAATAGTGGCAGCGGTACACATTGGGTATGTTATATGAAACTTGGAGATAAAGTTTTTTATTTTGACAGTTTTGGTAATCTCCGTCCTCCTGTAGAAATCACACGATATTTAGGGGCGTCAGTGGAAATCAAGTATAACTATAACAGACGACAAAGTTTTGATTCAGTTATTTGCGGACATTTGTGTCTAGAGTTCCTAACTAATGTTTTCCCTTAGCGGAATCGGTCCCACTATCAGTTGCGAGGTTTTCCCACCTGTGGACGTCAGTAAAGGTGACTGGGAAATAGGACTAGTCGGTCTGACCACGTACAATTCGATTCCGAACATCGAGAAGGATATAAATGATAAGTTTTACTATGGAGACGGCAAAGAACTAACTATCCCCGAGGGATCGTACGAAATTGATGACATAGAGGAAGAAATAAAAAAGCATGTACTTATTAGTTTGAAAGCCAACAATAATACGTTGAAGGCCGAGATGAAATGTGCAGAGGATGTCCACTTTGACAAGGAAAATACGATAGCGTCACTGTTGGGTTTCGAGAAACGGGTGTATAAGAAAGACAAGTTACATGTTTCTTCGCAAACCATTAATATAATCAAAGTAAATTCAATCAGTGTAGAATGTAATATTGCTCGCGGTTCGTATCATAACGGTGAGGAGGGACATATTTTACACGAGTTTTATTTGGCTGTCGAACCGGGGTATAAAATCGTTGTGATCCCCAATCCAATCATTTATTTGCCTGTTAACGTTCAGCGAGTAAGTAACATAAGTGTTCGGCTTAGCGATCAAAACGGAGAGCCTGTGAACTTCAGAGAAGAAATAATATCATTGAGGTTACACTTGAGGAAGCGTCAGGATGGGTCTGGTATTTAGGGAATCGCCAGTTACAACACCGCTCATTATTCAGAAAGAAGCGGGACAATTAACATCGTTCAGCGTGAAATTTCTAGAGTCATTAGGATTCAAAGTGAAAAATGTTCGCCATAGAAAGCGCAGTTGAGTACGAAAACACCGTCACGGGGTACGAGTATCACACGTACAAACCGTATGCGTCGTGTACATTTAAAAATAATGATGAAATTAGAATAGCCGTCAGTCAACAGGACATCATAACCGCCCCGTTTGAAAGCACATTACATATTACAGTAAAAATTAATGGGAAGAAAACAGGGGGTGATGCTGACGTCTCACTAGTCAATAATGCTTTAGCATATCTTTTTGACGATATCCGATATGAGATTGGGGGAATAGAGGTGGATCATACTAAAAATCCTGGAATCACCACCACCATAAAAGGACTTCTTTCAGTACGTGACGTTGAAAAGGATAATTTGAAAAATGCCTGCTGGTTAGGAGCGGGAGAAACGCTAAAAATTGAAAATGATAAAGAATTTACATTTTCTGTTCCACTCAGAATATTGCTTGGTTTTGCCGAAGATTACAAACGGGTGTTAGTGAACGTCAAACAAGAGCTTATCTTGCTACGGTCAGCGTCTGACCTCGATGCTATCGTATCATCCGACGCGACCTCTTGCACTGTAGAGATAACCAGTTTATACTGGCGTCTTCCTCATGTCTCGGTCGTGGATACTTTCCGCTTAAAACTTTTGCGTATGATCGAAAAAGACACGGCCATCCAAATACCCTTCCGGTCTTGGGAATTGCACGAGTACCCGTCTCTGCCAAAGACTACACGACAGTCGTGGACAGTTAAGACGACATCGCAGTTAGAGAAACCACGATATGTAATACTAGCATTTCAGACAGATAGAAAAAATAAATTGTCAAAAGACATGTCTGCCTTTGACAGTTGTAAACTGACAAATGTAAAGCTTTATCTAAACTCTCAATACTATCCTTATGATAACATCCACGGTGATATGACTATATATTATGAAATGTTTTCCGGATTTCAAAAATCCTATTACGGTAGAGACACGTACCCAAGCGTCAGTTTGGACACTTTTAAAAGTACAACACCACTTTACGTCATCGACTGTTCCAAACAAAACGACACAATCAAGTCTGGACCTGTCGATGTGAGGTTAGAGTTTGAGACAAAAGAGTCCATTCCCGATAAAACCACAGCGTATTGTCTCATTTTACACGATTCCCACCTGGTGTACACTTTACTCACAGGTTCGGTGAAAAAGGTCATGTAATCACAGAGTCATAGGTGGGGGGTTAATAAATTCACCGGTGACCGGAGCACTGTTCAGTCTTAAACATGGATCCGTGCGCTGACGATGTGTCTACTTTTAGCTCTGACGACGAGGAGGAGTACTTCCAACTTGATCCTAAAAGACTGTGGAGGGACGATATCGGATGGATTTTTATAAATCTTAAGAGAAGGGGAAATATTGTTCGGAAAATTGAATTTGACGGGAAACCTTTAAAGTTAGACGTGCGTTCTAATGGAAAATTTGATAGGCTAGAAATGGAATTCATCGATGGCGGGGCAATGGAATTAAGTGGGTTTACAATACCGGAAATTGTAGAGAAAACACGCGCTCTTTCCAAGTTTACTAAAATGACCGTTTTAATGTACACAGTTTGCGGAATGTGTGACCATGAAGACTTTTGGTTTGACGACAATTGGGATGACGAGATGCGTCCGGCCATTGATTTTAATGATATAGATTTATGCGAAAGGAAATATCTCGATCACATAGTTGTAAAACTTAAAAAGACCATTCCTCCTGATGATTATACAGATAGTGACACAGAGGAGGAGGAGGAGGAGGAAGAAGAAGAAAAATCAGAAGAGACGGGGGAAGGAGAGGGGGGACCTGAGGTAAAGAAAAGGAAGGTGAACTAGGTGATTCCATGTTAGTCGTCAAGATGGCTTCGACAGTTGAGGTTCTGAAGCATAATTTTGCGGTCTGTAGAAATTATGTTCGGAACAAAATTGCGCGTGTAAATGTTTGTAGAAAACATACGTATCCGGATGGATATTCGTGGTTTGTATCGGATGTTGAATCGAGTTTGTTTACCGATAGAATACGTACCGGATACTTTAGCAAAATGTTAAACACACTCCAGATCGATGTAGAAGAAGGCAAAGCGTTGATAGGTACTGAAGATCTAGAGCACATTCTCGACTGTGTAATTCATTATGATCAGTTTGATACAATAGAAGTGTGTCTTTTTACCAGATTCGGAACCAGTGATGTGAAACAGTACGAACTTAAGAGGGGAAATATAGAGATAGAGGTGGATGAATATGTAACTCGTGCGGAAATTATTTTCAAAAATAGATTCTCATTGGCTACAGCAAAAGGAGTGGGGGAAACCAGCAGCCCTGAGGGTTACGACACTGTTAATACAGTTAAATCGGCAAAAACCCTCAGTTGCAGCCATGACGTCGACCAGTGCGGAAGTGGAGTCTCAACCTTTGATTACACAGGAGGAGGAGGAGGTAAGTACGGACACGGACTTGATACGGTTTCCACCGCGTAAGGAGCCTATCGACGCGTGTAAGGGGATTTTCCTAAAAACCGTTAGCTTTTTAAATCCGGAACTAACGAAATCCGTGATTGTCGGTATTTTCAAAAACAGGGAAAATAGTCTGGGCGTTTTATTCACGGGGCGAAAAGGATCAGTGTACTGGTCATATGACACGTACAACCGGTTCTCGGTTCAGTTTGTAGATATTAAAAATGCGTTAGAAACTAAAGCTAAACTGTATTGGCGTAATGATGGAGGCGAGGAAATAAAGGTGAAAAACGTTTTTGGAAAACCGTGTGCGTTCCTTAGCGATGGGGAGCATACTTTAACGCTAGATCAAAACGAATGGGCTCAGTTTATGGCCATCCGCCCTATAGTAAACAGGGAGCTTGTCGATCTATTTTACTATGAGTACTTGATCCGTGAATACATTAATACTGTTAGTGTTTCACTCGATGTGACACCACCTGCGGACTTGCCCGAACGTTTTGTCAACCGGTTGTACGACGACGTAACGATTGAAAATGGCAGCCATTGTGGAATTTCACGGGTTCAAGGACAACCATAACCGGTTTATCGTTAAGGAGCTGGCGGTTGTCGGTAAGAATTTTCAAAGTCAAGTCGTATTCAAATCACCGTTTAGTTTTTATTTTTTAAATGAAAAAATGCGGCGCACCGCAAGATGGCTGACGCGTAATTTTCATCACATAAAATGGGACGATGACGGTATCCCGTACAGGGAGCAAGTCATACGTGATTTATGCAAACCTTTTAAAGTAATATATACGAAAGGTCTTGAAAAGGTGAAATTCCTACAGGAGTTCCACCGAGACGTCCGGGAAATCACTTGGGATCGTGGTATTCCCTGTAATGATATACACTGTTTGCTACCTCAGCACAAAAACAGTGATGTGTGTAAATGTGCTCTGTACAGTGCAAAGTCCTTTCAGCATAACCTATAAAAACCCCAGACACGGATTAAAAGTTCTCATTTACGATGGAAACAGCGTGGCAACTACTGTCCCGGGAGCCTAAGGCTCCTGAAGGAGTTATGACCGATAGTTTCATTATGAAATTCAGTCGGTACTTGGATTGGAATTTGGTGTCTGATAACTATGATTTTTCAATTGATATGCTTAGAATGTTTCTTCATCGTGTTGTCTGGGCTAAAATCTTACGGAAGAAACTGTTTTCTGAATCGTTCCTGAGGGAAATGGCTCCCAGTTTTGACACGTCAGCCTGGGAAGTCCTGAGCAGATATCAGTTTCTTTCTGAACAGTTTATTCACGACTTTTCAGACAAGGTGGATTGGGATAATATCGCTTTGTATCAGAGTGTAAGCGGTAAATTTTTAACTGACCACCGGTATTTAGAAGAAAACGATGGGGCCTCTGTGAGTGATTAGTAAAGGGGCGGGAGTGCTCGGCATTCAGTTGAGGGTTCGCCCGTGATGGCTTGAACGGACTTTCAGAGGACCGTGTAAATAGTTGTGTAAGTAGTATACCTCTAAGGGTGATTAGTAAAGGGGCGGGGGTGCTCGGCATTCGGTTGAGGGCACCCGCGTGATGGCTTGAACGGACTCGAGGAGGTTGTAAATAATTGTACATAGTATACCACTGGAGGTGATTAGTAAAGGGGCGGGGGTGTTCGGCATTCGGTTGAGGGCACCCGCGTGATGGCTTGAACGGACGTTCAGTGGTCGTTAAATAGTATTGTAAGTAGTATACCTCTAAGGGTGATTAGTAAAGGGGCGGGGGTGCTCGGCATTCGGTTGAGGGCACCCGCGTGATGGCTTGAACGGCCTCGAGGAGGTTGTAAATAATCGTAATAACTATACAGAGCCTGAAGGGAGGTAGCAATTTGGCATTTGGTTTGGCTACCACCGTAAGTGGGCGTTGTTGGGGCCCCTTATCCCAGAGGTTAGGACTACTGGTGAAGCTCTGGGTAAACAAAAAGAACGCGTCGGGACCCTGTACAGCCTGACCTAACCGGTCTACTGTGGTGTGGAAACCAGGGTCACATAGATTTTAAGAAAATAGGTTAGCGTCTCTCATTCACACCGGGCTGTTCCAAGGAGTAGCCTCAATCACAGGGCGAAGATTAAAGCCCCCCAGAGGTTAGGACTACTGGTGAAGCTCTGGGTAAACAAAAAGAACGCGCCGAGACCCTTACAGCCTGACCTAATCGGTCTACTGTGGTGTGGAAACTTGGGTCACATAATTTTCGGGTGTAGCATTTTTTAAAGGGTTGACTATTATAATAAGCGGGCGAGGGTTGGAGCACCCTATCGTAGAGGATTTGTAGATCTGTAGGCAATGTTAAAAATGAAAAGCAAATGATTAATCTAGTTTACTGTGCTTGGGACTCGGGTCGTTTAGGTCAAGCTGTGATGATTGCGAGAGTAGCGATAACGCTCGTTTAAATAGAGGGTCATTGAAAGCGTTGGTCAGTGTGCTCGCAATGATTTCACCAACGGTTGTCATTATCCTAGCGATCACAGGTTGTCTGCTGGCCTCACCTCCAGACAGAGTTGTAAGTATGCTGCGTGCGTGCGTGATGCAAGTCGTGTTTGTGTGTGTGTGTGTGTGTGTGTGTGTGTGTGTGTGTGTATGTGTGTGTGTGTGTGTATGTGTGTGTGTGTGTGTGTGTGTGTGTGTGTGTGTGTGTGTGTGTGTGTGTGTGTGTGTGTGTGTGTGTGTGTGTGTGTGTGTGTGTTTGTGTAGGTGAGTTTTAATTCTAATAAATCTCTTATCTTTACAGGAGACCAGGATGAATGATTCGTCGGATGATGAAGAATTGTTGATGGCTGTGCAGAGGGTTGAGGAGCAACGGTCGCCGTCCGTGATTCGCCCTCAGAGTCCAACGGGGTCTCCCGACCCATTTGAATTCCCTACCCGAAACCCATATAGGCGATTAGATGGAATGAGCCTGGGAGGTCTCCATAGAGGAACACGACCAAGACAGGCGCCCTCTCCAGACATGTTTGCATCTCCGGAGGCAAGACAGGAGGTGGTCGGAGGAGCTATAAGACGCTCTCCGCTGCGGGACATCGGGAATCTTCCTCGTAATGTAAGCAAAATAATTAAGAAGGTAAATCTATACTGTTTTTGTGTGTATATGTTTTTTACATCCCCTATATATTACAGGTTGATCTTTAAAAAATTTGTTATAGCGTGTGTTAACAAATAACTTTACTGATTGTGTTTTTTCCAGACTAACGGTTCATCAGCTGCTGCTACTGCGGGTCCGTCTATCAGCACCCGACCCGAGACTCCCTTACGTAGAGTGCAGCATGCACCTACTCCGCAGAGAATGCAACAATATGGCACGCTCGAGAATATGACACCTGACCCCATCGGCTTCCCTCTTAGACAGACTCGAAGGAGACTGTTTGACCGCATGCCACCGGTACGTATTTTTCGGTTAGGGGTTGAAATATATCCAGTCTTGGGATTTTAAGCGTCATTTTGTAACCATTTTGTTTTTACTCCAGACTGATGCGGTGTATGACGCGGCCCTCCTATCTCTCCAGAGAGCCGTGAGAGCTGTGGCGACGCATGAGGTGCGGAGTCGTCTGTGTCGCTGGAGTGTCTGCCAGCTATGTCTGCGTCAAATTGACGGACTTTATTCTGGCGGCGACACGGCGATTGGGGAGCATTTGCGATCAGGCAGTTCAAGGGTGGATGAATTGTTTCGAGTAAGTTTACCGATAACTACTAACATCCATGTCCTGCATCATCCGCTTCAATGTGTTTTATATTAAATTACATGGATTTTCTCTTCATTTTTAGAGCGAGACTGCGATATTCCCCCCATGGCAGAGTCAGGAGGCAGTCAACATCCTGACCGAGTGGATGGGCATTCTAGCCGGGGCATTGGGGATGTTAACATACTTTTACATCGAAAGTAGTGACCAAGAACGCTTGGCTCTTGCCCCCAGTATCTTTATTGAGCTATTTAACCGCCTTAGTATACCCCTAGGCACGGACAGTGAGACTATGTCTCAACTGGCTGAAAGCCGGGGGGTTACAGGATACAACCGGCCCCAAATGACGACAACGCCTATTGATGAATTTTCTCCGGTAGAAACGTGTAGGGTATGTATGGACAGGAGACCGACAGTTATGATCAGACCTTGCGGGCATGTATTCTGTCGATCATGTGCACTGCAAGTTTACGTCTGTCCTGTCTGTAGGGGCACGGTGTTGGGGCGGCAGCAACTATATTTTTAAATTCAGTAGATATAATTAGTAGTCTTAGAGTTTAATATTTTTATCAGGTTTTTAGGTAACTTTCAGTATGTTACATCATTTAACGGTTTTTAACCTTTGTAACCTTAGATTAGATAAGTTCAGTTCACTTTAATTACATTCTCAAAAACTTTAAACTTTCCTCATGTTACATCAGTCTATTACGTAAATTCCCCCTCTACCCCGGCTGAACCGGTCATAAAAGCCGTCCCACCACACAGCCGGATATCAGTATCACCTCGTCAGCCCTAGGAGTCAGAAGGCCTGCGATTCCCGTTGCTGTTAGACTGTTTGGACTTCTCCTAACTACTACTACATTGTAAGTAACATGTGATTTCTCATATGCATGGATTGGGGTACATGCTTCTCTAACAAGTTAATTTTAACGCTTTCTATCCCTTATATTTTGTGTGTATGTGTTTATTTGTGAATGTCTATGCATGTACGTGTGAATATATTTTCATGTAACCTGTTCATATACTTAAAAAATCTGTTCGGTGTTACAGATCATGTCTCTCGAAGCGAAATTGGCTGCCCTATCAAAGCCATCCTCCAAGACGATCAGCATCAAAGACCTGGTGGGGAGAGGAGGATTCAACATAGTCGGCGCCAGGAGGGTGGTGACCCGATTTGGCACCGCCGTCGTTTTGGACATCATCTCCGGTGATCCGACTGAAACATCGTCAGTGTTCCTTCCTGCACGATTTGCCGATCTTCTCAGCGATGAAGACCTACAAGCCATCATCAGAGACTCGTACACACTAGAAATTACACAAGAGCAGACTGCCGCTGCACCCAGTATCAATATTTGTAAAAAATAAAACCTAATAAACCTGTTATAGTACTCACTACATCACTTGTCCTAATTTATCCTTTCAGATCTTAGTTCGTATTTACTCTAGAATACTGTTTAGAAAGTGTAAAAGTATCATGTGATCACAGAGGCTATCAGAGGGGTTCACTTTGGGTAAAAACCAAGATCTTGGTACAATTAAACAAAGGTATCTGACTAGTAGACCATGGTGTAACATATAAGCATACGGGAGAAAACTCCCAGGGTGTATGACAATATATTATATGTTGGTAACACTGCGAGGAAAATCGCAAATGTAAAGAACGCTGGAGAACAGTTGGTAGTGCTGTGGAGGGTACGGGAGGAATCTCCCAGGGTGTGACAATATATTGGCAACACTGTGAGAAAAAATAATGAAGATGGTCGTGGATATCCACAAAACATGATGTAATAATAGCTGTAGACTATACTCTACATACACATAAGTTGGCAGCACTGGGAGAAAAGGTGGTAGACTTCACATGGACGCCACCATGACGTCAAAGGCGCGTCAAAACACACGTATGTTCGGAAAAACTTAGGATAGAAAACGTGCTCACATGGACACCGCCATCTTGATGGGTATATAAGTTGGTAACACTGGGAGTAAAGGCGGGAAAACATATATATGACGATATATTGTATGTTGGCAACACTGTAAGAAAGAAATGGAGGTGGTCCTGCTACGTGGTTGTTCACAAAACGTGACATAATATATAGCTGTGGTCTACACTCTATATACACGTAAGTTGGCAGCACTGGGGAAAAGGCGGCAAAATTCACATAGACGCCGTCATGACGCCAAAAGCGCGCCAAAACACACATGGTCGGAAATAGATAGGCTAGAACACGTGCTCACATGTACACCACCATCTTGATGACGTCAACAGCCCGGAGAAAAGGCGGTAAAATTCAAAAAGCGCGCCAAAACACACGTGGTCGGAAAATGTTAGGTTAGAACACGTGCTCTCGTGGGCGCCGCCATCTTGATGACGTCAAATACCCGCCAAAACACACGTGGACGCCACCATCTTGATGACGTCACCGATCACGTGGTCAATCACGTGAAAGGTCAAGTTCAAGGTCATTTTGTCCTATACTCCCAGCAGGTCTACTAATATTAACAAGTACATTAGTCTTTCTTTCATTTCGATTTGGATGAACAGGTCTACATAAGTTATTTACACCAATTATATCATTTTTATCATCTTTCTACGAGTAGTTCTGTACCTATGTTCGTTGTTGAAATTTTTATCGAAAAATCCCACTCTCAACTGTAGTCTAATCGGATGATATAGCTACTTAAGTCTGTTTAATAGCCTTTTTATTTATGGCTGAAACAAAATGCCCTATTAATAACGTAAAATTGAATAAAAACAATTTAGTTTACTGACCCCTAAATTATAAGTCAATAAATGTTAATGTCTTCGGAGGATTTAAACATTAACAACAGGACTTTTTTCTTCAAGGAAGTCTGAAACCGATCGTCTGCATTCCTTAGTTAGGTTACAGGAGATTGGTTTGGATTCAGAGTAACGCAGACAGATGTTCTCCGCACACAATCCACTCCATGCGTCCTCTCTTGGGACTATCGCTAGACTGCTCTTAAATCAATCTCCTTCAAATTGCATAAATCTAAAAAAACATAGCAATACAGATTATAAAAAAAACTATAATACATCTAGTAAACACATAAACATGGTAAACAACAAAATAATATGGATTCAATAACAATATGTAAATTATTTATTATCATTTACTGAAATTATGAATTTTACAATCAGTCGCACCAGTCTTATATTTATGAAGGCACTCAATAATGTTCACTTTTATTTTAGTTTAAAAAGAAATTAAATACATAAACTACGATTTCCATAGACAATAATGAATTTAGTGCTAGGAGTTGCTCGAAATATTGTACATAATAAAATAAATTATAACGCGATTGTGGTATCAGAAAAATCATCTAAAGTAATTCTCACTCCATTCTTCTGAAAAGGGTTAAAATGTTTTTGAAATATTTGAATGGTCATTTATTGTTTTTTTATGAAATAATTAGAATCATTCTAATTATTTCATTATATATTTCAATAAGATAATTATTATCTTAAGAATGTATGCTATTTACCTTCTTCCTTAGGCAATAATTCTGGTGTTTCAATTAAATTATCATAGGTTGTTCAATTTAAAATTCTAAACCTACCTATTAAATATTTATGATGGATTACTTTACGAAAATGTAATTGTTTATTATGCTTTTGCGTTAAGTCTTGTTTTTTTGGCATCTTTTTAAAATGCGTTATTTTCATATCATGTCAAAAAATATATAATTTACAAAATATATGTATATTTCCAGTTCAATTAGCCCCATTTTCTTATGTATTTAATTTTAACTAAATAGTTTTATTTACAGAGTTTGACATTTAGGTATCTTAAACCTTTTTTTCTAGAAAACTTATATTGTTACCAGTCTTTTCTTCATTTTCAACCTAGATGAATATCGATGAAAAGGCTACAACGTAAAAAATGCTAGAAAAACACCCATACAATTCCTAAAAGGTTTATCGTGAATGGCTTTAACGCACTGGTCTGAATTTCATCTTGTATAAGAATGTTGGTATGAAACATTTGTAGTTATCCTTGTCACTAACTGTTTTTTCGTTGAGAAAAAATAAGTAATAACCATTTATAGTACCATACAAATAAACTCTTTGCCTTGAGAAACTAAACCTTTCTACCCTCTGAGCTTTTATATTATGATATTTCATTATATTAGGAGAAGGAAACATGAATAAATGTCGAATTTTTATGTTTGATAGACAAGAGGAATTCATACATTTATTACTTGAAAATCTCCTTATGTGAAAGCGTTCAGGTGTTCAAAACTACCACTAGAGTACAGTCAAAACACTAGATTAATAAAGTACCTGATAAAGCTAAAATATTTCAATAAAGCCATGTGATTTAATTTTTATCGCAATGTAAACCTCTAACCTCCTCTAAGTTTCCTAACACTATGTAAGGAAAAAAACAATAGGGCATAGATTTGCAAACAATGTCTGATAGGTCTGAATCCAACCTGATTCTCTGTGATCCAACTTAAAAATCTTACTTTATTTTCAGTCTAAGTAGTATTAGGGCAGAGATGAGCTAAATGTTCATTAGTGCCGTCAATTCAATCATCCCGTGGTTGGATTAGTTACCAAACCAAAAATTGAATTACATCCTGCGTCATGACTAATTTATTGAAAGTTAGGTTAATACAAATTGATAATGTTGGAGAACTAATTAGCGTTTGAGTAAATACAATCTTGCTGAGAGTCTAAAGTCAAGAGTCTGCGCATTAACAATGGTTTTATGTTACTTATTAAAGCCTCATGAAGTGTAGCTGTAGTCTAAATAAAGCAAATAAATTTTCAAAGGTTATTCTACTTTTTCATTTTGCATTCGGAACAAAAATGATTTGGTAAAACTTTATTTGAATTACGATTGAGTATATCGTGGCAAAATTGAAAAAAAATCTTCTTATATCTTTTTTGTTTAGTCACGGATTTTTCCTAAATTATAGAAAACTATAGAAAAACAGGTACATTTTAGAAAACAGGTACATTCTGTATAAAAGTATAAGCTTATCAAAACTACTAGTAGATTATTTAAGTGTTTTTTTTTCTTTTATTCATGACAGTCGATGAATCAAAACTTTATATTTTCATTGAGAATCTCAAAATGTGAGGGGGTAGCATTCATGAAGTGTGGGTAGCGAACGATGTAACAATCATCAGATGATTCACTTTAAGTAATGGTGAATATTGATGGATATAACTTAACGTCAACATTAGAATGCATGAATATTTTAATAATTTGCAAACTTCAAGTCATTCCAATTCAGAGAAAATAACTTTTAAAATACAGTAACTCATAAACTCGAGTGTGATAGGGTCACGTTTACTTTTGCAAAGTGAAACGTTCAAATTGTCTTTGATTTGCAAATTGTCATAAGACTCCCTTTTACAACAACTCTGAAGATAAAGCATATTAATACACTAACGAATGAAGTTTTTAAAATAGGCTTCCAACAAATTATAATTCAAACTTATTATGATTGAGTACTTATGATCTTAAGGCACATTATTAATTTATCTTTTCTTCCATAATGAGTTCTAAACGTATTATAAAATTTGCTTATCTTTAACCGATAGAAGTATTTTGCTTTTAATTTTACACAAATGTAATTTTAGGCCTCCTGATAGTTACGTTCATACAATTTATGTAGTTAATTTAACAGCTTCTTTTCTCAGTATATACTATGATTAAGGGAAAATTTTACTCGCGTTTAATGCAATTCACGGCTACATACTGTAATCTGCAAAAGAAATGTTGGATTTATTTTTATTGGTACAAATATTTTTTTGATTATACACATTCCTTGTTAGTGTAGAACATAACACAAGCAATCCCATACAACCAACTCACCCTACACCCTTACCCTTCGATTTCAAACAGGTTTTATGTTTCACATTGGTTAGATTGACCACGGATAAATAACAATACAGACTGGCAACCTAATGCACTTAAGCGAGCCCGTTTTTCGGGTGGCGTCAAGTTTGTTGTTTTGTCGCCCATATTGCATTGATCTCAAGGATGATTACGGCAATATCAAGTCTTTAGGTCCCAAACAACAGATATAGCTAATAATAACTTTCATACCAGTAGGATTTTGGAGTAAAAGCAGCCTGAGAAACTTGACGCTGCAAAAAAGAACGAGCGAAAAAAATGCATTAGGTTGCCAATCTGTATACTTCTTCATCTGCGGATCAACCTACATAAGGTTAATTGAACGTAAAAAGTTTAAAATGTATTTAGTTAATGGAACTGTTTACACATGGTGCGATTCATAGCAAAGTTCTGTAATGCACTTTCTTGAAGTCATGGCTTGTTGACGTTATAGATTTATGGGTATAAATTCCCTCTCTAGGGTATGTCCATAGGGGCAATAGTGCCTTATGACCGTTCATCACATATTTGTGTCCCCTAACACGGATTTTGGAGCGAACGAAAACCACAAGCGCAACAAACCCAGCCACAAAGACATGTGTACATGTAGGTGCACCGAGCTAACATTGGGGAACCACTGAGTGACTCATCTGTGCTTTAATTGTTGCAAGCAAATGTTTGATGTTTAGTGCAAGTTTTATGGACAAAAACCTAGACCAAGCAAGACAAAATGTGTCCTTGTCACTAGCTAGACTATTTCAATTGTATGTGGAAGAAATGTCCACCCTTAAGGAAAACATTGGATTTTAACCCAAGGGAGGCATTGATTGAATCCTCACTATGCAAAAAGGTTTCAATTTCTGAAAAGCCTGTACTTGAGAAATTTGACATAAAAATGATGCTACATAAGAAACAAAATGGTTAAATTACGTACGAGAGTCCAGTATTATTTGTTCAGAACATTTCTTCACAACCCACAACAATCTTCGGAAAGTCACACTAGTCAGTCGTCAAGATATTGGACGAGACCATTAAAGAAGTTCTTATTTAAAATAAATATAAATCAGTATTGAAAGGGTAAAAATTCAGCCATCAAGTAAATGCATAATGGAACAGTTAGTTTCCTGATTATTTGAAAGAAGCTGATTTAAATATGGAAATTTATCAATCTGCTCCCTCCGCCTGTTATTTTAATATACACAAAGGGCGAATTTTATTTATTACTTGTTATAGTTCGTCTTCAGCGTTTTTCTGTATCTGATAATGAATACATTTTACTACCAATACGATAAATTTACACTATGATAAATATTCGTGAATTATCTTGTTATTATTTGTTCTTATAATTGTATTTAATATAGTAACAATGATAGGGATTCCTTAAACTTAAGCAGATTTAGAAATTGTTACAGAGAAGTAACTTTTCTAAGGAAATAATATGTTACAAGTATAAGTTTTTTAAAAAATTAAATAGGAAAATTTAAAACATATACAAATAATAGAACTTAAATTGGTAGTGTAAATGTAAAAAAAAACAATAACCAAGATATCAAAATGGCTACATAAATATCAAATAAAGTTGCCTTTGTATAAACTTTTAGGAATCTGTTATTTTAATCGCCCATTGCATGAAAGATTAAAAACGGAAATATATAAATTCACCTGTTTAGTAGGTTAATGAAAGTATAACTGATAAAGGCGTTTAATCTCTCTTGTGGATGAAAACGCGTCCGTTCGCTCCAGCGACCGCGTTGATCACCTTTGTTCGCGGCCCTCTCCTGATACTTTGATCTCTAACTGCTGTTAGTTTGTTACTACTTTGTTACATGTGGAAAGCAAAGTTTCTAAACAAAATTCATTTTATTCAGTTACCATTTGGATAAAAGTCTATAAAGTTATTGATAGTTACGATCAGTCTATTCGTGCTTTACGAATATTTCTTCTATCGATAACAGTTCTGTTTATCCCGTTTTTATGTTTTTATCAGTGAGGCTATGAAGTTACAGTTTTAAGATTTTTAAACCAGTATAATGCTGCAGGTTGGTACAATATTCAACGCTAGTTATTACTAAGCAACGCTTTTCAGGAAAGGGGTCTGAAATCCAATAAACATTTCGGTATTTGAATCTGTACCCTTTTGAACTGGAGTCAAAAACCCTGACTTATAGACTACCTACCAAGACGCCCCAGAGTATTACAAACTGAATAATGAACTAACTTTCGTGTGGGCCTGGTTTTTACATGACTAAACAATTCCAGTTTTATATTTTATCTTTCCTTTTTGATAGGGTTTCAAATATTTGTTTTAATTTGTGTAAGCTTTTCTCATCCCATTTCCAAAACATTATGTGGATGCCTCGAATATAAATTACAGGTTCTTTCCGTATAACAAATCCATGAAATACTATGTTAGGGTATAAATTACTTTCGAGGGGCGGTAATTTTAATCTGGCCATTGATAAATCCCGTCGTCGACAGCCGATCATTAAAGGCTTTTGATCAAGGAGATTATTCGGCTCTCGGTTAATATCTGAGTTTGACAGCCGCTTTGGTGATATCTTGTGAAGAATTAATAAAATCTATCACTTATAAATCTTTTTTACCACTATAAAGTTTATTGAATCTTTTGAGCGCAGCTGGATATCAAATTATATTTTAATAAAAAATTTTAGTAAGGCTTTTTACCCTTGTTGAGTGAAGTCATACTATTGTAGTAACTGTATTTTCATTTCCAGCGAGATGGACGTCAGTTAATTCGTCCATGGTCTTTCTTAGCCTGGAAGTTTTCCTAGTTGAGTTTATTCTCCTACGTTGGGTGAGACGGTACTCTGGAATCTGAGTACGCTGTAGTGAGTGACAGCTAGAATCTGTTGTCTATCTGACCTTAATGAGACGAAACAACCTAGGAACACCTTCCACTTGGAAGTACACCTGTTCCTTTAACACCCAAGCTTTCACGAGAGGACTAGTTTGCAGTGTGGTGGTGCCAACACCACCTTCAGTGTGGTGGTGCCAACGCCGTTCTGGCATAGTATTCCAGAACGGCGCATAAACTTTTGGTATCGCAGAGCATCGAAACGTGTCTTTCAACGGAGCCGGAAACTGCGCGTGTAAAACGAAGGAGACATCGTCAATGCACGTCGCTTGGTTCACCCAGCAGCGTCAGGTGTTTTCTTATCGCTTGGTACGCCCAGCAGCGATGGTTTTACTGTGCAGAGAATACCACTTGGTTCACCCAGCAGTGGTGATGTCAGTGAAGAAATGTTGGAGAAGTAACCTTTTAACCAGGTTCGAATGGTAAAACCACTCTGTGTGGCAAATACTACGGGGCTCACAGATTACTGAGCCTAACAATACGCTCAGATAGGATGACGTCAGCTTGCATTTCTTTGCTCCGTTGTGGCTTTTCGAGATGTCTGTCTCTCGTCAGGTGTGCGAAGAAGCACACGACGCTTGGAATCACGGACGGATCGTCCGAGAGAGATTTGAACTAAGATAGACGTCAGTTGAATCGTCCACGGTCTTTCTTAGCCAGGAGGTTTTCGTAGTTAAATTAATTCTCCTACGCTGACTGAGATGGTTCTATGTATTTTCATCTCCTTCCTTTTTTAATGTTTGTTAATTTTTTCATTGAGATTTTTAAAAGTTCTATTTGATGATATGTTTAGTTGCTTATGCTTAGTTTGATTAATTAGTTATTATAATTATTTTACTTCACTTTTAATTCTTATCGATGAGATTCAATTGTAATCAGCGTTAAATAGTTTTATAAAGGAAATTATATAATTTTTCGACCATCAGAGAAGTGGTTTATTTTATTTCGGGGCATACAATAAGTAGATAGACGAAATATAGTAAACTCTTATAGGCTGTGCTGATTTTTGTATGAGAGGCATTCTGGTCAATTTCAAAGCGCCAAAGCTATCAAGATCTAGGTCTTTCAATGCATTATTCATTGAGCCATCAGTTTTTAGAGTCATCTCGCTCATGTATTATTTCTTTATTTTTGGCTGTATGTTGTATAATGTTGTTTCAGGACCCGATTGCATTAAAGAAACTCCCTTATTGATATTGTAAACTATAATATCTAAAGCTGATATACATCATCGTAACCTCTTATTGTTCTTCAGTTATTGAAAAAGGTTGTTTTGAAATAGGATAATTAAGAAACTAAGAAAAGAAGATTATCATTTTCGAAGTAAGCAGAGACAGTAAAAGTTAAATAAGCTCTAAGTTTTTGTTGTTGTTATTAATAAACTTTGAAACCCTTCGTGGACTTATAAAGTTTGTTATCAATGTGACTACTTTAAAGAACCTCAGTTACAATTTAAACCATCACTTATACTTTTTAATCGCCAATATATTTTGAACATAGTCCATAACATGCTGTTTTGTGTATATAAACTATTAATTCTGATGATAACTAACATGCTAATATATTAACATTTCTAACATATGGGCCTACACTAACATAATCATAATTGCTTGAATGAGTAAAGTTTAATAATCAAAAAATTAGCATGCTGGACATTTATGTGGTAGCCTACAATTTTTCAGTCAGCCAATTATTCAAAGCTTTTTTTCTGTATTCGACTCTAACCTTATGTGTTATTTTGTTTGAATCGGAGGGATCCAATCTAAAAATGAAGGTTACGTTTAGTTTAGAGCTTGAAATAATCTACAAGATTCGATTTTTATTCTCTTTCGCCCACAAAAAGGGCACCAACCTTAATTTATTTTATTTCCTCTCTCCTGCTTGATTTTTTATTATTTTTTTTTACTGAGAGTGCTATATATATTTTTATTGTATCGTATGTCTATTTTATGTATCTTTCGTCAAATTTATAAATGCAACAGGATGATGAATCAAAGAGGGAAAATATATATGTCCATTTTTTTCAATCTAAGTAACTACAAATACTGTCGTAATATTGTTTTTACGTTCTACATGTGATCTAGATTATGGCTTTATACTGTGTAGGGTTAATTCTCTACTTTTGAACGATTTGTTAAAGTAAAATGTTGTTTTACTAAAAAAGTTAATTAAGTCATTTCAGGTTGGCTAACAAAACATTTTAACAACGTCATCAGCCGACCGGAAAGGTATAGCTCTTCTGTAACCTCTATCTGTCACAAAAAATGATCCTTAAAAATCAATGGGTAGTTATAAGCACCTCCGATTGGAGCTATATTTTACGACATAGACTAACTAATGAAAATGAATCCGGAAAAAGGTCGACCAATGACGTCAAAAGTTTTGGCGCCACAGCCTTAGGATTTATGTCGCATCATGTTATGCGTCTATCAACATTTTTTTTTTTATTTGTTAGGTCGATTGGTTTTTATGCCTTACATTCCTGGGCTATCCCCCTACTTTAAAATTCACCAACAACGGCTTAACATAAGATTTAAGTACCGTAAAATATGTTTAACTTTTTTCTCTAAGAAACGCCACTAATTCTTTTTCAGTTCTTGAGATACACTTTTCTTTTTCGTTAGCTATAGAGTCGGTTCATATCATCTATATAAGTCACATTATGGCATTATAAAAACGACGAGTATTAACTTTCATATACGAGTATATATTTTCGTATAATTACTTTCAATATTCCTCATTCAAACTTCAGCGCAAACCAATCAAAAACCTCAAGTAAATCTTGATTAGGTACCTTCTTTATAGGCAATTTAACTCATTAGATAATATAATAATTATTTCATAAAATTCTGCCACAAATCCCATATTTAATGGTAATTTAAAGAAACTGGAAAGAAAATTTATGATTCTTTAGTTTCACTGCAGAATTTTTTTTTTTGATTTGTTGAAAGTAAACTTTTTATCCTAAATCAATTTTATATCGTATTTCCCAACCGTAATCTTTATAAGTGCCATTGTAAACAAACATAAAATAGGTTTTGTTTAAAATATTTTATGAAAGAAAATATATTTAATTTTTGGCAATATTTTTATTATGAATATTTATGTTAGTGAAAACTTCACACGTTATCAACTTTAAACCCTATAATCCCTTCTTAAAACGTGGAACAAGCCTTTATAAAGTAATATTGACGCAAAGTGTAAAAGTATTAAGGCATTAAAATTTCATTTTACCCAGCACGCTTAAAACACAGAGAATATTGCCTATTACTTGAAAGTGCACCTTATTCATACGTGCGCGCTTTAAGTCATTTAAAACCATTTTGAAACTTATATGTGTAATAAAGCAAATTAACAATTAATTATCACACAAATACATACCAAATTTGATCAAAATCGGTTAGTAAATAACGGAGATATCGGTTTTAAAATATTTGCCATAAGAATAACATTGGACAACGTACTGCGTTTACCGCCGAACTAAAATATCAATTATCTCCGCAACCAGTTGACATAAACTAATGATTCAAAATACTGTATTATTTAGTTTTTCAAGTCAAATTTAATGGTTAAAAGTATATTTTCTTTAGAGGTTACAGATTTTGTCAAATTTGAAAAATATGAATTTTTTAACACTTAAACCCCCATAACATCTGAACCTGAATTTTTACAGACATTCGGATGGTGTCATTTTGTTTGTCATCTTAAGCACTAAAAACCAAGAAATTTTTAACAAAGTCGTTAGAGCCGTTTTTGAGAAATTTGGATTGTTGTAATTTTTTATGGGTTTTTATGGGGTAAATACCCTTAAAAATCAAAAATTCAAAAAAATTAAAAACACGCCTGGAGATACCACGACTTTATACCTACATGCAAAATTTCATGAAAATCGGACCATTGGTGTCGTTTCTAGCTTTGTTTACATTCACATACACACACAGACACTCACACACACACACACACACACACACACACACACACACACACACACACACACACACACACACACACACACACACACACACACACACACACAGACAGACACCACGCCGATAACGACTTTTTTGGATTCAGAGAGCACTAAAACGAATATATCCACCAAAAACTCACATTCGAAAATTTTGACGAAAACAATACTTTCTCCATATAGGGGGGAGAAAGTAAAAATACTTGAACTACACCGGTCCAAAACTAATACGGTTTTGTAATATTGAGAACTAAAAGCTCATTTACTTATTAACCAAAAACTCTATATCACACTAACAAAAATGGCAAGTCAATTTAAGAAAAATCTTTCAATGGTTCTACATCACTTTTACGGTATTTCTATTAAACAAAGAGTGACGAGAAGAAGACGATTTGAAATTCAGTCGGAGCTACTGTTAGACAGTATTCACCAGATGTCTGCAGCTAACATGAAGGCAGTCAAGATAACGAAGCAGCATTAGTTCAACTTCTCATAAGAAACGTAGGCTCTGTTATCTTATGTATTGTTTTACATAGTCGGGAAAGGATTTAGTTTCATCCTATTGATTTCCAGAATTTAAAACTTGTAAAATGTATTCAATACAAAAAAGTTCAATTTAACACAATAAATGTGTTAGAAAGTTGACACAAAAGGAATGTGTCAGCTAATGACACAGATATTTGTGTTAGAATTTAACACGGTATTTTTGTGAACTCCAACACAAAGAGCTGAATGTTACCTTGACACAAAATTTGTGAGGTCTTCCTGGGACAACACGTTTGTGTTAAATTTGTGTCAAATTAACACAATTATTTTTTACAGTGTACGACTAGTTTTTTAGCTTAGGGCTGCACTTACAAATGCGGCCAGAATTTTAATAATTTGAAATTACGAACTGAAACATTGATACAGCAATAACAGAAATCAAGATTATTTTATTCCATCAAGAAACAAATTTCACTATCAGACCTAAATATGAACCTAAACATCACTGAGTTCTATGTTCTATGCTCACAAATGTGCCAAACTATACAACAATAAACAAATGTATTAAAAGTAACACATAAATAAAATATCTTCAGAATATGTAATAAAACTACAAAATATATATTAAACACTCATTATTAATATTAAAGTATCATCATTAAAACATTAACATGACTCAACAACACAAACCCTATTTCACACCGTCCACCACTTTGTACTGGTTTTGTCGATGTTCACACTGACATGGCACTGACAGAAAATGGCGAGATCTATGATGTAAGGTTTGGTTATGGTTGTTTGATTTATCGTACTGGAAGTTAAATTATTACTGTGTTTCCTTGTTAGTTTATTATACATCAGTTATCTTTATATAAACATTAAAATTACTAACTTGAGGCACGGTATATTACTATCATATATATATTTAAATTGGATCCGACCGCGATTACTTCACTGATACTGCAACATCCCTAATTAATAGCTTGGTGATTCGATGTAATATGAAATGAAATGAGCTTGGTATATTTTATGATCGATATATTGGTAGTAGTTCGATATTTTCAATCGTTAAATGTAGATCACTAACGTGATTGCATCTTTTGATTCGGAGTTACACTTCAATATTAAATCGTAGGTAATATTAAATAATACGAATTACTACTTGGAAAATATATCAGTGTCCCTGTATTCTTGCGCTCATATATTTATGAGTTTATTCGTAATAGTCTGCAGTTAATTTTCGTATACCTTTCAATTGGAGGAATCGTTAATTGCATAACGACTAGTACCAACTAAAACTCCTTTTCTAACTCTACACAGAACAGGTGGAAGAATCTTCAAATTAAAGCAAACAATTTGCACCCTGCTACAACAGTAGTTTAGATTGTTGATCACCGATTCTTGATCTTCCAATGAACAACTGGGCATTGAATTAATATTGTATTATGTTTGAAATTCTTGTTGGTGATGGCAGGATACGGTTATTGGTTATTATTAAGATTTTAGTTGACCTGATTAAAAAAAAACATGTGAAATTATTTAGGTATGCTTATTTTGCAGGTAAGAATGGATTTTGTTACTGATTCTATTAATTTCTAAACTTTCTTACCTATTTTTACCGCACTAATCTGTAAAATTTACAAAAAAATCATTCTTTTTATTTTATATTTGACCAAAAGTAATCAACTACCGTCACATTTAAAAGCAAAAATCCCAAGTTAGTCTATACCAAAATACGTCCAGTTAGGTATTTCAAAAAAGAAAGTTAATGCAAAATTTAAAACTAATTTTTACTGGGAATGATAAAAGTTTCGGACAAATTATAATTAGAAACGTTGTCACAACATGACAAAGGAGCCGATATGCCACCAGAGACAAACAAGTGTGATCCATCAAACCCACCGCACGAACAGCGACTAAAACGTTACAGCCAACAAATTAGGATGAACCTATGTTTATTTTGCGATAAAAAGGCTTTCTGACAAAACTTTTCAGTGTATGTAACTTAGTGTCTGATTAATTGATTCTCAACACTACTACAATATAACTTATTATCCAAGTACATACTTGAAGAATTCCGCCTAAACGAAATGTTATTTTAGAGAAATCTAGGTTAAATAGTACTTCAACTCCTTCTGAGTTTGGTAAACTTAAGTTTGACACTTGTAGTCCAACTAAGCACTGAGTGTCACCACTAATCTCACTTTGGTGTTAATCTTTGCTCGACTGTTGTTACAAGTACTTCTCACTACATCTTGCCCAACCAAAGTTTGAAAGTTACAACCAACAGCCTTAGCGACAACACTAAACCGCTGGTGATTCAAAACTGATTCAAAATATTTCTCCAATGAATCTCCCATGGAGGTCAAGAGATCCATAGTAAAAATATGTGATTAGTTGTAAGTTATCTTAGATATATTTTTTCTATAAACAAAATTGTTTAAAAAAAGTAAACTTATTTTATTCGTTGCAGCTAAATAATACAAAAAATTGATCAAATATTGTTAGGTGAGTATTAAGTTGTGAATAGCATGAATCTAGGAACTCATTGGCAATAAAGAACGTTTACTTGTGGGAAGAAGCTCCAATATAAGAACACATCAGCCCGTGAATTTAAGTGAATATCTCTCAGATTCACATTGGAGTAAATACCTCTCAGAAGCCGTCTGAAGTGGCCAGCGGCTGCTATTGATATTGGTTTGAAAGCATACAAACTGCCTGCTTGGACATCGATTCTTGCTCAACCGACAGTAAGTAGAAGATATATGTGGCAGTTGTGTCATGGTACATGGGAAAATTATGAACACACTAGACACTTTTTATCAAATTAATCATATTTGCATCAACGAAAGTAATACAACTACTCACAAACAAATATAAACCAAGCGTATGGCCTGTTCGGGAGTAAGTTCGTTTGTTTAACAGTTAAATTCAAATGCTTCTGTATTGGGCACTCCAGAAATTTTCTAAGCGACCTTTCTCTAAAGGTACTGAGAAAAACTCGATTGATATGATACACGTGTAGTTAAGCGAGATATTTCCCGCGTGTAGTTGGAACTCCGCGAATTTCCCTAAGTTTTCGTTTTTAAGTACACGTCAATTAAAAGAGATTAGCTTCCTAAACGAGTTAATATTGAAAAGAATATCTAGGTAAAAAAATAATTAGTTGTTGCAAAATCAACTTATAGTCAATGGTTACCAATAATATTATTTTCACCGACAAAGGAAGGGGTAGAGTACCCAATCCCTACAATACTCAAAGGGTCTGTAAACCCTCAAAGGTACTGTACCTTTAAACTATTCGGTCATTTCTATTTAAGAAGGTTTGATTGATTTTGTATGAATTATTTTACAAAAAAGAATGCATTTTTTCTATAACGTAACTATCGCCATAAAAAAATAACTCCAAAGTTGAAATATTACAACGTTCTTAACATACCTCTGGGGACAAAATATTCCTTCTATAATTACTAACCTATTTAGAAGTTTACTAACGTCATTCAATTTTAAATTTTTTGTAAATTGAAATTTCATTTAAATCTCGTGTGTCTTTGAATAAATCACAACATGGCCAATTTAAATGCATTACACGCAGGAGCCTACGGTCGGTGACAGGTGTGGAGGCTTATCTAAATTTTAAATTACTGGTTCATATTTACCAACACTACTTCTACATTTGCTGATAACACATCAGGCAAACATGTGTACCGCATTGTTTTCCGAACTGAGTGATTATCATAAAATAATTCGTCAAGAATAAATTGGAAAACAACTTTACATCGACCATATTTCTGTTTTATAATTTTTATTTTGAAACTAAGAATATTATAGATTAAATACTTCGAAACATAAAAAACAACTATTTTGGCTTAACACAAAAAGTCATGTGCTTCAACTTGTTTTATTATGAGTATCTAACATATATCTAGTTTGGATTTTATAAGTAATTTTATTTTATCAGATAGTCCCTGGGATTTTGGGTGTGTTCCTTTATATCCTATTAAGCCCAAATTATGTTAGTTAACTAATTCCATTTAAAACTCATTTCCAAATCAATTTGAAGTTTTAAATATTTATAAGGGTTCCAGAGCGCTCCAGAAAAGTACAATCAATTTTATTTTATGACCTTTCGTAAGCAATATGTAATATAGCTTTGTTTTGTTATTATACAACAGAGTGTATCCAGGAATTTAATGGTCCGACTACTACTTCCGGTTCAGTAGTAACAATGGAGTCTTCTTCCTTCCTGAGCTAGGGCTGAGTTTAAGGTTGCGGTGCAAAAAGAATTATCCATAGCGTATCGGTTCTTATAAACGGAATATCATCAACCATAATGAATTAATATTGCTAGGCTGTTAGACTTAAGAGGAATGAAAGCCCCAGCATTGCCAGCTAGGCACGTCTCACTTGGGATATTGTGCAGCTTACGGAAGTAATGGATTGTCAGGTTGGGAAAGGTATAGATATGGTCAGTCATCCTCGCCCCTAAAGGAAGATGGATAGATTTCCAACCCATCCTCCAGGCTCTTCCGGGGACGACTCGTGACCTCCCAAGCATTCCCAGACAAGGACCTCCACCTGGGAGCTATCCTTGTGAAGAGTCTCACTCAGGTCGGTTCGCCCTCCGGACTAGCAAACGCCTAGAAGTTTGTCGGATAAGGTAAACCTTATCATTCCCTCCCAGATAGACAAGCAAAGATGATCCACAACTCTCTGCAGGGCTTAGACCTGACTGGGTATCCAAGCTCAGCTGGGAATCAAAGTTCCCAGAGAGACAAGGAGGAACCAAGGTGAACAGGAAGCTGTTCAATCCGGACAGCCAATAGACTTACCGTAACAATTACAGCTTCTAATTACTGTCACCATTGTCGACCTCTGTATTGGTATAGACCAGTCAGAGAACCATGTAAGTTCGATTAATATGGTTAATTATGTTTAAGCATTAGGTGGCTATTTATGTTTTTTTATTGTAAACACCACTTTGTTTACAATCCAGGCTTAATCTACAAAATTATGGCGATGTTAACTTATAATTTGCTTTATTTTTTTCTATCTATAATATTAAATAAAAAATAATTGAAGAAATGTCCTTTTCAAAGTTATTATGGTTGTTTTGTGAAACCATAAATTACACACTTTCAAGAGAAAGTAATAAACTTCGTTGTAATAAATACGAGGAATATAAATTAATTATGAGGTAAGATAATGTATGATTGTCTAATTGAATCATTGCTCTAAGTAGTAACTCTTACTTGTTTATAGATTTTTAAAACAAACCCTGACAGCAGGTTAATTATGAAAGTCTCTTAATGATATCGAGAAAATAAGATGAACGATAAATTAGTACAATCTACATATTCAGCAATAGCACAAGTGAGCAATATTTCTACTTAACCACGAATTTAAAAACAACTGGTTTGTACAAAATACCCGTTCCTGATAGTCAAAAATACTCCCCTCTTTGAGAACTCATCCCTATAAGGAAGTTTGAAGCTTGCTCCTGATAAATTTTTTAAGCTAATTATTTTGTTAGAAACTTGTTCAAATAACCAATCAAGACGGAGCTAGTTTATATATAAGTCCTATACTTTCAAAACAATCTCAAAATAGCACATAACTTGACAGTTCCGATTTTTTCACTTGTTTTCAAATTTCTTCAAACGAATAATTGAATTTTGTAACCTCAAGCACTGACGCAACCTCATTTAAAATGATGAAATCGTAAACTTTCTCACGTTTCTTTAGATTTTAAGCGATTTTCAAACAAATGGTATACATTGTGAAAATAGACGAAATAATCATTAAGATTTTTTTACAATATTAAATTTAAGAGGAATTAAAATAATTGTATGTTAGATTTGTTTTCCAAAACATCATTTTAAAGATTCATGTCTTCGCAAAAAATACAAAGTTTGGTCTGGTTTTAATTTACTTATTTTGTTCCTCAAACAACTGGATCCAGCGTACTTAAAAATAAAAAAGTTCTCAGAAGCCCGGCCCGATTAAATCACATTACACAGTGCATAAAGTTTTGAATGTAATTCATTCACACAACACTAACCACGGAAACGACGTGACGAGTATTTTCCGCTGGAAACATTACCGTTTCTCATTACAATCAGCTTTTATAAGAGAATACCACATGAAGTGTATGTAGCGAATTAATGTTATCATAACTAGTACAAATCATTACGTAAGTATAATATACTTATAATATATATATATATATATATATATATATATATATATATATATATAAAACATTTAAATATGTAACCTAATTTTAAAACTTTTTGATTAAAAACAAAAAACAATCATATTATATGTCGCGCATGTTACAAATTATTGTGGCGGTTGGTTTATAGTAAAAAATATACTTATGATTTTCATTAAAAAAAACTATTAGCTTTATAATGAAAGAATAGTTCAAATATGTAATAAGGCAAATGAAACGCTGTACAAGTCCCCGAAAAAAATTATATTTTTCTTTGACACGAAGACATTCTTGGAAATTTCCTTGGGCAAAATGAAGGAATCGGCACTTGTATATTCCTTTTACACTTCTTCCTTTTACATTTCAGATTTTGAGAGTGTTCTAGAATTGTAGTATCACTTCTTGAGTACAGTGCAGAGCTTTGTAATAATTTTTTTATCTATTCACATTGTTGCTTAAGGTTTATGCTTTGAATAACCATTATGATAGCAATATTTGAAAATAAATACCAAACTTTAGCCATTGCTTTATTAAGCCATTGATTTTTCAAAGAACAACTAAAAGTAATAATCTTTTTTTCATTATTAAAACATGACGCATAAACAGGGAAGCAAGAGGACGGAACTGAGTAATGCAAAATGTTAATTCCAATGTTTCTTCGAGGGTTTTCCGCCTGCAAAACTGGTATTACTGGTATTATTCCTTTTACAAAGCAATCTTTTATAAAAATGAACTAACTACATGACTCTATGAGGAACAAAACCCGGACACCGATTTTGTTTAGCCAAATTATCATAATACAAATCATTTGCTCTTTTTAGGATTTAAAATAATGAAATTTTAACTGTGCGATTTCAGTTTACCACCATAAAATACATAGACACCCTTACTTGCTTGATATATAGTAAAATAGATTATTCAGTCTAAGAAACTGTTGTTTTCCCTTTTATAGATTTGAAATATTTAAATTAAGAAAATGCACAATTCTGTTTATGGACTAAGGTAAAAAGAGAACGCAATTTTGCTTAGGTTTCAATTTTAAACAAGCACCAGTATAAAACTGTACATTACAGTATTTTTACTTCTACCTTAATATTCAGCCTTTCATTATATTTCCAAGTTATATAAAGTTTTATATAGTCTTTAGCATATTCATTTCTATTCTCAGAGGTACCAAATTTAGAGATCATTTTTGTTTAATTAACGACGTCGACTCCTAATTAAAATCCAGGTGCCAATTATGAAGTATACCCAACGGTCACTTGAAAGAATTGTTCTTATTTAAAATTCATCTGTTATTAAATCACATTTAATTTTGACTTCCGTAATGATTTTGGATCCATAAAAAAGATCCCACTTTTCCCTCAATTATCCATCTAAAAAATTGTATTTTAGAGATGCCTCCTGTTTGCGTATCTATGTCTGTGCATCTATCGAGCTAATCCGACTGGGCAGAAAGTTTAAGCATAAATAGATCATGAATGTGACCAAATTAAACACTTGTTTACGTCCTTAAAGTCTCTTTGGGTGATGACTCACAGACAAGCAAAGTAATAATACTTGCTTTTAAAAGGGATATATTCAACCAATGCTTGCTTTATTAAGAGTTATAAAGTACTAAAATTTATGCAGCTGAGGATGTTAAAATTTGGCAGTTTGAATAACGGAAGAAAGAACAGCTTCTTAAAAGTGTCTTTATCAGTTCCATTGTCCAGAACGTAGTAACTTCTACTCGTGCGGAGAACAGTTACACTGACTAGTTAAAATATTACATCTGTTACACAAAACCATGAATAATACTTATTACCGTACTAACCAAGAGCAATAGAGGGGACTTAAGGTCATTAACTTGAAATATCCTTGAAAAATAAATGGTCTATTGTAAAAAAAAAAGATTTAGTCGTTGATAATATAAAAACTGTTGTGTAATTTTAAAGTCCACCATTTTTTATGTGAGTTTGTGTGTTTTATCCTGGTATGTTAAATGCCAAAACTAAATTAAGAGTACCATTCCTTAAAAAATAGATCTGTAAGAAAAAATATAAGCCTAGCACCCTTAGTTTTTTTACAAGTTATTGATTTAAAAAATTATTTTACAAATTCTATTTCATATATGGAGTAATATAAACATTTAAATAATTTGTCCGATGTATATTTTTTTACAGTTATGGGGAGCTTATATAAGATGTAAATTATTATTCGATTTAAACAACTTAATTTTGTATCAAAGAGTTTCTAGTTGTTGACATTATCGTTTGTAAGAGGAGAGCCTGTAGGTACAAGAAATTAAGGCACGTGCAATGACACAGACATATAATGTGTAATCGGGCTCGTAAAACCAGTAAATCATGTTTTACAGCAAAATAAGTTAGATAACAGGAGTGGGGGTAAGTACCGGTTGTCTCGGGGAGTAAATTAATCATCATTAGCCTACGAAGCGTCGGGGCCGCTACGCCGCACCTAGGGGGACAGCGCGGAAGCAGATCCGCAACATGTTCATTCTCTGGAGGCACTGTAAATGGTCGGAATATCTTAAAATGCTAATAAAAGTTAATGTTTCCAGCCTTTCATTTTGAAATAAATAGTAAATTTCGAATAAAGTTTATATTTTTCCAAGTAAAGAAAATATATTAAATTTGTTTAGTGAAAGTAAGTAAATTTTAAATGTATAAAGATTTCATGTATGTTTTACAGGATAACATGTAATAATATAATTAAGTACAGAAGTTCTAGGTTCATTTGTTACAGGGGAAATGTTAAAAAATAGAAGCAGCCTACAAAAACTCCTAAAATTACCCGGTTAAACTCTATTAATAAATACTTTAAGGGAAAAGTAAAAAATGAAAAATTAGTGAACATTAATCAGTAATCTGGCATATAGAATCTGTTGAAAGCATTATCATAATTTACTTAACATTAGGCTCAATTATAATAAAGAAAAGCATTATTTGTTAATTAAACGCCGACAAAACGGGAATATTGTTCGTAGATTGCAGTAATGTATTAAAATATTCTATTGACAATGTCTTTGAATTATTTTAAATGAAATTTTCCAAACGCCTACTTGTACCATACGGGACTCTAAAATTAATGGCAGATTAAAAAGGTGTTTGATATTAAATAGGTCCCAAAGTAAGTAATTCTGTTAAGTACAGTGCAGTTATGGTACAAATTTACAAGCTAATATGAAAAAGTTGTCAAATGTTTTTATCATAAAATATTCAACGATTATAGAGGTTTCTACTTTCGATGTTTAAATTCGATAGTTCTTACACAGATAATGTATATAGAGCGGTGTAATTGTAAAGTTGCAACTTCCATTTGATCTCCCTTCCGTCGTAATAACGAGGTTTTTCAGGGGAAAAGTGGCTTTAACAAATTGAATATTTATAAAAATTCATTGAGTATGATTACCGGATAACGTTTCTTCTCATTCTTTGTTTGAATTGCAAATCAAGACCTAGATTGCAGACGTCTGTTTCTTCTCCCTAGGGCAAATAATTATTTCCATTGTTAATCTTCCGTATTGACATTCAATATACAACTAAGCTAATAAGGGGTTTGAAATAATGTTTTTAGAAGTCATTTTTTTAATTGTTTAAAAATCATTAAACATTTATTTATTGTTTTAAATATATAGTAGTTAACTTTCTCAACATTGAGTTTATTCTTTATTATAGGGTTATTAGGTTTTATCAGCATATATACTATTAATAACTATTAGCAGTCATGATAGTTATTTATTATTTATAAATAATTATAGCTTTATAGCTACAGTTACATACAATCATTTAATAGTCATACAGCCAGTCATATATTATTACTTCATAAAGTTGTTATTTATTACTGCTTCTTTTTATTAATTGATTACTTCATCCGAAGCTCACTGCACTGCTTCATACGAAGCTTGTGCACTGTACTGAACTTAGCTTATTTGAATAAAATATTTTTTTATGAACTGCTCTCCAGGAGTTTTATAACGAGGTATTATTGCTTACTTGATTAAACATTTTAATCGAATAATTTGAATCTTTTGCGACTGTTTAGTTTAAAAATCCTTCAATTTGAGCTGTGATCAAAATAATTATTTTTGGTGCTAGAAGGGGCAGTCAAAGTTAAATATGTTCTAAGTTTTTGTCGTTGTTATTAATTAAATGTAAAACCTTTTGTGGATAGGTAAAGTTTGAACTGCAAGTACTCGTAATCGCCAATATAGTATGAAATTCTTAATAAAAGTGTATGTTTGTGAAAGTAAAAAAGCTTTTTTTGCTAAACATTGACGATAGTATTCAAGCTAATTATGTAATTTTTGTTTTACCCTAACCAATTTATAAATTTATAAACCATTAATGGCTTAAGAATATAAATTAATTTACTGGATCATAGGTTTACAGCAAATAAAAAAAGAAGCCTGTTGATAAGAACATCACGATACTGTGGATTAAAATAATTAATTAATTAATTATTGTGCAAACTTTAAAACTCCTAAAACAAACGATGAAACAAAGTTTAATATGTGTATGGTAAGTTGTTTCATTGTAAATTTATTACCATGGCACATGCTACAGAAACTACGGTGCACTAATCAAGTAACAATGGAAAGTTTGAGATTAGTACGTTTGCTTTATTCTGAAATTAAATTTACACCAATCCAAGTTTTGAGTTTGCTCACGTTTTTTATTACAAAGAAAAAATCTTCTTCCATTATAGATTCAAGAATTTTTAAGTCTAAACTATGTTCAAACTAAAATTTATTTAGACCTTAGACGAACAATCAGCCATTAACATTGAATCTAAGTCGATTATTTACAGTCAAAGTTTCATTCAGTCTACCTTTTTTAGGTTCATTATTTACTGTTCTTTTCCAATATCAGAGCAGTAGTCTAAAGATGGGTAAAATGAAATAGATACTCCAAGGCGTTGAAACTTTTTGGAATAAGCGGTACTAGACAGTAAGGAAAAGTTCTGCGTCAAGCAGAATATAAACGTAATACAGTATTAGTTTTGTCTGTTCAACTACACTGATGAAAAATTTAAGAATGTGCTTTACAGCCGGCACGGCGACAAAACTTAACTTTCTGTATTAAGCAATTTCAGCCATTTTACACATTACGATTTGTAATGGCTTTAAGCAATTTGCCATTTGAGCAATTAGTCTTTTTTACTCTCTCACTGCTTCAATGAATGTAAAAAAATAATAATGAATAATGAAAGAAAAAAGAATACTGGAAGAAGATTTAATCTTTGACTGTCGACTTCACTGGAAAAACCTAAAATCACCACAATCCCTGATGAATTATTACTGTCATAAATTTAATCGTAAAAGTGGTTACTCTCGACTAATTGCTTCAGAGTTCTAGTTGTAAGGGTGGTTTCTGTCCTAATGGGTCATGATTGATGTGCATGGAAAATTGTGTGAAATTTCTTAAAAACTGGGACTTTATTCACTGAAAAGAGGGTTAGGACGAATGGAAGAGTAACAGACCGGAGATATGGAAGAGAGCATATCTGCACTGTAAGATCAATTAGGTTACGCTTGCAAGGTAATATATTGTGCATTTAACTTTGCATTACTTTTCTCCCAAGATAATGATAATTACTATGGTAATACGTTCATACCTAATAAATCTTGGTCAAGCCTACAAAGTCCACTTTCCTTGTTGTTATTCCGACAAAATATTATTGCATAAAATAAGCTTTTGTACAAGATTCATTTATAAAATAGTGATCACATATTTCCTTACCAACAAGAACAAGAGACTATGAATTGAATTAATTATACCTGTACTGATCTCCAAGGACAAACCTTTATCCTACTCTTATGAGCGTTATGTATTACACACTTTGAACTTCCCTTATATTTACTCTTAAATTAGTTTAAACTCAGAAACATCGATTCAATAAAACATTGACGCTGCCTGACGTATTTCTTCGTAATGGATCTTATTACTGTTATATTTGTTGAATATTCAAATAAAAATATGTACATCAAGTTTGATTATATATTTCATTATATGCCTATGTGCATTAGAAACCTTTAGTACCCCGTATGTCAACTAATTATAACAATTTATATTTTAAGTAAACAATTTTCTTAGTAATTATTTTTCTGATGTGACTTAATTAGTTGTAGTTAATTTTATAGATTTGACCATATTTTTTCAAGCGTACCAAAGTTTACCTTAATTTAGTAAAATTAATAATATAGATATTATTATTAATAGCTTACATTAAATAAATCCGAGGTTCGCCTCATCTAAAATATAAGTTCATTTTCGAAGCATTCATAAATATTTCTTCTTTACGCAGTATCAAATTAGATGTTAATAACATTTCCAGTTGTTATGCCAAATCTGAAGGAGTAAATGTTATTATTCAATAACCCAAACGTAAATATATCGAACTTGAATAGGTTAGTCACACTCTAACATATTTATTACGAGCTCCAACAATTTTTGCGTGTGAATCATATAACCATAGAATACGTTTGTGGATAATAATAATCACCACTGACTGAAACTTCTGTCAAAGACATAAATAAAATCACAAAGTGCCAAAGGTTTATAATTGTTTTCTAGTAAATACAAAGAGTGGGAAGTTGGAATAAGCAAACCATATTTACTAGTGTTTTGATTTTTTTACAAAACGTCATTGAAATCAGCTTTATTCGTTTTTTTCTATGGGGAAAAATCGAATAAATAGTAAATATAACTTTTTAAGGTAGAATATTTTTCCGTAACAATCAAAATCATTTCCTAGGTGATAAACACAAAAATAGAATAGCCGTTAAAACAGTAGTGTAGAGGAATATACGTTAATAATTTACCCAATATGATAGTGAGGGTATATTCATTGTTTGTGTGATGTTTTTCTTTTTAGAAAATCTCAACCTTATAAAACCTGTAAATCGCTGTGAAGTTCAAAAAATGTATTTCTGGTACATTTGGAACAGTATATTAAAATCATGAGGTGAAAAAACACAACTAAATATTAAATAAATATCTAATATTATTTATGTACAAATAGAGACTGTGTACTTCACACAACAACAGCAACAGTTTTTATTTTTAATGTTATAATGACTTTATATTTATCCGTTTGGGAGGATGTCACGTGCGTTATTAAATAGCTGCTTAAAAACATGTTTCCCGTTTAAATAATCAGTAAAGAAAGAGTAAAAACTAGACAAAAACATAACTAGGATCTAAATAATTCTAATATTAATGAGTTATGAACTGATATTTTGTTCTCCACTCAAATTTTGTTCTTCATTCACCAATGCAGCCAGAGTTTTGATCTTAACTGGTATCATGTACAGTTTGTTTTTATGTGATTCCCTCATGGTTTCTCAACTTTGTATCCCACATAAAACAGAGCATAATACAAATGTATCCGCCATGACATTTACGTGTTCGTGACTACTTTTGTGTTAGAACGTTTAGTGGATAGGAAAACCTCCTTCCCAGACTTAAAACCCTTGTGAGTTATAGCACAGTAAAGGTCTGATGCTGCAAAAGTTTCTTGTCAACAAGGTCTTGGACTTATCCGCTGAATTTACAAGCCCTATATATACCATTACCCCTCGAGGTGTTTTAAAGTAGTCGACAAGATTGACACCATTGTATAAAAATACCGTAACCGTAAAGTGATAATCTGTGAGGCCATTAAATCCTGAAAAAAATACTGCAGCAGTAGGTAATGATGTGTCATTAGCGTAAAACATGACAATAGTATATACGCAACTAGTGCGGGAAGTAGGTGTTTACGTGCGAGCATGATAGTTCGCGCGCGACGCTTGCGGAGCGCGGGAACGTCATGCGAGCAATGTAAACACCTTCCCGGATGAGTTGCGTACGATAGTTTTCGCGACACTAACAGATACAAGTATACAGGGTAAGTAAAAAACAACACTTCTATGAAAGTTAAAAGATTTAAAAAATATTAAATGAACTGTAGAGAAAAAATACGAACAAAACTATATTTATCTGTGCGGGGGAGATAACAAAAAGCGTTATCTCTGCTGTTCAGCGACCGAGTAAGCCTTTCTAGGTACGTCTTATCGTCACACAGGCGGCAATAATTGATTAAATAATACTGCTCTTTATTAACTTATCGCTATTAACTGTACGTATTCGTAACCTGGGAAACCAGTTTAGTTACAACTGAGATATGGTCGTCATAGTTAAAATGTATATGTTGTGTTTATGTATAATGTATATAAATTGTGTGATATACATGTACTATTTTTTTCTTGAGTTGGCAACTTTGAGCATTTACCGCACTCGTGCGGTAAATGCTCAATGCCAACTCTTTACCGCACTCCAGCTGATTTGTTACCTCACTACAGCTGATATTTTCCGTACTCTTTTGTAAACGGCGACTTCCCACACTGAAACGGAAGCAGAAATCGGCTACTTACTAGTGTAGTGTTGCGAAAAAGGATTGATTATAGATCATCAAACTCAAGCAGTAACTTCAAACTTGAACAACTTGAATTTGTTCTGCCGATATCGGCTGGCAGATTAACGAGGTTATTTATATGCAGTTTGAATCCTTGAGATCTCGTCTGAAAGGGTTTCAGCCTTGTTTACTGTTTTTAACTGATAATTTAATTAAAGTTTTATTTTATATGACTCATTTAGCCTATCGGGTGATTTAAAAGGGTAGCTAATATAAATTTTACCACAGTGAGATATATCTATATCTTGGTTTTCTTAAAAAAAAGATTGTATATTATATGCATATACTTAATAGGATTCTAATAGATGTAATGCTTTCACATGATAAAAACCCCAAAGTAGTAGTTTTTTATTCATAAAAAACCTACTTGGCTCTTCAATTTAACATTTTCTTATTCAATTTTAAAAACAGTGGGAAGCCAAAAGAGTTTATAATTCCAACCAAAACCCTTCAGTAAATCCTTTACTATCATCTCCTCACCCCTGCTAGAGATGACAGTACATAACACTGGTTTGATGCACTGACAATATTGGAACTTTACACTTACAGAATCTCCCATCAAGTTGCAACTGTGACGTGGGGTGGTTTTTACAAACTTTTTTTCTTTAATGTGGGTTTCCAGAATAAAAGAGCTCTAACGAGGCTGAAAACTTCAAAGTATTACTTAACAGCCACATATGTTAATTTTTTTCAAGTTTTTATTATCTATTAATTGGACCTTACAGACAAGTAGTTAAGTTTACTTAGTAAGCCCAAATATTGTGAAAATTGTTGTAATTCAAATAAATAAATAAATTAATAAATTAAATATCCAATTTTAATTATTATTTGATTTTCATGGTTACAACAACTATTTAATACTTTCTAGAAATATTTTTTAATCGCTTAGAAAATATAAACTTCTTCATATGGACTTCAAGAGGTTGGTATTACGATTTAGTAAATCCCCCAGTCTTTCATATATTTTATATATATATGATTATTAATGCTGGACGTACACATTCAATGAGAAACCAAATTAGCAGCTTTTTCAACTTAACCACTGCTAATAAATACCTATAGAATTTTCCAATTAACTTTAAGGTATTGAACTGCTTAAAATGCTTTCTAACTTACAAACTTTTACAAGGTATGTACAAGTAACGGATATACTACAACCTTACCTAACTTTTCCAATTTGGCTTCCACTTTCAATATGTAAACCGGGAAAAAGCAAGATTTTCCAGTTTAAATTATACGACCATTTTTTCTTTAAGGCCTCAATCGGATGTTTTAGATACATGTGGGTGTAGAGTAGCTCTTTCTAGCTTTAGGGAAAATCAGCTGTTAGTATTTTTTCAACTTTTTAAAGCATATTCTATTATAAACGTAACACACAAGTAGCTGATTCTTTTAAATGGCAATAACATAATTGAAACCTTTTAAAGTTAAATAAGCTGAGTAATCTTGGTTTTGTGAAGTGACTTAATAGTATGAAAAATAAATAATCAAACGGCCCTTCAAAGCTTGCTAGTCTTACGTACGAAATTAGTTATTTAAAGCTGATAATTAAAATATACTTTGTAGATTATTTACCTAGTAGTTACGTTTGAAGTAATATACATTTCCTGTTTCATGTAGGTCAATTTAAAGTTTAAAAGTAAAATCACAAGTAATTGCGTTTTGTTTCAATTCTCCCTATTTAACTCTCTTGGCACTGTAAAAAAAAAAAAAACTGGAAAATTAACAGTGAAGTTCCTTTGGAACCCAAAGCAAAACAACCAAAATCCCAAAAATTATTCCAACATATACACAAATACCCGCGGAGCGAAGCCCTTTAAGAACGTATATACGCCTGTGTGTTGGGCTAGGTTAATGATCTGCATTTCTGAAAAATTTTTCGCTCAATCGGTTCTGCAATTTTTACTTTTACCTAGAAAAATATTTTCACAGACAAACATACACACACATTACCTTTACTTTATTTTATTGAATATATACGATTTATGAAATTAGATTAACGTATGTATTTGGCGATGATTGGAAAACATCAGTCAAAGTTCAATGTCAAACGTGATCTCTTTGCCAAGTCGTGTGTAAACCTCGTGGGAAAACTAAATAGATCGAAAAACAATTTCATTTCAGAATTCAATTCAGCAGGATTACATGGCGCTACAAGTATTTGAGCACGTGACTCGAATTAAAACAATTCTTTGATTGATTGTTAACCCAAAAATCGCATTATATATTTGTTTATTGTTGCAAAGGGTATTAATTTGTTTACGTGTTTATTTTTTAGATAACGTTAAAATAACCTTGTAAAATCAATAGTGTGATTAGGATGATATTACAATTATGAATACTCTTCTGTTTATGTGTTGGCAAAGTCCAATTCAAATAACGTAGGCCTGTCAGTTTTTTTATATTATTTTTTGGGGGAGGTGGTAAAATGTCTATACGCACACCGAGAGGCCCGTTCCCCCGTAGCCCTCCTCAGTAGTGTCGGACTCCATCCTGGAACTATTTTGCAGAACACTTTTCGGCCCAGGCCTTGTGTTTTATACCACTAGTGCTTTCCTTTGTGGGGATGGATGAGGATCAAGGCCAGTCAAAATCGATCTTTTTCGTCCGAGGAATTACCTGAACACAGTCCGTCCACATACCTCATGTTTTTGAAATATTTAACATATATACTTTATAGTCCTATATTAATTGACAAAACACTCTTTATAGGCTCTAGATGCGTACCTAGAAAGGATTTTTTAAAATATTTTCTTTCTACAGGCCAAAAGTTAGTAGATTGTAAGATTCAAAATGACAGCCATTATTCAGTTTTGAGAGGTTATTAAGGCTTCTTTGGCCATGAAACTTGGTGCAAAAATTCTTTATAGGCTCAAAATGTGGACTTGGAAATGTTTTAAAACGTTCTCTTTCAATTGGTAGAGTATATTACAAAAATAAAATGACAGCCATATCAGTTTTGGAAACTATAGATGCAAGGCCTACAGAGGTTTTCAAGGGATAAATGAGGCACGAGATCTAATCTACTGAAAAAATAAAAACCTAGAAAGGACATCTACTACAGCCACGCCATCTATTATAAAAACTGTTTTTCTTGCTTACTTTTCATGGAGAAGAGGTTTCTTGTTTGAACAAATTGGGACTTTTCATACTATAATTAAAATTCAATATAAATTATTTGTTCTGTAAAGTATCTAGGATTGATGTTACTACATCCCCTCTTCTCATTTAATATGCAATTTTACCCTACGATAAAAGCTTATGCAACTCCCAGATACATTTTACCACAAATCTGGGCCACTTTCATTAAAAGAGCTCAATATTTCACGGCTGCGAGGTTTTCCACATATCACAGGCTCTTGAAAGGATTGCCGTTAAATCTTAATACTGCGTAATATGTTGTAGGGATCGCTGCTGCGTATGAGAGGAAAATGTAAGACCAGCATCGGTACTATATATGTTTAAAACAAACTGTAACTCAATTAAACAATTGATTACACATTTTTTACTGATTCTACCAAAATTGTAAATTTAAAAAGCAGCGGCCTTTTATGGATTTCTGCCTGGTTGATTTAAGTATAGAGGGTGGACTATGTAATGAAAAAGTAAAAACTCTATTTATTTAACCATCGGTTTGAAGAAATGTATGATCCAATCGTCTAAATAAATATTTTCTCTGTTGAATTTTTTCCTATTTTATCTTTCATTTGAACTTCGATGAGCTTTAGTGAAAAGAAACCTCCCCAAAGTTTACCGAAGGGAAATCTGATCAACCTCTCAACAAAATAGTCTGAGGAGGATTTTACGCCCAATACAATGTTGAATTCGAAGGAAACAAGAACAGAAATAACAGGAAATGGAAAGCAGTCAATCACAAAATATCAGCGAGTATGACGACGAAATCTTTGTTATGTGTAAGACAAAGGGACTTGGTTTGGATAAATAATATCTGCATGAGATTGCTAAGGAAGGATGACTTAGATTAACTTAAAATAAACTTTTTCCGAGACGATAATAATGATTTTGAAGATAATAGTAAATTTTTCTCCTATCAAGGCAACACGAATCTAGTCGCAAACATTTGTGTGTATTTTCTATGACTGAAGAATATAAACAAGAGAACAACATAAGTCTGTGTTTCACTGAGATTGGTCAAAACGTAATTTTTCAGAATAAATGGTTAGTTCGACCAATTTTGGGTTATTTAGACCTAAAAAGGTTCCAAATTAATCTAGCTATGTAACTGATTGCACAAGAAACGATTCGTAGATCTTTCCTATAATGCATTATTTTGAAGTCATAAATTATTGCTTGTAAACCTATTTGACAATATAAATGTATAAATCCTTCACATGTCAATGTGTAGTGTAAGATCTTAAAGCCTAATGACGTTCAAGTTCCTAAAGCCAATAGCACCTAAAGTTCATCACACATATGTCTGAACTCTAACACGGGTTTTGGAGCAGACGAAGACACAGCCGCAAAGTCATATACATGCACATCGAGCTAAATTGGCGACCCACTGAATGACTCAGCTTCCGTGCTTTCATTGCAGCAAGAAAGTTTTTGACTTTTAGTACAGGTGACATGAACAAGAACCTAAACCAATTAAGACAAACTATGTCCTTGTCCTTATTCTGAATTAATTGGTGATTGGAGATATTGCCTCATCAAGAGAACTAGGTTGGTTTTGAATGATAAGAAGAATACAAAATACGGTTTCTATTTCTGAAAAGCCCCAGTTTAAAACCCGTATGAAGAGTTTGGTATATTATTCTGCATTGTTTTTGTCCGAATAATCCTCAGAATGAGAAAAATGCATATTAGCTCATCTACCATAAAATAAAAGGAGACAATTAAAATAATGCATAATTGTATCAGATATAAAGCAATATTGAAAGGGTAAAATATAGTTATCAAGTAAATGAACAATGGAACAGTTAGTTCCCTGATTATTTCAATGAAACTGATTTAAATATGAAAATGTATCAACCTGCTGCTACCGCCCATTATTTCAAGACACAAAGGACTTTTTTGTTTTGTCCTTTTTATAGTTCCCCTACAGGTAATAAGAAGATCAATATTTTCGATTGGCGTTAATTTTATCCCAGCCATTTTAAAATCCCGTCATCACCAGCCGATCATTAAAGGCTTTAGATCAAGGAGATTACACGGCTTTCGGTAATATCTGACCCGCTTCGGCGATGCCGAAATACGCATTAATGAAATTTTTAACTCTTTTAAAATGTCATTTAACGCCATATTCAGTTTTTAAATATTTTGCTGGATATAAACTTTTATTTTAGATTGTTGAAATGTTCCAGCTTGTTTTATCTTAATGGCTCATGCCTAGTTTCATCAATTGGTTTTTGCTAAATATTTAACTTTTAGTTTTTATGACAATAATCAGTCCATGTCACCATTATATAACTTAAAACAAAGTCAGATAGTAATCATTTATTTTTTTCTATCAGACTAAAATTAGTCGTTTTATTAAAAAATGGTTTTTTTATATTTTGTTTGAGATAGAATGCGTGGATAGACGAATACAGTAGACGGTTATACCCTGTGCTGATCTTAGGATGAGAGGCATTCTGGTCAATCCTAAAGCGTCAAACCTATCAAGATCAGGGCCTTTCAATGCATTATTCATTTATCCATCACTTTTTAAAGTCATCTCGTTCATCTATTCTTTCTCCTTTTTTGGTTGCCTATTGTATAATATTGTTTCAGCACCCGATTTAATTATTCAAACGTCGTTATTTTTATTACAAACTATAATATTAATACAGGGTGTTTTTTAACGCATTTTATTTTTTAAATCGAATAATGCACATATAAAGTTTAAACAAATATTGCTCAAACAATCCGCCATTGGCATTCGTATAAAGTGGTGCTCTCTCCATCAAATTCCCGCACTAGTATTGCAAGGTGCCTCTTTGAATTTCTTCTGTTATATTTGTTTTGAGGTGCTGAATATCCTGTGAATTAATTGTTTCCGTATACCTTAATTTTTATCCATCCCCAGGAAAAATAATATAGTGGAGTCAAATCCGGGAATCTTGGGGAATAATAATCTTCACTGATAAAATAAAGTTTTGGGTTGAGTTAAAAAAAAAAACACGCTGTAGTTGAGATATAACTTTCTAATCTGTAATTCTTCGATGATTCTCGAAGATAACAGTTTTAAAATAAGAATAAGATACTAAAAAAATAAAATAAAAATAGTTTAAAATGGTCGTTTTAGGGTTCACCATCGCCAAGCCTCAAACCCGTAGCATCAAGTTATGCGCCATCGGCACGCACAACATCAGGCGGGCACGTGACGTCATTGCACCTCGCCTCATCTCATCAACTTCCCTGGCTTAAACCAATCCCATACCCGATAAAATATAGTATGCCTATTTTCTGAAAACTTTGATCTTTACTATTAAAGTTGAATGTTTCGATTTTGTCTTGATATAATATACCGGATGTCTTACCTCAAGTGATCAAATGGCTACCTTTTTGACTGTAAATCTGATGACAAAGAACGTCAAATGGAGTTCTCCCATTTATTTTTATTATGCTCATTCTAGCAGTTTCGGATTTGTTTGTATGTGCGCCATTTTTTAATATGGCATACAACTCCGATATGTCGTAAAGACAATGCATCAGCATTCATTTCATCTTCTTGCTAATTTAATTTGCTATATACGTAGCTTACTAATACAATTTTTAATCGGGTCAGTTACAATTTGTCTTGTTATATTGGAAGGTTATGAAGTCCAGGAACTCGTTACACCTGCAGGTATCCGGGCTGCAAACCTTGTTTCACCCTGACGTAGTTAAAACAACACATGAAAACAATCCTCTGTCAGGAGACCAATTCTAAGAAAGTTTTAAAATAAAGCTTACCCGAGTGTTAGTAAGACGTTAAAAAATTGTCCTCCATGACCAAGGACCAATCGCACCTAATTTGTTTACAATTACTTTATACATACTACGTAAAAAGCCTTACTATCCAAAAAACCAAATTATTGCAAATTCATTGAGACTGAGAACATAGCCTAGAAGGTTAATTATGAAACTAAACAGCCCTACAGCTTAAGCTCCTTTAGAGCTTTCCAGAGCTCTTGAGAAGTTGAAATGTAAAGCATTTCAGGTCTTAGAAAGAATCTTGAACAAACGTTTAAAGTATCTTGGCGTACAAGTTCTTTTACATTTTTTAGTTAGTCTCATTTGGTTATAATTTGCTGATCCCAATGAAAAACTCACGATCCGTATTTAGGTTCTAACAAAGCTTTCAAAGAAAAATAGTTTTGCATAAGAAATGCCTCTAATACCAATAATTTTCAATAGAAATAATGAATTTTGCAGATACAAAAAAAGATAAATTGTAAAACAATGTAATGCTTTTTTGAAATTATTGACTTCGATAACTGTGCAATCTTCACCTAAAACACTTTTATTTAAGAAATTAAATTAGGATTAAGGAATAAAACATAATAACTCAGTCTAAAGACAGTAATAAAAATACATTACTAAATTTAATAGCCGTTATATCACCTTCGCAACCCTCAGTAAGTACTACTACTATTTTACTATAACAAGTTAAAGTACCATTGTTCAGTATGAAGACATTTATCGATAATACTAACTATACTAATTCTAATAACTTGGACAATTAAATTAAATTTGCTTAAATTAGTTCTGATGAAAAACACATAGCGTTTAATCTATGAATGAAAGAGAAAAAGGAGAGTTTATACGAATATAAATTGAAGACTATAAATGTTAAACCCGTCAGCAAAAGCTATCGCTGTTTCATGATTCACCGTACTGTTGTTTTGTGTCGTGACTGAACCTGTGTTTTCACCTCTTCTTTTGAAGGCAGATATTTTTTTAAAACAAAACACTCTCGTTCTTTTAATACACTGAAAATTGCAGAGACTTTTGATCCATGTAAATGTGTTTCCACATACTTTAAATTTTGATCAACTAAGCAAAAAAATCGTTTAATTTTGATTTTTTTTTAATTCAGGTTTGAATTTTTCTCTATTTTAATATATCTCATTTACTGTTGGTACCTACATAGCACTCCAGTGATTATTTATTCCAAATCAATTATATAAGTTTGTACCCAAAGTTGATAAAATTCCAAAATAATTCCTAAAACAATAAAATCACAACCAAAAGAGCGTTTTCAAGGATCTACCATGCCTTACGTTTCACCATTTTGTCAGAGATAGCTGCTTTAACTTCGGGAGGTTTTGATCTTCCAGGATAAACTTTGGAAACGAAGTTTTGGTTTCACCAAGTTTATTGACAGATGAGAGATTTTCAATGGAATTACTGAATTGAATTTCAGTAAGTTAAGGCTTATACGTATTGTTTGGGTTACCGATATCACTCTTCAGTGCGCTAACTTAATATCAAATTCCTCCTTACGACTAATATTCCTCAGCCGATTCGTTTTAACCTTGGCTTGCCACTATATTATTTTTTGTATTTAGGGATAGTACCTCACATAAATCGTTTTAAATAAGTTTATCCGTAAAAGGGTTTGCTGTTACTTCTTTACTTGACTTTGCCAAAAAATACTTTGATATTTTCTTTGTGGTTTGAAAAGTGGAAAAACTATTAAAAATTTGAATTTAGTAACCTGTAAATTTTGTAAGCGCAGACCGAAACTCTTATCATAGTAAAGTTCTCATCGTCTTCTTTAGATAAACGACAGTAACTTGATCATTATTTACAAGTTATACACTTTCACTGTCCTAAATAGTTATGAATATCAGTGATTATGTGGTCAGGATGATATTCAATTTGTTTAAGAGGGTATGATTCAATTTAACAGATGTTGTTGTGGAGCTTATTTGATCTGTTTGGGATCTATTACACCCATCTAATAATATAAATGTAGAATTTTTATTTTCACTTTAATGTATTTCACTTTTCACCTTCTATGTAGGTCTTCTTTAAAGTTTGCTTAGAAGACGTCAAGTGGCCTAGGTACCAGAATCACCACTTCACACATATTCTTCTCATTATAGAGTCACAGAAGATCCTAAAAATGACTTTCATTTAAAATTGTGTGTATTTTTTTAAGAAAGGGTATTATTGATAAGATAGAAACGTTTAGTCCCTTACGTTGATATAATTCATTGAATTATATCAATGAAGGACACAATGTCTTAGGTAGTTAGATTTTAAGATTATTGAACACGATCTTATACCAATGCTTAAACTACAGTTATTCATTAGATGTTAGCTATATATTTAATAAGTAGTATTTACATGTTTCATATAAAAAATACAGTATTATTTAAATATTACTAAATTTGACCCATTAGCATATGCAAAAACAATATCAGTATTGTTCAACAGTTCACAGGTATTAAGTATTAAGTTTGGCCTACATCCTAAACTTGGTTTTCGTAAAAAAAAGAAAGGCGATTTCATATTAGCATGAAAGAGAAAGGTTTTTCACCAAAATATATACATGACTTCATCACTTTATCACTTTAATAAGACAGGTATCTCTTCGGAGGACGTTACCCTGAATATGAGTGAAGGATGAGTGTGATGATCGTGATGTTTGACACAGTCCGATTTCCACCGGTATCAAAGTTATCAATGTGTTTTGTGATTTAATTTTTAGATTTCATGGCTCACGTATGAACATCTCATTAAGCATCTAATTTCTAAAGTCAATATGTATTCTCATATTGAGGATTCTTAGTTTACGTCAACATTTTATCTGTAATCAATACAATTATTCGGTTACCTTAGACTTAGATTCTATGGGTCTATACCAATCAATTGAAGAAATTAAACTTAGTTTTAAACTTAACGGCAAAGATGTTATTTAAAAACTTCTTATTTTAGAAGAAAGAATCATTTTAGAAAACCTTTACTGCATCTTTGAGTTAGGTACCAAATGCTTGTATGGTCTTTTACATATATTAGTGGTGGGGAATATACCACGAGCATTCACGCTATTTGGGGGCTACGTTATTTTAAACTTTAACACCCCCATTGTGCCTGGTAATTCCAGAATTATTATAATTAATTGTTACTACCAATTGCTTAGTATGACAGTGTTATTTTTAAAGGCTCTTTACCAGTCTTCAAAAATAAGTTAGTGGCCTCACATACACTCAAATATCAATGTTAAAATCTCTCAGTTTGAAAAAAAACCGAATTGTGACTTATCTTCCAGTTTTCAGTAGTTTCCATATTTACAAAAATATATTATTTTGGCAAATGGCATATACTTTCGTTTCTCTATAAGTTTTGATTTTTTATACTCAGTAAACAAAACATTAAATTGTTTCAACTCAATTAAGCTATTTTAATGAAGGTAAAAAACGTTTCCTTAATAACTGCGGTATTAATAAACAAAATCATTGTTATCATGTGACAAGTGCTTCGTAATACTGGCGATGAATTAGTAATTGAGTTTAAAAGCGAGACAGTTCTAGGTATGTCACTAAAGGAGATTAATTGCAGCCAATATTGCTGCAAAGTGCAATTGACTAATCAGAGAGTGATTTTTGCCACAGACTGGATTCAAGAGGATTAATCAAGAAGGTTTAAAGTGGTTGAAAATGTTTATACTTTAACATCAGAAAGATAAATACCCCCGTTGCAGCAGGCCTGCATACTTGAGATATGTTGAGAAATAAGCGAGATATAGAATTTTACTTATTTCCCATAAGGTTAACATTGGGACAACGTACTGTGTTTACCACTTTCAATATCTCGGTAACCTATGGACATATAGCAGTGTTTCAAAATACTAAATTTTTTTTTCTGAGCTGAATTCAATAGTGCCCACAAAAATTCGATTAATTTTATTTTTCTATGTAAAAAAATCAAAAAACCCATTTTTTGGGGGGTTTATCCCCCTTTACCCCCCCTTCCGGTGGTCCGATCGGGCTGGTTCACGAACTCGTCCAATTGATTACCACTTTACATGTCCGTACCAAATTTCATAAAGATCGGACCATTTTTGCGGCCGCTATCGTGTTAACAGACACACACATATATATATATATATATATATATATATATATATATATATATATATAAATTCAAACGAATAGTGTTTTTTGCTTCTGGGGGCCCCAAAACGAAAAGTTATGGTGGTCCCGAGCATAAGTCTTACCATGAGACCTACGGTAATAGCTTCTTCCCTATAGGGGAAATTCGCTAAAATGCTTACATTTTGCTCCAGGGGTCCAGTTGTATGATGTAAAAAACGACCAAAAATATTTTTGCTGTCAACGCTTAAGGGACACAAGATTAAAAGGACGTTGTTGTTACACGAGATTAGCATTCTATCGCTTTCAAGGTGAGCTGTTCACACTCAGTTCTTTGGTTATGCGGGAAACGAGCCTGCGACCTACTGAGCCGAAATTATAGACGCTAACCATTACGCTAGGAACACACTAACCTTAATGGTTTAAATCAATCTTATCGCTCAAACGTAATCATTATGACAACTGAATGACAGCAATATATTCATCATCATAACAACAACATTGAGACGTAGCTGGTAATGACAAGATAACAACATAAGTCTGTGTTTCACTGAGTTTGGTCAAAACGTAATTTTTTAGATTGACTTGTTAGTTCGACCAATGATGGGTTATTTAGACGTAAAATGTTCCAAATTAATTTAGTCATGTAACTGATTGCACAAGTAACGATTTGTAGATCTCTCTTATAATGCATTATTTTGAGGTCATAAATTTTTGCTTGTAAACCTATTTGACGATATAAATTTAAAATCCTTCACATATATAGTGTAAGTCCCTAAAGCCAATAGCACCTAATGACGATCATCGTACATATGTCTGAACTCTAACACGGGTTTTGGAGCAGACGAAGACACAGCCGCAAAGTCATATACATGTGCATCGAGCTAAATTGGCGACCCACTGAATGACTCAGCTTCCGTGCTTTCATTGCAGCAAGAAAGTTTTTGACTTTTAGTACAGGTGACACGAACAAGAACCTAAACCAATTAAGACAAAATATGTCCTTGTCCTTGTTCTGTTTTAATTGGTGATGGGAGATATTGCCACATCAAGAGAACTAGGTTGGTTTTGAATGATAAGAAGAATACAAAATACGGTTTCTATTTCTGAAAAGCCCCAGTTTAAAAACCGTATGAAGAGTTTGATATATTATTCTGCATTGTTTTTGTCCGAATAATCCTCAGAATGAGAAAAATGCATATTAGCTCATCTACCATAATATAAAAGGAGACAATTAAAATAATGCATAATTGTATCAGATATAAAGCAATATTGAAAGGGTAAAATATAGTTATCAAGTAAATGGATTATGGAACAATGAAACTGACTTAAATATGGAAATTTATCAATCCGCTGCCGCCCGTTGTTTCAAGTTACACAAAGGACTTTTTCAGTTTGTCCTTGTTATAGTTCCTCTACAGGTAATAATAAAATCAATATTTTCGATTGGCGTAAATTTTATCCCAGCCATTGATAAATCCCGATATCACCAGACTATCACTACAGGCTTTTGATCAAGGAGATTGCGCGGCTTTCGGTAATATCTGAGCCACTTTTGCGATGCCGAAATACGCATAAATGAAATTTTAAACTCCTTCAAAATGTTATTTAACGCTATATTCAGTTTTAAATATTTTGCTGGATATTAACTTTTATTTAATATATAAATTATAATGTACAGTGTAATGAAAAGTTTTTTACCACTTAACCTCGCTGACTAAGATCGTATTGCTTCCATATATGTATTTTCTTTTTCTTCACCTCCCTTTTTCAATGTTTGTTAATTGTTCCAGATTGTTGAAATGTTCCAGCTTGTTTTTGTAATGGCTCATGCTTAATTTCATTAATTGGGATTTGCTACATATTTAACTTTTAGTTTTTTATGACAATACTCAGTCCATGTCACCATTACATAACTTAATACGAAGTCAGATAGTATCATTTAGTTTGTTTTCCATCAGACAAAAGCTAGTCGTTTTACAATAAAAATTTGTGTATTTTAGATTTATCTCCAGATAGAAGGCGTATATGGACGAAACACAGTAGACGGCTAAACCCAGTGTGCTGATCTTAGGATGAGAGGCATTGTGGTCAATCCTAAAGCGTCAAACCTATCAAGATCAGGGCCTTTCAATGCATTATTCATTTACCCATCATTTTTTAGAGTCATCTCGTTCATCTATTCTTTCTCTTTTTTTGGTTGTATATTGTATAATATTGTTTCAGCACCCGATTGGATTAATCAAACGTCGTTACTTTTATCATAAACTATAATATTAATAGTTGAGATATAACTTTCTTAACTGTAATTCTTCGGTAATTCTCGAAGAAAATTGTTTTAAAATAAGATTGATAAATTAAAGTAGGAGGATAAAAAATAGTTAAATATAGTCGTTTTAGAGTTCACCATTGCCAAACCTCAAACCTGTGGCATCAAGTTATGCGCCATCGGCACGCACAACATCAGGCGGGCACGTGACGTCATTGCACCTCGCCTCATCTCATCAACTTCCTGGCTTAGACCAATCCCATATCCAATAAAATATCACGTGTCTATTTTCTGAAAAATTTGATCTTTACTATTAAAGTTGAATGTTTCGATTTGGTCTTGATATAATATACCGGGTGTCTCACCTCGAGTGAAAAAATGGCTACCTTTTTGACTGTAAATCTGATGACAATGAACGTCAAATGGAGTTCTCCCATTTATTTTTACTATGCTCATTCTAGCAGTTTCGGATTTGTTTGTATGTGCGCCATTTTTTAATATGGCATACAACTCCGATATGTCGTAAAGACAATGCATCAGCATTCATTTCATCTTCTTGCTAATTTAAGTTGCTATATACGTAGCTTACTAATACAATTTTTAATCGGGTCAGTTACAATTTGTCTTGTTATATTGGAAGGTTATGAAGTCCAGGAACTCGTTACGCCTGCAGGTATCCGGGCTGCAAACCTTGTTTCACCCTGACGTAGTTAAAACAACACATGAAAACAATCCTCTGTCAGGAGACCAATTCTAAGAAAGTTTTAAAATAAAGCTTACCCGAGTCTTAGTAAGGCGTTAAAAAAATGTCCTCCATGACCAAGGACCAATCGCACCTAGTTTGTTTACAATTACTTTATACAGACTACGGAAAAAGCCTTACCATCTATTTTGTTTGAAATAAAATGGCATTAAAGGTATTTAACTATAATAGATTACAATTCAAAATACATTTTTGTCGTGCAGTATACATTAATTGCTTTGTCCTTATTTTTGGTGGAGAAGTTAAATATGAGTTAAGCTCCTCGGGGGCCTTTCTGTTGTTTGAGACGCTTATACTGATTTATTCTCCGAGTTACATATACACTCCAGCATTTTACCTAGGATGGCTGATCACATTTCATCAGGCTCAAAATATATTTAAGTGGCTCTTTCCTATGACTTGTGTAGGCTTTAAATATCATCAATAATAATTTATTTGATAGTAATTAAACATGTACAGTGATCTGAAGAGGTAGTTTATTAAATTTTTTATAAAATTATTGAAATTTTTTATGTTATTCAGTTCAATTTATACATACTGCAATATATTAAAGAAAATCAGTTTGTTGATTCATTACTAATGGTGAATTTGGTAAACCAAATTATTGCAAATTCATTGAGACTGAGAACATAGCCTAGAAGGTTAATTATGAAACTAAGCAGCCCTACAGCTTAAGCTCCTTTAGAGCTTTCCAGAGCTCTTGAGAAGTTGAAATGTAAAGCATTTCAGGTCTTAGAAAGAATCTTGAACAAACGTTTAAAGTATCTTGGCGTACAAGTTCTTTTACATTTTTTAGTTAGTCTCATTTGGTTATAATTTGCTGATCCCAATGAAAAACTCACGACCCGTATTTAGGTTCTAACAAAGCTTTCAAAGAAAAATAGTTTTGCATAAGAAATGCCTCTAATATCAATAATTTTCAATAGAAATAATGAATTTTGCAGATACAAAAAAAGATAAATTGTAAAACAATGTAATGCTTTTTTGAAATTTTTAAAGACTTCGATAACTGTGCAATCTTCACCTAAAATACATTTATTTAAGAAATTAAATTAGCGTTAAGGAATAAAACATAATAACTCAGTCTAAAGGCAGTAATAAAAATAATAGCCGTTATATCACCTTCGCAACCCTCAGTAAGTACTACTACTATTTTACTATAACAAGTTAAAGTAACATTGTTCAGTATGAAGACATTTATCGATAATACTAACTATACTAATACTAATAACTTGGACAATTAAATTAAATTTGCTTAATTTAGTTCTGATGAAAAACATATAACGTTCAATCTAGGAATGAAAGAGAAAAAGGAGAGTTTATACGAATATAAATTGAAGACTATAAATGTTAAACCCGTCAGCAAACGCTATCGCTGTTTCATGATTCACCGTACTGTTGTTTTGTGTCGTGACTGAACCTGTGTTTTCACCTCTTCTTTTGAAGGCAGATATTTTTCAAAACAAAACACTCTCGTTTTTTTAATACACTGAAAATTGCAGAGACTTTTGATCCATGTAAATGTGTTTCCACATACTTTAAATTTTGATCAACTAAACAAAAAATTAGTTTAATTTAGGTTTATTTTACTTCAAGTTTGAATTTTTCTCTATTTTAATATATCTCATTTACTGTTAGTATCTACATAGCACTCCAGTGATTATTTATTCCAAATCAATTATATAAGTTTGTACCCAAAGTTGATAAAATTCCAAAATAATTCCTAAAACAATAAAATCACAACCAAAAGAGCGTTTTCAAGGATCTACCATGCCTTACGTTTCACCATTTTGTCAGAGATAGCTGCTTTACCTTTTGAAGAATCGGGAGGTTTTGATCTTCCAGGATAAACTTTGGAAACGAAGTTTTGGTTTCACCAAGTTTATTGACAGATGAGAGATTTTCAATGGAATTACTGAATTGAATTTCAGTAAGTTAAGGCTTATACGTATTGTTTGGGTTACCGATATCACTCTTCAGTGCGCTAACTTAATATCAAATTCCTCCTTATGACTAATATTCCTCAGCCGATTCGTTTTAACCTTGGCTTGCCACTATATTATTTTTTGTATTTAGGGATAGTACCTCACATAAATCGTTTTAAATAAGTTTATCCGTAAAAGGGTTTGCTGTTACTTGTTTACTTGACTTTGCCAAAAAATACTTTGATATTTTCTTTGTGGTTTGGAAAGTGGAAAAACTATAAAAAATTTGAATTTGGAAACCTGTAAATTTTGTAAGCGCAGACCGAAACTCTTATCATAGTAAAGTTCTCATCGTCTTCTTTAGATAAACGACAGTAACTTGATCATTACAGTATTTACAAGTTATACACTTTTACAGTCCTAAATAGTTATGAATATCAGTGATTATGTGGTCTGAAGGATATTCAATTTGTTGAAAAGGGTATGATTCAATTTAACAGATGTTGTTGTGGATCTTATTTGAACTTTTTGGGATTGATTACACCCACCTATTAATATAAATGTAGAATTTTTATTTTCACTTTAATTTATTTCACTTTTCACCTTCTATGTAGGTCTTCTTTAAAGTTGGCGTTGAAGACGTCAAGTGGCCTAGGTACCAGAATCACCACTTCACACATATTCTTCTCATTATAAAGTCACAGAAGATCCTAAAAATGACTTTCATTTAAAATTGTGTGTTTTTTTTAAGAAAGGGTATTATTGATAAGATAGAAACGTTTAGTCCCTTACGTTGATATAATTCATTGAATTATATCAATGAAGGACACAATGTCTTAGGTAGTTAAATTTTAAGATTATTGAACACGATCTTATACCAATGCTTAAACCACAGTTATTCGTTAGATGTTAGCTATATATTTAATAAGTAGTATTTACATGTTTCATATAAAAAATACAGTATTATTTAAATATTACTAAATTTAACCCATTAGCATATGCAAAAACAATATCAATATTGTTCAACAGTTCACAGGTATTAAGTATTAAGTTCGGCCTGCATCCTAAACTTGGTTTTCGTAAAAAAAAGCAAAGGCGATTTCATATTAGCATGAAAGAGAAAGGTTTTCCACCAAAATATATACATGGATGACACGTCAGATTTCGGCCGGTATCAAAGCTATTAATGTGTTTTGTGATTTAATTTTTAGATTTTATGACTCACGTATGAAGTTGTGTTTAAGCATCTCATTTCTAAAGTCAATATGTATTCTCATATTGAGGATTCTTAGTTTAGTCAACATTTAAGCTCTAAACAATAAAATTATTCGGTTACATTAGACATAGATTCTATGGGTCTATACCAATCAATTGAAGGAATTAAACTTAGTTTTGAACTTAACGGCAAAGCTGTTATTTAAAAGCTTCTTAATTTAGAAGAAGAAATCATTTTAGAAAACCTTTACTGCATCTTTAAGTTGGGTACCAAATGCTTGTATGCTCTTTCACATATATTAGCGGTGGGGAATATACCACGAACATTCACGCTATTTGGGGGCTACGTTATTTTAAACTTTAACACCCCCATTGCAGAAGAGCTGCATACTCACCAAAAGTTTGATTGCTTAAATAAATAATTTAGATGGAGCCTTAAATCAAGCAACATCAACATAAATCCTGAAATAAGTGTAAAACAATATTCTCTATAACAATATCATAGGAACGTACCTTTTTACGTTCATTAAGGTCTTCTGGCATAGAAATGTAAAATCGAGAGATTTTTTCGATAATGAAGTAGATAAACTAGGTGAAGTCATATATTCCAAGTTTTAATGAGTAATAAGCAAAAGATATAATTTTATTTATTTTCCATAAAGTTAATTTTGGGACATCGTACTGTGTTTGCCACTAGCAAAATCTCGATAACCGATGAATATAGAGCTATAATTCAAGATACTTTTTTACTTGTTATTTCAAGCTGAATTCAATGGTCCAAATAAGAATTTTATAATTTTTAAAATTTAGTAAAAAAATCCCAAAATCCCATTGAATAAGGGGTTTATTCCCTCTTATCCTGCCTTCCGATGGTCCGATCAATCTGGTTTTCAAACTCAGTAAGTAAATTTGCTTAAGTTTTTATCAATCAATAGCTTTTAAATTTAATTTTCTCAGTTGTTTTTGTAATGATTTGAGTTTGCTACAACAATAAATGTTTAGGGAAACTCAAAACTTTTTAGGGAAACTGTTCAGGTTATTGAACCTTGCATTTTATGGTCATATGATATTGTTTTGATTGTGATATTAAAATTTAAGAGCTAAGGTGGCCATTATTTTTGACTAATATTAAGTATGAAACTTAAATGAAGTATAAATTTAAGTATGAAACAAGCCATTTTCAGGCAGATTGAGGCTAAAATTAGCGTTGTTTAAATAAATGAAACTTGTTTACTTTGTATTTTGGCTGTAAATTTCAAAATATATATATTTTGAAAAATTACAAAATTTAAACTAAAAAAACCCTGTTTATATCTAAAGTAATAGGACACTCTTACCTTGTCATGTGAGTGTATTCAAGAGTACTTCTCTCGTGGCCTAAGGGGTAGTTATAACAAGCAGTGCTGCCAACACCCATGGCTTGTTAGGCCACACAATGCTGCCAACTTCAACGAAGATCCGGTGTTTCAACATTGAGTGTCTGTTGCATACACAAAGAATATATCCTTTCCAACATAGAATAAGAGAAAGTTATTTAAAGAATTTCTTTAAAATAAAGCAGGTTTTCATCCAGTTGTATATTTTGAATTCCTTGAAGACGATATTTGCTTGTTTACTATACCATTAATGTTTTAAATTAAGTAGTCTTAGTCCCTGTCACATGTGGTTTTCCTTGACTGTTTCTTGAACAATGCTTAATTTTTCATCCGGTAAAAAATTCTATTTGTCATAAGAAATCCCCTTAGCATTTGTAACTTACCCAAGATTTTTTTTTATAAAATAGGTACAATAATACAGTAAAAAATACGTAAGACTGTATCAATAAGGATGTAGTCATGTACTTCAAGAAATTGCTAATGTTTCCTAAAAGAGTGAGAATTCATAACGGGCTCTGACCTTGAGGAAGCTTAAGTTTAATGAGCATTCAATTGAAGATTCTTGAGAGGAGAATTATTAATATTTCTTTAAGACCGTCCGGAAGCTTCACTGGAAGCTGTCTTGACATTTTTACCTTTCCTATAAAATTTAGACTTTAAACATTGCCAATGTCTGATATTAATACTTCCAGAGATAAGTAAATCTGATTCTCGTCTGTGTTCGATCAGTAAATCTATACATCAATGTAGAATAGGAACGGAATTTTAAAATACTTGATGAAATCGTCCTGTACAGTTCATGAAAACAAAAATCGTGCTTATTTAATTAGGAAAAAACATCATCCTACAAACGAACCCTATGGCTACTTTTTTACGTTTAGATTCTATTCTAACTCCCGCCAAAAACATGTGGTTCGATTTATATTCAGGATTAACGAAACCTTGACGTTCATAAGATAAAATTTACTTCCGAGAAACAAACCCAGGATCATGAATTCCAATAAATATTACATCCTTACTGAATCTTAAGACCCTTGTGTCGTTCTCAACACATTTATACTACAGTCTCACAATAGCTTTTCTTTTTTCATCGTAAAAACCGGTCACAAAATCAGTAAACAACCAAACACGCAGATTTTACATCCGCTGGTATACTTAAAACTGCTAACAGAAAATTCGTAGCAATACTTCCATTAGAAAATTACTTGATCTTTGAAGGTCTATGAAGCAGATCACAGGTAATTTAAAAACTCCTCATATTTTTTCCACCGTCCTTGGGCCACAAAATTCAAATGAACCCTAAAAAGCTAGCTCTGCTTCGTTTTCCCTAGCTCGAGATAATATCTTAGGGAGTTATTCATTTACAGATTGAAATACACCGGGTGCCTCACCTAAAGTGAACTTACACTTAGGTTTAGAGGCACGGTAACTAGTTGCGAATCCGACTGCTTTCCAAGCCCAAGACTCTTTAATTTGCCCCATAAACTTTTAGAAGATTGCTTTCTATTTTCAAAAATACTATGAATGTATCTAAGTTTTGATTCCTTAAAAGCTGTTTTACTGTATTTCGGAGATGGCGTTATTGATCCAATTGCAATTGATTTTGAGAGCGTTTTGCTTTTATAAAAATAGTATCGCGTCTGGCCATCAGACTACGGATTTCAGGGGTCATCAATGGCATAGGTTTTCTTTTAGTTAAACGTTCGGTAACAACGGGGCATGCTTATCTAAAAGATTCAATAGAGTATCATTGAGATTGTTAACCATATCACCAAAAATATTTAAATTTTATATGCTGTGCCATGGCGTATGATGAATATCAAATAGGCCTGCATGTCAAATATGAACCCCATAGGCATTACTTAATTAAAAAGCGGAGTTGAAAATTGTCTAAAGTAAAGGAAATTTGTTACAGACATTCATAGCGGTAATCATCTGTACAAGACAGAAAACCACACCGATCGGACAAACGCAGTACGTTATACAATGTTATTCTTATGGCAAATATTTAAAAACCGATATCTCCGTTATTTACTAACCGATTTTGATAAACTTTGGTATCTATTTGTGCGATAATTAAATATTAATTTTTTTATTTCACTATATATGTTTTCTGGTAGTAAATGACTTGAAGGGAGAAAGTATGTGTGAGTTTCCTGATACCGTTTATTACATTTGTCATACAAAATGCCAAATATTAAAACTAAGATACATTTGTAAATCTTGATTTACTCTTTTATACAGTGTGTAACTTAAGTATGGAAACAAATCAGTATTTTTTAACCGAAATAGATAGAAAATGGTGTTTGTGGCATTGGTTAAAAACAAATAATCCGAGATTGTTTACATCGACAATTTTTTAACCCCCCTGACAGGGTTGTAGATAGAGGCTAACTTACTTTTTTTAACTGACAGCCCCATTTGAGTGACCCCTCATTTTGAAAGGTATATCAAAATAAATAAAATCTGATAATGGTGTCAATACCATATACTGTCATAAATACAATGGTAGAAACCTGAGGTCGATATCTCACCCCTAAAATGAACACCAAAAATAAAATATTTCTACTTCGGTTCAAGAAAAACAGATTTGTTTTCATACTTAATCTACTCATAAGTAGGATTTATCACTAAGCTAAACAAAAGTATATTGATTCCTAGATGTATAACTAAAAAACACACAAATTGCCATACAGCTTGTTTGAATCGTCAATATATAAGCATATGAGCATATATAAGCACAATGAAGCTTCGCATTAGAAAATACGCATTGCGTTCTCCGAATGATCAATGTAAAACATTTATTTTTTTCTTATTCATTTGATTCATTAGAACAATATTCTAAATATCTGTAAGGCAAAGGAACCCTATCATATATACCTTAAGTAGCGGAATTGTTTTTAATATTCTGAAATAATATCAAGTAAGTATTAGATTTTTAACTAAATATTCTGTGCCTAAAAAAATTATTTTTTTGTTTCAAAAAATATTTCATTAAATTTTTTATATTAAGTTTGTAATTATTTATTCAAACATTGTTTTAGTTTATTTTCAGCGTTGTTCTTCAAAAACATGCACACAATATGTTACATTGTAATGATCATCTAAATACGAAACTTACAAATGTCTAATTGTGTATTTTCACTGGATAATACCCCCATAAAGCGAGAATTCCGCTTTGGTTTTTTAAATAAGCGACACTTTATTGAGTTAGGCTGATTTTTTTCTGTGTTAATTTCACTTTATGAATTATCTCTTCTGAAACCAAATATTGTATCTAATGTATAAAGATAGTGTTAACTTATTGTGAGGGTAAGCGTTATACTAATATTGAAATTGTTAATTTATTATTTGAAAACGACATTTTTATGTTATATTTTTATCAAAAATAATTACTAAATTAAATGTTAGGCCTATTGCTTTGGTTATTGTCCCGTGTTGGGCCGGGATAGAATGTCCAACAGTATCCCCTGCTTGTCGTAAGAGCCGACTAAAAGGGGAGGGGGGCGCACTGGTCCTTTTTCGCGTCTCCCTTTCACAACTCCACTCTCCGAATCATTTCAATAGCCCGGTTGTTTTTTCTAAATCATTCCGTCCTACTTGCCGGGGTGACTCTGTGTTCTTCAGCCTCCACTGCGCTGGGGGTCTAGGACGAGCAGAGGGTACAGCTTAAAAACTGGGTTCTGCACCTCCCAGGCTGCCGGATAGTACAGGGGCCCGGATCAGCCCAGCCAGCTGATCTGGCTGCCCTATCAGCCGGCGAAAATCCCCTTGGCCGTGGTGGTGCCGGTTGGCGACCGGATAGGGCCCTGCTGCGGTCACGGGGGGGCTCTGCCGAGGCCACTGCTCGTCTAGGACCGCCGGTGTTTTGGAGGCGGTCAAACATGAATATAGTTGCTCTGGTGATGGGTCGGTTCGACAATCACATTGGGGCACTGTTTTGGGGGGTTACAAACGCCCAGTCTTGGGGGCTAATCCAGACACCATGGCCAGTTCACAAGATAAAACGATTCAAAAGGTGCAAGAATCTTCCCGGGGTACCCTAACCCCAAAATCGACCCAGAGGGAGCAATTTCCTCGGCTACCCTCTCAAAGCGGGGATGTCGAGAGTGAAGACCCCTTTGGCCGGAAGCCTCGTGTCGCGAGGTCGCCACAAAGCCGTGCGACGCCAACTGCCTCGGTGACAAGAACACCGGTGCTCACCGAGCAAGCACCCGTCAGCGACGTGGACTCGGTGAACACAGACCTGTCCCCCTTCCAGGCGGTAATTTCACTTGCCAGGCAGCAGGAGGAGGAGCACCTTCAAAAGTGCTTCGCCACCCTCGCTGTTATGAAGGCCGCGACTGGCAGACAGAAGAACATCAGCAGGGATGTGCAGGAAGGCATAGTCCAATTGGAGACTAGCCTTAACCACATCCTTCAGCTGAGGAAGTCTTGGCAGTCGTGCGAGTCGGTGGCTGTTTCGACGCAGACGACTCCATCACTGCGCGTTAAGGCTCAGCCGGCCGGGGGGAAACGGGCTGCTTCCAGCCCCGCCCAACCGGAGGCTGAGAAGAAACCCAGAGGTGACGGTCCAGGGGAGACATCTGACCTCGAGAAATGGACCGACGTCGTGAAGAGGAAGGGGAAGAAGAAGAAAGTCTCACCCCAGCAGCCTGGAAGCCAGCCCGGCCCTCAGGACAACAAGAAGGCGCCGAAGAAGAGGTCACGCAGGACGCGGCCAGACGCTCTTCTCATCAAGCCGTCGGAGGGGAAATCCTACGCCGACGTGCTGGGCGAGATTCGCAGCAAAGCGAAGCCCGATGAGAAGGGCGCTGTTATCAAGGCCATGAGGAAGACCCGAGCCGGCGATCTTCTGGTCGAACTCGGGGACGCCTCCAAGAGCAAGTCCGCCTTCAGCGAAGACCTGAAGAATATCTTAGGGGCGAACGCGACTGTCAGCGTTCTCGAGCCCAAGTCGACGCTGGAGGTGAGGGACCTCGACGAGCTAACGACCGAGGCGGAGGTGACTGCTGCTGTCAAATCCGCCATCGGCGAAAACGTCGAGGTAAAGACTTTCGTCTCGAAGGCGAATGCTCGAGGCCAGAAGGTGGCGATCCTTACGCTGGGAGCCAGGGCAGCTACGAAGCTCCTGGAGAAGGGCCACCTGAAGATCTGGTACGTGAGCTGTCGGGTACGCGAGAAGCTCGTGGCCTCCAGATGTTTTAAATGTCTGGGGTTCGGTCACGTCGCTAATCGCTGCTCTGGACCCGATAGAAGCAAGCTCTGCTTCAAGTGCGGCGGCCAGGACCACAGGGCCAGCGCGTGCAATGCAGCGTTGTCCTGTGTCCTGTGTACAGAAGCCGGCTTGAAGGGCGACCAGGTCAAGCATCCCGCTGGGTCTGGTCGTTGCGGGCAGTACAGGCGGGCCATCCAGGAGCTTCGCCAGAAACAACAGAAATGATCAGTGTTCTGCAACTTAATATGCAGAGGAGCAGGACAGCAAACGACTTGCTGTTCCAATTCGCTACGGAGCAGGGTGCTGACCTATTGCTTCTCAGTGAGCAGTACCAGAACCGACGCTCCGCGCAGTGGTTCTCGGATCCCTCCGGCACTGCGGCGATTTGGATCTTGGACCTCGGGAAGGTGCCTGTTCTCGATTCCGGATCGGGCAACGGCTTCGTTTGGGTGAGGAGCAGGGGTTTCACCATCTTCTCCTGTTACCTCACGCCAAACCAACCGATCGGAGACTACCGCCACATGGTCGATTCCATTGAGGATGAGATCATGAAAATCTCTGGCGGGGTCATAGTCGGTGGCGATTTTAACGCCAAAGCCATGGAATGGGGTTCCCCGCGGACCGATACTCGAGGTCGTTACGTCCTCGAGTCGGCTGCCAGGTCGGGCCTCTGTATCCTTAACACGGGCGGCATTTCCACCTTTCGCCGTCCGGGGTGCAGAGAGACGATCCCTGACATATCCCTTGCCTCTGAGGGGATTGTCCAGCGGATCTCCGACTGGCGTGTCTGCGAGGAGTATTCCTCTAGCGACCACCAGGGGATCCTCTTCAAGGTCCTTCCCGAGGGTGCGCGCTTGCGCGCTGAACCTGCTCCTCTGGCTCGACGCTGGAACACCAGTCGTCTGAGCAAAGACACTTTTAAAGAAGTAATTAAAGACCAGAGCATTGTGAATTTCACAGGTGCCGAAGATCTGGCAGCATCGACGATGCGTCTCATCGCGACCGCGTGTGAGCAGTCGATGCCCAGAGTTTCCCGCCGCCACAGGAAGAAGCCGGTTTACTGGTGGACGCCTGAAATCGCGGAACTCCGGAGGAGATGCCTTGGTCTCCGACGAGCTGCGCAGCGAGCCAGGAACCGCCCTGATGCAAATGCCAGATCGGCTGAGCACAGAGCGGCCCGCCGAGAGCTCCGCGGTGCCATCAACCGGAGTAAAGTCAGGTGCTGGAAACAGCTGTGTCAGGATATCGACAACGACCCCTGGGGGACGGGTTACAAACTTGTAACCCAGAAGCTAGGGGCTCGCTCACCACCTGCGGTCATGGAACCACAAGCCATGGCCGCCGTCGTCGACACACTGTTTCCCAGCCACCCAGTTCGGCCAGTCAGGGAATTCGGAGAGGTAGGCGCCTTCCCAGTTTTCCGGGAAGAGGAACTCACCGCTGCCGTCCGATCCCTACGACCCAGAAGAGCGCCCGGTCCCGATGGCATTCCGGCGGAGGTGCTCAAGCTCGCTGCGGAGGTGAATCCAAGGCTTCTGCTCGATATGTTCAACGCGTGTCTGGCGGAAGGCGTTTTCTTTTCTTCGTGGAAGGTTGCCCGCCTTGTTCTTATCCCGAAGGCGAAGAGCACACCGGGGACCCCTTCTTCTTTCCGACCCCTGTGTATGCTCGACACGGCCGGGAAAGTGCTTGAGAAGCTCCTGCGCGTCAGGCTGACCGAGGCCATCGTCTCTGCGGGGGACTTATCCCCGCAGCAGTACGGCTTCAGATCCGGTCGCTCTACCATCGACGCTATTCAGGAGGTAGTTGAGGCAGTGCGGAGGGCGGAGGACCACAACCATTGGTCGCGCCGCGTGGTCCTTCTCGTCACGCTCGACGTGAAGAACGCTTTTAACTCCGCCAGGTGGAGCGATATGCTGTGGGCGCTTAAGCATACGTTCCAAGTTCCCTCCTACCTCCTGCGTATGATAGAAGCGTATTTGTCAGACCGCGTTCTGTTGTACGACACGACCGAAGGTCAGCGGCGCATTCCCATCACTTCCGGGGCTGCGCAGGGGTCCATTCTCGGACCAGATCTCTGGAACGTGTCCTACGACAGCTTGCTGAGGCTAGACATGCCCGATGAGACCCGCCTCGTTGGCTATGCTGACGACGTCGCTGCCTTGATCGCTGCGAGGAACGTCGAGCAGGCAAAACTGAGGCTCAGCGTTGTAATGGCCAAGGTCAACGGGTGGATGCGAGATCACGGCTTTTCCCTGGCTATCAGTAAGACGGAGATCGTCGTCCTCACCAAAAAGAGGATAAACACCGTGTTCCCGGTGCAGATAGGTGACGTCACACTCGAGACTAAGCCTGCTGCAAAGTACCTGGGAGTCATGGTCGACAGTAGACTGTCTTTCGGCGAGCAGATCCAGCGCGCCACCGACAAAGCCGCTAAGGGTGTCGCTGCCCTTGGTAGGCTTATGCCCAATGTCGGCGGTCCTCGTTCCTGCAAGCGCCGTCTGCTCATGACTGCCGTCCAGTCAGTCATGCTGTACGGGGCGGAGGTATGGGCTCACGCACTCGAGAAGCGAGTCTTCCGAGACCGGCTTGCCCGAGTCCAGCGCCGAGGAGCTCTGCGGGTCGCTTCGGCCTACCGCACAGTCTCCGAGCCTGCTGTGACGGTGATCGCCGGAGTCATCCCCGTCCTCTTCCTCGCGAGGGAGAGGCAGGCGATTTACCGGAGGAGGCCTGAAGTGGGCCGGGAAACAGCTGCCAGGGAAGAGCGCGATCGCAGCTTCGACTCCTGGCAGCGCGACTGGGAAGCCGAGCCGAGGGGACTTGGACCTTCCAGCTCATACCTTCCGTCCGACCATGGGTGGAGCGGCAGCACGGCGAGGTCGATTACTACGTGACCCAGTTTCTTTCTGGACACGGGTACTTCCGAGCCTATCTGCACCGGATGGGCAAAGTCGCCAGCCCGGACTGTCTGTATTGCCCCGGCATCCCAGATACGTCCGAGCACACCTTCTTTCAGTGCGACCGTTGGCACGTCCGCCGAGCCTCGCTTTCATCTGAGATCGGCGTGATCGTCAGCCCAAACAACATCGTTGGAGCTATGCTCCAGGGAGAGGGCAACTGGAACTGTGTCAAGCACTACGTCCAGGCCATTCTTCGGGCGAAAAAGGTCGACCTCGATCGGCCTTAATCCTCAGCATTTCCCCACGGAGGTTGCCCTAGCGGCGTAATATCAAAGGCCTAGCCCGAAGTAATGTGTGAAACAGTTCCAGGCTAGTGTCCTCGGTGCCGAGGGAGGTGGTTTAGTCGGTAGTTCACGGGACATCGAGCTCGTGGGAGTCCGACACTACTGAGGGGACAACGAGCCCCTCAGTGTGCGTAAACGCATTCCACCTCCTACCCAAAAAAAAAAAAAAAAAAAAAAAATTGCTTTGGTTATTGGTATTATAATTATAGTTTATTATTAATTATTACTTAAATACTTAATTTAAAAATTAAATTTATTAATTTAGCTTTAAATTTTTAATTAATGTTATCAAAAATGTTAAAAATGAAAACTCGAATATGTTTTTATCTATAATATCTTTTATTGTTATATGTCTAACAAAACTAAATGAAGAGTTGAAAACCTTTAACAATCGAACCTAAAGAAAAATTATACAAACCTAACTTATTCACGAATTATTAATTTTTAATTTATTTTACAAACCCTCCCATATTACAAATATCAACAAGTTTAATCATTTCCAAATCATCATGAAACAAATTAATCGTTTTATTATCTTCAAGTTTTCATTAATCATATAGGTTTTTACTAACAATTAATTTAAATATAAAGAGCAGTATTTTAAATGTTCCATTCTACTTCATTTCCATTTCTTTGCTTTGACGATATTTTTTAAGGGTGTGAAAAGTGGGTTTTACAAATTGAATATTTATATAAATTCATCAACTATAATCACCTGGATAACGTTTCTCCTCCTCCTTAGTTTGAATTGCAAATTAAGACTAAGATTGAAAAATCTGTTTCTTCTTTTGCGTAGCAAATAATATGATCAATTCCATTGTTAATCTTCCATATTTAAAATTTTTTGTTAACGAAGCTAATCAGGTTTTTCAAAACAACATTGTAAGAGGAGATATTCACATTGATTTAAGAATTATTAGTCAGTGATTTATTGTTTTGCATATATTGTTAACGTTCCTGACTAAGGCGTTTTCCTATCGTTCTTCAACATTGGCTTATTATATTTTATTACCAAACACTACTATTAGCTTTGCTGCCTCCATCATCATCATCATTACAGCAGTTTTCCTGTTCTCTTGTGTCTCCCACCACTTCAAAACCGGTGAAAGACATTTTATAATAATATATGAATTACAGGATCTTTTTGATGAATGGATTTAGATAAAGTTAATAATTTTTTAAGAATAAAAGAAAGATTCAAGAAAGATAGAATTATATTTTATTTGATAACATTATTTTTTACAAAAGTAAACAAAAGAATATTTAATTTAATTTAAAGCATATTATAAATAAAAACAAACAATAATACCGACTTCAGGAAATCAGGTGGTAACATCCTTCCACCTCGCAAGTACAGAATTATCTTACTTTTTATAAATTAATAAACTTCTTCTTCTTTAGTACATGGATTTATAAATTTTCAAATTTTATTCTGCATATTTTCGAGGCTGGCCGTCTTAGAACACCACAGTCTGTCTTGACGTCTACTACTCGGACTTGACCGTCTTTTCCAGGGTAGGTCTTTTCCACTAATCCTTTTTTCCAATTCGACCTTGCTCCGTTTGGATCAGCGATGATAACTAATTCCCCCTCTTTTAAAGGGATGGATTCTTTAATTAATTTTGCTCTATAATTTGCTTGGGGCAAATATTCCTTTACCTACCTCTGCCAAAATTTGTCCGTTATTTGTTGTCCAATCCTCCAAGCCTTGCGGAGACAAACATTTTCAGGTGCATGGACACAAGGCGATTTTGACCCTGATCTACCAATGAGAAACTGATTAGGAGTTAAACTTTCTTCATCTTTAGGATCCGTCGATACCCGAGTCAGTGGTCTGCTGTTTCCAACATTTTCAACTTCAGCAAACACCGTCTGTAATACCTCATCTTTTGGATATCTTTCAAGAATAGCAAGCTTGTAGTGCCACTTTGTTTTAATCAGACGTTCCCAGGCTCCACCCATATGGGGTGCTGCAGGTGGAATGAAGCGCTACGTGATATTTTCAGGAGCAAGTTTGAATTCTAATTCAGATAGGTCGAATTCTTTCAAAGCTTCTTTAATTTCTTTACTTGCTTTTCTTAAGTTAGTCCCATTATCAGAGTAAATAGTTTTTGGTGACCCCCTCCGCGCAATGAATCTTCTATTGCCATTACTGCAGAGTCGCTAGTTAGAGTATGAGCGATTTCCAAGTGTGTAGCTCTAGTCCTAAGACATGTAAATAATACGCCGTATCTCTTCTCGTGGCTTCTTCCAACTTTAACGGTTATTTAAATTGCTACGGTTATAAAATTGGCTACGGTTAATTTTATTGCTACGGTTGGTTAAATTGCTTTTACGGTTATTTTAATTGTTGTAATGACTTTATATTTATCCGTTTGGGAGGATGTCACGTACGTTATTAAATAGCTGTTTAAAAAAATGTTTCCCGTTTAAATAATCAGTAAAGAAAGAGTAAAAAACTAGACAAAAACATAACTAGGATCTAAATAATTCTAATATTAATGAGTGATGAACTGATATTTTGTTCTCCACTCAAATTTTGTTCTTCATTCACCAATGCAGCCAGAGTTTTGATCTTAACTGGTATCATGGACAGTTTGTTTTTATGTGATTCCCTAATGGTTTCTCAACTTTGTATCCCACATAAATCAGAGCGTAATACAAATGTATGATTCATTACTGATGGTGAATTTGGTAAACCAAATTATTGCAAAATCATTGAGACTGAGAACATAGCCTAGAAGGTTAATTATGAAACTAAACAGCCCTACAGCTTAAGCTCCTTTAGAGCTTTCCAGAGCTCTTGAGAAGTTGAAATGTAAAGCATTTCAGGTCTTAGAAAGAATATTGAACAAACGTTTAAAGTATCTTGGCGTACAACTTATTTTACATTTTTTAGTTAGTCTTATTTGGTTATAATTTGCTGATCTCAATGAAAAACTCCGTATTTAGGTTTTAAGAAAGCTTTCAAAGAAAAATAGTTTTGCATAAAAATGCCTCTAATACCAATAATTGTCAATAGAAATAATGAATTTTGCAGATACAAGAAAAGATAAATTGTAAAACATTGTAATGCACTTTTGAATTTTTTAAGGACTTCGATAACTATGCAATCTTCACCTAAAATACATTCATTTAAGAAATTCAATTAGCATTAAGGAATAAAACATAATAACTCAGTATAAAGACAGTAATAAAAATACATTACTAAATTTAATAGCCGTTATATCACCTTCGCAACCCTCAGTAAGTACTACTACTATTTTACTATAACAATTTAAAGTACCATTGTTCAGTATGAAGACATTTATCGATAATACTAACTATACTAATACTAATAACTTGGACAATTAAATTAAATTTGCTTATTTTAATTCTGATGAAAAACACATAACAATCTAGGAATGAAAGAAAAAAAGGAGAGTTTATACGAATATAAATTGAAGACTATAAATGTTAAACCCGTCAGCAAAAGCTATCGCTGTTTCATGATTCACCGTACTGTTGTTTTGTGTCGTGACTGAACCTGTGTTTTCACCTCTTCTTTTGAAGGCAGATATTTTTTCAAAACAAAACACCCTCGTTTTTTTAATACACTGAAAATTGCAGAGATTTTTGATCCATGTAAATGTGTTTCCACATACTTTAAATTTTGATCAACTAAACAAAAACATAGTTTAATTTTGTTTTTTTTTACTTCAGGTTTGAATTTTTCTCTATTTTATCTCATTTACTGTTGGTATCTACATAGCACTCCAGTAATGCTTTATTCCAAATCAATTATATAAGTTTGTACCCATAGTTGATAAAATTCCAAAATAATTCCTAAAACAATAACATCACAACCAAAAGAGCGTTTTCAAGGATCTACCATGCCTTACGTTTCACCATTTTGTCAGACATAGCTGCTTTAACTTTTAAAGAATCGGGAGGTTTTGATCTTCCAGGATAAACTTTGGAAACGAAGTGTTGGTTTCACCAAGTTTATTGACAGATGAGAGATTTTCAATGGAATTACTGAATTGAATTTCAGTAAGTTAAGGCTTATACGTATTGTTTGGGTTACCGATATCACTCTTCAGTGCGCTAACTTAATATCAAATTCCTCCTCATGTCTAATATTCCTCAGCCGAGTCGGTTTAACCTTGGCTTGCCACTATAATATTTTTTGTATTAGGGATAGTACCTCACATATATCGTTTTAAATAAGTTTATCCGTAAAAGGGTTTGCTGTTACTTGTTTACTTGACTTTGCCAAAAAATACTTTGATATTTTCTTTGTGGTTTGAAAAGTGGAAAAACTATTAAAAATTTGAATTTGGAAACCTGTACATTTTGTAAGCGCAGACCGAAACTCTTATCATAGTAAAGTTATCATCGTCTTCTTTAGATAAACGGCAGTAACTTGATCATTATTTACAAGTTACACACTTTCACTGTCCTAAATAGTTATGAATATCAGTGATTATGTATGTGGTCAGGAGGATATTCAATTTATTTAAGATGGTATGATTCAATTTAACAGATGTTGTTGTGGAGCTTATTTGATCCTTTTGGGATTGATTACAACCACCTAATAATATAAATGTAGAATTTTTATTTTCACTTTAATGTATTTCACTTTTCATCTTCTATGTAGGTCTTCTTTAAAGTTAGCTTTGAAGACGTCAAGTGGCCTAGGTACCAGAATCACCACTGAAGACACATATTCTTCTCATTATAAAGTCACAGAAGATCCTAAAAATGACTTTCATTTAAAATTGTGTGTTTTTTTAAGAAAGCGTATTATTGATAAGATAGAAACGTTTAGTCCCTTACGTTGATATAATTCATTGAATTATATCAATGAAGGACACAATGTCTTACGTAGTTAGATTTTAAGATTATTGAACACGATCTTATACCAATGCTTAAACTACAGTTATTCATTAGATGTTAGCTATATATTTAATAAGTAGTATTTACATGTTTCATATAAAAAATACAGTATTATTTAAATATTACTAAATTTGACCCATTAGCATATGCAAAAACAGTATCAATATTGTTCAACAGTTCACAGGTATTAAGTATTAAGTTTGGCCTACATCCTAAACTTGGTTTTTGTAAAATAAAGCAAAGGCGATTTCATATTAGCATGAAAGAGAAACGTTTTCCACCAAAATATATACATGTTTGACACAGTCAGATTTCCACCGGTATCAAAGCTATCAATGTGTTTTGTGATTTAATTTTTAGATTTCATGGCTCACGTATGAACATCTCATTAAGCATCTCATATCTAAAGTCAATATGTATTCTCATATTGAGGATTCTTAGTTTACGTCAACATTTAATCTGTAAACAATAAAATTATTTGGTTACATTAGACATAGATTCTATGGGTCTATACCAATCAATTTAAGAAATTAAACTTAGTTTTGAACTTAACGGCAAAGCTGTTATTTAAAAGCTTCTTAATTTAGAAGAAAGAATCATTTTAGAAAACCTTTACTGCATCTTTGAGTTAGGTACCAAATGCTTGTATGCTCTTTCACATATATTAGCGGTGGGGAATATACCACGAGCATTCACGCTATTTGGGGGCTACGTTATTTTAAACTTTAACACCCCCATTGCAGAAGAGCTGCATACTCACCGAATTTTGAATGCTTAAATAAATAATTTAGTCGGAGCCTTAAATCAAGCAACATCAACTTAAATCCTGAAATAAGTGTAAAACAATATTCTCTATACCAATATCATAGGAATGAGTATTAAGGTCTTCTGGTATATAAATGTAAAATCGAGAGATTTTTGCGATGATGAAGTAGATAAACTAGGTGAAGTCATATATGCCAAGTTTTAATGAGGAATAAGAAAAATATATACTTTTATTTATTTTCCATAAAGTTAATTTTGGGACATCGTACTGTGTTTGCTACTAGCAAAATCTCGATAACCGATGAATGTAGAGCTATAATTCAAGATACTTTTTTACTTGTTATTTCAAGCTAAATTCAATGGTACAAATAAGAATTTCAAATTTTTAAAATTTAGTAAAAAAATCCCAAAATCCCATTGAATGAGAGGTTTATTCCCTCTTATCCTGCCTTCCGATGGTCAGATCAATCTGGTTTTCAAACTCAGTAAGTAAATTTGCTTTTCAATCAATAGCTTTTAAATTTAATTTTCTCAGTTGTTTTTGTAACAACTGTAGATGATTTGAGTTTGCTACAACAATAAATTACTGTTCAGGTTATTGAACCTTGCTTTTTATGGTCATAAGATATTGTTTTGATTGTGATATTAAGATTTAAGAGCTAAGGTGGCCATTATTTTTGACTGATACTAAGTATAAATTTAAGTATGAAATAAGTCATACTCAGAGAGATTGAGGCTAAAATTAGCGTTGTTTAGATAAATAAAACTTGATTGTATTTTTGGCTGTAAATTTCAAAACATACATATTTTGAAAAACTACAAAATTTAAACTTAAATACCCCTGTTTATACCTAAAGTAATAGGACACTCTTACTTTGTCATGTGAGTGTATTCAAGAGTACTTCTCTCGTGGCCGAAGGGGTAGTTATAACAAGCAGTGCTGCCAACACCCATGGCTTGTTAGGTCACACAATGCTGCCAACTTCAACGAAGATCCGGTGTTTCAACATTGAGTGTCTGTTGCATACACAAAGAATATATCCTTCCCAACATAGAATAAGAGAAAGTTATTTAAAGCATTTCTTTAAAATAAAGCAGGTTTTCATCCAGTTGTATATTTTGAATTCCTTGAAGACGATATTTGCTTGTTTACTATACCATTCATGTTTTAAATTAAGTAGTCTTAGTCCCTGTCACATGTGGTTTTCCTTGACTGTTTCTTGAACAATGCTTAATTTTTCATCCGGTAAAAAATTCTATTTATCATAAGAAATCCCCTTAGCATTTATAACCTACCCAAGATTTTTTTTTAATAAGATAGGTACAATAATACAGTTAAAAATACGTAAGACTGTATCAATAAGGATGTAGAATAAGTCATGTATTTCAAAACATTGCTAATGTTTCCTAAAAGAGTGAGAATTCATAAGGGGTTCTGACCTTAAGGAAGCTTAAGTTTAATGAGCATTCCATTGAAGATTCTTGAGAGGAGAATTATTAATATTTCTTTAAAACCGTCCGGAAGCTTCACTGGAAGCTGTCTTGACAAGTTTGCCGTTCCTATAAAATTTAGACTTTAAATATTGCCACTGTCTGATATTAATACTTCCAGAGGTAAATAAATCTGATTCTCGTCTGTGTTCGATCAGTAAATCTATACATCAATGTAGAATAGCAAGGGAATTTTAAAATACTTGATAAAATCATCCTGTACAGTGCATGACAAAAATCGTGCTTATTTAATTAGGAAAAACATCATCCTACAAACGAACCCTATGGCTACTTTTTTACGTTTAGATTCTATTCTAACTCCCGCCAAAACATGTGGTTCGATTTATATTCAGGATTTACGAAACCTTGACATTCATAAGATCAAATTTACTTTCGAGAACCAAACCCAGGATCATGAATTCCAATAAATATTACATCCTTACTGAATATTAAGACTCCTGTGACGATCTCAACACATTTATACTAGAGTCTCACAATAGCTATTATTTTTTCATCGTAAAAACTGGTCACAAAATCAGTGAACAACCAAACACGCAGATTTTACATCAGTTGGCATACTTAAAACTGCTAACAGAAAATTCGTAGCAATACTTCCATTAGAAAATTACTTGATCTTTGAAGGTCTATGAAGCAGATGACAGGTAATTTAAAAACTCCTCATATTTTTTCCACCGTCCTTGGGCCACAAAATTCAAATGAACCCTAAAAAGCTAGCTCTGCTACGATTTCCCTAGCTCGAGATAATATCTTAGGGAGTTATTCATTTACAGATTGAAATACACTGGGTGCCTCACCTAAAGTGAACAAATAGCTAACTTTTTTATCATAAATCTGACAAAGAACTTCTCAAGGGCTACTTCCCTTTATTTTTAACGCTGCTTTTATGTATGTCGTTTACGTATAACACAAACAGCAGGAGCTCAAGGATTGATCCTTGAGGCACACCACAAGTAACAGTTTCCCAGTCAGATTTTATGCCTCCAACCTCAACATACTGCCGCCTGTCTGTCAGATAAGATCTCAGCCATTTAAGGACATTCTGCGAAAACCCTATGGCCCTTAACTTTTCTACCAACAAGCTGTGATCTGCACAATCAAATGCTTTTGAAAAATCAAACAGAGTTAGAATCGTGCCCCGCCGACGTTCCATTGGAAGGCTTATGTCCTCCGTCACACGAAGAAGTGCAATTTCAGTGCTGTGAGCTGGTCTAAAGCCAGACTGATAGTCGGATAAAATGTTCTTTTCGTTGATGAAGTCAGTAATTTTACAGTGCACGATTCTTTCTAGGCCTTCGGAAAGAGCGGTCAAAATGCTGATCGGCCTGAAATCCCTGCAAGATGCAGGGGCTGAGATCTTGTTTAAAGGACGAACTAAGGCAAACTTCCAAGAAGAAGGGAAAGTAAAATGCCTCAAGGATGTATTGAAAATATGTGTTACGGTTGGCAGAATTGCAAAGAAAATGTCTTTAAGGAATCGAATTGATCTTCCATCAAATCCAACAGCATTGCTACGGATTCGACGGATGGCATTCAATACATCATACTGTATGATGGGTTTGAAACTAAACTAAGGGTAGACAAGATTCGGGGGTGATGAATTTATCAGTTCATTTAAATAATAATTTACTTTATGCTGATTGATACCCTGAGAATTAGAAGAAAAGTATCGATTCAATTCATTTAGAGGCATGGTAACTAGTTTCGAATCCGACTGCTTTCCAAGCCCAAGACTCTTTAATTTGCCCCATAAACTTTTAGAAGATTGCTTTCTATTTTCAAAAATACTATGAATGTATCTAAGTTTTGATTCCTTAAAAGTTGTTTTACTGTATTTCGGAGATGGCGTTATTGATCCAATTGTAATTGATTTTGAGAGCGTTTTGCTTTTCTAAAAATAGTATCGCGTCTGGCCATCAGACTACAGATTTCAGGGGTCATCAACGGCATAGATTTTCTTTTAGTTAAACGTTTGGTAACAACGGGGCATGCTTATCAAAAGGATTCAATAGAGTATCATTGAGCTTGTTAACCATATCACCAACAAAATTTAAATTTTCTATGCTGTGCCATGGCGTATGATGAACATCAAATAGGCCTGAATGCCAAATATGAACCCCATAGGCATTAGTTAATTAAAAAGCGGAGTTGAAAATTGCCTAAAGTAAAGGAAATCTGGTACAGACATTCATAGCGGTAATCATCTGTACAAGGCAGAAAACCACACCGATCCGACAAACGCAGTACATTATCCAATGTTATTGTTATGGCAAATATTTTAAAACCGATATCTCCGTTATTTACTAAGCGATTTTGATAAAATTTGGTATCTATTTGTGCGATAATTAAATGTTAATTTTTTATTTCACTATATATGTTTTCTGGTATTAAATGACGAAGGGAGAAAGTATGTGTCAGTTTCCTGATACCGTTTATTACATTTGTCATACAAAATGCCAATCAGTGCCAGCCAATGCCAAATGTCATACAATGCCAATACTGAGATACATTTGTAAATCTTGATTTACTCTTTTATACAGTGTGTAAGTTAAGTATGGAAACAAATCAGTATTTCTTTAACCGAAATAGATAGAAAATGGTGTTTGTGGCATTGGATACAAACAAAGAACCAGAGATTGTTTACATCGACAATTTTTTAACCCCCCTAAGAGGGTTGTAGATAGGGGCTAACTTACTTTTTTCAACTAACAGCCCCATTTGAGTGACCCCTCATTTAAAGACATTTTTATGTTATATTTTTATCAAAAACAATTACTAAATTTATTTTTTATAGCTTTGGTTATTGGTATTATAATTATAGTTTATTATTAATCAGTACTTTAATACTTAATTTAAAATTTGTTTTTTATTGATTTCGCTTTAAATTTTTATTTAATGTTATCAAAAATGTTACAAAATTAAAACTCGAATGTCTTTATCTATATTACCTTTTATTGTAATATGCCTAACCAAACTAAATGAAGAGTTGAAAACCTTTAACAATCGAATATAAAGAAAAATTACAAATCTAACTTATTCAAGAATTATTAATTTTTAATGTATTCTACAAACCCTCCCATATTACAAATATCAACAAGTTTAATCATCAAAAAATCATTATGAAACTATTTGTTTTATTATCTTCAAGTTTTTATTAATCATATAGGTTTTTACTAACAATTAATTTAAATATAAAGAGCGGTATTTTTAATTTTCCATTCTACTTCATTTCCATTTCTTTGCGTTGACGATATTTTTAAGGGTGTGAAAAGTGGGTTTTACAAATTGAATATTTATATAAATTCATCAACTATAATCACGTGGATAACGTTTCTCCTCCTCCTTAGTTTGAATTGCAAATCAAGACTAAGATTGAGAAATCTGTTTCTTCTTTCCGGAGCAAATAATGTAATCATTTCCATTGTTAATCTTTCATAATGAACATTTTTTGTAAACGAAGCTAATCAGTTTTTTTCAAAACGACGTTGTAAGAGGAGATATTCACATTGATTTAAGAATCATTAGACAGTGATTCATTGTTTTGCATATATTGTAGTTGACGTTTCTGACAAAGGCGTTTTCCTATCGTTCTTCAACACTGACTTATTATATTTTATTATCATACACTACTAATTCTGAAATTATGTAGTATAAAGTAGTACTAAATTTGAAATAGTTTTTGAGACAATTACCTTATTACTTACATTAAGTTTTTATTTGTTACTGTTTTTGTTACATTATTCCAAACTCGGAAACTGCAGGAGATGTTTATTTACTGTAACAATACATGGCTTTATTCGATGAAATATTTTTTGATTAAAATTAATCGAGCGGCACTGTTAGAAATTAAAACTTTATTGCTTATTTAATTAAACATTGGCATCAAAGTATTTTATTTTTATTGATGCATACTGTTTCAAAGCTAAATTGAATATTTATTAATTTGAGCTGTGGTCTAAATAATTATTTTATGTTTTAGCAAGGTCATTGATTTAAATAAACTCTAAGCTTTTGTAGCTGATATTAATAAGCTTTAAATCCATTCTGTGGACTTAGGAAGTTTTCGACAATGTGACTTATTTATGATAACAATTATTACCTGTTCAATTGAATGTTAATTACTATGGCACAATCTACAGAAATTTCGGTTCACTCTTAGAATATCGAGTGTAAATGAAAACTTCCTTCCAAGACTTAACCCCCTTGTGAGTAATGGCCCGGTAAAGTTTTGATGCTGCAAAAGTTTGTTGTCAACAATGTCTTGGACTTATCCGCTGAATTTACAGCCCTTAAAACATCATTACCCCTCGAACTATTTTAAAATAGTCGACAAGTTTAACACCACTCTATAAAAACGCCGTAAAATTATAAACTGTAAGACCTGTAAAAATACTACAGCAGCAGTTAAGTTAATATTTCGTTAGTGGAAAACGTGACGAAAGTATTTATTATTAACCATCAAACTCAACCAATAACTTTAAATTCGAACAACTTAAACGTTTTCTCAAGCTACAGGGTATTCTGTTCTTTGTCTGGGTAAACATACCGATATCGGATTGCAGTTTAACGAAGTTATTTAAATGCAGGTCAAATCCTCAAGATCCCGTCTGTTTGGGTTTCAGCCGTGTTTACTTTTTTAAATGTTAATTTTATTTAGATTTTTATTGGTTTTGACTCCTTCAAACTTTTATAATCAAAATTTGTTTAAAGATTTGTAAAATAACTTATTTAGATTATATCTCTTTAAATTCTCAACAAAAGTGTTTAATTTTGTTTATAGCAAGAATTACATTTGTACGTTATCTGTATGTTGTTCAGTGGTTTGTGACTGTTTTACAGGATAAATGATAGTTCACAAAACAAAACAATATTGTTTTATTAGACAATGACGGATCATTATTTTAAAATTAACCATTTTATATTAGGTTTGATACAACTATTGGAAAGCCAAAAGGTATAGTGTTTCATATTTTTAATTTCATCCCCTTCAGTGGTTCTCTTGCAATCATCTCACCCCAGGTTTAGGGGACAGTAGATAACACAGGTTGATGAACTGACAATATTGGAACATTGCCCTCACAGGACCTCCCACCACGTAGCAACTGTGACGTGAAATGATTTTTCAATCTCTTTTCAACAGTAGCGAATGGCTTTAACGAGGCTGAAAACTTTGAAATATTAAAAAAACTATACAATAATTCATAATTATTTTTAAAAAATCAGTTAAAACATTTTATACTTTCTAGAGTCCTAGTTTTTTATCGCTTGTAAAATGAAATATAAACTTCTCTCATAGATTCAAAAGATTTATGTACTAATATTCAATTGTCTTTCAAATGAATCTTACATATTATGGGTGTCTACCATCATGAGCAAAAAAATTAAAAAACAAAATTAGTAGTTTTTTTCAATGTTACCATTGCTACAACATTAAACGATTTAAATTTTTGTAAGCCTTTATAACTTACAAACTTCTACAAATGCTATACTTGTAACAAGATGTGCTGAGGCCTAACCTAACTTTCCAATTTGGCTTTCCACTTTCAATATGTAAGACCGAGAAAGATCGAGAGTTATTAATTTCAATGCCAGAATAGGAAACTTTCTTCGTACATGCGCTCCAGGTCTGAAGTTGAGATTTTCGCATTAGGGGGAGAAGAGGTCATCAGCTGATATTATTGGTGATATTAATATAAGGAAACACTAACACAAACGTAACACAGAATCAGCTGATTGGTTTAAATAGCAAGAAAAATTCTTATATTAATATAAGTAAACAATAACATAAACGTAACACAGAATCAGCTGATTGGTTTAAATAGCAAGAAAAAAAATTGAAGTCCTTTGGTGTAAACCTTTTAAAGGAAAATAGGTTGAAAAAATATTTAGGAGTAGCTCAGTGGTATGACGAAAAATCAATTACAATGCCAGAAGTAGCTTTATGAAAGTGGCTAATTTTATTACGAAATTAGTTACTTTGTTAAGCCCTTGCAATAAAGTATTATATTTGTTGTTACAATTTTTAAGGATAAAATCTAATGTTTCAAGCAGTGCATCTGCAAGAAAATAGTGAAATATAATGAGTAGCGAATCGTTAATTTAAAATGTATTAATAAATAAATGTTACTGTTGAATGTTAGCTGTTGTACTGTCTCCTCACAGCTAGAAAATAACTGGAATATTTTTATGGAACCCAATTATAAATACCAAAACCAAAATGATTGTAAAAAATATATAAAAAAACTCTAAGGAATGAAACGTATTAAGAACGTGAATACGGCTACGTCTTGGCTAGGTTAATGATCTGCATCCCTGAAAAATTTAAGCTCAATGGGTTCGAGAATTTTTCGCGTTTTCGCGAAAAAAAAACACTGACATACATACAATCACACACAGACATTGCCTCTATTTTAAAGTTATTAAGATATTCAACAGAGTAAATTTAGTAAATCACTTTACCCTGAATATTTTGCGTTTGCAGGAAATCATTACTAAAAGTTTACTGTCAAACATGAGCTCTTTGTCAAGTCGTGTGTAAGCATAATGAGTAAACGAAATAGATTGGAAAACTATTTTATTTCAGAATTCAATTCAGCAGGATTAAATGACGCCACAAACATTTTAACATGTCGCTGGAATTGAAAAAATATTTTGATCGATTACTAATTTCAAAATATTATCATATATTTGTTTATTACTGCAAAGGGTCGAAGCTTTCAATTTAATTATGCGTTAAGTTTTCAGAAAGACTTAAAAATACTTTGAAAAATTGACATTATGACCGTGTGATAGTCGAAATGATTATCGATTTTGAATATTCTTTCATTTTTAATAATGTTGGGGTGAATTATTTTTTTAATTAAGTTACCTGGTCCACCTTTAAGACTAATGTTGGTTTCAGCATTAGGATTACAGACGGCTCGGGCCACGCCATTTGAAACTAACTGTAAACTCAGCTGGCAACAATACCACAATGTGTCGCGGCGTATGAATATAAACAAAACTCAATCATTCAAGCTATAATACTCTTCCTTATAACGTTGTTTACAAAATTAATCCTACTATAAAAACAAACGTAATAACATTCTTCATTAAAGATGATTTAACATTTCATAATTTTATGTTCTGCCATAAGGATTATATGGGATCTTTGAGAGGGTCCGTGGTGGAGTTTGAGGGTCATATTAGGATGAAAACCATTAAGTTGTCCTATTTTTGGTCGAATAATGAGTGTACGAAACCGCAGCTTTCTAGGTGTTAGGGTAATAGGATAATTAGTGATGATTGAGTGAGAGGGAGTTTGAATTTTATAGTTGTAGATTAGTCATCTCATTATAATTATTTAAACATTTCTCATCTTAAAAATTAAACAAATTGATACTTAGATTATTATATTTATTTATTTTTTGAGTCGTTTAAAAAAAAAACTTGACTTCAGTGAATGATGACTTGTTCCTTAGAAATACTTGGTTTTATTAAAACCATTGAATATACCATATCATGATTGAAATAACTTATTTTGATGTATGTGAAATATAAATTCTTTGAACAGCTTCGGTATTGATAAAATAATACATTTTCATCTTGTCATAATTTTTACCTAGCATTTGCAATAAAGCGGTTATTCAGTTTAATCACTTGTCAGTTCCATAAAAGTCATTAAAGAAGGGGTTTTTTTAAAGTTCCAAGTACATTATCACTAAAAAATTTCAAACCCCATTCAACCGCTAAAAACATCTTGATTACCCCTCTTAGATAGTAGTATGCTGCAAAAATGACACTCTGATTAGTTAATTACACTTGGCAGCAATAGCTGCGATTACTCTTCCTCTATGACTTTCCTGGAAGTGTCACGCGACTAAACTAAATAACTGCTTTATTGCCAATCCTAGATAAAAATTATGAAGCGATAAAACTGGTTTCGTTTGTCAATATCGTTGCTATCAAACGAATTTCCATTTCACACATATTAAAAAATCTATGTTCGATTGGATTAAAACTCTCCAATAGTATAATCACTGACGCGATAAAAATGTATTATTTTATCAATACCGGAACCGATTTAAGAATTTAGGTTTCACATGCATAAAAATAACTTATTTCAATTAAGTAGCATAAAACCCACCAATGGTGTAACAGAACTGAATGAACTAAGGAACAGAACTGTATACCATTTATTAAAGTGAAGGTTTTTTAAGAAGATTCAAAAAATACAGTAAAATAAAAAATTAACTCTCAATTCCTTTATTGTTTTAGCTGAGATATCATTAGATGAATTATGATGAAAAGACTATTTATTTATAAGGACTGGTAAATACAGATAATTTTTTGTAATATAGATACATCAAACAATAAATAATGTCATTTTTTCTCTAAATTTTTTTTTTGCCAGGAGTTTCTTATCGATACAACCTGAGTGTAATGCATTACCGTACCATGATAGGTAGAGGAGTTGATGTTTAGGGTAATGAACTTTTAAGTGTTTTTTTAGTGCACACAATATGTGCAGAATACAATTGTTTTTTGGGAAGCTCTGATATCTGTTGTTTCAAGTTGAAATACTTTATCATGTTTGAGTTTGGGCAGGCTTATCACTGTCACAAAATGAGTACAAACAATTTGCTGAAGCTATAAAATAATGGTCAAACATAGACAAGTTCAAAGAGATCAAACGTAAAAAACAACATTATGGCTTAAAAAAAGAAAATTCAACAGTTAATTGAGTTCTAGGCGGATAATGAATTATTAATCTAATAAAGATGTTTCCATTTGATCTAAGCAAAATGTCCAATGGGTGACATAAAATGCCATTTTTACGTTTTCTTTTATATTTTTTCTTGTCATAGACTAAAACTCAGGATAGCCGCACTCGGTTTGGGGCTGAAGTAAAACATATTTTACTGCGAAGTGGGCGGGAGTGATTTCTGTGCCTTCGTGTGGCGGGATATGGGGCAACCTGGGTTGAGTAATTGTTAATTAAAGTTTAACTTTCGTTCTGTTGAAAATCGTTAATGTACTTATGTCTGATATGTTTTTAGTTTACCTACCACGTTATATATATATATTTTTTTTAGTCGAGGTAAAGTGGTAGACAGGACTTGCTAGTCCTAGCTTCTCTTCGTGAATAAAGCATTTTTTCATTTCATTTCATAAAATTAGATACGAAAATTTTAGTTTATTGATTCCTAAATCGGTGATCCATAAATTGTTATGTGTCTAAATGATTGATATCAGAAAGTTTTCCTCTGAGGAAGCCCAAAACTGATCCTCTGCATTCCTCAGTTAGCTTGTAGGAGATTGGTTTTTACTCAGAGTAACGCAGACAGATGTTCTCAACACACAATCCACTCCGGGCGTCATCTCTATTCGGATTACCGTGGGGACAGATGTTCTCAACACACAATCCACTCCGGGCGTCATCTCTATTGGGACTACCGTGGGGACAGATGTTCTCAACACACTATCCACTCCGGGCGTCATCTCTATTGGGACTACCGTGGGGACAGATGTTCTCAACACACAATCCACTCCGGGCGTCATCTCTATTGGGATTACCGTGGGGACAGATGTTCTCAACACACAATCCACTCCGGGCGTCATCTCTATTGGGACTACCGTGGGGACAGATGTTCTCAACACACAATCCACTCCAGGCGTCATCCCTATTGGGACTACCGTGGGGACAAATGTTCTCTACACACTATCCACTCCGGGCGTCATCTCTATTGGGACTACCGTGGGGACAGATGTTCTCAACACACTATCCACTCCGGGCGTCATCTCTATTGGGACTACCGTGGGGACAGATGTTCTCAACACACAATCCACTCCAGGCGTCATCCCTATTGGGACTACCGTGGGGACAGATGTTCTCAACACACAACCCACTCCGGGCGTCATCTCTATTGGGACTACCGTGGGGACAGATGTTCTCTACACACTATCCACTCCGGGCGTCATCTCTATTGGGACTACCGTAGGGACAGATGTTCCCAACACACAATCCAATCCAGGCGTCATCCCTATTGGGACTACCGTGCGGACAGATGTTCTCTACACACTATCCACTCCGGGCGTCATCTCTATTGGGACTACCGTGGGGACAGATGTTCTCAACACACAATCCAATCCAGGCGTCATCCCTATTGGGACTACCGTGCGGACAGATGTTCTCAACACACAATCCACTCCAGGCGTCATCTCTATGAGACTACCGTGGGGACAGATGTTCTCAACACACAATCCAATCCAGGCGTCATCCCTATTGGGACTACCGTGGGGACAGATGTTCTCAACACACAATCCACTCCAGGCGTCACCTCTATTGGGACTACCGTGGGGACAGATGTTCTCAACACACAATCCACTCCAGGCGTCATCTCTATTGGGACTACCAAGGGGAAAGATGTTCTCAACACACAATCCACTTCGGGGGTCATCTCCATTGGGACTACCAAGGGGACAGATGTTCTCAACACACAATCCACTCCACGCGTCCTCTCTTGGGTCTACCGTGGGGACAGATGTCTTCAACACACAATCCACTCCACGCGTCCTCTCTTGGGTCTACCGTGGGGACAGATGTTCTCAACACACAATCCACTCCACGCGTCCTCTCTTGGGTCTACCGTGGGGACAGATGTTTTCAACACACAATCCACTTCACGCGTCCTCTCTTGGGACTACCGTGGGGACAGATGTTCTCAATACACAATCCACTCCACGCGTCCTATCTGTTGGGACTACCGTGGGAACATATGTTCTCAACACACAATCCACTCCACGCGTCCTCTCTTGGGTCTACCGTGGGGACAGATGTTCTCAATACACATTCCACTCCATGTGTCCTCTCTTGGGACTACCGTGGGGACAGATGTTCTCTACACACAATCCACTCCATGCGTCCTCTCTTGGGACTACCGTGGGGACAGATGTTCTCTACACACAATCCACTCCATGCGTCCTCTCTTGGGACTACCGTGGGGACAGACATTCTCAACACACAATCCACTCCATCCGTCCTCTCTTGGGACTACCGTGGGGACAGATGTTCTCTACATACAATCCACTCCATGCGTCCTCTCTCGGGACTACCGTGGGGGCAGATGTTCTGAACACACAATCCACGCGTCCTCTCTTGGGACTACCGTGGGGGCAGATGTTCTCAAAATACAATCCACTCCACGCCTCCTCTCTCTACCGTGGGGCTTCTTTTTAAATCAGTCACATTCAAAATACAAAAGACTAAAAAAATCAATAATTTTCAAGAGACAATTCATTTTTATTACAATTCAAATCAGGCTCAATGTTTTATTTGCGGTTACATATGAAGTGGATAGTAAGAGTTTTGTTGTAGAATTTTAGAGCTAGGAGTCACAAATTCTTTTACTGCAAAAACTCTTGTCACCAAAGGACATCAGTTTCATTTTACAACCTGGAGCAGGAAGTGAGCATCAATGGTAAAGAAAAGCTACATCGTCAAAATGCTACATAACCTTCTTAACACCTCCTAAAACGTTTATCGCGAATGCTTCAACAGTCTTGGTTAGGTTTAATCGCGTGTAATAATGTGAACATATAAAAAAGAGCTGAATAGTATATTAGTCATAATTTCATAGTTATTAATGTTTATAAACTTATAAAGTTTTCTGTGTAAAATTAAAAGAAGCTTGTGTGCTGATTACAGTTCATATTGTTGTTATGGGACGAAAAGACGTGATTATAAATATTTATCGTTTATATTTGACAGGTAAGACGTATTTATGAATTTATTACCTGCTTTTGTCTCCTTTTATGACAGCGTGCAGGTGTTCAAAACTGCCAATAGAGCACAGAACAAAGTAGCACCATATTAAAGCATCTGAAGAAGCTAAAATGTTTCAACACTATACCGTGATTTTCTTTTAAACGTAAAAAAATAAGCTACCAAGTCCAAGGAAGCTTCTCAACGTTAACTCAATGAATTGTATAAAATAGGGTAGAGATTTACAAACAAAACCTGGAAGGTCTGAATCTAGCTTATCTTATTAACGGCTTGAGTAATATTAGGCCTGAGATGAGCTAATTGTTCATCAGCAAAGTGCCGTCAATTCAATCATCCCGTGGTCGGATTAGTTACCAAACCAAAAATGCAATTACATCCTGCGTCGTGACTAATTTATTGGAAATTAGGTTAATGAAAATTTACAATTTAGGAGATCTAATTAGCGACGAAGTGAATTCATCTTGATGAGTGTCTGTATAATGAGTGTATCTATGTGTATATCTATGCGACATACTCTGTATAATAGGAGAATGCATTTATGCATTTGCATGAATCCTTCCACCAATGTAAGTTGCTACAATGCCATTACCTTTCGTCGATAAATTATTAGTATGTGTCATTGGTTTTAGCGAATTTCCCCTATAGGGAAGAAGCTATTACCGTAGGTCTCATGGTAAGACCTAAGCCCAAGACCACGATGACTTTTCGTTTTGGGGCCACCAGAAGCAAAAAACACCATTCGTTCGAATATATATATATATGTGTGTGTGTGTGTGTGTGTGTGTGTGTGTGTGTGTGTGTGTGTGTGTCTGTTAGCACGATAGTGGCCGTAAATATGGTCCAATCTTAATGAAAATTGGTACAGACGTGTAAAGTGGTATTCACTCGGACGAGTTCGTGAACCAGCCCGATCGGATCACCGGAAGGGGGGGTAAAGGGGTTTAAAACGCCCCCAAAAATGGGTTTTTTAAGTTTTTTACATAGAAAAATAAAATTTTAAGAATTTTTGTTGGAACCATTGAATTCAGCTCAAAAAAACAAACAATTTAGTATTTTGAATCACTGCCCTATGTCCATTAGTTACCGAGATATTGAAAGTGGTAAACACAGTACGTTGTCCCAATGTTAACCTTATGGGAAATAAGTAAAATTCTGTATCTCCGTTATTTTTCAACATACCTTGATAAAACTTGGTAAATAGCTTCTTCTAGTTCAGATCTACTAAATATTGAGTTAAAACCACCCAGTTTTAATATACCTGCAGCAGCAAACCTGCATACCCATTCCCCATGTTATTCTTATGGAGCTTACCAAAATATGTCAAATCTCGCTATGTTGGATTGAAATATGTTGTTTTGCATTTGAAATTCGCTGAGTATGCAGGTCTGCTGCAACGGGGGTATTATATTTTCAAACTAACATGGAAAGCTATGAACTCGAGCAACACGTCACTCGTATCGTTGTCCATGCTGCAAGCTGCAAGTCGCGTTTTTTCCTGACAAAGACGTATCTAGAATAAATCAATGAAATATCCAATGTCTGGTAACCTATTTCATGAGAGCTTAAAAAAAGGTGCCCAAGCGTAAGTAACGTGTAAAAAAACCTCCCTCAATGATCAAGTACATGCCAGTCACTCCTATTTTATTTTCAGTTTTTTACAGATTACTATTTTTTTGAAAATCAAATTGCAGTAATCACATTAGAAAACATGTTTACCCAAAATGCACGATATTTTGCCGTATAGTACATTGTCCTAGTGAATTTATTCTATGTTATCTTGGATTAATCTATTCATGTTGCAATGGATTTAAAGTAAGTTTTAAGTAATTTAAAAATTTACATTTATTCAATATTAGTTTCTTGAAAGTTTATTTAAACTGGGAGTTCAAACTAAAAGATCAATCGTGAAATCTAAACAACCCTTAGACCTTAAGCTCCTTTATAGATTTGCAGAGCTCTTGAGAAGTTGAAGTATGAAGCATTTAAGATCTTTGAAATAATCTTGAACAAACATTTAAGGTATCTTGGCGTACAGGATCTTTTTTAAAGTTTTAATTAGTTTTATTTGGTTATAATAGGCCGATTATAATCAAATTGAATTAACTATGTTAATCAAAGTTAATTATGTTAAATTTTATTAAGTTATAATACAGATTTAAAATAATGTACAATTTACAGAAAAATGTTTGTCACACTAACACATTCGATTTCGAAACCTAAAGAAAACATGGGAATATATTGAATTGTAACTTTACAAAGTTTTTACACTTTGTTATTTGAGAAATCTTTATTTAAAAACACATTGCATAACGTAGTGAAAAATTAATAGTTTAATCCAAAGATAGTGACAAAATATATTATTATTATTATTATTATCGTTATAATATATTCACACTCATCAATACGTTGTAAGTAGACTACTATCTTACTATAAGCACTGGCATTTAAAATACACCCACAAGTTTGTAGAGACAAACCAAAATAAGTCACAGCGTTACGTCTATCACCTATCCTTGAGAGAGCTCTATATCCTTATCAGCCTTTCGTATCCTACTCTCTGTCTAATGGAGATGGGTGCCTTGTGATGTAACGAAAACACTAACTAAATGTAGGAAAAACTGCAATAGTAGATCACTGAGCAACATTGCTAGTGTGTACAGTCTTGGTGTACTACAGTCACTTAATGTACTAATGACACTATAGAAAGGTTTTCCAAACATAATCAATGGTTTGATTTAAGCTTCTCCAAAAAACGCAAGAAAATATGATTGTAATACTGTGATGCTAGAACACCGGAACAAATCAAAGGGAATGTAAACTTTACCTTAAGGCTAGTATCACACTATGCGATTTGTGTCGGTCCGACAAAAAGTCGGATGTCGGAATAACCATCCGACACAAAACTTAGCGCTCTTTCACACTATCCGGCAAAAAGTCGGAAAAAGTCGGAATTTAGCCGGGTTCGACTAAATTTTAATTTACTTGATCATTCGTACGTGTTCCTTCATGAAAACCACAATGGACCTCATACAGCTTATATCATTGTGGCTGTTGAATCGCCGACAACAGGAGGCAGCGGAATAGATCAGTGTATGGGTTCACGATATAAACTTGAAAAGGGAGAAGGTAGGATTGCACTATTTTTGAAGACTTAAAAACGATGACAGACTTTTAACTTTTTCAGAATGTCGAAATCTTCGAAAAAATCGTCGAACAGCTGATCTACTTATGAAATAATTGAAATATGAAATCATAATATGTTTATTAATAGACAAATGAAAAGGCTTATTTTAGTTACATTTAAAAAAGTTAAATATTTTTATTTAGGTTATTTTTGTATTATAAGGAGACATCCAATAATTATTTCTCCATTATGGTTTGGAAAAATTAAATTAAAAAAATATTGAAGCATAGGCTATTGAGGTTGATGTTAACTTTTTCTACTTAAAAAAACAATGTTGAATTGTAATAAAGCTTTGTGAGATTAAAATCACAACTTATCTATCCATTGCACCTTGCATTATTTACGAAAGGCAGTTTCATCTTTACCGCTTAGCTTATAGAATTCTTGGTTTAAAGAGATAAAAACTTCCTCCCAAGCCTTTTTGTATACTCTATCTTTATAAATGTCAATATGTTTATCCCACAATACATCAACTCTACATTCAATCAATGTGATTAAAAACTATTGTCAATATCTGCCATCGTTGTGATTTGTGCGATTATAGTGTATATTAGACCAACAAAACAACGTTTAAAAACTGTAAAAATACAAACAATGCAAAGATATAAAACAATTACTAATCAATCGAATAATCTGAAACGTATTAACGCATGTGCTAGATGACAACAATAGTGGTCGGAAGTATATATGTCGGACAGTGTGAAAGTGGCCATTTGATCATATGTTCCACTACTACCAAATGTGTCGGATGAATTCAATCCGGCGTCGGACAAACCAATGGTACCATCCGACTGCCGTCGCGTCGGGCGTCGGACCGACAAAAAGTCGTTGTCGGATAATGTAAAAGGCTCAATACATTTCTTTGTTTCATCAAAAATTCTCCGACTTCCGACTTTTTGTCGGACCGACAAAAATCGGATAGTGTGAAACTGGCCTGACAGTCGAATGGTACCATTTGTTTGTCCGACGCTGGATTGAATTCATCCGACACATTTGGTAGCAGTAGACCATATGATCAAATGACCGCTTTCACACTGTCCAACAGATCTACTTCCGGCCGCTATTGTTGTCATCTTGCACATGCTTTAGTACGTTTCACATCATCTGATTGATTAGTAATTGTTTTATATCTTCGAGTTGTTTGTATTTTTATAGTTTTCAAACTTTGTTTTGTTGGTTTTCCAAACTATAATCGCAAATAATCAAGCCCAAAAAATAACAACGATGGCAGAAATTGACAATGCTTTTTTAATCACTTTGATTGAATGTAGACCCGTATTGTGGGATAAACATTTTGGAATTTATAATGATAGAGTATTAACAAAAACGGTTTGGGAGGATGTTTTAATCTCTTTAGACAAAGAGTTCGATAAGCTAAGTGGTAAAGATAAAACTGCCTTCGGTACGTAATCAATTTAAGGTGCAATGAATAGATAAGATATGATTTTAATATCATTCAAGTGACTGGTAGAGGCAAAAGCCCCTAAAAATAAAATGCAAATGCTGAATATTTAATGTTTCTTTCACTAACACAAATCAGTAAAAGTTTGGCGGATTTAAACATTTTCAGAGTAATATTAAAGATATTTAGACATTTGCTAGTACGTATCAGAATTTAAAAAAGGGTTCTACTTCAGTGTAGCAAAGGGCTGATTTTTTTTAAACAGTGGAGCTATTCGACGATCTTGAAAAAAATCTGCTCGCTTTGTTTTTAATTAAGCAAATGGACATAGTTTGAAGAAGTTCTTAAGGTTAACCACAGATTACAGCACTTATTTCATTTCCCAAGGAAAGTCGACTTTTCAAACAAAAGTGTGAAGAAATGTGTTAAGTGGCAATATGTACAAGGGAACATATTGGACAGTTAAACGTAAAAGGTACTTATTATGGAAACCTCCGATTGAGTCTACATTTTTACCTAATAGGCAAATAGGTAAGGATGAAATCAGAAAATAATGGTATCCCGATGACGACTCCACGCTCCACGTCGCATCAGCCACCACCACATGATATAGCGTAAACTAAACAGACATATTTAATTAACCTTGCTTTTTAAATGGTGAGAAGGTTAAGCCCCTAAATTAGAAAAACGGGAAATTTAAAAGCAAAAAACCGTCAGTTATTGTAATCCGTAAACGTATAACGAAAACAAAACAAACTAACTTAACCTTTTATAATTCTATACTAGCTGATAACCCCGGCCTTGCCCGGGAGATTTTTTTTCTTATTGTATTCTTGTCGTTTCTTTGTGTTGTATTCTGTTAGTAGCCATAGTAGCTAGATATAGCTACCATTAGAAATAATGGTAACCATAGCAACAATTCAAAGCACTCCCAAAATCCTTGTCATGGGTCCCTTTCGGATGATCCTGTGCCTATGTCCTTAAAGATATCAAAACCAAACCACCATAGTGCACATCATGAGATTCCAAGCTTTAATTTGACACTAAGATCAAGTGTCTACGACGTGTAGTTTTGGCTGTAGCCCGAAATATACCAACACACAACTCTCTTTTTATACATATATATTGATTATGAATATACTCATAAAGCAATATAGATGTAAAGCAATTAATATACATTTTATGCAAGGAAATAAAATAAAATAAAATAAAACACTCAACCCTCTTATAATAGAATCAAAAAATCTCAATTTTAAAATATTTATTTCTTATAGTCCACTGAACGTGCACGTTTAGCTGCCTTTTGAAAAAACTATATGTCAACATCTAGCATATGGCTTTGAATCGAGCATCATCACTACATGTTTAATGTAAACAAAGCAGACGTTTTTCAATCCCAATGCATTTCATATGGAAGATATGTTTCGTTATTTCTCATTTTCTGGTAAATTTGAACATAATCTGCTATTTTTCCCGAACCCCCCTGGGACCAAGACCTTTTATTAAGGCCCTCTTCCATCATCCTGCGAGCTGTCAAATTCTCACAATTTCTATTTTTAAAAATAGCTTACATAATTAATAATATATAGATAGCTTTATTTCAATTCAACATAATCTTTTTCAACATTATTTTTTCAACATTTTATTTTTATTTTTTTATTTTATGCCGTCGCGATTCAACAGCCACGTTGCTATAAGCTCTTAGCGGTCCATTGTAATTTTCATGAAGAAACACGTACGACTGATCAAGTAAATTAAAATTTTGTAAGACCCTGTGTCCCGAGTTTTTGTCGGATAGTGTGAAAGAGTGCCCAGCTTCGTGTCGGATGGTTATTCCGACATTCGACTTTTTTGTTGAACCGACAAAAATCGGATAGTGTGAAACTGGCCTGACTACGGGAGGCTAGCACCGCGTTGTGATTGACAAGCATGTGGTTTTGACTGTCAAACAGAAAATGAAGACTGAGCCAGTCACTAGGTAACTTGTAAGAGTAAATAATATGTAGTACCTCAGTAAACTTTTTTCATTAGGAGAACATTTATACGAAAATCAGTTGTTTAAAGGATTACGATTTTCTAAATTATGATTATTTTGTAATGCTCTGAATTAATATATTGAAACGAAGAAAAATCTCCATGTGTTGTAGTTTTGAGTAATTTATTTATTTTAATAATGGTTAATCGTCTGTAAATATTGATAGTCACGCTGCAAAATTCTTTTTAGAATATTACTTGGGTACATCAATGTCTGATTGAAGTAATGAGATATCAAGGAAAAAGTTATTAAAAACGTTGCTTATACAACGGGTGGATTGTTGTTATAGGGTTTATTGTTATAATCGTTGGGGTCGTGTTGCTTGCTTAACAGTTAACTTCTTGAATTTCGGTTCAGGAGGTCACGGGATCAGTAACCGGCATGTCCAATATTTTTCATGTATGGACCGATTTTCCCTAAAGCGTTTAAGAAAACCTTGTCAACTACCATTGGCGTAGATGCACCTAAAATGTTTATTGTATTAAAGAGAAAGAAACGTTTAATGAACAAACGTTTTAGAAAACAAAAGTAATAATTGCAGAGTACAACAGAGTTAATTTTGTCCTCTTAAGTTAGACATTCCTTAACCAAGAGAACACTCCTGATCGAAGCAAAATGTGGCTATTAAAAGGAATCCACTAGCACTAAATACTTCATACATCAAGACTATCAAACAAACCAGAGTGTATTTATGTGTATTCAAAGAAATAAAATGTACTTTTATATTAAATCTCAAATGCTATTGCTGTGTTTTTATAACAACAAATCAACAAATAGACCTAGCTTGATTAATCCCACTGGTTTGCGGTCTGTGACAATAATCGCTCTCTAAATAGGTAATTACTCTTCAAGCTCAAGACTGAGATATTGGCTGACATTAATCCACTTTAATTAAGCTCTTAAATTGTCTTCATGACGAACAGAATGCATTTTTAATTCCTTGATAGCATTTTACACCGGAATAGTGTTATTTAAGTAGTGTATAACACTAATAAGTGTTGCAAGTCTGCTTATTGTTACTGGATCATAACTATTATTTGAGAAAGAATGTGTACAATATATAATATTTTGTATTCTCCTAGCTGCGATAGGTTTTCAAAGAAATGTATTCTGAGGCAGAGAGACGTATGTGGTTATCAGCCTTCAAATAAGTGCATTCTTATTTTTTTGTCACTCCGAAACCTGTGCAATAATAGTCTGGAGGTTCAATAGCGTTTTCGTTGGTGATTTATTTTGTTTCTTTTTTTAGTTTCATTTTTATTTAGCAATTTCAAAGTAGAACATTTTTCGTAATTATTTTGAAATCCTATATAAATTACCTACTGTCGCTTACTTACAGCTTGCTTTTTATTATGCAACAGATGAGAAGATTTTTGATCTGAAAACAAAGGAACATAAAGATAATATGCAATAATTAGATTAAACAGGAAGAGACAAGTGTACAATTAATTAATGAGAAGCTTATGTATTGTAGTTCAACATTAAGACAGCTTTGACATCTAACTTTAATTCGTTAAAAAAATTCTGATGGAAAACAAGAAATGTTCATGGAACAAGGAATGAAACAGAAAAGGTCGAGTTCACACGAATAAAAATTGAAGAATGGAATGTTAAACCCGTCAGCAAAAGCTATCGCTGTTTCATGATTCACTACACTGTTGTTTTGTGGCATGACTAAACATGTGTTTTCACTTATTCTTTCGGAGACATATAAAAAAAATACCTTAACTTGATTTTTGAATACACTAAAAATTACAAAAACCTTTGATTCATGTCAAGATTCGACCACATACTTTAAATTGCTAATGGAAAGTCTAGACTTAAATTTAGCTAGATATAGACCCATATAACTCTACGTAATATACAGGGTGTCCGGAAATTATGGTAAAATATTTTATTATATGATAGTAGAGGTAAAAATAAGAACATTGTTATATCTAAGGCTTATCTTACGATCCAATTGTTTTTAACGGAGACCTAGGTTTCAACGCCGTAGCGTTATTATCATCAGTCCTTCCCTCCTAGGTTAAGCTAAACATTACTATTTTTCTCATCTATTGCTTGAGATTTGGTCAAGTTGTTTAAAACCACAAATACTTCACAATGTCACAAATATATACAACAACACTGATAAAGAAAACTTTGATTCATGGCCATGATCATGAACTAGCACGCCTAACCTCCAAAGTTGGGGAGAGGTATGCTAGTTCATGATCATGACCATGAATCAAAGTTTTCTTTATCGGTGTTAGTATATATTTGTGTCATTGTGAAGTATTTGTGGTTTTGATACTTTAAGTAAAAAAATATGATACTTTTTACAAAAATAGTTCTTAATAGTGGTCATTCATATATCAAGTTTGAAGTTAATACGTTAAGAGGTTTGTGAGAAATGATAAAATATGTAAAAATCACAGACACTCAGATTGAAAACGAAGCACTTTAGGACCTATGTTTATATAAACTTGTTTTCTTATTTTTACCTCTACTATCATATACTAAAATATTTTAACATAATTTCCGGACACCCTGTATGCTGTTTTGGACTGTAGTTGATTTTTTTAGAATGATTACACCCTCATAGTAATATAAATGTTGCAATTTTATCTCAATTTGAGTTGATATGTACATAGCAAGCGCACTGGAAATATTTTATTTAAAATCAATTATATGAATATTCACCCATGATTTATATTCATTTAAAATTTATTTCTAGCAAAAATTAAATATCCAACAAACATTATTTTAAGAAAATCTAATAAACCTTATTTCGCACTATTTTGTGAGAGATAGCTGCATTAACTTTTAAAGGATCAAGAGGTTCTGCTCACCCATGATAAACTTGAGAACGAAGTTGGTTTCACCAAGTTTGCTGAGAAAAGAGAGGACTTCAATGGAATTACTGAATGGGAAAAGAGTAAGAGGCCTATATACGTATAATACGTTACCCCAATATATCTCGACAGTGCGCTAACTTAATATTAAATTCCTCCCTTGGACTTATTACTCAAACAATTTTGTTTAGTCGTAGATTGCAACAATATCACTCTGATTTATTAAACATCTAGTTTACGCTGGGATATTGATTTACGTTGTTTGTTTTTATATAAGATTGTCATTGAGTAATTTTACTGGTACGCCTACTTCTTTTCTTGACTTTTCCAGTCAATCAAATTAATGCTTTGCAATTTATCCCTATTTTAAAAGGAAGTTAAAAAATTGTATTTTAGAAATGTGTAAAGTTGTTTTTTAGTAGAACCCGTAACGCGTATCATATCTCTTCCGGGTATTGGCCGATAATATTATCATTATTTACAATTTGCCTTGCACATAAACATAAATTAACACTGACGTGATTTTGAATTCAGGAGGGCTCCCATTCTCATTATATGATGATCTTAGATCCTAAAATAGCTCACATTGCATTTAAATTGATGTTTTTTTTTTTGTCAGAGAAACCTTTTATTAACAAAATATAAGTGGTTAAAATGTCACAACTTAAGTACTAAATACTTACAAGTTGTGTATTGTGAGGAAGGATGAAACATTATTAAAGTTAATTATTTTACAGTCCGTATGTTAACATATAGTTGAGTTTTAACAACGATTGTAAATTATAATGACCATATATAAAAAAGTAGTAGGTCATCCATTTTCAAATCATGGGTTGTATGAAAAATTGCTGAATTAGATCCTTTATTAAATGAGAAAACAGTAAAAATATGTTATGGGTATGTTTAGTTTACTCCTTAACTCAGTTTTTGTAAATGCGATAGGAATTTCAGTGTAAAAGAGAGGGTTGAAAGAGAGCATAAAAGTGTTTATCACTAGTATAAATGTATGACAAAGGAGCATTTCTCTCACTATATAAGCTATCAATGTATTTTGTGATTCACTTTGCAGCTGCTGTTATTCTTGTATGAGGCTGTGTCTCAACATCATATTTATAGAGTAAATATTTATTTTAATACCAAAGAATCTTGGTTTTAATCATTAATTTAATTTGTAAACAGAAAAGCTGTCATGTTGTATTAGACAGTTATTCTAATCGTCAAAATACCAATCTGTTAAAGAAATATTATTTAATTTTGAACTTAACAGTAAAGCTATCATTAATTAATTACTTATTTACTTACTTTTTATCTTAAAAGAAAGAGCAGTTTGTAAAACGTTTACAGTATTGTTTAAGTAATGTATAAATCTGCTCTAGTATATTCTTTAAAATAAATTTTAGTGAAATAAAATTATATCACGTCTACTTGCGCTGTTTAAAAGTGGTTTTAAACTTAAGCACAGAGTCTTTCGAAAGTGTGCACAGACTATACGTATTTTTTTATTTAACACCCAAATTATTCAAAATGTGGAGTACAGTAATACTTTTTTGAAATGTTGCACTGAATAGCAGTTAGATAGCTTTGGATAGTACAACCTTTTCAATATGTTTATTTGGAATTGTATTTATTAACATTTGTCAACGTTCCGTTATTACTGTTTAAAGTATTTTTCAAACGTTGTACATAAATATTTTTATAGTGTCTCTTTTGTTACGGAGTTTTTAAGGATTTTACACTCGATCACATTTATTTCTCGAAACTGAACATCTTTCTCAAGAGCCTCTAGGGACAATTGATTGCAAAACTTCCTAGTCAATAATAAATAATTCAATATCATTATAAGGATTCTTTTAAAGAGATTGGCGGCATCTTTTAGTGGCGGATCTGAATGGAGATATGATTGTTCCGTAATAATTCCGTGTTGTTAGGCCTACTTACAAATTCGTTTTTGTTTTCCCTACATCGATAGCAGGAATATTTATAAGTTTAATATGCTCCCACTTTTTTATTTTGTCGTTTGAATATTCCACAACTTTGAATTAGAGTCGTTACTAAGCCTTGCAATTTTCCTTTTTTAATTTCCTGACATGGAATACTTGATTTGAGATATTAAGATTCGTGAAACAAGAATGATTGTTATTGATGCTCAATATAAATTTTAGTGTGAAAAAACACATACATACAGGTAGAAATTAAAAGGGACGTTGTTCAAATAAACTTACTCCACATATCACTACAAAAGTTTTTTTATTTGTATTTTTGGCCGTCCATTTAAAAAAATGCAAGGCTGTTTTTTAGTTACCTCGTCATGTGATTGTATTCAAGAACACTTCCCTCGTGGCCGAAAGAGTAGTTATAACAAGAAGGGCTGCCAACATCCATGGCTTGTTAGTCCACACAATACTACCAACTTCAACAAAGATCCGGTGTTTCAATATTGAGGGCATGTTCTAAATACAAAGAATATTTCCTTCTCAACCATTAAGAAATTGGATTTGTTGTACTCCTTTCTTCAAATCAGGTCATAAATAAATATTCTAAACTTGTATAATTGTAACTTGTAATAGTAAAAAGATGACTGAACCACTCTTCTTATTTCTTATAAAATTATAAGAATCATCATTATCATACAAGATAGACAATAAATTTTACTTTAAAATTAACGGTTCTTGGAAACTATCAGTGGTCTCGAAGAAATTAATCCTTTTTAATTTGATTTACAATTCTTCTAGCAAATAAGCTCTAGTTTTAAAGATTGTAAAAATATTCAGAATGTGATTAAAATACTAAATTACTCTGGTAAACTTTTGACGGAAAGCTTATCAACGTCAAAATTTTACCTAGGTATAAACCACAAGCACTTCCTATCACTGAGGGATTTTTATGTATTATTTCTTTATTTTTGTTTACTAAAGAAAGTTTTTAATTCCTTTAAATGTTTTTTTTTAGATTAAATTACACAATATTTACCTTCCTGAACAGTCTTATTATAAGTAAGCGTTCTTTTAAGAATTCCTCAAAGACTTCTACATTCTATTTAAATTTATGTCAGCGTGATTTAGAGTTAAGCCCTTGGAAATACTAATGTTGTTGATATTATTAACTTTGTTTTAGAAAATACAAATTAAAAAAAAAACTGTTTAGCTGTATATAGTATTCTTGTTGAACTAGAAGTTTGTCTTAAGAAATAGTTTTTTTTGTCCAATGAGTATCTTGTTGAAAAGATCACAAACCTGTAATTGTCCTCAACTAAAGGTTCGCCTTTTATTAAGGCAGACAATTTTAGTACGTCGAGGAGAGTTTTTTAATCATCGTACCCTTTGTTTTAAAGCAAGAAATAGTATTCACTGTCACATGTCTTTTCATTGACTTTAACTCGACCCAAGCTTAATTATATTTAATTCAGTTAAAGAGTTTTGGAAAAAACCGTATGTTTTCATAAGAAAACCCCGTAGAATAGCTTCCATGTATAATTGTAGGGTGGGTACAATAATACAGTTCGAAATGCCTAGGATAAATTATTAAGGATGTAAAAATAAGTAATTTCCTTTAATTATTGGCTGATATTTCCAGAAGAGGGAGAGCTGTTAAAGGGTTCTAACAAAAGAAGCTTTCAATTAATGACGATTCTATGGAAAATTCTTGAGAGGATAACATTATTAATGTTCCATTAAAACTGTCTTGAAGCTTCACGGGAAGCGGTCCTGAAATTCTTACCGTTCCTGTAAACTTCGACTTTAAACATTGTCACTGTTTGGTTGTATAACTTCGGAGGTATGTCTAGATTACTAAAGAAATATTCTCGCCTCTTTGTTATTTAAATAGATCAATACACCAATATAGAATGGGAATGGAATTTCAAATTAATTTGTGAAATTATCTGATACAGTTCAAGTATGCAAAAATCGTGTTTAGTAAATTGGAAACTGTACTAAACAGACAATCCTAGTGGTTAGTTATATTGTTTGTTAGGTTGGTTGGTTAACTTCATAATTCTATTCTATTTCTCCCCCTTTTAGTAGCAGCCCGCGTTCGTGATTTTAAAACAACTTAGTAAGGTAGGCTTTAGTTTCATGTTGATTATAGATGGAGTTTTGCACATTTTGCCATACAATGGCTAGAAATTGAAATGTTAAGCAAAAATAAAAAGTGCTGAATTTTTAACATTTATTTGCTATTGCTCCGGTCGCACTTGGTTCCCGTTTCTGCAGTCATGGTTTTACTCTTTTATCTGGTCCTAACAACATATGCAAAATCCAGAGATCCCGGAACGTTTGTCATTTTCACCCTATTTATTTTACAATTAGACTGGAATATAGTTTAGATAATGTTTGTGCATTTCAGAAGTTATAATTTGTGCTTAAAAACTTTGACAATGTTTTACGCAACAGGAATACAAAATTTCGAACTTTGTAGAGGACTGAAGCGAAGCAGTGACAGTTTAAACGGCAAACTTGGCCACTTTACCTGGGTTACATTGTTTAAAAACTTTGTAAATCGACGGAGGATTTAAATTTTCTTCATAACAATCAAAGAACTTTTAGTATTTTTCTTTCCAGTTAATAATTTAGTTTCTAAAAACTGTATTTTTCATAAGCCATTTAAAGTGGGGTTACGTTTAACACTGATCTTTGAATCTGATATAGGTTTTATTAGAATGAAACTTAAATGATTAATGAAAGAAAAGTAATGGTTCTATGAGGCTGTAACAAGATTGGTTAGCTTCAATCCGACACTAACCTCTTTTTCGTTCTTTGCTGCTGCCCTTAAGGGTATTTTTCTTTTATTAAAAGACTTTTTGGAAACTTTCACCTACATGCGTTATTAATTAGTAAGCTTGAATGAAATTGGACAGTAACTTATACTTGAAGGTGGATATAAAATTTATTAAATAGAAAATGTACTAGTTTAAAGCAAACCTTGAAGATAAAATGACTGCCTTTTTGAAATGGGATAAAAATTTGACAGAAAGGCGATCTTTGAATTCGGTTGAATGTAATAAACTAAAAGTCGGTCAAACAAAATAGAAAAGATTTCGGGGAAATTAAATAAAATACTGATTCGATCAAACGTCATAAACCGTATTTTCGGTCAAATGTAATAAATTATAAATTCGGTCAATGTAATAATTCAAATTTTTGGTCAAATGTAATAAACTAAAGAAGATTTCAGTCAAATAAAACAAATCACTTATTCGGTCTAATGTAAAAAACGACGTTTTCGGTTAAATGTAATGAATCCAATTTCGGTAAAATGTAATACTTGACAAATTCTCTCGTAAGTAAAGTATCTTTTTAATATTTAGTCTTTAGGTCAGCTCTTCTATAATGTTATTTAATACAGTAATTCGGTCGAATGCAACAATTTCAAATTCGGTCATATGTAACAATTTACCCATTCGGTCTAATGTAATAAATCCAAATTCGGTCTAATGTAATAAACTCGTTTTCGGTTGAATGTAATAATTAAGAAAATATTTCGGTCGAATGAAACAAATTACTGATTTGGTCGAATGTAATAAACCGTACACTCGGTCAAATGTACGGTAAAAAATTCACAAATTGTTTATATATATTCTATATCGTCAAATGTTATAGTTTATATATTCGGTCAAATGTAACAAATTATAGACGTTTTCGGTCAAATAAAACAAATCATATATTTGGTCTAATGTAATAAACCACGATTTAGGTCATATGGCAATTCGGTCATTTGTAACACTTCTATTTATTTTCGGTCAAATGTAATATTTAGTGGTTTCCGTCACATGAAATTCCGTCATATGGGCCCCCACGCATTATATTCAAGAGAGAACGGTCATACAAAGTTTAGCTACCGGACTAATTTTCTTTTTTTGAACCTAAATTTATCTAAATTTAAGTAATATGCATGCAGCTTATTTTAGTATTTCCCTTCTTTTAGGAAGTTTTGTGTAAAATTAAATTCGCTGCAGCCCATTGCACCTTATGTCCTTGTACAAAGACTTGTTCATTAACTTTTAAATAATTTTTCGGTTTGTTTTTTTGTGCTGTCGATTATCGTTTTAATCGGTATAGATTTTTTCAACAGATTAAATTATATCAAGTCCCTAGCGCCCGAACTTTTTTTGTAAAACGCAGACAGAGGTTGAAGAGAATGTAATGTCTACTTAAACTGCAGTTAAACATAGTTTATATTAATGACTCAATTCAAAGTATATTTATTTCCTTTTTTATCAGCACAAACGAATTTCTAATACACCATCGGAATAACAGAGTATTAATTTTGATTTGATTTCAAGTTAGAAAGTTTTTATTTTTCTTGTATGTGCATCTGAAACATATTTTAATACTACATCCAATCCCAACCAAATTGCATTATCTCTATCGGGTTTGTAATTTTAACAGAACGCTCCAGTAAAACAATTAGCTAGAATTTATCTTATATTTTCTTTTGTTTCGTAACCAAGTTGTTAACTCACACGGTCCATTCTATTTTTCATTTCTAAATATTACGTACGAGGTCTAAATACTAATGCAAATTATATTGGGTTCAATCTATATATCTAGTTTTACATAGCAAATGTATATAAAAATATATTTCTTATAATATAACTTCTTACAATCCTCAAATCTGATAAACTATAATGGAAAATCATGCTTACCAATTGATATATAAATTAAAAAGTGGGAGTATCATCATAATTTTCAAATTAAAAACGATGGAATTAATAGCTGCAATGAAGTTAAAACGGGGGGAAAATTTCGAGTGCTACAAAGTTAGTATCATTATCTCCCAGGAAGATTAATGACCTTGCCTCGAAGCTGATAACAATCATTAATCACGAATACATCACTCGTGCCCCGATCACTTATCGTTGCGTAGAACGTTTTATATTTATTTTAAACAGTCCGGGATCCCCAACTTCTCTCTGGAAAGCAAAGTCATTTCTTAACGTAGTAGGTGCTTCATTTTATTGTTAGCTCTCAAATACTATTCTAAACCATATGTTTGATTATACTTTTTGATAGACAGCTAGAGAACTTCTAAACCATGTTATGGGTTCTTTTGAAATGGCCCAGTGGCAGAGTACTAAAATTAATAGAATTTCATCTACCGTAATGTATATAAGAGGTTCCAAGCTTAAAATTTACACCACGAGTAAGGTTTCACGATATAGAGTTTTAGCTGTGGCACCTGATATACTGTCACATGAATCTTTTTTACATAGCTACAGTTGTCTAAGATACACATGCATTGTACTGTATTAATCCGGTAACAGCAACTATTTATCAATAGCTAAAACTTGCACCAATCGAATGTTTAGTTTATTAAAAATTCACTACTCCAGATGATGGCATGTCCTGAAATCCAGCTTCTTGGAGGTCACTAATTGTGGATAGTTATTATGATGGTTTGTAAATACGATGTTCCCTAGTGGGGATTAACGTCCGCACTATTGAGTACTTTGTTTATAGAACCGTCTCCATAATAGGAACAGTTCTTAATTGAAGTTTTCGAAATTGTGGTTTGGATCCCACGTTAAACTGTTGGTCTTTTAGTTGTGATTGGCTGTTAGGTTGGCTTTTAATTAACAGTCCTCTCTGAGGAACACGTCGATCTTAGTCAGTAACAAGTTACAAGATCGCACAACAATCATCCTACACTAATCCTTCACTCATATTCCCGTTAAAATATGCAGGTAGTTCTGCGTCCCGGTTTTGGTATCAAAGGTATATATTTCCATGACTTCGGCGGTTAACATTTGTTAAATAAGAGCGTTATAGGCTTGTTTTTATCAACAGATGATATCAATATCCGGATCATACGCAAATTTTTAAACTTGTAGAATTTGTAAAAAAATATTTCAGCTTTCCGTAGAGTTAGTAGGAAAAGTAATTGCCTCAACAAGGGCTTACAAATCGATGTATTACAGATTATAACCAATTTACTGTCGTCTACGTAGAACTTAGTAGTAGAGCTGGAGTTTGCATGTTATTGGCTAGCCTCAGGGGCATTATTGATGTATTTCACGCTACGCTAACCATGATTAGTTGATCTCTAAGGCCCTATTTATAGCATCAAATCGTAAACCCTCCTGTGAAAAATTTGTGATTAGTATCCAAATTAGTTTTATACTAAGGGAGTCAGTATTTAAAATGCTAGTTATGCTCATCATTTTAAGTTTTCACAGCTTTGATACAGCTTTGATTACCTCGAATGTTATTTTATTGAAAGATAACCCCGACACTGAATAAATCCGACCATTGTAAGGGATTGAAAATTTAATATAACTTACATTGTCTAACGCCTGCCCGAGTGAGTGGTTGTTTTTGCACCCAATATACGTCGCAAAACAGATGATTCCTGTACTGATTGTACTTTACCCACTCAGTTTGACCTTGCAAAACTTAAACTGCAGTTTTTTAACTTAAGAACATAAAATAGTCAAAACAGTTAGCATTTAATAGGCAATAACTTTGTTTTGCATACAAATAAGCTAGGAGCATCTAATCAATTCTTGGTGTTGCCGAACATCTGAAAGATGATTTACAAAATCAAAATCAGGAAATTAGGAGGCATTTTTTGAATGTTTTTCCAAACTGTTAGAAACATTTTACAAGCAAATTTTTTGCTAAGTGTCTTTGCTGCACTCGAGACTCTAGTCCACACTCCCCTACGGCTCGTGCGTAATTCTTTTTCTACAGTGCATCAAGGAGGTACTTTGCCCATTTTTACTTTCTCCCCCCTATACAATGTATATGGAAAAAGTATTGTTTCGTCAAAATGTTCGAATTTGAGTTGTTAGTGGATATATTCGTTTTAGTGCTCCCTGAATCCAAAAAAGTGGTTTTTAGCGTGGTGTCTGTCTGTCTGTGTGTGTTGATGTGTGTGTGTGTGTGTGTGTGTGTGTGTGTGTGTGTGTGTGTGTGTGTGTGTGTGTGTGTGGATGTAAACAAAGCTAGAGACGACACCAGTGGACCGATTTTAATGAAATTTGGCATTTAGGTATAAAGCCGTGGTATCTCCAGGCGTAATTTTCATTTTTTTCAATTTTAGATTTTTAAGGGTATTTACCCCATAAAACCCCAAAAAAATTACAAAAATCCAAATTTCTCAAAAACGGCTCTAACGATTTTGATAATAATTTCATGTTTTTTTGTGCTTAAGATGACAAACAAAATGCAACCACCCGCATGTCTGTAAAAATTCAGGTTCGGAAGTTATGGGGGTTTAAGTGTTAAAAAGTTCATATTTTTGAAATTTCACAAAATCTGTGACCTCTAAAGAAAATATACTTGCAACCATTAAATTTGACTTGAAAAACTAAATAATCTAGTACTTTGAATCATGAGTTTACGTCAACTGGTTGCGGAGATAATTGATATTTTAGTTCGGTGGTAAACGCAGTACGTTGTCCAATGTTATTCTTATGGCAAATATTTAAAAATCGATATCTCCGCTATTTACTAACCGATTTTGATAACATTTGGTGTATATTTGTGTGATAATTAATTGTTAATTTGTTTTATTTCACTAAATATGTTTTCTGGTTTTAAATAACTTGAAGGGAGAAGGTATGTGTCAGTTTCCTGATACCGTTAATTTTAATAAATAGCTATTTACAATCGTGTCATTTTTATTGTAAATCTAGACTATACATGATTATTGATCTAATTAAATATATCTAAATGGAATAGATTAAATATATCTAAATATACATAGATGGAATTCTTGCAAACCAAAATCCAACTATAATCACCGCTGTATTATTTATTGCAAGATTCAATATTTATTAAACAGTTGTTAACTTCCCTTTACTGCAAAGGGAGATACAAACTGTTTTAGTTGTGTCTACGCTTGCAATGATATGACGCCATGTTTATTGTTCAGTTTTCAGCTAAGTAGACCGGTTCAACTGAGGGGAGAAATAAAGTGAGGCAAGGGATAATACTTGATGATTTCGACCTTTAGACTCTTGATTGTTTGGACAAGTTAATTTCACATTTAAAGCTGTGCACACAAAAACAAGTAAAGACTATTACAATATTCTGAAAAATGAACCTAAATTGGACCTAAAGAGAAAGTTTTAGGTATAGAGAAAGTTTCTTTATCCATCCTTAATATATCCATGGTACGATAAATGGACTATCTCGAACCTGGTAAACCCTTCCCTCATCAATCAAGAGCATCACTTCGGGGGTGATTTCTAAATAAACTTCAAATTATTTATTTACTGCTTTTTTGGAGCGTTTAGTGAAATAACATGTGATACATTAATTTATATTGTTTACATTAAACAAAGTGTTTTTGACATTAAGGGAAGGATGTTCAGTAATTTCTTAGTCAACTGATATTAATGGGGAAAATTCTTTAAGAGTTTACAATGCTAAAACTTTAATAATTATGTAAATGTAAGCCATAAAACAATCAGCACATTACATTTGACTCAATTTTGATTCTTAAATATTTAATGAATTAATTATTTGCAACAAAAAATCTCCCAGAAATGAAACGTAATTTTGCTTTGGTGACAAAAAAATCCAAAGTAAGAATGTAATACTTGGGAATAACTCTGGGACAGTTCTTATAATTGGTACCTGAATTTTTTATTGGGACTCTCCTTCTTTTATCAAAAATTGTGTTTTTTTACCTCAGTCTTTGTTGCCTTAAGAACGAAAGGATATAGGCATCTATGATCGAGATAGGAATCTATGATCAAGACTTTGACGTAGAACGTTGTCTAAAATTAACATTGCATAATATCGTGATTGTCGTTAAACAGATTTTAATATTTTTTATGTTTTATTATATAGGTACTGTAGTTTTTTCTTGACCGTATGAATATTTCCTTACATTTTGAATTTTACAAAATGATTCAACGAAAAAATTAGTCTAATGACAACAATTTTAAATTTTGGTAACATTGCAGGAAATGTTATTTTCTGATCGCTCACAAGAGTGTATTTATTGTTTGTAGATTAATCGTGAAGGTTTATTTTAATATCCTTATTTTTTAATTGAGTCCAGTCGTTTTTGCTTTTTTTCAAATTGAACTTTCTGTGACGCCACCTTTAACCTGACATCTGCAGTTACAAGGTGATGATCACTTCCACAGTCTGTTCCCCTTCTAGCTCTCACATCCAGGAGAGATTTTCTCCACTGCCTGCTGATTGAGAGGGAGCTGAAGGAGGAAGGCAAGAGTTGGGGAGAAGCGAAGCGGATGGCCCAAAATCAAGTCCGGTGGAGGTCGTTTGTTGCGGCCCTACGTCCCCCTCGGGATTAAAGGAAATAAGTCAAGTAAGTCAAGTCATTTTTTAATTATTATTGACAACTTATAAACACCATTTAACATTGAAATTAATTAATACATTACAATGAATATTTTGTCGATTAATCATTTATTAAGGACTAGCAGATATACCCGCAGCTTCGCCCGCTGAAATGATAGCTCATTTTAATTCAATTATATTATGCCTTGTGCAATTTTTAGGAATGATTAACAATTGGACTGATTTATTTGGGTCTTGTGCGTGCAATTAAACCCTTAAGATGCAGATGATTATTCCACTCTAGATGAAAATGAGAAAGTGTAACGCTTCCTCTAAACATGTTCCCAACATGATTAGCAATTGGTATAAACTAACTTCCTTCAATTTCCCAATACAGAGAATGAGGATAACCCGAAATATAAAACAAAGAAGACACTAAGGATGGATTTTCGACTTGACATCAATCTGAATTTAGCACGTTTTTTTTAATAAACCGAAAACTGTAGGAAAAAGTAGGAGGTTTAGTAAATATCTTGGCCAAAAACCCATTTCCCCAAAAGGTTTCTCGTTAAACTTCTACATTTTATTTTTTCAGTAGATTAGTTATCGTACCTTTTCTGTTCCCTGAAAATATTCTACAGGACACCCATCCATAGTTAGGAAAAACTAAAATGGCCGTCATTTTGAATTTTTTTTAATAATCTATTTTAGCCGTCTGAGAAAGAATATTTTTAAAACCTTTCTTTTTTCGCATCTAAAGCCCTTAAAGAATAATTGTGCCAAGTTTCATGGCCCAAAGTCTTGTGGTTTTTGAGAAATTAAGCTTTAAAAGCTAAAAGTGGCCGCCATATTGTATTTTATAATATACCATATTTAGGCCTTTAGAGACAAAATATTGCAAAATCCTTTCTTAGTACGCATCTTAGTAATTGCATCTAAATGTGGGCATACTCAAAGACAAATTAATATTATAGATAAGTAAGTAAGTTCCAGAAAGGTTGTATTTGAAAATAACAGAATTAATTTAAAACCTAATTTAAAATAAAACATATTTGTGACCTAATTTAACTAATTTCTAATTTTAGTTTAGTTATATGTCCTCACCCGAGGCACATATAATACAAACTAATGAGATGGATCGTTTTTTACGCTTTCCTCGATAATCGTGACCCATGTTTGGCAAATGACACTTGATTGCGATTTTTGACATATTGGCTGTGGTATGCCATGACAGACGAATCAATTTAAGCGATATCTGGGATTCTGATTATTCTCTGTTTTCGCAAGCACTTTAAACGGTTTTTCCAGAAACAACTAATGCAGCACAACACATTTTTCTACTAAGCTTTATTAAGAAGTACATTTCATCGTCGGGACCAAAGGAGAGTCATTTAATCCAGCTGTTAGGATATTATAATACTGCTAGGATATTTATCAGTTAGGAAAACCCAAAACTGGCTGCCTGTAAAGCTTTTGTTATGTGCATTCAGAAAATAATAGATATTTGATGTTTTTCCAATCTCAGTAAACGTAAAATATCTGAGCCTTTACACAAGCACTTTACTATTTTTTCTACAATTTTCAAAGGTTAAAAATTAACGGTAAAACTCTCTGTTAGCACATGACATCCCTGTGGGTGTAACGTATCCTACATAGCCAATAAAGAGTGTTATTCCAAGGATATTTATTTTAACGTCATCCCAGTTTAAGGACCAAAGACCAACCTGTCGTTACCAAGATACGTGACTTACCTAACATGAACTCGTTTGATACGGATATCTTGATTATGACTTTCTAAAGGAGATAAAAATAAAATCTTTAAAAAATATTGCATTTATTTTTTGTTAGAAAGACGTACTTAGACAAAACTCTACAGTTGTTCTGTATTTCCGGGCCTTTAATTCAAAGATTAAGATACTTCCATAGAGGAGTTCTCCTTTGTACTAAGAGAGGTTTTATTGCAACAACTGATATTTCTTTTAATGTATTCATCTTATTGTTTTTAAATAAAAAAAATTTTAAGCTAGTTTTAATAAATAAATAAAAAAAAACTTAAGGAGTTTTCTGTCTTTGAAAGGGATACAGTTCTGTAAGGAGAGTGGTCACTCAAAAATTGTACACTGTCTTGCGGTAGCTTTGGCGGAACAAATTAAATCTCGCAATGTTCAAAGGACATTTAATAGTGAACATGATTGGTCAAAGTACACTTGTCTGCTGCAGAACAATTCCAATTATAAACACTTGATTAAATGTCCATTACTAAGCTACCTATTTAGTATTAACTAATGATGTTTAACAAATTGCTTTTAATGTCTATAGTATTTTTATTTCTATTACCAGTAGAAGGGTAGTTCCATTATTTTCACTTTTTTATCCATTTTATGTGAAATAATTCTGTTGCCTTTACAATCTTTCGTAGAGAAAATCACCAAGTTTATTAGTACAAAAATTAATCATTGTGAGATTTTATTATTTATTATATATTATTTATTCTATTAAAATATTAGTTTAATGTAATTCTAGCAAGTGTGAATGTAATATAAAAATGTAAAAACTCCTATTATTAACATATGCAACAATTACAGTCTCAAAACAGACACAAGGCTTAAACTTCCCTCGGCGAGAATGTAATGTAAAATTGGTTTTTTTTAAAGTGATGATTTTGTATTGCTAGTTTTATTACATGAGTTAACCATTATAACTACTCGAGATCTATTGATGTAGATCAACATATAAATACAAAAATTTACTGTGCAATCGCAGTTTTTTACACTCTCACTGAACAAAGAATATTAATATATGATCTTTTCTTATACTCGTAATTAAAACTGAAACTAACGGCAATTCCATTATGTTATAAATATAAACAATATACACTCGTGGAAATTAATATTCAGTTCAATAAATGTGTCAACAGTTTACCCATTTAAATATCTAATTAGAGTACCTCACAATTGTAGTAATAACACTTTTCATGAGGAAACAAATTCATAGTTGATAGGTTTTTTACAAAGGTAAATATTTGGAATACTAAAAAGGCTTTGGTGTTCAGAATGAAAGCCCCGATTCAGCGCGCGAGTGCCAATTAGAGCAGACTGCCCTAGGTTGTTTATAAGAAATTCTTTGTTTTTGAGAAGAATTTCATTAGCAGTCTAGAAAGAATTCTGTTGGAATTAGTTCGTCCTCAGTCAAGGACAAACTTATATTTTTATAAAAACTAAATATCCTTTTATTTTTTAAAAAACATTTGCATTTATATATATTTTTAATGTTTTTCAACCTTGAAATCGGTTTTACGATCATGTGTTGTCAAAAAAAAAAAACTTTAGATAAATAAAAATAGAAAATATGGCACTGTTAATATAGATTGAAATGTACAAAAGGCCCCCAATTTAGGGTGGGACATGCATTTCGTAATATAAAATATATGAGTTACTTGAGAAAAATATAAAGCCTACTTTAAGCTCCTTGGCAACAACTAGCACATAACATTTTGGTTCAAAATAAAGTAAAACATCGACAAAGGCATCGACTATTCCAAATGCCCCATCGGATGATAACAGAGAGAAAAAGTTATTATAGAATTGAGTTTAAGATCAGTTGTTTATTTTTATACATGTGAAGATCCACAAAAATTTACTTGAGAAAACTGTTTTGGTATTATTAGTTTTATACATTAATTTGACGACATTACAAGTGGTAAATGCAAACAAATATTCCTTGATGTTTGAATGTTTTATGTGTAAATATTATAAACTAAACCTTTTTTACTCCCAGGAAGGTTTTCTTGTGAAACCATAAAGTATTTTCTTGTGCAGTTAAAAATTTTTAGTTCACAAACTTGAAATTTTGCAAATACAAAAAAAAATTGTAAATACAAACAGAGTTTATTGCATGCTTAGTATCGTTTGAAATCAAATAAGATTCCGATAAAAACAAGAGATTTATTGTATCCTTGTGAAATAACTAAAGGCGGTCAAAAGCTACGATTGTGATAGTTATTAACTTTTATATCGAGGGTTATAGCTTAAAACTGATAACTAATAATATACCGCATCATTTAATTGCAAATTAGTAATTAAAAGAGTAATTTGATTTTAATATTAGCGATTTTCTTTACAACTACGGAATACTAACTAAAACAGTATTACTGTCTGCAGAACTAAACAACTTTCATAAAACAACTTTATTTCTAAGAATTATAAAAGTTTAAAGTATATTTGTAGTTATTTTCTTGACACCATTCTTTTGCTCATTATTTGTATGCAAAAGAGCTTCCTTAAAGACTTTTGGGTTGGATTAGGAAATAATAAAGGGTCGCGATATATTAAATTATCCTCAAAATTAAATGTGTACAATGCATACAATTTATAATAGCTATTTTCAACCCATAGATAAAGGCTTTAATGCGATTCCTTTTGAGTGTGATTTTTAAACAAATCCTTTATTCTCAGAGGATTATCTATTATTGAAGAAATATAAACTGTATCATTAAGTTAGTTTTTATTATCTTCCTAAAATTTTTATTTATGGTAAATATATATGTCATTAAACTATGCAAAATGATATTGATTCCGATGTTTGAAATATTAAACAATTCAAAATGATTTTATAAAGGTTTTTTAATCCGCAATCGTCAAGATTTATAGGTAGTAGGAAATGATATATAGCACAATAAAGTTCCGCATTAAAAACGCACTGCGCTCTCCGCATTATTGCCGTAAAGATCTATTTTATTTCTTAGTGATTTGATTTGAAAAGAATAATATTCAAAATATCTGGGAGGTAAATAAATCACCTTATCGCTTTTCCTTTCAATGATAAAATTGTTTACTGAAATAATAGAAATTCAGTATTAATGTTTTTACTTTGTGTACTGTGTTAAAAAGTAATATTTAACGTGTTTGCAAAGAAAATATGTTTTTTTTATTTAAATTATGTTAATGTCTATTCAAATATGAGATTTTTGTTAGAATACTACAATTATCATTGGCGTATTTTCCTTCATAGGATTACTTATTTTCGTATAAATGCCATCGGTTATAAAATAAGCAATCTAGTAAAAAATATTAATATTATTTTTAAACTATCGTGAGGTAACAACAAAACATTTCTACTTCACAATGATCAATATATGTTCTAATCGTGAATAATAATCTCATAAAAATTTGAAAGAAAATTTTAGCTTTTTTCTACCCCTACATATGTTATTAATATTCATTTTAGCGAATTTCCTCTAGAATTAGCTATTACCGTCATTTTAACTAATTGACAAAAATGTTTTCTTTAGGTAACCTCAGCAATCACATAAATAATTATAAAAAAATTTAAAAACTAGTAGGGTTTTATTTGTGTTTTGCGGACATGACTTTGGAAACGTATTTTACCTGCACAGTTGACCATTGTTTCACACTTTTACACGGGCTTAAATGGGAAATAGATTTTTAATTTTTTGAGTGTCTGTTATCACGTTAACCTTCATAGAAATGGTCCGACCCTAATAAAATTTAGTACAGCATGTGAAACTATGTTTCCTCGGACGATTTCGTAAACCAGCTAGAACAACTCATTCAAAGTAAGGTAAAGAAAACATTTACTACTAAAATTGTTTTTTTTTACATTTTTCAATTGTAAATTCAAGTTATTATTGCTTTCACCATTGAATTCAGCTTGAAAAAAAACAATTTGGTGTCTTTAATCATTTTTTTAATACGATTAGTCTCCAAGATATTTACACCTAACATTTTTTGCCAAGTACTTTAGTGTGTGGACACCAGACTAAAATTATAGTGACTTCTAATTCACTTCCTACTTAGATTTTCAGCGAAATCGGAGTACTAGGTTCCTTTAACAAAACTGTAATAAATAGGATATTGGCTTTAATTTTCTTGATTGTTTTTAATCATAAAAAGATATTGATCTAAAATAAGTTATTTATTCCATTTTTGTAAGGAATATAACCTATTTCTTAAAAATAAGTAAACAAACAATGAAATATTATTTTAATATATAAAATCATCGCTTAATTATATTTCTAACTGTAGGAATTTATCGTTTAGTGAATAATTTTTCTTTAAAAATTGTTGAGTACGCAGGTTTGCTTCGACGGGGGTATTTGACTTTTCAATAAGCGTAGTACGCTGACATCAAATCATAATGAAGTGAGCCAATTCAGACAAGCCACTAAGCTTCATCATGTCAACCATTGTCTTTGGCACGCGTTGTGGCCCTGTACAATACACTTGCTTAGTAGCTTATCAATCTGATACATGCAAGATACCTACCTGCTCACCATAATTACTAGTCCAGGCAACGGAAAGGTATAGAGGGAATCTTTTGGAACACAATTTTTGACTTTGCAGCTTTGTTTGGACTAGTCAGGAGGTGAACATATCAAAGGTCCCCGTCCGTAGCCCTTGAGCGGGGGGAGGTAGGGGGTACTGAAGGTATCATTTTTTTTAGTTTTCTTAAATATCTTGAAAACGATCAATTTTTAGTATTCCTTATTAAATTTGAAAATTAAATAAAATCAAATTTCCTGTAAGAAAAGTATATGATATGTCTATTTTGGTCCAACCATTAACAAGGAAAGCACTAATTTTATTAATATTGAACAAATGTCCCTTTCATAAGAAATACATGTAAATTTGTGGGTAACATACATGCTCAATAGGACAACACTTTTTTCACCTATAAGGAAAATGAACAGCATTCAGGAAATATTGACAAAATTTCCAGTAATTTGACACCTCAATCATAAATTTTGGTGTCAAATAAAGGTGTTAGTGAGCTCATAAAAAACGTTATTTTTCAAGGAATTCGTACAAATATGTAATAAAAAATTGAAAAATAACGTTTTTTGTGAGCTTGCCAACACCTTTATCCTAGACCAGTTTTTATGATTGAGGTATCAAATTACTGGAAATTCTGTCAATATTTCCTGAATGCTGTTCATTTTCCTTTAGGTGAAAAAGTGTAGCCCCATTGGGCTTGTATGTTACCCACAAATTTACATGTATTTCTTATGGAAGGGGTATTTGTTTAAATATTAATAAAATAAGTCCTTTCCTTGTTAATGGTTGGACCTAAATAGACATATTATATACTTTTCTTATAGAAAATTTAATTTTCTTTAATTTTTAAATTTGATGTGCAAAACTAAAAGTTGATAATTTTCAAGATATTTAGGCAACACCAAAAAATGGTACCTTCAGACCCGCCTCCCTCCCACCGCTCAAGGGCTACGGACGGAGACTTTTGATATGTTCACCTCCCAACTAGTCCAAACAAAGCTGTTAAGTCAAAAATTGTGTTCCATGCAATTCTCTCTATACCTTTTTTGAACATTCATTGCCTGGACTATACTACATTCAATTCAAAACCGTATGAAATTGTTTTTTAGTATCAAGTGCTATTTGGACAAACACTTTTATGATTACGGCCTACGGTAATATGAAGTAGTAGAAAGGTAAATAATTTGTGTTAAAAAAACAACTTAACAATTGTTATTATATCTAAAGATGTTCAAACTAACATTAACCAGTAGTCGGCTTAATAACTATAAGTACACTTTCAACAACATACAAAATGTATGTTTTTTGTACATGCCTACAGACAATCTTTTACACAAAAAATAAGTAATGTCACAAATTATGAGGATTGAAAAATATTTTTAATTAATTCAGAATATATATATATATTTATAAAAACCATCCAACGATTGGACAATAACTTTTTTTAATAGTTCTTATTTTTAAATATTCCATATGATGCGTAGAACATTTCACACAAGCATAGCCTGCGTTTTTCGCTTGAATAATCATGCTAAATTTAATTCATATTATACAATATTAGCAATTAATATGAACTTTAATTTAATATAACACCAGTATATCAGCCTGCAAATGAATAGCTCCATGACAAATTATTGACATATAAGGGTTGTATGAAGGCCTTTTCAAGAGGTTTCTAAATGTTTGGAGGGGTTTATGAAATTTTGACGGTAATAACGTGCCAAAATCAATTGCAAAAAACTGATTAAGCTTTAATAAAAACAATATAACATAAAAAATGTATGGTGAGCATCCCTTTTAAAATGTATAACGGTGTTCTGTCAAGTTTTAAAGGAAGGGTTTACTTTTGTCAGTCAGTTATGCTTATTTATTTTCATAGTGCAGATAAATTATGCAACACAAATGTTGAAAAGTTCAGTTCGATTTTTACAGTTCTCTGTTTTAGCTATGTTTTTATCCAGGTTATCCTGATGAATTATTACGAAACGTATGTATTATGAAACGATTTGATTCTTCGAGAATTCAGTTCTAAATCGTTAATGTGAATAATTAAATCAAAAAATTAACTGTCATTCAATCTCACAACCCTGAACATAGCAACAATTGTTACTGTAACACATTACTCTGAATTCCATTTTAATATCATTTGTAATGTTTGATTGAGAATATAATTTTGAACATTCCATGCCTGTTTCCTACATGATATTTTTAAATTAAACCCTATGTTAATTTGTGACACATTTAGGTTGTCAATGTTAAACTAGAGTTATAAAATAGTGAGGACTTTTGTCAAAATTACAAAAGCGTTGTAAAAAGTAAAATTTTGTTCTTTGTTTGATATTCATTGTTGGTGATGATGATTTTTTGTTTTGATTTTGATTTTTGCGGACAATTGCCATCACTAATAAGTAAAAACAAGTTTCACGACGCTTTAGGTTCTGGAAGCTGATCTTGTCTTCAGATGGAAAATAACCTAGAACATAACAAGAATAGCAACACACAGCCAGGATAACCTGGATATAAACATAGCTAAAACAGAGAACTGTAAAAATATCATTGATGAAAATGAGGCAGATTGAGGTTTATTAAGTTTATTACCTATGAGAATAAATTGTAAACATTGTCCTGTGAAAGGGGAAGCCGAGACTGACTGTCTGCATTCCTCTGCTTGATTAAAGGAAATTGGTTTCGACTCTGAGTAACGCGAAGCAGTTTTTCTTGATACAAAATCTACTCCATGCGTCTGCTTGAGGAAGTACCGAGGGGAGCTTCTTAAATCAATATCTTTTCAAATAGGATTTTAAAATAGGAGAACAGCTTATTTAAATTCTAAATATTAATAAAAGAGTTTATAATTTAAAACTTACCGACCCATATATTTGATATATAATTGGGTAGATCTATATATATTACAGTCTTTTGACAGTATCTCAACCTACTAATTCTGTACAAGCATGGTTTTTAATGGAAATTTTATTCCAAAACCCAGACTCAAAACGAAAAAAATAGTTGAGTTTCTAATCAAAATGCATTTTATGGTAGAGAAAATAAATAGTGTAATAACAGTTATGATGCACCGATCATCAGTCGTTGTGTAATCTAGGATAACGCACTGTTTTTTTATTAATTTTATACATTACTATTTTGGGTGTTAAAGTTGTTAAAATAAATAATGCCTTTTTATATTAATGCATTTTTCTACTTTCACCTCTAAAAGGAAGATTTTCTCTATATTCTGTAGGTAATTTTGGCTCAAAAACGTGGAATATGCAAGTCGAATTTTCATTTAAACTTCGTGGAAAACTAAATTGACAGTAGAAAATATTCAACTCACGGTCTTATGGGTTAACCCGATTACAAGTCTTTCGATTTATAAAAGGTTTAAAATAGATTAAAAACGTCACATGTCCATAGCAAGTTACGAGGTTGTAAAACCTTTATAACAGAAACGTTTATTGAAGAAAATATCTTCTATATTTACAATCCAGAGCTATAAGTATCAGGGATAAAGAAGGCAAGGAGGTAAAATACCAATAAAACACCCTCATAACTGTACGCTGTTAAACAGAAGTGCCATTAAAATATCTTCAGCTGTACTTTATCAAGTAATACTATAATACTATAATTACTTTACTATAATACTTTTGTAGTCTATTTGCAGAAAGCTATATTATTCGTGTGTTAAGTTATGTACATTACAATTATGTTTTAAGTTAACCGACCTTTGTAGCCATTAAAATAATTACCTTAAGTGAAGGAAGCCTCAAAACTGGCATTGCCTAGGAGGCCCCTATATTTATTCATCATACAGAAATAATTTATCTTTGTACTTTAAACTATTTATACTGTTATAATATGTATAAGAGGACTGTACTGTATTGTAATTGGTGATGATGGATAAATAAACGTTTTATTATTATTATACATGAATGTCATCGTTGGATCTTTTACGCATCGAATCTAAGTAGACTGGTAGAAAAAGTTGTTTGTTATTTTTCTGTTGGTATATAAAACTTGATAGGTAAAACTGTTGGCTAAAATGACAGTCCATATATTTGTTAACTAAAGTTATATAGTCTGCAAAATAAATAAGTGGATACCTTTAATATCACAGGTGTTAAATTCGTCATTGAGTTTGGTGTAGGCAATGGATTTTTGAGCAGTAGTCTATCTGGTCCTATAATATACATTAATAAAGGAGAAACACCTTTATTAATGTATATTTTGACATAGCCTTAAAAAATTATGTAATTGAAAGCAAATTATCAGAGACTTTTTGCTTACAAATCGTGAAGGTCTCTTAGGCATCGAGAAATTTTATGGTGAGGTAACACTTTTAATAAAGATTAATACAGAGCTTTATATTAAAATCTTAGGATTTGCCAATCTCGTCTATCTTACTAATCTCATCTCATTCCGGTTTAATATAATTACAGCTGAGATGTGCTAAGATCACGCCGTCAAATTGTCTCCATTCCAAGTACTCGGGTTGGATTAGCTACTTAGTTTGAAATTCAATTAAATCTCGCGTCGTGGGAAGTTTATTGTAGATTGTAATTAATGATAAATGTTGTAAGATAGTAAATAGTGTATAATCCAACCTTAATTGAACTGTAAACTATGTTTTGATGCGTACAAAAAAGGAGGAATTACATTTATTGTTGGGGAACAAATAATTCAATAGAATATCCTGTTTTTAAAAAGGGTTTTAGAACGTGAATTTTAATTGAAGTAAATTATACTATATTATATTTACCATATTTTATCTGGAATGTTACATTTAAGGTTAACAAAAACTATCAGGTTAACAAAGGTCTATGAACGAAAATGTTCATAGAAACGGCATGGCACAGATAAACGAATATAAATTTTATTTTGATACGGAAAAACTAGTATTGAATAGCTGTACACTAAGTCTCAAATTGAAAATTAATTCAGTCGTTACATCTTTTACCTTTACAGTCGGTGATCTTTTGCTTGGTTCAAGTTCTGTTATCAAACAACTTTCAATTTCATTAGCAAAAAATAAGGAAGTAAACGTTCTTAATAGAAATCTTAAATTTAAAATTATTTGTCTCTGAGATTTAAACTTATATAAAACAAAGACAAATAAAAAATATAGTCCCAACAAAATATATAATCAGTAGCAAAATAAAAGGTATTAACAAACTTATTGGATTGCTGTGCGTCACACATGCAGCGATGATAATTTTTCTTAAGAAAAAGGTGCATATCTATATATATAAAATCCAAAAACCATTGACTGACTGGCTGACTGACTGACTGATTACTTGGCACAAATATTCTCTATAGGCTTTAGATGCGTACTAAGAAAGGGTTATGCAATATTTTCTTTCATAAGGCTTGAATATGGTATGATATGAAATTCAAAATGGTGCCTATTTTCAGCTTTCAAAGCTTACTTTCTCAAAAACTACGAGACTTTGGGTCATGAGACTTGGCATGCACATTCTTTATAGGCTCTAGATTCAAGCAAAGAAAGGGTTTTAAGATATTTTCTCTCAGACGGCTAAAATAGAGTATTTATAAAACCCAAAATGGCGGCCATTTCAGTTTTTTAAACCATGGATGGGAGCCTGTAGAATATATTCAGGGGATAGGAAAGGTACGAGATCCAATCTACTAAAAGAATAAAGTGTACAAATTTATTACGGGCACCCACTATATATTTGTCAAGTACATCTTGATCTACTCGCGTTTTCGACCCACCCGAAGTACAATTTTGTACTCCCACCTTAGTAAAATTTGTTGTCAGTCTTATAAATAAATAAGAACTCAAACTTAAAATATTCCATAGGCCTCCCGTACTCAAATTTAAACACTGGAGAGACCGTCATTTTGAATTGTATAATATACTCTATTTTAGCTGTATATAAAAAATTCAGTATAGAAACTTGCTTTATACCTACACTATCTTCAGAAAAATATGTTTCGTATATACAAGTTGATACTTTCATAAGGTAAATTCTATATTTAATGGGGTCAACATGACATAAAGTTATAGAGGTTCCATTTCCTCCACATAAGTTTCTTCTATTTTCCTCCATTTAACTTCAGCTTATGTGGGTTGCTGGCACAAATCTTTCGGCTAATTATTCAATATAAATAGTTTGTATTTAAACGTATTAAATGTTGTTTCAAAATAAATTTATCGAGTTAACACTCAAAAGAACTGATTAGTGCTCGTTCACACGATTATTGCTCGGAAGCGGACTTAAAATTGTAAATCAAATTATTTTGTATGAATCTACATAAATGATCAGGAAAATGGTTTCTTATTGCAACTGTAAAATTCTTTTATGCAGTTAAAATGAGTAAATTGGTTTGTAACTGTTTTTTTTTTTACATAAGTATATATCATTAGTGTTTATCGATGATGAACTAAGTCTATTAGTAAGTCTATTTGAGTGAGTCGGTGGTGCAGTTGGTACTGCGCTCGGCCTCGGAATTGTGGCCTCGAAGCGTCGTAGGTTCGAGACTCGGCTTGTCTCATACTTTTAGTAGTTCTGTTCACCCTTCTACTGTACCGGCTCACTCATTGCCTTTGCTTGATAACGTCCGCGCAAAGATCAATAGTCTAAGTGGGTGTAGCAAAGGCAAGGCGAAAATTAGGCCGCCACCCTCTTTTTAAAGAAAAAATATATTATTATTTAGCCGTAGTGTGGTTTAATATTTAGAAAACATAAAAAAGGTATATGAAACTAAAAAACTAAATAAATAATAAAGCCGGTCATAAGAGTTAAATAGAATCGCAAAGAAAGACAATACACAATCTCTTACCCCATTAAATGAATTAGTTTACTCGGAAATATATAAATTAGTCTGTTTAGTAGATTAATGAAAGTAGAACTTCTAAAAGCGTTCAATATCTTTTTTTTAAACGATCGCGGGTGTTCAACACAGCGATCGCCTTTGATCACCTTTGTTCGCGGCTCCTTCACGATTCTTTAATCTCTGACGACTATTTAATTTATAACTTTTAACAGAACACCAGTGAAGGTTATCTAATCGAATTGTTCTGATAAACATTGAATATCTAACGTTTTTATTCAAAGATCCGACCGTTGTAAATTATAATACATTCTTACTATTTTAAAAATTCCCTGAATCACTCATTATTATTACAACAATGAATTACGATTCATCGCATGACAAAAAAGAATATCCTAATTTCAGTTAAAAATTACAAGGACATGTGAGAATAAGTTTTAACCTTTGTTGATTCATTAACACACATCGATTGTTTGTCTAGAAAGTATTTAATATTAAATTGGATGATTAAATCTACGTACCTAACTCGTCTCCTTTCTTAAATATTTAGTTAATGTTGTTTTTGTTGACCAACAAATTAATCATAAAATGCAAATGTATGGGTTCTCAGGGTTAATATTTAGAATTTTACGATCCCTTGGAGGATTAAAATTACTTGAAATTTGAAACTAATCTCTGAAAATATTGCCTCAGTATGCACTCAATACTCCCAAATTTCAAATCGTATAGCAATCTACTTCATTCCATGAGACTTATTGATTGAAAAGGCAGTTAAATACCTACTTCGATCCCCTTATACCTTTTTGTAAACATGAGTTTGACAAATCAATGTCGGAGTAATACTTCACTCCCTGTAACTACTGATAATTATCCTCTACGTTACCTAATTGATGATTCACTCTTATTAACTTTTTATCAGTTTAGAATAGTGTACAACAAATCCACTTGTACCTACTTGAGAAAAACTGCAGTATAGAAAAACTGCAGTATAGAAACTTGTTTTATACCTACAATATCTTCAGAAAAATATGTTTCGTATGTAATAACCAAAAAAACTAGGTGATGGGAAACTGCTAGTGAAGACCTAACTATACCCTGTTTTAAAAAATCATCTACTATCTTTTGTAACTCTTGTCATTTTAGCTGGAGCTATGAGATAAGGTGTCTCATTAACGTTTTCATTATCCTTAACTTGTACATCTATTTCAAAATAAAGTGTACCAAGAATCAAAATACCAATGTCTGAAGTCGATATATTTGAATAAGACGTAATTAATAAACACACAGATTGACATTTCTTCACAATTAACCTTGAGTTTGTTCTCGTTAATTCGTGATAAATTTTTATTTTATGGCCTGCCTCGAACTATCACTATTTTCATTTGTGGATTGAAGCAAACATAACAAACTTGCTCGCTTAGGTCTTGTAGCATTCCGGTTTCTCTGATAAAACAATTCCCTCCGATGACCTCACAAGCTAAATTTTTCAAAATAAAAAATTATGTACCAAGTGAAATTTTTTATTTCAATTTTTACAATACACATTCCTATTACTTTTATTTGACATTGATTTGCTCCTATACGAACACTATTATACCTTACATACTTCCTGATAAAGTTATGATCCTTTAATTTCGTGTATAAATAGTCACTAGATGGCGTTTAAAGACGCCTCTGTATCTAATAATGCATTAACATCTCCATGAGGACCATTGACGGTGCGTTGAAATCTCAGTAATGGTGAGTTGCTCCCTTGCTGACTCATCAGTAGATAAGCCTAGCTTATTCATAGCTCGTTTCTGTGTACGTTTTGTTTTGATCTTTCTTTTTAATTATATGTCATGTCCCTTCGGGAAACACTCCTACTTTGGTTATATATATAATTTTTACTTACACCGAGAGAAAATGTTTCCCTACTTACACGTTTTTTTAACGGCAGCACTGTCTCTAGCTAAATGCCCATTCGACCGCAATCATAGCAAGATTTTCTTTTACTAGTAAACTTAACATATTCTTTGTTACTAATTGGACATCACCATGACTTCTACGATTTATTTCCTCTTTTTTCTCGCTCAAGTTTACTTAATAAATATTTTGTCCTTGAGTACAAGCTCTTTTTCCAACTGAGCTAAGGTAAAAGTGTTTACATTTACCCTTGAATATTGATTTAACCCGATATTTAACAAATTCACTACGTCACTCCCGGAATGAAAGCTATTCAAAAGACTAGAAAATGCTTTACTCTATTCACACACAAATGCTATGGCACATTCATGCCCTGTGGCCTACACACATATTATATGATCAGATTCTTTCTCAAATAAATGATTTGTTACAAAACTGTTAAACATTCTTGCTTAAATCTGTCTAATTTGTATTCACTACATGCTAATATCAATACGATTAAACTCGATCATGAGGTTAAAAATTATAAGCTCCAATATTTCCACAGCTTAAAAAAATTGATTTAGGTATATAGGTGTAAATGGATTTATCAAGTTATTTAAGTAAGAAACTCGAAGACACAATTTTCAAGGTTAGCAAAAATACATAAAGAATGTTTGATCAAGGCAAGAAAGTAGGGACGGCCTAAACGCCCAGAAACTCTCCCAACTTGTTACCCACACTTTGATCTTGCCAAAGTAAGTTGTCAAATACAAATTACGAGTTGAGCAAGAATAGAGCTAATACTCGAGTTTACTTTAATCAAGTTGATTGTGAATGTGTATTTGTCGAAGAGTGAAGGGAAAAGTTTTACAGTTTTTAATTTCATTAAGTACTTTTAGTATAAATTTAAATTAATGTGTTCTGCAGTCTTCCTCGAACTGGCTTGAGTATATTATAATTCGTTCAACAAGTCAGATATCTGTATTGTTTTAGGTTGGGCAGAAGAATAGTGGATAGTTGATTAGGGCGTGGTCGTCTTTCAAGCTATTTAAAAATCTTTAATTGATCCTTAAACACTTAAATACATGATGTAAGACTCCGGCCACGTGGTGGTGTGAAATGAATACTAATCAAACGTGGATGTAGAAAGTTTGACGCTTCTTCTGGTTTTGGTGTTCACTAATATCATCAGCTGATTCTTTAGCCAGGAGCATAATGAGAGTCCAAAGGTCAATGTCTAGTGGGTCCAGTATCAACCTATAAACATCTTCAAATTGATCACAATCATTTTTACGACCATTATAAGCTCCAAAGAAGCCATTGTACTCATGCCATTGTACTCATGCCATTTTGTACTCATGTATTAAATAAAGTATTACCATAATTTACTCGCATTCTATAATTAACTACTCAAAAAATGTGGTAGAATCACTGTTCTATAAAGAACTTCTAAGATTGAAGCTACTAATAGGCATTCCTTAGTTTCAAAATCCAGTGGAGCACAGTTCAAAATCGGCCGGTTTTTAGTAAGTTGTAAAATACTTTAAAATTTCCATTTGTATAATGTTTGCAATTATAATTAAGTCAAACATTAGAGGAAAGGGGCAAACTAAGATCCAAGAGTGAATTTAGTATAATCAAATAGTCTTATATGAGCAATGTTATCTTGCATGCTTGCCTGCTTGGTTGCTTCCTCGTTTGCACAATTATCTCAAAAACGGCTCCAAGAATGTAATTGCAAGATTGAAAAACATATGTTTTGACTCAAAAACGTGTTGTATGAATATTACTTGGCCAGAGAAAATCCAATAACGTAATAACACGATTTTTAGATGCTGTAAAATTTTAAATTAAGTTACCATGATGACGACAAAATAAACAAGGAAAGTTTAAACAAAAAAATTAATTATAACAGCTGTTTGCAAACGACAGCCATTCTGGGAAAATACTGCATGTGGGATGAATATTGCATGTAGGAACAAGAGAGTACAATTATAAATGTTATCGAATTTGTGTATTGTAATTGGATGAGTTGATAAACATAAAACCCATCAGGTACTGTTTACTGCTGTAACATTCTCGTTTTCCGCGTAAAAAGTAACAGGATAAAAATTTAATAATGCGAAGGAGAATTAAACGTTTAATTATGTGTTGTTACCATACCCACATTCTTGAATACTTTAAACAATACATTTGTACTTTATGTTTTGAAATGGTGCGTTACGAATAGAGAAATAAAATAAAATCGTTATTCAGTTGAAAAATAAAACTCAGTTACTCTTGTTTGCTTCGTATTTTATTAACGACAGCTTCAAGTGACATTTATATTGGACCTACTAGTAATATTGTTCTGTTCTATCATCTAGTTTGAATGAAAGATAACTGTTAGATCTTTGATCTGTTATGCTGGGAGACTTATCAACAACTTCAATATACAGTGTAGGTACCCAACTTAAACTGTGCCACCATTCAAGGTATGAAGGGAATAAGAGAAGAGAAGAATAACTGTACTCAGGTTGTCTTAGTCAAAAATATAAACAAATCGTGACGTCTTCTATAGATCGGAAACCCACAAACTACAGCTGAAATCGTGACGTATTTTTTAGACAGGAAAGTTTTAACCACTTTGTTCCACTGGCCTTATGGGACTTAGGCAACCTGAGAATAAGAAGTTATTTTTATTCTATTCTTTTCTGCCTAGAGACCTTGGCCAGCATTAGCATCTCAGGACCTATTAGGCTTAGAGAAAACTTTAAATGGGGAGTTTCGCCTACTTTTTAAGACAGTAAAAATATGAATTCAACTTTCTTGAAAATGACTACCATTTTCCTATGATGTTTTTGGATTCCACCCTTTTAATTTTGATAACCTTTTATCCTCTGACATTTTCCCTAAACACCAATAGTTAAGGAGATATGAGAAGTTCAATTTGGATTTCCCCCATTTGAAATGCATTATGTCTATTTTATCTGTGCCATCCCATGATTCCTTATCGAGTCGAGTAAAGTAATATTCATTATTCATAATTTTCATGAGTGAATCTCGACTAGAAAGTATTCCTACGATTGAACGTAAACTAAAAGTCACATTTTTAGGGTATTTTATTCTTTGGTATGTTTTATTTAACCCACTCATTTATGACATATAGATTACCTACAATTTCCCAATACATTTCTAAGGGGAAGGGGGGGAATCAAACTAACTGCTGATGTGTCCCTAACTATTAAGTTTAAGAAAATATGTGAAAAAGGTTCTTAAAATTAAGGGTATAATCCAAAAACATCATAAATCACATGTGTTCTATAAGAAATATCAAAGTTGTCCGCCATATTAGGAAATCGCGGTCATTTACAAGAAAATGGAAGTCATATTTTTTATTATCTTCAAAAAGGATGAATCCCCGTTTAAAGTTTTTTCTAATCTAGTACTTTCTGGATGCCAATGATGGCACAGTGGGGCACCCTGTATAAATTAACACGGTGCAATCCAAGCACTTCACACCACATTAGTTGTGGTCTAGACTCCCAGGGTCCTGAACATTGTTGTATTGCTCCTCGGGGAGTGATTGTCCGTGATTGTGCGTGGATTGTTTAAGAGGCAACTAACAAATAAGTAATGTCTTAGAATGAAAAATACTTACACATTACGATTGTACATCAAATCACTGGTTAGTTGTCCTTGTTTATAATGTATACCTGTATACACACCCCTCCTAATTATCTAGACAGAATTAAGAGTATGTTTTGTTTAAGTTAAAAAGGCGTATTGATATCGGATTCTAGCCGGACGAAAAATAAACATTTTCAATTTGATCACAAAAACTTTAGTTAGGGTCATATAAATTTAAACTACTACTTTTTTGTTCACAAAAAAAATACAAGTACAGAGCTACAATGAGTACATACTATAATTTACAATCAAACATGGCAATGATATTTTCTTACAATTTTATTTTATTTTATTCTAACCATACTATAGATTTCTTTTGATTTTAGAAAACACAAGGTTCAATAAATACCTTTTTAATTAAGAGAATTATTATTTTTTTAATAGTAGTCTATTAAATAATTACTCTCGGATCTACGTTGACGCATTATTTTTCTTGCTGTGAGTGAATCCCTTGGCATGTTTACGCGTACCCCAAAACACTCTGTATATGGAACGATTCCCCTCAGTTTTGCAGCGATCATAAAAACAGTTTTGTAACGTATGAAGTGGAACGGATAGAGAAACAGACGGACAGAAGTACCCAAATAGTTGTATAACAAAAGACATTTTATCAAATTTCCCCCCTAGGGAAGTAGCTATCACCGTAGGTGGCATTCATTTCGAAGGGCGGACCTTGTGGTCCCATGGCGCTTCAGCCGCGAGGGCTTGTTGCGCAACCGACCGTAGGTGGCATGTGAGACTTGGTCCGGGACCATGTTATTTTTTCGTTTTGTGGTTTCTAGAGCCCAACAACACCGTTCGTTCATTTTGGCATATATGTATATGTTATTATATATATATATATATATATATATATATGTATGTGTGTGTGTGTATGTGTGTGTGTGTGTGTGTGTGTGTGTGTGTGTGTGTGTGTGTGTGTGTGTGTGTGTGTGTGTGTGTGTGTGTGTGTGTGTGTGTGTGTGTGTGTGTGTGTGTGTGTGTGTGTGTGTGTGTGTGTGTGTGTGTGTGTGTGTGTGTTCGTAGGCACGATAACTCTCGGAAAAAAAGTCCGATCCTTATAAAATTCGGAATAAAATTTGAAAGCGATATTCATGACTTTAAGTTCTAAAACTAGCAAACTCGGTACACTCTAAGACGGCTTTTATTATAAATTAAATTTATTTTCAAGCTTAACATATTTATATTTATTTCATGCAAAATTAATGGTCGGAATTGAATTCTGCTTCAAAAAAAAATATATAGTATTTTTAATTAATACTCTACATCAATCGGCTACTGAGATATTGGATCTGTTAAATGTAGTAGATTATCTTTTATTTCTCCCTGAAGGGACATAAACTATCCAAATTCAGGTAAAATATAATTTTTTTATCTCCCTAAAACATTATAAAAATAAAATTATAATACAAATCATATAACTTAATGTAATTTGTTCATATGATGGTTTTATTAATTGGATCTAGTAGATTGATAATATGTTTGCTGACATTTGAGTTCTTTTACAAGTATACATTTATTAGAAATTATTAGAATATGAATAATTATTGAGAAATAAGCTCATCGAATGATAAAATTTACTTTATTTAATGTAATATCTACACAAAATATTCAAAACAACAACATCCCAAAGATATGTAGAATATTTCCAAATATAAAAATCTGAAATTGGCTGACTATACAGGATTGCTGCGACATGTGTATTTAAATTATATAAGATAAATTTAAATACACATGTTAAATAAACATGTCATATATTGGGGTTCGGATTTAATTTTTTCATGTGATTATTTCATTTGTTTAAAAAATAATTTTTTACAACAACAAGTTTTAGAAAAAATAATTTTTATAACTCCGCTGAGCACGCAGGTTTGCTGCCACGGGAGGATTTTTTTAAATTCCGCCAATTCGTTTATTAAGAGTGTACCTTGTTGCACTTTGAATTTCGAAGCTCCGAAGTTATGATTGACCCAGCATTTCTAACTTCTGTTTAACTCTCCCAACGGATGGTTCCAGCTTGGAGAATTCATCATTTGATCGTGTTGGCGATTGAAAATAAACACGATTAAGTAGGCTGCAAATAGGCAATGATTTTAATGTATTAAATATTATCCTCAGCACCATTGAAAATTAAATTTACAAGAGTAACTAACTGTTCTTGATGCGTGTAAATGAATGATAATTCGCACAATGGTTTCAAATGCAATAACAAATCACATTTCTGTTGCATGTATTGATCTCCTGCACATGGGTTTATATATGTTTGGAAATAAACAATTATTTTGTTTATACCTGGTCATGAGCAAGACAACTCATGAAGATGCATATTTTTTTATTACATTTCATTTACAGACCTTATTGCTTAAAGGATTAAGGGAAATAGTTTAATTTCGCGTCTTTCTCCCTAAGATCCACTGAAGCAGAGAAAAGAGGCCACAATTAAATTATTGTCTGGTACCATGTATGACTAGGTAGATTTAAATTACTTTAATACTCAGGCTTTTACAGACCTGGGATTGTATCACGGCTTTAGTGTACTAATGTGAGATCTGGACACCACATCTTGGAATTATTTTCAACACGTAGGCCTATTGTTCTATTTTGATTTGGATTTTTGCGGACATTTGCCATCACTGATTAGTAAAGAAAACAAGTTTTACGACGTTTCGAGATCTGGAATCTGATCCCGTCTTCAGGTGGAAGAAAACCACAGAGAAGAAATAAGACAGAGGACGCATCTAATGTTTCGCTAAATATGTGTCGAACAGTGCCGTAGAGTGGGCGCTGGGGGTAGGGGGGCGCCCGGAAGTCTATTGTCTCCCTATTCTTTGACTTCCTGTGTGTCACGTAGTTACCCGAAACACTACTGCGATATGAATGCGTACTCTACTTATTTCTTCTCTGTGAAGAAAACTTAGAAAATAACAAGATTAGTAACACAAGCCAGGATAACCTGGACAAAAAACACAGCTAAGACAGTGAACTGTAAAAGGTCTCAGCTCAGTTCTGGTTGGGTGTGGACGTGCTCTATCCTGATTGGTGATTCTTGATACCTGTAATTTCTGTGTTTTTTGTGTTCTTATTTTTTCTTTTCAGCGTAGTGTTTTTGTGACTGCTTTTACAGTTCACTGTTTTAGCTGTGTTTTTTGTCCAGGTTATCCTGGCTTGTGTTACTAATCTTGTTATGTTCTAGGTTTTCTTCCACCTGAAGACGGGATCAGATTCCAGATCCCAATACGTCGTGAAACTTGTTTTTTTTTTTACTACTCAGAGATGGCAAATGTCCACAAAAATCCAAATCAAAATATAAAATCACCATCACCAAAAATGAACTTCAAACAAAGAAACGTATTGTTCATATAAAAATAAGTGAAAAACTATATTTAGCGACCATAAGTGGTTTTCATTTTGCACTCTCATTATCAAATCCACATAGCTACCGTTGTCACTATGGTGAAATATTTCATACGACTGCATAGAGGAAACTGTCCTCATCATTTCATTTGAATGGTTAGTGTTGTGTGGATGAAATACTGACTAAGCCTGATGCACTGCGAAAACCACTACGATTAACCATAAATAAATTTTGCATAGCTTAAATTAATTTTTAAAAAAAACATATATTCTTTTAGGGTTTTAACAAAATAATAGTAAATTTATTTTGGATACAGAATTGATTGTTCTTTCATCTCTCTCATACGAAGACCATTTCCTCAAAATATTGTGGTCACATTAGAATACAGCAGTGGTGTTTTCGTCTGATAAAGCACTGTCCAAGTACTTCGTTAAATTAAATAAACGTTCTGGTAGGAATATATAATGTTCCAGTGGAAAACTCTTAAAAATGTACGAGCTTGTAAGGTTTTGTTCTGTTGCTATAATACACAGTACATGTTAAAACACCGCCTCGAAAAACAGAAATATGACATGTGAAAGAACATTTTTGTTATATTCTAATTGTGATGTTTACACCTTTATATAATTTTTATGGTCATCAGAAAACAAAGTTTGAGGTTTCCTTTGGGGTTTCATTTTATGTAACTATGCTTAGCATATGTTGTGGAATAAGACAATGTGATGTTGAGAAAGGTTCAGGTTAAGGTACCAACTTTACTCAATATTGGTTCTAAAACCTTTAAGCCGTGCTCATAAAATGTTTCAAGCTTTCTTAAGTAATATTGGTGCAAAGTATAAAAGTCTTACGGCATTAAATTTTCATCTTATCCCGCACGCTCAATACTTGCCTAACACTGCAAGGCGTTGTAGAGTCTCGTTTGTGTTGACGTTTCATTTTTCTACTGTACTAGATTTCTTTATTCGTAGCGCATTTTAGCTGGTTTGATCAAATCTTGGTAAAAATATTCATTTACATTTTTAGTAAAACAGCCGAAGTAATTATAATTACAGACAGAAATATTAACTAAGTTCATTGGACATTTTGATAAGTAAATCGACTTACTTTAATAATTTTATTAACACATTTACTAATTAATAGCTTCATAAAATGTTGTTAAATCTTGCTTTTAGTGAAAAATATTAAATAAAATAATGTTAGTTAAAGGAATAAAAAAGTTTCTGTTTTTTATTTATAATATTTTAGTAGCGTGATACGTTCACTAAAGTTTACCGTATGATCCAAAGTTACCCTTGTTTTAACAAAGAAGTAGATTTTCACAGTATAGAGCGTGAATTATTTATCTGTCCATGAGAACTAGTAAATAAAAGTTATAATCAAATTTTTTGTGCTTAATTAATTATATACAAAATAAAGAACATTTTAAGTAATAAACACATGTAGAAAACGTGTGTATTATATCTTTATGTTAATTTTTTTCGTCAAAATCTATCTTTAATGTCCCTATTTTTCTTCATAAATTTGAAAGATCCAGAAATTAACTTTATAAAAAACCGACCTCATTCCGAATTAAGCTCCGGCATCGTATTGAAAATAATTTTGCCAAAGTTTCTAAGGTTTATCAACGATTAAACTTTACAATTTATATAAGAGAAGCTTGCAAAGAATTATGATTGAACTTGCCATCATGAGATTGTTTTCTTTCCTAATGTAGCTTAATTTATACTGTCATAAAATCCGAATGACTGTTTTTTTTGCAACGTCATTTAGTATATGTTATCACCTACTTTGTACATAAACATAAGAAGCATAGTAATACGTAACAAGTTAATATTACCTTTAATTTATTAAGTTTACCATAGTTATGTATGAAAAAATATTGGGTGATACATTATTTTAATTTAACTTCAATGGCCTTATTAATCATTTCAACACCAATGCAAAATAGTTTTACTAGGTTCTATTCAATGTATCTCGTGGTCCTTAAATATCGTTAAATTTGTATGTGAAGTAAAAGAAAAAGAATTAGTAATTTCAGATGAAACTGTTGTTTGACGGGATTCACCAGAGTGCTGCAGCAACATCAAGGCAGTCAAGATAACGAAGTGGCATTAGTTCAACGCATCAAAAGGAACTCTTCTGCTATCTCATGTTTCGTTTTACATAGGGAAAGGATTTAGTTCTATTCTGGTTTCCAGCATTAACATTTTCAAACTTTTTGAATGGCTTACATAGTTTAACAGCCTATATTCAATGTATAGATATCGTTTTAATCTATAAAATACATTCTCTTTTTTACATTGCATGTAAGATGATTTTTAACATTAATAGACCTTGTACTCAGGGCAAAGTATCGTGTTAAGAGTAATTTAGAACTTGTCTTTAACTTATCATAATTTACATTAATTTAACACAGTGTAATAAAAACTATTAAATGACACCTAATTAAAACTCGGTTGATAATTCTTGAAGGAGTTTGTAATAATCGTTCATTACTATCTCGTATAACTTGGATACTAGGGATATTAAGTGAACTGCAGTTAAATCCTTCACTACGGTTATGCCCTCTATTAAAACACCCAAGCGAGTCATTTCTTAATTGAATTGAATTGTAAAAGGAAGTTCTTTATAATCTTATTATGAAAGTTAGCCCATTTCTTATCCTCAGAAAAGCTCTTGCTAACTGCTGCGAATTAAATACTATTTTACTTTGGATCGCAATTTAAATATCATTTGAACGTTTTTGTCTAAAGAATATCTTTAAAAAAATTGCTCAGACAAATAATTTTGAAGTAACATGGTTCATCAAATTTAGTTTGAGATTGTATATAGAAACAATTAAATAAATTAAGTATACTTTTACAGTAAATTTTTACTATCGCTATATTTTCCAATTCTTTAGGGTGTTTTCTGTATTTCAATAAGAAAAAACTTTGCTCAAGCCGATTTTGATAAAGCTCATTTATCCAACAAAAAGCAACTTTAGTTACGACTTTCATCAATTGATAAACAATTTGAATTGATAAAGGTTTTTTAATTGTCTTATAAACGTTGCAAATAAAAATACTTTTGGGTCCACATTTGTAAATGATTTTCCCCCACCCTGTTTTGAGAACAGTCATTTTCAACTCATGCAATAAGATCTGAATTTGTTCTAGCCAGCACATATTTTTACTTATTTAAATGAACTGCAAATCACCAAAATTATGATCTTAATTCTATGACATTATATAAATACTATAACCTTAATTTACGATGATTAATTGATTTCAAAATCAAACCAGGCTTTTTAACATTTGCTTTGTCCAATGAAATTTAAATATTCGTCATTCATGGTAAATAAGTAAAGTAACATTTAGGTTGGACATGGTTACAATATAGAGAAAATTGAAAAATAAAAACTGCAAAATAAACGAAACGTTCGCACAATCTTTTTATGTTCCAAACAGTTGTAGTAGTATATTACTTTACTAGACCGATAATAAATTACCTTAAATGACATTGTTTTGCCGGACGAGCACGACAGATGCCGCGCGAACCAAAGGTGAGTGTGAGATTTTCATGCGAGTACGTTAAAACTTATCGGGGGTGTGACACACTGTGTGACGCACGATACTTTACATCAAACTACTCAGACAAACATGTTTTTACCATAATGTATTCCTTGCATTAAACATTTCGTTTCTCAGTTCCCCAAACCCAACTTATAATAAACAAACATTTGCTACTGCTACCAGTGCTGCCACGAAATTGGTTTTATGTATCGCACAAATATGGATTAAACGTCGGTTTTCTGCAATCAGCTGATTGTGTTGATTCTTTATTTCCGTTTCCTAGTGCACGGTAAATCTACTGTTCAGAGCAGTAAATATAGTATTAATTTTACTGTGCGCCATAGTGCAAACCATAGTTTTACTGTGCACTAACTTTCATAGTATAAATTTACTGTGCACTGCACGGTACAGAGTAAGGCACAGAAAACAGATGATTTTATATAGTATGATGTAAAATAATTGTGAGCGTTTGTCACGGCACGGGAGCCGATGTTTCAAAAGTTACAAACAGGTTGCGTCTATCACACTCACTTTACGAAAGTTGGACAGCAACGAAGCTGCAACAACCGACAAATTAGTCGTGTCAAATTTTGTTAAGGGCAAAAAGTTGTCCATGTGGGTTAATCACTCTTACTCTCAGCAGAATTAAAATTGTTATTGCGGAATTCATATTTTTATTACAGAATTTAATGGGTCTGATTTAAAAATGTTTTTAAGATATCAAAAGATCATACGCTAAACTGTTTTGTTTTTCAAAGGTATAATACGAATCGTTGTGATAAATTTGTACGGGTTACATTGCAAGACATGAGTGTAGTTTTGAAAATCTCGTATTGTATTGTATGTTGTTTTGATAAGTAAAATAATACACAGTGAATTATACATAGTAATTAATAGTACATATATTTTTATTCATTACACGCATAATACTTAGTAAAAATGTTGTTACTCTTTTGTATATTTTGTACATAAAATAAATTGTATACATTCTGTTTTAGGATGTATTTGATTGTGCTAAGTTTAGATTTATCACATTAAAGTAATATGTTATTACAAACTATTTTGTGGAGGGATTCACATATGTGGGATCTCAAAATAAAAATGTTGAACATGTAAATGTATTACCGTAATATTAACAGGAAAGAGAAACAATTAGTTGTTAAAAACGTTTCATTAAAGCAACGTATTAAAATGCTCAGAGAACAATACATTTTTTTAAATAACAATTGAAAATTGTATAATGCACGATAACTCCAGTACGAGAACATCTGCATTGTCCAGTTTATGTGATGCATGCAGCAATAATTCAGACATACCCCAGTTCCTTTACATCACATTGAGGATATCAGATGCATATTGTTAATCCTAGATTTTTACCTCCAATGTACCCGCTCTAAATAGGAAATTTTAAGCTACACATCTTATTTACTTCGAATGCATTTTAGTGTTGCAAAGTTTTAATTAATTAACACATCAATTTCTAATCATACATATACGCTTTACTATGACAACATAGATAGTTACTACAAAAAAAAACTAGTAAAAAAAGTTTGTAAGAAGGAATTTTGTAAAACCAAATTAAAGTCTAAGTTATACATGTTAAAAAAATTCCAAGACTTGGTGATATTTTTTATATATCGCTAAATTAGTTTAAATGTGTAATATTATTATGTTAATAAAAATCAATTTGCAGCAGATGCACACAACACAATACAACAAAGAAAGAAAGAAAAGTTATTTCTCTGTGACAATACGTAAATTCTGTTCAGTAAGATATCCGTGATTATTGATTTCAAATTGATTTTTGTGCAGGTTTCACATGCATTTTGTGGGAAAAACTATTCGTAAGAGAATAATGCTTGTAATCTTTGCTAGTATTCTCCACGTGTGTTAATGTTAATCGAAGACAGAGGATCAAATATTGATATAAAAAAATTATGAACTTTTATTTAGTGTTCTGCGAGTATGAGTTTTCATTGTATATTATTTCTCAACCTACAAGTCCAATGTGAACCACTTTTTGTGTCATTTAAAAAGAGTTACTTTTTTAGTTATTAGATAGATATTGATGATTTAATACCTCGACCCAACTCGGGGCTGATAATCAGCGATGTAATCATATAACGGTGGGACGTGACTTCATTTCTGACCTCAACCTCTTATCTTATGCCTTTAATCAACTTTTAGTCGTGTTTAGTATGTTACTTACTTCGTAAAATAATCCATCATCATAAAGAAATTTTTGTATAACCTCTATGAAAAATTAGTGGCGAAAAAAGTTAAAATCACTGAGAAATTTTTAAAAATTTAGAAATTTTGAGAACTTAAATTACAAGTAGATATTATGTCCCAAGCTTTTTGACGCTACGTAAATATCGGGTTATAATATTTAAAATCGCTTGCACAAGAGTTTTACTTAATATAGTTTGTTACACTTTCATTATGTCAAGAAAATGTGTTATGAAATATTAAAAATTTTTAGTCCACATGTAAATAACTGCAATGTACGAAATAATCGACCAAACTAGATAACTGAATATCACTCATGGTAAAAACCAGCTGTAGTGGCAACCGTCTGCTATTGATATTGGCTTGGAAGCATACAAACTGCCTGCTTGGATATCGACTCTTGCCCAACCGACAGTATTTTGAGTATATTTTTATCGTTGATACTGTAAAGGTAATATGTTTAATATTTTGCTCCTTTAAGTAGACCAGCAGAGTTTTTCCTAATTTTCCTATCAAACCTGAAGAATAGTTTCTATTTCGTTAAACATTATTTCTAAGATCCCATTTACGATCTGCATACTGCAGCACACATAATTTTAATGCTTAGGATGAGTGGGACCTGGGTAATTTTTTGTGATATCTAAAAGTAAGTGTAACAGTTTTTTCCAGTTTTTTGACAACAATTGTATTAAAAAAAAAACAAAGAATTGTACTTTGAATAACGCTGGCTCAATAAAGAAGTTTTCATTCATTCATTCTTTCATTCATTCATTAATTCAAAGTAATATGTAATATTTAAAAAGCTACGAGAAAACTAAACTTTTAGGGATGAAAACAAAGCCTGTAATTTGTTTCAACAAACTCTTCGTTGGGCTAAACGTTTTGATCATAGCATTTCAAAGTGGCAGTTTTCACATAAATTTCACTTTAAAGGTAAAGTTTAACTGGAGTTAAAAATGGTGTTTAACTAATTAATAAAGAGATAAAACTAAACTAAAATGTTTACATTAAAAGATTTATTATGTTTTATTCAGAATTTATCACATTACATAGATTATCAATAAATTTATTAGTCCATCCAGTGGATTACCTTGAAATAGCTTTGACGAAATAGCAAGACTCTTGAACTAGCCTTGTAAGCCTGTAAGCTTATATTGCTATATTCCTAAAATAAATTTTGCTATTATTTCTACTCCACCTGTTAGTAATAATTAAACAACACATTTAAAAGAGGACGTTTGCACGAAGCTGGTTTACTCTAGTTAAAGGTTTACAATTTTACCAAACAGAATTACTAGTACCTGAAATAAGGTGAAGTACATAAAACTATTTCCAAAATATAAAAATAAATATTTTGTTCAAATCTTACAATGCAAAAAGTGTTGGTTGAAACTTGTACTTAACGAAAATTTAACTATAATTTTCGCCTGTCGTTGCATAAATCACGATATGTAAGCGAATCTGACCAATTAAAATGCATCACACGCAGCAGCTGACGGTTGGTGTCAGTAACCCTGGTTGTGGAGGTTCATCTCAATTTTAAATCACTGATTCATATTTACCAACACAACCTCTACATTTGTACAAAACACATCTAGTTTACCGTATTATATTGTTTACCAACAAGTTAAACCGTTATACATATTCAAAACTAGTTTAGGAAAGGATCCTTGTGTAAATTTATGAGTTTGAAACACAATAGGCGCACATTTTTGGAAAGGGTGTGATTTCTTGCATATTTTTCCTCCCGTAAAAATAGTTTTACTATTAATAATCACTATTAATACTATTATTTACTGTTATTTTGCTGCTTTTGATAAAACCTTGAACAAATTTGAAATTTTGAATTATTATTAAAATGTAGAAACTTGATCTCGATGATCCTAGATTATCAGAACTTGACGATAGGACCTTGAATTAGGAATTGATGTCCTGATGGTCCTCAAACCTCACCGATTTCAAAAATGTAGTACGTCATGGGGTTTGAAATATTGAAATATCATGGAAATAGCCTTTCAAGCCTTACAGAGAGTAAACGAAAGTAACCCATGTTCAAATTATTTTCACCAAAAGAACGAGATCATCACGTTTAGTTACCCTCCTAAGAGGCACCCTGTACATTTACTATAGAAACAATATAATTGGTCCAAGAATAAGTCCCAAATTTCTCACAACTGTATTTTAACAGTACCAATACACCTAAATAGAGTCCAGTAGCAGTAGTGTACATGCTGCAAGTGCCGAAAACCAGCAACAACCTTAATAGTTGTACAGTTGTATCCCAGTACTATATTAAAATTAGATTTTTAAGAACCCAATAAACATTTTATAGACTTTATAAATTTTATATTTTTTTATGTTTTCTGCTTTGGAAGAAAACATCATGGGAGTGTAGGAATACCACCATAAACGAAAATAAAACTCAAAATAAATCAATTTTATTGATGAAAAAGTATAAAACGTAATTTTGTCACATAACGTGAGACGTCATTTTGCTAAAAATTATCAAAATGTGGTGCTTAAAACGTTATTCTACTCACCTCTATTGGGGGCAATTTTCCAGGCCTCGGCTATTTAGTTTTTAAAATAAGAGTAATCAAGCTTTTCTATACTCATTTCTGGTATTTACTTCACGTCTTTTATTTTTATTTACGGGATTTTGGTCCCTGGGCGACAACGCAACGACCGGCAGATAGTCCATCTTTCGGTGAATAGAACGTTTTTCCCCAAAAAGTTCTATTCACATTTAACAGCCATTCTTAGAAATAGACTTATTCAAAATATCTGAACTTCAAATTAGTATTCAGATAATAACTTTGCGGTATGTTAACCAAGCTTTGATCTCATTATGATCTACATGACACGTGTCCAGTTTACGCCACCCGGACAACACGAGGTGTGGCCATTAGTTCTGTGGGCGTCGTGGACAAAAGTGTCAGACTGATTGTAACTCAGTCTAGCTGGTTAATATATACGTAAACGCTCACATTCCTCTGCCGCAATTAAACCTGCCGTTTGGTGTTTGTATTGAAACTTCTGACAAACTTCGTTATTGGTATGATTATATCCATTTTAAACAATTAAGACAAAACTACTACTGTGTATTGCAGTTTATAAATATGGAATAAATTAACATTGGCTTCTAGGATTGTAATTTTTGGATTGACGACGAAATATAAACACTCGAGTTGTAAAATCTATTATTCAATTTTGAAAAACGTAAACAGAAAACAGAAAGCATATTTTTTGTTGAGTTTTAAGGTACTGATTTACCGCACACTGGAGTTTTTTTATTGAGAATATATTATAATGAAATGTGAAATACATCAGGCATTATTTGATTTTTTACTCGTATTTTAAACATATAAAGATCTCGAAGTAATTTTTACACCTTTCTTCGCATAAATTAGTTTAAAAGTAATATAGGCCTACTTGTATCTAAGTAAAATTTGTTCTCCGTTATTAAACTGCGAATATTTTAGGGTAACGATCTCTTTTAGCTGCAGACACACCTATATTATAAAATAGGGACATAATACTCCTGTTTTGCTTAAGTTCCAAAAGCACTAATAACTTATAAGTGTCTGTAAAGTTAATAAAGAGCTAAAATGATAGTTATAAGTTAAACAAAAGAAAATAAATCCCAATTGAATAACAGGGGTAAAGTAAAAGCTATTAGTGCTTTTGTTCACTTGTAATTAACAGAGTGACTCCAGGAATTGTGGGTCCCACCATTTCCGGTTTAGCGGCAACAATGGCATTCTCTTCCTTCCTGAGAGCAGAGTTGAGGGTTGCGGTGGCATCAAGAAATATCCATAATATTTTGTCCCTCGCTTTAAATAAATTGGTTCGTCATGTATTAGGATAAGTTATATGTATAATTAAAGCATATATAAATTTCAGCACACGTTCTCTGTTACGATATAATTTATTAAGCATTTAATAAAATAAGCTGAGACCAACTAATAAACAATTATTTATTTCAGTCAAAAAACTTATATAGCAGTTTATCGTCTATCTGCTCTTCCAATCGCGAAAGACCACGTTTCTGTTTATGGAAGTAGATTATTCTTCAAAACAGAAACTATAAATGTTTGTAAAATTATAAAATATATTTTGCTTTAGTTTTGAAATAATTTTATTTCCTGATTAATTCTAAATCTTTTTAACAGTCGGAAAAACCGCAGACATTTCATTGATATTTAATACAAATGAATTAATATTAATGTTGATTGTAACTAAACACTACTCTAGCTTAGAGGGGAAATTGCTGGCAGCGCACCGCTGAATATCCGTGGTTAGTGTTTTGTTGATGATATATTAGCAAAGCTTTGTGGGCTATAAACGCAAATGCTCCGTGTTTGAAACCAATTCGATTAAAAGCTCATATTTTATGTACTATTGCAAATGTAGGCTTTACCTAAATGTAAACTTTCTTTTTTAGTTCTCCTTAAATTTAAATTTCACTTATATATACACTAGAAGGTACCCGAAGCAATTTCGCCCACGATAGTAATGTTTTCAAAAGCAAATTATGAAATTTAATTAATTCTTCATGCGTTAAAGAAGTAAGATCTAACTAATTTCATCTTAGTCTTGTTTCTTGATCACATTAATATTTTAATACCCTTGAAAGTGAAGCTCTCTAAATTTCAACATAAAGTGATTCCTGATAAGTGTAAATATTATGAATGATAATTTTTAGATTACCGTGGAAAATGTGTTATAATTTCGCTATATAGTTATTTTTTAAAATGTTTGGTAGAAATTAGTTTCCCATATTAGATTTGGCTAAGCTGTCACAACATTATTGAAAATTAGTTCGATTTGTTAGATGTTTATGTAATGACCACGGCGCGCCTGCAAACCGTGGTCATCAGGTGCAAGTGCCTGGGGCTATTGGTACCGTCCATCGACCACATAGTACAAATAGACAGAGCATCCCTATCTTAATAGCATTGCAGCAAATGAAGCAAGGGCCGCCATATTATTTCGGTATATAAACACAAAACGACGCCTAAAACCGCGTAATCTGATAGTGCTCATGTTGCAAATAACTCGTAGTTTATACTATTTAGCATTGAGGCTTAAGATTGAAATTTTGCATGTGAAGAGTCCTTTAGATTTGAACAGTAATAGTATCAATCATATTGCCAAAATAATGTTTTTTCTATATTAAAAAATGATAAAAAGTCATAAGTTTTTATTCAACTTTTAAACATGACATGAAAAAAGTAGTCGGCTGCTACTTTTTTATTTTTTGGTCAGGTAAAATAAAAAACGGTGGAAATTGTTGCTAAAGAGTTGAATTTTTTAAATCTTTTTTTTTAAATTAGCTGCCGTAGTTTGGTCGATAACTTAGTTGTTGTGGGGGAGTTTATCCGTGCGGCGCCTGCATAAAAACAAAATCAATCCTAAACTGCTGTTTACAAAAATATAGTCGACTCAAAAAATACAAATGTGGTATCAAATTAAAGGTCTGAATCTCACAATTACTATGGCACCAATTATAAATGGTTTAGAAGCAGTTTACATAGGAACGTTTGCATCATAGGAACGTTACACGTGCATTCCGCGGCGGCGGCTTCTCTTAAAAAATGTCAGGACAAGCTTCTAGGTTATCGAATTTTACGATGTGCAAACTGCCTCTAAACAGTTTATAATTGGTACTATAGTGATTGTGAGATTCCACCTTTAATTTAATACCCTATTTTTAATCTTTTACGTAATTTGTTCCACCATTTTGTCACCGACTACGGACAATCTCTTGCTTCATCGCACGCGGGCCTATGCTCCATCTATTTGTAGTATGTGGTCGATGGCACCGTCGCAGCGATTGCACGGGGCCATTGGTCCGCTCTCTGCTACAAGTGCGGGGAGTCGGGCCACGGAGATTCGCCTGGAACGAGGAGGTGGTTTAGTGGGTAGGTCTTCGGCGAGTCCCACACTTCGCCCGAAAACGGATTCCACCTGCCTTTCCCAAAGGAAAATGTAATGTAGCTAATATTACTGTTTTGACACTTGTTCTATAGCCATATTGTAATATTTTAAATTTACTAATAAAATAAATAAAATTCAAATTAAATGTTAAATTAAATGTCAAATTAATTCATAAATTATTAAAATGTTAAAAACATTATAAATAAAAAAATCTAAATAAATTAATTAACACTGTCAGCATGTTATTGAAGTACCTCTCTAAAAACAATATTAGCAGTATGGCTCCCCCCATATAGAAATATATAAGTTGTAAGTAGAGTTAATTCTGAAGGATGTTGTTTAAAGGTTAGGTATGTTATTTCGAATATGTTTAATTCGAATGTGCGGATATCCATTCCTTTCTCTGTGCTTTGATATGGTCGAACTTGGACCCAACTATACTCCCATTGCAGTTTTAGCTTATCTAGACCACTTACTGCATACTCTTACTGTCCTGGGCTGTACTGTATTGGGCTGTTGATGCACAATTGTGGGTAAGAAATATTTCTTAGACCTAACATTATTTTATGAGAAAGGGTGGTGTTTAGTGAAATATAGGCTTCAGGGTGTCCCTTGTTAGAGTATTAAACTTGAAAAATTTGTTTTTTGCGTCAAAATTACCAAACAGGGAACAAAGGTACACTTCATTTACCGTCTGTCAGTCCTAGAGGGTTATTTATTTACATAATTGTTTCATAAGTTTTAAACCATTTGAGGTACCACCTTAAACTCGGTATATCTTCTAGTGTCATATTGACCTATTTTACTTACATCAAGTTTCTACTTTGAACTTATCTGTAATCATGGCAGTATTTATTTTAAAATTTTTATAATTTTTAAGTTGTGAATATATTTTGGAATGTACTCGAGAAACGAAAAAGATGCAAAAACTCCTTTCCTTTCTAAATATTCATAGTCTTAATATACTCAAGCAAACCCTTCCCACATATTTTGAATATGTATAGTGATTCAATTCGTTAGTAAGAATATGCAAGGAATCACACCCACTCCAAAAATATATACCTCTAGTGTTTCAAATTCATAATTTACACAAGAACCATTCCCAAACTAGTTTTGAATATGTATAGAGGTTTTATTTTTTGGAGAACAATACAACACGGTAAACTAGATGTGTTTTGTACAAATGTAGAAGTTGTGTTGGTAAATATAAACCAGCAATTTAAAATTGAGATGAGCCTCCACAGCTGCCACCGACCGTCAGCTGCTGCGTGTGATGCATTTTAATTGGTCAGATTCGCTTATATATTGTGATTTATGCATCGACATGTGAAAATTATGTTTACAATTCAATTATGGCCAAGTCTTAATCAACATATTTTTGCGTTTTGTGAATTTTAATTTGTTGAAGCATTATACATTGTGTTTCTGTTTCGGATATAGTTATTGCGTTATACTTACCGTTGTTTCACGTTCTAGTTTTTGTTTGAAAAAAATGTTAAACCCATAACTAAAGTAAAATAACTTTTTTAACGTTCTTTTGCAAATATACTATTTAGTTATTACTTAAAAATGAAATGAAAGAAATAAAATTTTTTTTTAATATATTACTTGAAATTATTATAAGACTTCTTTAAGAGACTATAGTTATATTTTACAGCGGTTTATGAACTCTAATGTACAGTTGTTATTTATGTAATGTGTTCTCAGCGAAACACCAATAATCCATTGATTTATTTAGTAACATTGTATATTGTTATAGTTATAGAGCATATATTTATACCAATATGTTTTACAATTAATTCCAATCAAACTTCTAACGTATTCCGATTCTATGTTATGGCCATCTCTTTATATCTAAAATTCAATTTTTCCTTTAGAATGATATTTATTTCAAAAGTAAATATTAAAGGTCAACTGATTTTATTTACAGATGACACGGATTTATTATCATATGGTACTACATGGGATGAAGCATATGGCCAGGCAACCTCTGACCTGGTCAAGTTAAAGAACTGGTTTGACCACAACTATTTATCTTTAAATGTAACTAAACCTAAATGTCTGCCGATTTATCTTAGAGAGGACAATAATCCAGGTCAAAGGATCTTGAGGTTGCACTCCTGCGGTGGACTGTGGCTGCGGGACGATTGAACGGGTTTCTAACTACAAGTATCTAGGAGTAATCATTGATAATAAATTAAGCTGGGTGCCTCATATCCAACATATGAAACACAGATTAAGGCGCATGATCTACGCGTTCTCGCAGCTCGGTTGTGTTCTGACTGTGGACCGCTGCAGGAGTGTTTACTATGCCTTTGTGCAGTCAATACTGGAGTACGGAGTCCTGGCATGGGGGGAGTGTCATCCTCAATTCTTCAACCACTTAAAGTTAAACAAAGATCTTTAATGAAAAAAATTGTAAAAAAGGATCAAAGTATCCAACTCAAAAGTTGTTTCACGATTTTCCAGTGTTAACGGTCAGTAAGCTTTTCCTGAAAAATTTAATTATTTTCATTCAAAATCTCAAAAGCAAAATGTTTTCAAATATTCAGCATCCATATTCAACTAGGAATAAGGCAAATATCGGAATTAAAACCCCCAAACTTAATTGTAAGATTCAACAGAATCCGCCCTTTTATATTACTCACACACTTTATTACAACTTGCCAAAATAAATAAGAGAGCTCGAGGGGGAGAGTGCGGCTGTTGTTAAGAGGAGGGTTGTGAGGTGGCTGCAGGGCCTGGACGGTGGGGCAGTGGAAGCACAGATCCACTGAAATTATAAAATTTCATACATTTTTAAACTTCACTGATTTTTCTTTCTTTTTTACGGCTCCGAGTTTTTTGGTTTTTGGCTATTCATTAAAAAATCATATTTTTATTTATTTTGATTGTCTACTTGTTTTTCTTTTAGTTTGTAAGTTAATATATTTTTTTAGCGCTTAGTGTGTTCAAAACGTTGTTCTTCACAGGCGCCAAGTGAATTTGGAAAAAGTATGACAGCAAAGACTCTCCCCACACGCAGACGTGAAGTCTTTCTGGGGATATCCAAGAATTGTATTTAATGTATTTATTGTATGTACCTTTTCTTGGAATAAAATTATCTGAATCTGGATTTATAATATCCACTTTAAAATGTTGAGATGAAGAGGTTTTTGCCAACGAAGGAGATGAGCTCGTTGCAAAGGAAATGACAGAGTTTGTTTTGTTATTACGAAGCAGGTTTTTCTATTGGACTTTTCAAATAATACATAACGAATAATGTCATACTAAACTAACCAGAATCAACTCATTCTAAAAGTTAACATTCTGTATACTGGTATCACAAATTTTATAAAAGCAATAATTTTTACAAGTGCTTGAAATCTTAAATACAAATATTCTTAAGGAAGAGTAATAAATTTGCGAAACACTCTGTGGTATATTTATGGGAGTAAAACTTTTAACAAATATATATATTGAGGCATCGATGCAAATATATTATTGCTGGGCAAGGAGTTGATATCCAAGAAGGCAGTTTGTATGCTTCCAAGCCATTATCTATAGCAGACGCTTGTCACTACAGCTGGTTATTTTCATGAGTGTTATTAACTTTTCTGGTTTTGGTCGATTAGTTCTTACATTTCAGTTGTTTCTATGCGTACTAAAATAAATTTAATAGACCTTTTTTTCGCAGTTTTTCACAGTTGTATTGTTTAATAAAATCAAGACGATTAAATTGTAACTATGCGTGTTAATACCTTTATTTTTAAGCTGATTATAACTCTAGCTTGATCGATTTTAAATGGTGTTACCTAACATTAACCTTGTTATTCATAGAGCATCATGAAACTTGCAGCTTGATGTTTTAAGCTTGATCTAACTGTAATTTTAGTTCTTAAAATCTCCATACTTCTCACGATCTGTAATTTTAGTTCTTAAATCTCCATACTTCTCAATGTTTCCCAACTTTTTTCACTAAGTTTCAATAAATGGTATATGCAAAAAATATAGAGCATTATCAGTGAAGAGAATCATACACAATAAGTATATATCGAACACGACTTAAAGTTGATTAAAGGCACAAGATATGAGGTTGAGGTCGGAAAAGAGGTCACGTCCCACCGTTATGTTTACATCGCTGATTATCAGCCCCAAGTTGGGTCCAGGTATTAAATTATCAATATTCCTTATCATCAGTTTTTTCAAACTTCCTCTCTATTAACTGTCTTTAAAAAACAAAAACTTCCACACTGGACTCTTGTTAAACATAAAGAAACGGAAACCGTGCCAGAATTATTAAAAACATAGTTCGATTACGAACAGATATTTGCCACTATAGTCTGTGTGAAAAATGTTGTTAATCTGGAATTCGTCACTGGACGTATCTTACACATTGCGTTGTTACATGTGATCTTTTGCACTTATTATTATTAATAACGACCTGTTCAAATAAACTAAAATGCATTAGTATTAAAACAATCACCAAACTGTTGAAATTATTATCCAAAACATTGAATACACATAGACGATTAATATAGTTTTAAATGGTATAATATTTTAGCTATTTTATAAATTAGTCTTTCTTGTTATTAACTGCTTCATTTTGTCTTGGTAAGAAGAAGTTTGGTAAAATCTAGAAGTAGAGTAATATTCCTTAAAACTATAAAACACTATAACCCGTTTCGAAATAAACATTTGAGATGTGTGTTTTCTTTCTTGATACCAAAGAGAGTATTTCAGAGGGGAAAAAATTAACAATGCACAATAGATGTGCATAGCATTATGTGAAGGAACTGGGGTATGTCTGAAATATTGCTACATGCATCATATACACTGAGCAATGTAGATGTGCTCATGAACGAGTTATTGTGCACTATACAATTGTGCATCGCAATTTTAGTGTCATTTATTGTTCTTTTAGCATTTCAGTACTAGGCTTTAATAAAACTTGTTTAACAACTATTTATTTCTCTTTACTGTTAGTTTAGGAGAGACGCGTCATTATTTCCCGTTTTTAGTTGATTTGAAAAATACATACGTTAAAGTGATCAAACTACACTTGTTAAAATCCGATACGCCATAAAAATAATTTTCATTTAATTTCTTTTATGAATATTGGCTAAGTAAAAGTGCAACACAATTTTAACTGCAGCTTAGTTTTATACGTATAATGAATCCCAAAAAACATAATAGTATTAGCATTAGTATTTTGATAACTAATGGATTTTTTTCTATCAGACCCATTGAATTCTGCAGTAAAATTATGGATTTTACTGCAGTAAAATTGATTCTTGAGAGTAAGAGTAATCAATACACACTGACATCCTTTAGCCCTAAACAAAACGGGGCACGACTAATTTATCGGTTGTTGCAATTTCGTTGCTGTCCAGCTTTCGTAAAATGAAGTTGATCGATGCAACCTGTTTGTCAGTTTTGACATATTGACTCCAGTGTCGTGAAATTATTTTACATCTACTTGAAACATTTCAATAAACTTTTTGGGAAAGTTTGCTTTTTTATAATAATTTCTTTTCTCAATATTGTTACCATGTCTTTCCCGAATGTGACTTTACCATGGATCAGAAATATTTAGATTTCATTGGACAGAGCGAAGGTCAACGAACCTGTGGTTAGGCTTGGACAATTAATTATATTTGTAGTTTTACGTTTTGTAATTCTTTTGAATAAGATTCTTATGTGCTTTTTAAAACAAATTCAGTGCATGGTCTCATCGCAAGAGCTGAAAATGGCTGTTCACAGTAAAAGGACGAGGATAACATTTACAAGTGTTGACACAAAAAGTATTTTTGGAAAGGGTTTTTCAATTCAGAAATTGAAAACATTTAAAAAAATAAACTTTCAAAAATACATGATTATGATCGCAAATTGAAATTGTTTGTCCATTGATGAAAGTCGTAATTAACATTTCTTATAAGATAATGAGTATTATCAATATTGTTTTGCTGAAATGCAGAAAACACTTTAAATAAGTGGGACATACCTTTTTAATCACAATTTAGTGTAAGGCTTAATTTACTTAATTGTTGTGATATTGCAATCTCCAAGTAAATCCACATCTTGTAATTTCAAAATTATTTGTTTGAGCATGATTATTTTATATAGTCTGTAATCTAAAACGTTTGAACGGTGTTTGAATTACAATGTTGAGTAAAAAAGTATTTAATTAAAAACAGTTAGCAAGAGCTTTTCTGAGGATAAGAAATGGGCTAACTTTCATAATAAGATTATATAGAACTTTCTTTTACTTATTAAAATTTTTATCCAATTAAGGAATTACTCACTCGGATGTTTTAATAGTGTACATAATTGTAATAAAGGAATTAGTCTCAGTTTATTTAGTATCCGTAATATATAAAAACTATTAGTGCAAATGGGCTAAAATTCCCAAATCATAAAAGGAGGGAATCTATATTATTAAAAGAATTCCTGAGATTTTTTACAGAGCAAATCGACCTCTAAACATTAATTTTTCTACATATATTTGGTATCAAATTAAAGCTATTATTCTCTAGATGTTCCTTTTGCGGGTTTGGAAAACATTCCATGAAAAACCTTTGCACAGGAGGCTTTTGAAATTCCAGCGAAAGCGCTACTATCTGTGTTAGAACCTATGATCTTTTTCCAATTCACATTTGTTTGTAACAAAACAGATGATCAAGATTTGAAATAGTTCCAGAGGTATCCCCCAGAATACAGGTCAAGCAAAAGTCAGTCAACAATCATCCACATTATGATTTTGATTTCTTAAAATGTTGATGTTTTTTAAGACTACAGAAAATAAGGAAGAGTATTTGCCCTATTGAAACTAAGACCATCAGTCTGTATTCAACTAAATTTCTTTATTTATTTCCTTAAAAAGGGAACTTAAAAAGGAACACAAATAACTCAGGAGGTGCTCTGGAGATGGGATTTTCTAACAAACTATTGACAGCGAATACACATTGATGCATGTAATGTTTCAACCCATTGATGAATGTTCAATGTTTAGAGTTTTAAATAGCAATATTAGTTAAATATTAACCAAAACATAAAGTTTTAAAGCGCTAAAACCTGTAAATGTACATGGAATGCGATATGAAGTGTTAACGGTAAGCCTGCCCATTTGGTTTGATTTTCAAATGTACCAATAACAATAAGCCGTTTAATGAAGGCGTTTTATAGAAAGTTATGTTGCTTGCTTGGGTAAAAATTTGCCATACATGTATTTAAGATGCGAAACAAAAAAGCCGGTCAGTTTAAAAATGTAATTACTTTGCTGTTATGAGAGTTGAATAATTTGGTTTGCGGCGAATGGCTATTTAATAAATGTTATATAGAGATTAGTTTATCGGTAGGTTTGTCCATCTTCTTGCCGTTTGTTGTTCAGACCTATTGAAGATGAATGCAAGAAACTGACGCGTAGATGTTTCGTGGAATTAACATAAAGATTAAATACTTGCGAAAAGAAAACTCTGAAACAAAGACATAAAGATGCGCCAAGCAATGGAGATAGATGTAAACTAACCTCCTTTTTATTCAAAATTAATGTTGTTGCACTATTGAAATTTCAAAGTGTAGGACACATACAGACACTTTTTAAGCAGATGAAATAAATAAACTTCTCCAATCCTGTGAGGAATCTCTTACCCATATTGAAGTTTCAAGTCTAAATTTATAAGTTATTTTCAAAGGTTTGCCTCATGAGAAGTAAATTACTGGCAATTTTATAGCAGTACTACAATACAAAAAAATCAGTCTAAAAAATGTAAAAATCACAAAAATTCACACACTTCCTGATTGACAGGTACTTTATGCTGCAAAACTGCTTATATGGTCAACATGAAACTAAAGCCTATTTTTTAAAGTTTTTTTTAAGTCACGAAGTGACGCGGGCTGTTAGTTTTAATTAAAACAATCCTTCTTATTTTGCTGCAAAATACCTTCTCGGTAAACTGGCTTTTATATCCACCAAATGTTAGGATAAAGCCCATTGCTTTGAGTCATGCAACAGCACCACATATTTTAATGTAAATAAAGCAGACGTTTTTTTGATCCCATGCTTTTAAAGTGGAAAATATTTTATGTTACTTAAAATTGACTGGAACATTCCAAGAAATACACATTGTGTAAAAGAAGTCCCGGGACGGTTTAATATTTTTTGAACTGAATTGGTTTGAAAATCAAACTTTGCACATTCACTCCTATGTAAAAATAAACTACTTTCTGAGATGTTTACTGACTCTTGTCCCAGAGTTGGGGACGACCCACAAGGAGTCGGTACAAAATCCTAAGTGTAAGCATAGGTTGATATGCACATCATTTTGAAGGGCTATTCAAGTAGAGTTCAATGCCGCAAACCGCACTTCAAAAGGTTCATTCGTTACAAAATGGCGGCTGAAGAAAAATCTAATAAAATTACAAGTGTTCGCGTAAATATCATGTAAAAAATTGTTCACAGCCTATGTCTGGAGAATCAAAACTCCGGAATTGAATATCAGACCTAAAACCTATTTTTAGGGTGCCGAAAAGGATGTTGGCTCCAATAGAGGACGGCCCACGAGGAGTTGGTACAAAAGGGCCTATATGCACATCATTTTAAAGGTCTAATCAAATAAAATCCAATGCTGCAAACCGCATTTCAAAAGATCATTGGTTCAAAATGGCGGATGATTTAAGTTTTCAACCAAAATACATAGGCTTAGGTTTTCATACGCAATGTGATTTATTGAACACACAAAATGGACTTTTGTTGAAAACTTGAATTAGCCGCCATTTTGTAAAGTATCAACCTTTTGAAGTGCGGTTTGCGGCATTGAACTCTATTCGATTAGCCCTTTAAAATTATGTGCATATCGACCTATGCTTATATTTAAGTTTTTGTGCCGACTTCTTGTGGGCCGTCCCCCGCCGGGGGCCAAGAGTCAGTAAGTAGACAAAAAATAGTTTTTTTTTAATAGGAGTCAATGTGTGAAGTTTGATTTCTCAAACCAATTCTGTTCAAAAAATATCTAGAAAAATTATTTATTATAAGAAAATTATTTCATTGTGGCTATTGGCTACCAGGAATTGTTCCTAAAGATTTAGATAAAATCACGGTGACAGCAATCCGTTGTTCTCAAAGTGCGAACAATATTGTTTCGCCCCTATATCATCAGGGGCATCATCAGAGCCTAATCCTTGAGGTTATTCTTGCATATTTATGAACATGACATTCGTGTCACAAAATATAATTTTCACTTTAACACATTCCAACACACACGGTGAATACATAATGACAATTAAAAACATTAAAAAACGAAAACTGTAGTTTCCGAACTTCCTATTTGGGCTAGCCCAATCTCAAAACACTTAATTTATTGACAGATCGGTCAGAACTGCTTGCAAGATGCAATGTCCAAAGCACATCCAAAATTATTTCTCTTAACATTTTTTAGATAGCCTGTAGTCAAAAACGTTTAAAAGATACTATAATTGAATTACTATCCTCAGTAAAGTAGTATTTGATTCAAAACAGTCAGTAAGAGCTTTTCTGAGGATAAGAAATTGGCTAACTTTCATTATAAGATTATAAAGAACTTCCTTTTACAATTTAATTCAATTAAGAAGAACTCGCTCGGGTGTTTTAAGAAAAGACATTGCCGTAGTTAAGGACTTATCTACAGTTTATTTAATACCTGTAATACCCAGTTTTAAAAGGTAATTTACAATCTCCTGTTTGAATTATCTACCAAGTTTTAATTAGGTATCATTTTATAGCTTTTTGTACTTTATTAAATTACTGTAAATTATTATAAGATGGAGACATAATCGTACTTTCTCTTTACATCACACTTTTCCGTAAGTAGATCGTTTGTTTTTTAACTGTAGAAAGTCATAAACTATTCAAAGTATGAAAGAGAACATATTTTGTACAACAAATTAATGCATAGAATAAAGATTGTTAAGCTTTGCAAAATATTTTAATGGTTGAAAAATGTTAATGTTGGAGACCAGAATAGAACTAAATCCTTTCCCGATTATGTAAAACCAAACATGAGATAGCAGAAGCTACGTTCCCTTTGAGGAGTTGAACTAATGCCGCTTCGTTATCTTGACTGCCTTGATGTTCGCTACAGCCATCTGGTGAATCCTTCACACGGCAGCTCCGACTAAAATCACTGATTCTTATCCTTTTCCAAGGCTTGAAAATTAAAGGATATTAAAGAACTACAGCTGAAATAAAATAGAGCTTGTTAAAACTAATTTCAATGTGTAAAAAAAAATTGATAAATCTATCGAATTGAAGTCACATGGGCTAGTTGATTTCCCCAAAATATTTACATAGTTATAGTAAAAGTATTATGAAATAAATTGCATGCAATAAAAAAACTACGAAAAGAATGATCAGGCTTTACAATAAATATTTATTATTTTAAATGTAGTGAACAAAAAATGCTGCACTGATATACAACCTATTTATACAAAACCATAATCATTTAATACTTAGGGTCGGTATAATATTAACTCATATTGGGGTCAGCAACTTTAAGCTGGTGCAATGAACTATATATTCGTCATACTGAAAAGGATACACATTCTGCTATGTCAAGATTGCAAGGTTTTTACCCCTTGATTCCCTACAAAGGTTTTCTCGTGAAATGACTTAAACATTTTCCTATTTAAACCAATCAGCCATTTTTTTGTTATCTGGCTAGACCTACCACTAACCTGCGGGATAAACTACAATCACCCCACAAATAATTTATTCATTTTTCAGGTAGTAAGATGAAAAAGTTGATTTTCATGCTCTCCAGATTTTTTTAATAGCATATTATTTTGGATTGCTGCAAACAGTATTTTAAAATATGCTTCATATGTATGTTAAAAATGGGGATTGATTTTTGCTAAAATATTCGTGCAAACATAAATCTATTATATGTGAATTTTACGAGAGTGTTTCTAAAGCAAATATTAAATTATAAAATACACATTGCTTGAAGTTTCAATCTAACTCTTATGCAACTTTCTCTTATATTAATTGTAAAGTTTTACCGCTGATAAACTTTGCAAACTTTGGCGACATTATTTTCAACACGAAGGAGCTGAATTCGGAATGTGGTTAGTAAAACAGAATCCGCATATGATAAATTTTATATTTATAGATTTCTTTTTATATTCATGCCGACAAATTTGGATATTTTACGGAAAACGTATAATACATACTTGATTTCTTACGTGTTAATGACTTAAATGTTTTATTTTATGGAATACGTAAATACATTTTTTATAGTATAAATAAAACGATTATAAACAACATTTTATGCGATTCTTTTTATTTACTGTTTAAATAGAGATCCCTTACATTCCTTAACTACATAAGACGTCAACCACCAATCAGAGAAGTTTAAGGCAATTAGAAGTAAAATATGAGATGTTTGTAGGATGACTGTTTTTAATGAACAAAAGAATAATGTACTTTATATCATATACTTTGGAAATACTTATATTTTTTCTTCAACAGGGTAAAACGGCTTATATACAGTCAACTGAAATTGAAGTACTCAGCCAAACTAGAAAAATAAAATTAAAAAGTGAATGATAGCCAAGTTTCCATGCTTTAGCTGAAATGTTTTAAAATTATTTACTGTAAAACGAAAGATGTTTACTAAATTTTATGGAGGTATTAGTAAATGTATTAATAAAATTAATTATGTGGGCCAACTTACTTACCAAACGGTCAAATCATAACATCTCATATTTTTCTAGGATCTTATTTACTTAAATATTGGTTTTGAGTTCTCAGATTCAATAATGTTAATACGGACATTTTTAAACGTAGATTTCAGAGTGTTATTATGATATATTTATTCACACCAAAGGAAATTAATCATAAATAAATAAATCTAGTCCAGTACAAAAAGAACACTTCTGCATAAACGAGACTCGGAACATAACGCCGTAAAATATTAGGCAGACATTGAGCGTGCAGTATAAAATGAAAATTTAATGTCGTAAGACTTTTATACTTTGCACCAATATTACTTAAGAAAGCTTGAAACATTTTATGAGTACGGCTTAAAGGCTTTAGAACCAATATTGAGTAAAGTTGCCATTGGTCTTTACTTAAATCTTCCTCAACATTAACTTTCTTCTGCTGTAACTTACACCAAGCATATTTAAATAAAATCAAACTCCCTCAAGGAGGTTATAAGTTTCGCCCGAGTTAATCTAAAAGCTTAAAGTGATATTGAATTCCTCACTTAACTTTAGCCCTAACTATTTTGGGAATTGAAATATATCTGATTTAATGTAATTTAGACAAGTGGCTTGAAGGGGCTTAAACCCCCAATCATAATAAGGGGAAAATTTTAATTAAAACAATCCTACTTAATTTTAGTACAAAATACATCCCCAGTAAACTTCCATTGAGCCACTATATGATAATATCGTGCACACGGTTTTTAATCGGGCAGCACCACCGCATATTTTAATGTAAAGAAAACTAACCTTCCTAGATTCCAATGTTGTCTGAATGGCAGATACTTTACGTTACTTCTGTTTTTATAATACGTTCAAAGTAATCCTAGTATTTTTACTGAGTCCTTCGAATCAAGACCCTTCACCGTCATCCTGCGTCTTGTCATTCGCCCACAATTTCTGCGCAAATTTTCTCTACGTAATTATATAGGTTGAGTATTCTAAGCCGTTCACAACAGATTGTAGACAAAACGGCTTCACATGAAAAGACGAAACAAAACTTTGCCCCACTAAAGTATACCCAAGGAAAAATTTAAAAGTTTTTTAATCGTTTTTAAATAAAGGTTGTTTTAAAAACATCCTTTATTTAAACAAAAATTATTGGTCAAATGTAAACATCTTCAAATTTACAAATAAACATATGATCATTTCAAATTTCATAATATACATCATATTTAAGCCCTCACCAATACGATCGATTTGGTGAAAACACTTCTTACTTCTATTTTCTATTTTTTTCTATTTTTTTTTTTGAAAAAGAGGGTGGCGGCCTCTTTTTTACCTTGCCTTTGCCCCGCCCACATAGAAAATTAATTACCCCCCCCCCCCACTTACCTTAATTATTTTCAACATGGCGAACATTTTTGTGAAAAATATTGGTATTTGCGGAATACCCTCGAGAACCACTGAGGATTTATTCTTTTTGAAAATTCTTAATCCTTGTAAACTCTGCTTTAATTTAATGTAACACATGCTAACATCAAAAATGATAGTTGGGCATAGTGGTTTTTGATATCCAATAATGTTTTTTTAAAGAGATTAAGACACTCTTCATTTTCACACACGAATCGAGCCAAAATATCAATACTTACCAACCATCACACACTACGTAGCCAAAATAATTAATACAAGATAAAAGTTTCATTTAGTTATTCAAGGCGTTTAGTTATTCAAGGCATTTACTTTTGATTTTAGCCGCAACCATATTCATTTAGTTATTCAAGGCTCTTGCAATAATATTTATTTCGATATCGCCATCCCTATTGAGCCGACAATAATAAACTAACTATGCAAATGTTTGACAGTTTATTAGTCGTAATAAGCTTCCTTAAAGTAGTAAGCCAACAGATCTAAAGCGTTTAAACAGATTGCTAAAGTAAGCTTGTTTAAGCCAATCCTAAAGAAAGGGACACTATAACTTCCTTTTCTTCATGGCTGAGATGGAAGTAGTCTTTGTATATGCAACTGACCCTCAATGCTGAAACACCGGATCTTCGTTGAAGTTGGCAGCATTGTGTGGCCTAACAAGCCGTAGATGTTGGCAGCACTGCTTGTTATAACAACCCTTCTGGCCACGAGGGAAGTGCTCTTGAATACACTCACATGACGAGGTAAGAGTGTCCCTCCACGACAAGAAACTGAATATGTCGCTGAAGGTTTTAAAAACAGCAGTTTTCTAGAGTTATTAAACATTTTTGACGTTATTATTTGTTTTAGTGTGTAATATTTAGATTTGGCGTATTAATTGCTAAGCCTCGGTGAGATTGTTATGAAAGTAGACGTTCAAATGAACAAACTAACAAATAAACTCAATATACCAACAAACATCCTGCAGTGCCACACAATTTCCTATCAAATAAATTGAAGTCGTTTTATCAAGATATAATATTAATTGTGAGCATATTTAAACTGGCCCAGGTGCTGAAGAGGCCAAGAATGTGTTCGGCCTAAAACAAATGTATAATAATATCAATGTATATCATATCTCCTTCAAATCTGAGAAAGAAGATAAGGGCGCACCGGAATTGCGCACTAAAATTCAGGTAGTCACTGGAATAGCGCACTTGGTCGAGACAGCCCCTGGACACACACCGGTATTGCGCGCTTACTCTCCTAGATATCCCTCGGTTAATTAAGCAAGGGTCAAAATTAATAACAACAAGTTCATAAACAAGCATTTTAAAAAACAACATAGTGGGTGAATTTTTATATCCAACACATTTTGTAAAATTTAGTAGGTCAATTTCATTTTGATTCAGCTGATGAATTTTGTTTATAAGAGAGGCTCTTCTCTCACACGTCTTTTTTTGCTCTTAGGGGCATCGCAGGTGTTGAGCCGAACATAAGTGTCAGTCTGGATACATTTAAGTTTTTTTTTTTTTTAAATATGTATATGTATGGGGCACTCCTTGTTGAATCGAGAGTGAAAACTCTCACACGCATTTGTTGTTCGCCACAATTCCCTGGGTACTGGTCGAAGGGGGTATGGAAGGATGCAAAGTTCAAATTTTGGAAGCCCCTGGTCATTGCCACATACAAGAGTGACATGAGTCACACAATCCAGAGCTATCGCGGTGGCCGCTGAGGACTCAGGTACCTGCCGGGCCAAGTGTGCAATTCCGGCGCATAGATGGAGAGCCCTTTTAGGGATTATAACTTGGTGTGCAATTCCGGTGCACCGGAAGATAAGTAGGCTATCCAATAAGATAGCGATCTATTGAGTGATATCAGGAATACAATATCTACTTATTCGAAGTTTGCCGTCAGTAATTCCAGCAACATCTCTCTCTCTGTCAGCAAACTTAGTAAAGCCAACTTCGTTTCCCAGGATTACTCTGAGTATACATAACTGTTTGATTCATTAAGAATTAATGCAATTATTTCATTGCATGCCACTAAAGATCTTCAAAAGGTTTTTCGTGGTAAATATTAGTCTGTTATTTTGAAGGAATATCAAAGTTAATGGGAAGAATTGTATATGATTTGGGTTAAAATGTTAATTATCGTTTGGAGTGCCTTGTTAGATGAATGGTATATCTCTGTATCAGTTATATTAATCTCTTCAGAATAACATTCAACTGATCAGAACAATAAACTCAGTATCAAAGAGACCTTCAGATTTATGAAGAATTTTAAATTTACATTTCGAAGGTCTTTTGGTTCATGTATTTGCTTAATCATTACCTGGGATATAATTACACACTGTTGTATGCTGTATGTATCTAAATATCAGTTGATTTTTACATTTTTTCATTTAAGGGTAACGTGAGTGAAAAACACTTTAGTATAAATCAAGTTTTTTGGATTTCAGTCAAGCTTTTTGACAGGTTAGGAGTAGGCATATTTTGTTACAAATAGGTGAAAAACACCTGAAGCCGTGAAACAAAACAACAGCACAGTGAATCATGAAGCAGCCATAGCTTTTGCCAGTGACGGGAAACATTCATGTAGTCGTCAATCTATACTCATGTTTAACTCCACCTTTAACCCTTTTGTTTTTAGAATGAACATCCCTTGGTTTCCCTTTACAATTTTAAATTAATGTTGAAACTGACGTTAATTCATTTATTGTGATTTTGTTAGTTGGCTTACTTGTCAAAAGATTTATTTTTTTTATATTGAACGATAGCATTACTAATTACTAGATATAAATTCAACTATTACAATGATTCAATTGCCTTCACGAAACATGTTAAATATACAATGAATATTAAATCATTTATTGGTTAACAAGCCATAGCCTCTTGATAAACCAATATTATAAATTGATTGAATAATTTTTTATTATATTCAGTTGCATTCAAACATATCCTTAAGAGTGATAAAAAATAAATATATTATCAAATTCAATAAAATTATCTGTTTTCGTCAACATCGTTTATTTATATATCGATTACAATGTTTTTCATTGTATCATATGTTACAGGTATATAGACCGTTGCTGAAACATTTCGAAAAATCAAAAAACTTTAATATCTACTCTTTTTGATACCAAATACGTCAATAGAAACGGATGGGTTCAGTCGGATGGGGTCAATACCTCAAGGACGGTTCAGCATGACTTTGCGGGAGGAGGTCATCATCAACATGTTCCAGCTATAACATTTTAGTGACAGGGACACTAAAGGACACTGATGGCGAATGGTGTGGCCGCTCTTGGGAATTTGTACGTGATCTGTGAGGCGCAAGATATAATAATCAACTGGTATTGAAAATCGGTAGGAATCGAAGATGTATGCTGTTCGACAGAAAGACAAATTAAGAAGCGTAATTAAAGTGGATTATTGTCAGCCAATATCTCAGCATGAAGTTTATTTGTCTAATCACAGTGAGATCACCGCTGCAGACCGCAATCCAAGAGGCTGATCAGACTGGGTTGATTTATATTGTAGGTTATTTGAAAGTCAATGGAAATTATGTATTTCGCATAAAAAATACCAGGTGATTCAATTATACAAATATGGTTTAGTTATAAGGAAGCTGCAGATTATATTTTTTCAGATAGTACGTATTCTCAAGTTTTTTCATATAGCACATGTCCTATATACTTGCACCTTGCTTCCCAAATAACTCAGATAGAAATCAAATGGCATCAAAAATTCCATTTTTGGACAAACGTGTTTAACGGCAAAGGAAACGTTGGGTTTTATTGCAGTTTTAATTCCAAGTGATTGGTAAAACTCAAATAGTAGAATTATTTGTACTGGGTGCTCTAAGGTCCACAAATTAAAACATTAATAACAAAATCTCGAGAACATTAGCTTCCTTAAAACTTAAGAACCCTCGTTGTTAAAACTATGTTGTAATGGACATTGTTTCGTGGTTTAAAAAATAGTTCTAAGGTATATTTACTTATCTTTTGATCACTCATTAAAGAATATAGTATCTTTCATTTAAATTATATATTCATTAAAACGAATACATACTGCGTAAATAGCCTTAATTTCAAATTTTCAACTCAAATTCCTATTCCCAGTAATCCTCCAATAAATTTCTTTAACTCAATTTTGCTTTATCAGAAATACCGTTCTCTAGGTTAAAATGTTTCCCTTCAACAAATGTATTATTAGTCAATTTTTCCTCCAGTAACAAAAATTATTTAGTTATGAAGCGCTGGCAGTAAAGTTTTCCTCCCGGATAACTTTTCTTTCATTACCAAATAATTTATGATTTCGCGTGATTAAACTTGACTGATGATTAAATTTTAGCAAACTGTAACCACGAAATCTCAATAAATGATTCCAGAATTTTATTAGTATTAGCAACAGAAACAAAACTCTCAAGAATGCACACTATTCATTTTAGGTTTTTAAAATAATATACTGTGTATTGGCTTGTATAAACAAATTTGATTTAATAAAAATATTGCTACGAATTAAACCTAAACCTGTTGTGTTTTCTGCTTTATGTGATTTGTATCTGCATGAAAAAAAACTTGCCCAGTTAACACGTGTTACTTTACATTTCCGAGGTAAAATGTGATCAATTTGTCTCTATTTCCTGTATATAAGTCAAAAAAGCACCAGTATAGAAGTCTATCAGTCCCTTGAGCGATATTCGATGTCACGGTTTGCTTTTTTATCTCCAACCCCTGACTGAGGTTTGGATTCGGCCCCCTTATATAAAGAATTATCACAACATTTTCTGCCGTGCTCTGAGTCCCACTGTCTCCACATGTTTTTGTTTGTTTCCCTAGTTCTATCCAACAAGGATGTATCTGAGTTCCACTGTACACTTAACAAGCCTCAACAAGATTTGTTTTGAATAATTTAAGCTTAAAACTTTACTTACATACTGTAAACCAATATGAATCGCCGCATCACGTAACCAAACCTTTGACAATTTAATTTAAATTTTGTCGGTTTTAATTTATTTTTCACTTTCTTAATACAAGTGATGAAGCTGCAGTTACTTGCACTGTTAAACAAAATTTTAATGGTTACCGTAAACCGTTTCAAGGCCTAATTATATGTTCAAGATTTATTGAAGAGTTTTTTCAGGAAACACACAAATTTGTAATATGCAAACCATTTTTTTACATCATTAACCATAGATAATAGCAGTAAGATCCTTCTAAAATCCGCAACGCTTCATGTGCTAAATACTGAAACTTAAAGAGTTCATACTACTGTATTTACAAGCTAATTTGAAATATATTTGAAAAAACACAACTATCCGCCCCAAATCTGGGATTCGAGTATTTTCATTATTAAAAAACTAGCTAATGACCCTGACTTTGCCGGGGAATTATTTTTTCTTCTCGTATTCTTCTTGTTTCTTAGAGCTGCACTTTGTTAGTAGTAGCCATCGTAGCTAATTCTAAAGGTAACCACAGCAACTATTCAAAGCATTCCCAAAATCCTTGACATAGGTCCCTTTAGGACGATCTTAGTACGGCTGTAGCCCGAAATATACCATCACACAACTCTTTATATATACATATAATTAGTTAGCTACTATTGCAGATTAATATCCAACTCATTCCTGATATGTGACGAAAATTAACTTTATTTATCAACTTTAGTTCAACCAGTGTAACAGTGCCGTGTACTTTAGTTTACAAAGTACACGAAACTGTCACGCTGGTTACACAAAGCGAAACATCAAAGAAACTCAAAATCTCTCTTATTTAGTTTTTGTTGATTTTCACATAAAGAGGCCTTTTAGTCAAAGGGTTGTTCAAGTTTGATTCTTCAAAGGAACTCGTTCAATGTTATTAATATCAAATAATTCGTTATATTTGAATGAGAGAACACAATTTAATAAGTCTGTAATAATCAATCGAATTATTATAAATCAGTTTCCAAGGTCCTCATAGTTTCCAATGTAAAGTCTCTTCAAATTTTTAAATGCACAGAATAAAATACGTTTTAATAGACTTTACCAGACTTGCAATTATATTTTCCCTTGTTATAAAAGCCTCCATATGCCAAGCTCCATTGTCACAATATATCAAATTTATTATATAAATTTATTAAGTGTCTTACTCAACACTGGGTGTAACTCTGGGTATAACCAAGTAAAGGTCTTGGTGAGCTCATAAAAAAAGTTATTTAATATGTGGTTATAACAAATTTTTGTGAGCTCGCCCACACCTTTATTTTAGACCGATTTTTATGATTGAGGTGTCAAATTACAGGAAATTTTATCAATATTTCCTGAACGTTGTTCATTTTCTTTTAGGTGAAAAATCATTCCCCCTTCTGGGCATGTATGTTACGCGCAAATGTACATGTATATTTGAAATTTCATGTATGTATGAAGGGATATTTGTTTAAATATTAATAAAATTATTGCTTACCTTGTAAATGGTTGGACCAAAATAGACATATTATGTAATTATCTTACAGGAAATTTAATTTTCTTTAATTTTATAATTTGATAGGGAATGCTAAACGTTGAGCGTTTTAAAGATGTTTAGGAAAAATCAAAAAATAGTACCTTAAGACCCCCCCTCCCTCCCCCCGCTCAAGGCCTACGGACGGGGATTTTTGATATGTTGACCTCCAAACAAAGCTGAAAGGTCAAATATTGTGTTCAAAGAAATGCCCTCTATACCTTTTCGTTGCCTTGACTAATCATATATAACATGATTTATGGTTGAAGATTTTATTTTAAAAGTACAATGGCTACAAAGTAAGAAGCTGTATGGCGGTAGCCTTACGTATTGTTGCAAGACATATTTCAAAGTAGTGTTATATTCCAATTAATAAAGGAAGTCATGAAATGAGCCAGTTTTAACTAGATGAAAAAGGATTTCACAAGTAATAATTGTTTAAGAATATATAAACTTACAAAAGGGACCAAAACAATTAAAAAAAACATCGATAAAAATATCAGATTGTTTTTATTACTCTTATTTGTTTTATCAGATTAATGCCTATATTGAAGATACAAACTATGATGTTATTAGTGTTGTGAGGGAATCTTGGATTTCCGTAATCTATTCAATATGCTAAGGAATGTCAGCTATTAATCTCTTAGAGCTGTGGCCCCTAAAATGTGTCTTAAAAGAAATGGAATATTTCTGCTGAAATTTTTATTTTTTCATTTTGATAACTTCAAAAAATTTCTCGAACACCAAAATAGATACATTTTTACTTAAAGCTCTGTATTCATCCAACTGCAGTTGCCATCAGTTAATAGTTAAGTGTGTGTTTTTAAAACGTATTACGGTAAAGTTTTTAAATTTTTAAAATATAAAATATATAAAAAGTTTGAATAAAAATTATAACTGCGGCAACGGATTATATCAATGAATAATGCAGAGAAAATACTTGTCTCGATAGCTTTAGCTGTTTCGAATTAACAGCTAAAGCTATCTCAGTGTCTCTCACAACCACATCAGGACATCTCCAATGTAAATATTGTAACTGAATTCAAAACAAACATTTATAAATTGGTTATTATGTTTTAACAAATGTTAAATAAAAATATCCATCAGTGTGAAACAAATAACAATTGAATCCCTCTTAATGCAATTGTAATATTTAAGGGATTTAAAAATAACACTAAAAACCATAATCCAATCTACATATGCAATCAAGAATATCGGTTTATTAACTGACAATGGCTGAAAATTACACCCTGTATCACATGGATTTGTAATTTTTAACCAAAAATAGGATATTCTTCTTAGACCTTTAATTCATAGTTCATTGGCCTCTTACTAGGTGATGCAGCCAATATTCAAAATATTTAGCGTGTATTAAAATAATTTACATGAAATGTATTTTTCAATAAAAACACTGAGCAGTCATTGTTTGTATAAATAACTCTATTCAAGAGCCTACGATTTTGTACAATTAACAACTACCAATCGAGAGTCGTTAGAAATCAAAGTATCGGGAGATCCACGAACAAAGGTGATCAAAGGCGATCGCAGGCGAACAACCGCCATCGTTTCAACAACAAAAGCGATTAAAAGCTTTTAAAAGTTCTACTTTCAATGATCTACTAAACAGATCAATTCATATTTCCGTTCCAATTCTATTAATCAGTGGGCTATAAAAATCATATATTGGCTTGATTTGCAAATAAGTTTTGCTTTAATGGCTGGTTTTATATTACGTTTTTTTAGGCACATCCACCTTTTTACGTTTTCTAAATATTGGACCACCTCCATATTAAATAGATTATTAATAGACCTAGTTCCTTGTTGGTAAAAACTCCTAATGTTAACTTGTCGAACAAAATTATAAACCATTTTACTAATTTTTAACTTTACGAAAACAATTTTACAGATGCAATAAGAAATAAAAACAATGAAAAACAATCCTCGGTAATCTTTGGCGGCATCGCCAAGTCAGTGTCAGTCGAAGATTTGGCTCTTGCCCTCGGTATACAATCTCTTGAGGCTCGTATAAACATTGCATTTCGGATCTAGATGGTGCTTCACAAACTAGTGAATGGCGACTACTGATTGTTCTGAGATTCTTCTTCGATTTTGTAAATCCTGCTCCTAATTCTTAGGTTTCATGAGTAACAATGCTCCTCAAATCCGTTGTTTTTCTTAAAGCTGATTTAAAGTTGTGTTTATTATTAATCCTACGGATTTTTCCGGACGAGACAAGTTTGTTTGGAGAATCATATATGTTACTAAATCATTTGTTTTATATATTCTTAGAATTCCTCCACTAATTAAAAAAAAACAATATAAATATATCTTTTTTTGTTCGGGTTGACGGTTTTACGAAGACATTTCACTAAAAACCGTGTTGTTTAAGTGAAGAAAACATCCGTTAGTTTCGTATTTATCATCTATCAGTGAATTATACGTGCTACAAAATTGCTAGACCGAGTTATTTTCTAACCATTTTAATAGAGATAGTTTTAACTAATTATATTTCAAACGTTAAAAACTTTTGTAATTAAACTCTTACATTAATACTCTAAACTTTTCGCAATTGCAATAAGCGGTTTTTAACACAATTTTAATTTTGAACGAGTTTGATTTTAAGATTTCCTCGGTACTTCGTCAAGCAGACGCATGGAGTAGATTTTGTATGAAGAAAAACTGCTTCGCGTTACTCAGAGTCGAAACCAATTTCCTTTAATCCAGCAAAGGAATGCAGACAATCAGTCCCGGTCTTTTTTTACAAGGCGATGTTTCAAATGTATGCCTCACGTGTAATAATCCTCAATCTAGATTTCTTATATTAAATGATATTATTTTCTATTACTCTTATGTTACTACCGTTATGTTAACTAAAGTCGTCAATTTTTTAAACTTGTTATATAGCTTTATAGTAACATTGCTCACCTAATCAAATCACGAATTAACTTGGTATTTAATTTAATAACATCATACAGGATACATGCGTTTTGATATTCAAAGATGATCTTCTCAAAACGTCAATCAAACATCCACTAAAGAATATTGATGTGAAATTCAAATTACAACGATTGCAGAATTGATAGTAATGATGTAAAGGGTTTTGTGGTTGATTAACAATTTGCACGTTAATTTTGTACAAATTTACTCGTATCTTTTGATTTAATCATTCACATTACCGATTTAGAACTGAATTCTTCAGCGATACAATCGTTTCATAAAATGACTGTATGATATTAGTGTAAGGGTTTCGTATTGAACTGAACATTTCAACATTTATAATGCACGATTATATGTCTTTACTGCAAAAATAAATAAGGATAACTGACTGATTAATTATGTAAATAATGTCTTGAAAATTCACAAAAGTTTAAATATTAAAGAGGACATTTGCCAGAAAGTTGTCTTAATATATTGATTTTTCTTATATATAGGCCTATGTAGCTTTTATTGGCAGTTGATATATGCATTTTATCTACCAACAAAATGCCATAACTCCCATCAAGCCACTCAAAACCCTCTTTATTACCCCTCTTAAATCGCAGTCTGCGGCAATAATGACACTCTGATTAGTCAATTACTCTTGACGGCAATATTGGCTGCAATTACTCTTCTTTAATGACTTTCCTGGAACTGTCTTACTACTAAACTAAATTACTGCTAACGTCAATTATTGCTGACGCTGCTAGCTTAGCAATATAAATACTTTAATACTCGTACTTTAAAAGTATGGTATAACAATATGATACTAGGGTAAATAATTCCCTCTCTTACTATGACAATTTTTTGTGTTCATTTTTATCCAACTAAACCCTTGTAAAATAATAAGAATAATCTTCAACTGCGTTCACAAAAGCGATATTTTACTGCTGCTCTTCTGTGACATGTGGTCTTGTTTTGAAAAAAAAAACATTTGGTCGTACGGGGACGGTCAGAACGCGTTTACGCCGGCGGTCTTTAATCCTGAGACTGGGATGACGTTAAAGTACCTTTGTATAATACTCTTTACTGGTTATATAGAATAACTTGAATCCACATAGAGTTCTTGAACAAACAGAGAAATTTTACGCTTGATTTTTAACCTATGAACATTTTAATGTAATATCTTGTGTGGGAAATCCAATCTAATCTAATTGTTTTGAAAATCTAATCTTTCCTAACAAAGCCGAAATACAGTTGGATTTCAGAACATTGTGAATCGATCTACTTAGTACTTATTTGTTTTGTGGGATCTGTGTTGCGGCTCAGATATAATTACGGTTACTAAAATTGAAAAAAAAAACACAAATCTATTACTTTTTGAATTCGTAGCAAAAGGTTAACAGGCATTTAGTTTTCAGATTTCTAACTGATAGACAACTGATAAAAAATATAGTTTGATATCTGAGGTGAAATGTGCTATTTTCTTAATAGAAGACTCTACAGAATCAATTGTTATTACATTTCAGGTGATTCTTTTTAGGAATGCAGTATTACGTCCTTGAGAAAATAAAGAAAAAATAGAGTCCCAGATGTCGTTAAAATATACGTCTGTCAATACATCAAAAATCGCAATCAAGCTTCATTTGCCAAACAGGTCACGACTACCGAGGACAGCGTCAAAAACGATCCACCTCAATAGTTTTTATTCTAAGTGGTTCGGGTGAGTTCTCTATAAAATTAGAAACAGTTAAATTAGGTTACCAGTATATTTAAATTAGGTCTTGAATAAATCGTGTTATTTTGAAATAAAAACTTTTTTACTTATTTATCCATCACATTAATTTGTTTTGTATTATGCCCCCATTGTCATACAGTTGACTTAACAACAACAACTACTGTAACACAAAAATACTTCTGTACTGTTTACTATACTGCTAATAGTAATGATTATAGTTGGTAATATAATCATTGATCATATTATAATTATTGTAGTTTGTTTACCACATTAAATCTTAATCAATGTGTTATCAAAAAATAAAAACACCGTCTGTTCAATAAGTGATCAAAAGATACAGATTTCTCTAATTATATTAAATTTCAAAAACTGTAGTCAAAATTTTTATCATTAAATTATTTTTTTATCAATATTCAAACAGTAAAAAAACTCAGTATCCAGTTCAATAACTAAAAGGAAAGATTTTTAAACTCGTTTAACAGAAGAGATAATGTAATAAAACGTTTATTTTGGATAAGGTTTTATGTTTAACTGGATTATATTTCATTCTATATCCTTTCATTCTAAAGATAACAAAGACTGAGGTATAAAAACACTTTAGTTAATGAAAGAAGGGGAGTCCTAATTAAAAATTCAGGTACCAATTATAAGCACTGTCCTAGGGTTATTTCAAAGTATTCCGTTCTTTCTTTGAATTCTTTTGTCACCAAAACAGAATTAGTTTCATTCCTTGAAGATTATTTTAGGAAAGAATGAATCCACCTGATATTTGAGAATCAAAGTTGAGTATAATTTAAAGTCCTGATGCATTCGTGCACTGTATTTGCATAATCAAAAAAGTTATATAGCAATATTAACTCTCAAGAAATTTTTTTTTCTATTTTTCAGTTTATTTTGAAACATTATTAATTAAATGTTAATAGTATATTTCACTACTAGTCACGAAAGTAGCCCATTTCAGGGCAAGATAGTGTTTTACTTGCGAGGCGTAAGCCGAGCAAGTAAAACAATATCGAGCCCCGAAATGGTACTTTTGTGACGAGTTATGAACAGTACTTTTCATCACGATGCAAATAAGTGACTAAACTTATAAAAAATGATTCAACATTTCATAATTTAGTTATTTTTCTATAAGTAAACACAATACGGCTGAACTGGCTATTTTAGTTTATAACGTCAGCTGGTTGAACTGTCAAATTAAGGAATTTGTTTGTTTGGGTACGGCAAAATTTTGTTTTGGTATGGAAATGGTTTGTTTGGGTACGGGAATGAAATGTTTGGGTACCGAAAAAGCAGCTGATCATTACTTTTTTTGACGTAAGGAAATCCAGAGTTTTCGTAGATCTCAGCTGTACGGTAACGGGCAATTTTCGTATACAGAGTGATGAAAATATATATAGTGCAAAAAAATTTAATATTGTTTGATGAAATGACATATGCTTCAAACCTGATTTTATTAGACGGTCCAACAAACAATAATATATAATTTGAAGAACATTTTGAAATTATAATTAACTGAATGTTTTTCAACACACTCTAAAACACCCGATAACTACACAGTAAAACAAGTGATGCTTCTTGATGGATGAGGGAAGGGGTTTATCAAGTTGCAGTTAGTCCATTAATTGTAACATGGATATGTTGCGGATGGATAAAGAAACTTTCTCTACATCTAAATCTTTCAACGTTACTAGGAGCCTAAGCTACGAAATATTATAATAGCCGATACTTATTTTTTCACGAGTAGTTTTAAATATTAACTATAACCACAGAAGAGTCTGACTGCTTGAGTCATAAAGAATTAAGCCCCTTCTTATTTTCTGTCTCGCTCTCGGTAGACCGGCCTTCCTCGTTGCGGACTAAACTGTAAAAAAGGTGCAATATCATTGTTAAGTTTCGACATTATTAAAACAGTAACTCCAATTTATAATGAAATTCCTTTAAGAAACCGCTTAAGAAATATTAAAGTTTGCAATAATATAAAGCTGATTAGACGCTTGGTTTTTTTGCAAAACTACTACTTATTAGATTAAGATATTTTAGACTGATATTATTGTATTTTTAAATCGGTGTAAAATAATACAAAATTAAGGTTATTATCCGTTTTTGTAGCACCTAAGTAACGATAAATTGAAGACTGTATTACTTGCGTCTGTACCCAACTTGTGGTGTCAGTCAGACAATGTAGATGGACATGTTTCGATGCTATTACATCAACCTCAGCGTCTCAATATTGAAGTTGATTCGCTGGAAAGATCTTCAAACAACACGAAGCACATTTATATACTTAAATTAAAACTGATTTTGAGTCGCGACGTGTGTATCGTGTAATACAGGCATGTTTTGTTATTTTGTAATACAGTACTTACTTAATTTAAGTACGACAGTGCACTGTGTTGTGTAACATCGACAGCGTTACATGTAACATCGACATCGAAATATGTCCATGTGCAGTGTCTGACCATCTGACACCACATTTGGAGCACAAACGTAAGTAATTTAGTCTTGAAAATATGGTCCTAATACTGAAGATGTCTGTTGAGCTCACGCTCATTATTTAGAATAGTATTTTGTTATATTTACCCTTAGATGAGTGAGACTAAAACAGTTTCGATTTCCTTAATGTTGGAGTTAGATTTCTTTAAAATAACATTCAGAGTAAAACATGATTAAAGTATTCAGTTATGAGCTTAACAACTAGCATCTTTCAAACTTAGTCCATTTGGTGAGTTATCCACAGAATTAAAGAAAATACACACCGAACAGACTAATAAACTGTGGTAAACATTTTTCACATAAGAGTTTACGATTTGATTCTATAAATAGGGCCCTATTAATCAACTAATTTTGGTTACTTCAGCGTGGTAATACATCATTAATGTCCCTGAGGGTGGCCAATGATAAATCCAGCTCTACGAGTATTACTAATTTGTGCACAGACGTCAGTATAGTGAATAAAAGTGGTGATACAATCATTTGTAAGACTTGGTTGAGTTCTTTTGTTTTTTGTCTGCTGAGTCTCCGGGAAGCTGGCATGTTCTTCACGAATTCTAAAAGTAAAAAATTGAATGTGATTCAGTTGTCGGTAACATCCATTAATAAGCCTATGCCAGTCTTATTTAACAAATGTTGATCCCCAAAGGCAAGGAAATATGATTATATTATATAAGTTCCACTAATAAACAACGATTGGTACAAGTTAAGATTAGTCAGGGTAACTCTTTGCTGGTATTCGAACAATGCGGTTCGAAATGTAAGAATCTTAGAAAATACTAAATAATAATTTAATTTCTAAACTTGTCCTATTGCATTTTTAGAGTTTTTTTATAATAATATTTTAATTTAAAGCCACCGTCAGTTGGATAGGTGCTCTGGTCCGTGCACAGGCTTTTTGCCTATTCAGGCCATTTCCCTTGACAATGTAATGTTAACAATGTGCAAAAACAGACTGAAATTTAGATTTGTATAATGTCTAATTGTTTAGGTAGTTTTAGTTTTGTTTTATAAACTTTGAAGTCAATTGTAAAATTGAAATTAAATATTGGATTATTAATGGCTTGGACCTCACGATGTACATTATTTTGGTTTAGATTAGATAATTTTTAGTGCTTTGGCACTGTGCCATTTTAAAAGGGCACATGTCAAGGTTTTGGAAGAGCTCCATATTTTATGTTTCCATTAAAAAATATAGTCAAATAACACACTGGTTGTTTGAAGTAGTACCAATAGGTACCAAAGAAATGAAGCAGTTACCAATCAAACGGTAGGAAATGGATCTTCTGAGTTCTGAGTAAAGTTGGGGTTGCCAGCTGGATTATTAATATAAATATTTAACGCTCAACACAACCATAAGTGATCGGGGCACGAGTGATGTATTCGTAATTGATGATTGTTATCAGGTTCGAAGCAGGGTCATTAATCTCTCTAGAAGCTAATGTTGCTAACTTTATAGCGACCGACATTTTCCACACGGGGATTTTAACTTCACTCAGCTGTAAATTATTGCCTTTTAATTTTTAATTCGTGCCGATACATCCAACTTTACTTCTATATATTAATTGGTAAGCATGATTTTACAATAACCTTTTTTCAGAGTGTGTACATTGTAGGAAAAATCGAAGTATACCATTAGAAAGATATTTTTCTACGGATAAGTTCATTCCTATTATGATTTGTAAGAGCCTTTAGGGCATTTAAAACATTATTTTAAAAAATACATGTATCTTATGAGTTACAGTCTTGGTTACGAAATAAAAAACAGCTAGAATTAAATTCCGGTCGCATGTTTTATTGGAGTAAGGAGTATCATTAATAGATAGATATGATATTATTAGGTTTGGACTGGACATCGTATCCAATCATGTTTAACATGCATATATAAGGAAAAATAAGACTTTGCTAACTTGAAGTAAAAAAAAAAACTGTTATTACGATAGTTTATTGAAATTTTGTTTATGCTGATAAAATGGGAAAAGTACCTATTTTTTGTGTCCTTTACACTAAAAAACGTATATTATATGCTACTGGAGTTTTAAGTAGGCAATAATTTCTGTTCAACCTTTGACTGCCTGCTTCAAGAAAAGCTGGAGTGCCAGGTATTCGGTTTGGTTTTATCTGTTTACAAAAAACAATATCTTGACCTATAAAAAAAACGAAAAGAGGCTAAGAGGTTAGTCTCGGATTCAAGGCAACCATTCTTGTTGTAGCCTCATAGCACCATTTCGGTTCCTCTATTAATTATCTTTCATTCAACTAAAAACTGTATCAGATTCTATTAAAAACTAGAGATCGGTGTTAAAAGTAACCCTAGTTTAAAGTGCTTATTAACAAATACAAATTTAAGTATCCAAATAATTAACCGAAAAGAAAATTATAAAAATTGTCTTTGAATGTTATGTAGAAACTTCAAATCCTTCGTTGATTTACAAAGTTTTTAAACAATGTAACCCAGGTAAAGTGGCCAAGTTTGCCGTTTAAACTGTCACTACGCCGCTGTAGGCCTCTACATAGTTCAAAAATTATTTATTCCCGTTGCGTAAAACATTCTCAAACTTTTAACTACTTATTAAAACTTATGAAATACACAAATAATGACTAAACTGAAGACGGTAGGTCAATTACATATTGTACTGTTATTAAGCCACTCATACAATTAACATCAGAGACTGAGATTTTTAAACGTTTGGAGAAATGCTATTTGGATATGGTGACAATATCAGTGCATGGCTACATTGTTGTTTTATGAACTAGCAAATGTTTGGAATCACCACGTGTGTTTTAATCTTGTAGGCTCACTTACAAGTTTTTTTTCTTTAAGAGAAAGGGGTTTTCATGCAATTTCAATCTTGCCAGAATACTCTGTCACTGTTTTCATCTCGTTTAACTTTATGTGGAACTCCTTAATCATATTATAATTTTAAACTAAATTAATAGTTCTGTGTTCAGCCTGACGAAACAAATATAATGATTTGTCAGAAATACTTTGTTTTCTCTGTGATGTTGGAGATGACTACCAACTCCCCGTAACAAGGTAACACTGACAATGCTATTTTTGGTAACTTGATCACCAATCACAAGCTGCATTCATGAAGGTCGAGTTTTTACTAAGGATTTTACTTCGATTTCATTGCATTCTAAAAAAATACAAGGTTTATAAAATATCAATCTTTATAAATAAATTAAGTTAAAGGATTTTATTTAAATTTTATTTTATTAAGTAATCTATAATATTACGATACAACAATCACTATCACGAAAATATTGGATGAAATATTTGTGTGATGATCGGTTGATACGTGTATAAGGTAAATTTTCAATCTTTATTGTTACTTATGTTTACGTTAAATGTTAGTAGTACTAAAAGCAGGCTTTACATTAAACATAATAGGAAAAACTACATTGTTAATTATCTTATAATGATTCCTTAACATAGTAACTGTGTTTCTCTCACTGTATATATAAACTGATTAATACGTGCGGTCAGCTTGTTTATTATAATTATCTGTTTTATTATTTATATTTCCTTGATAAATCCAATAAATTAGCCCTTTTATTTATATTCGAGCCTTCATGGACAATGTTATAAGCAACGAATAATTTTCCTTCAAGTTGCTCTCCAAGACCTTTCGTTCGTACATGGGGTTCATGAGTGTCCAAAGACATGGTCTTCTCAATCCTGGAAAATGAGGCCTTACATAAAGAAACAATAACTGTCATGATAATCAAACTTACGCCTTATTTGCCTTCCAAACTTCTTGATGATGAAGCAACCTATAAATAAAAATGTATTAAATAAAAACTAAAAAGTTAACTATATACGGTAACAAGTAAGTAAATAATCCTTAAGGGCTTAATAAAAAATCCTTGTTAGAGAAGGAACAAAACATCAAAGATTATCAATTAAAATAGTCATAAGTAAAGGTACAACATTAGCTTCAAAGTTTAGTATATGCGAATGCCTATAATATGAGATCACTTCTTCAAACCCGATTGTTATAAACAGCATAACAAAATTTTGTGACATAGACCTGCTGCCAATCCAGGCTACCAGTACCAGCTAGTATTAGGAACAACAGGCAACCACTAAAATTGTATTAAGAAACCAATTATTATTGTTACTTTCTGCGAAAATATAGGACACCTAAACAATTGGACTAAGCAATAAAACAAACGTATAAAAATATTATGGGAGCTAGTAACACTTCCGATCAATTTTATTATAACCGATAAAGAGGAATTTTTCGTTAAATCCTTCCGTTGGTTTTACCACCCTTCAGTCATGTCATTAAAGTGAAGAGCCCATCCAAAGCGAGAAATAAAAATGCTGGAATCAGTATTTTATTGAAGTTTTACTGTCAACCAATAGTGACTTTTCATCGTGATTATCTTTGCATGGCGCAATAAAAGTCCTTCAGATCTGACATTCAGTTCCTAGCCATAAAAATCGAATACCTACACCTGGATTTATTCGTTCATATATAAATAAATTTATACTAGAGGCTTGAAGGGGCTATTAGCCCCTAAGCATAATCCTTCTTTACTATAGTTCCAAATACCTTCTTAGAAAATAGGCTTTTGGATCCACAAAATTATGATTATATCTAGCATTTGGTTTTAAGTAAACAAAGCAGACCTTTATACATACCAATAGTTTTTAAATGACAGCTATTTTACGTTATTTCTCATTTTATAGTAAGCTTAAAGCAATTTCAGTATTTTCCCCGAGCCCCTGGGATGTAGACCTTTAATTTCAGCCCCCTCCCTTCATCCTGCGACCTTCCAAACGCCCATAATTTCGGCGCAAAAATTTCCCTTACGTAATTATATATATATATATATATATATATATATATATATATATATATATATATATATAGATAATTTGTTATTAAATCTGCATCGTTATAACATCAACTAAACAAACATACTTATCTTTGTATAATTTTAAATTATGAAAAACTCAAACCCTTAATTATTATAAAATCAGAGAATCTTAAATTTAAAATGTTTTTGGATAAAGTACATTGAACGTGCATAGTGAGCTGCATTTTGAAAAAAATCCCACATGTCAACATCTACCATATGGCTTTGAATCAAGCATTGGCACCACATGTTAAATGTAAACAAAGCAGACGTTTTTCAATCCCAATGCATTTTAAATGGAAGATATTTTTCGCTATTTCTCATTTTCTGGTATATTTGGACATAATCTGATATTTTTCCCGACCCCCTGGGACCGAGACCTTTCATTTGAGCCATCTCCCATCATCCTGCGAGCTGTCAAACTCTCACAATTGTGATTGAAAAAAATCGCTTACAGAATTAATAATATTGATATTAAATGTTTATTAAGATCTTGTGAATGAATATGCTCTGTATAATTCCTGGGAAGAAAAATTAATCTTTCACCATTTATTTTATTGGACCGACCGGTTAGGTTCATTGGCCATTTTCAAAGTCGGATACACAATCCTAACCTTCGTTTTCTTCTTTGTTTGAATTCATTATTGTTATTGCTGAGTCTACATTTTGATTTTCATTTTTGTGGGCGTTTGACATCACTGAATAGGAAAACGTCGGAGACTTCATAAGTCGCAAAACTTGTTTTTAGTTATCAGTGATGTCAATTGTCTGCAAAAGTCAAAATCAAAACTTAGTTTTCATAACAAATCAAAGAGCAAATACATGCTATTTGATATTTGCTCTTGACTGAGTTGTTTTGTTGGTACACCAATATTGATTTCAGTATTTTTATAAAGTATGTACATTTTTTATGATTTTAATTCATTCGTCTAACAAGTTATTAGGTTTTTAGGCTTTCCGAAAGGATCTCCCGGGCAAACATTAGAATATCCTCGCTTGATATAACATTCCCTCCTTTAGTTTCATAGATTATATTTACATATTATCTTCAATGGTTTTGTATGTATGTTTGGTTTAAGATCAATATTTCACGTAATAAGCCTACGTGGATCTGAGGTTTTTGCCCCGGTGTTTGGATGCGAACGCTAAACTGTTTCGGCCAATATAAAGGGGCCCAGTCTGTGTATTGTATTTGACATATAGCGTATATACTATATTATTGAGCACTATTTCGTGACTGGAATGCTAGTTTATTGGTCATTGAAAAGTTAGATTACTTAGTTTTTTTTTATTACCTATGATTATTACCCACTTTTGAAAAAAGGGGAAAAGTATGATTACTATAGCAACGTCGATAGAAGTTTATTGACTTATTTTGTTATAGAGGTTTATATGGTGTTCCGAAGAGTTTTAAGTGGCACAATTAAGAAATATGTGCTTTTTAATCGTGTTACTACCTAAAAAACCACCTTTTGAAATTAAAAAATAAACTTTTAAATCGTTTCAAACTTAAATTATGTTGGAAAAAAGTAAATAAATTAGCATTACAGAGTCTACATGTACATAAATATACATGCGTGTCAACTCTTCTAACATCAAACATTCGAAGAAGGATACGAATTTAGCTGAGCCAAACAAATGTTGCAGAGTGTAATTAAACTGGAATGTTACTTGATTAGCTTTGGAGTCAAATCAATCTCACGAAAGTTAGAAGCAGAGTAAAGCTACTTCTGCTTCTAGCAATGCAAACACCTCATGGATACCGAGTTATTGAAGAAATCAAAACTGTGACTAACGTTCTGAGAAGTTTGCAGCACTTGAATGATTTTTGTTTGATATATACTCGCATTTAAGAGCAGATTAAGTCTAGACAATAAGTGTATTGTAATGGTTTTAAGTTACCTTCCGTCTTCAGTTTTACTTGTCTGTGTTTTTCCCACGACCAGGTTTCGGCGCTATTGCTCTATTTTCAAGTAGCTAGGTAACATTTCTAAAATATTTCGTCGGTTAGTAAATGTATCCTTTTTAAAAAGGTGGGTATTATTTTCCTGTACTACTTACTGAAAAATGGCGCAACAGCGCCTAAACCTGGTCGTGAGAAACGCTCAATCGAGTAGAATTGAAGACAAAGGGTGACTTAAAAAATTATAATTTAGTCAAATCAGTTCGTAGGAATTAAAAAAAGAATAAGTTAATAAATTTATACAATTTATTACGCAAGTGAATGTGTCTAGAAAAATATCTCGAGCTGGGAAAAAGTTAGTGGTTGTGAGGGTTCATTTTAAATATTGTAGTCCAAAATCAGTGGGAAAATATAAGAAGTTTCGAATCTTGATATTAACCACAGGCCGTCAAAGATATAGTGTATTTCCGATTAAAGTACTGCTGCAAGCCGATTACATAGCCTACAAGCTATTTCCCTATTAACCATTTTAAATTTACCATTTGATGTGTACATTGTGTATTTGTTTGTATGTCAATTTTATATTCTGTTTTTAGGTTGGGATAGTTAAAAAGCAAAATAGAACCAAAGAGTGCGGTCGTTACAACACAAGTTAACCAAGCAAACAAACAAAAGAATTAACCACTCAGTTTGTCTGTATAATGAAGTTTTTAATTTTTAAGCACCAATTCTATAATCTTGGACTGTATCAGATGATTTGATTAAATTATTTAAAATTGTATTGTTATTCTATATTAGTGTATAGACTTATTGAACCTACACAGAAACTAGATATTTCTTTAGTAATTGAGACATACCTCAGGAAGTTATACCATCAGACAGTGACAATGTTTAAAGCCGGAAGTTGGGAACTTTTTAGGAACGGTGAGGATTTCAGGACCGCTTCCTGTGAATCTTCCGGACAGTTTCAAAAAAACATTAATAATGTTCCCCGCTTAATATTCTTCCATCGAACACTCTTTAATTTTAAGCCTCCTTTAAGTTAGAACCCTTGAACAATTCTCACGCCTTTAGAAATATCAGCCATTACTTAAAGGAAATTACTTATTCTACAAACTTGTTAATACAGCTTTAGATAATTTCAGCTTTATTACTGTACCTGCTCAAATAAAAGAATCCTACCCTAATTGTAAATGTATGCTAAGATGATTCTTAAAAATAATATTAACCGACTTAAAATCTTTTTTTACGTAACAATCAAGGAAAACTACTCATGTCAGGGTAGTTTCCCTACTACTATCAGGGAAACTACCCTAGCTAGGGGGGGATAGGGTGGTTTTTTTATACTATCTGGTTTAACGTAATAAATACAAATATTCTCTTCAACGATTTCAAATTATATAGCTGAATAAAAAGCGGTTCGATTATGAATAAAGGGTTACAACAGCTTCTTTTTCTTCTATGTTGGGACTTTGTGTATGCAACAGACCATCAGTGTTGAAACACCGGATTTTTGTTGAAGTTGGCAGCATTGTGTGGCCTAACAAGCCATGGATGCTGGCAGCACTGCTTGTTATAACTACCCCCACGGCCACGAGGGAAGTGCTCTTGGATAAACACACATGACGAAATAAGAATGTCCAACCACTATTCGTGTAACTCTTTGAAAATGACTACATTTTTTAAATTTACAGAAAAAAGTATAATTATTAAATGGAATATTGGAAAGCTTTGTTTGAATAACGCTCCTTTTAGCTTCAATCTGTATGTACTTTTTAAAAAGATAAATGTATAGCCTACTTATTCCAATCATGTATTACGGTCATTTTTTGCTCTTGAATCTTAATAATCAATGAATCGGAATCGATCCAAACATCATCATCATGTGATCATTAAAAGCTAGGTATAAAAAGATAAACAGTCATTTATTATTGTACCAAATTCAAATCGTAATAATAAAAGCAAGTGATGAAATATTAAACTTATAAAGTATTTGACTGTGGAAATGTAAGCGAATTTACTCATAGTGGCATGAAATAATTACGTAACAATCGTATCTCCATTCATATATCAAATGTTTACTATACAATTATTAACTATAGTCTAAGAAGTATTTAGAGTTACTTTTTATTCCTCAAATTGTTGTTCCTCGAATTTTTAGTCTTAGAACATAAAAACTAAAGAAGGTTTAACGTAAAATCGTTAAAATATTTCGCAACAAAAGAGGCCCTATTAGCTAATGCTTCAAATTGTTAAAACAGTATTTTAGATAACGCCAAAAATAAAATTCGATTAATTTAAGGATACTACATCATAGGCCCTTCCATGTTTCCATTACAATAAGGTGATGCATAAAAAGCTACGTATATGATGTATGTTACAACATTTCAAAAGATTTTGCTCTTTTTTTCGAGTTTATCTTTGGGTGTAGGATCAGAAAAAATGCAAGTAGCTTGTACACACCTATGAAACAACATTTTTTAAAGGGTTAAAAGAACATACCTAATAAAAGAGTCAATACACGTGGTATATTTTCCACCACTAACACTTTTCTAGGGCATACAATGGTTTGGTACATGAATCAAAGCTGCGTTAAACGTTTTCTATAACGTATTGCTGTGTTGAAATAAGAAGCAAGAAAGTAACACATAGTTACTCAATAAGACTTTTACCGTTAAGTTCAAATTTTCGTTAAATTTCTTCAAAAGATTCCTATATATTGACAATTAGAATATATGCATAATATAACTTAAAATTAAATCACTATGTTTACAGATTAGATGTTGATGAAGACCAAGAATTTCTGTATCAAGATAAATATTAATTCTAAAATGTGTTATTAGAATACATCGTCCTACATGAACTATAACACTGCAAAGTGAATCACAAAACACATTGATAGCTCTGACTGTGAGGGAAATATTCCTGTTTCATACATTTTTACTGGTAATAAACTTAAACCTTTTTATTTTTAATTATATTTGCTATTATTATAATAATATCGAAATACTTTTTGGTAGAGATTTTATTTTGGAAAGAATAAATTTGAAATGAATATAAATCATGGGTTCAAATCCATGCAGTTGATTTGGAATGAAATATTTTTAGAGGGCATTCTATAAGTAGGTATCAACTCTTAATGAGATATAAACACAACATTTATATTATTATTAAGATGTAATCAATCTCCAAAAGATCAGTGAAACTCCAATACAGCATTATAAAAATTGAGTTATGTCGGTCTATATTCAGCTAAATTTCAATTTAGAATATCCCCTCACAAATTTAAAGTATGTAAAAAAACCTTGATATAACTAAATACCCCCGTTGCAGCAGACCTGCATACTCAGCGAATTTCAAATGCAAAACAACGTATTTTAAGCAAACATAGCAAGATTTGACATGTTTTGTTAAGCTCCATAAGAATAACATGGGAAATGAGTATGCAGGTTTGCTGCTACAGGTATATTAAAACTGGATGGTTTTAATTCAATATTTAGTAGATCTGAACTAGAAGAATCCATTTACCAAGTTTTATCAAGATATGTTGAGAAATAAGCGAGATATAGAATTTTACTTATTTCCCATAAGGTTAACATTGGGACAACGTACTGTGTTTACCACTTTCAATATCTCGGTAACCAATGGGCATAGAGCAGTGATTCAAAATACTAAATTATTTGTTTTTTTTGAGCTGAATTCAATGGTGCCCACAAAAATTTGATAAATTTTATTTTTCTATGTAAAAAACTCAAAAAACCCATTTTTGGGGGAGTTTATCCCCCTTTACCCCCCTTCCGGTGGTCCGATCGGGCTGGTTCACGAACTCGTCCAATTGATTACCACTTTACATGTCCGTGCGAAATTTCATAAAGATCGGACCATTTTTGCGGCCGCTATCGTGCTAACAGACACACATATATATATATATATATATATAAATTCGAACGAATAGTGTTTTTTGCTTCTGGGGGCCCCAAAACGAAAAGTTATAGTGGTCCCGAGCTTAGGTCTTACCATGAGACCTACGGTAATAGCTTCTTCCCTATAGGGGAAATTCGCTAAAAAGTATGTTTTTCAATTTATTAAAACAGCAGGGAGTATCTCGTTTTGAAAAATGTCCATTTTCAAAAGAAGAGGTGAAAACACATGTTTAGAATGATACAAATCAACAGCAGAGTGAATCATGAAACAGCGATAGCTTTGCTGACGGGCTTAACATTCCTGGTATTACCTTTATATATTCGTTAAATCTCGACATTTTCTCTTTCATTCTTATATTGAATGTCATGTGTTTTCCATCAGAATTAAATTGAAAAATCCAAATAAATTACTAGTCTTCAAATAATTCCCAAACAAACATTCGAATATGTAAAACAGTAGTGGCGATGTGGCGTTTCTGGCCCAATCAAACTTTGACAGGCAGTCAATTTTTTGACAGCTACTTCCTGTCACGTGACCGGAAGTGACGTCATCAGCTGTGACGTCATCAGCTGTGACGTGTATGGGTGGGTATTTAAAGTTTAAATGCCCTGCTGTGCTGGGTATTTAAATTTTAAATGGCCGGAAGTGTGTCAAGGTCGTTTGGGGATGTTTTTAAAAAAGATCTTGCATTTTCGGAAAATCCGAAAATGCAAGATATTTTCTTTTTTTATTTATTTGTTTTTTTTACAAAAGTATTATTTTACAAGTTAGTAAAGTTTGCTCCCAAATTTGAAAAGTAAGTTGTTGTCGGTGCTGAAATTTCTTGTTTATTTTCATTCTTCTTGTTGTTGTAAGTTGGCAAAAACACATTTTTTTCGTTTTGATTGTTTGTTGCATAAAGTTCTAAAGATAAACCAAACCCAGTGGTTATAAGTTGTTTTAGTTCTTCACTAAAAATTTCCAAATCCTTGTAGGTTGTAAGATTGATAGTGTTGTAGTGAATCCCGCGAATGTTGAGAGACATGACTAGAGTTGTTTACTCGACGAGAGGTGTAGCAGGAATGACTATTGCAAAGCCGGTGCTGCAGGTACCTCCGATGGTAGTGGGGGTAGTGGTGGGGGTAATGGCAGGTGTTTGTTTAATCACTTTGAATTTAATCGTTGCCACAATAGACCGAGTCGATGTTGTAATTCTTCTAGTTTATCCAACCGGTTCTTTTGATATGTTTTGCAACTACATTTACAATAGCAGAAAGAATTACATTTTGTACAAGCTTGTCCGTCAACTTGATCTTCAGGTATTCTAAAACATTTTTCTTTGCAACAATAAGTTATAAGTGTTAGATTATTTCTTTTGGATGACATGTTGGTTGTAGCTTGTCTTAAACAGAACTGAGCCTCTCAACGTTAAAGTTTCGTATTTATGTAAAGTATTCGAATAAAACTATCGAATAAAATAATCGAATAATACTATCGAATAAAATAATCTAATAATACTATCGATTAAAAGTTCAAGGTCATCCGTTTGAGGTTTTAAAAAAATACAACATATCAGTATATAAAAACATATACTGATATGTTGTTGTTTTTTATCTTTTTATTTAAAACATTTTTTTACAATGTTATTTTTGTGCGATGTGCAGAGTTAGTTCCGTAGAGTTGTTTCCGCTCATTCCGTGTGACACCAAATATAATGATCCTGGTTGAATTTCCCGCAGATCTTCATTTTGCAGCAACTGGACGAATCGTTTTGGAAGATATACTTGAAACTTTGGTTCATCACCCGGTGTATATGGTGCATCGGATAAAGATGCGACGACTGCGTCTCCATGCGTTGTATCAATTTTCTTCATTTCATGAACAATATAATGTTTCTGTTCTTTTAATTCTGAACATTTCTTGATAATTAGAGTATTTGATTTTGAATGCAAGTTGAATTGTTCAACTAAACATTGGAGAAACTGTTGTGATGCCATCCTTCACAGGAGATGTTGTCTGTTCGGAGTATGGAGTTAGACTGATACTCGGGGTGTGTTGCCTCTTCGTTTATATAACCTTCGGAACCCCCACTACATTCTTCCGTTTGTTGTTGTAAGTAAGCAGCCAAGTGATACGCGTTTTGTAATGCGCATTGAGATTGGTTGTGTTTCGGATTTATTGTAGAAACACAAATATTTCTAGCATCAAAGTGAAATGTTTTGTCCACTTTTATGTTTAAAACTTCTTTGTTTGTGTACTGTCGTATCCAATTCTTTTTTTCCAATCCTCTGGTATATATGTGTGTAAATTGTTTGCAAAAATGAAACATAATTTTGTGTACATTGTTGTACGGTAGGAAACCTTCATACCAATGGATATGATGAAAATTATTTGTTAGCCATCTGTTTGTTATTTTAGCTTTTGACTTTAGTTCATGGACAGAACACGGTGCTTCAAATAAAAACGGGTATGCTACTTGTGTAAGCAAATCCAAAATTACCAATTCTTTTATGATAAATCTATCATCGTTTCCGCGAAATGCTTGAAATTCAATTACACAAGGTTTTGCTGCCATTTCTTCATCCTGTCTGCTCATCATGGTGTCTGCTGATCAACTGTTTTCCACACCACGGTAGGTTAGATATATATATATATAAACCAGGCCGTACAGTTGTAGGCGCGTTGGTGTATTTTTAACGTGGGCACCATCCCCAGTAGGCCTACCCCACGGTTTATTCTTTTGTTAAATTACATTGTAGTTTTAACCTAGCAAAGTTTCTTCTTCTGTATTATTGTTGTTGGTGGTTTCTTCTTCTGTACTGTTGTTGTTGTTGTTGGTTTCTTCTTCTGTAGCCTCCGTTGCAACTTCGGTAAAAGGTTCAAAGTTTCTTAACTGCCTCCACATTTCCACTTCGTGAGGTATTCTATTAAAGATGGATGTATCTATTGGTCCGTATTGTAAAGTGCTTTCTGGTTGTTTTTCGCATGCATCTACCAGATATTCCTTAATAACAGAGCTTGAAAATACTAGTTGTTTCATATACCTGGTAATAGGTGATGTTGCATAGTTTAAAATGTAAAATTCTTCACGTGTTAGAAGAATTTTATTTTCAAATTGTGTCGAGTCTCTAATTCTTACTTGTTGTTGACCACGATGTTTAATAATATCAATTTCATTGTCACAATCCAAAAGTCGAATGTTAGTTTTTCTTCCAAAGAAACTGTTGGCTAAATAACATTCAATAAGATGTAGATGTTTTAAAAAGGAATCCCAAGCATTTTCTGAAAATAAAACCATCTTTGTTCCATGGCTTAGTATTACTGCGGGAGAGTAGTCTAATGATTTTACCAATCCTATCGACACACTTTTACTCATGCAAGATGAAATAGGATAAAAGATGCGAAGGAAAACTTCAGTTAAAATGTTTGGTGGAATATTTTCTTCAAGTTTTCTTTTCTTTCTTACGTTTGTTTTATTATTTTCCAACTTTTTATTTTGTTTTCCAAACTTTAAAAAGTCATCAATTTCCTTTACAATATTTTCTTCAAAATGTTTATCATCATTTTCCAATAAAGGTGTTGTTTCGGAAACGTCTTGTACAACTGATAAAGAACTCATTTTGTTTATAATGCTGTAGACGATGTTACCCATACAACTGTAGACAGTAAACTAAACAATTTTCGTTCCCGCTCCTGCTTTTATAACCGAGTGGTGGGGGTATTTTTTTTCCTTTTCATTTTACAAAACTGCTTTTACAATTCCTGTTAAAGGTGTATGTGTAACAATTTTATCATGTAAAATTAAACAATAAGCAGATGTATCTTTGGGTACATTTTGTTCAAATTCCATTTCTATTTTTATATCTACACTGGAAGATTTTACAGATTCGTTTTGTTTTGAACAATCAACTACAACAATCGGATAGTTAGATTTAAATTGGTTTGGCGTTAATAAAGGTGTGTTTGTTTTTCCATAATATGAATTTTGGAATCTTGCGTACATATCGTACAAAACGCTAAACCTGTCTTTTGTAAAGTTTATGTTGAAGTTGTCGTATGGAAAGAATTGAGAGTTTAGAAACACCTTAAAATTTGTAAGTTTGCAATGATCAAATTCACCAGCATGTTTAGTTATTTCGTTTCTTCTTTTTGTTTGTAATCCAAATATTACATATCTTGCCTTTTCCAAATGAGTAGAAGTTTTTACAGTCCATGTATGACGTTGTGTTTCCGGTAAAACCGGATATTCATGAAACTCCCAACTTCTAAATGGTATTACGATATCACGATCTGATTTTAAAGTTCTTAATAATGAAATTCTATTCTGATCGTTTAACCGTACATGCGGTACTCTCCAAACAATTTTGTCTAATTGCATTTTCCATTCTAAAGTAGCTTCCGTTGTTCCATCAGTTGCTTGAATAATATCTTTGTCGTTTGATGATCTTAACAAAACTAATTCTTGTTTTACGTTTATTATTATTTTTCGGTAATCTTCGGCAAAGCCTAAAAGTAATCTTAAAGGAATGTAAAAGTCAAAATTGCCTGAAGTGTTTGGAGTGATTGTACTGGAATCGGGTGCTACCCATCCTGCGGCGGCCAGCATATTTTTTTCACTCGGTGTTAAAGATGCTAATCCTTTTAATGTACTTGTAATTCCCACCTTTTTTGTTGAATCTACTGTAACTCCGGAAATTTCATATCTTATTTCATCAAACAAATATGCCATGGGGTTATTTATGAACGGAACAGTACTTGCAGTGCTTCCATCTCTTTTTGTTACTCTTCCTTCGATATACAAATAACTTTCACATGGAAGTGTATAAATATCCTGTTGTTGTATGGGAATTCTAATTTCATCATTATTATTTAATTTTGATGAAGCGTAAGGGTTGTGCGTATGATATTCCTTTTCCCATAAGGTTTCGTCGAATGTCGGACCCTGCGCTATATCCAATATTTCCATTATTAATAAGTTTTAATCCAATTTCTTCTAGAAAACGAATGTTATCACTTGTTAATCCTTCTATAGCTGAAGTGCTACTGACTTGTTTACCAGTCAGCTCTTTCTTTTTAAATGATAACCCCATTGTTATACGGTTGATTTTATATGTATTCGTATAGTTATAGGTTCGTCTCTAAAATCAATATGATTTCCGTCTTGATCTAGTATGTTCACCACAATGTCTGAAATAAAACTGGTGTTTAACGGTAGGTACACCAAGTTTTGTGGCTTTTCCACAATTTTAAAACCCGGAGCGACCGTTGGATAGAATGTGTGCAATATATGAGTATTTTCACCATCTCTATAAGAACCATGTATAATATTACATGTAATATCTATACTGTTAACTTTCATTATTGTTACAGTTCTAGCACCTGAATGGTTAATATTAGGTTCTAAAATTTTTGTTGTTTTAGGAAATCCTAATAAACTACCAATTGAATGTTCTTTGCTAAAATCTATATAATATTTAGATTTAATTTCAGCTTTCATAGTATTGTTATTTCCTTTTATTGTTATATTATCTTTTCCCATATGATTTTGTATCGCTTCATTTATATCATCAATTTCATATGCTCCAGTGGGTAAACTAAATACTTGTATATCTGAATATTTGTTTGTATTTTTATCTTTTGTTTTGTAATAATGTATTTTGTCATTAACATTTTCAGTAACGTTGGGAATAGAATTATAAGTTGTTATATCTAATAATGCGGCTTCCCATAATTTATCTTTTTCCAAACGTAACGCAGGGAAAAGAACACTTCGCAAAGTAGATGAAGTTCCAGTTAATGATACTGTATAGGAAGACATCTTAAAGTTGACTAACGCTTTTTGTTAAAAAATCTAAACATAAATGTCCACAGATTACCGTATCATCAGGTTGCTCTCTTTTATAATTGTATAGTACATTTTTAGCTGTTTTAAAGTAATATTGTAGTTCTTTTGGTGGTGGGAGATTACCAAAACTATCAAAGTAGTAAATAGTTGATCCTAGTTTCTTATAACATACCCAATGAGTGCCTGATCCTTTACTATTATCTAAATTTACTATTCCGGTTTCATTTTTCCATATTTTAACAGGTAATGCATCTTTCATAAACACTCCTCTAAAAAATGGAATTTTTAAACAAGAAACATAAGTAATTAATTCTTTATCTGTTAATTCTTTATTTGGAATTAGTAATTGTTTTTTTCTGTTTAATACACACGATACGGTCTTAGGTATAATCCTCCTCCTTTTTTTATCATTGACCATATTGTTTGTTTCTTTTTATTTTTACCTGCGGTGGATCGTCGTTTTCTTCTTATATTTCCTCCACGTTTCTTTGCAGGTTTTCTTCTCCTTTTTCCACCTCCTTTCTTCTTTCCACCTCCAAACATCGTTTTACCCTTCATTGCTGCTGATACCGCTAAAGCTGCTGCTTTTTCACCGATACTAGCGTCACTGGATGTTACTCTTTGCCAAGCTTTTTCAGCAAGTGCTCTATCCGCTATTGATCTATTTTTAGTATCTGCAAACTTTGAATATGCTATATCGTGTTGTTTGCAGGCTTGATCAAGTTTATTTATTCCAAGATCTCCTCTAGCAAGTCTTTTTTTCAATTTTGTTCCTGGACCACAATATTGATAACCTCCTGGTAAATGTAGTTCTACAGGTAATAAATCGATAGCTTTGTTAACTATAGCTCCAACCGGCTTAGTAACAAGAGAAAGTGCTGTTGATGCTATTCCTCTTCCTCTCTTTATAACGTGTCGATTATGACTGATGCGTTGAACTTTCAACATGGTTTTTTATAGTGAAAGGAAATGCCAATACTTGTTTATTTTATAAATTCTTTATAATGAATGATGCACTTATTCTTTGACATTGTTTATTTATAATAAACATGTATTTTGTTTATGGGTAATAAACTTTTACCCAGTCTTTTGGTAGGATTGTATCCTTTTTATCAACATCAACTTGAGCAAATCTTAAATTTCCAGTTTTCATATTTAAAAAATATTTTTCTATAACATTTTTCTTAACCCAATGTAGTTTTTGATCAGCTTTTATGGGCTTTATCGTATTATAAACATCATATAACACTACACTTAAGAGTCTTATAATGTAATTTACATTAACAGCATCAACAATATCAATAGGGTCATCTAAGCTAGTCAATCGCAAGTTTTGACAATGAAAAAACTTTTTGTGTTTTTCTGTTCTTAAGCATCTTTCACGCCATTCTTTTACTCTAACTGCATCACTGTCATTTACTCCCATTCCAACATTAAATAGTGGTCTTTCTTTACAATCAAAGCCTTGTTGACCAAGTCTTGATGAAATTTCTTTTAATGCAGGAACTTGTCCAATTGTTGCTACATCAACATCATTCAACCCTTCTTTAACATTAGTAATTATTTTTGCATCCGCATCCCATTTGTTATTGTTTAATTTCATTATTTGACTTATTGTAGCTGCATCTGATTTTGCAGTTCCCTCCTTAACGTTAGTTAACACTTTATTTTTGCAATCAATTGACTTAATATCATGTGTAATACAATGATCTGTAACATATTGAAGGTTTACCGCATCTTTCATATCTTTAGGGTCTCCAATATCGTGTATTACAAAGTTGTAAAAGGAAAATTTATCTGTTTTTTCAGGTATGACTGAATGTAAATACTTTTTGGTAACTGAATCTTGATCATGAACAGGATCTGCTATATTGGCTATTCTAAGATCTTTTGCATCATATGCTTTATTATTACTTTTAGGATCATATCTTAAGGTTTGGTTTATGTACCACATTAAATATTCTTTATTTACCGAATCATTCTTATCTATTGGTTTTGGAAGATTTGCAATTCTATAAAAATTAGCGTTATACACTTCATTTTGAAGCTTTAAGCTAGGTAATGTTTCACTTTTTAAAGTTTTGAAATTTACTGCATCATTATCATCTTTTGGATCATTTACAAACTTTAAACGTTTGTTACTTATATCATAATCTCCATCGGATGTTAGTGGTAAACCACCTCTTTTTCCATAAGATCCTGATTTGCTTCCAGTTTCGGAATACCGTCCAAACTTATCCACACTCATGGTTATACTGAATATTTAATCAGTTATACTTGTATTATATATACTCATATTTTTTTATGCAATTACTCCTCGATTTCGCAGTTCGCCGACCAAAGCTACCCATTCATTTTCTAAACCACTATGTCCGGCTTGTTTAGCTTCATATATCAACTTCATTCTGTCAACCAATTTGTTTATATCGTTGTAGTATATTATATTAGTATCATACAAGTTTTTTAATAATCCTTTTCCTGATAAACTTGATTGATTTGTTTTTCTTCTTTTATGTAAAATATTTATTTCAGCAGAAGATAATGATTTTCTTTTTATGGGTTCCCTTCTTTTTGGTGGGAAAAGTTTAGCAATAATAGTTTTATATTTTTCTGATGCATTTCTATGAACATTGAAATTTTTAGAATAATTTTTCTTATGTGCATTTGTATCCTCCAATATTTGTTTAAAAATGTTTAAATCCTTTTTAGTATATTTATTAGGTTTCGGCTTAAAAATAAGTTCAAACAATCCTTTTGTACCCTTGTATTGTTTATTATTTATAATAATATTGTCATGTTCGTCTACATCAAGTTTGCTATCTCCAATCATTAGCCCATTTTCTTCTATTCTAGCACCAAAAGTATGATATTTTCGAGTTGGTTGTGCAGAATGTAACATTTTTAATACAAATTGTCTTGCAAGCGGCCCTTTATACGCAATATCCGAGCCCAATTTGCTCAAGTTGGATGGATTAATAGGCTCTTCTTCTTCTTGTTGTTCTTCGCTTGTAGAAAGACCTTCTTTTTCTGTTAAAACATCCGTTTCTTCACCTAGTTCGCTTTCTTCTTCAGTTGTTTCTCCTTGTTGTGTAAAACTTGTATCACTTTCATATTCTTCTTTTTGTTCAAATTTTGAAATGGGTAAAATAGCATCTCCGGAAAAATTAAATGTTGAATGTTTAACATTTTGTCCTAATTGTTTTAATGGCTCAGTAATAGGTTTAAATGTTGATTCCAGAAATTTCTCTCTTTCACTTATTCCTAATCTTAACGCTCTGTTTTTATGTCTAATAGAATCACTAAGTGATTTTATTTCTTTTAATAGCTTTTCCTGATTAACCATGTTTACACCATGAAGACTTGTACGATAATGTTGTTAATTAATGTATTAAAACAAATTTATCAAAACCTATGCGGTAACGACCATCTGTTATAGCTTTATCTTTCATAATTACCAAAAATCCATATTTTTCCGCCCAAGCTTTTCCACAAAGCTCTTTGAACTTATCAAATGACATATCAGCATTTACATGATCGTTGTATATATGTTTTAGGTTTGTATCGTCTTGTTTGAATAAAACTAAAATATTTGCATTGTCTCTAATTAGTTGTTTTGGAATTTTGCTATATGTTTGTCCGATATATATGCTATCAATATTATTATGTCTTCCCATGGCAAAATAGTTTCTAATAGTATCATGATTTTCACTAGATACATCATCAAATACAAATACAGAATACGGCTTAGCCTGGTCTGGTTGCATAACACTGTCACTAGCATTAAATTTGTAATAGTTAACATCGGGCACATCAGTCAGGATCTTTTCCAACAATTGATACTTTGGTTGATGTAAGGACTTTGAAAAAATATATAGGTTATTAAATCGCAATCCTTTTGTGTTTGTAATTAAGTTAAACACAACGTTAGTTTTGCCACAGTTTGAAGGACCGCTGACTATACATCGTACAGTGTTTGGAAATAAACTGCCGTGTTTACCATTGTTGATTTTAACGTTATCTACGGTTAAATCATCAATGTTATTAATATTAAATTTATCTTTATGGTGAACAATCTCCATCTTATTCAAAGGCAGAAGAGTAAATAAGTTTATTTAAAACTAAATCAAATCTTTTATAGGTATCCACGAATCTTCAGTTTTATCAAACCCCAACCAACGTACTTTAACTTGGTCTTTTTTCCTTTGCAACACCTTTTCAACAAGATAAACATCGCCTACTGTTGACTTTAACAATTCATGTCCGTAAAAACCGCCTTGTAACAAATTTCCTTTGTTATCTTTTAAAATATAAGTTTCCGGTACAGTAGGTTGTACTTTATACACTGTAAAAACTTCATTTGTCCAATTGGGCAGGTATTTTTTTAGTAAACACTCCTTTGTATTTACTAATTCGAACTTTATCATTTACATTAAATTTTCTTGGTTTTCTTTGTTCCGCTTTTGGCTGTGTATTTTTTTTAATTCGTTGTAAAACTAGTTTAGCGTTTTTCTTATTCACTTTGTTAGGTGCCATACCGATAGTTCTATGAAACTTGTTGTTGTAATCGCTTATTAATTTTGGTAAGATATCAACCCATACGTAAGAACCTCTTTTCGAAAACATTTTATACATTGCACCTTTTAAGGTTCTATTAAATCTTTCAATTATAGCTGCCTTTTTCTCAGAATTTGTGGAATAATGATTTATGTTATATTTTTTCATTAACAAGGCAAAATGTTTATTAAAAAATTCTTTCCCATCATCAGTTTGTAAATGTTTAATTTTATTTTTATCTCTTTTTATAGCTACTTCCATAGCTTTTGTTATGCTGTTACCAGTTTTGTCTTTTAATGGCAAAGCATCTGCAACTTTAGTAAAACAATTAATAATCGTAAGTATGTATTTAAATCCTTTATTTATTTTACTATGCGGTTGCATTTCAATTAAATCTGCTTGATATAAATCATTTATTCCTTTTACAACAGTATTTCGTCGTGGAAACTTTATTCTTGCAGGTTTATGAAGTTCATTAACAATCTTTTCCTTTAAGTCTGTCATGATGATTTTACTAACAAAGTCAAGTTAGTATTGAGTGTTTCTTTTTCTGCATCCGCTTTTATAGTTCAAGGTCATTTCAACATATTTTAAAAAAAGGGGAAATCACAGCGAGCATGCTGTGATTTCCCCTTTTTTTCTTTTTTTCTTTTTTTCTTTTTTTTATTTTTTTATTTTTTTTCTTTTTTTTCTTTTTTTCTTTTTCTTTTTACTCATTGATAGGATTGAGAGAGTAGTGGCCGAATGGTAGAGTGTGAATTTTGTCTGGAAGAATGTGTCGTTTGTCATCATTGGAGCAGAGTGCTTTTTTCACTTCTGTTACGCTGTACAGTTGATGGTTGAAACTTCTGATGGTGTTGAATTTTGCAGTTATAGTCGTTTCTTCAAATAAGCATTGCTTGTAGTGTTCAAAATTTACATTCTTCTTAAGATACAAACTTTTTACTCCCTTAGCTTTTTTAATAATATTGTTTTCTTCTTTATGCAATTGTAGTGAATACAATTTTGACATTAGTGCAATAAGTTCTTTCAGTAAAATTCCATTTGCTTCGTCTTTAAATTTTCCAAGTTTCTTTTTGTTCCGATCATTGTCATAATTTAAATGATCTTTTGGATAGTCACTAAAATCAAATTCATTTTTGTGAACAAATGTTCGAAGATCCAAATACATATCTTCAGTAAGAATCCAGTAGATGAAAGCGTCCGTGTCCATGTAGGCGATTCCGATGTTATCTCTACCGTAGAAGGCGACCATTTTGTTGTAGTGGAAATCGTACATGTGGGTTTTGGAAATATCCAAGATTGACATTCCAACGTACAACGGACGATCCATTTTCACACTTGTCTTCTTCATAGATACTGCCACAAGGTTTTCATTGATGATAACGGATGTTTCAAAGTTTGGTTTTTGTACAAGTTTTTCTAGTTTTATAGGATCTGTAATTAATTTAACATTTTTGTGTTTTCTTTTGTTTTCCAATGTTTTTCCAAATATCGCGTTATTCATTAATTTAAAAAAGTCCTTTTGAAATGTTGATGTTGCAGCTGCTCTTCTTCTGGTGTTTGAATCAATGTACGGTTTTAACCAGCAAGATTGGGAAAATTTTAAAACTCTATGAATTTTGGTTATACGTAAACCCAATTGGAGTGCTTGTTGAACAACCCAAAAGTGAGCTACGTATCTTTGTTTATTTTCAAGAGTCATCATTAATTTTGGATGTTTGCCAATTGGTGAAACTTCTGTTTTTGCAAGGAGCGGAAGATCGTAATGAAGATCATGCAAGTGTTCTGGATATTCAAAGTCACAGTCCAATATGTATCCGGTGTCTCCGTCTTTTGAAATTTGCGAAATATCACCAATAGAGTCTGGATTAACCCATTCAAAGTTTCCAAAAGGAAGTGGATTAGACATGGCCCATCCGTATAAATTGTTGGCATCGAAATATCCTAAGAACACTGATGGTTTTTCTTTATCGTAGTTTGGAAGATATTTGTTGTTAGCTTTAACATGTCTAGTAACACTTTGGGTCAATCCACCTCTAACGCCCGATTCGATCATCAACACCATGTCAATATCTGTTAATAATTGAAGGTTGCACTTTGTTTCTTTTAGCATAGCTTGCCAAGCTAGTCCTGGAGAAGTATAAGAATGAAGAGGGTCTAATCCGTAAGCTTCAAAGCAGGTGTTTCTAAATTCTTCCATCACATCGCAGAGAAGGGTCACATCAAGTTTTACATAAAAGTCAGAATAATCTCCCAGAGTGTTCATTTCCAATTCGTCCCAAACTCTGCATGCGTGTTGATAGTCTTCAGGTGAAATGTCCAAATCGGTAAGTTTACTTTTGAAAGCTTCTGGTGGAGGAAGTGACGTTTCTTGAAATTTATGTAGTCCATCGATGTAATCATACGGGAAAACTCCTTTCCGAAGAACCAAATCCATTTTTTCTGCAGGTACAATTTTGCTTGTTTCTATTAAATTTTGTCTTCTTAAATTTTCAGAAAGTTTCATAAGACTGGAAGGCATAAATCGAAAAGAATCAACAAATCTAAGTTTAATTTTGCCCACCTTTTTTGAAAAGCTTATAAATTTTTCCATAGTTTGTGCTATAACGTCTATTTCACCGTTGTCTCTTGCTAATTCAGGAATGATAAAATGTCCATCGTATCCGCTAAGATTGTGAAAAACGACGGGAATAAAAGATGGTAGTTTGTAGTTGATGTTACATCCGTTGCAAGCTGCACCTCTGTAGGCTCCTGTCAGATGGTCATGGTCGCGAACTTTAACTTTAGTTTCTGTAAATTGATTGTTACACAAATAGCATGTTGTTGTCGAATCATAAAGATAAATTTCTTCCGGTGTCATAGGTGACATAGGAACCACATTGCTATACATTGCTTCCACTTTCCCAGCGATGTCGTATAAATCATCAACAAAGTATCGAGCTGCTTCTTCTCCACGATAGATCTTTGGTGTAGATGTCAAACCATATTCTTGAAGATGTTCTTCAGGCAGAGTGGATTTTACTATTAAACAGTAGCTGTTTGGTTTGTGAAGTTGATACTTTGTTCTGCTTGTAATTTCCTCTCCTTCTTCTTGTTCAAGTGGAAGCAATGAAGATTCAAAATCTGCATACACTACAACGGGGATTCTGTATTGTTGGATAACTTTATCAAATTTTACTTGTGATCTGCTAGGGTGTGGTAATTTAATTCTTACTTCATAGTTTCCATTGCATAATCTTTTATGTTCTGTTAACCATTCTGAACCTCCTCTTCTTAAAGGTTTGTTTACAAAACAGAAACATCTTTTACAAGTTGTTTTTGGTTGTTCACGTTTTGATAACTGTTTGCAAACTAGAGCTTCAAAATCTTTAATATATACATAATGTGAGATATCACCTTTAGTTATAAATAATAAATCAGTATGATCTCTGCGTTCGGTGGGTGTTATACGTAAGGGATAGACATTGTTGGATGAATCTAAGCCAAAGATGTTTACAGATGCAAAAGGATTTTTCTTTTCAAATTTTGATATGTCTTGAATTGAAACAGGATAAGTCATGCCTTGAAAGTTATACATATAGGAAACCTCATCGTATGCTCTACTCGGTCGTTCCACATGATCTTCTACATATTTTGCAAGCATTGCATACTTGAAACATTCAGCATTTTCATTTTGTACATTAACACAAGATTTGGTTACTCGAATCTTCCTTGGCAAAGCAATATAACTACTACCTCTCATTCCATATCCATGTTTATGAACTCTCACATCTAAGCTTGTTATACTTAACAAACTCCATCCAGAACCTCTTCCTTCATGTTCTTGTAATTTTGTTAAAAGTTCTTCAAAACAATCATCCACAATTGAGCTTATATCCGATGCAAACATGATGGTTTTGTTTTTAGTTAAAAATCCTCTTGGTGATGTTTCATTCTGAACATTTGTAAATACAGTATCTAATAATATTCCAAACTTTATAAAATTTAATCTTCTTAGTTCATTCTTCAATGTTTCTGTTACTAATGTTTTTGCTTTCAATATAAATTGTGCTAGTTGCAATTGAGCATTGTCAATCTTAAAATGAGTTACTACACTGCCTGGTAAAGCTCGGGCGTATAATTCCACATCCAAAGATGGTCCGGGTGCGTATTGAATAACACTTGGTCTTGAATTTAGTTGTTGTTGATGGGTAGCCAGCATTTGATCTAATTCTTCCAAATCTTCTTCTTCTGCATTGTTTCTTGTTTCGTTGTTATGGTACACTTCTTTGTGTATTTGTAGTAAGTTTTCATTTTCAAAAGATTCTTCACAACTGATGCAGTAATACATGACGTAGGTGTGCTCTCCACAAAAGTTGCAGTAATAATAAGAACCACTCTTAAACTACCCCTATTTATAGCACTACCCCCACCACTTTTTCTGTATTAAACACAAAAAGTGTTAATAACAGTTAAATTTCTTATATTTCAAAACTCCTAAGTGTCAAGGTCAAATAATGCAAGTTTAAAAAAACATCTAAGTGCCAAATAATGCAGGTATTAAAAAAATCTAAGTGTCAAGGTCAAATAATGAAAGTTTTAGAAAAAATCTAAGTCTCAAGGTCAAATAATGGAAGTTTTAAAAATAATTCTAAGTCTCAAGGTCAAATAATGGAAGTTTTAAAAAAATCTAAGTGCCAACGTCAAATAATTTAAGTTCAAAATAATACATATATTATGCGTCGTAAGTGTGATCATCATTGCTGTTGTTTAAATATGTTATTTCCAAATCGTTATCGCTTTCATCTTCCTCCATGTCCGATGCCGGAAACAAACGTCGCCGAACAAGAGCATGTATATATTGTACTGGATCATAGTTAATTGTTACAACATGTGTTAACGGTGTTTCTTCGCCTATTGCTACTGGTACTTCCAAAATATTTTCTTCATCACTTGTAGCATCAGACGTAGCATCGGATGTAGCATCGGATGTAGCATCAGATGTATCTTCTACTGGAATCAAACTATTTTCAAAAATACTTTCGTCATCCGTTAAGTCTTCTGGTTCAACTATTTTATATATTTTTTCACAAATTGTACATCCAAAAGGAAAATTGTTGTCTGTTGGAGGCATTATAAAAGAAACTTGATATTGTAAAATAAATGTTGAAGCAAATGTTTGAAAATTTTTCTAAGTCCGAAAGTATTAATTATTAGGAAGTTTTACAAGTCCAATGTAAAGTAAAAATAAAGAAAGAAGTGTTGTTGCCTGTTTAAACATTTGCAAAAGAATGATAGGTTTGAAAATTTTTCAAAGTCCTAAAATATTAAATATTGAGAAGTTTTAACACTTAAAATATTTACAAATCCAATGTAAAGTAAAGAAAGAAATGTTGTTGCCTGTTGGAACAATGGCAAAAGAATGATGGAAACCAAACCCGCAGTAAGGGTCCTGTGGTTTGGGAGGGGGTAAGCGAGGAGGGGGGATGACCTCAAGCCGAGTTGGGGTCCGGGATCTGCGCGTGTGGTTCGGCATCAGTTGCTCGCTAGACAGTGAGGTGGTAACATGTTCAGAAGGCGCCCTGAACATTTTATCATTTTTGCTGTTTGGTGAAAATATCTTGGTGTTATTTGTATAATAACATCTTGACGTAGGACTGATTAATTTTAAGGCATGGTAGTTGTTTGTGCTTGTAGATACCCTAGGGTTTGTAGTTTGTTTTTAATTTGCTGGTTTGGTAGTTAGTATTATTTTAAAATCTTTCTTTTACTTACAATATATTTCTGCCTGGAATGTTTAAATTTAAAGTAAAATTTTTGTTTTTAGGAATGTTATATGATATGTTTTTAATACCTTTCTATTCCAATTTCCTTTTTCCAACAAGCTTGTTGAGGGCATTCCCTCTCTTGTCTTGTACTCCTTTTTAGTTAGGGACACCTTTCAATTCCAATTTCCTTTCCTTTTTTCCTTCCATCTTTTGCATGGTAAAACCAATAATGGTAAAACCGGCAACCGCTTTTGTAGTGATTACGCTCACCAAAGCGGGTCACTTACAACCTCTATACGTGCTGGATGGGTAGTTCGCCTACCTCCGGAGTTTCGCTAGACCTCAGTTGTTCTGCGTCGCTAATGGCGAGACACTGGCTCCTTTAGTGTTAGGAAATAAAAAACATATTTGTATAACATTTTTTCCTAAATTTAATTAAACAACTTGCTATTTCAAAATAACATTTTTGTTTTAGCTTAGCGTTGTGCGCTTATGGTGAGGTGTGTGAGTTCGCTTACGTGATGATCACACTGTAATCATGATGTGCAGCGCTGGGCTGTCTAGCTATTTTTTTAAACTAAATTTTATTTCTTTATTTTTTTATTTTTATTAATTCTTAAACTCTAGGCAGATTGTATTGTAAATTAGCTTTTCTTCTTTTAGGTTTCCGGGGGTGTACGGTTCTGTCAAACCGTACACCCCCATTTTCTTTTTAGTTATCGAATGACCTTGACCTACTTATTTTCAAGGTCAACAAAATGACTTAGCGAAAATTTCTAAGTCTCAAGGTCATTTATATATAGGTAGATTTAGCTTTTCTTCTGTTAGGTTTCTGAGGTGTACGGTTCTGTAAAACCGTACACCTCCATTTTCTTTTTAATTATTGAATGACCTTGACCTATTTATTTTCAAGGTCAATAGCAGTTAGCGAAAATTTATAAGTGTAAGAAGTAGGTCAAGGTCACCAAAAAATACCCTATGAACGGGGGAATAGACCGCTAAGTAATTCTTTTAGAATTACAAAGTGGTCTATTCCCCCGCTCCTATTTTTTTTTTATTTCATTTTTACACTAACCTCTCAGTTTTAACAAAAGGAGGTATTTGTTGTGCGCACTGCATAATGTTTGATTTACACAACACATCTTTTACCCTTTTTTAATAATATACGAACATTGTTCTTTTTTAGGACTAGATTGTAAAAAGTAAAAAGTCATTTTGTTATCCCGCTTTTATAAGAAATTAACCCTCCATTGTAAATTTTGAAAATAGGTCAAGGTCATTCAAAAATACCCTATGAGCGGGGGAATAGACCGCTAAGTAATTCTCTTGGAATTACAAAGTGGTCTATTCCCCCGCTCCATTTTTTTTTGTCTTGTGTTTAATTTGACCATTTAACTTTATCAGATGGAGATTTTCTTACTAAATAATAATGAACATTACTGATATTTGGAATTTGAAGATTTACTGGTAATTTGAGCAAGTAGAGTTCATCACAACATCTAAGAACAACATCCCTGTTACTGATCTTTTTTACAAAAACATATTTGTGGTTTAATTTCAATCTGTTGATTTTAATTCTTTTATAGTTTTCAATTTTTTCTGGCAATTCACTTTTGGAAGGTTCAATTTTGACTTTTTAGAAGGTTGAATTTTGACTTTTTCGGAAGGTTCACGTTTGTTATGCAAATTACACAATTTTTCACCTACACTACACAACTTCACACACCTTTCACCTTTGTTCGCTCCTTTTTTTAAAATATGAGCACATTGTTCTTTCTTAAAACAGGATTTTCTTAATTTTTGAAGTTTTTGAAGTTTTTCAGAAATTTTTTTAGGAGATTTTTTTGGTGAAGATTTTTTTGGAGAAGGAGATTTTTTCGGTGAAGATTTTTTTGGAGAAGGAGATTTTTGTTTCACAATAGAAACAACAGATGATGATGATGTTCTTGATGACGAGGAAGAAGACCTGGACGAAGACGAAGTGCCTGCCATAGCGCTGGATCCTAAGAAAGTAAAGATTACTCTGTTTACCCTGCCTTTATAACAGCTCCCCACCCATTTACCCCCTCTACTTTTCGACGTCAAAAAAATATTCATCCAAGCTTTCTAACAATGGCAAGGAAACAGTTTCAAAAGGTTGATACAAAATTTCATAAATGTCTTGGTTTAAATTTTGCGAAGTTTGAAGATATTCTTCTATTTCCTGTACAAATTTCTGTTCGAATTGTTGGAATTCTTCTATATCCTGTAAAAATGTCTGTTCGGATTGTTCAAATTCTTGTTGTTCTAAGTTAAATGTTGGTGATTTTAAGTCTTCTTCCAATTTTTTAATGTAATCTATTGCATTTTGAACTATAGATTGTCTGTTAATTTTTTTTTGTTTTTGACTTTCCGGTACAACTAATTTTAATTTTTCAAAAGCTTTTTTTAATCTGTGTTGTCTTCTTTGTTCCCTTCGGTTTCTACTTAATCTTTGATCAATCAGGTATTTTAGGAAAGATTCCATAACGTTTTGTTGATTCAAAATGTAGCAAACTATTAATTCTATAAAGCTTCTATCCGCTCAATATATAGTGGAAACCCGGGGGGAGGGGGAATCACCTTCGCCATCAAGGTGATTGGTACGTATTTAAAGCTTTGAGGTTTGCATAGCCAGACCATAACTATGAGCTCCTTGTACGAGTTGTGTCTGCAGCGTATCTGCACCGATAACCCTATGCTCCGGCATATCAGAAGGGTGTCAGAGCCGCTGCCGCCAATTTTGCAAGGAGAGCTCATTTATGAGCATAAAAGACGATGCGTCTACAAAACCAAAATTTGGTTTGAAGGGCCAAATGTTGGCAGAATATGTGCCGTATGTCACATGGTACGTTTTTTCATTAACTGCATTGTTTATTTTGTTAACAATATATTATTTTTTTTTAATTTCTTTAAACTAATAATTTTTTTTTCAGGCGCTTCCTCTTGCCGGCCCGGGGGACGAGCTTTATCGAACTATTGCTTATAGAAGCGGAATAATTGGGTATAAACTACAAATGCCGGCACCTCAAGAAAAATGTCATCTCTGCAATTTCTGCCCCCTGGCAAAATATGAAATTAATTGTATGTGTTTATAAACACATATAATTATGAGAAATTAAATAGGGACGGGGAACAGAGCAGTTTGTGGTCTAACCACTTACTGCTCTGTTCCCCGTTCATAGGGTATCTTCAGATGACCTTGACCCACTTTTAAAACTTTATGGTGGGGAAAATGTATATATAAACCGTGGATTATATGAAGAGGCATCACTTCCCTCACCGATAATCATGGAAAGTTTCCGTATGTTTTACAATGTTTTTTGCACTCCTCAACAACATATTCAATTTATGTTAAATTTAATCCATGTCCTCCAGAATATTAATTTTCTTACGATTAATGTTACTGGGGAAAGAATGGTAAATTTAACATATCAACGTTTATTAGTTACCATCAACCCTTTCGTAGATCCGAATTGGTTTTCAACACTTGAAACATACATTGATACTATGGCTTTTGAACAAGGATTCCATTATCTTTGGGTTGATGTAGATTACATCAACTTTCAAAATGAATCAGATGATGATGGATATGATTCTGCCACATAAAAGTAGACATTAACGGAACTTCTCCCCCTGCCTTTTAGGAAAAAAGAGAGGAACAGTGTTAATTAATAACACTGTTCCTCTCTTTTTTCCGCTTAAAGTTAAATGACCTTGACCTACTTATTTTGAAGGTCAATTGTAATTTAGTGAAAATTTTCTAAGTCCTAAGTAGGTCAAGGTCATTTAAATCTTAGCGGAAGAATGAAAAGAATAGCTACCAACATGCATTGTTGGTATCTATTCTTTTCTTTCCTCCTAGAAAACCCCTTTAGTCCGTGTCAACTTTGATGTGAATTTTTGTACAAAATTGTACATTATAAAGGACCCATGTTTCGAGTCCTTCGTAATCCATAGAATCCGAAGTGCAACAGATTTTTGTACCGTCTGCTTTAACAGCTTCAAGTACTCCACTAATACACTTCAGATTGCTATGATACGTTCTTATGTACCATAGTACTTTTTTGGCTTCGACAAAGTTGTGCACAGCACTAAAGATCATGAGGGATTCCATGGCAAATGTAACCACAAGACTACAGCACACCTTATATATACTGTGAGCCCAAGGCTATAGCCTCGATTTTTGAGTTTTTGCGTCATAACTTTTATACCGTTGGTTTTATCAAAAAATGTTACTGGACCTTTTTTGTTTGTCTTTTAATTTCGCTTAATTTGACTACCCGCACGATAGATTTGGAGCATTTTTGTTATATCCACTGCCTATAGCCTCGATTTTTGAGTTTTTGCGTCATAACTTTTATACCGTTGGTTTAATCAAAAAATGTTACTGGACCTTTTTTGTTTGTCTTTTAATTCTGCTTAATTTGACTACCCGCACGATATATTTGGAGCATTTTTGTTATATCCACTGCCTATAGCCTCGATTTTTGAGTTTTTGCGTCATAACTTTTATACCGTTGGTTTAATCAAAAAATGTTACTGGACCTTTTTTGTTTGTCTTTTAATTCCGCTTAATTTGACTACCCGCACGATGGATTTGGAGCATTTTTGTTATATCCACTGCCATCGTGTACGGCGACGCAGTTCTAAAGTTGAACGGCGACGAAATCAAGTAACCGGTTTTGCCGGGGGGATGCGGGGGGTTCCGGGGGGTTCCGGGGGGGGGAAGGGGGGGGGAGGGGGGAGGGAGGGGGGGAGGGGGGGAGGGGGGGGAGGGGGGAGAGGGGGGGAGGGGGGAGGGGGGAGGGGGGGGAGGGGGGGAGGGGGGGAGGGGGGAGGGGGGGGGAGGGGGTTTCGCGGGGAGGGGGGGGGGGATATAACAAAAAATGCTCCAAATCTATCGTGCGGGTACTCAAATTAAGCGGAATTAAAAGACAAACAAAAAAGGTCCAGTAACATTTTTTGATTAAACCAACGGTATAAAAGTTATGACGCAAAAACTCAAAAATAATAATAACCAACGCGAAAACTAAACTCACCATCAACAGAAATTAAAACATTTACAAAAACCCAAATGTTAAAAATAATAATTATTTAATAAAAGATACAACACAAAACTAAAATCTTAGGTTATTTAAAACTTTAACAAAATATTTAAGTCTCAAAAGTAGAGTTTTAAAATCAATCAATATATAAGTCAAACAAGTAAGTCTTTTGAAATTAAAATATCTAAGTCTAAAAAATAGATCATTTAAAATAATTCTAAGTCCGAAAGTAGAACAATCAAAACTAGGTCAAGGTCATTTAAAAATTATAAAAAAAGGGGGGTGGGGAAGCGTGGGGTCCCTACCTTATTCTACTACTTTATTTCTATACTACTTTATTATAACTTATGCTACCCCTTAAATGCTATCATGCATGCGGTTACGGTGTGATCATCACGTAAGCGAACTCACACACCTCACCGCCCTATCATATCTTAACCCCTACCTAACGTTCCCCCTATTCTATCTTATACTATGTAATATTACAGTTACGGTGTGATCATCACGTAAGCGAACTCACACACCTCCCTATAATATTACACCTAACTTAATATTACAGTTACGGTGTGATCATCACGTAAGCGAACTCACACACCTCACCGTAATATTAACCCTGACAATTAAACCACGCAGGAAATGGAAAGGTAGGTGGATTGCCATTGCGACCGACTATTATAGGAGGGCGCCTCTCCCACAATAGCCGAACGCAGTGTGTGCTTGACATAAGCCACCCCACACACCATGGCGAACATTACGTTACAGCATAACCCTCCACGTAAGCGGACCAGTTACACCTTCACCGTAATGCCAAAGAGAAACGTTGCGCGCTTGCTTATATCAGCGAGCTCGAGACTCGACCTCGCTAGCGAGCCTTGACTAGTAGGTCAACGTGTCGCTCTGCCGAGGCCGGTAGCCTTGGCCGGGTCGCTAGCCACCGCTCTCACAACTTCGTCTGGCCTACTTGGACCTGGTCACTACCTTGACTACAAGGTTGTTGTGTGCCTACTTGGACCTGGTCACTACCTTGACTACAAGGTTGTTGTGTCTGCTGCCTATAAGAACCCCATTCGCCCGCCTTGTGTTATTCTGCCACTCGCCACCATCGCTGTTACTATCCATTCCCACGTTTTTTCTATTTCATTATATCCATTTTATTATTTCCTTTATCTAATTATGGACTCCTCATCTGCCTCTTCATCCTGCCCTATTCTTCTGGGTCTGCTCAAGAAACCTCTGATGAAGCAACATTCCATCCCGGTATCGATCAGCCTTTCTGCAATCAACGATTTTATTCCGCAAAAATCTTCTACTCCCGTCCTCTCCTCCTCCATTAACGAAATAATAGCTGATGCTGTTAATGAAGATCAACCCCAATTATTTCAGAATCCCACACCAGTTACAGAAACATCAACGCCGCAAATTGAAGAGATTCCGATCGCTCCAATTTGTGACGACATTTTAACTGAAGACTGGATGGAGTTGTGCGGACTGCACCCTTCTTCTACCCCCCAACAAATTCAACCCGCACCAATCAAAGAAATCCCCACCCCCCAAACAATTCATCCCGCACCAGTAAAGAACATCAGGCTAAAGGAATTAAAGAAAAACAAAAAATATAATCTGTACAGAATTGAAGAAAACAAAATTTATATCTACAACGAGGAGAGGACGAAAATTTATATCCTCACAACTCCAAAAACCAAACCACCACTTGTCCCGACAGATCCAAAATTTTTACTAGTAACAGCGGAGGGTGGAAAATTGAGAATAAATATATTAAATTAAACCTTATATTCCTTCCCCTTCTCAATCAAAGTCCACCCTGGTGGCAAAATCGGCCCTTCTAAGGGCCACCCTAAGACTTTCAAATTTAGGCTTAAGTTAGGGCCTCAACCCTTGGTGACTACAAGCGGTTCATATACCTCTAAGTCCCAAAGGTTGAGTCAATAGCGGGGGGCTTTCGCTAAAGCCTCAACCCTTGGTGACTAACAAGTGGTCTGTGTACCACTAAGTCACAAAGGGTTGGACGCTAAAGCCTCAACCCTTGGTGACTAACAAGCGGTTCACATACCTCTAAGTCCCAAAGGTTGAGTCAATAGCGGGGAGCTTTTGCTAAAGCCTTAACCTTTAGTGACTAACAAAAGGTCCGTGTACCTCTAAGTCCCATAGGGGCTTTCGCAAACCACCCCTTGTTAGTCACCAAGGGTTGATACTTAAACTTAAGCCTAAATTTGAAAGTCTTAGGTCGGCCCTTAGAAGGGCCTTTTTTTGCCACCAGGGTGGACTTTGGAGGTGGGAAAAGGTTTTACTCGGTAATATTTATGTTTAACTTTGCACCTTTTTTATTTATTATCAAGTGTCGAGGGTTAAGGGGAATAGGAATTTTTTTGGGAATGTCAATGACATAAATTTTGGTTTTTTCAGAATTAAAAATGAAAATAGAAGAAGATAAATGTCTTAAGATTTCATATTTTCGGTTAAGTTTCAGTTTTTTTAGATGAAATTTTTGCTGGGGTACGTTTGAAGATACAGGTGATAGAGGTGGTTTGGTGCGAATTTTGGGTGGTTCGGTGCGAATTTTGGTGCCGGTAAGAATGTTTTTCCAAACTTGCTGAAAAGGTTTTCGAGCAATAGTGGTTGTAACATCATACCAATCACGATTGTTGTTCGATTGAATAATTCGTACCCCAAGCAGTTGAAGATAGGAAAACCAGTTATACCAAATCTCGGTATACTCGGAGCGGTTCATTGTGAAATTGAAGTAGGTGTTGTTAGGACGGTGGCAAAGGAAAGAATAACTTGTCGAGTGTAGAGTGTAGAGTGTGTTATACAATCAAGGACAGGTGTGCCGGGTGATGCAGCAAGGACGACGACCTGTATTCGCCGGCCGGCCGCAAGCGAAAGTGCGGCGCAAGGTCAACCAGTTGTATTGCTAACTGGTCGGCAACAAGCGAAAGCATGCGAGGTCAAACCCGGCCCACTCGGTCTCGTTTATCTTTTAAAACTCGCATGATAGGGTTTGCAAACATATTAATTCAAATATGTTGTAAAAATTTTCTTACGATATTTTGTTACAAATATTTTTAAGGCAAATGTTAAGAAACCATGTTTCTATTTTGAATCGCAACTACAGTTTCGATTTCTTTAACTAAATATTATAACTAAGTATTAAGGTAATATAATAAAGTAGCATCTTTAAAAATATTGTAACTTGTACAAAGTTAAATAAATATTTTAAGCCAAATGTTAAAAAAACAATTGTTTAGTACTGAGATGTTCACCCTACAACACCTACGTTAGAACTAACACTACAAATCCAAAAATTGCGAGGAGTCTCTTATGGTGGTGGGGGGAGGGCAGATGTTCCGAGCTGCACATGTCAAGGGAGGTTGCAGCGCCGCTGCTGACACATCAGTTTGCTAGTAGAACTGGCAGAGTAAACATCTAAATAAACATGAGTTCTGTTTTATATGTTTCTTTTATTAAAGATGGACTTTGCATTGAAACGCAAAGTTTTCCTATTGATGCAGATCCTATACAACAAATTTTAGTACATCCTCCAGAAAGTTATGATTCCATCTACATTTCAGTGCAAGAAACAAACGACCCCCCACCACCAACAACTACTGATGCACAGTAGGACACGGCTACCACACGTCATTAAAGCTTCAGCTCTTTACCCGAGCACACATGGACTCTGAGCTTCAATATAATACTGTTTCTTCTACATCTACACCAACTTCCGAACAATTACCTACTACAAATGAAACTACTACAAGTCTACAAGTAAATGAAATTTCATCAACTGTTAGTTCTGATGCGCAAGCAATAATGTTATCATTAATTGGTTTCGACTAAAAATTCAACAATGGAAGAAGAAAGAAATTCGCTACTTTACAACTTGATTTTTGTGAACCCGTCGAAATTTATTATTTGCCTACTTTCATTTTTATGTGGTTACAATTTTGGTTACCTTGTTCAGGAAATGCTAACAGATAAAAAGGAAGAACATTCGCTATATTTTAAAGTTTATGTTTATGTAATTGCATCTTTATTTGGATACTTTGTAGCAGGATATTTTCTTGTTAATTTGTCAATTCCATTTTTTACATGGTATTTTAACAGACGTGAAAATCAACAAAACAACAGTTTGTAAAAAGAAACAAAAATTATCTTGCATTTTCGGATTTTCCGAAAATGCAAGATCTTTTTTAAAAACATCCCCAAAAGACCTTGACACACTTCCGGCCATTTAAAATTTAAATACCCAGCACAGCAGGGCATTTAAACTTTAAATACCCACCCATACACGTCACAGCTACGTCACAGCTGATGACGTCACTTCCGGTCACGTGACCGGAAGTAGCTGTCAAAAAATTGACTGCCTGTCAAAGTTTGATTGGGCCAGAAACGCCACATCGCCACTACTTAAAACTATGTACTTTAATTGATGTTAAATTTAATCAAAGAATAATATTCGTCGTTAAAAAAACCATTTATAATTTATTCATCATTATTTACATTTGATATTGAGGGTAAACTATTTGTTCGGTCGTTATTATATAATATTTACATACGTTACATTTACAGATTTAAAAATCATATTTTCCTAATATCCATTCACATTTGCGATTGAAGTTATTCATCTTGAAGTAGTTCGTTTGTATTGAACTTGCAAAATGCATTGGTTGATAAATAATAATATCAAAAGAAGAAAACAACCAAGAAAAATTAATTAGGAACATTAATTTTGATATATAATTTTCCTAATAATTTATTAATAATTTAATTTTTATAATTTTCCTATCTTGAATGAGCCTCGACAACAGCTGACTTAAAAGACTGTTTTTAATTCAAAATGAATATGACTGTTTTTGCTTTACAGTTAAATATGAGAAAAATGGCAAAATGTGCATTACATAATTTTATTGAAGAATGCTATTACTAACTATGCATATTGCATTTTATTGTCAATAATAATTGTATTCATCATCAAGAATGTTTTCTTTTTCTTACATAATCGGTAGGTCCTTCGAATCAACTTATTTTCAAGATAATTTACAAAACAGTAACTATATAAAGCGTTATGTTATTTTGCCAAATTTATAACAGAAAAATCGGCCATGAAACCTTGCATGGGTTGTTATGCTACACAACGTGCATATACAGGCAAACACAGGCACACTGACTCGAAGGCTGATATCTATGATTTTCCTCAGAATATATTAGTTTGAAATTCTATCTAAACTCATATAGGAGAAGTCATAAAATACCACATCGCACAAATGTTTTCTCAAATAATATTTATGATTTAGTGATCATAAGTAGATTTATAACTCTTATTAACGTTATAGGCCTACTTAAAGATTAAAGAACACTCTACTGGCATAGAAGACAATCAAGCAACAGAACATTCATGCTACTCAATAACAAGATAGTTTCATTAAAGTGTAGTCATGTCAGGCAATATCTCAGTCTTGAACTTGAAGTGTAGTTTTCTAATCAGAGTACATTCATTGCCACAGGCCGCAAACAAATGGGATTAATTAATTCGATTCATTTGTTGATTCATTATTAGAAAACCGCAGCCTTAGCGTTTTAAATGTATTTTTAAAAAACGCTTTAATTCTCTGTATATAAATTAAATAAGCAAGAATAAAGCTAATTTCATATCCTTAAATTGTAAAATAACTCGTGCTATTTCGTAAAATAATTAAAATATGATTTAATGTAAACGTAGATACATTTGTAATTTTCCATAAAATATTTTTGTAATGGTATCTCGTAAATATAACTCATCAATTAGACTCTATTTTGTTGTTGTTTTGTGTTTTTCCCTTCGTCATTTCCTAATTTCCATTAATATTGTTCTAAGGCCGCATGTAAAGGGTATTTCTTTAACGCAACCCATTTTTAAGATTGAATAATCCATATATAAAGATGAAATTAATTTTGATTTGTTAATCTTTACATTTTATACAACCTATTATAAATTTTGATTACATTTAGCTCACATTATGTGTTCAAACAATCAGCCATTGACAATTATACAAAGTTGTGCCCTCTCCATCAAGATTCTGAATCCTTTTGCACAGTACGTCTTTGAATTTCTTGTATTAAATTTTTTATGTTTGTTTTGAGGTGCTGCATATCCCGTGATTTGTTTTCGTAGGCCTTGCTTTTTTGTATTCCCAACGAAAATAATATTGTGGGGTCAAATCCGGGGATCTTTGGGGGGTGGGAATAATCCTTCACTGATAAAATAAAGTTTTGCGTTGCTTTAAAAAAACACCTTGCATTATGGTAGTTATGCATGAGGTACGTGTAATAGCATTATAGCAAACTGCAATTAGTTTACTAAGTGCCAGTAACACACTAAGGCTGCATACACTAGTGTCAGTAAATATACTACTGCACTTTTTTTAGTCGGTGTTTTCGTTACATCACTGAAGGAGTCCATCTTCATTTGATGCAGAGTAGGATGCGAAAGGCTGATGTGGATCTTGTGCTCTCTCAGGAAAAGCAGGTAATGCCGTAAGATATTTAGGCTGCGTTATACTGACTTGTAGATGCATTTGAAATGCTATTTAAAAGTTACGATTTGCTACTACAATTTATTTAGTAGATATTAGCCTTCTATTTATTTAGGAGGGCGAAGGTGACATAACAGTGATTTAAACTAATAATCTATTTTTGTCACTATCTTTTGATTAAACAATTATTTTTAAAATTACTTAACGCTAATTTTATTCGTTAAATGTTTTATCAAGTGACGATTGCACAATTAACGTAGTCATATTTTTTTAACACTAAAATATGTTTTCTATGGTCTTTTTTGGATTTTACGAAAAAATATAATGTTTACTGGAAAATGTTGCTATTACAAGCATTTTTTCTTTAGAAACTTTCATTCTTTTAAAGTTTTATGGAAACCTAAGTAAAAAGTAAATTATTTTTAATTATAATCGGCAAATATTAACCAAATGAAACGAACTTAAAATCTGAAAAAAAGAACTAGGTTGTCAAGGTCATTAAATGTTTGTTCATGATTTTTTCTAGGATTTGAATGCTTTATACTTCACCTTTTCAAGAGCTCTGTTAAGCTTTAAAGGAGCTTAAAGCTCAAATGCTGTTTAGTTTCACGACTAATATTTTAGGATATTTTTTTCAGTTCAATAAATTTGTAAGGAATTAATTTATTAATTAAAAATAAACTTTAAAATTACTAAAGATTTATTATAAATGCATTGGAATATGAATAAATTAATCCACAATACCATAAAATACTTTCAGTGCATTGAAAAAAACAACTTTCAAACTACTGCTACAAATAAGCGTTATTATTTTATAAATTAATTATGATTATTTAAATTTTATTCAAATTATAAGAAAGATTCATTAAAATATAGATCCAACTAGATCAAATGAGATTATCAATCCCACGAGAAATGCTGCTGAGTGTAGGGTTTGGAGTGTAAATCCGTTTTAAGAGAGGCCCACACTTCAGACTGGCTTCTAGAGTGCTTAACCCATATCCTCTCAAAAAAAGAAGGATAATATGTACTATACGACAAAACACATTACATTTTTTATAATAAATGTGTCTTTTTATAAAATAAATACCTATATTATAATTTTATTTTTAAAAGAATGCATTATCTGTCTAAACATTTTTTAAATAAGTTAGATGTGATTTGTGTTTGATCATTGAAATACTTTTGTTAACCTTACTAACGCTAGGGCAAGCTTTATTTTTTTACATCCTGAAATAGGTTTCCAGACAATGGATTATTTTTTAGATGTTTTAAATACATCTTTGTTAGGGAAAAACTAGGCTTGCAACAGCCTGGAACCCGATACGGGTAACGTGGTCCTAGAATTCAGTCTTCCATTACCGCTTGAAAAACAAATAATATCAAAAATATAACGCTACTGACGAAAATATGGAAGGGTAATTTATTTATATTGCAAATTAAGAGGATTAAATAAATTAATTCAATCTTTTCATACAGAGTGTGCCACTTAAAGTGATCCAATTTTTTCCAATATTAATTTTACAATGAACCTATAAGGAGAGACCTCTTATGTTTTGTGTTGTTAATCGGAATAAATTCGAATTTGAAAAATTTAACTACCATTTTCGAACATGATAGACAGTTTAGAGTTTTATTACAGAACACCCTGTATTATATATCGTTTTTCCATGCTACCGATAAATTTGCGAATCCTTTTCCATCTCGTAAACCCAACGTTGAATGATATATCGACATTCCCGACGAAATTAATACATGGGACATTGAAATTATTAAATTTTTTAGACTATAAATGATTGGCTTTTACGTTATTTAATAGCAAAATTTAAACTTAAACCAACTACGCTTTTTTAACCTTTAGTTTTATAAAAAAATACATGGTACATAAGTCCCCCAAAACTACCTGTATAATCCGAAAACGATAAAATACAGGTTAAAAAATCAGATGTAATAGCCATTTTTGAAAATGACACCCTATTTTCCAAACACCAATGCATCTCAAAAAGCACAATAAAAAAAATAACGGGCCCTGTTTGAAGTTCACTGTTAGATTTTCACTGAAAATGATAGCCACTTGATTACTTTAGCTGGAAAATCCGGTATGTTGGATCAAAAAAGGATCCAGCACTCAACTTAAATCATACAGTTTAAAACTTTCAGAAAAAAAAACAATATTTATCGGGTATAAGATTGGTTTAAGCCATGAGGTTGATGAGATGAGGCAAGGTGCAATGATGTCACGTGCCCGCCTGATGTTGTGCGTGCTCTACCTGGTTCCTTGATGTTGCAGGTTTGGCGATGGTGATCCCTGGAACGACTCGATCCTCTATAAGTGACTTTCAGAGGTTGTGCTAGCGATCTTACAAAAGAATTAAATAATAAATAAACGTTTTTTCCACGAAGCAATAATGGTAATTCTTTTTCTTATCGTTTTGCTCAAATGAAAAAAGACTTTATTGAAAAAAAGACATAAAACTTAAACAATTTGTTCCAAAAGGCAAAAGAGCATTATCTGTCATAAAGGCTTAACAAAACAAACTTATTCTACTACCAAATGTTACACGCTTCCATAAACTTAAAACGGTGGTTAGCTTATTTTCCGTCACTGAAGTTCGCATTGCCTGGTTAGGAAAAAACATTTAAACTGTTATTTCAGTTTTTTCATCAGAATTAATAATTGAACAATTAAAGTTTATATAGCTATTGATGTTATAGTTTATAATATCAATAACGGAGGCTGTTTTATTCAATCAGGTGATGAGAGATGAGCGAGGTGATTCTAAAAACTGATGGATCAATGAATAATGCATTGAGAGACCCAGATCTTGATGGCTTTGGCGCTTTGGAATTGACCAGAATGTCTCTCATATAAAATCAGGACAGGGTATAGCTGTTTCCTACATTTCGTATATCTACACCTTCTTTTCGAGAAAGAAAAATTAAATACTTATCTAGTCAAAAATTAAGAGTCCCTTATCGATACTTTGTACGAACTTATGTATTGGTGATTTATATTAAATATTTTCTTTAAGAACTTAAAGTTAAATAAAAACTTAAAAAACCAATTTATCAAACTTAAATAAGCTATTAAAAACAAAAATACTGAAACATAAAGAAAACTTAAATAATTAATAAACATTGAAAAATAGAGAGAAAGAAAAAGAAAGCAATTGATGAAAGTAGTACGACCTCATTCAACGAGATCAAACTGGAAAACACATTATATCACAATATTACATATAAATAAATTTTTATATCTAGCTATGTAGAAAATATTTCAAAACTTTGAAGGTTTGAAATTTTATTAATTCTTCTTACAGTATCGCCAAAGCGGCTGTCAAACTCAGATATTACCGAAAGCCGTATAATCTCCTTTATCAAAAGCCTTTAATGATCGGACGGTGATGACGGGATTTGTAACTGACCAGATTAAAATTACCGTCACTCAAAAGTATTTAATTAACTTTTTCATATTTAAAATAGTCAGTTACCTAAAAATTTTGATATACTTATTAGAAACTCTTGTTGGCAGGTTAATGTTAGATAACCGTGCTCACAACTTCTAATTTTTAAAAGTTTTGTTATTTTAATACGGTAAGCACAGTGAAGTGTACCAATTTTACTTTCTCCCCCTATACAATGTATACGGAGAAAGTATTGTTTTCGTAAAAGTTTTCGAATTTGAGTTGTTATTGGATATATTCGTTGTAGTGCTCCCTGAATCCAAAAAAGTGGTTTTTGGCGTGGTGTCTGTCTGTCTGTCTGTCTCTGTGTGTGTGTGTGTGTGTGTGTGTGTGTGTGTGTGTGTGTGTGTGTGTGTGTGTGTGTGTGTGTGTGTGTGTGTGTGTGTGTGTGTGTGTGTGTGGATGCATACAAAGCTAGAGACGACACCAGTGGACCGAGTTTCATGAAATTTGGCATATAGGTATAAAGCCGTGGTATCTCCAGGCGTATTTTTAATTTTTTCGAATTTTTGATATTTTAGGGTATTTACTCCATAAAAACCCATAAAAATGACAAAAGTCCAAATTTCTCAAAAACGGCTGTAACGATTTTGATAAAAATTTCATGGTTTTTATTGCTTAGGATGAAAAACAAAATGACACCATCCGCATGTCTGTAAAAATTCAGGTTCAGAAGTTATGGGGGTTTAAGTGTTAAAAAGGTTATATTTTAAATTTCACAAAAATTGTAACTTTTAAAGAAAATATATCTGCAACCATTAAATTTGGCTTGAAAAACTAAATAATCTAGTATTTTGAATCATTAGTCTACGTCAACTGGTTGCAAAGATAATTGATATTTTAGTTTGGCGGTAAACACAGTACGTTGTCCAATGTTATTCTTATGGCAAATATTCAAAAACGGATATATCCTTTATTTACTAACCGATTTTGTTAAAATTTGGTATATATTTGTGTGATAGTTAATTGATCATTTGTTTTATTTCACTATATATGTTTTCTGGTTTTAAATGACTTGAAGGGAGAAAGTATTTGTCAGTTTCCTGATACCGTTTATTTATTTTATTCTGAGTCCAAAGGTTTATGGAAATTTCATAGAAAAACGCTTACACAAATGAAAAAATATGAAAAAAGTTTATTCCATAAAAAATTGCAATATAAATAAAATGTGCCAATCATAAAAAACCAGACCCACGCGAAAGGTTAGATTATTAATGAGTTATTAATACTTTGGCGTAAAGAGGAACAATGAATTAGGCTATAATGACTGTAGCTTTAAAATAACTTCACTCTTAAATATAATCTTATAGATCTCTTATAGATTATATAAGAACAGGTTACCGGTTAACACAATTTTGATCCTTTTAAGAAAAATTAGGAACGCATAAATCGAATAATTGTATCAATCAACCTTTCTCGGAATAAATCAAAATTCACAGAATTTTACTCTGAAAACAATAAGTTTGTCTGGGGAAACATTGCTATCCACATATAACAAAGTAGTAACAAACTAAGAGCAACTAGAGATCAAAGCATGAGCAGAGCCGCGGACAAAGGTGATCAAAAGCATCCACTGGAACGAACAACCGCAATCGTTTCGGCAGCAATAGAGATTATATGCTTTTAAAAGTTATACTTTCATCAGTCTACTAAACAGGTTGATTTGTACATTTCCTTTTAAAATCTTTTGTTCAATGTGCAATAAATATAGCAGTTTATTATATTGTTATCGAAAGAAAATTTTGTTTCGTATTTATGTAGCCAATTTTGCATTTTGGATTTTTTAAACGTTTGTACGTTCATTGTCGGTGCATCGTAAGTGTTTCATATTTTTTATGTAGAAATTTAATACAAATTTCCTCCTAAAACCTATTACATCTATCTCTTCATAAACAATATTGCTGCAGTTATTTGCTAGTTCCTAAATCGACTTAAATTTTATGAATTTCTGGCCTTATCAATCTATTCAATAAAATTACAAGATAAAATAGCAACCAAAATAAATCAAGACATCTGAAACGTAGTGTAAATTTATTACATTTACAAAAAAGTTATTCATGTATGAAAAACAGGAATTACGAACAGGAAAATAAAATGTCCTTGTTAACAAGGACAAAATAAAATACGTCCTTTGTGAATCTTCAAATAACAGCTGCGGCTGAAGATTGATAAATTTCCATATTTAAATCAGCTTCTTTCAAATAATCAGGGAACTAACTGTTGCATTAACTTGAAAAATATATTTTTACCCTTTCAATATTGCTTTACATCTGTTTTTATTGTGATTAATTTTCATAATGGTCTTGCCTCGTATATCGGCGGATGCCCTGACGTGAATGTTTCTCATATTGATGATTGCCTATTCAGAGTTGTGAGTAAATCTTGTGAAAAACAGTACTGGACCCCATAGGTAATTTTACATTTATATGCATTGTTTTGTGACGAATTTCTCATAAAAGGAATAAAATTAATTTTCCTAATGATAAGAGAAGTCGCCTCAGACCTATGCCAGCGGAATCGCTCGAGTCTGGCAGCTGGGTCTATTCCAGGGTTCTTTGAATGAATTTTGAAAAGGTACAGATTTCTACCCAACAAGAAATCACTTAAATTATTCAGGTGTGAACTCAGAGCCCGCAAACGCAACGCTACTGTACCATCATCATCGTTCACACCTGATGGTAAAGCCAATTGGAAACTGACAAGTTTAATTTGCACAAAATGGTTTAGCAAACAACTTAGGTATCTATACCAAACAACATACTCACGTTACTGGACACCACGGATCTCCCCTACACCACAGTTTTACCAACCACGGTTACTCGGGAACCAACGCCACAGGTCACCTGCACACATAGGTCCTGTTCTGACACGCAGGTTCCCCACCCGCGTCTAAGTGGCAAAAGGAGTCGAATCACCCCGTGACAAACGCGACAGGGTTAATTAAATTCGACGTGCGAAACGGCACCGATGATTCGTAGGAAACGCTACGAATCGAAATAAAACTCAAACGAGTAAAACGCCGATCACAGAGTTCTGAGCTGCCGGCTAACACTGGCTAGGTTCGTCGCGATGGATTCGCACCGGACGAGGTCTAGTAGAAACGACCGTACAGTTCAAGAACTAGGAACCGAATAAACCACCCGCTAATCTTCCGGGTTCATCCCTCCAAAACTTCCCCTCCAAGGAAGGGGCAGGGAGGGGATAAACAGCTGATCACCAGTGGCTGTGATTGTGTGACGTAGGACCACTGCCACTGGCTGATCGTCAGCTGTCAATCCATCTGACATCGTCTGTCGTCTGTCACCTCAACAAAGCCAATTGAGGTTATGTTGCTCAACACCAACGATGTTTATTATGGCCGTCAAGGGGTTTTAATATTTAATCATACAAGTGTGGGGGCAATTATTCACAACAACAAGTGTCACAAGTGTCTTAACTATGAAGTTTTATGAAATCAACTTCATGTCAACACTATGGGCTGTGACACCGGCGAGAGAGGTTAGCCCTGTGTTTGGTTTATGGGCTTTCAGCAAAGGTTAGCAGTGCACCTAGTGTGATTTAGGTTATATTTCACTGCAATAACCATTATTCATGAGCTGCCCAACTAAGTCAACCAACCAAAGGATGGGCTAGGCTTATGACAAACAAAGGCCTAGGCTAGGGTTCAACCTAGTTAAACCTACACCAGGTAACTTTACCCTTTTTATAGCTAGGCCTAAGCAACTAGCCATAGCAAATCACCTCCTCTAGCTATTAATCAGTAAATTTATACCCCCCTACAAATTTGACCCGTTACACCCCCTTCTTACTTCGGCCAACAAAAAAAAACAAATAAAAAAGAGTGAACGCTTCGGGGTTCAAACAAAGTGAAACCAAGTGGTAATCGCCACTCACAACACACCCCGAACAAACGTATCAATCCCCAATTGCCTGTGCACCTTAATCCTAGGTTTCAGTCACCTTAGGGGGTTTCAGGCACTCTCGGTCAATCTTCACAAACGACAAGTCTTCATCAATGAGGCTTGAGGTTGCTGACGTAAGCTGTAATCACAGCTTGCATACCTCACCTCTTTAACCTCATTGAGGTTCGCACCTCGAGAGCCAGACGGTTCACACCTAGATTCTGGAGTCTGTCTCAGTAACAAAACACGGGTCATGGAACAACAGAAGACCTCCGCCCAAGAGTTTGGGCAACTGGGGCCTTTTCTCCAATGTTAGGGTCTCCATCGCATTCACTTCGGGTTCAGGTCTGCTGGTGGAATCAGGAGGTAAAATCACCCTACGGTCGAATCGGACCAGGTTCATCCCCTCCAAGCAATGCATACCCAGAATCATGTCATAAGACAGATTTGGTATGTAATAAGCTTCCCAGGAGTGAGTTGTGCCACCCACGTCACCCGAAAGTCGATACAAGGACCCAGACTCGCTATTGGTTCCATCTGCCATCCTCATTGCCACCCTGACTGGCTCGGGTTCCACACCTTGCTCAGTCAGGAGTTTCTGAACTTTGGAGCCCAACAAGTTCACACTAGCTCCAGAATCAGCAAGAGCCATGAAGGTTTTGCCACCCAGGTTCACCTCAACGAAGGGTCTCACATCACCCCCTGGGGTTCCTGATATAGCTCCGGTAAAATACCCGGTCAAGCTATCAGAGCCATTAGCCAGAGGTCTCTTGTCGTGCTGCGGCACTATACTCAGCCGGTCTCCTGAATGCTGAGTCCCAACGCGACTTCTCGCTGCACGACATTCACAATGAGATGTAGCCACACCCCCTCTCTTGCAGTTGAAGCACCGCAACCTTTTGGGCTGAGGGCAACAACGATAACGGTGGCCACACTCATCGCAGTTCCAGCAAATCAAGTCACCCCAACTAGGGTTGTTTGGCTGCTGTGGAGGCGTATTATCACACCTCGATGACTGCTCTTCCATGCCTGGTCCTAAACGGGACTGCATGGGCAAGCTCAAGGTGGCCGGTTCCACACCGGCTGCGACATCACCGTTACCAGTGAACGGTTCAACAGCCGCAAGGTCAAAGCCTCGGTCCTGCCTTTGCTTACAATTGTAAGCCGTCTCAGGGACTAGTGCCTGAGCAGGAGGAGGCGGGGGCCGAAAGCTTTGGCGGTCCTGCAGGTAGACCTCATACTCTTCGGCCAGCCTTATCAACTCAGGGATCGTAGTAAACTTGCTACGATGCACCATAAGTTTATATTCAGGCCTCATATTTTTATATACGAGGTCCAATGTCTTTTGCGGGGAAAATTCACCGCTTCTCCTTATGAGCGTGGAGACAGCGGTTAAATAGCTGCGGAAAGGTTCATGTTCACCTTGTGTCCGCTTCCTTATTTCCTCGTCCAGGTTCCGCTTGTAACCACCCGGAAAGAACTGGGTTTTGAAATCCACCCGGAAGTCCGCAAAGTTCCGCCACGAACCTTTCAGGTTTCTGTACCATGAAATGGCCTCACCTTGAAGGAGTTCGGGCAGGGCCCTCAATACGTCCTCATCAGACAAAGAATATGTCTCGATGAGTTCCGAGAATCTCTCAAGGAAGGAGACAGGATCCTTCCTCCCATCGAATCTCAGGTTCCACTTTCGCACCGCATTGCAGACCGATGCAAAGTCGCGGCCTGGAACTCTAGTCATCACCCGACTAGGATCCTGCGTTTGGTCCCAAACAGACCTTGCAGTCCCTGGGTACCACCCTTCAGCCGTTTGGTAGCGTGAGCTAGGCACCCGTTCCCCCAGTGGGTTTAGGTTTGGCCTCACACGACTGGGCTCACTAGCTTCGGTTGAACAACCTGGGTTGAGAGACATCCCACCCAGTTGCCAGCTAGGATCGTTAGCCGCGTGTGAAGTCCCCATGGCTGAGGGTTGCCTACATCCAGCATCACTCCCCAAAACCGGGTTGTTACCCAGGCTCACCCGCACATCATGTTGTGGGTTACAAAGGCCCAAGGAGTGAGACTCAGCGAGAGGCAGGGTCACTGATGTTGGTAGACCACCACTGCTACCCCGTAGTCCCCACCCTGCAGTAGTAGGGTTCGCACAGGGAAGTGGTGGCGGGGGTTCAGAATATCCACCAATCGAAGATTTCGGACATCTCTCGCTGTACATCACAGATTCTCTTTGCTGCCTAGAGGTTTCCACCATCTCGACTATTGCCTGCTCAACCAGCTGAATGTCAGCATCGGGTGATAGGCCTAAGATCTGGCGTATTTCCCGCAAAACCAGTAACTCATCATCTAAGTCCGGTTGCATCACCTTTTGACCACCCATGTTACTGGGTTGCATCAAATCAGAGAGGTTACCACCATGGGACGCGCCTTGAGACAAGGTGTCCATCACCTCACCTTCAGTCATGACCCTTGACAACTCAACTGTACCCGCAGTTGTTGTATAGGCCTGATTTCGGGAGAGGTTAGTATGACGAGTCGAAACTGTAAACACAGCCGCACTCGTGGTCACAACTATAGGACCAGTGACAAAGGTTTGTGCACCTGTCACTGAATCTTCAGTGGTCTTAGGCATGATTATTTACCAAAATATAAATAAATAATGCCAAGACAACAATAAATTTAGAATAAATCCACCCTGGAATTTCAAAGTCACCGCCTACACCCAAAGGTCGGTTTAAATCAAATTACAGTAATCACTGTGCAAAATAGGCTATTTCACCCTGGATAACAGTCACCACCTTTAAATAAAGGTCGGTTTACAAAAAATCAATCCAAAACACGGTAACTATTGTCTAATTCACCACCCTATCACAAGGGTCGGTTAAAATCTATAACAATATAAAAATAAAATTTTTAACCAATCACCCCTCTTGTTAAAGAGCAGGTTTAAAAGATTTTAATTAAATCTTGAAAATAAATTTAAAAAACAATCGGCACTCCCAACTCACCTACGGTAAACAGCGCTTTACGGTTAAATAGTCAGGATGGCGATAAGTCACAACTGAATTTTAAAAATTCAATCGTTTAATGCCAATTTAAAAAAAATTCAAAAAACTTAGTCCCTGTTCGGGCGCCATGTTATTGTGACGAATTTCTCATAAAAGGAATAAAATTAATTTTCCTAATGATAAGAGAAGTCGCCTCAGACCTATGCCAGCGGAATCGCTCAAGTCTGGCAGCTGGGTCTATTCCAGGGTTCTTTGAATGAATTTTGAAAAGGTACAGATTTCTACCCAACAAGAAATCACTTAAATTATTCAGGTGTGAACTCAGAGCCCGCAAACGCAACGCTACTGTACCATCATCATCGTTCACACCTGGTGGTAAAGCCAATTGGAAACTGACAAGTTTAATTTGCACAAAATGGTTTAGCAAACAACTTAGGTATCTATACCAAACAACGTACTCACGTTACTGGACACCACGGATCTCCCCTACACCACAGTTTTACCAACCACGGTTACTCGGGAACCAACGCCACAGGTCACCTGCACACATAGGTCCTGTTCTGACACGCAGGTTCCCCACCCGCGTCTAAGTGGCAAAAGGAGTCGAATCACCCCGTGACAAACGCGACGGGGTTAATTAAATTCGACGTGCGAAACGGCACCGATGATTCGTAGGAAACGCTACGAATCGAAATAAAACTCAAACGAGTAAAACGCCGATCACAGAGTTCTGAGCTGCCGGCTAACACTGACTAGGTTCGTCGCGATGGATTCGCACCGGACGAGGTCTAGTAGAAACGACCGTACAGTTCAAGAACTAGGAACCGAATAAACCACCCGCTAATCTTCCGGGTTCATCCCTCCAAAACTTCCCCTCCAAGGAAGGGGCAGGGAGGGGATAAACAGCTGATCACCAGTGGCTGTGATTGTGTGACGTAGGACCACTGCCACTGGCTGATCGTCAGCTGTCAATCCATCTGACATCGTCTGTCGTCTGTCACCTCAACAAAGCCAATTGAGGTTATGTTGCTCAACACCAACGATGTTTATTATGGCCGTCAAGGGGTTTTAATATTTAATCATACAAGTGTGGGGGCAATTATTCACAACAACAAGTGTCACAAGTGTCTTAACTATGAAGTTTTATGAAATCAACTTCATGTCAACACTATGGGCTGTGACACCGGCGAGAGAGGTTAGCCCTGTGTTTGGTTTATGGGCTTTCAGCAAAGGTTAGCAGTGCACCTAGTGTGATTTAGGTTATATTTCACTGCAATAACCATTATTCATGAGCTGCCCAACTAAGTCAACCAACCAAAGGATGGGCTAGGCTTATGACAAACAAAGGCCTAGGCTAGGGTTCAACCTAGTTAAACCTACACCAGGTAACTTTACCCTTTTTATAGCTAGGCCTAAGCAACTAGCCATAGCAAATCACCTCCTCTAGCTATTAATCAGTAAATTTATACCCCCCTACAAATTTGACCCGTTACAGTTTTGTATCAGTTTTATTAGAAACTCCTCTAGAACAGGGTTCAAACTGGGGCCTTGCAGAAATGGAAGCCCTATTGATTCAAACTGGAGCCTTGCAGAAATTGAAGACATATTGATTCAAACTGGGGCCTTGCAGAAATTGAAGCCATATTGAGTAATAAGGCTTCGATCCAATCCTCTCTAAGTTTTAAATCCATTCTATTTCTTAAGATGTGGAATTTGCTCACACTATCAAGTTATCTGTCTAGTGATGATGATGCAGCTTGTCTCGCTTAGTTTGGGTTTTTTCATGACACTTGTACTAAACATCAAAGATTTACTTGCTACAATAAAAGCACAGAGGCTGAGTCATCCTGTGGCCAGCCAGTGTTAGCTCGGTGCGCCTACATGTACACATGGCTTTGCGGTTGTTTTTGTCGCGCTTGTGGTTTTCATCAACTCCAAAATCCGTGTTAGGGGACACAAGTATGTAGTGAACGTCCATTATACAGGGTTGGGCAAAAGTCTGGAATATATAAAATAACTTTTATATTATTTTGCAGAAAGTGATGAAACCTTACAGTTCTGTATCTAGTACAAATAGGAATATTTTGGCGTATTTTCTCAGTTTTTCGCACGATGAGGGGACGGCCCACTCTGGAAGTCTTGAAATTCTTAAATGTAAGCATACCTCGAGTTGTACCTCATTTTAAAGTTCTTAATTAGTAGATTACAACAGCGCAAACCGCGCCTCAAAAGGTTGATCCAATCAGAAGTTCCAGCTCACCAAAGATTTTAATGTTGGCCATTAAACTCAAGGCTAAAATCAGGGGAAAAGTCCCATGGTCATGGGTAATTTTTTTAATACATCAAATTATCCTTATCAGTGAGGAATACATTTATCTAAAACTAAATAAACTACATCGTTCCGAGTGCTTCATTAGCAATTCGACTTTTTTCCCTGATTTCAGCCTTGAGTTTAATGGCCAACATTAAAATTTTTGAGGAGCTGTAACTTCTGATTGGATCACCCTTTTGAGGCGCGGTTTGCGCTGTTGTGATCTACTAATTATGACCTTTAAAATGAGGTATAACTCGAGGTATGCTTACTTTAAGAATTTCAAGGCTTCCAGCGTGGGCCATCCCCTCATCGTGCGAAAAACTGAGAAAATCCGCCAAAATATTCCTGTTTGTACTAGTTACACCAATGTAAAGTTTCATCACTTTCTAAAAAATAATATAAAAGTTATTTTATATATTCCAGACTTTTGCCCAACCCTGTATACTATTGACTCCAGAATCTCGAAGGAACTTGCCCTATAAAAGGGAATGTCAAGCCATAAACGTATAACGTCAAATAGGTTACAAGCCATTTTAAGAAAGTGCATTGGCTGCGAATCGCACCTTGTGAAAACAATCCGATTAACTAGTTCAATTTTGACTTGTTTACGTCTAAATAGCTCAACACTGGCTGACCTGGCCAATCTGAAACAAAAATTCTGAACTTGGTTTTATCAGATAACTAGGGTTATAATCTACAATCTCAAGAAAGATAAAATGATTTGAACAGTTACTACACTGTTGTGTAGAAAAAACAAAATTGATGGCAAGTATTTGAATCTGGCCATGGATTAAGTCACGTGCGACTGAGAGTGGCCCAAATCTCTACTAATCAATGTTCAATAATTGAGGGGAAAATTACATTTACCTCATTAATGCACGTAACTACTAAGAGGCTTAGTATTCATTCTTTTTTATATAGGCAAAAAGGTATATTAGTGGCGGTCAAGCAAATTGTAAAGTATATTTTGGAGCTCATTTTAAAAGTGATGATAAATTAATAATATATGCGTCCCTAGAACATAAATATTTAACTGTTTAAATTATAATTTGTACTCAGCCTCGCTTTTGGAAAATTTACTTGGCAGTTTTAAAGTTTCATCTTTAAAGTCGTTAGAGGAGTTTTATGACAAACTGTAAACCAAGATTATTTAATAATCTCGCTTTTCAGAAGTAATCATGACCTCATTAACACTTAAAATCATAAAATTTAAAGTTTATTGTATAAAGAATTATTGTATTTTACTCTTAATGGTCTTGAAGTAATAAAGCCTTATCAGGAAGAACACGACCATTGCATATTAATAAAATATTCATGTACCCTAAAGTTGAAGTTATGGACTATGTTTTAGTATGCATTATCATGTGAAATAAAACATTTAATAGTCCTAATAACAAGTGTGATAGGGCATTGTGTTTTAATGCTACTCACTCAAACGTGACTCTGTCAAAAAATAAAGTTTTTAATTCACCCGACCGTCGAACATGTAAATACCCCCGTTGCAGCAGTCCTGCATACTCAGCGAATTTCAAGTGCATAAATAAATAATTTAAATGAAGTCTCGCATCAAGTAAAATTAATATACATTCAAAAGAAAGCGTGCAAAAATACTCTCCTAGTGGCTTTTAAGATCAACAGGCTATAAAAAATAATAGCCTATACTTGGCACGAAAATGCAATGTTCAAAACTTCAAAACAGCTGGCTTTTCCATTTTAATCGTATGGGGAAATGACCAGCTGTTTAAGTTTGAGTAAAAAATGTCATAAACATCATCAGTAAAAATCTGTATTCGCTATAGTACATTCATTTGACATATTTAGTTATCTGGCCTTTAAGTAAGCCATATGTCTGTATCCACCATGTGGCTTTGAATCAAACATCAGCTCACATGTTTTAATGTAAACAAAGCAGACGTTTTAGATCCCAATGCTACTTCCCAATGCTACTTAAATGGCAGTTATTTTATGTTATTTTTTGTTATCTAGCAAACTTTAAGAAATTGCAGTACTTTTCCTGAGTTCCTGACATTAAAACATTTAATTTGAGCCCTGTTCCCTCATCCTGTGATTTGCCAAATGCCCACAATTGGTATTCAAAAATAAATTATTCTTCATAAGATTAGTATGGAAAAATGCAGGTTTGCTGCCACAGAAATTTGAAAATGAGGTATTATAGGTTACAATCCAATATATCTAAACTATATAAAGCCACATAACATGTTTTATCAAGATATGCTGAGGAATAAGAAAGCTACGGTATCCAATTGCATTTACCTCTCATAAGGTTAACATTGGGAAAGAGAGTACACAGGTTTGCTGCCTCAGGAATTTGATGATTTGGATATTTTAAGCCATAATCAAGTAGATATTAACTGTATGAAGCCTCATGCCATTTCTTATCAGTATATTTTGAGAAATGAGCGAACTACACAACTTATTTTATTACCCATAAGGTTAGCATGTAGAATGAGTATGCAGGTTTGCTGCAACAGGTATGTTAAAACTGGTTAGTTTTAATTCATTATTTAGTATATCTTAACTAGAAGAAGGCGTATACCAAGTTTTGTCGAGAAATGTTAAAAAATAAGTAAGATATAGAATTTTTTTATTTCCCATAAGGATAACATGCGGAATGATTATGCAGGTTTGCTGCCACAAAAATTGAAATTTCGGGGATTTTTGACTAAAATACATTATATCTCATCTAGATGAAGCCACAAACCAAGTTTAATTAAGATATGTTGAGAAATGAGCGAGATATAGAATTTTACTTATTCCCCATAAGGTTAACATTGGGACAACGTACTGTGTTTACCACTTTCAATATCTCGGTAACCAATGGACATAGAGCAATGATTCAAAATACTAAATTGTTTGTTTTTTTGAGGTGAATCCAATGGTGCCAACAAAAATTTGATTAATTTCATTTTTTATGTAGAAACCCCAAAAAACCCATTTTTGGGGGGGTTATTCCCCCTTTACCCCCCCTTCCGATGGTCCGATCGGGCTGGTTTACAAACTTGTCCAATCGATCACCACTTTACATGTCTGTACCAAATTTCATTAAGATCGGACCATATTTACGGCCGCTATCGTGCTCACAGACACATATATATATATATATATATATATATATATATATATATATATATATATATAGATAGATAGATAGATAGATAGATAGATAGATAGATAGATAGATAGATAGATAGATAGATATAAATTCGAACGAATGGTGTTTTTTGCTTCTGGTGGCCCCAAAACGAAAAGTTATCATGGTCTCGGGCTTAGGTCTTACCATGAGACCTACGGTAATAGCTTCTTCCCTATAGGGGAAATTCGCTAAAACTTCTAAGGAATTTTTACCGGCATTTTTTGTAAAATGCATCCTTTGTACTGAATATACTAGCTTCACTTCTCAAAAATCTAGAAAAGTCAGTAATTGTACGCAGAAGGTAGGTTTCTAATTTTACTCAAGTATTCTCAATCGTACTTTAAACAAGCTTAATAATCTCGCTTAATACGCTTAATAATCAATTTTTTTTTAATTTCAATAACCTTTGATGGTATTTTAACTAGTATAAACTACACACTAAAGCAATACAAACTACACTGTAGTACGAACTTCAGTTCAGAAGGCTCTAATGGGGAACTTTAAACCATTGTATTAATGCGTAAACTCTTGACTAGACAATCAGCAAGATTAAATTCACTCAGTAACTAATTAGTTCTCCTACGTTATTAATTTTTATTAACCTAATTTTCAATAAATTAGGCACGACGCAAAATGTAATTGAAAGTTTGGTTTGGTAACTAATCCAAGCACAGGATGATTGGATTGACGACACTTTGCTGATTAATATTTAGCTTATCTCAGGCCTAATATTACTCAGGCTGGAAATGAGATAAGACTTTTTAGATAGATTAGATCTTTCAGATATTTTTGTAAATCTATGCCCTATTTTCCAAAAAATAATTCCTCACATAATGTTGGGAAACCTAGACGATGTTGGAAGTTTACATTACGTTCAAAAGAGAACTACACGGAAGTGTCGATATATTTTAGCTTTTTTATATGCTATAATATATTGGTACTTTGTTTTGTTCTCAAATGGCTGTTTTGAACACTAGCACGCTATCACAAAAGGAGATTTAAGGTAATAAATTCACACCTCTTACCTGTCAAATATCAAAAGTAGAAATTTACAAACATGTCACTTTGTCTCATTGAACAAGTATTAATGCTTGGTCTCATAAATAAAGAAGAAATATTTCTTGTTTAGAAATTGTTACAAAACTACGTACAACAGCTATAACTGTTTATTACAGTTTTCTCTATTTATCTTGAGATTTTACTAGATCATACTCCTATATGCGAAGAAACACAGACCAAGATGTTGAAGAATTTACGATTAACGTTTTAGGGGTTATAAGGATGTTTTACTAACATTTTTACTTTGTTGCCTTCCTTATCCTCGATTCTCACTTCCAGTTCTTGGTTGTAGATGACTCTTGGCAAAATGGGTTTTCGTAGTAAAAAGGTTTCAAATTTCTAGCTCATAAGTTCTGTAAACAAATCCATCAATGTATTTAAGATAATTTCATATATAAAAGAAAGTAACTAAATTCGATCTCCCTTTGATATAACTTTTAAATAATGCCTTTGCCAAAGACCCCAAAATATTGAGACTTTATCCCAAAAGAATATTATTTTTATAATTAATTTATAATATAAATTTGTACGACCTATAAATTCTGAAATCGAATACCCCTTAATTATTGACCAACAAAAACTATTAAATAGCAAGCATTCTCAAGATAGAGATTCTGATAATACGATAAAAAACTTATTTAAAAAAGTTACCTTATTTATCAACGAAAAATACACTTTTATACCTTTTTAATATTTATTTCAAAAGCATTTTAAAGCTTTTAAAGAAAATTTGGAGTGAAAACTATTTTAGATTATTGATATGATGCCATAATAGTGATGTAACTTATTTTGATGAGTAAATTTTATCTAGGGACTTTAGGTTTAATACTGTTTTTTTTTTTGTAGTGTTAACACCAATGGCATTTTTTAGAGAGTCAGAAAAACGCTTTTAAGGGAAAGCGGTTTTTAAATTTTATTCAAACCATTCTATCCAGACTGTTCATAGATCTCCTAGTAAATCATTGTCTTAATAATTACGAAAGTAAAAAACATTATTGTTAAAAATAATTTACTCCCTTCGAAATGATAAGATTAGTAGAACTGATTAGCTGAAGGTTCATAGTTTCGTTTAATGAAAATAAATAATATATTATGCAAGGTGTTCTTTGCGCAACCCAAAACCCATTTTATCAGTGAAGGATTTTTCTCTTACATCCCCGGGTTTGACCCATCACTATATTATTTTCGTTACGGATCAAAAAAGGTAAGTCCTACGAAAACAATTCACAATATATTCAACACCTCAAACAAACATACCGAATTTAATATAAGAAATTCAAAGAGGTACTTTGCAAAACGTATTCAGGAATTTAATGGAGAGAGCACAACTTGGTATTAATTTCAATGGCTAATTGTTTGAAATCGTAATGTAAGCTAAATGTGACAAAACTTAAATAATATGTTGTATAAAAAGTAAAGATGAACAAAACAATACTAATCGCATATTTATATGTGCATTTATCAATCTTGAAAATGGGTTGCGTTTTAAAAGTACACCCTGTACAAATTTCTAGCTCATAAGTATATGATAAGAAACCTAGCACCTTGTATGGATATACATTTTTTAACACTTCAATCTTGAATATCAGGATGTTTAAGTGTTGAACCGATGTATTTGTTGCAATTATTAGGATTTTTAGCTTTATGCATTTTGAATGAGTTTGATTTAATAGGAGCCCCATGGTAGTCCCAACAGAGAGGAGTGGATTGTGTGTTGAGAACATCTGTCTCCACGGTAGTCCCAAGAGAGAACGCGTGGAGTGGATTGTGCGTTGAGAACATCTGTCCCCAAGGTAGTCCCAAGAGAGGACGCGTGGAGTGGATTGTGTGTTGAGAACATCTGTCCACGGTAGACCCAAGAGAGGACGCGTGGAGTGGATTGTGTGTTGAGAACATCTGTCCCCACGGTAGTCCCAAGAGAGGACGCGTGGAGTGGATTGTGTGTTGAGAACATCTGTCCCCACGGTAGACCCAAGAGAGGACGCGTGGAGTGGATTGTGTGTTGAGAACATCTGTCCCCACGGTAGACCCAAGAGAGGACGCGTGGAGTGGATTGTGTGTTGAGAACATCTGTCCCCACGGTAGTCCCAAGAGATGACGCGTGGAGTGGATTGTGTGTTGAGAACATCTGTCCCCACGGTAGTCCCAAGAGAGGACGTGGGGAGTGGATTGTGTGTTGAGAACATCTGTCCCCACGGTAGACCCAAGAGAGGACGCGTGGAGTGGATTGTGTGTTAAGAACATCTGTTCCCACGGTGGTCCCAAGAGAGGACGTGGGGAGTGGATTGTGTGTTGAGAACATCTGTCCCCACGGTAGTCCCAAGAGAGGACGCGTGGAGTGGATTGTGTGTTGAGAACATCTGTTCCCACGGTGGTCCCAAGAGAGGACGTGGGGAGTGGATTGTGTGTTGAGAACATCTGTCCCTACGGTAGTCCCAAGAGAGGACGCGTGGAGTGGATTGTGTGTTGAGAACATCTGTTCCCACGGTGGTCCCAAGAGAGGACGTAGGGAGTGGATTGTGTGTTGAGAACATCTGTCCCCATGGTAGACCCAAGAGAGGACGCGGGGAGTGGATTGTGTGTTGAGAACATCTGTCCCCACGGTAGTCCCAAGAGAGGACGCGTGGAGTGGATTGTGTGTTGAGAACACCTGATACCACGGTAATCCCAAGAGAGGACGCGGGGAGTGGATTGTGTGTTGAGAACATCTGTCTCACGTTACTCTGAGTCTAAACCAATCTCCAACAATCTAAGTGAGGAATTCAGACGATTTGTTTTACACTCCCTCAGAGAACAACGTTCTGTTATAAATGCTTAAGTCATCTGAAGCCTAAAAAAGTTATTGACCTCCAATTGAAAAATCAATGAACTTAATATTTCGTATCTCATTTTACATTATCTATTGGGCATTTTGTGTTGATCAAAAGAAATAGGCTATTTTAGGTACGTAGATAAAGAATTCATCATCCGTTAAGACGAAAACTAATTGTGGGATATGTTTTTCAAAAGATTGTGTAAAATTATACACATAGGCATAAACCTACCCGTTAAAAAGATACTTTTTATCATTTAAATCATAGGCCGTTAAAAAAACTTGAAAACAACTATTAAAATACTAAGTCCAACAAATAATTACAATCAATGAAACCCAATTGGGTTGTAGTACTTATTTTATTTCTTTTGAACCAATTTTTCTTTTTTTAAGAGGGTCGGGGCCTCTTTTTATCTTGCATTTGCCCCCCCACATGGGCCTCAGGCCTGTGCGTGGAAGCTATCAAGCAAACCCAAGGAGTGAGCCGGTACAGTACAAGCATGAACAGTACTGCTAAAAGTATGCGGTAAAAAGTACTGCTAAAAGTATGCATCATCGGGACTCGATCCTGCGACGCTGCCGCCACAGAACCGGGGCCGAGTGCGCTACCAACTGCGCCATCGACTCACTAAATGATATCTTTAGTAAGACTCAAGACTCAATAATGAAATCTTTCCAACAGCAGCGTTACTTTGATGTTCGTTTAAGGCGCTCCATGATGCCCAAAATATTATTAATGACTTAAATTACCAATCTTTAATGTAATGACCCCTGGGTGAATGTCGACTACCCCATTACTATCTCAGTTATTTAGGTCGCGGGCTCAATTCCAGAAGTCTCCAAAAAATTTTAGGATATGGGCCTCTTACACTGAACAAGGGTTCCATTTAAATCTCTTGTAATGTGCCGTTCGGCGTTGACGACAAAAATAGGTTTGGCCACTTTTTATATCACCAAACTGGGTCCCGAGAGAAAAATGTAAGCATATAAATTTTCTAATATTACAACACGCGAATTTTGGATGGATGTTTGAGTAAAACTTAGAATTCATAACCAAAACTTTTCATAACCCAACCATCCACTCGAAACCTTCATGGAATATAAATTATTATTTAATTTTTTGGACTTTTCCTTCCACTTCTAGTATTTAAACCACACTACGTTTTGAGAGATATTGAAACTCCTCTCGTTTTCACGTGACGCTACTTAAAGTTATACTTAACTCCTTATTTCTGTTTAACCTAATTTTTTAGAAATAATTTACATTCATCCGAAATTCAACAACACAGAAATCCCACTCACACAAAAATTCATGCAAAACACATTGTGCATAATAAAACAAAAACATATACCTTACTGACGGCAATTCCTCCGAACTGGCGGCCCCGGCGACACGACGCACACAAAACCACTCGCACTCACACACGCTACTCGAATGAGTAACGCCAGGAGAGCAAGTGCAATTTATAAATCGCAGATAAATCAGTGCGCTACGGTATTCTTTAATGACACTCTGATTAGGTAATTAAGCTTGGCAGCAATATCGGCTGCAATCACTCTTCTTTAATGACTTTCCTGGATCTGTCTTACTACTTAACTAAATCATCCCTTTATTGTCAATGTTACGTGCAACTTGTCACATGCTACCAACGATTTAATTTATTAATGCCGGTGCTATTAATGGAATTTAGTTTTCACTTATATGAAACTAACTTGGTTCAATTGGATTGAAGCACTTCAAAGTTTGTATTAAGAAACAAACCTCTCTGCTATTTACTAAAATCAAAGTTTTCTTTTTTCTTTAACACGGAAACTACCGTAAAACAGGAACGTAAGTATCATTCCTATGTTATTTAAGCTGAGAGATGTTTAGGTGAATGATTATGGGACTACTTATTTATTTTTGGGAACTGGCAAAAAGCGAAGATCGCACTAGGAGCACATCCAGCAATAAATAATGTTGCTTTCACTCCAGGATTTTTTTCAGGAGTATCTTATTGGTACGAAGTGAGTATATTGCAGTCTCTCATCTTGATTAGTGGTACTGTTTCTTTGATTAATGAACCCTTTAGTAGGTGTATTGTTCAAGCCCAAAATTCGTGCAGCATACAATAGTTTTGAGGAAGCTTTGATAGCTTTTGACCCGAGTTGAAAGGATATCAATTTGTATTAGGGTAGGCTTATTAGGGTAGTGGCTTACATTGATTTCGAAAAACTTGCTGCATTTAGGATATTTTGGTACGACATTAACAAATCACTAACACTACAAATGAAAATACAAATTTCATAAATATACTTTACAACTACTACCTAATAAATTAATACATGATTTCATCCTTCCCAAATTTATTTCTTCAAATCGTTTTATAACGTCATTCAGTTATTACAACAACAAAAAACACACAAACAAAAGTTAAGAGACTACGTCCTTGCCAATCGTATGACACTCGAAAAGGACCTTAAATCCGAACAAAGTCGTCTTAGACACACCGCAGGTTTCGTCGTCATGCTAGTCGATATTTTGTGATTGACTGCTTCCTCATTTCCCGATATTTCTGTTCTAGTTTCCTTCAAACTTAACATTGTATTGGGTGTAAAATCCTTCTCAGTCTATTTTGTTGAAAGTTTGATCAATTTTCCTTCGATGAAATTTAAAGAGTTTTTTTTTTACTAAACGTCACTTACGTTCAAAGCAAAGGGAAAATAGGAACAATTCAACAGAGAAAATATTATTCCAGATTATTAAATCATACATTTCTTCAAACCGATTTTTAAATAGAGTTTTTATTGATTTTTATTATATTTAATCTGCTCAGTACTCGTTTAAATCACGTAGGAAGCCATCCAAAGGTCCCGCTTTTAATTAAAATTAGTAAACCCGTTGCTAGTAATCGAGCAATAGCCGAGTATTGATTTCTAAATAATCAATCTGGTGCAGTATTCTTGAACTATTTTATTAATGATATGGTTAAACTTCGAAGTCACTTGCGGTAATACTGAGATTATTTACAACAGTTCTTTACAAACAATATATCTTGTGAATACTCTTTTCACCTTTCAGGAGATCATTTGGTTCAGGAAATAATTAAAAAAAAGATAATTCAAGTTTATGGAGCATCCTTACAACAACCACAGTACATCACATAGTACCAAAATAATTGTTCAAACTATATTCTTTAATAATATAGAGTTTATTACATTATAACTAACACATCACAGTTGAACAAAATTAAAATAGTTTGATAAAAACCTTACAAATTGTTATATTTATTTATCTTAATCAAGTGCCTTAATGCGACTACTACATTTTCATTTTAGATCATTACTCACAAACAAACCTCACATCAACTTCACCATTAACTCCAAGAAAATTGTATACTCGATCGAGTCAATGTATACAGAACCCTCTAAGTAGGGACACCTTATAGAAAGTTGAGTAGTTCCCGCCGGCGAAAAATTGATGGCGCAACTTTCATTTTTCAGTCCGATTAGATGGAATTGTAGGGGTTTACGGATCAAGCTGACTTTTCAAAGTCAAGCAGCTGGTTTCCATATATTGACAATTGTATGTTTTTTTTTTATCTTTTACCATAATTTTTATTCTTCTTTCAGTCTTTTTGTTTACAAACATTCTCATTTTGACATTTTGGATACTGAGTGGAAGCGTGGACAACGGATCCAGCTTGAACTATTCCATGCATCAGCGCTAATTTCTCCTCTGTTTTTCGGCGGCGGCACTAAAAAATTAACATTGGATGTTTAGAGGGGTCTGTATACATTGGTCGAGTTCACCAAGGGCTTTTGTCATATTAAAATAATTATTATTTTAAGTTTTGTATTAGCCTTGACACCTAATATATTGATTCAAATTATATTTACCTTAGTAAATGGCCTTGAGGTATCAAAATATTTCGTTTTTACGCTGTAAATAAATATTTCGTTTTTTGCGCGTTTCGGACGCACTACCGTCCATCATCAGCAGCGTCTTGTATACAGTTGGAAGCCCATGATTTAAAGGTTGTCACACACACACACATGTTGACGGAACGAAGTACATTTACAAATTTGAAAGTGCATCTGCACATATCATATTAAACAAACGTACGCACAACAAAAACGAAATATTTTGACACCTCAAGGCCATTTACTAAAGTAAATATACTTTGAATTAATATTATTTTAAATAGTTATTACATGCATCATAGTATGAGAAAACACTTGTTTGAAAATCTACTGCAAATTTGTTTATATCACACACATGTTTTTTTTTTTTAAAATGGGTCGTTTTTAAATACATAGTGAAGTAAATTATATGTTGAACAATATTATATAAATCTGATTACGTGGTTTAACGTTACATTTGCAAACATCTTTGTAATTCAGTTTCTGTTAATAGATTATAACCCTTTTCAATGTTCACCTGAATGAAAAAGCTAGCTAAATCTACTCATGAATGAAGGCTTGAAGTCTGCATCAATATATATATTCAGTAGTTTAAATTCCAATAATAACACATGGCTTTGCTGGAAAACTTGTTTGCTCCAATTAGCTGCTTTATTTGACACTTATTTGCCCATGTTAAATCTTATGGACAAATACAAAACTTTAAGGGCTTCTAGGGCCGTTCCCTTTAGTTTAACCTTCATAATCTTTATTTCCTGCAAAACTACACGCCGAGCACTTTCCAACGACACCTAAATTATTAAAATCGGCCCAGTAGTTTAGGAAGAGTAATGATCACAAAAAAATCCCTAGCGCATTAAATAAATATATAGAATATAGATATAGAAATTTCTGAGGAATTAATAAAATTGATTCGTAATTAATTGTCAACTAAGATTATAAAGCACTTTAATCGCATATTTTACTGACACTGGTCTTTGCACTTTCATCTCATGCGCACTTATGCAGTGATTACTTAATACGTCCCAGGCAGTAACATTCCCTACAACATATTATGCAGTATTAAGATTTAACGGCAATCCTCTTAAGAGCCTGTGATGTATGGACATCTTCTCGGCCGTGAAATATTGAACTCTATCAATGAAAGTGGCCCAGATTTGTGGAAAAATGTGTCTGGGAGTTTCGCAAGTTGTTTACGAAAGGGTTAAAATTGCATACTAAAAAAATAATTTATTAACAATATAATTATCATAAACATCAAATCCTTACTTTATAGTATGAAAATAATTTAAGTTGGTTTGCATTATTTTCAGATCAATCTCCGTTCAATTCATAGACTTAACTTCACTTATTCAAAACAAAAAACCTCTTGTCCCATGAATATTAAGCTACGAAATATATAATATTTTGACCCATTATATAAGAGCTTAAGTCCATTAAAACCTATCTATATGGCTATTTACCACACATGAAAGTAACTTTTACGAATGTCTTTTTTACGAAAATTGAAGAAGTAAGCAGAATGCAACATTTTTGTGTTACTTTGTACTATATGTCCCGGATAAAATACTTGATATTATGTTGTGGGTTTCTACGGCCAAAGTCATTGTTTAATTTTACCGTGGTCACGGCTTCATCCGTGTGTATGAGTTTAAAGTATTGCAACACTATTCATATCTGGCGATAATGGGAAATCCGAATCAATAAACTGTCAATATATCTGATTTCTTAAAACGTTTTTGTTATAATTTATAATGTCACCTGTTGTTTTTCTTGTACTTAATTAATTTACTATTCTCTGTATATTGTCAGCTGTGTTTATACTTTTTGTTTACTTTTATATAATTTTGTAAACATAGCATTCAATTTGAAACATGTTAAACTAGTTAGGTTTTTAGTGAATTAAAACCTTGATAATGTTTTCTCTTAAAGGTTTTTATTATTACAATTTAATTCACTAATCCTTATTCAAAAGTTAGACAAAATGGATAAATACTTGAAACCAGAAAGATTCGAAACAGACTACAATTCAAACAAAGCAACTAATCTCTGGAGACATTGGAAACAAACATTTCAAGCCTTCATTGCAGAAATTGAAGCAACAACTAAGACAGGCAACGATGATGAAAAACAAGGAACTAGTAAATTAACAGACTCAAATAAATTATCTCTACTCTTCAATCATGTCAGTCATAATGTTTATGACTTGATAAGTGAATGCAAATCTTATACAGATGCCATCAAGAAACTTGATTCATTATATGACATACCCAAGAATGAAGTATTTACAAGACATTGTTTATCTACAAGAAGACAGCAGCCCAATGAATCAGTGGATGAGTTTATGCAAGCATTGTGTATCCTGAGTAAAGATTGTTCTTTCAAAGATGTTTCAGCAGAGAAGTACAAAGAAGAATATATACGTGATGCATTCATTAATGGCCTTAAATCAAACTTTATTCGACAGAGATTATTGGAAAATTTTACTCTAAATTTAGATGAAGCACATACAAAACCTCGTTCATTGGAATCAGCGGCTCTATACTCAGAAGCATATTCAAGTCAATCCTGGTCATCCTCTGACTAACTCACTGCTCAAACAAATAGAAATGAATCAACGACTAAGAACAACATGGCGCCTTCTGCTACCTTGGAATATTCTGCCGCAACTAAAGACTTTGTAAATAATTCAAAATTTTATTTTTGTGGTTATCAGAGACACCCTAGAAGTGTTTGTCCAGCAAAAGAGGCAGTTTGTAAAAATTGTGGCAAAACTGGCCACTACGCCAAAGTCTGCAAGACTTCGAAAGTAAAAAAAGCTGCAGCAGCTATACAAGATGAGATCGATTCAAGAAATCATTCTAATTCTCTAATATCTAACCATTTTTCATCAACATCCTCAGATAATAACTTTCCAACGGTAGCAGCATCCCCTAACTGTTTATCAAAATCTGTAGTGAAGTTGAAAATAAATGGATTCTTAGCAGATGGACTAATTGATACAGGTAGTTCAGAGAGTTATATAAGCGATAGTTTTGCTTCGATACATTGTTTTAAACTTTTTCCAACTAAGAGTTCTGTATCAATGGCTTCATCATCTCTTATAACTCCCATAAGTTCCTTCTGTAAAGTAAACCTCCAGCTAAATGATAATATTTATTCGAATGTAAAACTTAATGTTTTACCTAAATCGTGTGCTGACATCATACTGGGTCATGATGTTCTATATCAACATTCAGGTTTACACATTTCATTTGGAGGAGCAAAGCCAACTTTGAAAATTTGTGCGGTTGCTTGTGCTAATATTGAACCTGTATCACTTTTTGAGCATTTAGATCTAAATTGTAAGGCTATAGCCATAAAATCAAGGCGCTTTTCAAGTGAAGATGAACAATTTATAGCTTCTGAGGTTGAACAAATGGTCAAGGACGGAATTATCGAAGAGAGTAAGTCACCATGGCGAGCTCAACCACTAGTCGTGCAAGGAACTCATAGGAAACGTCTTGTCATCGACTACTCTCAAACAATAAATAAGTACACTATGTTAGATGCGTATCCCATTCCATCAATTGAAAGAGTGGTAAGTGAAGTAGCTAAATATAACATTCATAGCACTATTGACTTGAAATATGCTCACTTCCAAATTCCAATTAAATCGGAGGACAAGCCTTATACAGCATTTGAAGCCAGCGGAAAGTTATGGCAATTCTGTAGAATTCCTATGGGTGTTATAAATGGAGTAGCAGCATTTCAACGAACAATCGACGGAATAATCAAGAAAGAAAAGTTAAAAGGAGTTCACGTGTATTTAGACGATGTGACTGTTAGTGGCAATGGTGAAGAGGATCATGACACGAATTTGAATCGCTTCCTGCAAGTATGTGAGAAATACAACTTGACTATAAATAAGCAAAAGTCATCTTTCCGAAATCGTTCAATCAAGTTACTCGGATACAGCATTGAAAACCACACACTAAAGCCTGATCCAGAACGCTTAGAACCTCTTGTTAAACTCCCAATACCTGAAGATAGCAAGTCACTAAAACGTGCCTTGGGCATGTTTTCATATTACTCAAAGTGGATCCCTAAATTTTCTGACAAAATTCATGGATTAATACAGTGTAAGACATTCCCAATGGATAAAAGACTGGTTGAAGATTTCCAGAACATTAAGAGATGCATTCAAGAATCTGTTGTGATTAATGTTGAAGATGATATACCTTTCTTTGTTGAAACAGACGCATCGGAATTCGCTATATCAGCTGTACTCACTCAAAGTCAACGACCTGTGGCTTTCTTTTCAAGAACATTATCAAAATCAGAGAGACAACATTCTTCTATTGAAAAAGAGGCGTATGCTATCGTAGGAGCACTGAGAAAATGGAGACATTACCTTCTCGGTCGTCAGTTTAAGCTCATAACTGATCAAAAGTCTGTATCTTTTATGTTCGACACAAAACATGCTGGGAAAATCAAGAACGAGAAGATAGTACGCTGGCGTCTCGAACTTTCTACATACAACTACGAGATTATATATCGCCCTGGAAAAGAGAATGAAGCTGCCGATGCTTTCTCAAGGGTTTGCAGTACTACTTACACAATAGAAACACTCATTTCCTTACACAACTCCTTGTGTCACCCTGGAGTGACTAGAATGGCTCATTGGGTAAAGTCTCAGAATCTACCCTATACATTGGAAGAAATCCGGAAAATAACATCACCGTGCAGAGTTTGTGCTGAGGTAAAACCAAGATTTTTCAATAAGAAGAAGAACAACTTGATTAAAGCTACAGCACCTTTCGAAAGGCTTAGTTTGGAATCTAAAGGACCAATCCCGTCTGAAAATCGATACAAGTATTTGTTGACAATTGTTGATGAGTATTCCAGATATCCTTTTGCCATACCTTGTACAAACTTATCAACTGAATCTGTAATAGAAGCCTTATCATCAGTATTTGTCATGTTTGGATGTCCATCATACATTCACACTGATCGAGGCATGTCATTCATGTCTGAAGATCTGAGGACATTCTTAAGGTCAAAAGGGATTGCTATCAGTCACACAACACCCTACCATCCGTGTGGTAATGGCCAAGTAGAAAGATACAACGGCATTATTTGGAAAACGATTTCTTTAGCTTTGAAAACAAGGAACTTACAAGTTTCCCAATGGGGGAGGGTATTGAATGATGCCTTACACTCTATACGTTCTCTCCTTTGCACTTCGACAAATGCTACTCCCCACGAAAGGATGTTTACTCACAAGAGAAAATCAGCAACTGGTGTAGCATTACCTCTCTGGTTGACTACTCCTGGAAAAGTTCTCATGAAGAAACATGTGCGTCAAAATAAATACGACTCTCAAGTGGAAGAAGTTGACCTGATTCATGCAAATCCTGACTACGCCTTAGTAAGACTTAAAGATGGTCGAGAGACAAATGTGAATCTAAGACACTTAGCTCCAACTGGAGAATCTGAGAAAATAGAAGAGCAGGAAGACTTTGACGATATTGGAAGCTTTCATGACATGCAAGGTAGTCTAAATGAGAAAATGCAAGAAGAATCGCCAGAAATCCAAGAATTCTTAAACAAAGAAGAGTCGCCTGAAATCCGCCAATCCTTTAGCAAAAATGTTGAACATTCGCAACCTCAAGTAGACAATCATACAAGAGATAAGTTACAATCAACACTTCGTCGATCATCCCGAGTGAGACGTGTTCCTGCTTACTTTCAAGATTATCTCCCTAAATGAAGGAGGGAAGAATGTTATAATTTATAATGTCACCTGTTGTTTTTCTTGTACTTAATTAATTTACTATTCTCTGTATATTGTCAGCTGTGTTTATACTTTTTGTTTACTTTTATATAATTTTGTAAACATAGCATTCAATTTGAAACATGTTAAACTAGTTAGGTTTTTAGTGAATTAAAACCTTGATAATGTTTTCTCTTAAAGGTTTTTATCATTACAGTTTTTAAATATTTGTAAAAAATACTAAATATAAAACTTATTAGTTCGTCATCAATATAGCACAACAATAATCGCAGTTCATTTAAGCATAACAATCATAATTGGCTGCAAATCATTTCATGTGATTTATTGTCAAGAGGAAAAAGTTTTGAAAAGCATGAAATTGCAGGAAGAAGGAATACGTAAACGTAGGGAATATGTAAATGCCATAACGAAATCTTTCAATTTATTATTATTAATGGATCAAATAAAACTTTATTAACATACATTATTTACCATCATTTCATATTCTATTGTGTTAAACTAAATAAAGAAAAATCCCAATATGGATGTTAAAGTAACCGTGAAATGCCTGGAATTTGCATTATTAAAATTTTGCTATCGCTAATTAGGTAAAACTTTACTTTTACGTATCATTAAAACAAAAGTACACAATAATTGAAAAAAATAATAATATTCAAAATCAGTATTTAAAGTTAAAAAGAATAGTTTGTAGATATATTAAATTAACATCAAAACATAATTTTATCATTGTAATTGAACTTCATATTCCTCCTATTTCATATTGTAATAAAGCTAAATTAAATTAATTAACAGAAAATTCCATCCGAAAATATGGTTCCTTTTGATAATAAATTGAACTCACAATGTATTGATTTAGATAATGTATGTAAAAAAAATTATAAATAATCATGCGTTTATATTGTTTAAATTTGAACGAGAATGCAGCTTAAATCATTCAATGTTGTTCAAAAATATGGTTAATCGTGGTTTTTTAATTTGCTAGACATGACGTAAACATGCATGACTCGTAATTTTGTGTCGAATTGAACATAAAAAGCCCTAACATCTGAATTAAGCAATTTACAAGATAGCCATTTTAATTCCAGCTTCTCAATGTTTCACGACTTTGCAACATGGTTTGACAATCGCTCTTTGACGACTTGGCCGTCCGAAGCCGAGACATTAGACATCACAGTTGGTGTTACAGTTAACGATGTCTCGTTGAGGCTTGTTGTAATGACTTGTTTTTTCTTTAACCAAAGACTAGAGTTTAACATACAAGACAGATTCTATCCCAAAGTATATATGTTTGATGATATTTTTACATAAACTAATCTCTTTAATAGACATAATTATAACTGGCGCCAATTCTTGGGGCCCACGCCGTTCATAAGCCCAATGCTAAGATTAACATTAGTCTTATGGACGACGCGGCGTGGGCCCCAAGAATTGGCGCCAGGTATACTATATTTGCTTTATAGAACTTCAGTGTTAATATTTGTAAAGCCATTTCAAACAACATTCAGTATGAGAATAAATTATATTTTTTAAATTATTTGGCTAATCATTTGCAGTTACCCACCCAGCGTGTTGAGTTTACAGTTGAATTCAAATGTTGGGGCCCAGGCTGTCTGCTGCCCAATGCTAGTATTAATATTAGCCTAGAGGCGGACTTGGCTGTGCGATTTAAAATTTACTGTTCCACCAACATAAATATAAAGGTTATTAAAAAAATCGATAATAATGTTTAATACTCACGCAATCATACTGCTGATTTTACAAAGCATTATTAAACTCGTATTGAAAACTAAACGCGTAAATTAATTTAAAACTTCAGCTCAATGCAACAATAAGCAGATATAGTGAGATTTTGGAATTAACAGTCAATCAATGAATCGTTTCAATTCTAGACCCTTGATCAAATACTTGAAGTTCCATGTAATCCTGCCAAATTGAATTCTGAAATGAAATTGTTTTTCAATCTATTTAGTTTTCCCACGAGGTTTACACACGAACTTGGCAAAGAGCTTACGTTTGACAGTAAACTTTTGAATAATGTTTCCTGGGAACGCTAAATACATATGGTAAAGCAATTTCCTAACTTTAATTGGTATAGTGGTATAAAATAAGGGTACGAAATGTATTTATAGTGTGTCTGTCACTGAGTGCATTTTTCCCAGGTAAAAGCAAAAACTCATGAACTGATGAGCTTACATTTCTCAGAAATGCAGATCATTAACCCGGCCATCACATAGGCGTGTTCACCTTCTTTAGTAGGCGTCGCTCGGAAGGTTTTTTTCTATATATTTTCCACTCATTCTTGGTATTTTGGTATTTTTATTTAGGCTCCAAAAAATGTTCCAGTTACTTTCTAGCTGATGAGAACACAACGGCTAGTATTAAAGCAATACTCAATTACTCATTTTACTTTTACTCCATTGCTGCTAATTTTATTCCTCATTGGATGCGCACGTCCATAATCTTCTATATTATATAGAGGAGGGGTTTTCTAACGGACAGCAAATATCAAAAACTGTAAGATCTAAAGAGCTGAAAATTGGCATAGGTGCTCCGCTTGGGTCCTAGATGCGTACTAAAAAACGGTTTTACGAAATTCCCTTAGGGTTAGGCCCTATAGTAATTCAAAGTTTCAATGTTAAACTCTAGGGAATGATTTGAAGTTGTCATGGTAACCTTCAAAAGTATGACAAATGAAACCCTAAATGGTATGTTTAACCTCGGGTGAAACCGGCTTAATCAGCTCCATTTTGTATTTTTACAAAATATCGTTTATCTCCAAAGTTTTTTATCGATGTTTTCGAATCACGGTATGCACCTGTATCTAGTCAAGGTTAGCTTATGAAAAAAATAATCAGCATGATCGAATTCTAAATTTCAAAATGGCAGCCATTTAAAATCTTCAAATTGAAATACAGCAAAAGCTGTATAGTTTACAACAAAATATAAAAGATAATAAGATTTATTAAATTATATTTTCAATCTAACGATACCAAAATTATGAAAATCGGCTTATATACAACTGTCTTATGGTCGAATGTATCTAACAAGGCAGCGTAATTTGTCTATTTCAGCGCATGGCTCAGCGCAACAACAGAATACTTTGCTTCAAAATATGCTACCTCGTTAGCAGTTGTCATGGCAACCTAAACATTAAATCATGAATCCAAGGAAGATTTTCTGTTTTTCCACAGGTGAAATCGTGTTGATCAGCTAGTACATAATACATTTTAAAGAAATTTAAAGTTCCAATACCTTTTGAGAACATGTGAAGAGTTTTATATTTTCGCATAGGCAATATAACAGAATTCCAAAGAGTAAGAATAATTTTTTTTAACTATGAAAATCAATATCTATATTAAAATTGGATTGCTTGATATTACTTTGAAGTTCTCAGCCTCGTTAAGGCTATTCACTACTAGAAACATAGTTTAAATAAAAAAAGTTTGTAAAATCATTTCACACATCACAGTTGCTAATTGGTGGTCGACTCAATAAGGGCAATGTTTTAATATTGTCAGTACATCAAACCTGTGTTGTACCCTCAACCCGGGTGAGGAGTTGATTGTGAGGGAGTATTTGAAGGGTGGGGGTTGAAAATATTAAATACAATACCTTTTGGTTTCCGTCAGATTTCCATAGCGAATAAGAAAAAATAACTAAATGAGTTTAACTGAAGTTGAACTGAATAATTTTATGACGAATGAAAAATCAATCGAAACAGGTACTATTAAAAATCTCATAAGAATATTTAATGTGATAAACACTTACCAACTGGATACAAGCTAAACTAAAATATTTGTTTTAAAACAATCTAAAAGAGACAAACATTAGTTACCTCACAAACTTTTTAAATATGATTATGCAACGGTCTAAAATAGTCACAACCAACAACACTCGAAATAATATTGAATACTAAAAAAAATAAACACGGTTTAAATCTAAACATTTAAAGATCTAGCGGATTTGAACTGCATATAAATAAACTCGTTAAACCAAAATTCTGATGTCGGCATGTTTGCCCTAAAAGAGAAAAAACCCCCTATCGCTTGAGAAAACATTCAAGATGTTGAAGTTTAAGAATATTGTTTGAGTTTGATGTTTTATAGTAAATACTTTCGTCACGTTTTGTGCTAACGACTCATTTACTTAACTGCTGCTGCAGTATTTATTTTTATTTAGGACTTGATAGTCTGGCAGTAAAATGTTTACTGTCTTTTTATACAGTGTAGTTGAACTTATCGTTTATTTTAAAACACATTGAGGAGTAATGGTGTGTTGAGGGCTGTAAATTCTGCGGACAACTCCAAGAAATTGTTGACAAGAAACTTTTACAAGATCAAAACTTTACCGCGCTATAACCCACAAGGGTTTTAAGTTTTGGAGGGAGATTTTCGTTCACACTCAACGTTCTAACAAAAATAAAAAAAGAGATTTGGAGCGAATAAATTGTCACGGTCATTAATATATTGTGTTGTAGACTTTTTTACACTCTAATAAATAATAAATATTTGGTTCTAAAATAAATGAAACGTAAAAAGAAAATATCGTGTCTACTATAACAATTGAGATACATATTTATTTAAAACTATGTTGAGTTTTTTCGCCTTTTGGATTTGATATTGTTTTATATGGACCAGCTACATATTTTTCAAACAGCTATTTTATAACCTACATAGCAAACTCCCAAAGGTTGAAAAGGAAGTTTAGGATCAGGTATAAATATGGATGAACCACGCTCAGTTTGGGATGTATCGCCAGATGTCAGAACAGAAAAGTTATTGGCTGTACATCAAACCTATACAAGCGAGATTTCATACAGATAATTCAATTTGTATTATTATGATTTGAGTGTCACTTACTTCTGTAAATCTTCTATTAACTTTGCTTCACTGGAGGTTTGTGAAGCTCACAACGATTTACTTCTTCTTAGGTTGGGATTTATCTATAAAAACAAAGCACTACATAAACAATGAATATTTCTAGGTAATTTACTGGGTACTTCTAAATTAAAACACTTTTCACTACACTACTATGATGATTCCTGTTTTCGTTATGTATTGTTACCTGGGAAAATTCATCAGTAAATTTTTTACTGTGTTAAGGTAATGTTACTATGGGAAACTAATATTTTCTATCTTTTTTATTTTTTTTCATTTATAAACGAAAAACTGATAAAGCTGATTTTAATGTAGTGTAGTGAGAAATCACGTTCAAAACACGAGTGAAAGTTTTTACAAATTATACTCTTGCTATAAAATATACCAAAACATGTATATTTCCCAGAACATCAGTTCCGCATTTGTTAATCTTTGGTCACTTTATGACTTTATTTGTAACTTTGACTAAAATTTCAGTCAGTCGTGGCAATTATCATCCATAAACTTATCCTATGATCGTAGTAGTCACACGTAAAAATTGTCGCACTCAATTAAAATAAATTTATTTTAATGAGTCTAAACTATTTTGAGTTCAATATTATAGAGGCACAGCAAATATCGAAGAAAGTTTAGTTGCCGTGTCGGCTGTAAAACAAAATTTCGAGTTTTTTGTTGAACAGACAAAACTAATTCAGTACTAGTGGATCCGAGCGCACGGAATCGTGCGCTACTCTAGCAGAGCGATAATTCAAATGGCGACAAATTTAAAACACAATCATGCTAACACGATCCGTCTTAAGGGTTATGTTTACTCAAATTAAAAAATAACAGCAATTAAATTATCCAGCTGATCAAAATGTAAACAATTAGGTTCTTCATAAGGATAACATGGGAACTTTAAAAGCCAATGGGGCAGAGCCCAAGGGACTTTTTCAAAAATGTAAGGCCAGTTTGCAAATCTACGCGACACGCTCTTTCCAATGAGCCGTCAATGATCAAAATCGGTTAAGAAATGACGGAGGAGTTCATAAGACAAATTTCGTGTTGGCGTATTAATAAAATATACCAAAACATGTATATTTCCCAGAACATCAGTTCCGCATTTGTTAATATATTTAATTTCGTAAGGCGTTTCTTCGAGTCAAAATTGTGGGCGTCTGGCAAGTCGTAGAGAGATGGGAGAGGGCTCAAATTAAAGGTCTCTATTCCGTGATGGCGGGAAAAATAATGAAATTGCTTGAAATTCACCAGAAATTGAGAAATAACGTAAAATATCTGCTATTTAAAAAGCATTGGGATCTAAGAACGTCTACTTTGTTTACATTAAAACATGTGGTGCTGATGCTTGATTCGAAGATATATGCTAGATGTTGACATCTGGTTGTTTTCAAAAGGCAGATAACTATGTTCAATGTACTATAACAAATCAATATTTTAACTTTCAGATTTTCAGACTTGTAACTACGCTTTGAGTACATATCTATAATTTAAAATTATAAAGAGTTAAGTGCGTTTGTTTAGTTTATGTTATAACGATGCCGATTTAATGCCAAATGGTTGATATAAATATATATGTAGGCAATAATTGTAGGAGTTTTGCAAGTCGCAGGATAATGGGAGGAGGCTCAAATAGAAGGTCTTGATGGGCAGGGACTCGGGAACAATACGGAAATTTATTAAAGTTTGTCAGAAAATAAGATATAACGTTGAATACCTGACATTTAAAAATCATTGTAATCTAAAAATGTCTGCTTTGTTTACATTAAAACATGTGTTGCCTATTTATACATGCTGATGTTGATGTGTAGTTTATTTAAAATCCAGCAAAATAGGTTGAACATGCTATAACACATGACTGTTTTTTTACTTTTAAATTTTCCGTTTTTATAATTTAGGGATCTCAACCTTAAAAAGCAAGAGGAATTAAATACGACTGTTACTTTTACTTTGTATCATGTAGTGGTAGCTGATGCTGATTTAAAGCCAAGTGATTTGTAACATTTACACAAATGAATAAGCGCAGGCTATAGGTACAGAGAAGACCTGCTCATTCATTTTTTTAGGGCCCAGCTCTACCAGTTTTATGTGCAGTCGGAAATGGTCTTAGTTTTGACTGAGGAAAAAACAGTGTGCTGCACTAAAAGCTATTGAGTGTAACATCAACTTTAAATTTGATCATACCAAAAAGGCTAACCTTTAAATTTGGCTAATCAAAAGTATATTTAATCTTGAATCTACCAAGACAAAGCAGTATTTACTCCCGGGAAACCATAAAAATCCTCAATATTAACTACGGTATTTAACAAACTCATGGTCTCCAACCCTAACTTCCTTATGAAGTGGAGCCAAAGTCTCCAACGCGGAGCGTGGAGTCGTCAACGGGAGACCATTTTCTGATTTCATCCTTATTTATTTGCTTATCTTTTGGGAATTCAATTAAGTGCTGCAGTCTGTGGTTAACCTTAAGAATTTTTTCAAACCATGATCACATGTTTAATTGTAAACAAAGTGGACTGAGTTTGTTTTGAGAACGACGGATGGCGCGACTGTTCCAAAAAATTCAGTTCTTTACTATACTGAAGTAACGCCCTTTCTTAAAACTCTGATACGTACTAGCAAATGTCAAAACATCTTTAACATTACCCTTTTAACGTTTAATTCCGTCAAACTGTTACTGAGCTGTGAGTGTGAAGGAAATATATTAAATATCCAGCATTTGTATTTTATTTTTAGGGGCTTTTGCCCCTACAAGCCACTAGTAAATTATGATTTATTATCGTTTTTAAGAGTTAAAAATTCAAAAATCAATTTTGGACGAAGGTTTTATCTTCGTAATAAAAACGTGAGCAAGCTGAAAACTTGGCATGGTGTAAATTTAATTTCTGAATAAAGCAAACGTACCAACCTCAAACTTTCCATTGTTGCTTTAAATAGTGCACCGTAGTTTCCGTAGCATGTGACATAGTATTCAATATACGCTGGAACTTTACCTTATACATATTTAATTTTGTTTCGCCGTTTGTTTTAGGAGTTAATCAACACATCATCGTGACGTTCAAATCAACACACTCCTTTTTTATTTAATAAATAATATGAATAATTATCATCAGTCAATATTTTAGTACCGCTAAAAAAAGTATATAACAATAACAACGTCATATCATATAACGTTGTAATCATATTACGATTGTAAAACATACTTTTCGAAATTATCTATTTTTAATTATAGGTTAACATTTTAATATGATATAATTTATTGAAGATAAAAAAGATACCTTTTAAAATTTGTTATAAAATAGCATTATCCGTTATTTTTCCAACAAAATTTTAGTTAAATAAATTATTTGTAATAGTTTTTTTTTTAATTCTTCGGTTTTCCGTATGGACCAAGAAACTCGCCTATTATCTTTTTCAATAGGAATTATCAATTACGAAAAGCGGAGAAGTCTGGATTCCCGACCAAAACTTAACTTTGGTAGAACCATCACTCATTGAAAAAAAGAATAAAAACACCTCACAATGCTGATCGCTTAGGTATTTTATGATGGAGGATAGCATTTCAGTTGCACTAGAGAAGTTTAAACATAATTATTGAATACTGGATAAAGGCAACACCAATATACTTCAGAGAAAGTATTGTGTTGGTTTGAACTATTAATTTAAAGTTAAACCTAGAAACGTCCTCACTTCATACAAACTAAGTTTCTAAGTTTGACTACAATGGTATTGTTAGTACAGCCTTGTTACAAAGTTAAACTGAGTTATGTTCTTTAACCAGGTCTCACAGTGTTGTCAAACCACTCAGTTCTAAACTATTTAAAACTGAATCATACAATACAGTTTAATTAGATTTAAAGTTTAAAAATAACAGTCAATAATTGTTTTCCTTTATTGTAGATTATTTGCAATTTTACAAAAACTTTTACTTTGAAAAACGAATTCGAACTGATTTTCATGTCACTATGATGTCACTTACATTATCTTCAATTAGGTTAGTACTAGTGTTGAATTTCTTAATAAGTACACTACACTACGACGAATTTTTTTTCAAGATTAGTATATTTCAATAAGTATTCCTAACAGTAGCTTTTGAGTCAACCTCTCTTAGTATAAATTATTAACTACTGCAGAAGCAATCATACAAAAATAAATTATCGGTGTTAATTTATAATTCAGCTTGCTATAAACAAAGATATTTATATAGAGAAAATATCAATTTAACTGTGGCTAACTGGGAAAAAACAAAAGACAATTTATGATCCAGTAATTTATGTTCATAATACTGTAATAATTTACAAATTTATAAAGTGGATAGGGTACAAACAAAATATTTAAATATATTATATTAGAATTAATACAGCTATGAAGCAAGAGGGATGGAAATTTCACTCACCTTTCACCAGCGACAGGCAAGTTCTTACGTTAACAAACGAAATCCAACTAGTGTAGTTCGCCAAGTATATCCACTGTGCTGTTCGCTGAAGTATTTTGGTTTTTTTGCCTCGACGTTTTTTCTCATTAAATTAATCAATTAGATTGTTGTTGTTGTTATCTTGTTCTAAAAGTTTATTGATTGCTCGTTAGGTAGTGACACTAAGACTAATAAAGTTTCGGGATTTCGGAATTCTTCGCGTATAACTTAACTATAATACATGTAAAAAATAAATCACTGTCTAATCATTTAAAATGAAAGTGAATATCTGTCCTGTGTGAGAAAACTGATATATTTAAAACAATAAATTATCGTTAAATAATTTATAATCACTGGAATATCTCACCTCTTTCCAGACCCTGATTGGCTTAGTTGTCTAAAAAATGTCAATACGGAAGATTAACAACTGAAATAATGATCTTCCCCAGAAAGAGGAAACAGACGTAAGCAAATCTTAGTCTTGATTTGCAATTCAGACTAAGAAGTAGTAAAATCGTTATCCAGGTGCTTATACTTGATGAATTTTAATTAATATTCAAATTGTTAAACCCCACTTTTCTTACCTAAAAAAACTTCTTTATTACGAAGAAATGGAAATGAAATTGAAGTTTAAACATTTTAATCATACCGTTCTATATACATTGCCGTTGTAAGAGCTATCCAATTTAAAAAATGAAAGTAAAAACCACTAGAATGATGATCATATTGTAACCTTCTTCGTCCTATTTTAAAACAACTAAATTCAAAATTATTAAAACTGCAAAAACATTGTCCCTATGGTAATACCTCTCAATCATTAGTGACTCTGCACGAGTAAATAATATGTCTAACAGTCAATTACCTTCAGCTACTTAATATTTAGCTATCATTTCTTCATAAATGGCATACCCGGAACCTCATAATCTAGCCTTTGGAATTTATTTTCTGCCACTAGCCTAAACGTCCGAAATGTCAACAACCCTAAGGGGCTGTATGGATTATTTTTTTAATGTAATTAATTTCATCCACATAAAAAGTAGATGAAATAAAATGTAAAATAACTAACCCAACTTACTAACTACTAATGATTTAATGCAAAGACTTATTGAAATATGCTGTAGTAAATGTTTATATGTAAAGTTTGATATGTAAAAACATTGGGCTTTACATTACATTAATAAAGCTTATTTTTCATTGACAATGAAGTGATTTTTTCATTATTTTTGGAATTTTTCTTCACATTCAAAAATAACTGTCTTTACCCTATTTACAGAATAATGTAGTATAGCCTAATAAAAATCTAGGCTATTCGTTGGGTTTTTCAGCAGTAATATATTACTTCATTGAAGAGTTACTTTTATTGTTAAAAGAAGTCTATCTTTCAGTAAGACTTAAAAAAGCTCCTCCATATAAGTAAGAAACATTACAAATAAATTATATAAAAATATCAGATTTACATGGCCAAAGCTCTGTTGAAATATTGTATCCCCGGAATGTAATGAAGAAAATTGAAATAATTCTGGAAACGAGATAATAATGCACCAGCTAAAACTTAGCTCAGATGTGTGGAAGGTTGTGTTGATCACACTGTACGTATCATTAGCTACACCATCATGATTAATTGATTTACTGAGAGCTGATAACAACTACACTGACCAGCCTATCAAACCACTCGTGTTAAATGGAGCATAAGGCTGTGAAGAGCGTATTCCAACTTAAATTAATGAAGTTCTGGTAATAAGGTTGGAAAAATAAAGCATAACTAAGACTATACGAATAATTTGTAAAATATTCTCAGAATCCGTTGTATTTTCAAGTTGAATATTGTTAACTGAATGTTAAACGAAAGTGATTAATTTAAACATTAGGCATTGAAATTAATAAAAAATATTCTATAGGACGTTTGCGAGTTTGATTTTCTTGTTTATAATTCAGTCCCACAGTGGGCAAATAGGATTTGGTCAAAAGTTCATTCAATTGGAAATACACTGTGGATTTTAAAATTAAATCTAAGTTTTAAATAGTACAACGACTAAATTACACAATATTTTTCTAACAACAATCCAATTTTGTTCAAAGATATGTCAGGCTAAGAAATTTATAAGTTTATTTCATCACTCTTCCTTGATTAAGGTGGACACTCTGAATAAAGATTCAAGTAAGCAGCTATGGATGCAACACATTTGGCACTTTAAACAGCAGAAAAAAGCAACTTCAAAATAGTAAAATATTAATTTCATCTAGAGAGTAACGTCTTCTAGCCTGTGCGAAGAAAAGTGACCGGTTAAAAATAAATAATACGTCTGATTCTTAAAACTAGAATTATACTAAGTACTTAACTGTGCCACAATAACATCTCAAAAACTATTAGATTTAGAGAAAAATTTAAATGGGGAACTTAACCTTCTTTTTTAAGACAGTCAAAAATATGAGTTTCTCTTGTAAGTGGCTGCCATTTTCCAATTTGACGGTCCACTTTTATTTCTCTAATTGAACATCCTGTATTTTATGGAGGATTTAGATTCTACGCTTGGTTTCAACAACTTTTTACTCTTTAATATATTTCCTAAACTCGGCGGAGATGTGAGCAGTGAAAGTTTTAGTTTTTTTTCCTTTTGAAATGCACTGTGTCCACTTCAACTGTGCCTCATACATGAGCAAAATTCATTTTATGAAGGAATTTTGACTAAAAATATGTGTACGCTTGAGCCCCAACTAAAATAAACATTTAAGGCACTTTTATACTTTGGTATATCCAACCTTTATCTATAAACAGACTACGAACACTATTTCAATGCTTGCAGGAAAACTAAAACTTTCACTGCTCATATCTCCTTAACCATTGGATTAAGGAAAAAATGTCAAAAGTAAACAGTTCTTAAAATTGAGCGAAAAATCCAAATCCTCCCTAAAATACACGGTGTTCAATGTTAAAAATCAAAGTTGTCCGCCATATTAGTAAATGGCAGTCATTTACAAGAAAACTAAATTCGTATTTTTGATTTCTTAAAAAGTAGGTGAAGTCTCCCTACTACCCTCCTGAAGGTTTGACATCCTGTCTACCTTTCACCGCAAGAATTGGAAATTATTACATATACAGGGTGTTCAAAAAATGTGGGGCAATAATTTAGGTAGTGATTCCCTGGGTTGATATAAGCAAACAAGTTTATACTGTATAGACATATGTCCTATCTCGTTTGTCTGTATATGGTTTATACAAAATAATTCATAACCCCTTAATGGTTTGAGTTACAGCATTGAGATTGTGCAAAAATGTTTTCCTTATCAGTCGCTATCTTTTTACAAAATATTAATCGAAAATCTTTAACCGTTTCAAAATGGTGGCCATTTGACATATTTGGCAGCAATTTCCACAAAAACCAAATATTTAAAATAGCCACCATTTTTAACGGTTAAAGATTTTTTATTAATATTTTGTACAGAGATAGCGACTAAATAGATGCACATTTATGCAAAATCTCAACGCTGTACCTCAAACCGTTGAGGAGTTATAAATTATTTTGTAAACAAAAACATACAGACAGACAGACGCTAAACTAAACGTGATAAGACATATGTTTATATAAGCTTTTTTGCTTATTTCAACCCAAGGAATCACTAATGAAATTATTAATTGCCCCACATCTTTTGAACACCCTGATGTATAACATGTTCGCCTGGACTAGAGCATGTGCAAGTATTCCTTGCATATTACCAATTGTATACTTACATGGAATAAATATTTAATTGATTAATTCATTCGTTCTCGTTTGCTCGTCTACGAGTCTCCAGAGGACCGTTTAAGGACGTAAACAGGTTTATGAGTTGATCAGGTTTATGATCAATTTTTGCATGAAATTTTAGCCCAGTAGGTTTAGCTCAATAGCTACACAGACATAGACACACAAACTGAAACCACGTCTACAATATAATACAATTGATTGATTGATTGATTGATTGATAATTGAGAAAAAAGTATGTCTTTTTACTTAAGGTTCCGAAATCATTAAAAGGAGTAAAAATCAATTGTGTTTTAACAACAAATTAATTTTAAGCAAGAAAACTCCTGGAAATTACCCTTGGATATGCTTTATAATTGGCACCTGAATATTAATTAGGAGTCGCCTTCTTTAATTAAACAAAAGTGTTCTCAAACTTTGCTACCTCTGAGAATGGAAAGGAATACGCTACAAATTTTACGTTTGAAATACTTTTAAAATTGTATTAAGATAATGAATTTTTAAGCTAGTCGTTTCAATATTGTAAGTTTTTTTTCCTAAGTGAGCAATATTTTTTCTTTTTATGTTATTTATCTTTTGTATTTTAGTCTAGAAATGGTATGGTTACTTCTTAATTTTAATATTCTAAATCTATGAAGAGGAAAGACAATATCTTAGACTGTGTAAGCTATTTAAAATTGTTAACATATTTTGCTATTGCAGACGATTAAAAGTTCAATATACTCTTTCAATAATAAACTTTATATAAAAAATTTAAATCACAAATTTAAATTATACTATTTCAAATCATAAAACTACAACATATATTGTATTATGATTGTTTCCTTGAGGCACAGTCGGTGACCCGTTTATTTCTCATGTATTAATGGAATAAATTTATATATATATATATAATTTTGCTATGTAAAAGACGGAAGGATCAGATCAGTTTCGCAGACAGAAAACCCTCGAACATGCATGCATTGACATTGTAATGATTTGCTCCCCTCAGTTTCACTCTCAAGCTCCCGGTTTTCAGTCATGTTTGAGTAATGAATTTATATTATAATTTTTTTAAGAATTCCTTTTGATAAATATGAGTTTTGAATAAATTTGTATTTACATGGTCATAACTCTTTAGTGTTAAAGGGTTCTTAGAGAGTAGTGATAGAAGTCTAATTCAATCTAGGAAAAGATTATATACACAGCTGCAACTTAGCTCTAACGTGTGGAAGGTTGTGATGATTACTCCAATCGCTTACTATTTCACCAATCGCTTTACTTGTAGTGTAGGGTTGTAATAGTAGGGTATACTATTTATTTACGATTATTACTATCATTAAAATGACTAAGGCATAAACCTAAAGTAACTACGTTAGTCAAAAAAATTATTATTTCTATATTTTTCTAATGTTCTTGAAAACTGAGACTTCAATATATTTTCATCATACTGTCCCGAAAACAGCCGTTTTTAGTTCTCTAAATCGTCCGCTAAATGATCGTTTTTGGATCACTTCGAATAGGAGTACTGAAAAAACATATGGTAAATTTTGCCGTACTCTAATGTCAAAATTTGTTTATGTTACGTTTGAAAGGTTGAACGATTTCTTAACTTGTGTTTGTAAACAATTAACAGGTGTGTAAATGACGATGACCTGTGTGTGTTTTGGATAACCTCAAAATTATGTAGTCTAATTTTTTAACGATTAAATGGTTATTTATACATAATGATTAAAATAGTTGTTCATCACACGGAGCAAAAGTGTCTCCTTGGTACTCGATCGCATTTCCAAGCTCGGTTGCGCCTCGCCTGTAAATTACGATCTCATACCAAAAAGAGCCACTTTCGCTCCTAGCAATGAAAACTACTATTCTAGAGCACTCTGTAAATCTGAAATGTAAAGGAAAGAAATAACTGAATACACAAGTGCCAATTACTTCATTTTGCCCAGGGAAATTCGCAAGAATGTCTTTGTGTCAAGAAAATCTCATTGTTATTGTTCGCGGGCTTGTGCAGCGTTTCATTTGCCTTGGCAAAATTGTAACTATTCTTTCACAGGCAAGCAAAGAATTTGTAAGAAAACGGAAAATATAAAAATATGTTTTTAAGTATAAACCAACCACTACTCACATCGAATGCAACACAGACATCATCTTCATGAATATACAATATTTACTTTAATTTTCTTATTCATAAAAGTAAATAAATAATATTTAAGGCACCTAAAAATTGGAGAAAAAACTCTTTGCTATATTTAGCTTGCAATTCTCAAGCTGTCTATATATACATTACAAAGCAATTCAAATTTAGTTTATAGTATAACTAATCTTTTTATTATAAACTAAAAATTTAAATGTGATTTACAATTTTAGTTAATAGTTGACTTTTTTAAATCGTAATGGTAATCAATGATATACTTAAAAGAGGAGTAATTAAGCAAGATCATTCACTTACCTGAATTGACTTTTTTCCGAATAAAAGGGAAAGTAAAAGTTGTACAAAGTAGAAAAGTGATCCAAGAATACAATTTGGTTTAGCAAATTGAAATTAGACCAGTTCTCTTCTTGAATTTTTGTTGATCTGGGCAAAATATCGCTGTTATTAAACTTATAGTTCCTATAAAGTCAACTGATACAACGATAACGTTTGATAACAAAAATTGTAGTAAGGAAAACAACGGTAAACAACCACTTATTCAAGGCGATACTAAAAAAACAGGCCGTAATGCTCAAATTAACATATGATTGTAAGCGATGGCTATGACGTAATGAATCGTTTGTGATCAGCTGCTTGCTCCTTAACCAACGTCAGTCTGAACCATCAAGTGTCATCGTAGCTTTTGTGTAAATACAAAAACGGATCCACGTGCATATTTTATACTCAACTCAAGTGTTTCTAAATTCGAAATCGACAAATTTTCGCACTATTACTCAAACCAAGGTGTCTTCAAATAGGCTAACAATTTTATAAACTTTGTAATAGTTTGCTCCTCGGTGCATATACATTTAATCATTAAGTCAAAATAAAAACATGTCCAAAAAACTTTACAATTGTTTGCTGTAATTTTTTTTTACAAGCTCCCTGTTACTGCTAACGTCATTTTTTACTCTTTAGTATACCCACTAACAACATCAATTCGACAATTAATTTTCACGAAAACAATTCTTTCCCTAAATATGTATAGAGGGGAGAAGTAAAAAAAGAGAACATATTTATGTACTCAACTATTTAAAAATATTTTAAATCCAATTAAAATAAAATAAAACTATTTTGCTTGAAAAAAATTTTTACTTTTTTATACAAGGGTGGATTAAAATCTATTCTAATAGTCTGGTCGGCGAGCTATGTGACCTTGAAGCAGGGTCCGACTCAAATGTTATGATTCATTCTAGTACTAACTATTTGATGTACTGAACAAGAACTCTTTTCCACAGTCATATTTAATTAAATATGGCTCAAATGAGAACTACAGATCACTTGAGTGTTTTAGGACCAGAACGAATAAAGGGACGTAATTAGGACCTAAAATATTACTCTTTCCTCGCTCTTACAAAATTTAGCAGTGATTTTATGTCCATGATTGTTTATGAATAAACAAACATTAAATAGCTTTCGTTTTTTAGGTACAATCTTAATTCTAAACCATTTTCAAGCACCACACACTTTTTCCATCCCAGCTCCACTTTTGATCTCTGTGTCACAACTTGCAGGCAACTCTGATGATGATAGTGATGGTTCATTTTTGAAGCGAGAGGGAACCGCATCATTAGTTATCTTTATACGATCGCGTTTGATGGTACAAGTAGATCCTTCAGAACGACTGATTACATTTCCTCGATCAATATAACTATCTTCAAAACAATCAATGCCTACCACTGACCGTTTTATCGGTGTGAAGCTGGAGCGTGATGGAATCGAATTTAACCACTGCTGTTTTCGTGTCTCGTTTTTAGGAACACTGAATACTAAAACACTAGTAGTTATGGTGTTGCTGAAGCAATTAGGCATACAAAAGGATGAAGGAATTTCCTACATCAATTGTGAATTCTATAAGGTCACATAAAAGGTTATGATTTTCAGCATATTATCAAAACAAACAACAAATAAACGATTACTTGGAAATTAATTACGTCATTCCCATCGCTTACGATCATATGTGAATTTGGCATTACGGCCTGTTTTTTTAGTGTCGCCTTGACTTATTCAATCTTTTGCAGGTCTTTCCTAAAATTATATTTTAAAAAGGCCTAAGTAGTTACAAAAAGAATGTTGTCAACCTTATATCTGTTATTGTAAACATATGATTAGCAAACGCTTCAAAATAATTTTGAAGATATATTTTCATTATTATTTAGATTTATTTTACACTTTGACCTTTATACTAGTTTTTCTGGTTATTAACAATAAAGGAGTAATCATAAAAATCTTATTTGTTTTATGATAGTATTGTAAGGTGCCTTTTTCGGAGGGGGGTAAAAAGTAAACGACTAAGCTGGTAAACAAACGCTATTCGACTCACCCGTATGTCTAGGCCTATAGGTTAACCTAGGCTAGTAGGAGCCTAGACCTAGGACTGCCCTAAGTTGCACAACACTGAATTACCACTCTACGAAGTATCCTGGGTAATAAAGCATTTACCAAATCACCGTACGGCATAAAACCACTTTAATTTCGATGACAATGACAGTTGTAAATTGCAATAGACCACTAAACACTTTGCTTCGTCTCGCATCACCCAAACATAACCCCTTAGCGTTTGTTGACAATCATTGAGGGTAGCCATCTTGGGGCTTCTTTTCTCCGACTGGCTACCCAGCGATCAGCTGTCTCTTACGTCACGGGGTGAACAGCTGACTACCCCTACTTTGGGAAATCCAGGAGGGGAGAGGACCCGGACTGGGCTCCTCGTGGCGATTATTCGTTGACCAGCCACTGAGACGTTCACGACTCGAGACACGGACGCTCGACTCGACCACGGTCAAACACGATACGGAGGTACGGTTTCCTCATTATTTCGTTTCGTTGCTTAACGTTTAACGCTACTAACACGTTTATCGAACCCGACTCACGGGAATATTTCGATAGAGACGAAATTACGGACTTTTAGAAGACGACTTTACGCTCTCACGAACCTGTCCGAGTTTGTCGTAGGTGATTATTCTCGAATAGGCGCATAGTTTAATTCACGTTCTTGTTAGGCCTAGCCTTTTTCTCCTTTACGAAATATCGTAGCATTAAATACTAGACGATTTAGTCGCATTTACTCAGTGCAGTTACTTAATTTTTCGTCTACTCCGTACTTGCACTCACGTCGCAACAAGTCACGGAGCACGTGCTACGCCACGGCAACCCAATTGATAAACTATTAATTGGGTGACGCACTGAGCGGTTACGAACAACGTTCGGTTAGGCCTTACGCCTACGAATAAACCCCGGAAAGATTTATTTGGATTTTCCCCGATTTCCGTGAAGAGTCACGGGTCACGCTACGGCTTTAAGCCTAGCCCGTGGTAACCCAAAACGTGTTGGGTGAGCCTCTTACTCATAGTAACCCTTTATCAAGCGAGGGTGTGAGCAGGGGCTAACGTTAGAGCGATTAAGAGCGATTACTTCGCGCGACTTAGGCTTTTCGTCGTTATAGGCAAAATTATTCACTTTTACGAGGGCGAGGATGAGGCAACTCGTTCTTTGAATTGTATCGTTGCATCCGGTTGCTCTGAGCCCTGCGTAAAGTAGTAGCGAGAGTTGCCCCACGATTATTTTTTTCCGAAATTAATTATAACGAACCCTGGAATTAGCTCCTTCTGAGCGATTCCGAGGCATCCCTACGGTGACTGGTTTCTCGGGGTGGGAGATCACGCACTATTTCCTTTGACCCCCGAAAATTACGTCACAGTATGCTCGATTTACACTCATTAAAATAAGACTCAGATACATAGAGTTTCTGATCTGTTTATTCTCAAGTGTCCATGTTTGTTAATGAACCCCTAAAATTAATAAATTACAAACCAATATTGTTTTCAAATAATGCAAATTGATACTTCAGTTTTAATATTACATTTTTCCCCCTCGTTAGCTTTTGGAGACATCAATGGAGTGAACGAAAAAATGAAGAGTTCCTCTTCTTGACTCAAATATTTACTTCAAAGGCTGTGAATCGGCTCAAGTTTAAAATCATAGTTATAATTAAAGACTTGCAATTACTGGAACCTTAAAACAGTTTGAATGGCGAATAGTTTCTAATTCATGGTATAAATGTATCTGCTCATGTTGAATTATATAGTTCTAAAGTAAGATTTTCCCTTGAAACCCACTTAAAAGGGAATATTTACTTGCAAGTAAAGCCTAGTTTTTAATTGCACGACTTTATTTCTTCATTTCTTGTTTACTTGTAAATTGTAGTCCATACGACTAGTTGGCATGGAAACTTGCAAGTGTTCACTTGCAAATTCATACAAGTTTTTATTCAATCCATTAAATACTAATTCTACATCTTAATAGATACATCTTAATAAACCCAGAAAACTAAACAAATAATTCAATAAGATATTAATTAAAATCTACAATTATATTATTTTAAAAATAATATATTCCAAGCGATTCTAAAAGGGTGTGGGAATCTATATATTTAAAGCGAAAATTCAATAATATTATATATGTTAAGAGCTTCAAGAAATAAAACAGAAACACTTCATGAAATTAAACAACTCCCCAGTATTTTAGAATAAGTATGAAGCTATGAAATTAAAAGAATAGAACATTCAACGAAGTAATATATAACAGCTATAATTATATTTATTTGTTGCTCTTATATAAGCTGATTGTTAAGCAAAACAGCGATGTTTCAGCGGAAAATACTCGTCACAGCATTTCCGTGGTTAGTGTTGTGTGAATGAATTACATTCAAAACTTTATGCACTGTGTAATGTGATTTAATCGGCGTTGGCTTCTGAATACTTTTAAATCCATAAGTGCGCTGGATCCAGTTGAAAGACCAAGTAAATAAATTAAATCAGAAAAAATTTGCATATCTTTCAGAGTTTTAGTTGTTAATCGAAACAATGTTTTAAGAAAAAATTCTATCATAATATTGTTTACAATTCGTCTTAAGTTTCGTAAAGTTTAAAGAAAAACTTAATGACTTTTTTGTCTAGCCTATATGGACGGTTCTAATATCACAATGTATTGCATTTGTCCGTAAGACTGAAAATCATCAAATCATATAAAAATCTGACAAACAATTATAGATTTTGAATGAGTTTGCGCTCACAGTAAGAGGTCATAAGATTCTGCTTTTAATCTGTGGAAATTTTAACACAAAACAAGTTACAAAGTTACGAGAAAATTTTACTTTCAGATTTGCTACAAGAACTGACAAGGTTGCTAGGCTAATATGTGAATTTTTTAAATAATCAAATCTAATATTAAATAATGTATAACAAATTAAATGCGAAAATGAAAGGAAATTGGTTACAAACAAAATAAAATGCTTATGGTGTCATTTTTACAGTATTTTTAAAACTGGATCGTCTCGCCTAACGTAAGATCCCCATATCAATATACAATCAAGCACTTATTTACTTATGAATGAAAATGTTTGGCTGGTTTTGGGGTTGCTCGGTCTTGATTTATTTTTGGAACTATGTTTCTAATCAACAAACCAGCTTCAAAGAACTTACTACGGGCAAGCTTCAAAACACTCAGCACAGCAATATCAGGCACTGCTCAAAGTTAGTGAAACATGTTGACTTGTATCTCTACTCTTGTGTGAGAGATGGATGGTTGGATATACCACAACCTCAGATTGGACCTCGTTATTCCTACCTTGTGACCTCCTAAAAGCTTCACTGGACTTCGAAACAGCATTAGACAGTGTAAAATATGTATTACGATATTTACGGAGGAATTGCCTCGTAGGGATTAATATACGATAGAGGCCCCTGTTCGATTATTAGGAAGTAAAGATTTTACAAACAGGTTTTTGTTTAAATTTGTGGTTTGTTAGAAATACTGCTCCCTTGTGTTATTTTTGAAGATTTGTATAATAATATTGTTCATCTCATTTATTCTAAACGTTACTCGTTAATAAAATTAAATGCATTGCACTTTTGCGTAGCACTTTGAAACCATTATCAATATTTTAAACTTAGTATTCTTAAACAAAATGGTTTTGTAAATGACATTAGTTAATTAACTAGAGTTTGATTTAATTCGATCTACAATAACAATTATTGAACACACAACAAACACTAGGGGCTATTTAGTCAATCAACATTACATAAAAATCCAAACAATACACATTAAAGATAATTAAATGGAATACGATTAAATAGAATTGAAGTACAAATGCATTTTGTGCTGCACCAAAATAACTATCATTAGTTTCAAAGTATATATTCTACATATTTTATGTATATATTCTTCACTTCAAAATATAAATAATGACACATAAATATAGTTACAAATTAAAGGACGATTAGTCAAATATGTAAGTAATGTTTTAACAGACAACAAATAAAAGCAAAGGTAGTTAATTAAACAACAAACCGTAGATTTCACTGGGGTAGAAGATTGTAAACTTAGTTTATTTAGTTTGGAGTGTGGATTGTGAGCTAGGTTACATAAATATCAACTAGTCGGTGTGAGTTGCAGTCAGTCGGATAAATGTTTTGTTTAAACAATGTAATGTGTTTACTCTGACTATTTGTTTTGTGAAGGGTTAAAAATTCAGATTAAGTTTAACGGTTTCGGTACACAGCACATAAAATTAGAACATTGTTTTATCGTGGATTTCATTTTTTGATTAAAAATATTTTCTTGTAATGTTTTTTATTCTTTCCTACGACCTTTCAGATCCCTTTGAAGAGATCCCTCTAATACGTTTTCTTTCAACTTACAGAGACAGGTGCTACAGTCCTTTAGTCCATCGCCTAGTATAGGTAGAGTCAAATGACTTGGTATAGTCCACCTTTAAGACTAACGTTATTTTTAGCATTGAGCTAATGGACGGCCTGGTCCCCGTCATTTGATCTTCGAAATAATCTTGGGTTAATCAGTTACTCCTCATGAAATCCGCCATTGGGTTCAAATAACAGGTTCTTTGGAAAAATAACAAATGACAGGTCTTGCATGTGAAGCTTAATCATGTCATAACCTTTTGGTCGTTGCTCGAATAAGTTAACCTTAAACGTTTCCTTTATAAAAAAAAAAATACCGATTTAAATCAGTACAAAGAAATTAGTCAGTCATGAGTGTGGGAGATTTTTAATTTTACTTTTGTATCGGAATGTTTTGTACACAGAATCAACCTTGAGCTAGAACTATGATTGTTATGTGACTTTATTTTTTAATTTAAAGTTGTATAAAATTTATATGGAAGAAGTATGGTGCAGACTATATTTATTTTTACCATTTGATCCTCATTTTAATCACTTAAGGTAACTTTCGACGGAACAATATTTTCTTAAGTTTTTCATTCGTCATAGAGAGTTTCAAAATATAAACTTAAACAGCTAATAATAATTACGAAGCTACAGTTTCATATAAATATTTACGAAACACTTCTTCGAAAGAAGGTTCAGAGAAAACGTCAGTTCTCAATTTATTTATTGCGACTTATATTTAATCTCTAAGCTCGAAAAACAATGCGGTACATCTGTTTGTCTGATGAGTTATCAGCAAATGTAGAAGATGTGTTGGTAAATATGAACCAGTAATTTAAAATTGAGATGAGCCTCCACAGCTGCCAGCGACCATCAGCTGCTGCGTGTGATGCATTTAAATTAGTCATCACACTAGATTTTACATGAAGTTTTACTCTACCAACAATAAAAAATGTAAGGGTTTTTTTAGTACACTTCTTAATAGGTTAGTGATTGATTATAGAAGGAATATTTTTTCTTCGGAGGGTGTATTAAGAACAACAAATATTTTTATTGACTTTTGTATTTGCTACTCTTATGTTCTCAACAAAATACATTCTTCTTATGTAAAGAATAAAAAAGGGTCTTTGGAATTTCTTATAAATTATTCGCCGGTTTCAGCAATGAGATCATTCTTAAAGCCAAGCTCATTTGATTATGGCACTGCTTATTCACTTATTAAAAAAAATCAAAAGATTTTTTCGTTAGTGTAGGTTGTGAGCAAAACGATAAAAATAAGGATATTATATATTATCATACTTTAAAATAATCAAAAAGTAACATCTGTTTGTTCTAATACGACTGTCTGTATCCATTACACGACAAAACGTAACGTTGAAACCATTGAAGGTATGAACTTCAAATTCGAAACATAAGGAATTATAAAGTGTAAAAACACTGTTAGTAGTATTAAGTAACCACCTCATAATATTTAAATTGTTGTCGGTCTTTTAGTTTTAAACTCTTTACCTTAAAAAACCTAAAATTTGATTTTCTTCATTTCAAATCATTTTGCTAGAGTTGCAAATCAAATATCGATTTATTTCTGTATTTACCACAGAGAAAAACTTAAAATGCGCCAAAATGGTGTTAGTTAACATTGACAATTTAATATTCATCCATAATTTGTCTTTTAACCCTAGTAATCTATACACTGTCATAAAGGAAACTAAACTAACTTGCGTTTTTTACTGTCTATTATTAATATTTCTTTAATTCTGTATTTTTTTAGGGTCTTACTTTAAGTAATCATTTGTAATCTTGTTTTATAAGATAAGTATTTAAAACAAAAGTTGAGGCTGTAAATATTTTAAAGATGAAATTTATATCAGGATTATGTCATACTGATAAAAAAGTTTGGAATGTTAAAAAGCCTTAGCTGTATTTCCTTAAAAAATTCTCTTATGATATAAAATTGAAACCCAAACTGTTCGTATACATTTCTAGAATGTTTATAGTGTTGTTTCATATGTATTGCTAATAATGAACTTGATCATACAATTTTATTAAGTAGTTTTACTTATTAATTTTTAAAATAAATCTCTTTTATTTCACGTGAATACAAGTAATATTCTTCTCAAGATCACGGTAGACGTTAATGTAGCCAGTAAGGACATGATAGAAGTGGATGCGGCCGTGATTCACGCTGGCCACACGGACCACTCCATGTGCCGGGGGGACGTGCGGCTGGTCGGTGGGTCGACCGCCTCCTCCTCGTCCCCTGCCCGCTACCGCACTGACTACGCTCTACTCAGGCAAACGTTGGCGAATGAACATTGGATAAGTGTGTATAATCAATCTGATGCTTCGGCAGCTTTTGATATATTTTTAAATATTTTTCAAAATTACGAGGCTCGATGAAAATCGTTAATTAATACCAACAATAATTTAAAGAAATTAAAACCTTGGATCAATGAGGCTGTTTGTTTTAGAATTAAAAAAAGAAATAAAATTTTCAGTATCGGCAAAAAACATCCAAATAATGAAGAATTAAGAAATTACTATAGAACATACAGGAATAATTTGGAAAAAGATATAAAGTCCTTAAAAGATAACTATTACAAACAAAAATTCCAAAATTGTCAAGGTAATTCTAAATTAACATGGAAAATACTAAACGAAATAACTGGCCAAAACTGAGACCAAGATGGAACAATACAATTGGAAGTAAATAATGTTTTAGTTGATGATTCAGTTGTGGTGTCTGAGGAATTTAATGACTATTTTTTGAGTGTCGTAGAAAAGTTGAAATTAAGTAATACCGTATCTCAAGATTTTTTAGCGCTAGATTATAAAAATATATTTCTCATTAAGAGTGAAGTAAGTTCATTTTTTCTAGATGAGGTAAGGCCGGAAGAACTTTCGGCTGCAATCAATATTTTAAAAAATAATAAAAGTCCAGTTATAGATGGTATAAGTTCTAAAGTAATAAAGGAGGTTGCAGATGCAATTTCTAGTGTTTCATTATATATTGTTAATTTTAGTTTTCAAAGCGGTATTTTTCCAACAAAATTGAAAACTGCAGTTGTAATTCCTATCTACAAAAACGGTTCTGTATGTAGTCAAATGGGATTGGTTAAAAGTGGTGTTCCTCAAGGCTCAGTCCTTAGAGCAATTTTATTTGCAGATGATACAGCCCTCTGCTATGTAGAAAAGGATAGTGATTCAATTAATTTAGCAATGAATAATGATCTAAAAACGCTACAGTGGTGGTTTACTGCGAACCATATGCTGCTGAGTGCTGAAAAACCAAATATATAAATTTTAGCCTTCGAAAAAATTTTGATTTTCTACATGATATAAAATATTACAGTTCTGAATGTATTGGACAACAGCAAAATTCTTGTCCAAGCACCTGTGAAATATTTGTACAAGCAAACAGTATCAAATATTTGGGGGTGTATTTGGACAATGAAATCAGCTGGAAAGTACATATTTCCAAATTAAAAAATCAATTAAATTCCATTTTGTGATATTTTTATTTTCTGAAAGGTATGACAACTGAAAATTTCCTCCGCACATTGTACTTTTCCATTGTACAGAGTCGAATTGAGTACGGGATAATTTTTTGGGGCAGTGCATATGATACTCATTTAAATTCTATCAATATTAAACAAAAACATTTTTAAGATTAATTTCATATAAAGGCAAATTTTAGCCATCTCGTCCTGTTTGGTAGTAAAAAAATATTACCACTGAAATATTTATTTGTTTTTAAATTTAAAGATGTTTAATGATGTTTTATAGTAGAAGTGGTGACAGACTTCGCAGTAAAAACTTATATAAAAACAAGCTTAGGAATGCAGAAAAACTTGTTTTACCTAGACCAAATAATACTTTTTTACGAAAACCTACAGCTTTGTTGCACCAAAATTTTACAATCTGTTACCAGATGAGATAAAAAACTCTACAAATAAAACAATTTTTATAAAAAAATTGAAAAAATGGCTTTTTAGTTTAGAAGATGTAGATTTTTGTTCTTTATTTTAAAGTGAATATATGCTAGATATTGGTTAGTAATAAGGGCGTACTTTGGCGAGCCTTGCTGGTCAGGGACTAAGCACTGTATGCTATGAGCTTTGAGCTATGAGCAAATTATGGTTTGATAAATTTAAATTTTATGAGGAATTCAGTGAAAGATGGCAGACAAAGAATGATAAGAATCTAAAAGAAAGACTATCTTAATTAGGAATCTTAGAGAAAAGAATAAATAAAAGTAAGCCTTCAACTGATATAAATGTTTAATTGCTTCAAATTTGTTTTATAACTATTACGAAAATACTTTTTCTGAGTGCAATTCAAACAAGAATTTAAATATTCAATTTGAATATTTTTACATAAGCTAATGCGGGTTGTAATTATTCATCGTTTTATAGTGTTTAAAAGCTGAAGCTTTATTGGGAACATTGTCTATATCACATTAGTCAGGTTCATCATTCATTTCTCTACGTAAAAAACCAACTTATTAAAGAAATTAACAAAAATAATTCAAACAAATTAAGTTTTCGGTATGAATAATTTTGAAAATAAAATATAACATTACTTTAATTAAATATTACAAAAATCCTCAAGTTTCCATTTTAATAAAACAAATTATCTGTCTCGAATTCCGGACAGACGACTCTTGAGTTAGATCAATTTATACCCGCAGTGCAAAAACTCCACCTCTTGTAACAATGAATTATTTTCATTTTATACATCCATAGCAACGAAAACTTGTGTGATTCTGTTCGTGGGATAAAAAGCTGCGATTGATTAAAAACAGCGAGATATCTTATTTAAAACCAGATTTCACACTTTAATAAGAAAACAATTGTAGAAGAAATACAAGGAGAACAAGGAAAAAGCTAAATTACAGCCTTCAACAGATTAAAGACATCAGCCCTATCAGCCAGCCAACACTGCGTGACTTTGACAACGACGATCAAATCCGTGGATTATGAACGCTGTCCATTTCATCATGTAAGAAATTTCACATAAACGTTTCTCTATAATACACCACTGGTAGATGAACTTCGTAACTGCTATAAAAAATAATCAATGATTAGCCTCAATCTGTGCGAGCCGAAGACAAAAGTCAACTGGAGTTATTCGTCAAAGCCAATGCAATCCGCACTATTTATTTATAAAAGTTGTATTTTATACTCAAGTCGATTTAACACTCACAATAAAATAGATTTATACCCATTCGTTAAATACTTTCAAATTGTACATGCAAAATATTAAATTTTTCTCGTATTAGAATGTTCAGAATCGGCGAAATATTCCATTTTATTTCAAATTCACCCACAAATAATAATTTACATACAATAAACACTGCACAGATACGAAAACATTCAAATTATTTATGAACTTCACACAAATTACTGAAATTTTTACGTGACTGTCATTTTTGGAACGGTCAGCTAATCGAGTTGTTTTGTTACAGTGAATACAGATATTACTTCATCGGGGGCGTCGGCGTGGGTCTGGCCGTCTACGGCGTGGTGGCCCTCCTGCGCCGGGCCCTCCGACCGCCGCCCCCCGCGCCCGTGGAGCCGGCGGAGGACCCGCGCGAGTTTGAGCCGCCGGCGTATCCGCACCGCAACAGCATCGAAATTACTGTGAATCGACAGAACAGAGTCGGACGTCTCAATAGATTCAATCCTTTTGCAAGACTCTCAAGAATATTCTGATTAAATTTTTGTTCTATTTAAATCTAGGTTTCTATTGAAATAAATTATTGTACAATTTTTCCTTGTTATTTTATTTAACACTGTATCACAACCAAGTGAGGAATGATAATCAAAACGCGCAAAAAAATACAAAGAGCCCAAATATGACTTTTCAAAACATAAGTTGCAGTCTCAAGTTCAAACAAAGTTCTGTCGGGTCGAAAAGTTTCTTTTTAGAAACTGATCTTTTTTTGTTTGGATCTTTATGAAACTGATTACTATGGTAACCAATTGTTCTTTTTATCAAATTTCTTTACCAAGTTCAGTTTTAACAAGAAGGCCCAACGAAATAGAACACAAAAGATAGTTTTTTCTCTCTATCTACCCTAATCATTTGTATCCTAACTATTGTATTACTTTCATTTATAAAATTGCTGATTATGCTGATGCTTTATATGATGATAGTAAGAATAATCGTTTAAAAATTAAATGAGGGATTACTCAAAGCTATTGGCCAGGATGAGCGCTCTTAAGGGAGAAATAATGAATAAAACGGTGGGAAATAAAATTTCCTATCACTTTAAAACTGCAGTACAGAAATCATATCGCATAAACTGCTCATCATAAAAATATACGCACTATGCCAATACGACATTAAGGAAAAACCATTGCGTTGTTTTGAGTGAAAATTTTCCTCGTAATGTAAGTATGTTATGCCGATTTTCTTTAAGGCAGTAACTGTATAGAATCTTTTACTGAAGTTCGTGGCTGGGCGTCCATTACTGTGTAGCCGAGTATGTCGACCATTAGGGGCCAATTGCACAATAAATTACAAGTTAATAATACATGTAATTCACCCAATCAGATTTTGTAGATCACTGATATTATTAGCTTGTAGTTTATTGTGCAATAGGCCCCAGATATAACATAGCTAGTAAAATAGCTTTACGATTCTGTCACCTCAGTTAGAGTCTGATAAAAAACACGCTACTGAAAATCTACGTACTACGTAGTGCGGTGGTTCAGCCGTAAATGTTAATTACATTTCAATCAGGATCAGCACGACACGGACTCTCGATCGGAGTCTTACAAAGGTTCCCAGTTGTAGGAAGGCTTCATCAGTTTATTAGAGTTAAAATTGGAAAAGAGAGAAGTATTGTTCGGTATTCTCACAAAAAGCACATTAAATCCCATTAATTACTATTTCGTTTTTTATGTGAAGATTTTTACGATCTTGGTTATTATTTTATATCTATACTAGCCTACAGTACTTTAATTTCCTTCTATTAAGACAATGAATTTTAAATTCTCTCTAGACAAAATGTCTCAGGTAATTTTTTATTTTTATACATCTTTAATTTTCATTTACTTTAAAAGTCAATCATTTTAGGCATTTCATTAATTTTTCATAGTTTTTTTAGTTTTGAGCAAACAGTTTCCAATCATAACACTGCACAAAAGCATTACGAAAGCCAGACAATTCTCTGAGCTATACATTCTCAAGACTAGTAAGAAGATATTAACATTCCTACCTATTCTACGACTAGCGCTGAATTCATCAGTTTAACTGCGGTAGAACTGTCTGTAAGAAATAAATATGCGATTCTTCTCTGAATCGAGTTACAGATATTTCATATTTTGAATGCAAAGCCTAATATAAGATTCAAGCGAATATAACAGATAATAAATAAAGTAAGTTTTCAAATGCTCGCTTTTAAATTTTGTATATTACTTTTAGTTTTTTATGAACAGAAGGTTATGTGGATATAGACGTAAGAATTTTGTTAAGGAACTTATCATTCAAGCTATCTTTCTTTGTAAATAAAAATAATACTCAATAAATAAAATGCCAGTGCATTATTAATTTTAATTTCTTAACAGCTGTAATTGTTCTCTTTCTACCGGGAAGAAATCAAAAAGAATTAATGTTTTGAAATTCAAGTGGACTTTAAACAAACACTAAAATGAAAATTCGTAGATTTTTCGTAGCTAAAAACTGCACGTCTATTATACCAATCGAATTTTCTAGGTTTCGATAATAAAGTCACTTGGCAATTCCTGGAATGGTTAGTACCAAAACATTTAGATTAGCCATGTTTCGGCTAATTACAGACCCGATATGTAACTGTAATTTACTCCCAGACCAGGATATTAATGTAGATTGTTTGTTAAGAGTAATATTACTTTTGTTGACAGCTAACTAAGATTTTAATCAAAAGGTAACCATTTAAATTATTTGACCAAAAGTGTCTAATGTACTCGGATTTTCCCATACACTATGGCATATACTTAACCAATATACTCTCCACACAGCCGGTTGGGCAAAAATCGATGTCCAAGCAGGCAGTTTGTATGCCTCCAAGCCAATATCAATGGCAGACGCTGGCCACTTCAGACGGCTCTTGGCAGATATTCACTTCACTTCTCGACCAATACGATATTAAATAGGAGCTTTTTCCCACAGGAAAACGTTTATTACGGCTTAATATTTTCTACATCTATGTCACTTACAACTAAAAAACTTAAAAATATGGTTTTAATTAATTATTTTATTTTCTTCTACAATGGATGAACATAATTAAATATCATATATTTTATAGAGTAAATAAACCAGGATAATGTAAGGGTAAAATTTACAACTAATCATACATTTTGATTACGGACATTTCGAAATCTGTAGGAACAAGAACATGCAGCCTGGGAGTGATTCCCTGAAAGTTACACTACATTAATAGTTTTGTTTTGTCATTCAAAATGAATAACAAATATACTTTAGGGTTTGCTCTAATTCTTAGAAAATGTGTGTCTTAACATGCTAATTGTATGTGTCTTTTTTGTAAGGCAAAACAAAGAGCATGTATCTAACGTTTAAATGGTAATTTAAAACCATCCTATTTAAATAGTATTCGTAAACAATGATATCTACATAAAATAGAAAATATATCAATGTTATATGAGCTATAAGATTCGAAAGGTAAATGTTCATAGAAGACTTGGATAACTGAATAACAAACTTGATATAACAAACTTGGAGGAACTGAACAAAAATATGTTATATTAAGGAATATTAGTTTACTCGGGAATTAATTTCATACAAGACGACTCTAGGATAACAGAAACGTTATAAATCAGTGTTCACCAAAGGTGTAACGTCAAACTTTTGGAAAAAGCAAGATGTAGTGAGAAGTATTTGTAGCAACAGTCGAGCAAAGATTAGCACCAAAGTGACATTAGTTGTGACACCCAAAGCTTTGTTGACTAGAAGTGCCAAACTTATGTTTAACAGTTTCAGAAGGAGGAGCAAAAGTACAATTTGACCAATATTTATAATGAAATAACATTTACTTTAGAAGGCATCGAACTAAAAATCTATAATTGCATTTCCCTAAAAGATTTTATTTAAAAAGTTCTAATCAGCCAATGAACTCAGGCAACTCTTAAAATACGTATATGGAGGATAATTTGTATTGTAGTAGTGTTGAGAATCAATCAAGCAGACTCTAAGCTAAATGATCTGAAAAGGTTTGTCTAAGAGCATTTTCTCGCACAAAAAACATAGTTTCAGCCTAATTTGTTTGGCTGTAACGTTTTAGTCGCTGTTCGCGCAGTGGGTTTGATGGATCACACTTGTTTGTCTCTGGTGACATATCGGTTCATTTATCATGTTTTTACAAACGTTTCCAATTATAATTTGTTCAAAACGTTTTTCAATACTAGTAAAAAAAAGTATATATTTCATTATTAATAGCTTTCTCCTCATAAATACCCAACCAGACGTGGTTTTGATTAAATTAACCTGGAAATTAGTGCTGGGAAATATATTGATGTTTGCTCTTTTTAGTCAATTTTAAAATAAAACAAAATATTTGTTTTTGTAAAATGTACAATTTGGTGTAGTAGGAAATAATTACGACCTGCAACACTTAAGGCAGAATTAAACAAAAAAATTAACAAAAATCCAGTGTGGCTTCAAAAATAAACATACTTAAAACATGTCACATTTTGTTTCTGATCATACAACTTAAAAGTGAACGAAAATCTCAATCATAACCCACTAAGAAAAATCTCAATCACTATCGTCCCCAAAGAATTTCAAACTAAAAATTACGTTTGGCCATCGAGCTACGGGTAGGCATTTGATACATATGTTAAAAGAATAATTTGAGCCCCGTTTGTTAATTAATTATCAAAACCAGGAATGGGAGTTAATAATTATAACTAACGATGTTGCTCATGGCAATTTGCTTGCTTTATTACAATTCGAAGATTCTTGCATCGATTCTGTGTGTGTGTGTGTGTGTGTTTTTAATGCTAGAAAAAGAGTTTTAGCATGTATTAGCCACTAGGCAATAAACGCTGCATCCTATTAAAATGTATAATAATAGAAACTGCCGAGTATTAGAATACAAAAGCACTTATATTTTTCTAAGTCTTTTTTTATATTTTCAGTGATAATATCGTAAGTTTCTTCTACACGCAGACTTAAAACATTCAAATTCCTTAAAATTTAAATAAAAACAAATAAAGATACCCAAACGAAAAAGGTAACCAGGTACTCTCACAAAAGTGGAAAATGCTATGATATTAGTATTTAAAGCTCGTATGGTTACAGTAACACACGGCAAAAGCGGCTAAAACTATTGAACCCTGCTTCATATCTGGCACTCAGTTCACGCAAATAGAAGAGTCAATGGCACTTGGTGTTTTATGCTGCAGCTGCCACCAATGGTTCCTCGTGAACTTTGTATACTGACTTAAAGTCGGTCTATCAATTTAATGAACAATGTTAAATCTTATAGTTTGAAATTGAAATCAAAACTTTCTAACGCATTTTTAACATAAATTGTTTTATCGTTTGTAAAGTAAAGATTTGAGATAAAATGTTTCACGATTGGCTTAGTGAGACAGATGTCCCGATAGTAGATGACCTGCTATTTCAACGTTAATTAGTCTCGTCAGGTACAGGTAGACAGCGAATTCCAGCTGCCACTGTACTGCAGCGAGTTCAAATTTCAGAGATCAATCCCAAGCTCGAAACTCACCGTCTAGTTCAACGGAGTCCAGATTTTATGTACATACATAATTATATATGAAATGAAAAATTCGTTATTTAGCTAGGCAAAGTAGCCACATGGCCCTATCTTACATTTAACCTGCAAAGTGCACTTAACTACATATTACATAATTATATAATTATTATACAGGGTGTTTTTTAAACGCACCCCAAAACATTATTTTTGTCAGTTCAGGATTATTCCCCCCTAAGATCCCCGGATTTGACCCCACTATATAATTATCTTTGGGGATACACAAAAGGTAAGGCCCACGAAAACAATTCACAGAATATTCAGCACCTCAAAACAAACATTACGAATTTAATGCAAGAAATTCAAAGAGGTACCTTGCAACGCGTGTTTGGGAATTTGATGGAAAGAGCATAACTTTATATAGATGCCAATGGCGGACTGTTTGAGCACATAATGTAAACTAAATGTGATCAAACTTAAATAGTAGATTGTATAAAATGTAAAGATCAATAAAACATTACTCATTTCATATTTATTTGTGTATTATTCAATCTTAAAAATGGGTTACATTTAAATAAAACACCCTGTATATATTATGTAATATATATAATTACATAAATACATAATAACACTTAATCCGCTAGGTATTTTAATCCAAGTATGAATCAAAGACGACTGTAGGATGATTGTGATGCAATCTTGTAGTTGGCCAACATGTTCCTTAGATTGTTAATGAATAGCCCTACAGCCAATGGCAACTAAGGGACCTATATTTTAACGTGGGATCCGAACCAAAATTTCACCATGGTAAAAAATGTATAAAACTTTTCCTTATTTGTTCATAAATTATCGTAATATATTCACACTTCTAAGCTTATATTCTTATATCAAAAGTGAAAACATATATTTGAATAACATCATACCAGTTTAAAAAGCTCTTACCTTGTTATAGTCATAAAAAGACCTTGTATTAAAAAATAGTAATGTGTCTACACAGACTTTTTCACTAAATTGTCTAAATAGTAAAACCGTTATCATTTCGTATTCGTATTGACTAGATTTCGATGTGAACCTTCTCTCATATTAAAAAGGTAGTGGACTCGAACAATAAATTATAGGCATAGTATCTGTTTAAATTACTACATAATTTATTAAAACCTAAAAAAAATCTTAAACTTTAAGTACACCAAAAAAAATTTTAACAAAATATGTGATACATTGTGAGCACATTTATTTCCATATTAAATATAACATAATTTTCATATTATGTTATTTAGCAGATTTTTTTCTGAGTTTATTAATTGATTATCGGGAAAACTCCCTCTAGTAGGCCTACACCTTAAGACAGTTAACATGATTTTATTTTCTCTTAACTTTAATTTAAAACAAATTTCACCCAAGTAAAACAACGTTTTCATTTTGCGAAAGTTGGTAAGAGCTTACATAAAATTAGAAACGAGTTAACCTTCACAATAAGGTCATGAATTTCCTTTTAAACTCTAAATGGAAATGACTCACTTGAAGATTTGAAGAGGCGGGACATTATGGAAATGAAGTCTAGACACCTTTGTGTCATTAATTTGTGTTTAAATACTTTAAAAATTACATCTGTTGCTAGCCGTTTCTTATTTAGTTTAACATTTTTAAAAACAGCATAAATGTGGCTTAATCAAATATCCGTTAGAAAAAGTTAATGATAAAGAAAATGTTGTACCTATTAGTGCCTTGATGACTGTTGAAGCATTTTTCAAAAAACATAAATTTTTATTTATTTTTATTTCCTTAAACCTTTGGGTTTTATATGTCCTATAATTTGAAATATTAAAATACAAATTTGTAAATATAACCATCAGTATTCACTAACGTATAAAATCTTAAACGTAGTTCTTAGCGAAGTATTTTAATACATATTATCGTGCTTTTTTTAGCATAACTAAGTAGTTTTATTTTCATTTTAGGTCCTTGCAACATGCTATGAACTGATACCTGCTAATGATTCAGACGTAATGTTGGTCGGTGAAAAGAAAATACTCAATGAAGAAGACCCTGCAATTATACGGAACTAAGTAAAATTTCTAGATATAGTTAAGGGTGATATTTTCAAATTCTTAAATTCAAAGTTTATAGGTTTTTAAGTTTTTCAAACGCAAGTCCAAGTCATTAAGCGAAAACTAGTCGTAAAGGGGCTACTTTAATTTGAAAAGCCATTTTAAAATTAGGCTTTCCAAAAAGATAAAACACAATGCACCGTCCTTAAATGTCTGGAAATCGGTAGGATAAAACTAAATCCTTCTCGATTATGTAAAACAAAGCACGAGATAGCAAAATCTACGTTCCCTTTGAGGAGTTGAACTCAGGCCACTTCGTTATCTTGACTGCCTTGATGTTCGCTACTCGTACAGCGTCTGGTGAATCCCGTCAAACAGCAGTTCTACTCATAACTACTTTTTTTTACTAATCATAAAAATCAAAGGATATTAAAAACTATGAGGAAAATACAAATCAAATTAATTAAAAATTTTAGATCTGTTTAAGATTATTAATAAAGCTATCAGAGTTCAAGTAAAATAATGTATTTCCCAATATTATTTACCTACTAAGCATAAACAGGAATAAATTTATGTGATATGAACAACTATGTCTCATTAATTAAGTAATATCTTATACCTTATGCTAAAAGATTCGTCAAGTAAATACCAAAAAAATCACATTATAACAAGTTAATCACAATTCTTATGCACGTTTTTCTAATATTAATTTTAAGTTTTGCCGCTGGTAAACTTTGCAAGCTTCGGGGACATTACTTTCAACACGTCGGACCTTAATTTGGAATGTGGTTAGATGTCAAGTTATAGTTTTCTTTTTAAATATACGGAAAGACAAGGATGATGAAGTTTAATTGTCACGGAAGGTACGTTCAGTAGTAAAAAAAACTTTTAAATTACAATCATAGTTATTAATTTTTTTATTTGTCTAAAACAGTTAAAATGAGATATAAATAAATCTAGCATATTACAAAAAGAAAACGTCTGCAAAAAAGGAAACTCTGCTACTTACAGTATTAAGCAGGTACTGAGCGTGTACGATAAGATGAAAATTTGATGTCTCAAGACTTTTATACTTTGCACAATTATTACTTAAGAAACCTTGAAACATTTTACGAGCACGGCTTAAAAGTTTTAGAACCAATATTGAGTTGAGGTGACATTGGTTTTTACTTAAACCTTTCTCAACAACACTTTTCTTCTGCTATTACATACACTTAGCATATTTAAATAAAATCAAACTCCCTCAAGGAGGTTATTTTTGTTTCGCCTAAGTTAATCCAAAAACTTAAAGTAGTTCCTCTCTTATTTTAGCTCCTATGTATATTGGGAATCAGGAAAATTGATGTATTTTTGAAAATTATTAAATTTTCAAACTTATGAAAATTATTAAATTTTCATAAGTGGAAAATTTAACGAATTTTATTCATATCTTGTAACTTTAATGAGCTAGATCAATTATATATTTCCACTCAATACAACAATTTTAATCTTTTCGGACCATTACTCAAGAAAATAATTTTCCATGAGACAAAATTACTGCTGCCGTTTTTAAAAGTGGACACAATATTTTCAGAAAATGGTTTTTCATGGGAGGGATGACAGAACTATCAATTTTGTATCCCACATATAAAACAATTACGTTTAAAAGACTTATTTAAATGTACTTATTTTTATGAAGAGGTTACATACATGAGGGATAGCGGAACACTTTAGGTTCAAGATGGCTTCTTACGAGGGTTTTACAAAATGCACAAATAATAACTGTTTGACTTCGTAGGTCAACGCGCTAATGACCAATATCCTGCCGACGTCAATATGCAACCACCCTGATCCATATATACCGTCTTTTACATGCTGCACATATTGCTTGGTATTACATTTAGATACTACAAGATGAAAAATTTTTATGGTGTATCAAAATTGCTATTGAAGACAAATTTTAGATGGTGTAGAATTCATGTCACACTCTAACTGTTAGTTTTATTTCTAGAATAAAAAGTTTATAGAAGGCTAAAAAATCGATTTCAATCTCACTAACAAGATAAGTCAATACAATTTTAACTAATGTCCATCTATTATTATTAAGAAATAGAGGTGAGATACTTTAAAAACTGAACTTACACGTTACACTAATAAATATTCATCTTTAAATCCAGATTTCCTCAACCTTAAAACAGAAAAGATCATCATTATATCCCAATATCCTGCCGACGTCAATATGACAACGGCAGCCACCCTGATCCATATACACACCGTCTTTTACATACTGCACATATTGCTTGGTATTACATTTAAATACTACCAAAAGATAACAATGCAATATTTTAATTTTTTTCAAGATACATAAAATTCATCAGGTTTATTCAAAATAGTTTTCACAGTGTATGAAACTTAGTAATTCATTCACACAACACTAACCAATCCAATGAAATGATTATGGCGATTTCCTCTTTGTAATCGTAAGCAACGTTTCACCAGAGTGATATCGGTATCCGTGTGGATTTTTGTCCAATGAGAGTACAAAGCTAAACCCAGTTATTAACTAAATCTTGTATTTTACTTAATTTCAGATGACCAATATGAGTTGGAAAGAACTCTAAGATGTGATGTACAAATCGCATATTATTATGTTAAAGCCACCTAAAACCACGGATCTGTAAAACTAGAGTACTAAACTCTAGGACCATAAGTACCATAAGTATATTCATTTAAATCTATGACTATCATATATTACATGATTGAACATTAGTGAGTCGGTGGCGCAGATGGTAGCGCACTCGGCCTCGGAACTGTAGCCTCGAAGCGTCGCAGGTTCGAGACTCGGGCTTGTCGCATACTTTTAGCAATACTGTTCACCCTTGTTCTGTACTGGCTCACTCCTTACCTTTGCTTGATAACGTCCACGCACAGATCAATAGTCTATGTGTGCGGGGTAAAGGCAAGGTGAAAAAGAGGCCGCCACCCTCATTAAAATCAAATAAAAATAAGTGAAAGTAAAATAAAAAACATTATTGACTTATTGACTCTATGACTTATATATCATTACATTACGGTCTTAACGTTTTCTTAACGCATCTCAACAGTAGACGCACAGGCAGTACCTGCCTATGTCTTCTGGTTCCTTTAGGCCAACATATAAATAAATAAAGGTACATAGTGAAATGTTTTTAGTTAAAGTTGCCTGCATAAAAATATTTTTAGTTATTAAGTAATATTTTATTTTATTACACTGTGAAGTAGCTTAAGTTTTTTATGGAATAAACAATGTTTTTTCAATCATTCATTCATTCATTACTGGGCTAAAATGAAATTTTTGCCTTTTTTCTCTACTTTTGTGCAACTTCAGTTAAATAAAAGCCCAGTGACAAGAATTCACTTCACTTAATACTTAAGACAATAATACTTTTTAATTAATTTAAATTTTGTTTAGGTAAACATGGTCCTTTATAAGTTGTCATGCTGGTAACAAAATATAAACAAGAGAATTTTTCATCACCAAACATTTATGTAAACTCGTATGCAGGTGGTGTTTGCTACATCCAACAAAAATATGATTTGTTGGATTTTTGATCAGTGTGCGAATTTAATATTTACTAAAACGCAGCAATTACAGTTGGTCTTGTAAATTAAATTGTCAAAAACGTTGAGAACAATGTTCAGTACGTAAAAATTACCTTCTATTTTCAGCCTACGCAATAGTATTTATTTTCAGTCACTAACACGATCAAATTATAAGTTATCCGAGAAGCAACCTGCCATTAGGGAAGTTAAACTCGAGGTAGAAATGTTGGGGCAATCATAACTTCGGAAGTCAAAGTGCAATAAGGTACACATCTACTAAACTAGATAGCGCAATCCTTAATAAATGTATATTTTGATAACACAATTTTCGTAGGTATGTCTGTCGTCTGTCTTTCTGTCTGTTTCCACGTAATACGTTATCAAATCTTCTTTATTATTCCCATGATTTTTTGATGATTCGTTCCACCTTCAGTGTTTTGAGAGACGTGTAAAAATACCAGGGATACACTCGCATGAAAACAAAAAATACTCCTGTGTACACATAGGCCTAGAGCCGGAAATTGTTCGTTTAGCAACTATATCTACAGTTAGATTTTTCTTTTTCAAAATATTTTTTGATCTTTTTGGTGTCTAAATTAAAAGATAAGTTGTTTTTAATATTTTTATAAATTAGACAGAAAATTAAATTCTAAAAGATACAGGGTGTTTTTTTAACGCAACCCAAACTTCATTTTATTTGTGAGGTCTCCCCCCCCCCCCCAAAGTTCTTCAGATTTGACCCCACTATATTATTTTCTTTGGGGATATGTAAAAAGCAAGGCATACGAAAACAATGCACAGGATATGGAGCACCCAAAAATAACATTTCAAAAAAATTCAAGAAATTCAAAGATGTACTTTGCTACCCGTGTTCAGGAATTTGATAGAGGGAGCACAACTTTGTATAAATTTCAATGGCAGATTGTTTGAACACATGATGTTAGTTAAATGTGATCTCACTAGGTTTCGTAAATGTAAAGATTAACAAAATAATACTCATTTTACCTTTATACATTCTTGAAGATAAGTTTCGTTTTACAAAAACCCTATAAAATGTAATACATATATAGCATATAGTTTCAGTCAATAATTGTAAGATTGATTGAAATTTGCAATATAGCATAAGCTTTACCGTACCCTAAACAGCATTTTTTTGCTAGTTCATTTGATTTAAAATGTGTATTTGTTATCAGGGTAAAATTATTGAAATTAATACGCCTCACAAAACACACTTACTCTGAACTCAGTATTTTCTTGGAAAATAAGTATGAGGTATATTTAGGTAATGATTGCAAACACGAATAATTTACCAATAATTTATTACACAATTTAAATGTCTGAATGTACTTAATTTTAAAATACATTTTTGTTAAATGTTCCTTAAACAATCCAAGTACAACAATCAGTATAATCACTCCCCAAGGACCAATCAGACAACTGAGCAATACAACAATGTTTAGGGCTCAGGGAGTCTGGACCACAACTAATGTGGTGTGATCGCTTGGATTAGACTACGTTAATTTGTATATAGATTATATCAAAGTAGTATCACAGTATACAGGGTATCCCGTAAATAAGTACAAAAACTACCGAGATATCCGCCATTTTGGATTTTTTCATTAAAAGTTTATATCTCAAAAATCAGTAAAGATAACTTTATGAAACTTGGTATAGTGTTTAAGGTAGGAATAAAATAATTGCAAAAAAGTTTCCTTAAAAAATATTTTTCTCTTTCAAAATGGCGGTCATTTTAATTTTTCAAACTAAAATTACTAAAAAACAGCTGATTTTATGGAAAAAAGGCAACAACACTTTTTTAGTATTTTTAATTTTCTATCAAACGACACCAAGTTCAGTAGGATCGAACAATAAATAGCCGAGAAATAACGATTTTTAGTTGTACAGGCCAGGTGCAACCTGACAGCTTCTCCTCATTGTCTTAACCAGCATACTTGGCTCCATTGTTGGTAACATTATTTTTTGCTATCTTTTTCACAATTTTTATTTTTATTTATTTCATTTATTTTGTTTATTTTTATAATTATTTCCCAATAAATTAAAATTTATCACAAAAAAAGAGTTCAATCACTGATTTTGTTTCGAAAGTAACAAAAAATGCCAGCAAAATGGCAAAACATAATGTTATCAACAATTGAGCCATGTATGCAGGTTAATCAGCTGATTGTCGCAGACAGTTATTTCTCAGCTATTTATTGTACGATCCTTCTGAGCTTGGTGTCGTTTGATATAAAATTAAAAATACTAAAAAAAGTGTTCCTGTCTTTTTTTTATATAATCGGCTGTTATTTAGTAATTTTAGTTTGGAAAATTAAAATGGCCGCCATTTTGAAACGAAAAAAATATTTTTTCTAGCGATTTTTTTTTGCAATTATTTTATTCCTTTCTTAAGCACTACACCAAGTTTCATAAAGTTATCTTTAATGGTTTTTGAGATATAATATTTTTAATGAAAAAATACAAAATGGCGGATATCTCAGTAACAAGGCGTTTTAAGAAAAAATGTTATTCTTGATTTTCTTTTTATTTTGACCAATAGAACCTATTCCCAAAGTTTTTGTCCTTACTTACGGGACACCCTGTATAGCTCACGTTTAAATGTTTTTAATTAATATTTGAACTGGATGATAACATCTATACCATTTATTACTACAGCAGTGAGCTTACTAGTGTAATACTGAAACAATGTAGCCCGCAGAGCATCCCCGTAATGATAGCATGGGCTGCTGGCTAGCGCCTTCAAATCTCAGTCTCACCACGGGGAAATGAACGGATATCCGTTCCTTTCCCTGTGGTCTCTCACTCGTTAGCTCACTACTGTAGTAAGTACTCGTCCGATATAAACATTACTTGAAAGTAAGAGGGAAATGTAGTAAGAGTTTGTTTTTCAATCGAATAGGACTTCAATTTTACTTCACCATTCGTAACCCTCCGCATCATTTTAAAACACAAACTGCATATGTATTGCTTTAAGTGCTAATGAATTGTGTAAAGTAACTAGACATAATACAAATGTTATTCTCCTGCACATTATTATATTTTATTTTCTGTATTTTTATTGATATACGTTAATCGAAAATATTGCAATAGTAAATAAATTTAGGTAAATTTATTTGATCTATGTTTATTTTATACCGGCGCGTGGTCGAAGTCTCACAAAATACAATACAGGATCAATTAAGTTTAACAGGTTTGAAAGACGATCACGTCCTATTCCACTATTCCAAACCTAAAACAGCGCAGATAATCCGATCCGTAAACGAATTTAAATATGTGCAAGCCAATTTAATCGAACATTAATTGAAATTAATACTTCAAATACTTTATGAAAACAAAATTTCAAAGACCTTTTTGCCTCCCTTCTGTCTTTGATAAACATACATTTCTGGTCAATTCGATTAAAACAAAATCGAATGTTATATTAGTTTATAGTTTTGATTAACTCACAAGATCTATTGATAACTTACTGTGGCAAGATCAAAGCAAGATGAGTAGAAAAAATAGGTGGTCCCGTAACTATAATGTTTATTTTTGTGACGTATTCACGTCTACTTCCAGCTGTGAATTCTGAACTAAAATATAAATGAAGGAAAAGCAATTTGATGACGAATCTACGTCTACATAAGCTAGTCAGTGATGACGGGTTAAATTGGAACCACCTGGTTTTATTCTATTCATCTTGAGATCAAAGTGTGTGTAACAATTTAGCAGCGTTTCTTGACGATCGGGCCTTTCCTACTTTTTTGCTTTATTCAAACTTTATTAGTTTATGTTTATCTTGGAAATGAAAGTTGCGTCTTTAAGTTTCTTACTTTAAAATTTTTATAAAAACTAATCGATATAGGTATATTTTTGAGTTTTGTTGAGTACATTTTGAGTTTGAGTTAAAGATATTAAAACATGTTAAGTTCCCAAATTGTATATTCGAGTTTCATCTTTACTCATTGTTTGGAGTGAGGAATTCATTCGGTACACTAAGCCTCAACTAAACATCACATACTGTTTTATATTTTCCCTGAAACCATCAATGATTCTAAGTTGAGATTGTACATATGGAATATATCCTTAAACTCACTTTTATACAGAGTGAGCCTAGGCATACAGCAGTATATAAGCAACAAAACTGTGCATAGCGTTAAGATCAACTAACGTTGCTTAGAACTTATTTTCGAGTCATAAAATTCTCATTAAATATCCATTATTTTACCTCTTGCCTCCTTAGGGAGACGTCCCCCCAAGAGTCAGAATATTTAAAATAAGCAAGGGCTGACATAGATCAATTAAACATATTTTAGTAGAAAACAGTGTCGGAAATCACATTTCAAAATGATGATTTTGTCAAAATTAGCAACCAATCAAAATAATCTTAACTGTGAGCGAAAGACTCGTCACATTAACATGTGGTTTTGGCGTTATGTTATGTTTAGTATTACATAATAAACGAAAAAGATTTATATCTGATTATCATCCATTTGAAATAATTTATGAAAAATACTTCACGTGTTTCTTTTTTTAATTTTTATTCAATTATAACTGGGCCAAAACCTTGAGGAGTGAATAGGCAACAAAATATACCGTAAAGTAGTTTGTAGCAAGAAATTAAGTTCCGCAGTGAATAATTCTTAGTTACTGTTTTGTGTAATATTCATGGCCATATATTACGACGTTTCCACAGTTTGTTAGGAATGTATTAATTTGTCATTATTCCATCATTAGTAACTGTACAAAAACCTTGTTCCTGGATTATTAAGGACGACATTTTGTGTAACTAATTACTTCATTTATTAGCCTTCATGTGAACTCCAAATGAGATAGTAGGCCTACAGGGGTACAGGGGGGGTGGATAGTAGTACCAGGGGTTACAGTGTTACCAATTGCTAAACTAAACTCTCCATTATTTCTTTAAAAGAACTACGGTAAAGTATACAGTATATTCAACCATGATTGAATAATTTATCTGCAAATAAACTTTCAAAAAATAAAGAAAAAAACATTTAATTCGTTTCTAAATATGTTCTCTATTAATATTAGCAATAATTGTACATTATAATCAACATACTAAATTAATATTTAGTAAATAAGTCTAAAATGTATGTATAATATATTTAACATGTGTAGCAATTTATGCAACTTACTTGGTCCTTAGTTGACCCTTGTTTACAAAAAAGCTTACTTATAAAGTTTGTTGAGCGTAAATGAGAAATCTCTTCTAGTTTTTAAAGCTCCTGTGAGTTATAGCTCGGTAAAGTTTTGATGCTGCTAAAACTTTGCTGACATTCCTTGGAGTTACCCGTGGAATGTCATCCCTCAAACAAGTCATTACCAAAGAAATCCTTGAAAACAGAGACATTTTCGAATAACAAAAACAGCGAATTTTAGTACTTGATAATAAAAAAGCCATGTGATAATGCGATAACTGAACTTCTTTTTCTTTTGGATGAAAATTATAACAGGATCATTCCAGTAACAGAAATCTGAAATAGAGAATTATACTGCTCCTAATGCTAACAAGAATTTAAAACGGACAAATGTTCTTCTTCTATTGTTAGTAAACTCAAAATACTTTTAAAATGGCGCACATATTTTATTGTTTTGTCGGTAGTATTAAGTATTTGACTTTTTTAAGTCAAATTCTATCAGTAAAACAGATGTCTTTCATCATGACGATGTCGTTCATCAGGAGATCGTCAATAGACACCTACCAAAAAACTCTCTAAAAGTGAGTGTCTTTAATTCAGGGAGTCTTAAATTTCAGGATATCATTATTTCTTTTGATATATCATAAGGAAACACAAAATGTATTCAAGTATTGTAACAAATTGAAATGAAATGGTGCTGTGAGTTTCTTTTCAGGGCAGTTATTTACGCAGGTAATTAAGTATGATCCTTAAAAACCGCTAAAAAAGTAACAATACAATTTTTTACCTTGCTTTTTGTGGAAAAATTAAACTCATACTAATAATCATGAGTATATTTATTTAGATATTCTCAAAACCTGGGCAATAATTTTAACATTGATACCACCGTATCTATTTAACCTACCATAATAAGCTGACGATGCAAATATTTGACAATTTTTTAATCGTAATAATAGCTTCCTCAAAATAGCGAACCAACAGTAATAAAGCGTATGCACACATTGCTGAAGAATTTTTAAGCCAATTTTGAAGAGAGAGTCGGAATAACTTCCTTTTCCTCATCGTTGAGAAGGAAGTAGTCTTTGTATATGGAACATATCCTCTATTTTGAAACACCGGATATTCGTTGAAGTTGGTAGCATTGTGTGGCCTAACAAGCCATAGATGTTGGCAGCACTGCTTGTTATAACAACCCTTCTGGCCACGAGGGAAGTGCTCTTGAATACACTCACATGACGAGGTAAGAGTGTCCGTCCACTACAACTAACTGTATTTTTATCTGAATTTCTTGAAGACAACAGTTTTCTAGAAGTATGACGAATGTTTTACGTACTATACGGTATTCTGTTAGTATTTAATATTTAAAATCCACGTAAAAGCTATTACATACTTTGGGGACTTCAACCAACCCCCAAACAAGTGTTGTTATTACTTGGCTTACACGTCAAAAGGTTTATTTTATTTCTTTTTGTTAGTGTGCCGAAAGATTATATCACCTATGTATTATGATAACACTATGTACTATAACACTTCTATTACTATAACATTCTATTACTATAACATTCTATTGTCTATAACAAACATCTTAATTACAAAAACAAATGTTTAATAACTCCTTGATTAGAAATTAAAAACTGCTTGATAAACTAATACTGTAAATAGATAACTAGTCCTTTGCATTGTTTCGTTATATTGAGTTATATTAAAAACCTATCTATGAAAGTGTTCAATAAATAGATGACATTGTTTTATTAAATTGTACAGGTGTAATCACCGTAACTGTGAGGTTTCAAAAACCAACAAATTCTGATACCGACAAAGTTTGATCCAAAATAAGGAAATGTAAACGGAAAATCTTCAATTTTACTTGATCACGCTCTCAAGGGTGGGTTCAGCGCTAAATTGGGGAGGGGTCATCTTCGTAATTTCCCATTTTACTGACAGCGACATCCCTGGGACCGCTCTTGGCAGCTTGTACGTGGTATGTGAGACGTAAGATAAGATAATCAACTGTCATTGAACATCGTTAAGAATCGAAGATGCATGATGTTCGACACCAAGACACTTTAAGGAGCTTAATTAAAGTGGATGAATGTCAGCCAATAACTCAGCGCGAAGTGTAATTGCCTAATCAGAGTGAGAGCATCGCTGCAGACCGCAATCCAAGAGGCTGATCAGACTGGTTTGATTTATATAGTGGATTAGTTAACAGGCAATAATAATAGTTTCATTTGTACTGTATTCGGAAATACCGGATGATTCAAAAATATATATATATAACTATTTAAGTTCATATACAAAAATATTTAACTACAAGAGAGAATGCTGCTTAATTTTTTTTAAGTACATGTCCTCGAGATTTTCCTTAGCACAAGTGTCCCTTGGTACCCATGACTCACATAAAATGATTTCAATCCTGGATAACCATTTCTAGTAGTAAGGTGAACATTTGACTTATTGCAGCTTCTATTCCTCCTTCTAGCTGTGTAACTTTTATACATCAAGTGGTGTTACTGATGTAGTGATGTAACTGAGTCCCCACGCGCGTAACTAAGAGAATGCAGAAAATTTTACTTTAAATAATTGAATTATTTGTGCCGTTTGCACCACGTTCACAAAATAGAACACTAGTGATGTATGAGAACATCTTTTGAATATTAGCTTTAACAAAATATAGGTTAAACCCCTCCCTCGTGGCATAAACTATGTTGTTATAGAATATATTGCGTGGTTTAAACTATGCTGCAAAGTTGTATACTTCTTTTTAGAACGCCCTGTATACTTAACTTCTTGCATTGAATATATACAAGCATTGGATATACATTAACATGACTATATTATACATGTATAGCCATAGTTGCAATCCCAAAATCTACGTTTTTATTTCTTTGTAATTCCTTCATCGCCAGTTCTGCTTCATAAAAAATACCGCTACCTAGGCTAAAAAGTTTAAGAATGTTTTACCGCCAACATCTTGATTAGTTTTTTCCTGTTACGAAAATGATCTAGTTATGAAGTGCTGGCAGTAAAATTTTCCTTCGCAAATAACTTTCCTTTCATAACAAAGTAACTTATTATCTTGCTGAAAAAAACTTAACTGATGTTTAAATTATAGCAAACTGGAAACCACATCTTAGGATATTCATGAATTGCTTTATTTTTTGCCAATAGGAAAAATCTAAAGAATGCGCACAATAGACTTTATTCTTTGTAATAGTATATGTTGCCTTAGATAAACAAATTATATAGTGGTTTTGCTTGCTACGTATTTCACGTAAACGGGTTCTGTTTTCTATGTTATGTGTTTTTTATCAAAATTTTGAAAAAGATTGACATGATTACATGTATTATTTTACAGTTCCAAGTTACAATGTGACTTTTCTGCCTCCATTTCCAGTATTTGCTAAGTCGAAGCGGCACACACCAGTCGCACAGTGGTATTTGACGTTCATGATCTGTTTTCCGACCCCAACCCCTGGCTGAGGTTTTGGATCGGCTCCCTTTGCTGCGGTGCCGAGTCTCTCTGTCTGACGCGTTCACAACGATGTTTTTCTTTTTTTAGCCAACAAGGCAATAACCAAGAGCTATATGGTACTCTTAAAAAACCTGAAAGAGTATAATTTCAAGTAATAAAAACTCAAAAGCTTCACGTACCGTAAATTATTTTCAACCGCATTAAACTAACATCACGGAACCAAAGTATTCGATAATTCGATTTTATTTGTTCGTTTTATTTTCTTCTTGCATAATACAGGTGATGTAGTTTTACCTACACTGTTAAACTAAATTTGAACGGTCCCCAAAATACAGTTTCGAGGCCTAACAATATTGTCAAGTTTTATTTAAAAGTTGTTCAAGGAAAACTCGAATTCGTAAAGTATATGTAAATCACTTTATTTTTTACACCACGATCCGTGTCTAATTACAGTAGGATCCTTCTGAAATCCGCAATGCCTCATATGCGAAATACATGAATTCAAATTATTCATATTATTCGCTCAAAGACTAGAGCTAATCAAAAATATCTTTGTATGAAACACAATTCTCAGCCCAAAATCTATGATTCGCATACAGTATGTGTTAATATAAAAAGTAAGTATTATTATCTTACGGTTATATCATAAAAGTGGTAGGCTACTCTTTTGGGATAGTATCCAACTCATAATAATAAAGATAAACTTAATTTATCAACTTTAGTTCACATGTACAAAATACACAACCCTGTCACACTGACTGCACAAAGCAAACCGTCAAAGAAACTTGTTATGTCTCTTATTTGGTTGTTTTTACTTCCAAATAAAAGGGATTTTCATCAAAGGTTTGTTTAAACTCAGTTCTTCAAAGTAACACGTTCTGAGTTATTAATATCAAATAATCCTGTTACAATCAAATGAAAAAATACAATAAAATTATTCTCTAAGTTCGTATTATTCAATTAAATAATAAATTCATTTCAAAGACTTGTCAGTTTGTAATATAGTGTCTTTGCCAATTTTCTAGCTGCACAAAGTAAATTACAGTATTTTTAAACTTTAGTAGACATATCATCAGTGCCATATATATTTTTTCCTTGGTATAAATGTCTAAAATATATCCTCATATGCCAAGCTCCATTGTTTTGAGATATCAAATTTACTTTATAATTTTACAGTAATTATGTAGTAAGTAACTCCGTTAACACCGAGTCTAACTCAATCGTGCTGCTATTTTTTTAACACGTTATGTATAAAGGTCTTCCAGTTATGGTTTTTAAAAGTTGTTTATAGTCTCTTCTCGGAATGTCTGAGATTAAAGAAACAGTAGAGTCGATATCGGTTGACATAGGATTTGATGAAGGTGTATAAAATGATTTCAAAAGAGAAATCGTCAGTTAGTATTCTGTTGCAAATTTTAATGTTAGAAAGATTAACAATTAATTATTTTTTACTTTACTTTATAGAATCTTTTGTATTCCTATCGTTCCTTCTCTGTCAATAAATTTACATACGAGATCCACCAACCTGGTTATTTAGTCCTGCTGCTTTGTTTTCTCTAAATCGACTAACCTGGTGATTGTTACCAGAAGAAAAATACAATAAAAATATTTTTTAAATTTAATTTTTTACTTTTATTTCATAAAAAAATTATTCCTATCCTTAATTATAGTTATAAGTTCATCATCAAATCATTTCAGGAAATTAGTCTCTGATATTATTTATAAGTATGGAAATCTCAGCAAGACACTTGTAATGAGGTAGATGGAGATGATGACACCTGCTACTTCAGGGCTTATTTGATTGTTACATACATTCTTTACTAGAAGCTGGCCATGGTCAGGCATGCCGACAAATTTTCCTCAAACGTTGTCTTCAATTGTGAGTGATTCCAATGGGTTTTGTGAAATATTTTGATTAATATACTACATGCTATGTAGTAAATAAATTAAAAACTTAATATTTATGCTTGATTTTTTTCTTAGTTTTTTCGTGATTTAAAAACAATCTCCAGAGACAAACTTCATTTATGTTTACGATTTGTACATTAAAAAAACATACAGTTATTAAAAACCTTAATGGCTTAGTAATGCCAGTAATGCCCTCCATCCAACGGACCGTAGAATTTATGAAATAACAGAACGTGATTCAGTAAAGATTGTAGAGATTTTCTATATACAAACTCTTTAAAGGTTAAATAACAGCTCTATGTCTCTGTCATCCTAGTAAACCGTTGAATAATGCAGAGAAAGTCTCAGACCTCGATGGGTTTGGGCTCTATGGATCTGATCGGAATGTCTAACATACAAACATCAGGTTCTTTCTTAGCTACTAACCGCAGTTTTAGCATCAAATGAATTTATAAGCTAGACATAATTCAAGGATAGTTTGTATTTGAAAGAGAGCAGACTTAAAGAATCTCCATATCTCATTAAATGGGAATGTATAATACCTGTATTGTAATTTTCGTTGGGATTGTTGTAGATTTGATAACGTTTCAATGAATCTATGGAAATAATTTTAGCATTTCATGGTTTCCATACAACTTCGTAACCAAAGCGTTTACTTTTACCGCCTATTGGACCTAATTAGTGACATTAGGTTCATAACGAGAAAAAGTAACGGCTAATAATCAAACAATTTAAACGGTAGATCACTAAACAAGTTTTTTATTTGTTTTTTAATCGCGTTACAGATGTTCTATTCAAACAAAGAATACTGTAAGTACAGGTTTTTACATTTTTATCCGACTTTATCTCAAGAATGATAATACATTCAAAGCTTCCTACAATGCAGTCTAATATTTTCAGTTAAATGGTTATACAAAATACAATGGATACACAAATACTTCACTGATCATACTTCGTTTGAAAGAATTAGATGAAATACAAGTTTTCATGCTAGGTAAAAATAGTCCTTTGACAATAATTGAGTTAAAATACAACTAACAAGCTCATTTAAACGTGAACGAGGATCTGTGTCTGAAACGAGGATTTTGCTCGTTTTGCATAAAAAAAGGTTAATTTATATCGCCCAAATAGACTCCCAACTGGTCTTTCCTTAATCAAACCTTGGATCTGAGTATCTTTTATTTTTTCCCCATTTTATGTTACATAAATTGTAAAAATAATTTGCTTGAACATCGTTTTACGAAAACGTCTTTTCAGTGGCAAGAAAAACTCAAACAAAATGTTACCAATGTAACTGAAATTTTTAAAACTGTACCTTAAACAGTGCAAAAAACCGTAAGCGCGGAACAAAAAACAACCCAATCCCTTTTATTGTACTTATAATCTTCAAGGGAGATATGATTGTGTAGACTTCCACGGTCCGAAGATACAATCTAGAAGTGGGATTCCAGGTAAAGCCGTATCGATGTCGAACTTGCTTGCCGACGTTTCGGATTATTGCGATACCCATCATCAAGGCGAAGAGAGTATTAGTTCACCCGGACACCCACTTCGAGAATCTTCAAGAAATTATAATATTTTTAATGAAAACCCTGAGAACGTATGCTTTCGCATTGTACTAGATTTTTTTCAATAACAACTAATTAATTACGATTAACTACGAATAAGGTATATAGAATTACTCATTCAATTGAATTTTAAATGTTATGCAATATCAATCATAGTCATAGTCATAGTCATAGTCATAGTCACTTTATTGAGCATTTAGACAAGTACATGCATATGCCAAGTCAATACAAATACAAATAAATACATAAAAATAACGGTTCTTCTATGACAAAAAATTTACATATTACATAAGGGTCTTATCACACATAAAATCGTTTACACTATAGTAAGCCTTGCCAACTAGCAGCTTTTTCAAGTCTCTCCTAAATTTAATAGGGTTTGATTCGTTTTTCAGGAGGTCAGGCAGGTTATTGAACATTTTAATGGCAGAAAAATATAGGTGGTTTTCAAAGAATGATGTTGTATGTCGGGGGATATTTAAAACGCCCTTTGGTTTGCTCCTTGAGTTGTAAGAATGTACTGGTATAGAGTCATTAAAGATAGAGAAGTTCTGTCGGAGAAAAGAAAGTGTTTCCAGGATATAAATTGAGGGGAATGTTAATAACTTGTTGGCCTTGAATAAATCTTTGCATGAATCGAGTTTTGGGACTTTAAATATAACCCTAACAGCCTTTTTTTGCAATCGAAATACCGCCTTTGATCGAGTCGTTTCTGACCCCCATATTGCAACAGCATATGTCATGTATGGATGGATGATTCCATAGTAAGCTGTAAGAAGCAGGAAGGGAGAATCAAAATCTCTAAGTCTTCTGAGAGTAAAAATTCCTTGGCTTAACTTTCTGCAGACAAGATGAATATGTGATTCAAAGGTTAACTTTGAGTCAACCATCACTCCAAGAAAGCGAGCATCGGTTTCGGACTCAACCAACTCATTGCCCAGATAAATACTAAGTGGAATGTCATTTGGATGGTCTCTAATACTAAAATCTAGGAGAGCAGTCTTGGAAATATTAGCTGACAAAGCATTTCGATCAAGCCAATCAAGCAAGAGATTACCTTTTAGAAATGATTCCATTTCCAAACCCTCTCTCAGTGGGTGGGAAAATGTGATGCTGATGTCATCGGCATACATACACAGATTAGAGTTCACCAAATCTTGTCCGAGGTCGTTAGCGAAAAGCAGGAATAAAACTGGTCCCAAAATTGAACCCTGGGGTACCCCTTGAAATGAAATTCCCTTATCAGAAAAACGTTGTTGATAACAGCTGTTATCATCGATTGATGACACCTTGACAAGACCTAATCTACCAGTAAGATATGAATGGAACCATTCGTGAGCTACACCTCTGATTCCCATCCTGTACATTTTGTCAAGCAACAACCTATGGTCAACGAGATCAAAAGCCCTACTAAGATCAAAAAAGAGAGCAGAGGAATGATTTCCTGTGTCTAATGCTTGCACAACGTGCTGGATTACTGTAAACATTGCATTTACAGTGGATTTTCCCTTAGTGAACCCATACTGATGAGCGAACAAGACATTGTTGTTTTTTAGAAAGTTCCAAAGCCGTCTCAAAACAACTTTCTCAATTATTTTAGAGAATGACGAGATGATTGAGACAGGTCTGTAATTAGAATACACACAAGATGTGTTAATCTGATAACAATAGATAAAAATTACTGATAACAATAATAAATACTTTTACTAATCATTTATGTTGCTTTATGCAAAATAAATGAATTTACCTTTTTAAATCAGCTTCTTGGTAATTAACAGGAAACTAAATGTTCTTTTATCTCTTACTCGGTAAAAATGTTTTAAAATAAACTATTACTAGTGAATTATTAGTCGAAAGAAGAATCTAAACTAATTGTTATGTGCCAGCAACCTACACAAAGCTAAAAATTATAAGTACTCTTAATCGCGTGCCCTTGTATTTTAAAACTGAAAATACAACATTGAATTTTAGCTCTATAATGAATCATAGTTCACTGGCGTCTTGCTTGGTAATCATAAATAATTACAAATACGTATAATCAAGAATATTTAATTTATCCGTTCATTATAACAATATGTGATTTATTCCATCTTCGAATAAAACGCTTTGTGGTTAATGTTTTTAAAACAATTCTATTAAAGAGCTTGCCCTTTCGTACTGTAAAAAGTTACCTATCAAAGAGTAGTTAGACATCAAAGTATTGGAAGAAAACTGCGAGCAAAGGCGATCAAAGGCGATCGCTGCGGCAAACAACCTCAATCGTTTCAACAACAAAAGAGATTAAAAGCATTTAAAAGTTCTACTTTCATTAATCTACTATAAAGGTCAATTTATATGTTTCCGTTTCCACTATTTCGTTCAATGGGCGATAAAAATAACATATTCACTTAATTTGCTAATATATATTTTGCTTTAATAGCTGGTTTTATTAACATTTAGGTTTTTAGACTCAGACTTTTTTACGTTTTCTAAATATTCAGCCACACTCTGACTTAAACGGCTAACTAATAGACCTAGTCACTTGTTGATAACAACTACAAAACTAAACTTATGTAAAAAATGTATACCATTTTACTCATTTTTAAAATTATAAAACAATTTTGCTGATAACAATAATAAATACTTTTACTAATCCTTTATGTTGCTTCATGTAAAATAAATAAATTTACCTTTTTAAATCAGCTTCTTAGTAATCATCAGGAAACTAAATGTTCTGTTGATCTCTTACTCAGTAAATATCTTTTTAATAAAGTATTACTATTGAATTATTAGTCCAAAGATTTTAAAGAATCTAAACTAATTGTTTTGTGCCAGCAACCTACACTAACTAAAACTAAGGAAAAGTGGAGGAAAATAGAAGAAACTTATATTGAGGAAATAAAACCTTTATAGCTTTATGACATCTTGACCCCATTCGGTATAGAATTTAGTTCGTGAACTTTTCAACTTGTATGTACAAGCATTATTTTCCCCGACCTAGTGCACCATAAACGTACTTGTTTGTAGGTGTATAAAACAAGTTTGAATTTCCCGAAATGTGATGGTATTGAAATAATATTTGTTATTGAATCAGTGACGGATTTTTAAGAGAGAGGAGGATAGTATACACTAAATAATATAACCAGTTATGAAATATTTAACTTATTGATTCAAGGTATGCTGAAACAAAAAGAGGCTGAGACACAGTCAGTGGTGTGTCGATGTTAGCTGGGTGTACTGCAGTAAATATGCCTTTGTGGCAGTGTGTGCCGTACTTATGGTCTTGGTGGCCTCTGCAATCTTTGTGATTGGCAAACATTTGGATGCTCTGTCACTGAGGAAGATCGCCAAAGTAGTTTAGCAAATATAGGTTCAAGCGACCAAACAGAAGGTGGCATTTAACTAGCCTAAGTTAACTTGTGCAAAGTTATTATTTAATTTAATTTAAATACTTTAAGGCATTTTCATAAACAAAAATACACTTTAAAAACAAAATTCATAATAACTGCAAGTTTAAATGCAATCATATAAATTTGTTCCTTGTCCTTTTAATTTTGCGACTGACACTATATTTTGCTGAAAATTTTACTTTGTTTCACAAAAGATAAAATTTTAGAGTTCCATTATGTTAAATTCAAAGATATTTTATAAACTTCAATGAATTTACTTCTTTATTACCAGTTGCCGATACCAAAGTTTGTTGCTGATAAAACGAACACGTGCCGTTTAGCCGAGTTTCCAGTTTAAGATATTTAGCAGTTTGTTGTAAAAAGGATTCAAATCTGTTTTATAAGACAACTTGTTTGTCAAAGTAAAAGGTTTACCAAGTAGGAAATTATTATTTGAGACTAACTTATTGTACAACTGCTCAAAAAATTTCTTCTTTTCTTTTCGTATCAAAATATTCATTTCTATTCGTTTAAATGTACACTTACTTGTTCATTTGAGAAACGTTCCCTGTTAAGGAAGATAATATTAGTAATTTATTGAAAAGTTAATAGTATCTGTCACAAACTTTGAGTTCTATTCCAGGTAAAATGGGTGTATAGTTTACGAGTAATTCGCTAAAAATAAATACATGCTCTAAACTCTCTTTATAAAGTGGCAATTTAGTTTATTTATTTATTCTTCCATCAGTAAAAGTAACTCCTCTTATGCGTGTACGAATCAAAACATTGTTTACTCACCAATTAATACTGCATTATAAATAATTTATTAAATCACAACATTAGGTTCTATTTAACATAAACCCAATTTGCAATAAACTTCATTCGACGAAAGATTTAATTGAATTTTAGACTAAGTAGCTAATCCTACCCGAGTACTTGGATTGGAGACAATTTGACGGCGAGATCTCAGCACATCTCAGCACATCTCAGCTGTAATTATATTCAACCGGAATGAGATGAGATTAGCAAGACAGACTCAGATCGGTAAATCCTGATGTTTTAACGAGGAGCTCTTTATTTATCTTCATTGAAATTTTTTTTTGTATCCCACCATAAAACATTTGGATGTATAAGAGGGCCCCACGTCTTTAAAGAAGAAGTTTCTAATGATTTGCTTTAAATTTGTGTAATTGTTTAATGTAATTTCAAATTATACATTCGTAAAGCTACTCCCCAGTATTATTAGAACTCTATGGACTACTTTACGTTTTTTTCTTTTTACATCATACTTGCTGTTAGAATTACTAGCGGTGATGATACAAACCAGAGCTCTAGTCAACAGACATGAAGACTGAAATTTTATTGAAAATTTTTACCAAAATTTATAACAATTTAAAAACTTATATACAAACTTCTTTCAACAGGTTTAATTCCATTAAGGAACAAACGACGACATGCCTGTACTCGATTAAGTTCAGCTGAAGATATTTTACCGGCACTTCCGTTGGACGGCGTACAGTTATTAGGGTGTTTTACTGATATTTTACCTCTTTGCCTTCTTTATCCTCGATACTTCTGGCTCTGGATTGTAAATATAGCAGATATTTTCTCCGTCAAACGCTTCTGTTATAAACGTTTTACAGCCTCGTATTCTACAAGATTCCTTCTAATTTTTTTATCTATTCTACCTTTTTTTAATACCATAAAATTTTGAATACAGGCTAACACATAAGACTCAAAGTTGAAAATGTTCTACTTTCAATTTAGTTTTTTATGCAGTTAGGTTTTACTGGAAATTTGAACTGTTAAGACTACGATTTGAGATATTTACAGATATTAAACTAAATCCTCCTATTAGAGGTAATAGTGCGAACATGCTATTCATATTAACATACATTTTTTATTTAAACACCTAAACACCTGTTGGCAGTAAAGGATGAAATAAATAAAACAAACCGTACATTAATTACGATTTAAGAACTACTGAAGGAAATTTGATCGGTGCATCATAACTGGTTAAAAATATTTTAACTATTCTAAAAAACATTTTAATTTAAACCTTTTAGCTATTGACAGAAAAATGTTAATATAAAAAATATGCTTAGTTTGTCTTTTTATTTTTTTTATTTTTTTAAAGTTATAGTTAAAGCTTGCTACAACACAAACCTTTTCATTTAAAATCATGCTGATAAATGTTCTACCATCAGTTAGTTAATTTATTTAACATACATCAATTGAACAAGGTACATAATTGGCACGCTGAGTTACTTTCTAAACACTAAGAATTTATTCTCATAATAATAGTTCTAAATAATCATATTTAAAACTTCAAAATTAACCCTATTATTATTATTTAGTAACGTAAGGTAATTGTAAAAAGCTGTTTTTAACACTTTCCATTTTGAATGAGATTTATTTTAGAAGATCCCCTCGGTACTTCGTCAAGCAGACGCATGGAGTAGATTTTGTATTAAGAAAAACTGCTTCGCGTTACTCAGAGTCGAAACCAATTTCCTTTAATCCAGCAGAGGAATGCAAACAATCAGTCCCGGGATTTTTTTTTTTACAATACGAAGTTTCAAATGTATGTCTCACGTGCAATAAACTTAATAGGCCTTAATCTGCTTCATTTATATAACTAAGTAATATTATTTTCCATGTCTCTCTGCACTATTTTAATTAAATTATTGCCTCTTTTTGAACTGTTTTATAACTCTATTTTAACTTTTCTAACCTAATTAGGCCACAAATTTAGTATTCAATTTAATGACAACATATTGAAAGCATAAGTTCGAGTATTCCAAAAAATATATTTTCAAAATGTTCATCATAAACCTACAAAGTGATGATAATTTTGAATGCAAATTACAATGATTATGGTAATAATAGTTTTGATGTAAGGGAATTTGTGATTGATTCAGAATTATCTTTTAATTTAACAATTCATATTAACGATTTAGAAGAGAGTCCTCGAGCAACACAGTCGTTTTAAAAAATTACAGTGTAATAATATTATATAGGTTTCGTATCGAACTGAACATTTCAAAATTAGTCTTGCATAATTAAATGTGTTCAATGCTTAAACAGTCCGTGTAAAAAGTTTTAATTTTCTTTGAACTTATTCATATAATGTTTAGAGCTTGACAAAACAACATCATTCATTCATAGTGGAGGTTTGCCATAAAAGTATATGATATAATAATTACATTATTATACCTTGTATTACTTTTTTGCCGATTTATATTGACATCAAACAAAATGTTTCCTCATTTCTTGTATCTTGGTGACAAATATAACCACTGTTAACAATTGTACAGCACCTTATATGCCCTCATTAATTAAATATACATTGAGAATTAAGTATGCAAAACAAAACAATGAATGGTATCTCAAACAAAAACTTTCCTTTATATTGTATCGAATTCCTTATAACAATCTTGGTGTCTAAATAATACTAAACCTTCACTCCTACTATTTTGACTTTTTACTTTGACTTTGACTTCGACTTTACAGACATTATACGCTTTTGTACAAAAGGTGTACAAAAGGTCCTAATTATGGAAATTCTCTATTAATATGATAAAACTAATATGTTTCCCTAGGATATTTTTCTTTTAAAACTAATATGTTAATGGCTACATAAAATAACCTTTTTTTACAGAATATACGTTACTTCAAAACTAGTATTAGTTATTCTTAGTCTGAACGTCCCCTTAACTTTATATATGACATTATAGTCTAACGTATTTCAGGAATCGTTTGAAATGCTGCCTTCCCGATAGAGAAACTGGGATCTAGACAATATTGGGTCAATCTGCCTGTTTGCCCCTGTACCCCTTATATTGAGTTTCGTTCATTTAACTCCTCACTGAGTACTCTGACTCTGATTTATATTATATCATTAGCAAGACATTTTTCACATACATAAAGACTTTAAATTTTTAATATAAAATAAGAACCCGTGGGTACTTTTAGTTCTTTTTTCAGGATTATTTTAAGTAATTTTCTTCAGGCTAAAATTGGTAAAATTGGTTGAAAATTAAAGTAATTATCAGTTTCAGTGGTGTATTTGAGAGGGAATTTGGATCTAGAAAAGGGATATTGTTCAAAAATTCAAACTCAGGTACTGTAACTGGTACTTTTTAATATTACTTGTACTTTTAATTGTTAATCCTGATGTTCGATAGACAAGCAGTCGTGGTTAAGTTGGCCACACTTGACCAATACTAATATAATGCTAGACCAGGATTCACTTCCCTGTTAAGTTTTTAATGTCACTTCTTAATATCATCGTACGGTAATAACACCATGAATTCTTTAATTGCCTATATGGAAATTGAGCAAGTCTTACTGAAGATGTGTCAACCTTTTAGGAAACAACACAACATAAAGAAAACTCAAAACATATCGGAAAGAAACACTAATATTACTTTTTCCCCAACCCGCTATGTTTAGACGCTTTTATCTCCTTACAGTGCGTGAGTAAAATAATAATTATTTGTCTCCCAGCGCGAGTAAAGTTATTACTTTGTCTCCCGGCGGGAGACCAAGTAAACCGATTAGAATAATAATGAAATCGTTGATAAAAAACTCGAGCACCTTCAAATTTCTACTCAGACATGCAAATATGTTGAGGTTCAACAGACTGCAGACGCTAACAGCTGATTTAGTAACATGAATAATCACATAAGAAAAACATTGAAAAAAATCTGCTGTAAGAACGACGGAAGTGCTTGACAAAAATCAGCATTCTAAGGCGTGTAAGAATGCTGCAACAATCAGCTGATCGCTGGTGCAAGAATTGTTGTAGCTACTCGGATGCAGGCACTAATTGCAAATCGAAATAAAATGGATACCATTTGTTAATTACTAAGTCAATGGAATAGATGTTTAAAGACTGAGTATTTACTATTGTAAGTGGCGGAACAATTTTGTGTTTATTTCGAGAGCGAAGCACATTGAAAATTGACGCCCTCGGTAGCTCGGTCTCCAACATTTTCACTCGTGAGACAATGTCGTACTTTTCACACTGTTTTTCACACAAACAACTACTCCCTCACCTACTCTGTTTAGTCTCATTTTACACCACATTATGTGGGAGTAGAATAATACTTTGTATATCCGTAAGAAATAAAGTAAATCAGTAAAAATACACTGAAAACAATAATTCAATAAGCGAACTTCAAATGTTCAATTATATATGCAAATATTTGGCAGATTTTTCTTCACAGGCGTTAACAGCTGATAATTGAAATGAAACTACGTTTACAACAAATCCAGGACGGCTGATGCTTTCTACCTTTAAGGTTTTGAGGTGCGTCAATCATTAAAATACAATGAACCTTCGTTAGTTATGGTGCCCGCCTACAAATTTGTAGGTACAAGGATCGATCCCGAGAAAAGTTAGTAGCTTTTTGAAGGGTTGTTTCTGGAGCCAGCTGCCATTGGTTGATGGGCTATTAGTTAACAATCCTGTCAAGGAACGTGCCAACCTTAGTCAGTAACAAGGCTACAAGATCGCGCCACTATCATCACGATCATCACACTCATCCTTCACTCATATTCAGGGTAACGTCCTCCATGAGGTACCTGTCTCAAAAAGAATGATTAAGTTTTTGACATTTGCAAACTTTAATTTCTACTGAACTCATCATCACCAACAATGAAATTTAAACAATAGTTATTTGTGCATCTAAGGATTAAATTGCAACTTTTCTTCCTAAAGGAAACTGTTGTCGCCCGATGGCGAAGCCGAGGGCGGCAATTTTCCCGAGGGAGAAAAGTGATGTCTTCACAATTAAAAATACCCCCGTTGCAGCAGACCTGCATACTCAGCGAATTTCAAATGCTAAACAACATATTTCAATCCAACATAGCGAGATTTGACCTGTTTTGGTAAGCTCCATAAGAATAACATGGGGAATGAGTATGCAGGTTTGCTGCTACAGGTATATTAAAACTGGGTGGTTTTAATTCATTATTTAGGAGACCTGAACTAGAAGAAGCTATTTACCAAATTTTATCAAGATATGTTGAAAAATAACCGAGATATAGAATTTTACTTATTTCCCATAAGGTTAACATTGAGACAACGTACTGTGTTTACCACTTTCAATATCTTGGTAACCAATGGACATAGAGCAGTGATTTAAAATACTAAATTATTTGTTTTTTTTAGCTGAATTCAATGGTGCCAACAAAAATTCGATAAATTTTATTTTTCTATGTAAAAAACTCAAAAAACCCCATTTTTGGGGGTTTATCCCCCTTACCCCCCCTTCCGGTGGTCCGATCGGGCTGGTTCACGAACTGGTCCGAGTGATTACCACTTTACACGTATGTACCAATTTTCATTAAGATTGGACCATTTTTACGGCCGCTATCGTGCTAACAGACAAATATATATATACAGTGCTCGATTTGTAAAAATTGAGGTACCGGAACTGTAATTGCCAGTTTGTACATAACCCCCCCCCCTTATCATTCTTCCCTTCAACAAAGTATTATTTGTTTATGTGAATAATTAGATCAATTTAAAAAGCCACATTTTATCTAACTCAAATTTTTGAATAAGTAAATTAAAAACTAACAAAGCATTACTTTACCAAAAAATAAATACTCTAAAGAAATTCTAGATTTTTTATGATGCCTTGTGCGAGTATCGGGTCTTTTTAGCGTTTTCAACAATCGGCTTACCTCAAGACTACACAAAAGTGCGCTAATTTCAGGCCGAAACTCCGCGGGTAATTTCAATAAAAGTTCGGTCGAGTACACGCGATCGTCTCTTACGAAAAATATTCCGGCCGATTATACGCGATCATCTTTTGCGGCAAATTCTCCGGCCGATCTTACGCTATCGTCTTTAGCGTCAAAATTCTCCAGCCGTTCATGCGCGATCGTCTTTTGCGGCAAATTCTCCGGCCGATCTTACGCGATCGTCTTTAGCGTCACAAAATTCTCCAGCCGTTCATACGTAATCGTCATTGGCGACAAATTCTCCAGCCGATTACACGCAATTGTCTCTTAAACGAAAAATACCCCCCAATTACACACGATCATCTCTCGTGGCGAAATCCTCCGGCCGATTGTACGTGATTGCATTTTACGGCAAATCATCCGTCCGATTGTACGCGATCGTTTCTTACTAAAAATACTCCGACCGATTAAGATTTACAAGATCGACTCTTGCGGCAGAAAGAGGTCCCGGAACGCCGTTCCGCCGCGTTCCGCCGCAAATCAAGCACTGTATATATATATATATATATATATATATATATATATATATATATATATATATATATAAATTCGAACGAATAGTGTTTTTTGCTTCTGGTGGCCCTACAACGAAAAGTTATCATAGTCTCGGGCTTAGGTCTTACCATGAGACCTACGGTAATAGCTTCTTCCCTATAGAGGAAATTCGCTAAAAAATGATGAAAATATAAATTCATCTTCATATGATCCTTTGCTCCTGTAAACTGGATTAGAATCGTATACATAAGATATTTAGGAAATATAAACAATGGTTTTAATCACACTTACTTTTACATTATTATTATAAAAACACAATTATTTATACAATTTATTAACTAAAAGAAATAAATCGCAAAATTGTTTGTTTTAGAAATAATCATGTTTAAAAAACGATCGGCATATCGGAAACAATATTCTCTAGATCATGTGTTTGTATTCAGAGTTTCCAACTTACACACAAAAAAATGATTACCTAGCTAATAAATGTATAAAATTTTGTGTTCTTAAGTGAAGCACTGAAATTCTTGAATTTTAGAGTACGCAAATGAAAATCGACACTGTTGCCACATTTTCTCACTGTCCATCAGATTTCTTCCCATGTATTTTTATGAGATAACTTTAAGTCCCATGGGAGAAAAAGTAGATACTTTTATTCCCGTGGGAGAAAAGTACGTAAGTCCCATGGAGTTGAAACTAGTACTTTAGTATTCTAGTCCAGGGACTAAAATACGACTTCAGATAGTAGGTGGAGGAAAAGAATATTTTAGTGCCAATGCAATAATTATAGCACTGTGTACTTATTCATTCGACCAATTTTAGTAAAATGATCTTTGTGTTTCGGGGGTAATATGAATTCTTTCTCTCAAGGAAAATGACGAAACAAATTCTCCACAAAAGACAAACTTGCACTTTACCCCTTAATTCTCGTCCCAATGTATTAAAATGTTCTTTGTGTTGAGGGGGTAAATGAATTGATCCCCTCGGGAAAAATGACGAACATTTTCTTCTCAGGAGACAAACGTACATTTTACTTCCTTGATGTACAAATTACGATTCCACATACAACTTGCAAAATAAACCACTCAGCTAATAATAAATTGTATTCTGTATTACTATTGTTGTTATTTTTAACTCCAGGACTATTTTACTAACTGAAAATGTGCTTTGTCCGTGAAGAGTCAAGATCAATAAAACAAGTAACAGTTCTAGTACAACTCCGGATGAAGTTTTTACCACCGGCTGACGAATAAAAAGAACAAATGTTACATTACGAGTTAGTTGCTGTTCCTGAAGTTAAAATACAAGTCAAATGGCATGATTAAAACGTTAATAAAATTACATAAATTGAAAGTAATTGACTATTACATATCCAAATTCCTAAGACGATTAATGAATTGTATTCAGTTTTATTTGAAAGCTTATCAATCAATAAATGTGTTAAACCTACATAAATAATTCAAATAATCAATATAACATCAAGCTAACAATTCAAAATGGGTTTTAAATATCGAATGTTCAAGTCACCGTCAACATTTCATAAAACCATCCAACCGACCAAAACCATCTTGATTACCCCTCTTAAATCGCAGTCTGCTGCAATAATGACTCTCTGATTAGTCAATTACACTTGACGGCAATATTGGCTGCAATTACTCTTCTTTAAGGACTTTCCTGGAACTGTTTTGCTACTAAACTACATTACTCCATTATTGTTAAATTTCTAGCATTGTAGCTTGTGACGTGAACTGTGATATAGCAGTACGTAATAGGGTAAATAATTCCCTCACATAGTAGAAAAATATAGTTGTATTTAATTTTTATCCAGTTAACTCCTTGTAAAATAATTGAAATGTGTATCTTACAATTCGTGTTTTCTACGCAACTCGACTGTTAATGAAAAGGATTACTTATAACCTATAATTATCAATGTAATTTGTTAAGGATCTATTAATGTGTAAACTACGATAGGCTAGTGTCTCATTTAAGTTTCATAATCTACTAGAGCTAAATTTTTTTAATTTGCTAAAAAATATATAAAATAATTAAAATTAAGCACTACTGTCCAAGTAAACTAACGTATGTTTGCAAAAATGATTATTCTCTATTCTCAAAAAAACAAGTATTTGTTAAACAAACAAAGTATTTGTTAAAAAAACAAGTATTGAAAAACGACTATTTGTAGTCGAATTCTTATGATTAAAGATCTAAAGTTATTAAAATTATTGTACACTTAAACTTTGCTACTTACTTTTTGTTTAAATATTATGTGTAGACCAAGCTGTTATTGGGTATTGAATGTGTACTTATGGTTAATCGGCCGACTATCAGCTTACGTTTATTAGAATCTCTTCAAATCGTATAACAATCGTTTCGTTGTTATTTTTTAAGATGGATTATTTACGTTTCTGTTATTTAATTACATTAATCATATTAATGATTATTAATTAAAATAATACTTAATATTTAAAATAACTTTTACCGAGTTTTGAATAGAAGGTAGTAGTATTGGGAGCAAGTAGATATCATAGGCATCAGATTGATGAGCTACTAAGGAGCTACTAAGCAAGTGTATTGTACAGGGCCACAACGTGTGTCTATGACAATGGTGAGCTGATGAAGCTTACTGGCTTGTCTGAAACTTGCACACTTCATTATGTTTAATGCAAGTGTTCTAAGCTTATGGCAAAGTAAAATCGAATAACAATCGTATCGTTGTTATTTTTAAGATAGATTATTTACGTTTCTGTTAGTTAATTTATCATAATCATATTAATTAAAATATATCTGAAATAAATGTTATCGAGTTTTGAATACATGGTTAGTTTAATTTTTGATAGATTTACGTTTACGATTGGACACTTAATTAAAGTTTGTGAAGGAGAAAATCTTAGTTGTTACATTACAATAGTTTGTATCATACATTTTTATATAGCTGATAACATTTAAATTAAAATAAATAATAATATGAAGGAAAAAGTAAACTATATATTCATATAACCCTTAAGTTGCCATTTAAATGGTACAATGGTACATAAACTCCCCCTGGGTTTCAAAAATAAAAATAATACGCCACTCCGAGAAACTCTCTGTCACTGTGGATCATTTTCGTTAAGCAAGATCTCTATGTGAAAGTTTAATTTTCTAATGATATAGTTACGTTTCCGCAAATATTAAGAGCCTGTAACCTGTACTGAATAACGTAACAGATCGCAGACTGTCTTTTTATTAAGTTCCTTGATAAACTTGAGGAATACCAAAAACAAATGTGTCATCAGAAAAACACATTTGTCCTAGTTTTCATAAATCAACCTGCATAAGCAATGACATTTACTGTACGGATACTTGCCAACTAATTCAATGCAATGCAAATTAGGTTATGTCATATACTAGTTGAAGGTGTCCCGCTGTGCTGGGGAAAATATATAAAAGATTGTAAATAAAATTACATCAGTTTATTTGCTTTGTTCTTAATAAGTGTACCTTTATGGATTATATCAAAAAATCAATATTTTTTCTGGGACTTTCTCAACGAGACCTTTTATTCAAGTATAGTGTTGGATGATCAGACTTGTTGTGGTAATTGTACTTCAAAACATCAAGGGTAATATGGACTTTAAAGCACTTCGAAGCAGCATGTCAGAGCAACTTTTTAGTAATAATGATTGAAATGATTCACATACTTTCTTACAATGCTCTTTACATCGTCATCATTGTTTTGCAGCATTAATTAAATTTTCCTCGAGAGATTAACAGTGATTGTATACAGAATGTTTTGCTCTTACAAGTCGCTTAGCGCAGTTTATCGCTGATGTGAACAATGTCTCCTGTGTCTCGGCTCACAGACTGTCGACAGCCGGCTCGTATTTTGTGACTGACTGCTTCCAATTTCCGTTTATTTCTCTTCTTGTTTCCTTCAAGTTTGACATGGTATCGAGCTTAGTCACTCACAGACGTTTTTGCGTTGAGTGATGTCAATGTGTTCAAGGAATTCGTTTTAACTAAAGTATTTTGGAAACCGATCATCACGGCCAAAAATTACAGATTTGTAAATTCACTTAAAATTGATTTAACATTGGTGTTCAATGGCCAATAACAAGCATCAAGTTGATTATGAGCGTGCGATATTTACTAAAATGGATGCAAAAATTCAGTAAAACTTATCAACGGAAACATGTCTCAAGATAATATTTAGATTGCTTTTAAGATTGGGGCATTGAAGTCGGTGTAAAAATATAGTTCGGAATAATGGATCACAACACTGTTTTTGCATTTAGAAAAATTATCTGTATCGAAGATGACGATATATTAAATACTCGCCAGTATAACCTTATTTCCTACTACTTTGTTTGAAGAAACGTGATTAATATCATTTTTCTCTGGTTTCCACTTAAAAACTGTTTTCTTTCGTCGGAATCGGGCAAACAAAAAAGAACGTTTTTTCGGATATCAGACTTTTTTATCAATGCCCGAGTGCACTGTGCGCCATCTTTAATGGCCACCATATTAAAACGTCACCACTTCCGGAACTGGCAACATGTTTTTTGTGATGTCTAAGTAGTGATAAATAACGTTCAAAAGAGAAACTGCGTCGGAACAATTTTGCATACTCAGTCCCCACCACGGCCTGGTCTATTATGTGTAACAACACAATGAAGTAGCACTCTTAAAATGTTAGTAAGGTTTTAATGATAAAGATAATGGATTAAATAAAAACTAAACCCATTTTAGGAGGACAGTATTATAAAATTTGATCATTGTGTATTTCTATGGAGGAGTGTAATTTTATATTCTACCACACCTCAATCCCTTTCAAACATAGGATTTCAGGCAGTAAAAAATGTATTATTGTTGCTATTCAACAAGACATTAATTAGAAATGACAATCAACCTTTTCAAAAGCGTGTGTGTGACATTTTCTCATTAGTTCTGTGTGGTGTATTGCTTGTGACGTATTAAAACCCCGACCTGGAGAGTCAAAATATTAATCCCTCCAAGTTCACTCCGATGGTGGCATATCAATTTCAACCTTAACCGCGGAGTGGGAAAATGCCGCACTTGACATTACCATGAATCCGTTATAACTGTTTATGTTTAAGAACCTAAGGATGACATTGACGTCAATGCCGAAATTTTAACCTGTAATTATCTTATTCAACCACAATAGTTATTTATGTATTAAGAGCTATTTATGTATTAAAGTAGGTCCTCCTCGCTTGAGCTAAACAGTTACCACCGTGACGCGTAGCGGATTGCGGTATTTTTAGCGAAAGTGAGAAAGACGCTTTACACGCGAAATACATACTAAATTTTTCCTACAACTAACAGCAGTTTTAAATTCCCACATGATAAAGACAATCACAGTCACTCACGTCCTTTGTATAGCTGAATGTGTCATTATGATTTCGAGGTTATAAACAATGAATAAAAATAAAGACTTTTACAAGAAGAAACACGATTTATTGAATACATATTTTAGCATATAAATAACAGGAACACGGATTTGTCATCACTTATTACATCTATTGTAGCTGAATGCGCCGTTTTGAGGTTATAAAAAAGTCGAGCTCAGACGGAAGCGGATGCGGGAGCGCTGTAGCGCGCCGAGTACAATGCAATCAGCTGGCGAGCGTTAATCACGTGGCGAGCGTTGAAGACTTTAACGCTCGCTCCAAAGACTTTCAAAGACATAATAGCTCGCTCCTCAGTCTACAGCTGTTTAACGGTTGAGTTTCGGTGCGTGACCTGACACTTTACGCGCGGCTGTAGGAAAAATAAATTATAGATACAATTTAATATTTTAAGATTTTTAAAATATTGTAAGACTTTATTACTTACTATGTAACCGTCAGGACAGCTAAAAATGATTTAAACATGAAGAATCAGAACATGTTTCGACGTAACAACGTCATCTTCAGTTGATTAAAAAATGTGAAGATCATCGTCAGCTGAATGTCTTCGTCAATGAATTAAGATTTTGCGACTAATTATTGTTGCTAGAGGAACATGTAAGTGGTTTATTATGCTTTGCTTGAGAGTGGAAAAAATACTATAATTTTTTCGTGAATCCGTTTGGTAGTTTATCACCATGGTGATTTATCACTGTTATACCACTCTTGGTAATTTATAAACGTTATCATCAGTTTTGAATTTCACTAAATATTTTGTATGTTTATGAATGTTTAGTTTTATGATGGAGCTGAAATAACTAGTGAAGACATTTTTCATATACAACAGAATCTATAGTTTTTCTACGAACAATAAATCTTTATTACATACGGTAACAGGTCCAAATTTTATTGGTACTTTCCCAAGAGAATTCGTCTCTATAAACCATTAGGATGGTCGTTTTCCCCACCACCCTTCACAGTGAGAGGTTCCATGCTCCAATGTTTCACGACCGCTTCAGATTATTGCAGACACATTTTATTGTGAACTGAATGGAAACAAAATTCACCTGTAACACATATATAGTGTATGATTTTTGTAAGTTTGCAATTAAATATATGTGTGCGTGTGTGATTTATGGACAAAAATAATAATTCATCACATTTGTGACACTCTAGCGGCTGCAGATGCCTTCAAAGTTCCTATAACTTTTGTATAAAAAGTCTAAAATATATTTGTAATATATTTAACATGTGTAGCAATTTATGAAACTTACTTGGTCCTTATTTGACCCTTGTTTACAAAGAACCTTACTTATAAAGTTTGTTGAGCGTAAATGAGAATTATCTTCTAGATTTTAAAGCTCCTGTGAGTTATAGCTCGGTAAAGTATTGAAGCTGCTAAAAGTTTGCTGACATTCCTTAGAGTTACCCGTGGAATGTCGCCCCTCAAACAAGTCATTACCAAAGAAATTCTTGAAACAGACATTTTCGTATAACAAAAACAGCGAATTTTAGTACTTGATAGTAAAAAGGTCATGCCACATCCATTTCCATAACTTTAACCTTAGGCGTTACTTACAAGAGATTGAGTGTGATCATGCGATAAATGAACTTCTTTTTCTTTTGGATGAAAATTATAACAGGATCATTGCAGTTACAGAAATCTGAAATAGAGAATTATACTGCTCCTAATGCTAACTAGAATTTAAAACGGATAATAGTTCTTCCTCTATTGTTAGTAAACTCAAAATACTTATAAAAAAGTGCACATATTTTGTTGTTTTATCGTTAGTATTAAGTATTTGACTTTTTTAAGTCATATTCTATCATCAGTAAAAAAGATGTCTTTCATCATGACGGTGTGTACTACAGGAGATCGTCAATAGACACCAACCAAAAAACTCTCTAAAATTGAGTGTCTTTAATTCAGGGAGTTTTTAAATTTCAGGGTGTCATTATTTCTTTTGATATATCATAAGGAAACACAAAATGTATTCAAGTATTGTAACAAATTGAAATAAAATGGCGCTGTGAGTTTCTTTTCAGAGCAGTTATTTACGCAGTTAATAAAGTATGATCCTTAAAAAACCGCTAAAAAAGTAACAATACAATTTTTTGCCTTGCTTTTTGTGGAAAAATTAAACTCATACTAATAATCGTGAGTATATTTATTTAGTTATTCTCAAAATCTGGGCAATAATTTTATAACATACTTACCACCGTCTCTATTTAACCTACCATAATAAGCTGACGATGCAAATATTTGACAATTTTTTAATCGTAACAATAGCTTCGTCAAAATAGCGAACCAACAGTAATAAAGCGTATGCACACATTGCTGAAGAATTTTTAAGCCAATTTTGAAGAGACAGTCGGAATAACTTCCTTCACCTCATCGTTGAGAAGGAAGTAGTCTTTGTATATGCAACATATCCTCTCTGTTGAAACACCAGATCTTCGTTGAAGTTGGTAGCATTGTGTGGCCTAACAAGCCATAGATGTTGGCAGCACTGCTTGTTATAACAACCCTTCTGGCCACGAGGGAAGTGCTCTTGAATACACTCACATGACGAGGTAGTGTCCCTACACTACAAGTAACCGTATTTTTATCTGAAGTTTTTGAAGACAACAGTTTTCTAGAAGTATGACGAATGTTTGACGTACTATACGGTATTCTGTTGCTATTTAATATTTAAAATCCACGTAAAAGCTATTACATGCTTTGGGGACTTCAACCAACCCCCAAACAAATCTAATTGTTACTTGGCTTACACGTCAAAAGGTTTATTTTATTTCTTTTTGTAAATATAATGAAAGATTATATCGCAAATATACAATGTAACAATTACTATTACTCTAACATTCTACTGTCTACAACAAACATCTTAATTACATAAAAAAATTTTTAACAACTCCTTGATTAGAAATGAAAAACTGCTTGATAAACTAATACTGTAAATAGATAACTAGTCCTGTGCATTGTTTCGTTATATTGAGTTATATTAAAAACATATCCATTAAAGTTTTTAATAAATAAATAACATTGTTTTATTAAATTGTACAGGTGTAATTACCGTAACTGTGAGGTTTCAAAAACCAACAAATTATGATACCGAGAAAGTTTTATCCAAAATACGGAAATGGAAACGGAAAATCATAAATTTTACTTGATCACGCTCTCAAGGGTGGGTTCAGCGCGAATTTAGGGAGGGGTCATCTTCGTAATTTCCCATTTTACTGACAGCGAACTCCCTGGGACCGCTCTTGGCAGCTTGCACGTGGTCTGTGAGAGTAAGATAAAATAAACAACTGGCATTGAACATCGTTAAATATCGAAAATGCATGATGTTTGACACCAAAACACTTAAAGGAGCCTAATTAAAGTGGGTGAATGTCAGCCAATACTCAGCGCGAAGTGTAATTGCCTAATCAGAGTGAGAGCATCGCTGCAGACCGCAATCCAAGAGGCTGATCAGACTGGGTTGATTTGTATAGTGATATAGTGGATTAGATAACAGGCAATAATAATAGTTTCATTTGTATTCGGAAATACCGGATGATTCAAAAAGAAAAATATAACTATAAAAGTTTCTATACAAAAATATTTAACTTCAAGAGAGAATGCTACATACTTTTTTTTAAGTACATGTCCTCGAGATTTTCCTTAGCACAAGTGTCCCTTGGTACCCATGACTCACATAAAATGATTTCAATCCTGGATAACCATTTCCAGTAGTAAGGTGAACATTTGACTTTATTGCAGCTTCTATTTCTCCTTCTAGCTGTGTAACTTTTATACATCAAGTGGTGTTACTGATGTAGTGATGTAACTGAGTCCCCACGTGCGTAACTGAGAGGATGCAGTAAATTTTACTTTAAATATTTGAATTATTTGTGCCGTTTGCACCGCGTTCACAAAATAGAACACTAGTGACGTATGAGAACATATTTTAAATAATAGCTTAAACAAAATATAAGTTAGGCCCCTCCCTCGTGGCATAAACTATGTTGTTATGGAATATATTGCGAGGTTTAAAGTTTAAACTTATGCTGCAAAGTTGTATACTCCTTTTTAGAACGCCCTGTATACTTAACTTCTTGCATTAAAAATATACAAACATTGGATGTACATTAACATGACTATTATGCATTTATAGTCATAATTGCAATCCCAAAATAGACGTTTTTAATTCTTTGTAATTCCTTCATCGCCAGTTCTGCTTCATAAAAAATACCGCTATCTAGGCTAAGAAGTTTAAGAATGTTTTACCGCCAACATCTTGATTAGTTTTTTCCTGTTACGAAAATTATCTAATTATGAAGTGCTGGTAGTGAAATTTTCCCTCGCAAATAACTTTCCTTTCATAACAAAGTAACTTATTATCTTGCTGAAAAAAACTTAACTGATGTTTAAATTATAGCAAACTGGAAAGCACGACATCTTTAGATATTCATGAATTGTGTTATTTTTTGCCAATAGGAAAAAGTCTAAAGAATGCGCGCAATAGACTTTATTCTTTGAAATTGTATATGTTGCCTTAGATAAACAAATTATATAGTGGTATTGCTTGTCACGTATTTCACGTAAACGTATCCTGTTTGCTATGTTATGTGTTTTCTGTCAGAATTTTAAAAATACTTAACAAAATTACATGTATTATTTTACAGTTCCAAGTTACAATGTGACTAATCTGCATCAATTTCCAGTATTTGCTAAGTCGAAGCGGCACACACCAGTCGCACAGTGGTATTTGACGTTCATGATCTGTTTTCCGACCCCAGCCCCTGGCTGAGGTTTTGGATCGGCTCCCTTTGCTGCGGTGCCGAGTCTCTCTGCCTGACATGCGTTCACAACGATGTTTTTCTTTTTTTTAGCCAACAAGGCTGTAACCAAGAGCAATATGGTACACTTAAAAAACCTGAAAGAGTATAATTTCAAGTAATAAAAACTCAATAGCTTCACGTACCGTAAATTATTTTAAACCGCATTAAACTAACATTACGGAACCAAAGTATTCGATAATTTGATTTTATTTGTTCGTTTTATTTTCTTCTTGCATAATACAGGTGATGTAGTTTTACCTACACTGTTAAACTAAATTTGAACGGTCCCCAAAATACAGTTTCGAGGCCTAACAATATTGTCAAGTTTTATTTAAAAGTTGTTCAAGGAAAACTCGAATTCGTAAAGTATATGTAAATCACTTTATTTTTTACACCACGATCCGTGTCTAATTACATGAATTCAAATTATTCATATTATTCACTCAAAGACTAGAGCTAATTAAAAATATCTTTGTATGAAACACAATTCTCAGCCCAAAATCTATGATTCGCATACAGTATTTGTTAATATAAAAAAGAAGTATTATTATCTTACGGTTATATCATAAAAGTGGTAGGCTACTGTTTTAGGATAGCACCCAACTCATAATATTAAACTTAATTTATCAACTTTAGTTCACATGTACAAAGTACACAACCCTGTCACACTGACTGCACAAAGCAAACCGTCAAAGAAACTTGTTATGTCTCTTATTTGGTTGTTTTTACTTCCAAATAAAAGGGATTTTCATCAAAGGTTTGTTTAAACTCAGTTCTTCAAAGTAACACGTTCTGAGTTATTAATATCAAATAATCCTGTTACAATCAAATGAGAAAATACAATAAAATTATTCTCAAAGTTCATATTATTCAATTAAATAATAAATTCATTTCAAAGACTTGTCAGTTTGTAATATAGTGTCTTTGCCAATTTTCTAGCTGCACAAAGTAAATTACAGTATTTTTAAACTTTAGTAGACATATCATCAGTGCCATATATATTTTTTCCTTGGTATAAATGTCTAAAATATATCCTCATATGCCAAGCTCCATTGTTTTGAGATATCAAATTTACTTTATAATTTTACAGTAATTATGTAGTAAGTAACTCCGTTAACACCGAGTCTAACTCAATCGTGCTGCTATTTTTTTAACACGTTATGTATAAAGGTCCTCCTGTAATGGTTTTTAAAAGTTGTTTATAGTCTCTTCTCGGAATGTCTGAGATCAAAGAAACAGTAGAGTCGATATCGGTTGACATTGGATTTGATGAAGGTGTATAAAATGATTTCGTAAGAGAAATCGTCAGTTAGTATTCTGTTGCAAATTTTAATGTTAGAAAGGTTAACAATTAATTATTTTTTACTTTACTTTGTAGAATCTTTTGTATTCCTATCGTTCCTTCTCTGTCAATAAATTTACATATGAGATCCACCAACCGGTTATTTAGTACTGTTGCTTTGTTTTCTCTAGATCGACTAACCTGGTGATTGTTACCAGAAGAAAAATACAATAAAATATTTTTAAAAATTAATTTGTTTTTATTTCATGAAAAAAGTATTCCTATCCTGAATTACAGTTATAAGACCATCATCAAATCATTTCAGGAAATTAGTCTCTGATATTATTTATAAGTATGGAAATTTCAGCAAGACACTTGTAATGAGGTAGATGGAGATGATGACACCTGCTACTTGAGGGCTTATTTGATTGTTACATACATTCTATACACTAGAAGCTGGCCATGGTCAGGCCTGCCGACAAATTTTCCTCAAACGTTGTCTTCAATTGTCAGTGATTCCAATGGGTTTTGTGAAATATTTTGATTAACATACTACATGCTATGTAGTAAATTAATTAAAAACTTAATATTTATGCTTGATTTTTTTCTTGGTTTTTTCGTGATTTAAAAACAATCTCCAGAGAAAAACTTCATTTATGTTTACGATTTTTACATTAAAAAAACATACAGTTATTACAAACCTTAATGGCTCAGTAATGCCAGTAATGTCCTCCATCCAACGGACCGTAGAATTTATGAAATAACAGGACGTGATTCAGTTAAGATTGTAGAGATTTTCTATATACAAACTCTCAAAAGGTTAAGTAACAGCTCTATGACTCTGTCATCTTAGTAAACCGTTGAATAATGCAGAGAAAGTCTCAGACTTCGATGGCTTGGGCTCTATGGAACTGTCGGAATGTCTGTCATACAAACATCAGGGCCTTTCTTAGCTACTAACCGCAGTTTTGGCATCAAATTAATTTTCAATCTAGAAATAATCCCAAGATAATTTGTGTTTTGAAACAGGGCAGACTTATAGAGTCTCTATATCTCATTACATGGGAATGTATAATACCTGTATAGTAATTTTCGTTGGGATTGTTATAGATTTGATAACGTGTCAATTAATCTATGGAAGTAATTTTAGCATTTCATGGATTCCTTACAACTTCGTAACCAAAGCGTTTAGTTTTACCGCCTATTGGACCTAATTAGCGACATTCGGTTCACAGCGAGAAAAAGTAACGGCTAATGTTTAAACAATTTAAACGGCAAATCGCTAAACAAGTTTTTTATTTGTTTTTCAATCGCGTTACAGATGTTCTATTCAAACAAAGAATGCTGTAAGTACAGGCTTTTACATTTTTATCCGACTTTATCTCAAGAATTAGATAATACATTCAATGCTTCCTACAATCAGTCAAATATTTTCAGTTAAATGGTTATACAAAATACAATGGATACACAATAGTATATTTCGCAACAAGGGCCGAAAATGAGGTTTTGCAGGCTCGAGATCGTGTTTGAAATTCGAGACGAAGTCGAGAATTTGAAACGATCGAGAGCTGCAAAACCCTTTCGGCCGAGGTGCGAACGCTATTTTTCACCACACTACACAATGAAATATACCCTAAATAATTAAACAAAACTGATTATTATTTGACTCACTTGAAAACAAAACACAGCTATGACAATCATATGATCGCAACTATCCTGTCTTGAATGCCGTATAATTTTGTGATGTTCTGACGTTGTTTCAAACAAATAAACGATCAGCTGACTTTCGGCCCTAGGGCCCCCAACGTTTTCGGTCCTGTGGCGGCAAACGGTGTGTTTCGGTCCTCGTTTGACGTTTGTAAAACAGGTGATTTCGTCGTAGTGTGGTGAAAATAATTTACTGAGCATACTTCGTTTGAAGGTATTAGAAGAAATACAAGATTTCAAGCTAAGTAAAAATAGTCCGTTGATAATAATTGAGTTAAAACACAACTTACAAGCTCATTTAAACGTGAACGAGGATCTGTGTCTGAAAGGAGGATTTTGCTCGTTTTGTATAAAAAAAAGGTTCATTTATATCGCCCAAGTAGACTCCCAACTGGTCTTTCTTTAATCAAACCTTGGATCTGAGTATCTTTTATTTTTTTTACTATTTTATGTTAAATAGATTGTAAAAATAATTTGCTCGAACATCGTTTTACAAAAACGTCTTTTCAGTGGCAAGAAAAACTCAAACAAAATGTTACCAATGTAACTGAAATTTTTAAAACTGTACCTTAAACAGTGCAAAAAACCGTAAGCGCGGAACAAAAAACAACCCAATCCCTTTTATTGTACTTATAATCTTCAAGGGAGATATGATTGTGTAGACTTCCACGGTCCGAAGATACAATCTAGAAGTGGGATTCCAGGTAAAGCCGTATCGATGTCGAACTTGCTTGCCGACGTTTCGGATTATTGCGATACCCATCATCAAGGCGAAGAGAGTATTAGTTCACCCGGACACCCACTTCGAGAATCTTCAAGAAATTATAATATTTTAAATGAAAACCCTGAGAACGTATGCTTTCGCATTGTACTAGATTTTTTTTCAATAACAACTAATTAATTACGATTAACTACGAATAAGGAATATAGAATTACTCATTCAATTGAATTTTAAATGTTATGCAATATCAATCAAGATGTGTTAATCTGATAACAATAGATAAAAATTACTGATAACAATAATAAATACTTTTACTAATCATTTATGTTGCTTTATGCAAAATAAATGAATTTACCTTTTTAAATCAGCTTCTTGGTAATTAACAGGAAACTAAATGTTCTTTTATCTCTTACTCGGTAAAAATGTTTTAAAATAAACTATTACTATTGAATTATTAGTCGAAAGATTTTAAAGAATCTAAACTAATTGTTATGTGCCAGCAACCTACACAAAGCTAAAAATTATAAGTACTCTTAATCGCGTGCCCTTGTATTTTAAAACTGAAAATACAACATTGAATTTTAGCTCTATAATGAATCATAGTTCACTGGCGTCTTGCTTGGTAATCATTAAATATTACAAATACGTATAATCAAGAATATTTAATTTATCCGTTCATTATAACAATATGTGATTTATTCCATCTTCGAATAAAACGCTTTGTGGTTAATGTTTTTAAAACAATTCTATTAAAGAGCTTGCCCTTTCGTACTGTAAAAAGTTACCTATCAAAGAGTAGTTAGACATCAAAGTATTGGAAGAAAACTGCGAGCAAAGGCGATCAAAGGCGATCGCTGCGGCAAACAACCTCAATCGTTTCAACAACAAAAGAGATTAAAAGCATTTAAAAGTTCTACTTTCATTAATCTACTGTACAGGTCAATTTATATGTTTCCGTTTCCACTATTTCGTTCAATGGGCGATAAAAATAACATATTCACTTAATTTGCTAATATATATTTTGCTTTAATAGCTGGTTTTATTAACATTTAGGTTTTTAGACTCAGACATTTTTTACGTTTTCTAAATATTCAGCCACACTCTGACTTAAACGGCTAACTAATAGACCTAGTCACTTGTTGATAACAACTACAAATCTAAACTTATGTAAAAAATGTATACCATTTTACTCATTTTTAAAATTATAAAACAATTTTGCTGATAACAATAATAAATACTTTTACTAATCCTTTATGTTGCTTCATGTAAAATAAATAAATTTACCTTTTTAAATCAGCTTCTTAGTAATCATCAGGAAACTAAATGTTCTGTTGATCTCTTACTCAGTAAATATCTTTTTAATAAAGTATTACTATTGAATTATTAGTCCAAAGATTTTAAAGAATCTAAACTAATTGTTTTGTGCCAGCAACCTACACTAACTAAAACTAAGGAAAAGTGGAGGAAAATAGAAGAAACTTATATTGAGGAAATAAAACCTTTATAGCTCTAGACATCTTGACCCCATTCGGTATAGAATTTAGTTCGTGAACTTTTCAACTTGTATGTACAAGCATTATTTTCCCCGACCTAGTGCACCATAAACGTATTTGTGTATAAAACAAGTTTGAATTTCCTGAAATGTGATGGTATTGAAATAATATTTGTTATTGAATCAGTGACGGATTTTTAAGAGAGAGGAGGATAGTATACACTAATTAATATAACCAGTTATGAAATAATTAACTTATTGATTCAAGGTATGCTGAAACAAAAAGAGGCTGAGACACAGTCAGTGGTGTGTCGATGTTAGCTGGGTGTACTGCAGTAAATATGCCTTTGTGGCAGTGTGTGCCGTGGTCTTGGTGGCCTCTGCAATCTTTGTGATGGGCAAACATTTGGATGCTCTGTCACTGAGGAAGATCGCCAAAGTAGTTTAGCAAATATAGGTTCAAGCGACCAAACAGAAGGTGGCATTTAACTAGCCTAAGTTAACTTGTGCAAAGTTATTATTTAATTTAATTTAAATACTTTAAGGCATTTTCATAAACAAAAATACACTTTAAAAAACAAAATTCATAATAACTGCAAGTTTAAATGCAATCATATAAATTTGTTCCTTGTCCTTTTAATTTTGCGACTGACACTATATTTTGCTGAAAATTTTACTTTGTTTCACAAAAGATAAAATTTTACAGTTCAATTAAGTTAAATTTAAGATATTTTATAAACTTCAATGAATTTACTTCTTTATTACCAGTTGCCGATACCAAAGTTTGTTGCTGATAAAACGAACCCGTGCGGTTTAGCCGAGTTTCCAGTTTAAGATATTTAGCAGTTTGTTGTAAAAAGGATTCAAATCTGTTTTATAAGACAACTTGTTTGTCAAAGTAAAAGGTTTACCGAGTAGAAAATTATTATTTGAGACTAACTTATGAGTCTAACTGCTCAAAAGGTTTCTTTTTTCTTTTCGTATCAAAATATTTATTTCTATTCGTTTAGCTGTACACTTACTTGTTCATTTGAGGAAGATACAACTTGTTCACTGTTCAGGAAGATAATATTAGTAATTTAATAAAAAGTTAATACAATCTGCTACAAACTTTGAGTTATATTCCAGGTAAAATCGGTGTGTAATTTAATTCACTAAAAAGAAATACATACTCAAAACTCTCTTTATAAAGTGGCAATTTAGTTTATTTATTTATTCTTCCATCAGTAAAAGTAACTCCTCTTATGCGTGTACGAATCAAAACATTGTTTACTCACCAATTAATTCTGCATTATTAATAATTTATTAAATCACAATATTAGGTACTATTTAACATAAACCCAATTTGCAATAAACTTCATTCGACGAAAGATTTAATTGAATTTCAGATTAAGTAGCTAATCCTACCCGAGTACTTGGATTGGAGACAATTGACGACGAGATCTCAGCACATCTCAGCTGTAATTATATTCAACCGGAATGAGATGAGATTAGTAAGACAGACTCAGATCGGTAAATCCTGATGTTTTAACGAGGAGCTCCTTATTTATCTTCATTGAAAGTTTTTTTGTTGTATCCCACTATAAAACATCTGGATGTTTAAGAGGCCCCCTCGTCTTTAAAGTAGAATGATTTGCTTTACATTTGTGTAATTGTTTAATGTAATTCAAATTATACATTCGTAAAGCTGCTCCCCCAGTATTATTAGAACTCTATGGACTACTTCTCGACAGTTTCTTTTTACATCCTTGCTGTTAAAACTACTAGTAGTGATGATACAAACCAGAGATCTAGTTAACAAACATGTAGATTGAAATGTTATTCAACATTTTTACCAAAATGTATAGAATATTAAAAATGTATATACAAACTTCTTTCAACAGGTTTAATTGCATTAAAGAACAAACGACGACATGCCTGTACTCGATTAAGTTCAGCTGAAGATATTTTACTGGCACTTCACTTGAACGGCGTACAGTTATTAGGGTGTTTTACTGATATTTTACCTCTTTGCCTTCTTTATCCTCGATACTTCTGGCTCTGGATTGTAAATATAGCAGATATTTTCTCCGTCAAACGCTTCTGTTATAAAGGTTTTACAGCCTCGTATTCTACAAGATTCCTTCTAATTGTTTCATCTATTCTACCTTTTTTTAATACCATAAAATCTGGAATCAGGCTAACACTTAAGACCCAAAGTTGAAAATGTTCTATTTTCAATTTAGTTTTTTATGCAGTTAGGCTTTACTGGAAATTTGGACTGTTAAGACTACGTTTTGTACAAGAATTGAGTTATTTACAGAAATTAAACAAAATCGTCCTATTAGAGGTAATAATGTGAACATGCTACTCATATTAACAGACATTTCTCATTTAAAGACCTAAACACCTTCTAGCAGTAAAGGATGAAATAAATGAAACAAACCGTGATATATTACGATTATATTACGATTTAAGAACTACTGTATAGAATTTGATCGGTGCATCATAACTGGTCAAAAATATTTTTTAACTATTCTAATAAACAGTTTAATTAAAATCTTTTAGCTATTGAAAGAAAGTTTTTAATATAAAAAATATCCTTAGTTTGTCTTTTAAAAAGTTATAGTTAAAGCTTGCTATAACACAAACACTTTGATTTAAAACCATGCTGGTAAATGTTTTACCATCAGTTATTAAATTTATTTAACATATATCAATTGAACAAGCTACATAATTGGCACGCTGAGTTACTTTCTAAACACCAAGAATTTTTTCTCATAGAAGTAGTTGTAACTAATCATATTTAAAACGTCAAAATTAACCCTATTATTATTATTTAGTAACGTAAGGAAATTGTAAAAAGCTTTTTTTAACACTTTCCATTTTGAATGAGATTTATTTTAGAAGCTCCCCTCGGTACTTCCTCAAGCAGACACATGAAGTAGATTTTGTATAAAGAAAAACTGCTTCGCGTTACTCAGAGTCGAAACCAATTGCCTTTAATCCAGCAGAGGAATTCATACAATCCGTCCCGGCATCCCCTTTCACAGGGCATTGTTTACAATTTGTTATTCTAAGTAATAAACTAAATAAACCTCAATGTGCTTCACTTCTATATCTAAGTAATATTATTTTCCATGACTGCACTATTTTAAATAAATTCTTGCCTATTTTTGAACTGTTTTATAACTCAACTTTTCTAACCTAATTAGGTCACAAATTTAGTATTCAATTTAATAACATCATATTGAAAGCATAAGTTCGAATATTCCAAAAAATATATTTTCAAAATGTTAATCAAAAACCTACAAAGTGATGATAATAGTTTTGAATACAAATTACAATGATTACGGTAATATTAGTTTTGATGTAAGTGAATTTGTGATTGATTAAGAATTATCTTTTAGTTTTTCAATTCATATTAACGATTAAGAAATGAGTCCTCGAGCAACACAGTCTTTTCAACAAATAACTGTGTAATAACACTATATAGGTTTCGTATCGAACTGAACATTTCAAAATTAGTCTTTCATAATTAAATGTGTTCAGTGCTTAAACAGTATAAACAAGCATCACTGTGCAAAAAATTTTAATTTCTTTGAACTTATTCAAATAATGTTTAGAGCTTGACAAAACCACATCATTCATTAATAGTGGAGGTTTGCCATAAAGCTATATGATATAATAATTACATTATTATACCTTGTATTACTTTTTTGTCGATTTATATTGGCATCAAACAAAATGTTTTCTTATTTCTAGTATCTTGGTGGCAAATATGAACACTGTTAACAATTGTGCAGCACCTTATGTGCCCTCATTAATTAAATATGCATTGAGAATAAAGTATTGTAAAATAAAACAATGAATGGTATCTCAAAAAAAACTTTCCTTTATATTTTATCTACGACCATTGCAATAAGCACCAATTATGGTATTACAATAAACATTATAATGATATACATTAAAACACCAAAAACCAAGCAGTACTCTAATGATGACTTTAGAGTACTGGAGTCACTTTAGAGTACTGGTTCTAGACCAATGAGAGCTCGGCATTTGACGGAAGTAGTGTCATAATAACAATTACGCAATTCGCACATCAGCTGATTGTTGCATTACGATTCATGTTTGAGTTTACTTATCCCATCAGCTGATTGTTCCACAACGATTCATGGCTCAGTCTGCTTATTTGCCTAACCTCAAATTTTAGTTGACCTATTCTATCATTAGTAAGTCATGAGTTTTGTTTAACTTCGGGGGAAATTTTGTCGTATATTGTTGGTCGTAGATAAAATAGTGTATGCAACGATTGTATTATGCCTTTAAGCCACTCGTGAGATATTTAGAACACTCGCTTCGCTCGTGTTCTAACTTACATCTCACTCGTGGCTTAAAGGCATGCATTATACAATCGTTGCATAAACTACTATTATCAAATTCCTCATAACAATCTTGGAGTCTAAATAATATCAAACCCTCACCTCTGCTATTTTGACTTTTTACTTTGACTTTGCCTTTACAGACATTATACACTTTTGAAGAGTGTTCAAAATGTCTTAATTATAGTATTTCTCTATTAATATTATAAAAATAATATGTTTCCCTAAGATGTTTCTCTTTTAAAACTAATATGTTAATGGCTACATAAAATAACCTTTTTATATATATGTTGCTTCAAAACTAGTATTAGTTATTCTTAATCTGAACGTCCCCTTAACTTTATATATGACATTATATTCTAAAATACTTCAGGAATCGTTTAAAATGCTGCCTTCCCAATAGAGAAACTGGGATCTAGACAATATTGGTTCAATCTGTCTGTTTGTCCCTGTACCCCTTATATTGAGTTTCGTTCATTTAACTCCTCACTGAGTACTCTGACTCTGATTTATATTATACCATTAGCAAGACATTTTTCACATACATAAAGACTTTAAATTTTTAATATAAAATAAGAACCCGTGGGTACTTTTAGTTCTTTTTTCAGGATTATTTTAAGTAATTTTCTTCAGGCTAAAATTGGTAAAATTGGTTGAAAATTACAGTAATTATCAGTTTCAGTGATGTATTTGAGAGGGAATTTGGATCTAGAAAAGGGATATTGTTCAAAAATTCAAACTCAGGTACTGTAACTGGTACTTTTTAATATTACTTGTACTTTTAATTGTTAATCCTGATGTTCGATAGACAAGCAGTCGTGGTTAAGTTGGCCACACTTGACCAATACTAATATAATGCTAGACCAGGATTCACTTCCCTGTTAGGTTTTTAATGTCACTTCTTAATATCATCGTACGGTAATAACACCATGAATTCTTTAATTGCCTATATGGAAATTGAGCAAGTCTTACTGAAGATGTATCAACCTTTTAGGAAACGACAAAACATAAAAAAAACTCAAAACATATCGGAAAGAAACACTAATATTACTTTTTTCCCAACCCGCTATGTTTAGACGCTTTTATCTCCTTACAGTGCGTGAGTAAAATAATAATTATTTGTCTCCCAGCGCGAGTAAAGTTATTACTTTGTCTCCCGGCGGGAGACCAAGTAAACCGATTAGAATAATAATGAAATCGTTGATAAAAAACTCGAGCACCTTCAAATTTCTACTCAGACATGCAAATATGTTGAGGTTCAACAGACTGCAGACGCTAACAGCTGATTTAGTGACATGAATAATCACATAAGAAAAACATTGAAAAAAATCTGCTGTAAGAACGACGGAAGTGCTTGACAAAAATCAGCATTCTAAGGCGTGTAAGAATGCTGCAACAATCAGCTGATCGCTGGTGCAAGAATTGTTATAGCTACTCGGATGCAGGCACTAATTGCAAATCGAAATAAAATGGATACCATTTGTTAATTACTAAGTCAATGGAATAGATGTTTAAAGACTGAGTATTTACTATTGTAAGTGGCGGAACAATTTTGTGTTTATTTCGAGAGCGAAGCACATTGAAAATTGACGCCCTCGGTAGCTCGGTCTCCAACTTTTTCACTCGTGAGACAATGTCGTACTTTTCACCCTGTTTTTCACACAAACAACTACTCCCTCACCTACTCTGTTAAGTCTCATTTTACACCACATTATGTGGGAGTAGAATAATACTTTGTATATCCGTAAGAAATAAAGTAAATCAGTAAAAATACACTGAAAACAATAATTCAATAAGCGAACTTCAAATGTTCAATTATATATGCAAATATTTGGCAGATTTTTCTTCACAGGCGTTAACAGCTGATAATTGAAATGAAACTACGTTTACAACAAATCCAGGACGGCTGATGCTTTCTACCTTTAAGGTTTTGAGGTGCGTCAATCATTAAAATACAATGAACCTTCGTTAGTTATGGTGCCCGCCTACAAATTTGTAGGTACAAGGATCGATCCCGAGAAAAGTTAGTAGCTTTTTGAAGGGTTGTTTCTGGAGCCAGCTGCCATTGGTTGATGGGCTATTAATTAACAATCCTGTCAAGGAACGTGCCAACCTTAGTCAGTAACAAGGCTACAAGATCGCGCCACTATCATCACGATCATCACACTCATCCTTCACTCATATTCAGGGTAACGTCCTCCATGAGGTACCTGTCTCAAAAAGAATGATTAAGTTTTTGACATTTGCAAACTTTAATTTCTACTGAACTCATCATCACCAACAATGAAATTTAAACAATAGTTATTTGTGCATCTAAGGATTAAATTGCAACTTTTCTTCCTAAAGGAAACTGTTGTCGCCCGATAGCGAAGCCGAGGGCGGCAATTTTCCCGAGGGAGAAAAGTGATGTCTTCACAATTAAAAATACCCCCGTTGCAGCAGACCTGCATACTCAGCGAATTTCAAATGCTAAACAACATATTTCAATCCAACATAGCGAGATTTGACCTGTTTTGGTAAGCTCCATAAGAATAACATGGGGAATGAGTATGCAGGTTTGCTGCTACAGGTATATTAAAACTGGGTGGTTTTAATTCATTATTTAGGAGACCTGAACTAGAAGAAGCTATTTACCAAATTTTATCAAGATATGTTGAGAGAAATAACCGAGATATAGAATTTTACTTATTTCCCATAAGGTTAACATTGAGACAACGTACTGTGTTTACCACTTTCAATATCTCAGTAACCAATGGACATAGAGCAGTGATTTAAAATACTAAATTATTTGTTTTTTTTAGCTGAATTCAATGGTGCCAACAAAAATTCGATAAATTTTATTTTTCTTTGTAAAAAACTCAAAAAACCCCATTTTTGGGGGTTTATCCCCCTTACCCCCCCTTCCGGTGGTCCGATCGGGCTGGTTCACGAACTGGTCCGAGTGATTACCACTTTACACGTATGTACCAATTTTCATTAAGATTGGACCATTTTTACGGCCGCTATCGTGCTAACAGACAAATATATATATACAGTGCTCGATTTGTAAAAATTGAGGTACCGGAACTGTAATTGCCAGTTTGTACATAACCCCCCCCCCTTATCATTCTTCCCTTCAACAAAGTATTATTTGTCTATGTGAATAATTAGATCAATTTAAAAAGCCACATTTTATCTAACTCAAATTTTTGAATAAGTAAATTAAAAACTAACAAAGCATTACTTTACCAAAAAATAAATACTCTAAAGAAATTCTAGATTTTTTATGATGCCTTGTGCGAGTATCGGGTCTTTTTAGCGTTTTCAACAATCGGCTTACCTCAAGACTACACAAAAGTGCGCTAATTTCAGGCCGAAACTCCGCGGGTAATTTCAATAAAAGTTCGGTCGAGTACACGCGATCGTCTCTTACGAAAAATATTCCGGCCGATTATACGCGATCATCATTTGCGGCAAATTCTCCGGCCGATCTTACGCTATCGTCTTTAGCGTCAAAATTCTCCAGCCGTTCATGCGCGATCGTCTTTTGCGGCAAATTCTCCGGCCGATCTTACGCGATCGTCTTTAGCGTCACAAAATTCTCCAGCCGTTCATACGTAATCGTCATTGGCGTCAAATTCTCCAGCCGATTACACGCGATTGTCTCTTAAACGAAAAATACCCCCCAATTACACACGATCATCTCTCGTGGCGAAATCCTCCGGCCGATTGTACGTGATTGCATTTTACGGCAAATCATCCGTCCGATTGTACGCGATCGTTTCTTACTAAAAATACTCCGACCGATTAAGATTTACAAGATCGACTCTTGCGGCAGAAAGAGGTCCCGGAACGCCGTTCCGCCGCGTTCCGCCGCAAATCAAGCACTGTATATATATATATATATATATATATATATATATATATATATATATATATATAAATTCGGACGAATAGTGTTTTTTGCTTCTGGTGGCCCTACAACGAAAAGTTATCATAGTCTCGGGCTTAGGTCTTACCATGAGACCTACGGTAATAGCTTCTTCCCTATAGAGGAAATTCGCTAAAAAATGATGAAAATATAAATTCATCTTCATATGATCCTTTGCTCCTGTAAACTGGATTAGAATCGTATACATAAGATATTTAGGAAATATAAACAATGGTTTTAATCACACTTACTTTTACATTATTATTATAAAAACACAATTATTTATACAATTTATTAACTAAAAGAAATAAATCGCAAAATTGTTTGTTTTAGAAATAATCATGTTTAAAAAACGATCGGCATATCGGAAACAATATTCTCTAGATCATGTGTTTGTATTCAGAGTTTCCAACTTACACACAAAAAAATGATTACCTGGCTAATAAATGTATAAAATTTTGTGTTCTTAAGTGAAGCACTGAAGTTCTTGAATTTTAGAGTACGCAAATGAAAATCGACACTGTTGCCACATTTTCTCACTGTCCATCAGATTTCTTCCCATGTATTTTTATGAGATAACTTTAAGTCCCATGGGAGAAAAAGTAGATACTTTTATTCCCGTGGGAGAAAAGTACGTAAGTCCCATGGAGTTGAAACTAGTACTTTAGTATTCTAGTCCAGGGACTAAAATACGACTTCAGATAGTAGGTGGAGGAAAAGAATATTTTAGTGCCAATGCAATAATTATAGCACTGTGTACTTATTCATTCGACCAATTTTAGTAAAATGATCTTTGTGTTTCGGGGGTAATATGAATTCTTTCTCTCAAGGAAAATGACGAAACAAATTCTCCACAAAAGACAAACTTGCACATCACCCCTTAATTCTCGTCCCAATGTATTAAAATGTTCTTTGTGTTGAAAGGGTAAATGAATTGTTCCCCTCGGGAAAAATGACGAACATTTTCTTCTCAGGAGACAAACGTACATTTTACTTCCTTGATGTACAAATTACGATTCCACATACAACTTGCAAAATAAACCACTCAGCTAATAATAAATTGTATTCTGTATTACTATTGTTGTTATTTTTAACTCCAGGACTATTTTACTAACTGAAAATGTGCTTTGTCCGTGAAGAGTCAAGATCAATAAAACAAGTAACAGTTCTAGTACAACTCCGGATGAAGTTTTTACCACCGGCTGACGAATAAAAAGAACAAATGTTACAATACGAGTTAGTTGCTGTTCCTGAAGTTAAAATACAAGTCAAATGGCATGATTAAAACGTTAATAAAATTACATAAATTGAAAGTAATTGACTATTACATATCCAAATTCCTAAGACGATTAATGAATTGTATTCAGTTTTATTTGAAAGCTTATCAATCAATAAATGTGTTAAACCTACATAAATAATTCAAATAATCAATATAACATCAAGCTAACAATTCAAAATGGGTTTTAAATATCGAATGTTCAAGTCACCGTCAACATTTCATAAAACCATCCAACCGACCAAAACCATCTTGATTACCCCTCTTAAATCGCAGTCTGCTGCAATAATGACTCTCTGATTAGTCAATTACACTTGACGGCAATATTGGCTGCAATTACTCTTCTTTAAGGACTTTCCTGGAACTGTTTTGCTACTAAACTACATTACTCCATTATTGTTAAATTTCCAGCATTGTAGCTTGTGACGTGAACTGTGATATAGCAGTACGTAATAGGGTAAATAATTCCCTCACATAGTAGAAAAATATAGTTGTATTTAATTTTTATCCAGTTAACTCCTTGTAAAATAATTGAAATGTGTATCTTACAATTCGTGTTTTCTTCGCAACTCGACTGTTAATGAAAAGGATTACTTATAATCTATAAATATCAATGTAATTTGTTAAGGATCTATTAATGTGTAAACTACGATAGGCTAGTGTCTCATTTAAGTTTCATAATCTACTAGAGCTAAATTTTTTTAATTTGCTAAAAAATATATAAAATAATTAAAATTAAGCACTACTGTCCAAGTAAACTAACGTATGTTTGCAAAAATGATTATTCTCTATTCTCAAAAAAACAAGTATTTTACACTATTTGTAGTCGAATTCTTATGATTAAAGATCTAAAGTTATTAAAATTATTGTACACTTAAACTTTGCTACTTACTTTTTGTTTAAATATTATGTGTAGACCAAGCTGTTATTGGGTATTGAATGTGTACTTATGGTTAATCGGCCGACTATCAGCTTACGTTTATTAGAATCTCTTCAAATCGTATAACAATCGTTTCGTTGTTATTTTTTAAGATGGATTATTTACGTTTCTGTTATTTAATTACATTAATCATATTAATGATTATTAATTAAAATAATACTTAATATTTAAAATAACTTTTATCGAGTTTTGAATAGAAGGTAGTAGTATTGGGAGCAAGTAGATATCATAGGCATCAGATTGATGAGCTACTAAGGAGCTACTAAGCAAGTGTATTGTACAGGGCCACAACGTGTGTCTATGACAATGGTGAGCTGATGAAGCTTACTGGCTTGTCTGAAACCTGCACACTTCATTATGTTTAATGCAAGTGTTCTAAGCTTATGGCAAAGTAAAATCGAATAACAATCGTATCGTTGTTATTTTTAAGATAGATTATTTACGTTTCTGTTAGTTAATTTATCATAAACATATTAATTAAAATAACTCATATCTGAAATAAATGTTATCGAGTTTTGAATACATGGTTAGTTTAATTTTTGATAGATTTACGTTTACGATTGGACACTTAATTAAAGTTTGTGAAGGAGAAAATCTTAGTTGTTACATTACAATAGTTTGTATCATACATTTTTATATAGCTGATAACATTTAAATTAAAATAAATAATAATATGAAGGAAAAAGTAAACTATATATTCATATAACCCTTAAGTTGCCATTTAAATGGTACAATGGTACATAAACTCCCCCTGGGTTTCAAAAATAAAAATAACACGCCACTCCGAGAAACTCTCTGTCACTGTGGATCATTTTCGTTAAGCAAGATCTCTATGTGAAAGTTTAATTTTCTAATGATATATTATAGTTACGTTTCCGCAAATATTAAGAGCCTGTAACCTGTACTGAATAACGTAACAGATCGCAGACTTTCTTTTTATTAAGTTCCTTGATAAACTTGAGGAATACCAAAAACAAATGTGTCATCAGAAAAACACATTTGTCCTAGTTTTCATAAATCAACCTGCATAAGCAATGACATTTACTGTACGGATACTTGCCAACTAATTCAATGCAATGCAAATTAGGTTATGTCATATACTAGTTGAAGGTGTCCCGCTGTGCTGGGGAAAATATATAAAAGATTGTAAATAAAATTACATCAGTTTATTTGCTTTGTTCTTAATAAGTGTACCTTTATGGATTATATCAAAAAATCAATATTTTTTCTGGGACTTTCTCAACGAGACCTTTTATTCAAGTATAGTGTTGGATGATCAGACTTGTTGTGGTAATTGTACTTCAAAACATCAAGGGTAATATGGACTTTAAAGCACTTCGAAGCAGCATGTCAGAGCAACTTTTTAGTAATAGTGATTGAAATGATTCACATACTTTCTTACAATGCTCTTTACATCGTCATCATTGTTTTGCAGCATTAATTAAATTTTCCTCGAGAGATTAACAGTGATTGTATACAGAATGTTTTGCTCTTACAAGTCGCTTAGCGCAGTTTATCGCTGATGTGAACAATGTCTCCTGTGTCTCGGCTCACAGACTGTCGACAGCCGGCTCGTATTTTGTGACTGACTGCTTCCAATTTCCGTTTATTTCTCTTCTTGTTTCCTTCAAGTTTGACATGGTATCGAGCTTAGTCACTCACAGACGTTTTTGCGTTGAGTGATGTCAATGTGTTCAAGGAATTCGTTTTAACTAAAGTATTTTGGAAACCGATCATCACGGCCAAAAATTACAGATTTGTAAATTCACTTAAAATTGATTTAACATTGGTGTTCAATGGCCAATAACAAGCATCAAGTTGATTATGAGCGTGCGATATTTACTAAAATGGATGCAAAAATTCAGTAAAACTTATCAACGGAAACATGTCTCAAGAATATGTTTAGATTGTTTTTAAGACTGGGGCATTGAAGTCGGTGTAAAAATATAGTTCGGAATAATGGATCACAACACTGTTTTTGCATTTACAAAAATTATCGGTATCTAAGATGACGAAAGAAGTGCATGTTACCCAATAATGTTTGAGTGTGGTCTAGGATGGATAGTCAGACAATTGTAGAAAATAAAGGTGTATATTGAATACTCGCCAACAAAACCTTATTTCCTTCTACTTTGCTTGAAGAAACGTGATTAATATCATTTTTCTCTGGTTTCCTCTTTAACTGTTTCCGTTTCGTCGGAATCGGGCAAACAACAAAGAAGATATCGCACGTTTTCTTGATCAATGCCCGAGCGCACTGGGCGCCATATTAAATGGCTGCTAAATTGGAACGTCATCACTTCCGGGCAACAGGCGTTTTTGTGATGTCAATAACGTTCAAAAGAGAAACTGCGTCGGAAAAATTTTGCAAACTCAATCCCCACCTTGGCCTGGTCTATTATGTGTAGCAACACAATGAATTAGCACTCTTAGAATGTTAGTAAGGTTTTAATGATAAAGATAATGGATTGAATAAAAACTAAACCCATTTTAGGAGTACAGTATTATAAAATTTGATCATTTATTTATTTTCTCCGGCAAAAACCATTCTTACAAAACATGTCATTTTATCATTATTATTTATATCGTTAAATATGTAAATTAAAATGTATTTCTATGTAAGAGTGTCATTTTATATTCTACCACACCTCAATCCCTTTCAAACATGGGATTTCAGGCAGTAAAAAATTAATTATTCTTGCTATTCAACAAGACATTAATTAGAAATGACAATCAACCTTTTCAAAAGCGTGTGTGTGACATTTTCTCATTAGTTTTGTGGTGTATTGCTTGTGACGTATTAAAACCCCGACCTGGGGGAGTCAAAATATTAATCCCTCCAAGTTCACTCCGATGGTGGTCGCATATCAATTTCAACCTTAACCGCGGAGTGGGAAAATGCCGCACTTGACATTAGCATTAATCCTTACAACTGTTTAAGAACCTAGGGATGGCATTGACGTCAATGCCAAAATGTTAACCTGTAAACATCTTATTCAACAACAAAATAAATTATAGATACAATTTAATATTTTAAGATTTTCGTTTTGCCACTAATTAGTGTTGCTAGAGGAATATGTAAGTGGTTTATTATGCTTTGCTTGAGAGTAGAAAAAATACTATAGAGTAGGATTCACGTAAGTTGGCCAAAGCATGTACTAATCATCTCATCAAAAATTTGTATACAAGTCACATTGAAAACATTGTTGGTTACACATGGTGTCTGTTTACATTTTCTCAGAACTGTCAAATCGCCATGTTGCGTTTGTTTACAATATTGCTGTAGGTTATAGAATGTTTGCAATATCGCCTATTTTTAGTATTTTTTATTTTTATTCAACCTTTTTACATAGCTGTCAAAGTTTAATTTCATTTTATTTCTTGATTTACATGTATCTTAGTTTGTTTAACTGCTTATTTATTTTTCCTTGGCCAATTTTAATGAGTTTTGACCGCAATATGAAACAATCTCTCTTTTCAGATGCTGACTTGTAGCAAGTAGTACTGGCTATTCAAAAACTCGCCTATTTTTCTTTGTAAATATTATTTCAAAAGAAAATCAAACACTATTAACCATGCCGCATCCATAACACATCCTCTCTCTTGTTAATACATTAATTTGAAAAGCCCCATAGTAATATTTTAAGCTGCGCAAGTGAACTTCCCCTTGCATCAGAACTTTCCCTTTACTGCAAGTGCTATATTAAAACAGATGTTCGTTGACAATGTTTTTAGCACAGCTGGATTTTATGGTTAAGTTCGTAAGAAGATAATAGTTTGTTTACTTTCGTTTTGGTCAACTCACGTGACTCCTACTCTACATATTTTTGTAAATCCTTTCGGTAGTTTATTACCTTGGTAATTTTTTATCTCTGTTTTATCACTCTTGGTAATTTATAAACGTTATCATCAGCTTTAAATTTCGCTAAATATTTTGTATGTTTATGTATGTTTAGTTTTATGATAGAGCTAAAATAACTAGTGAAGACATTTTGCATATACAACAGAACCTATAGTTTTTCTATGAACAATAAATCTTTATTACATACGGTAACAGCTCCAAATTTTATTGGTACTTTCCCAAGAGAATTCGTCTCTATCCCCACCACCCTTCACAGTGAAAGGTTCCATGCCCCAATATTTCACGACCACTTCAGATTATTGCAAACACATTTTATTGTGAACTGAGTGGAAACAAAATTCATCTGTAAGACATATATAGTGTATGATTTTTGTAAATTTGCAATTAAATATATGTGTGCGTGTGTGATTTATGGACAAAAATAATAATTCACCACATTTGTGACACTCTAGTGGCTGAAGATGCCTTCAAAGTTCCTATAACTTTTCTATAAAGGTAATGTTTTATTATATCTGGTTGGCTTGATCGTTTGGGGAATGATTCGGGGCAAAAATACCCATATTAAGGGTTATAAGGGCCCAAAATGTTTGATTTCAAGTCTTAAATGGTTTACCCTAACCCAAATGAAATTTTAATTCGTTACCTCGTGGTAATAATACAGTAAAAGCCCCTTACTGGTGGTCGGCGTCTTAACTATGATATAATCTAATAATCATGCGTTAGTTCAATGGGTGACTTCGGTTCATTTTGATTTCTTGATAAAAAAATGCACAATCATCCAAGTCCACTTTTGTTAGACAACCTTCCTAGTTTCTGACTGATATAGATACAAATTAGATCCAAACATCCGTATCCCAGTACAGCGCTGGTGAATGCAATCCTGAAACGCAATTAACTACGCCATTGATTGCAGTTTAATACTCTTCCTCGTGCACGATTTGCTCTGATGAACACCTTTTATCTATCAATTAATCTTATTACCAGAATACTAATAAGATTTTATTATTATTTTGACCTTCTTCATTTAATATTTATATTCCTCCCGTGTAAGAAATACTAATGATCTATGAATACAAATATTATTATTACCAGTTATTCAACTTTATCATTGATTTCAATTTAATGATAATCGTACTGTGCTTTGACAGGGCCTTTCTCTAAAAGAAAATTACACCAATAGTATAAAAAATAACCCCTATTTAGACAGTGGTATACTTGAAATGGAGACTTTAGGACTAGATAATAATTTAGGGTGTTTTTTTTATTCTTAAAATACACGAGATAGAAATATTTTGCAATATCCGGCTCATCAAATAACATTTTTACTCCTGTCAAATTTTTCTACTCATCTCATCAGTAAAATGTAGTTAAAAATTCTATTAGAACCATCTCAATCAAAATGTTAATTAGCGATTTTTAATAATTTAGTTGAGCATTGTTTTTACAAAGTTCAGCATTTCTTGAACTTAAATTGTGAAGTTGATGTGTTGTAAATCTAACTTTATTTTTTTCACTTTATTGTTACAGTTTTCGGAACCAAACTTGACGATTTACCTACCACATTGCTGTTCTTAACATATGAGTGGTGTATGTAAAAAATAATGAGTTAAAAATTTTTTTATATTATAAATTTTTTCAAAGTATTTTTATCGTTGAAAAACCTGAAAATATAAATTAGTTTCTAAACCGTACGTAATGTTTTTTAACACATCTTTATATCAATCTTTTTAATATTTAAATATCTTTCTGATGTTGTTCCTACTTGATTTAAAATTTCCTGCAGCAAATTCAGAGATGGAGTTTAACACCAATCACATTGAGAGCTTGTGATGTATGAAGAGAGTTGAGAGCATTCGATGTAAAATATGGAACCATCTTGGTAATGAAAGTGGTTGAGATTTATGAAACTAAATCTTCATTAAGGCTTAATGAATAATTTAAAAATTTGTTGCAAAAATATAGATAAATTGCCGAGTAATTAACGAAACCGAATCATCTTCATGGAGTTTAGAGACTATACAAAGTTCAATATCCACCCACGTATTTCTTAAGGAACTACTTTAAAAAGAAAATATTTATTGATAAGGGGAAAAAAATTAATTAATTTTATGGTTGATATTATTTATAAATTGTATTTATTTCCAAACTTTTTGAAAGTGAAAACTAAATTAAATGTAATCATTTTTGCAAAACGAAAAAATAACAATTCTAATATTTTACAACACAAATAATTTTATAATAAATAAGCTACTTTTAAAATTACTGACCTATTTATCCGTCAATTTTATGTTTTTTTATAGTTTCCACAAACTCATCTATTTTAAAATTAAAAATTGACAAAAATACACACTTTTTTAATCCCCCCATTAACCTTATCTTGATTGATTTTACATTTAATCTATTACTGAAACAGCCTAAGGGCCCAATTTAATAGCCCGAAACATTTAAATTATTCTATCTTTTTAGTTATTATAATTTTTATTTATTTAGAGCATTTATTTTGTGTTGCTAGTCTGAAAATTTTTGTTTCTACCGTTAAATGTATAGTTATGTCTTAAATCAAGTAACTGAAAAAATCCAAATTTTAATATGTTTAAAAGTAATTAATCTTATTTGTTAATTATCTTTTAAATAGCGTCTCTATTTTAAAATCTAACATTGTATAGAAATTGTAAAGAGTCGTTTTCCTTCCCTTACCAGCTTCTGAATGTTTTGCAACTTAAAATTATTATTTATCATCACTATATTTAAAAATATATCAATTGGTATTGGTAGAGAGCATTTTCCTCCCCAGCTTCTCAATGTTTTGCGACTTTGCAACTTGGTTTTACAATCGCACTTTGACGACTTGGCCGCCCGGAGCCGAGACATTAGACATCACAGTTGGTGTTGCTGTTAACGATGTCTCGTTGAGGCTTGTTGTAATGACTTGTTCTTTCGCTAACTGCGAGCCCATTCAACACGCTGTTTGACGAGGTTCTGCAGCGAACTGCCGTTTGCGTTTTACACGTTCTGATAAAAGGTCGAATGTTTGTAGGCTTAATAAACGGCGTTATAAATTTTCACTTTCGCTTTTCACCCTCGGCTATAAAATATGACAACATAATGCCTATAGTATAGACTACATTGTTTATACACCACCAATATGATTAGTCCACCGATATTTGTGATTAAAATATTAATTTACAAACTAGTTTAAACAATTCATTGAATAAAATTACTACATAAAACATAGTATACAACCTTTTGAGATCAACCTTCTAAAGTGCTTTTTCGTTAAAGAGAACAATATTGTATAAGGTGCATATTAATACCTAAGTTAACCACGAAAAAATCATAACTATTTGTTCTCAAGTCCTTGGACTCCTAATACAGTGCTCATTCAGATATTCAAAAATTGTTTAACAGAATTACTTTTTGATTCTACGTCCTTGACTGTCAAAAAAGACGTCGTCGGAAAACTGTTTATATTACCGTAAACTCGGGTTACTTTGGCCCTTGGCGGATAACTTTGGCCTGCCCGTTTCAAAAAGACAACTATTTTGTACATTAAAATTATCATAGGATATTTTTTATTCTTTGCCCAAACGTTGTGGTAAATCTGCTCTAGCGGAAATTATAGGTTTTTTTAAGGTTGGTACCTCGTTTGATGAAATATTTTAAGTTTGTTATGTACCAATTTTTATTTCTAAAACTTCTGACGGTGGAAAGACTACAGAAAGTATTACAACTGAAGCAAATCGAATATGGTAGTACCTAACATTAGTTCCGAACACATTGTAGCAATATTGTTTCACTTAACAATGATTTTGACGTTTCGTTACTTCTAGAAATAAAATAACCGAAAATTGTGTGATTTGGGGTAACATTGGCCCAATTAAATAAAATATTAAATTATTTTGATATATGTAATTAGTAACATTTCAACTTTATATTTAACTCATTGACAGACATAATTAAGTATATGAAAAATTATTTATATATTGAGAAATAAGTTAGCTGACAATTTGTGTAATTGACCACGAAAGAAAGCCAGAGTAACCCCGGTCAATGGTAAGCTGATTGTCTATGTTCAAAATATACTTAATAATAGGTCTACTATATATATATATATATATATATATATATATATATATATATATATATATATATATATATATATGTTGTTATTACTTCAACATTCCCCTATTACTTTATGGATTACAGTAGCCCACCAGAAAAATGAAATGCATGCTTTACAAGGGTGAACGTAATAATGGGCCAATGTTCTCCCAATGACGGGTAACTTTGGCCCATTCCAAAAAAATCTTAAAAAAAAATTTTACTAAGTGTAATTAACATATAACTTCATCTTTGACACATTGAGAAACATGAAAGTATTTACAAAATGATTTTTATTCTGATTCATTTGATAATTATGTTGAATTGTTAAAATTTACCTTAAAGTGAGCCAAATTAGGTTATGGTAGGTAATTTTCGGTATGATTTTTTTCAGTATGATATGTTTTTTAGTATGATTTCTGTTTCAGTTAATTTTCTATGAATAGAAGTCCTTGCTACACTAACAAAGTTCGTAGAGTGAATTAAAACTTGTACAAAAATCTCATTTACTTAAAGTTTGTTCAGTATAAATTACTATAATAAAAATTTTACTTTTTAATTTTATGGCGTTTCAAATAACATTAAATAACAGTTACCAAATTAGTTTTAAAAATTAAAAGCCTTACTATGGATAAAAACTTACAACCAAACCTAAAGTAAAATTTTATTCCGGTTGTTGAGAAGTATATGTGACACATAGACACACGCACCTAGACTACACCCCTCAGATCTGTTTACTTTTCTTAACGAAACTAACATTGCTCAGAAAGCAAAGGAACAAAAACAATGAGCAAACAACATCCGTCACGTCTAGAACAATCAAGCCTGGTCTTCTGCCAACTTGTACCTCTCACTAGATTCTACAATTCCCCCTTCATTCTTTAAATGGCACTTGGCAAATGGTTTTAAGATATAGTATTGTTAAACTAAAATAAGATTGGTATTTTAGTTTTGTCATTCCTATTTTAGTCCAGGATTCATTTGAAACTGAATTTTTTTAGTTAAATTAATGGGAATGAATATGTATGTGTCGTTACTCAGAACTTCATCAGATCTTGGTGTACAGTTACATACATAATTGTTTTACAAAAGTATTCCATGATTTGTTATATATTTTGTACTTATTTTGTACCACAGTCAAAATATTTAAACCATGTCATTATGATAAAATGTAATAAAATGAAAGTCACTGTCCAACAATTGAACTGTCCACATGACCTTTTCACACAACAATATGTAACAATGTCATAACAATCGTTGTAAACAATTGTTTTGTGACCTGTGAAGTGAAAAGTTATTTTTATCACCATGTCAAGTTTTAAATCACATTTTTACTGAAATAAGGATTTTAAAATATTTAACAAATCAGGGATTACTATTATAAAACGAATGTAGTCGCATACACAGATCTGCCGAAGTTTTGAGTAATGAAACATATGTCATCATACGATAAACAAGGATTAGGTACGGTAATTTAGTTATATATTATATTTAAGATTCTCGATCAAAGTCCTTTGTTTTAACGAAGAGAAAAAGAGACCATGACAATCAGCCGAAAGCATTAACTTACAAACTAGTTGAAACAACTCAATAAATAAAATCGACTTTGGAAATAAATATCAACACGGTTTGAACATAAAAAACTTTTTGTAATCCAGTTTAAAACTCCGTAGATTTGTAGCTTAATAAATTGATTCCGGGGTTTTTGTCTAACGATAGTTAACTTTTTAAATTGAAAAATCAAAGATGCAAAATATAAATTAAAACTTTGAAACATGTCCATGCAACATTCCATAAACTTTAAAAACCATCTCAAAATGTTTTATATTTAATTTTACGTCAAAGAACCGTTCCAATGGGAGTTTTCGGTCCAAATACTTGTAGAGCTTTGTAATCCTGGTGAAATGAATTCTGAAATGAAATTGCTTTTCCTGGAATATAAGTAACCTCTAAAGCTTTCATGACCATCAAAGAACACACGTTCGATTGGTAAGACTCCTGTTTTATTATATATTTACAGTAATTTGATTCTGTAAATTGCACATATCAGACATGAAAGGCATTCTGAGATTTTTTCTAGGTAACCCCTAGGTATTTTTTCTGCAGCTTAAAAGTTTGGGTAAACTTAATAAAGGGTTTAATTACTATCAGTATTACACTTATACCTGAACTTAACTTTGGTTCTACATCCTACCCTTCTTCCCCAAATTAGAAACATTCATATGCATCATATAGGACCTCTTATAATATTTTTCAATATTTATTAGATAAAATAGATAAAATGCGGATACTGCATACAGGTGTTTTATGATGATTTAGGGCAAAAATGTAAGATAATAACGTGGCTCAAAGAATGTTTTCTAATTTTTGATTTTTTTAAAAGTTAAAAGATTATCCATGTTGTATGCTACAAACATAAATTAAAGTGCCAATATTTTTTACATTCAAAAGAATTACAAATCTTTCTATTTATTAGAGCTTTTAATAAGGGGGTTTTTAGTATATTAAATGGCCCCCTTGATGTGTTGCAAATTGTTTTAAAAATAAAATAATAAAAACTGGAGCTTTTACGATTGTTGTATTTATGATTAAAAAATAATCCACATCTGATCATTATAATAAAAATTCTAATACACTGGATTGAACTAATTTTCTATGACTTAAATACCCCCGTTGCAGCAGACCTGCATACTCAGCGAATTTCAAATGCAAAACAACATATTTCAATCCAACATAGCGAGATTTGAAATGTTTTGGTAAGCTCCATAAGAATAACATGGGGGATGAGTATGCAGGTTTGCTGCTACAGGTATATTAAAACTGGGTGGTTTCAATTCAATATTTCGTAGATCTGAACTAGAAGAAGCTATTTACCAAGTTTTATCAAGATATGTTGACAAATAAGCGAGATATAGAATTTTACTTATTTCCCATAAGGTTAACATTGGGACGAAACTGTGTTTACCACCTTCAATATCTCGGCAACCAATGGACATAGAGCAATGATTTAAAATACTAAATTGTTTGTTTTTTTAGTTGAATTCAATGGTGCCAACAAAAATTACATAATTTTTTTCTATGTAAAAAACTCAAAAACGCATTTTTGGGGGGGTTTATCCCTCTTTACCCCCCCCCCCTTCCAATGGTCCGATCGGGCTGGTTCACGAACTCGTCCGAATAATGACTACTTTACACGTCTGTGCCAAATTTCATTCCAATCGACTATTTTTGTGAGCGCTATCGTGCTTACAGACACATATATATAAAATTTTGAACGAATAGTGTTTTTGGCTTCTGGGGGGCCTCAAAACGAAAAGTTATAGTGGTCCCGGGCTTAGATCTTACCATGAGACCTACGGTAATAGCTTCTTCCCTATAGGGGAAATTCACTAAAATACCTTAAGCGGCAGAAAATTCTTCACAAATCAAGCCCACATTTCTACAGTTGACGATAAAACACTGAAATAGATTCACAGTGACAGAGAAAGTACATAGACACGGCACGCATTGCAACCAACAATAAAAACACCCACGTCGGCACATGCAGCCCGCTTTCAATTAAATTATTTAAATTATAATTAATTATGTTCTTACTTTAATTAGTATACATTAATATAATATCACCTAACATTGTAGGGGCAGCGCCGTAGCTTAGTTGGTAGCGTTTTGAGTTCTCACACAACCGGCCCGGGTTTAACTCCCGGCCGCGGCTCTAAGCAATTTTATCATACGGACGCGCTGTGACATGAGGTACCTTCGTCAAGAAGATCTCAAAAGAACCTTGGGATTTGACGTAGAGTGAAGGCCTCGACCCCGAAAGGGCGGAGGGTGCACAATAAGCTAATTTAGCTGCGTTGCAACACCATGATCAAGTGAAGACATGGCCCTCTTAAAAAAAACCTAACATTGTATAAAAATCAAAACGAGTTTTAAATCTCACTTTCCCCTCAAATTCTCAATCCCTTCAAACTATTTCATCAAAAACGGATCGAAAAGTAAATCGCCATGTGGTACAATAGATTTCATTTTTATGTTAGCCTCTAATTAAGGCTATAAAAGAGCAGTGTAAATGTCGCCATCGCATCGCGTGTTAGGGGATTACAGCGGAACGGCGATCGCCGCCAGCGTTCAGTGAGCAAATGTTGACATTTAGGTTGAATTAAAAGAAGTTTTCAGCCTCGCCAAGCAGATGAGTTTACTGATTAAAACTGTGTTCCGGAAATTGTCCTCCACTTTTAAATTGACAATGGTAAAATGTTTTTCGCTACTTATTTTAATACTCAACTTTTATTTTACTTGAACTAATTTAAAAATAGTACTTAGTAAATATAGTGAAATATGTATAAATAAATAAATATATATAGTTTTTTTACTATATATATTTATTTATATATTGGAGAGAATTGGCGACAACGTGTTGGCGAGGCCAAGTACCAGCTTGGGTACAAGTGGCCATGGCAGTAAGTAAGTAAGTTTTTTTACTATCCCCATTTAAAAATAGTGTATGCTCTTAATATAAAATTTAAGGAAACTGAAATTTTTGTTTGAGGAACAGCAAGAATAATCGTTTTGCCTTTTGGACTGACAAAACAGGTTATTCAAGTGGTCTCAATCCGTCTGTTTATGTTATGTTTAACCACCAAGCAAGGCCACACTACAGTACAGGCTAAAGTCCTTCTGTGGCGACGTCACGTTATCAAATGGGCTTGCAAACTCTTTTTCGTTATACTGCTTCAAAAACAGATGTTTTTAATGCATGTTTTCCGGACGTAAATACACTCATTTTATTCCTAGGAATTAAAAGCTGATGTACTCGATTCCAGCTGACTCTTTATAGTCCTAGGACTATAAAAGTCAAAAAGTGCCGAGTACATCGTAATAATCGAACAACATTCATTCGATTACAAAAATAATCGAAACATTCATTGTTGTCAGTTTAATCAATTTGAGAAACTCGCTCATTTAACCAATCGATTATTACATGCGTTCGAGACGTCGATAGTTGTTCATTGTTGTCAGTCTACCCAAACACAAATGAAACATACAATCAGCTGATTGCTTCAAATAGCAAGAACAAGACGGTGGCATCTTTTGAAGGCATCTTTAAAGGTAAACAAGCTGTAACATTTTGGTTTTCTTAAGTAGTTTACGTATTGTATTGAGCAATATAACGAAAAATATATACTGCCTAAAGCTGCGGACCTAAAGCTGCAATTCGTTACTCGGTCATTTTTCAACCTCGGCTTACAGCCTCGGTTGTAAAACTTGACCTTGTACGAAAAGCGTCACTTTAGGTCCTTGTCATGAAATATACTATTAATGGCAATTATCATACTCTTATAACAGTCGTGCTCAAAGTATTTTGTTTACAGTGTGGCCTTGTTCCAACACTCTTCAAAACAAATGTTATCGAAATCATAATTTACAATTTTATAAAGTTTTTGGTGGGTGTTTTATTGATCATTCTAAATATTGAACTTACCTCTTCCAATACGGAATTTTATATACAAACCATAGTTTCAATGTTGAAAGCTTTTATTTCACAAACATTTAATTTGTTAGAATATATATATATATATATATATATATATATATATATATATATATATATGTAAATTGAATTGTGGATAAAGAACCCAATCACCTTTCAAAACTTGCTTTCTTTCCCTCGGGTTTACATATTGAAATCTGGAAGTCAAATTGGAAAAGTTGCTAAAAGCCGTAAAGCCAAGAGCGGATGGTATAACTTGCGGATCACTCGCCGGCGACCAGTATTAGAAAAACTATGACTTCCTTGCCTCCCTACTTGGAAGGAAAAGTAACTATTGCATGTAAAAGATCTATTATTGATTTTGAATGAAAATTTATAATTAGTTATGACTCAATCGCAGCTTGGCTGGTAAAATAATTCAACTTCCATCATATACTACATACATGAAAGAAAAATATTTGTTTTAAATAGTTTTCCCTTCTCCGCGACTATGTGAAGTTAAAAAGAAAATAAAAAAAGTGTCGGATGTATCTGGTTCTAACATTATAGGCATGCAATGTAATGCCAAATTATAATTGCATTATTTTTTAAATACAATCTCATCTCATCTCAACTTATTTTTATCGTAATCTCTTTATTATACCATTGTACCAACCTGCTACAGTGTTTTATCTTGATGAAAGGGGGGGAGGGGGTGTGGAAAGATATTGAGGGATACAAAGCTGCCAAAATGGTTGTCTGTAAATCAAAACTCTGTTATCATCCACCCCTGCGGGTAGGGTGGTGAAAGATAACAGTGGGGCAGGAAGTGAAGAGTGGAAACGAACAGTGGGGCGATATTGGAAACGAAGTATAAATTCTCTCACGGCCCCCGGCAAACGTACTGGGGAGCCACCATCCAATAAAATCTGTACCTGAGTCAACTTTTCTATCAGGTGCAAAATGTTTTGGTGCCACAAAAATGTATTTTGTTATTTCAATTAGAGCAGGACTTTTGCTATTATTGATAGGAACAAATAAATAAACCCTTTATCACAAAAAGTGAACTTCAAAGTATCATAATTGCCGTATAAATATACATAAAATCAAAATATATTTGATTAAACATGGTGAGGAAAATATACTTTTCCCTTACCTGCTATGTTTTGATGCTTTTTACTCCTTGAAAAGAGTAAGTATATAAGCCTTGCAAAAAAACTTGGCAGATGAGCGAAAAACAGCTGGATGGGTTCCTTAACATGTATTAAATGGGGGCTTTGTTACTTTTCTAAAAGCATTGTTTACCTTTGGTTAATGAGTTTCATAAGTTTTCCAAATCTAATGATTTCTTAAGCTGACTTAGTAGTGGAATTTCATCCGCCAAATTATTTTGTGCCCCTTATAACTTTGAAATCAATAATTTAAAAGTCGACTGCCTTCAAATTCCTACGCAGACACATATGTTGAAGCTCACCAGATTACAGGCACTAACAGCTGAATATAGGAGCAGGAACAATCGTATTGGAATAACATGACAACAACCAGGTGATTACTAATGGTGTAAAAATGCTGAACAATCTGCTGATTGTTGGTGCATGAATGGTTTCCACTACCCGAATCGTAGGAGCTAGCTCAACAAAACAAAATGACTTTGGTTTTGAAATGAATGGTAAAGAAACAAATGTTATTGACTGGGTATTTATTTATTATTGCAGGTGGAGGAAAAATGTTGTGTTATTTCGAGAGTAAGTTCATTGTCCCCCTCGTGAAAATTGGCATTAATTAAACTCGAGAGACAATGTTGTACTTTACTCACTCGACACAAATAATAACTATAAAATATAAATTACATTGAAAATGTTTCTTAATAAAACCTGAGAAATTTTGAATTGCATAATGCATTTATGAGTTAGTAAATTGTTGGTTTTCAACTGGAACAATTGTTAAATATTTTTTAATTATTATTTTGTTATCGTCTAAATATTAATACCTCCAATCAATATTTAATTTGTATATGTCTGTGAAACTTATAAAACCTCCAATTGCAAAGTGGTACGTTAAATAAAATGAAAGGCTTAAAAATAATAAAATAAGAAAAGCAGTAATCATTTACAAAAACCCGAACTGACGGCAGATCTCGAGGATTTGAACTGCATACAGATAGCCTTTTTATCGAACATCTGATATCGGCATGTTTACCTGCGGGTAAAGGACAGAACAAGCGTAACTTAATTTTTAGATCAACTGTTTTTTTCTTTTTAGCTGTTTGAGTTTACTGATGGTTCCAGATAATATCTAACAAATATTCCAGAAAGAATATTTTATTAGATGACAAAAGTTTGAATTATTTATACTTTTGTATCGTAAACCTCCTTTTCCTTGATAATCCTTTCTCAGTCACTGTTTTATCCACTTGAGGAACTATATCAGGAAATCTGATTTAAAATTTCTTTATCAAAATACTTGATTGGCTGACTCCTTATTACAGAAAGAATGGCCTTGGCGTTATTTCTGCTATGACCTCAATAAAATAATAATAAGTGGAAGGAAATAACATTTGTGTCTAATTGGTTTTAATTGGTTATAACACTCATTGAGTTTCTAAAACTGAATATTTTCTCCTCGGTCACAAAGTAGATACCTGATTCTGTACCAAGTTAGGTAATATCATTGACTTTATAATTAAAAGGAGACTGCTCATTATTATGGATGTTTTGAAGCCAGAAATTGAGCACCCGCGAAATTGTTCGGCACTCGTCACTAAAGATTGCGCTAGGAATGTGATTTCATGCTATAGATTTTCCCCCTGAAATTGATCATTTTTGCTTACACATGGCTAAATTATGGTACAGGGCTATAAAAGGGATTTTATCATAATTCGTTGAAACTAGGAATGAAAAAGGAATTTTTATTTCTTTAATCCAAGATTCTCTACCAGAATGTGCTAATTTTTGTAACAAATGTTTGGCTTCAAAATTTAACATTGCTTAAACAACCTTTTTTTTTCTTTATAATCAGTGCTAATGTCTATATCTTAGTCATTACAGAAAAATCAAGAATTTGATTCAATCTATTAAAAAATATTTCATGTTCAAAGTTTAATAAAATGTTACATATTGTGTTGAAGTCCATAATTAACAATACGACCAGTATGGAGAATTATTTTTCCTAGCTCATATGAAACTGTTTACAATAATATCCTACATTAATTAGCTCTTTTTGTAGCACAGAACTATTTTAGAAAGCAACTATTTTAAGTTTATCTCAAGCTAAGTGATCACCAACTAAGAGTCATGATTCAAAACATGCGGATGCTAACAATGGCTGAAACACTAAATAAATCAAATCAAATCAAATTTTTATTTTCACATAAAAAATTACAATTACAATTTTCAAAATATTTATCTTAATTCCTTACATAACTTAACTGGAAGCAAGGAAATGACTTAAAAATAAATTTACAAAAAACCGACAATAAAAAAACCTACAACCATATATAAACAAAGGAAATGAGTCTACATAGACCAATTGGTGGTCTGCATGTGCGTAGATTCGAGTTGATAAGAAGGTACTTTTTTTTAAAAAAAAGGAGAAATTCATTAATTCATAAATAAAATTATAAAAATGCTCAATGACTAGTCAAGTATTATTGACATGTGTTGGTCTGATTAAAATTTACTAGTCTACTGCAACAGTGTACTTTTATAGTTTACCATTTTAGGATTTACCATGTTTTTATACAGTGGCGTTAAACTTATCGTATATTTTAAAATACTTCTGGGAGTAATGGCCTGTTAAGAGCTGTAAATTCTGCAGATAATTTCAAGAAATTGTTGACAACAAACTTCTGCAGCATCAAAACTTTACCGCCCTATAACTCACAAGAGGTTTAAGTCTTGGGAAGGAATTTCACTTTATACTGATCATTCTTATATTTTACAGATTGAAGTTTCAAGCAGTATTTGCATGATTATCTGTAGTTACAAAGAAGGTCGTGTTAAAATTCACAATTTGAGTAAGTGAAGTTTCAATTTTGCCTGGAATTAAAAATGTTGTTTGATTAGAAATTGTGTGTTGATTATTTTTACTCTCTTTGAATTAGTTTCTAAACTATAAATGAGTCAGTTTAAGAGTAATGACTGGTTTTCTTTTGTGTATAAGGATGAGGGGACCCATAAAGGTTTATTGTATCGTATGGGATGATAGAGTTACAAAATTAAATTGGTTGCATAAAATGGTTTGATAGCTAGATTCAACAGATTGCTTAACTTCAAAAGCTATATTAATCTATGGTATTAAGGATTACGGTCGAATGGGTTTATTTTCAATATAATCTTAAAATAATTTAGAATTTGCGAATGTCTGCCTTTATGGTTAGGGATTAGATTTGCTGAATTTAGTCTCTAATAACCCAAAAAATAAGAGATCAACTAATGGGTGTTTCATTTCAATATTTACAACACCCCAAAATGTTCGCTAAATACTGCATGGCAAAAAGTAGTGATTTTTAGTCAATACTGTAACGTAAAATATTTACTCTAATTTTACTGTGTTTTAATTTGAAATTGAAACCCTTGTACCCCAAAATGGGGTACAACAATTAAACGACTTAGTTATTCAACATTAAACCAAATTTAATCTTAAAATAAATCTCTGTCTTAAACTGATCAGGCCAAAAATATGTTGGCCCATAGCTTTGCTTTTACTACGCTATCTCTGTTAGCAGAGATTTCCCTCAAGGAAAAGTACTCTAAAGGGAATTCCTAGAATGTAATAGGTTCTACAGCCATGTTTGTATTGTTAACTTGTCTTTGATGTCAGCAAAGAGGGAACTCGACTTCCTACTTAATTAACTACGTAATAAAATGATCACTTCAGACTCTTTGACTCTATTGACTCTAATGAATGTTTAACTCAAGGACTTTTCACAAGATAACTTCAGAGCCATGGAGCACATAAATGCGCTATTTAAATGTCGTTTTCCTTACAATTATGTGATTTCGTAATAAAAAGTAGTTTTTAGCTAAGTAAATCAATATTAATTCATTTGTTATCAGGCCATTAACATAAAAATATATGTTTTTAGATTTAGGAAATGTCGCTTTATTGGTTACCCGTAACATCTAAACCCAAAAAACATCAAAAAGCCCTTCAGTAAATTTATTATTACCTACTTAGACTAGTACATACCCGCGGCTTCACCCACGGGAAAGATAAGAATTGTTTGGTTAATTAAACTTGGATTGCAATGAATAGTTTTTAAATATTACCAAATAGACTGATTGTTTTTAATCATATATCTGTAGAATTAAGTTTTACCATAGGAAAATAGAGTTGGATTTTAAAATTTTAATTTAACAAGCTGAAAATTGATGGAGAGGTCGTACTGCTGGGATCATCATACTAAAATTCCCAAAAAATCCCACTTGGGCAACATGCCGCCATCTTGAAAAACCCCTTCTTGCCCATAATTCTCTAACCACTGTTTTAATTATCACGAAAACCACAAGAGATGTGACAAAAGTGTAAGTGGCGTTTTTTATAGAAAATAAAATATCCAATAAAGTGAGTAGGCCTATAATAAATGTACAATGAATATTGATGATAACGGTTGATATTATTAATTTACTAAAATGTTATAGTTCTATTATAACCGTGCCATAAGAAATACATGTAAAATTTGATATAAAATTCATTCCCAATGGGGCAAACCCCTTTGACCTTAATGAATAATAAATTATATCCATAGAATCCTGATAAAGTCCCAGTTATTTGCCACCTCACTCATCAAAATTGGTTCACAATAAAAGCGTGGGTAAGCTCACAAAAAATTATTCATTATGGTAACTTTTGTAAAAATTCCTTAAGGAATATATTTTTTGTGAGCTTACACACACCTTTATAATGAACCAATTTTGACGACTAAGGTGGAAAATAACTAAGATTTTTATCAGAATTCTATGGGTATAATTTATTATTCATTAAGGTCAAAGGTGAAGAGATTATTGTTAACCCCCTTGATATAATTTTAAATCAAATTTTACATGTATTCCTTATGGCAGGGTTACACATTAGAATTACAACACTTAAGTAAATTAATAATATCAACAGTTATTATCAATATTTCTTGTACATATTTATGCTCATTTTATTGATAATTTTATTTTCTACAAAATATGGCATTTAGACTTTTGTTATCTCTTATGGTTTCCATGATAATTAAAAAAATGTTTAGAGAAACATGGACCGGAAATGTTTTTTCAAGATGGCGGCATGTTGCCCAAGTGGGATTTTTTGGGAATCTTAATATGATGATATGATAATCCCAGCTGTATAGACGGCCTCTCGACCAATTTTCAGCCTGTTAAATTAAAATTTCGATTCCCTCTATTTTTTGCATTATTTTCCTGCACTATTTTTAAAACAAGATCAAAAAGGCCTTCAGTAAATTTATTAATTTCTACTTATGTTACATGCAGCAGTTTTCAATAGACTTGACTGAATAACAATAAAATAAGATAAATCACTTTATACAATAGACTGGACTGAGAAACAATTAAATAAGATAAAGTTGGCTAAAAGCATGGTGTAAAGAAAAAAGAAAGGTGTGTGCACGGTCAGTTGGTATGACGTAGTTGGGCTCGAGAAACTAGCAGTTTTACTGCAGAACTAAAACCGTACAGAAAATATTTTAATTGAGTTATGTTAACTGGTTTGTATTGTAGTCCTCGTAAGCGCTAGTTGCATGAGCCCAACTATGTCACATCAGCTGAGCCTGCACACGCCTTTCTTTTTTCCTTACACCATGGGCTAAAAGTTCCTCACCAGCTACAAAACAAGCCTGGCAAAAACAGCTGATCGATAGGCAAAGGGGGAGAGGAGTTATTTTCTAAAAACAATAATAGTAAAACTGGAGGAATCCACAGTTTGTTAATTAAGTTAATAAATTAATCTGACTACAGTACTTCTTCCCTATTATTTGACAAATAAGTTATATAGCTCTTTTAATTTTTTACATTTTTATTTATAATTTTACATGTAGGTTGGCATGCACAAAGATATTGTAGGCCAACTTCATGTGTTTTTGTATGTAATAATAGTAATAAAAATAACATTCATCCGTAAGAATCATCTCCATAAAGATAAAATCTAGCAATATGTAACTAAGAAAGCTCATGATACTGAGATAATTTTTTTTCAAAATGAAAGTAAGTGGTAACCGGATTGAACCCCATAATAAGCTATGAATATGGTTATATCTTGTAACCGGATATGAACACTAATAAGCAAGATAAACAATCTTCCCATTACCCACAACTACCTTCCTGTGTTTCTAGTTTCATCCAGCAAGCAAAACTAAATTTTTTTTTTATTTTTCTATTTATAATAAACATTTATTGTAGTGTTTTATGTAGGATCATGTATATTAGAATGAGTATAAGTCTGTCTTATTATCTGTCTTGTATATATCTGAATATTTTATTTTCATTCAATAAAAGTAACATTGAAGAGTAATAATATTTTAAGCAAATAGTATTAAGAGTTAGTTATCAGTTCCTTTTCATTCTGTAAGATTAAAGTACTTATGCAGCAACCTGATATTGGTATATCCGCATATTATATTCTAAAAGTTAAAAGTGGAATGGTTCAGTCGGGTTCAAATAAGGATTTATTATGCTCAGTTTTTAATGTTTCTCCACATGTTGTCAAAGCGCAAAAGCTGGCTGAAAGCCTTTGAACAAAGTATATGTTGCATCCTTTCATCATTTCTATCATTAATATTTTATTGATCGTTATAATACTTTACATTAATGAATTATTATATTGTAACAAAGTATCATTTGTGTATTAATTTTTGTTATTAAATTAAGTACAAGGATATATGCACAAAGGCTACAAAGTTCATCCTGCTTTTCGACATAAGATGGATTTAACTCCTAAGTTAATCAAGGCACACTCCAGTTTGATTACATTCCTTGACATTTATCCTTCAACCAAATTGATTGCCTTTGTCGAATATTTTAAAGGAGAGACATTGATTTAAATTTACAAATTGAATACACTTGTAATTCACATTTATTTTGCATGATGACCATTTTAACAAAGCTTTTTTCAACTTTTATCATCGTAAATTTGAAATGTAAAATATTTTTCTTGGTTTTAAATCAGAAGAATAGTAAATGATCATGTCACATATCCTGCATTATATTTTTTATGTACCATACCTACTGCATCTTATCGTTTCCTTCTTGTGGTTTTACAAAGTACAGCGACATAAACGATTATGGAAAGAGGATGTAAAACAACGTTAAGGGTTTATTAAGTTATAGTTTCCAAGTTGGAGTTACCTTGACAGTAAATAATAAGTTGAGCTCTCAGGTCTGAAGTTCATAACACCCAAGAGAGAAGGATAAAAGTGCGCCTTAGGACTTCAGCCCAGTCTAACTCAATTTCCTGCCTCTTTTTCATGTTGGTTGGGAAGTATTTATTTCTCAGTTACCAGATCAAATTAGGAAATTTGTTATTCCTTTTGCAGTAACGTATCGCCAAAATTTGAAAAATATTTAATTATTGAACAGTACTGTAATAAGATGTGTACTAAATTTAAGGGAAAACTTCTATTCTGCATTGTTTTTTATTAGATGCAAGTCACGTTTTTATTGTATGGATTTACACTCCTCAATTCACAGCGACCCAAGTTTGACCTATTTTTGTTAAAAAGAGTTATAAAGGAAGTTTTTTATTAGTTAGTTTCAAAACCAACTGTTGATTAAGACTTTGAAGAGTTTAAAATTCCAATTCTCACTAACATTAGTACACTTCAAACTAAACAATAATCTATGACCTTATTGTTCTCCATGTTGGTTATGTAATCACAACAAATCAAGTTAACAAAATAATCTTACAACTACGATCTTAAATAGAGCAGAATAGTGCATTTCACTGCTAGTCACGAAAGTAGCCCATTTCGGGGCAATATAGTGTTATGTGTTTTACTTGCGAGGCGTAAGCCGAGCATGAAAAACACTATCAAGCCCCGCAATGGGACTTTAGTGACGAGTTGTGAACAATACTTTTCATCACGATGCAAATAATTAACCAAACTTACTAAAAAAAATCATCCAAGATTTCATAATTTTGTCATTTTTCTATAAGCAAACACAATACATTTGAACTGTCAATTTTAGTTTAGAATCAGCTGGATGAACTGTCAAAATAAGAACTTCGTTTGTTTATGTACAGCAAAATTTAGTTTGGGTACGGATATAGTTTGTTGGTACGGAAATGCAATGTTTGGGTACTGAAAAATCAGCTGCTCATTATTGGTTTTGATGTAAGGAAATCGAGGGTTTTCGTAGATCTCAGCTGTACGGTAATGGGCAATTTTCGTATACAAAGTGATGAAAAATAAAATCCAGATATATGCTAATTGCTTCAGGAAAGTAATATACAACTAATGGCTTGAAGGGGCTACAAGCCCCTAATGAAGGAAAATTCAAACAATCCTTATTTATTATAGTACAAAATACCTTCATAACAAACTGAATCTACTTTATATTGATATCTAGCCTACCACATGGTTTTCAATCAAGAATCAGCATCACATGTTTAATGTAAACAAAACATACGTGTTTGGATCCCAATGCTTTTTAAATGGCAAATATTTTACGTTATTTCTCGTTTTCTGGTGAATTTCGAGCAATTTCATTATTTTTTCCGCCATCACGGAATAGAGACCTTAAATTTGAGCCCTCTCCCATCTTTCTATGACTTGTCTGACGCCCACAATTTTGACGCAAAGAATCGCCTTACGAAATTAAATATATGATGTAACTACTGGGCAAAGATTAGTCTTCCAATATTTATATTCAATATAAACAACATAAGAACCTTTAGTTTCGGTTCATAGTGCCGTAGATAAAAAGTATATTTAAAACTACATGGTAGTTCTAGAGCTACCAAAACATCGATTGCTATACTGCTATGAAGAAGTTTTTTAATAGTTTTTCAGTTTAATACTTTTGTTAAGAAACATAATTTTAATCTGTCAAATGAATATCTTTCAAATTTTGTTGTTGCCAAACCAATTTTATTGATTCTTTCCATGGAAACTATTGTAAGAAATTATTAGATATTCTAATATGGCATGCTGAAGAGGTTCGTTGTGTAGAAGAGAACAATCTTATCTCAACACAAGGTGTGAACTGTCATTGAGATCAGTACAAAGCACTACCAAGTTCTTCAGTGTGTTATTTAGAACATCTCAAACATATAGCTTGGCCTTGCTCCGCAGTAAACCCCTTCTGTACATCGATCGGTTTTCTGCATTTTTGACAAGAGAAGCACTGTTTGTGCCAGTCTTTCTCTAGAGCGGTTACAAAGGCTCCCTCCTCGATAACATGCCCACAGCCCGAACACTTCTTCCCGAATTTACTGAAGTAATCTTTGTCACAATATGGCTTGCCGCCGTGTACTTTAAAATGCTCACGCTCAATGGGCTTCTTGCATTCGGTGCAGAGAAAACAGCCCTCATGCCAAGATTTATCCATGGCCATCAGCACAGTGTCTGTGATGGGTTTGTTGCAGTGAGCACATATCTCGTTGCCTCCCGAAGCCCGGTTTCCTTTAGATTTAGAAAGCCTCTTGTGATCTAGTTCACAATATGGTTTGCCGTCTACCACAAAAAACTCTCCGCCATCAAAAGGTTTTTTGCACGTAGCGCACATGAAGTGTTCTTTGTGCCAAGATTTGCCGAGGGCTTTCGTCACGGTGCCGGTGATGGGCTTGTTGCAATGAGCGCAGATATCTTGCCCCCCTCCAGAATGTCTCGCTTTATCCTGAAAGAGCTTCTTGTGATCGGCTTCACAATATGGCTTTCCGTCCTCCGTGTAAAATTCTTTGCCTTGGAACGGTTTTTGGCAGTGAGCACAAACAAAATGTTCTTTGTGCCACACTTTACCTAAAGCTTCTGTAGCCTTTCCCTCTATGGGTTGGTTGCATTTTGCGCATTTAGGCAATTTTGAATTCTTGAAAAGAGTATTCCAGTCGTTTTCACAGTACGGCTTTCCATTTTCCTCGATATATTTGACATCTTTCAGTGGCCTTTCGCAGGCGGCACACAAAAAGTGATGTTTGTGCCAATTTTTGCCGAGAGCTATTACAACCTCACCTTCGATTTCTTTGTGACAATGGGCGCATATTCTATCTGGCATTTTGTAGTGTCTGACAACAACTTTAAGTTTTGAAATAAGAAAGCTTGATAGGTCTATTACATGATGATCTTGAACTTGAATTTAGTTTTTTTTAACAAATTTTTTAATCAGTAGATACCATGACTACGGTTTCGCATTTGCTATCATAATCAATTTCTTATGCTACTCTAAAATTTTGATATTTAATATCGACTACTTGGTTTTATCTTACCAAATATAGGATCCGTTAGTAATATAGATTGTGAGTGTTAAATTTACTAACCTTAGTTTTAATCTTCGCATGTATTGGTTAAAGGTATAAGCTTGATACATTCCATTAGGGGAAGGGGAGCTTTCCCCAACCACAGAACCCTTTTTTTAATCTTGCCCTTACAGAGGACCCTACTAAAGGGTGTTAAATAACTATTTGCTATGAGAGCCCCAATGAGAGCTTTTATTGTTTTTGCCTCCCTTCTGAACTTCTTGTGGCAACCATGGTTTCTTATTCGATACCATATATTGTGTATAATTTTTTAATATCAGCTATATTTAAAAGGTAAATTAGAAAAAACATCACAATTATGTGTACACTCATTTTGCAAAATCAAGATTTCTTTTGAATGGGTTAATATGTAGCCCTTTCTAGTAACAAGGGTGTGCAGAATAATAAATAAATAAATAAAATCATTTTACAGAATTAAGGATTCTCCTGAAAGGGTTAATAAGCAACCATTTCTTGTAACAAAAACATATGGTTAATATCAGCTTTATGTCTATTGTTAATATCAGCTTTATTGTACAAATATATTTGGTTATTAAATTGTACATGACGTGCATACCCAGAACACCACAGTTTTAACATCCATATGGTAAAAGTAAGCTTAAAATACAAAACAGACTTGATAGAATTAGTAAAGTAGGGACAAAAAGATTACAGAAACAATATAAACCAACGTTAAGTATGGTTGGTTAAACAATTAATTAACAGCTTCAGGTCTTTAATGATCCAAGGTAATAAACTGAGTCTGGAGGAAGAGAATATAATTATGATTTTAATGTATTAATTTTTTTTATAATATCTCATTTGAAACTCTTCAGATTAAAAAAAAAAACTCTAAAAATTGTCTCCTGAGTGAAATAATTTTTAGATACAATATCTAAATTTGTCTTCAAGGTCGCCAGATCGTGATAGAAGTATGTAGATTTTTATTTAGGGTTGTTTGGGCCCAGTTGTCACCGATTATTCGGTATCTATTCTTGGCCAAATGCATCAGTTGGTCAGTGATCAATCCCAGTTCACAAAGCTACCAGGCATCACACCCAGGGCCGCCGAGAGGCCATGTCAGCCAAGTCAGAAACTTGGGCCCGGGCTCCAAAGGGGCCCGGGATGAGCGGATTTTTTTGATTGAGGGAATATTGGTTTACTCTTCTTGGAAATAAAATTAGGCCTACATGTTAAAAAATAAAATGCCCATGCTTCACTCACAAATTACTTTGATAATATTCAGCTAATACAGTATTCAGTTAAGGCAGAAACAATTGTTTTGTCTGTCTGTACTGTATTTGCCACTGATTGTACACTAAGGCGGTGGCGACCAGCGAGTAGTGAGCGTAAGTGACTCATACCTCTCTCATATATATTGACAACAACTTAAATCTTAAATACGCTATGATGAAATTATCAACGATGGTAAACAACAAGAGTACAATGTTGCAGTTAACGCAGCAGATGATCAATAAAAAGAATCGTGCGCATTTATCATGAAAAAACGGCAGAGAACTTTGTGAGTGGAACGAACGCGGAAGTTATGAGGAAGAGGCGAATGTCTGGAGAATTCAATAGTGCGGCATCACTGGTAGCGGTAATTTTAAATCAGAGTAGACTTTTCTAAATCCGACCGACCATTCAGCCTCAATTGGTTCGGATTTCTGGGGTTCCTATATGTATGATGTTCCACCTCTAGACTGCCTAAAAACGCGAGTTTAGAGATCTAATTTTCTACAATTTTCCGGGGGAGGACCCCCCGGACCCCCCTTTCACTGGGGTGTATTCCATACCTCCCAGACCCCCGGGCCCGTGCGGTGTGCAGACTTGGGGCCCGGCTTGGCTCTCGGCGGCCCTGATCACACCCATCCTACACTCATTTTACAGTCATATTCTTCTTAAAAATACCAGCTGATGGTCATTAGTCTTCTGGGATTATATCTTTATATAAAGCCCAAATTACCCGGAACTTTTGAGAGAAGAGAGAACCATAAGTCTGGCACCCATCAACCCCACATTTAAATGAAAGATCTTTGTTAGAAAATCACACAAAGTATATCCTATACTCTTATATGAGCAATGTTATCTTGCTTGGTTGGTTGGTTGTTTGCACAATTATCTCAAAAACGGCTCTGAGGATTTCCTTCAATGTCTGGAAATAAGTCATGTATGACTCAAAAACGTGTTTAATGTAGATTACTTGGGCAGAGAAAATCTAACAACGTAATAAAACAAATTTTATCACAAATGGCTTTTTTATTTACAATTATTTTGTTTACTTAAAAGCTGCTGGCTGAACATGTGCTGGCATGTCCTCTAGTACCATATTTAATAGATTTCTTTCAAGATTTTTTTAGTAAATCTTTTTGAGTTGGTATTATTGTACCAAAACATATTTTTAAAATTTTTTTTTCTAATCACAATTTTTTTATCTGATTCGGCTTGGAATCATGCATTGAATGTTTATGTTTAAGATGAGGAATGAAAATGACAGAGATGTGTAAATTTGATGCTTGATCAAAAATCTTTGGATTCATATTTATTTTGTTATTATTAAGAGTCAAATTAAAGGGCAAATTACCAAGAAGGTATCAAACTATAACAACCATAGTGCTCATTACGAGATACCAAAGTGAAAATCAGTATATAATCGGTTGTGGTGTGTTTACTGTTACCATGATTACTGTTTATGAACACAAAGTTCTATCTTTTAGTAATGATTGACAATAATGGGTTTGCATGGTGGCTGATGCCTCATTACCAATGTTTACGGCCCCTCACAGCCTCCACACAGGCTTGAGGTTTTGCTGTAGTTAAAATATCAGTTTACCAAAATCACCGACACCGGAGGGGGATAATTTAGAGCAGGGCTTCCTCCGCCCCCTTTCGCCCTGTATTTTCCACTAGATTGGGACAATAATTAACGACTGCTACTGCGTTGAGCACCAACCATAATTATTCGGTACTAAGTCAAAAAAATTTGTTCCAGCATTTTGATAATCTACAACTACTGATGTTAAGTACAGTGTTGTTTATTCAGCATACAGCATCTATGCTGAGAAGTGGCATGATGATGGTGCCAATCTCTTAATACTATCACAGCATAAAGCATAGTAAGTGAATTAAAGCTTTTATATATTATTTTAGTTTCATTAGTATTCATCATATCGAACGGGCTAAAGTCCAATCCTTGGTTGAATGATCTAAAATCAAATCAGATACTTTGAATTAGTCTACTTGATACTTGATAATAGCTATTATGTGAGCTATTTAGCTATTTAGCGAGTCGGTGGCGCAGTTGGTAGCGCACTCGGCCCCGGTTCTGTGGCGGCAGCGTCGCAGGATCGAGTCCCGATAATGCCGCATACTTGCATTACTGTTCATCCTTGTACTGTACCGGCTCACTCCTTGGGTTTGCTTGATAACTCCCACGCACAGGCCTGAGGCCCATGTGGGGGGGCAAATGCAAGGTAAAAAGAGGCCACCACCCTTTTTTCTATAAAAAAAATGTTGTGATTCATGTAAAATAATCTTCATTGATCAAAGAATAGCAGGTTGTAAGGTCAGGAGTTGAATAAACCTTTCTATGATAGGTAAAGACCAAAGGTAAATAAATAAAGAAACAATCATAAACATCAAAACATCAATAAAAACACAGTTATTTTTTTGACAAAAATCATAAAACAGCAATGATTTATGTCATAAGATTGGCACACAGAAAAAATCTGATATCTCAAGAGTTAGTAATATTTTCAGTGTATAAAATATGAGACTTAACATAAAAAACTAAAAAACCACTTAATTTTAATTACTCACAATACCTTTAGGGTAAGCAAAGTATAAACATCCCAGTTAACTTTTAAACTTTTTATAATAGGAAAACCAAATTGGCATCCTTTTACAACAACATTAAAAACCTGCACTTTTTTATATGAAATTTTTGGCCCTAATTGGGGTACTTTGGGGGCAGCACCAATTTTTTGAATGTAAACCCCTACCGAGTGACACCTTATTTTAAACGGTATGTCAAAATAAATACGATGATGCAATTCTGAGGGTTATATCAAAACCCTAACCAGGATGGCACCTAAATTTGGGATGAGCAAACCAGCTTGAGTGTGCATACACCATCTTACCTATTACAAGGGGTACAGAGGGCAAACCAAACACAGAATAACAATAATACTGGGTGCGGCAAAAAAACCGACACAATTTAAATTACAAATAACTCAAAGAGGATCAGAGGTACAAAAGGTTTTATTGGTTATTACAGACTGTTATTAATAGCCATTAACGAAAAACTACATAATAACACCGAAATTGACCAGTTTAGGTTTTAAAGACTTCGCCCGTCAAATGATGTCCTTGTTTGAATAAGCATTCTTCCAGTCTCGCTCCAAAACTGTCAAACACCTTACTAAGCATTTTAGGGGTGAGGATGTCAACATCTTACGTTATGGTCTCTTTTAGTTCGCCCAGTGTGCGAGGCTTACTTATGTAAACTCTAGATTTTAAGTAGCCCCACGAAAAAAAGTCACAGACACTCAGATCAGGGGAGTGTGCTGGCCACGCGACATCCCCGGAACGTGAGATTAAATTTATCAGTATTTAAATTAATCATTTGTTCAGCAAATCTATGACGCTTTACGTGGTCAGTGGGCTTTAATTGCTGAAAAATAGCCAACTTGTATGGATGGAAATTCAGATCTTTATTCAAAATTCGCCTTAGCGAGCGATCAGACATATTCAAAGCACTAGCTTGTTTTCGGGCGGCCCTGCGAGGACTGTTTACCCACAGCTGCACGAACTCTGTTGATGTTCTCTGGCGTTCGAGCTGATCTTGGACAGCCTTTTGGCTTCTTTTTTAAAACAGAACCCGTTGTTCTTAAGTTAGTTCCCCACCGCATAATTGTTTTACACGGTGGAACTTTTCTATGTTGACCTAACTGAAATTTACACGAAACTGCCGCTGGGTAGCGATGGTTGAATCACCACTTTTAAAATATGCTTCAATAACAAAAGTCCTTTGCTCAGGCGACCACTGCTCCATTATGACTAAAATGGCATTATGTTGGCATTGCAACAATGCTATTCCCACTTCCCCTGGACGTTCCGCCGCTGAGCGGTGCGCGAAAGAAAATAGGTCGATTTTTTTGCCGCACCCGGTATTAGTCGCAAAAGTGAACTTTTTTGATACAATTAGACTTTCTCTACTTTACCCTTGCCTCCATAAAAGGGGATATTTTGGGGCCCAAATTTTCAGATTTAATTGAACCCCTTTCGAGTGAACCCTCATTTTTAGGAAGCAGACCGGTGTAATAATATAGGTCACAGGACTTTGGTCTCCAGGGCCCTGGGTTTGAATCCCGCCAATCATCAATGCCAATTTGCTTTGAGACAATTCCGTAACCTCGAGTGTGCACAATAAGCTGCAGTGCATGTCCATGGATACTGCTTATAGGGCTGAAGATCTGGCTTGTGTTGGCTCAACTGAACATATGATAATACAAATGTAAATATTATTGTATACATTTATTAACCTTTTTTTTTGTGGACAAAGCAAATGATGAGCTTACTAGAAGACCAGAGGGAACAAAATGGAACATCTCAAAATGAAACTCCTGCCATTCACCGAGTTGCTCTGAAGTTGCCATCATTTTGGGCGGAAAGGCCAGGCCTCTAGTTTTCCCGAGCCGACTCTCAATTTGCTATTTTGGGAATAATTTTAGAAGAAACTAAATATCACTTTGTGCATTACATCGTGGCACAATTGGACACCCAATATGCTACCTCCTTTGCCAGCTATGGTTGCGTCACCTTCCTCACACAAATCCAGGCCATCTTGATGAAAGAGCTCGACATTCCGCTGGATAAGTTAACTGATTTGGCCAATAAGATTGTCATGGTAGCTCAACAACCCATTCCTCTGACAGCTGCCCTTTCCGCCTCCGCCACCTCATGTCCAGACTCAAGTAATGCCTTATTAGATGCTATATCTCTTTAAGCAAATGACAGAACTCTCCACCAACTAGAGGCGGAAAAATTGCCCCGACATTAGTTTTTGGAGTCAATCAACATCCAGGGCTAGTCCACCGATACATCACCTGTCTGTTGCAATAATGCAACGAAATGTACTTCCTTGGAGCTTTCAGGGAATTCAAACAGTAATCTGTAGCGGCGGCAACTGATTGCTTAACTTTGGGAGGCCGCCTCTTTTTTACAGTCAGTAATTCAAAATAGGTTTTTGATCGACACTGGGTCAGATGTGTCCAGGGCCTGATTAACCAATAGGCTGACTAGGCTGCAGCCTAGGGCGCCAGCCATCTAGGGGCGCCACAGGATTGAGAATAAAAATACTTTTTTCATATTTTCAAATTAATTAAAAACAAAAACAAAAGTACCGCGCCCTCTTTTGCGTAAATGCGGCCTGATTAGCATTTTTTTATCAAACCTAAAGGTAAATCCTATATTCTTACTAAGACTCTTACTGAGCAATATTTGCTTCTAAGAAAGCATGTTCTATGCTGCCAGAAAAAACTAAAAACTCAATAAAATTAATTTTTTAGTTGAAAAAAAATACATTATGAGTATGAGGACCTCATCAGTTGCCATGTACGAAAACAACGAAATAACGAAAATGTAAAAACAATTAACGTAATCAAATTTACAGTTTAACAACACAAGATTACAAGTAATCATCAAAGAATATACTCCCCCATGAGGCAAGCCTTGTGTTGGGATAACAGCTGTTTGCAAACTACAGCCATCTAGGAAAAATACAGTGCGTGATTTAAAGATCCATGGAGTAATAAAAGAATTATCAATTTTATGACACTGAAAACTATACCAACTCTTAGTTGCACTCTTAATACAGAGCAAAAAATATATACTCCCAGCCTTAACCCATCTGAGGCCGGGATGTGGGTGTCTTTGTTATCCTCCAGTTGGTTCTGGTAAAATATTATAGTAAGCTGATGAGCAACTAAATATGAAATAATACTCTTAAAAGTCTAATTAAGACTGTTACAATGAATCGATATCTGAGTCAGATGTAGCAGAAGTCAAAGTAGAAAAGAAGAGCAGTGGGGGTGTAAGTTGAGATAGTATCAGTTGAATGTGTCATAGGCAGCGGTGACTTGTCCTTGAACATATAACTGATTAAAATAGGCTTATTTATTATATTTGTGATAATTTTTGTCTGCACTGATCACAGTTCAGTTATTTTCTAGGTTAAATGTAGTTTTTAAGCTATTTGATCTGGAGGAATTAATTTCCGTGATTCAGGAGGATTTAGGAGGATTCGTAATTTCAGTGTATATACGATACATCTGGCGATATATAGGAGCAGAAGGGGGGGGGGGGGCGCCAAATCAACTCAAGCATAGGGGTGCCATACCTCTTAATCAGGCCCTGGATGTGTCATGTTTTCCTTAAATTTTACTGAACTATAAACCTTTACCAACTGACTACACATTGAGTGATGCAAACAATAGTGACATCAAAACTTATGGTACATTACCTCCTAACCTGGGAACTGGAAATCTCTCCAACTCTCTGGGACTACCTACTCCCAGCGGTATCCCTCCGGAGCCGGCAACAAGATCTGGGTGGAGGGTTCGTTTTCCTCAACGGCTCACTATGGAGATTTCCACTCCGCAGGGGTTGATGTGGTGGCTGAATTGAAAATATATATAGATAAAAATATTATTTTTTATGTTTTTTAACAATCTTGGAAAAAACTAAATCATGTCCACTCATAGCTTTTGGTATTTTTCTTTCTTTAATCACAATTAAAAGTAACCATAGGCTCCTTTAAGAATCTATATTATTAATTTGCTACGTGGAAACTTTGTCTATGTTAAGGCTCTTTTGCTTTAAGTTTCCCCCACATACATTAAGACATGCGTCTTGTGTACAGATTTGCAAACTGGCTTTAGAGTTTTAAAATAGGTAATATAACTTGAAATAAACTTGAAAAACTGATTAAAATAAAATGTTTGGCAGAAGCGAAAATGTAAACAAAAGAACATTTGAACAGCTGTGCGGGATTTCGCTCTGTTCTACTCTATTAATATTTGTAAAGCTTCTTTTCTTACTAATACATGCATTAACAGAAGGAGCTAAAACTAAATCAAAAAGTAATAATAATAAAACCATAAAAACATTATGAATTGTCATTTTTTAAATGTCCATAGAGAGAAAATATCCAAGGAAAGAGTCTTACCCTTCAATGTCTTATTTTTCCAAATATGCATCCCAGTCTTATGGCAAGTAATGGTAGCTGAAAAAATAAAAAGTGGTTGGTTACTGTAGTCATGGTAACAATTAATTCTGAATTTTACCAAAGAAAACCTGGACAGTTCAAGGTCAAGGCCCAGGTAAATTTCGGGTTTGTCTAATATTGACAAAATAAAAAAAATCAACTGCTAATCACCACAAAAAGTTATATTTTTTTAAATGTGGTATTGTCACAAAACTAATAAAGAGGCATAATATAATGGCTCTTAGGAGATTTGGAAAAAGACCACTTTTTATGTGGTATTGTGAAACGCTACTAAAAGATGGCAAGATCACAGAGGAAACTGGGAAATCATAATGAAAGGCGTTTAATCAGCTGTTTTCCATATGCAAAATTTGCCCAAGTGGGCACAATGCTACCTACAATTTCAGGGCTCAGCTTTAACCCCTTCGGGAAAAGTAAATGGTAAAATTATTCGACTTTTGACCATGGAGGTTGGCATAAACAGCATATCGGGCTGCTTCAATGTGGAAAGACCACAATCAAACTGCCCAACAATTAGGAGGTGATTGGGGAAGTCAGGTAAATTCAACTTTGTATTGCTTTCAATTTATTCATTTATTTCCTCTATTGTCATTTCAGTTACACTTTTCTGCAAGTGGTAAAATAAGTTTAACATCTGTCATAGACTAACATTGTTGAATAATTTTTCAACTTTGCCTGTTGACTGAAAAAACATATATTTTATTTCACTTTATCAATTTTTGAACCATAGCAGCCTGGGTTGGATATTTCATTTATGTACTTTTAGACAGTGACCTTTTAGTGTCTGTGTATCTGAGTTTTTTTTGGTTTCTTGGTATAGCACCAGTTCTATTAACTAAAGCCCTTTACACTTAAAGTTGGTTGTATTACTAGTGTAAGGGTCAGCGTCTTGGATTCCGGTTAAAGTTTCATGTTCAATTTATGGCATGCTCACAAAAATTTTAGGATTTTTCCCTTAAATAAAATGTTTGTACAATCTACAATAAAAATGATTTTGGTTTTTACTTCAGCAAAGAGAGTCTACACGAAACTAAGCTAGACTCGGCGTCAAATTGTTGCAAGCCTAGAAAATACTTAGATGGGGAAGTCCATTTACCTCAATAATAAAGGTAACTATCTTACCTCAATATAAAAGTGTAAATTAGTGTTTTGCATTTAACACCTTCACTGCAGTAGAATTATACCCTGATCTTTATTCCAGTGAGTCACGAGAAATGGGTTCTTCATGCCTAGTCATAACCTGTGTGTATCACAAGTAACCAGTTACTCGAGCAAAGCCCACGTTCCTGCGCGATATACGAGCTGAGGCTGAAGCTAGAGCACTCAAGTTACCATCTCAGAAACTAAGACGACCTTGTTAATTATTTCTTTTGATCCCATTTCAGGATTCGTTTTTGACATCATCCCAGGAAGAAAACATGGAAAAACTAACCGTATTTGTTTGTACAGTAAGTAAAAAATTAATTAATTAATTCAATAGTAAATGATGCAAGAAATACAAATAACATATTTATATAAAAAAGAGTATAAAAAAAATCAAGAGTATCAATAAAATGCTATATTTTGATTCATGGAATAATAATAACAACAACAGACTAAATTTAATGTTACACAAATAATCACAGTTCGGCACAGGGAACTGGTTACTCCTGTAGAGCTAACAATAAAATTGTATTCTCTGAAAAATTACGTATTTGGCATTTGGGGATGTAACATATAGATCGATCGTATTACAAATAACTGATATATACAAAACGCACCCAGGGAATGATCGTCGATTCCAACCGCCGTACTCTAGACAATGGCCGGTACGAGTAACCAGTTACTTGTGGAGCAGGGAAGGTGTTAAAATGTTTGAAACAGAAAAATTTTTGTCTATCACCTGGGAAATACCCGCTGCCACTACCGCCACCACCACCACCACTTACCCTTAGTGGGAAGAGTTCTTTACTACTGGATGAGAACCACTGATCCATGATGTCATATTGCTGTTTTCTCCAAAACATTATGGTTTCTTCCTAAAAAAGAAAATATACTGCCAAAATCACTTACTATCCTCAGTTTGGAGTCAGCTCCCGAATAATGTGTACGTTTTACAAATTTAATCTCTCAATGATTTCAGATTTCAAGTGTCATATTTCATCTTATCTCATTAGTGTGAAATATAACACTAAAGCACATGTTATGCACATTTCTTGTGTTTTAAAAAACTTGATGTAGCTCACTGCAAGATGGAATCATCAAGGAATGTAGATTTAGAGTACATAGGGTTGCCGTAATTTGGTTCAGGAAATCAAGACACATCTTCCAAAGGACTTCAAACCCCAATTTAACACTCTTCTTCCCCCTCCCTACGTCAGTGATACTATAATTTTTTTAAACTATGTTCTGAAAATTAAAAAATTAGCCAAAACAATTTTTTTTACATATAGGATGAGTGCATCAGTGAATGACCCTCCCCCCCTCCATGAATGAACGTTTCGCTAGACAAAAGCCTGTATTAACCGTTTGCGATCGTATTGGATATTACCCGCTATTCCTCTGCGATCGCGCGGTCAGCTCTACTGGCCGTCACCATTAGCGTGCGAACCCGGATTTTTTCCACAGCAGTTGTCATATGCGATCAGACAGCCAGCAGTGCTGGGCAACATGAAATCCAACGAACGCTCGGGTGCCCAGCAGGACTGGCCAATAAGTGCTGATAACATAGTTTTTTGTTGTTGTTCTAATTTCTGCATGTTACCTGTAGAGTGCTGCAATCTTGAGAGGAGTAATTTAACTGAATGATCAGCAGGCTTGCAACATCGTATCGTAAAAATCCCCACGATTTTATAGGGAAGGCTTTCAATAAACAATTCCGAGGTGACGGTCCATCCATCAGAAACAAGCCTTACGGAAATAAATTCTGACTGGCTGCTGACTGTGTTATGGCCACTCCTGCTGGCCTTACGATTCAAAGGGTTAAGCATGTCCTTTAGGCTATTGGTCATATATAATCTTAAACCCAGCCTGAAATGTGATCTAAGAGTTCTCTTTCATTTGATCAAATTTTCCAGAGTCAAAAGTATATTTTAGTATATTTCGCAACAAGGGCCGAAAATTAGGTTTTGCAGGCTCGAGATCGTGTTTCAAATTCGAGACGAAGTCGAGAATTTGAAACGTTCGAGAGCTGCAAAACCCTTTCGGCCGAGGTGCGAACGCTATTTTTCACCCCACTACACAATGAAATATACCCTAAACAATTATAAAAATTATTATTATTTGACTCACTTAAAAACAATTTGTTTTTAACAAACTTATTTGTTTTTAACAAACTTGTTTGTTTTTCAATCGCGTTACAGATGTTCTATTCAAATAAAGAATACTGTAAGTACAAGTTTTTACATTTTTATTCGACTTTATCTCAAGAATTAGATAATACATTCAATGCTTCCTGCAATCAGTCAAATATGTTATACAAAATACAATGGATACACAATAGTATATTTCGCAACAAGGGCCGAAAATGAGGTTTTGCAGGCTCGAGATCATGTTTGAAATTCGAGACGAAGTCGAGAATTTGAAACGATCGAGAGCTGCAAAACCCTTTCGGCCGAGGCGCGAACGCTATTTTTCACCACACTACACAATGAAATATACCCTAAATAATTATAAAAATTATTTGACTCACTTAAAAACAAAACTTTAAGGTTATGAGCGACGATACAACTTCTTTATCATGATTCAAACAAACAACAGCTATGAAAATCATATGATTGTAACTATCCTGTCTTTGGAATCTATTGAATGCCGTATAATTATGTGATGTTCTGACGTTGTTTCAAGCAAATAAACGATCAGCTGACTTTCGGCACTAAGGCCCCCAACGTTTTTGGTCCTGTGGCGGCAAACAGTGTGTTTCGGTCCACGTTTGACGTTTGTAAAACAGGTGATTTCGTAGTAGTGTGGTGAAAAATATTTTGTGTCCAACCATTGACGATTTAAATCTTTTCTGCTATTGAAAATCTTTGGAAGGCTTAGATAAGTTTATATTCACTTTAAAACATATTTATGGTATTAAATAAAATCCCAGGATATTTGAAACCACTGCAAATAGTTGACGGGTGGTAAATACTTCATTGTGATTGGTATTCATTTTCACCTGACATCTTGGATACACCATATTAAGCATTATATTTAAGCATTATTTCTAAAGATTATAACTCACGTAAAAATGGTTAGATCTGAATGAAATTTGACACAGACATATAAAGTAGTAATTATTCGGACAAGTTAGAAACCAGCCCAATCGGACCATTTGAAAGGAGGGTAGTGTGGAATACCCTCTCCAAATGTAGGTTTTTGGGATTTTTTACATACATAAAAAATTATCAAATTCTGGTTTAGACCATTGAATTCAGCTTGAAAAAACAAATAATTTAGTATTTTGAATGATTGCTCTATGCCCACTGGTTACCGATATATTGCTGGTGGTAAACACAGTACGTTGCCCCAATATTAACTTCATGGGAGGTAAATGAAATTCAATATCTTGGTTATTTCTCAATCTGAATATAAAACTTTATAATGGCTTCGTCTAGTCGATGTCTATTATTAGATTATTGCAAAAAATCTCTCAATTTTATATTTCAATGACAGCAAACCTGCATACTCATTTCCCATGTTATTTCGGAGAAAATTGTTGTATGCTCATTTTGGGATTTAAGTAGATTTTACTTATTCGTGGCTCTGTCTAAATGATTTATTTCAGCATTTGAAATTCACTTGCATGCAGGTCTGCTGCAATGGGGGTATTTTTTTATATATTCGTTTCTAATAATCACAGCATGATGTTCGTTTTGGTTTTAAGATTAAGTGATTTAATGGCTTTAACTTTAACTATATATCTTCTATATATGATAAGTCAGGGATGAGTTATGAAGCTACAATCAACAGAAAATATATTTTTTTATGTAATTTTACTTAAGATTTATATCTTAGGTTTTAAATACATCCCAGTATTATTTCTGGTCTTTACTCTAATGATCTTTGGCTTAGCTGGTGATAGTCCCGAAAAATCGGGACATATGGCAACCCTAAGTGTACAAACAGTGCAGGCACTGAAAATAGCCGAAGATTGAAAAATGCTCGTCATATCAGGACACAGGAATTGTTGGATGTAAGTAAATAAAATAGGTAGTTTGCCGAATCATTCTTTGCTAAGAATCATAACTAAGGATTACTAAGCAAGAAACATAAAAAATCAGTTTTTTATGTTCAACAATTGCTAGGATTGTTGGTTCTCAATTTCAAATTAGACAGCTCGTTTGGGTTGATCAAGACATGGTTGTTCACATGGAAAAGACTGGTTTTCCTTATCCTAAGTTTGGTCTTTTTTGGGAAACGCTCATTGATTTATTTTGTGTTATAGTATTGTCAATAAGATCCTTATTGTTTTAATAAAGGGAATAATTAATTGTTTTACAATTATTTTATAATTATCATAAAACAGTGCTCAAAGTTTATGCAGCACAGATGTTTTTGGAAAGAACTATTTTGCTGGTTCCAGGGTTTTCTGTTTTCATAAGGGAATACTGAGTGTCAAAAATTCAGGCTATACCTGCAACATCCTTTTGCACAGATTCTTCTTTAAGAAACAAGCCTAAAGCATCAAACTGCAAAATAACACAAAATACATTATGATTGTTTGAAAAAAAATATTCAATGAAAGAGAAGGTCTAGGAAATTATAATTTACTTTTTTCTCTAGGTAAGGCAGCTTAAAATCAAATCAAATAATTTTTAATACTTGGATACTGTACGTTTGTAGTCATGGTAACAACAAATTCTGAATTTTACCCAAGAAATTTTATCAAGAAAACCTGACATTCAAGGTCAAGACCCAGAAAAATTTCAAGTATTACTTCAAGTCAAACACCATAAAAATGGCACCTTCTAAAAAAAAGAAGCAAATTTGTGCTTACTGTGGCAAAAAAATAAAACAAGAAGCAATTTATATGGCTATGGGTAAGTGTTGGCACAAAGGCCACTTTGTTTGTGCTCATTGTGAAAAACCACTCCAAGGTGGCAAATTTATCGAGGAGAATGGGAAACCGTATTGTGAACCAGATTGGAATGCTCTTTTTCTGACTGCCAACTTACCTGTATGTGCAAAATGTGAAAAACCCATAAAAGGAACAGCTGTAAAGGCCTTGGATCAAACTTGGCATAAAGAACATTTTGTATGTGCTCATTGCCAAAAACCATTTAATGGCGCACATTTTCAAAAACATGACGGATTGCCTTATTGTGATGCAGATTACAAAAAGCTTTTTGCGAATCAGACTTCAGCCCCTGCTGCCCCTGCTGCTCCCGCTGCCCCTGCTTCTGGTAAGTCTTCTGGTAAGCCTAAATCAGGGGGTAAGAGTAAAGGCAAAAAGGAAAGTAAGACTAAAGAAGGTAAGAAGACTTCAAAAGATAAGACTTCACCAGCTCCAGCACCTCCAAAAGGAAAACCACCTACGGCGGGCCAGGATACAGGTCAGCCCACTGGAGGTCAAGTTAAAGGGTGCGAGTCTGAGAAATACTGGAGGAATTTTCCTATCTGTGCTAGCTGCAAAGAGCCAATCTTTGATATCGCACTTGTGTTGTTGGGCAAAAGATACCACCAGGATCACCTGCTTTGTGCTCAATGCAAGAGGACCATTACGGAATCAGAAACTTATGTGCACGATGGCAAGCCTTATTGTGACAAAGACTACAAAATCTGCTTCCAGAAGAAATGTTCAGCCTGTGGGGAGATTGCTGAAGAAACCTTTTTGCTTGCCCTCAATAAAAACTGGCACAAGCAATGCTTGAAGTGTAAAAAGTGCAGGAAGTCTATAACCCCAGAAGATGGGATCCAAACAAATAAAAAAGGAGAGCCATTCTGTCAGGCTTGTAAAGTCAAGTAATGGGTAAGATTTTCCAGTAGGAAATTTTTTACTACTGTACTTCAGTTTTTGATCAAGCCAAAATAAAACTAACATTTTATTTATGTTCATAATCACTAACAGTAATCGTGGCTTTGCTCGCTTTAAGAATAAACAGTTTTAATTGAATTGTATATGAAATGTGCAATTTTTACGAATTACTAAATGAACTAGCTAATTTTAATCATAATTGGTGCTATGTATTTACAAGAGTTCAATTTCACTCAAAAGGTGGCAGCTTCCACCTTTTGAAGGTGGTGGTTCCAGAGAAGGTACATTGTTTTCTCTAAAGATTAGAAGGCCAGTATTAAAATTTAGAGTGATATGATCCCCTGACCTTCCAACAGGGAGTGCCCTTGGCCAATGCCAACAGAACATGGCAACCATCTGCCAACCCAATTTTTAACTAGAGGAGTCAAAGTACAAAAAAATTAAAGTTAGTAAACAAAAAAATTAGAAAATATTTTAAGTTTTTAACAACAAAAATTTAAGGGCTATAAAGGCTTTTTTCCCCTTTCTCTCCTCACACAGTACACTGTTCTTGACTTTATTGGGCTATTTTACTACATTACAGCAGAATGAATGCAACAATTAATTCAGGGAAGAGGGGGGGTGATTATGTATTTATCGTTCATCAGTGACAGGTGTTTCCTGTGGATACTGGTGAAAACACATGTATTCCCAAAATCTTAAAAAAATTGTAAAACCCAATGAGTCGCTATCAAGCTGGCAACCAACACAGTTTTAGAACAAGAAAGAAACAACAACTTCAAAAAATTATTTTTCCAATAGAAAACAAAAATACAGCAAAAAAAGCTGCATTTAATTCAGCCATTTACTCTCATTCTCGGTTTTCCCCCTTCCCCTAAATCGTTTTGTGAATTCTACCATGGATATAGTGGACTAGGCATGCAGAATTGAAAATTATTAGATACTTGCCATTTAGTTAATGAAAGGATCCTGACTTCATGAATTTAATGTTTTTAGGGCTTTTTACCATTAGGCGACAAGATGTGGCATCTCATCACCAAGTTTTGTCGTTTTCATTGTTGATTCCTCAAAGTCACGGTTGCAGTGTGTGAAACATGCACAATTGAAGCAATGTTATTCCTAGGACAACAGCAGGACTCCATGTCTGAGTTGATTGTGAAGGGCGCCTAATGTGAAAAGGCCCTTATCAAATAAAACTGCAATATAGTAGAAAGATTGCAAATTTAAAATTTTATTATTCCACAACAATGTTTTTTATAAAAATTGAAGATTAGACTACTCATTCAGTTGCTATTGGAAAAAATGTGTATTAAAAGGAGTGTATTTGTTTACTTACAACCCCAGTGAAAAAAATCATTTTTTTCAGATGACTTCATCCCGAACGGTGTGTCCATACAAAAACGTCCTGATTATATCTTTGGGCTATGTGATAATATGTTAAAAAGTGTTGTCTAATATATGGGATTTGTCTAATGTATTTGTCTAATATATTGTCTAATATATCTTGTACACATTTGTATATTTTTGCATAGGAAATTTAATTTACTATCTTTCTGTGTCTTGACAATATTTTAAAGTCCTTCCAACATTATATTTATTTTAAAATATATAGCTTTTAAAGCCAAAGTTTCCCCATTATGAATTCCGATCAGAGCCAGAGCTAAGGGAGGCAGAGGGGGCACCTGCCTCAGGAAGTAGATTTTTGGGGGCGACAACAAATTAAGTAAAGATATAAAAATTTCAATACCGGTATTTATTAAAGAAATCTGAGGATTCCATATAACAAATAGGTAAGAAATCCATTTTTATTGTTCCAAATACTTTAGTATAATCTTAATTTGTTTACTCTAAAGATCAAGAGTATTATGTGTGGGCTAGATGGGCTGATGGAGTGGAAAAGTATGGAAAAATTAGCAATGTAACTACTGCTAGTTCTGGCGCTGTTTCTAATAATAATTATTAGGTATTTCTATTACTTAGTTAAAAGCATACTAGTATAACTGTTCATTCTGTAGCTTTTGTTGTTTAATTTTTCAAATTTGTGATAACGGTAAGCATTGGTGTGCATATTTGTAATTTTTTTCCAAATAAAGATCTGAAGGAAAGTTTTGGCAAGGGTGTATTATGAATTGGATTTTTGTTAAAACATAAAAAATGACAGCTAAATTACTTGCTGGGTATTCAACTGGTAAAATGCTTATTTCACAATCTGGAGATTTAGTCAAATTGATATAATATATAAGATAGAACAAATTCTAACCAAAGATTTTTCAACAGATTTCGGTCAGAATATATGTAATAGTTGACAATAAAAAAGTGAACCAAGATCAGACAACCAGAAGTTCCTTTTTTTAAAGATGGTTGCTAGAAACTCCTAAAATAACATTTTAAGACGTAAGAAAGAAATGTCTCATTTGATGTTAAAGTAATTTAAGGTGTTATTTTACAATCACCGACAGTTGATGGGTAGTAAGTACTTCATTTTGTGTGGGTGACCATTTTCAGCCATATTTCAGTGATGGTTTCGCCATATTGAATACAATTTTTTTTTCAAACGTAAAGCTGGTTTTGTGACCCATCATTTTAAACTTGATTTGTACACTGAATTCAATGCCGTATTCCGTTTTTGAAAATATTGACCGATTCTTAAGACATTGAGCATTGTAAAATAAGCAAATAATCTCAGAATAAATCTAGATAGTAACCACCAGCAGTCTCTGTTGAGCATTTTCGAGTGATTCTGAGGGATTTAGCATTTTCGGGCACCATCTTGGATCCGCCATTTTGAAATTAACTAAGTTATTTCAAATATAAAAGTGGGGTTGAGACCAATTATTATCAACTAATTTTTTCATGTTGAATTGGATGCCGTAGTTGGTTTTCTAATAAAATTTTGTGTTTTTGGGATATCGTTACTTTTTAAAAAATTACCAATAAACAAATAACAATATCTCCAAAATGAAAAATAATATAACGAAACAGATTGCGGTGTTCAGTTCAATATAAAAAATTAGTTGCTAATGATAGGCCACAACCCCACCTTTATATTTGAAATAGCTGAGCTAATTTAAAAATGGTGGATCCAAGATGGCACCCGAAAGTGCTAAATCATGGCCGTCTGTGGCTAAATCTGTCAGGATCTTGTTAAAAAAGGCTCAACAATAGCTGCTGGTAGTTTATTCTGAGATTATTTGTTTAACACATTCCCTACCACAGGGCAGCAGCACCATGTAGCTGGCACTGTGACAGTCGGTAGTCAACATGTTAACACGTTCTCTACCACAGGGCATCAGCACCATGTACCTGGCACTGTGATGGCCGGTAGTCAACGTGTTAACTCGTTCCCTACCACAGGGCATCAGCACCACGTACCTGACTGTGATGGCCGGTAGTCAACGTGTTAACACGTTCCCTACCATAGGGCAGCAGCACCATGTACCTGGCACTGTGACGGCCGGTAGTCAACGTGTTAATCTTGTAAAGACCTAGCTAATAAGTATATCTTAAGAATTGGTCAGTATTTTTAAGAACGGATCGCGGCATTGAAACCAGGGTAAAAATCTAGTTTGAAATAATGGGTCACAGCGCTACCTTTACATTTGAAAAAAATATTTTGGATCCAATATGGCGATACCAGGATGGCGGCTGAAAATGGCCACTCACCCAAAATTAAGTATGTACTTACCAACCATTTCCTGTCAGTGGTGGTGAAATAACACCAAAATTACTTTGTCATCATACGGAGCATTATTTTCTTATATCTTTAATGTTATTTTTTAGGGGTTGGTGGCAGACATCTTTAAAAAACAGACTTCCAGTTGTCCGATTTTTGTAGACTTTTTATGAAACCTCTATAAATTTTATATTTTAGAAACAATAATTTTTTTCAAATTACTGTCATGTTTTTTTTTATTAACTAGAAAACAGAATTAAGTCTGAAAAATGTCTTTATCATAAAAAAATCAGATATCCAAGCTGGTGAAAAAATGACAGCAGTTTGTAAACGGTAAGAGGCAGGGATAAGATAAACTTTAAATGGGAGTTGGGGGTTGATAGCATAGCATTATGCAATTTTTACAAAACCACTCTATTACTCTTAAAACCACATTTGAAGTACAACCATTATGGCATGGCCATCTATAGTAATAATTATCCCAGCGCTCAAATTAGTGAAACAGAAAAATCATCCGAACTACTTGGCTGTAAACCTTGTAGACATAGCAATGATTTGACCAGACTCAAAAGACACTCTTTTTTAGACCTTCTATATCGGTTTTGAAAAGTTATGAGTTACTTCTGTTACTTATGTTCTTACTTCTGTCATTAGACGGAACCACGGCCGTCTAGTAATAGGGCCGCGCCCTTCGAACTGGCAACTCAGCTTTGCAAGGATTTTTGCAAAGTAAAAACCCTGACAGAGGCAGCTGCAGATTTCAAATAAACTAAAGATAGTGCCATAAGAGAGTATGGTTTAACAAATCAGCTAAACCTTGGTGATGTTGCCATTTACTAGCGCCGCGGCCTTTTTACTAGAGATGGCTGTGACGAGACTAAATTCATGTTGTTTTTGCTTCACCTGCTTTACTTAATGTTATCTGAAAATATTGTAAAATGAAACAAAAACTGGCAAATCTGCTTTGGGGGGTTGTTCAAAACAGGAACACCCATTTAGAGCCAGCTGAATTCTAATAGATAGCTGATAGTGCTTTCAGAGAGTATTTCAAATATTTCATATTTTTAATTATTATTATTTTAATATTATTTGTCTAATTATTTGCCTGTCCCTTAGTGTTGTATTTTACGTGCTTCTTAAACTTTCGACGATCTCAAGAGAGTGAATCATGTTCATTGGATCCAGATGAAGAGGTTTATGTCACCTCAAAACCGGTAGCGCATTAGTCTACTTTACTGGATGCTAGACGGAATTAAGTTAACTGTACACCACATACAATATATTTTTAATACCTAAAATGCTTAGGAGTGATCATGCGTGATGTTGCCATTTACTGTCAGAAAGTTTTCTTGCTAAATCCACCACTGTTGCCTCTCCCCCGCGACAGTGTGTGTGGAGTCGGAAACCTCAAACTCCATCTGAGATGCGAGTCTAGTCTCACAGCCGAAATCACGTGTTTATTTATTTTTAAAAAGTTCATTGAGAATCCCACTAATTGAAAATGAACTGATAATGTGATTTCTTTTAGTTGGTTATCTTTTTAAAGACATTCCTCCCTGTGTCAAATTTCAAAATTCAAATTCAAATTACTATATTCCACACAACATTTATACATGAGTAGCTGCAACAAACTGGTGCATGGTCACAACATATTACAATAAAATGTAGGCCTAAAACACAAATCTTACTAAAACTAATCTGTTTATCCACGTGAAATTCGTTTACACTGTAGCATGCCCCATTTTAAAGGTGCAAGAGAAGCTTTTTTAATATTTCATTGTTGGACAATTGTTCTATATATGTGAAAATAAATTATTACTAGGGGCCCCATGCGCAAATTGCGCATTTTAAAATTATTATTTTTGTTTCTTGAGAAACTCGCCTACGATAAGAAGTAGAGAAATATTTACTAAACAGGCGAACACTATGATGGATATTAAAACTTAAATACCAAAACTCACTTCAAAGCCTGCAAAAACTCTACTGTTCAAAGGTCCTGTCATATGTGCTTTTGGTTTTTAAAGTTTTCTGCGCGTTAAAGTTAACCTTTCAAGTGTAATTTAAAGGTCTCACATAAACAAATAAAAACTCAGCTGAAAAACACACACACACACATTGTTCATCACCTTAGCATTAGGTATTTTAATTTTTTTTCTGGCACAACAGTAGTATACTGGAAGTCTTTGTTCGCGAATTCATGCCCTAAGATCTTCTTTAAGTTGCTTCAAGTAGATAGGTGGTGCAGTGTCCCTCTGATGTTCTATCAGTCTTTGTCTCTCGGCAGTTCTCTGTTCTTGACAAAGGTTACGTATGTTTTTCGCTAATCTCATCGACTCGGTTTTCTCTTGCCTTCCACTTCTTTCTGCACCATTAAGAATGATTTTCCTACCTCAATTAGTCTACAATCGCCAAAAGAGTGTCCCATTTAAGAATTAGTTTTCATCAAATGAATCAAGTCTTGTAGACTTTCCATTTTTGTTTACAATCTGACTTAAAAACTTAAAATCGATCTAAAGGTAATCAGCTGTTAAATTACAATCACATTTTAAAACCATGTTAACGCAAGTTGCTCAGCACTGGAGCGTTGAAAGCGCCCTCTAGAAATAAATCAAAGGTTTGGGGGTCGAAGCCAAATCATTTGGCATTTCTTTTACGGCTTCGACCCCCAAACCTTTGATTTATTTCTAGAGGGCGCTTTCAACGCTCCTTGATTAAATCCATAGATATAAGAAACACAACAATAAGACAACATCGCAATTGTGTTTCTTATATCTATGGATTTAATCAAGGAGCGTTGAAAGCGCCCTCTAGAAATAAATCAAAGGTTTGGGGGTCGAAGCCGTAAAAGAAATGCCAATTTTAATTATCAGTCGCCGGTGCGCTACATTATAGGCTTTAAAATGACACCTCATTCGTCAAAATCGGTTAAGTAGGACGCCTGAAAAAGGGATCTAACAGAAAAAAACCTTATTGTAATAAGTATATAGATAAATTTTCAAAGCAATACTCAAAAATTCAAGGTCTACAGTTTTAAAAAAATCAGGTGATTCGCCCCCTCCCTAATATTTGTTGGTGCCACTGCTCTTAAAGCTAACAAAAAGACGACATGTCATTGAACCTTGATCTTGGTGTTAAAGCTACGAATATCATAATGTGCATGCACTGTAGAGGTTGGGCTTCGGTAACTTTTAGAGCTTCTCCATAGGACCCATGTCATGGTTTTAGGAAATGCTTTCGGTAAGATTGGTTTATATAAAAACGTATGGTAAGTTTGAAATAGTTCAATGGTTACCAACAAAAGGCAGCACTTCCTAAACCAATAAGAAGAAAAGAATTTTGTGAGCAAAAGTATTTTATAAAGATACAATTTGTTGAAACCTATTGTGGCTGCATTTTTTTAGACATAGAGGTTGAAATTAAGTTTTAAGAAATTAGTTTGAAATCTGCTGTAACTAAACTAACTTTAGTGGGAGGAAAAAAATGTAATAAACTCTAACGGGATTAAAAATTAACTTTAATTAATTACTCTTAGAGACATTTGGTGCTTCGAACTTTATAATTGTGTTTAATCTTAATTCTCAATAAACAATATTTTGAATTTTCATATATTTTTTAATGTTCCACTTTTTGCAAAAACATTATTCATCAATAGAAACACAAGCAAAAAAATCATATAAATTGTTTTATTATAAAAAAAATACAAATAAAAACCGGTTTAAGGTAGAACAATCCCGCTCTATTTTCTCCAACTGGCAATCAAGGGGCCAATGTCAAGTGGGAATAATTGCCAGTTTCCTTTCAGGCACACGGATGCTTAACGACAGATCAATTGCCTAATCTTCTGACTCATAAGCCGAAGCTATCCAATCGCGGGAGGTTCTCGTCAACAATCGATTCCACGTTGATTTTATCTAAAATCTCCTGAATTTTCTCCTTCAGAGGCTGTTCTAGAGTGTCGACGATGATGTGTCTGATGAGTCTAGGGAAAGCGTTGATGATCCCTTCGATCATCATGTTCAACGTCATCGGAGAGTCCATGGTGACCTTGACCCACCCCAGCTCCAGGTCAAGGTCGTGCAGTTGGGGTTTCTTCCTCACGTCCAACGACTGATGGACCATCGCTCGCACCTGGAGATGGTCGACGGTGAAGTTCGTCTTGCCGCTCTTGACGATCCCGAAGGTCTGCCCGCTCCAGTGGCAGTGCCCCGTGAGTTTCCCGGTCACAACGTGAACTCCAATCTCGATGACTCCCGCGTCCATGGAAAGTGATAAATTCCCCATTCTGTGAAACCTGGACAACCCTTCCACCCAGAACTCCGTGATATTCACGTAAACCAACCCTCCCAGCAGGAAAGTATGGTCGTTGATGTGGTATGGATCATACCCCTGAGACCTACAGTACTTCCTGCCTTCGGAGAAAGCCAGATCCACCGGGTTCACCTTATTTATGAATTTCGTCGAGAACTCTTTCAACTTCTTGTTCACATCCGTTCTGATAACTAAATTCACCCTTTCTAAAATTTGCGGCTTGATGCTGTTGAATAGAGCGTCACCCACGGCAGCGACCATTCCTTGGAACATGGACCCCATAAAGCCGAGGTTTTTGAAGTCGACTCGCATGTCCTTCGTGAACATGTCCATCTCGGAGTCGGCCGCCTCCAGGTGGCCCTCGGGGGCGGACTGGATCTCCGCGACTCCTTCCGAGTCCACGTCGAGCAGAGTCACGTTGAAAGGACCTGCCGCTCGGCTGAAGAACGTGCGGAGAGTGTAGTTGCCGAGGATCACCAGACGCTTCATGTGCAGGAGAATATACACCTGGAAAGCAGATTGGTTTTTACTCTAAATGAGTTGAGTATCTGGTGGACCGAGCCCTGCTCACCAATTAATTATTTTCCCCCGTTTTTACTGTATGTTTAATTATTATCCTTTTTGATTTTTGTAGCTTTAGTTTTGTTTGAGCATTTACCTGTTATTTGCCTGTCAATTTAGCAACGAACATGGCTTATTATTAAATTTTGACAGCTGTTACTTTCACTTGTTAAAATAATTGGACTTTTACTCGCGATATGAGCTACTTAGAACACTTTTTTGAGCCATAAATTAGTTATTTCAAGACTTTGAGAAAATTGTGCATACTTTCATAAAAACAAAAAATCAACCCTGCATTCTATCCACATCTGTGTTGATGTGTTCCACAGTGGAGTTGGAAAGGCATGCAATAGCGTACAATACATAAATCCCAAACACCCAATCACTGGCTGGCTCACTCACTCATTAATTATGGAATCTCAGAAAACCATAAAACTTATGTTTTGACGAACATTGCAATACCGAACCTTTCTTCTTTTATCAAAATGTCTAAGAGCTCTGTTTCAAACAGGGTCCAAATTTCCACATTTTTCTTATGGATTTTCACTATACAAGGTGTTTGGAAATTATGGTAAAATATCTTAGTATATGATAGATAGTAGAGGTAAAAATAGGAGAAAAAAGTTTATATAAACATAGGTCCTAAAGTGCTTCATTTTCCGTCTGTGTGACTGTTTGTGATGTTTGCATAATCATATTTCACGAACCTCTTAACGTATAAACTCAAACTTGGGATATGAATGACCACTATTAAGAACTATTTTTGTAAGAATTATCAAATTTATACTTTGTACCATTTCAAAATGGCGAATGTTTTTTGTTTTCAAAGGTAAATATCTTAAAAACTGTAAATTTTACAAAAATTATACAATAGACAAAAAAGTTGCTAAATTTAATCCGATTAACGCTGATATTAAGATTATGATGATCGGACTTTTAATAACGGCGATATTTTAACTTTTCTGAACAAAAGCATGGTTCTTTAAAACCAACAATCTGAAATTTGAATTTTTTTATTTGGAGAATTTGAAATTTTTCTATTATTAGTTGTCTGATCATTACAATCTTGATATCAGCATTAATTGGATTAAAGTTTGTTAACTAACTGTTAGATATTAATTAATTATTAACAGTTTTACCTCTTTTATAATTTTTCTAAAATTTACGGTTTTTAAGATATTTACCTTTGAAAACAAAATACAGTCGCCATTTTGAAATGGTACAAATCATAAATTTTATACTTTTTACAAAAATAGTTCTTAATAGTGGTCATCCACACAACAAGTTTGAAGTTTTTGCGTTCAGAGGTTCATGAGATATCACAAACAGACTCCCACACAGAAACTGAAGCACTTTAGGACCTATGTTTGTGTACACTTTTTTCTTATTTTTATCTCTACTATCATGCAATATACTAGAATATTTTATCATAATTTCTGGACGCCCTTTATATTTTTAATTTACATAAATTTAGTCATTTGTTCATAATTTTAATTTTCAAGAGACTAAAAATATTTATTTTACTGTGATATACACCCATAAGCCAGCAATGATCTGCACAAAGGGGCTGGGGGGTGAAGGCTCCCAAATTTTACTTGAGTTTATTTATAAACTTAAAAAAAGGCTGAAAACTGTACACAAAATCAAATGTTTTATATGACAACATGTAAGTTAAGTTTAAAACCATATTCCTTAGGGGTTTGATCCCTGTTCTGAATGAATTTTTTTCCCTTTAATATTACACAAAAGAAATATTGTTATGTGGAAAACAAGTAATGTTTCATGACGTGTTAAAAGCAAAAACTATTAAAAAATCTAGATTTTCAAGGTTTTAGCCTTGAGTTTTGGCATTTGGTATATTTTGGCATCATTAAAAGTTATTTAAAGCTGTTAACGTACGAGCTCTTAACATATGGAAAAATAAAACACCCTGATCATTACTAACCTGCATTCTATCCACATCTGTGTTGATGTGTTCCACAGTGAAGTTGGAAAGGCCATACACCCTCATGTTCTTAAAACTCATTGTGCCAACAGAAAATGACTGACTGAAATCCTGCATCAACATCGGTTCTGGGAAGAAACTCTGCCCAGGGACGACAACCACCCCAACTTGTTTGTAAGTGGAAAGAATCAGTCTGATTTGATCACTCAGCTTGTTCACCCGATCCATGGCGACTTCCATCATCGTTTTCTGATGACTCTCTGTTGTTGAAGGTGACACTTCTGTTGTTGTACTGCTTGGACTGTAGTAGGGTAGTTCTTCACTATCCTCTTCTGTTAGTTCAGCCTCGGTCGTTTTCCCAGTAGTTGTTGTAGCTGTTGTTTCTGTCGTTGAAGTTGTCTCCTCTTTTACTTCTTCTGGTTCCTCTGGTTTCGTCTCTGTCGTTGTTTCAGTCTCAACTTCAGTTGTTGATCCAGACTCATCATCCTCTCCAATTTTTTCTGCTTCTGTTGTTTCAACTTGTGTTTCTGTTGTTGTTTCACTCTGTTCCTCAGTTGTAGTTGGAATTTCTGTTTCGGTTGTGGTTTCATTATCTACTTTTGTTGCAGTTTTCTCCTCATTGGTTTCTGTTTTTTCCTCTGATTTTGATTCTGTTGTTGTTTCACTTTCAGGTTGAGTTGGTGATTCAGAATTCTCACTGGCTGGTTTTTCATCACCTCTGTATAATTTTAATAACTCTGAGAATTCTGCATCTGGAGTTGGACTTGATGATTCTGCGATGGGAGTGGTGCTGTTTTTATCCAAGTTATCGTTAGTTTTAGAAATAGATTGATTTGAATTTGCACCTATTAAGTTAACTGACTCTGGTTTAGAGTCTAAAGATCTCTTTACAATTTTTATTTTTTGTGTGTCCTCCGCACTTTCTGAACTTGAACTTTCTGAGCTTGAACTTTCTGAACTTGAATTTTCTGAACTGTTTTCACTTTTCTTGATTTCTTCACTTTCCTCAGAAGAATTTGAATCTTCCGATTCTTTAATAAATAGTGATTCTGTTGTGGACCCCACTTCATAATTCTGTAAAGTTCTAAACTCATATGATGTATTGTCTAAAAATTCTTCTTCTGCATGCTTTCCATTTTCTGAAAAGACCGATACTGAAACAGAAAAATTAATCTTAGATCATTGGTATAATTAGGATCAAATTAGGATTATTTAATAAGGATAGCAGGCTTACCTAAATGAAGTTTACTCAAGGCGATAGAGTACACTAATAATTTAAACTCAATTGGAATATTTCGGTGCCACTAAGGGAGTAATGTTTTTTACTAATTGGTTGAGAATGATGCCAGTGGCTCTGAAATATTCCAATTGTGTTTCAATTATTAGTATACTCTATCACCTTCAATAAACTTCAATCAGTAAGCCTGCTATCCTTCTTAAATAATCCTATAAAAATTAAAATAGAGAGTAATACTCCTAATGAAAACTTTTTTTAAACAATTAATTATTTTTGCATTGACAATTTCCCGAGGGAGAAAAAGTACTTTAGTCCCGTGATGCACACAAAATTTTTCCTCCACCTACACCATTAACAATACCTAGGTATAACACTGTTAACTTTACTCTCAGATGATCCTTTGATCCTTTTTTAAGGAGACTGAAACATATTACAACTTAAGCATTGGTATGTCCTTTTTCAGTCGCAATAATCTGTTGAAAAATAAAATAATATGTTAAAAATTCAAATATTTTTTAAATTAATTATCTTTTTAATAGCTATGTATATGACAAAATCCTTTTAAGAAATTAGTTTTAAGCTTTTCAATATGAAGTTAGCAGATTAACTTATACAAATTGCCTACTTGAGACAGAGTCCTAAGAGACGGTCACCCATATGACACATACCAAAAATAAGTTAAAGGCCATCTTTGCCATTACCTTTGAAAGATTGTAGGTATTTATTTCTCATAAGTTTTTTATGTGGATCAAAAATACAGTAGTATACACTTTTCAACTGCCTTCTTGAAATGGTTATTTGTGCATCTAGGGACTAAAGTGCAACTTTTTCTCCCTGAGGCGCCCGATGGCGGAGCCGAGGGAGAAAAAGTACCTTAGTCCCGTGATGCACACCAAACTTTTCCTCCACCTACACCATTAACAATACCTAGGTATAACACTGTTAACTTTACCTTCAGATGATCCTTTGCTTCAACAAACTGCATTACAATCACATAGCCTATATAAATGAATAATGCAATGTATTTAGGCTTTAATTTTAACCATTTTATTCACACTCTTAAAAAATACTCTAGGCCTAACTTATTTGTTCACAAATATGCAGAAATATAGCCTAAACTACAGCAAACTCAAAATGGATACGCTGTCCTGTAGACAACGGAAACGGACGCTCTGATGCCATGACACTCTCTTCAACATAGAGAAACAAATTAAAATCGACAGTGTTGCCATATTTTCTCACTGTCCACCGCGGCGTTGCCGGATTTCTTCCCATGTATTTCTTATGAGATTACTTTTAGTCCCATGGGACTAAAAGTAAGTAAGTAAATCCCATGGAGTATAAACGAGTACTTTAGTATTCTATTCCAGGGACTAAAAGACGACTAGATAGTAGGTGGAGGAAAATTAAATTTCTCATAATATTGTCTTAAGAATCAATTAAAATAGGATGATTAATTTTTCAAAGGTCAATCAAATTAACAGTTTATAATATCCTTTGATATCAGACCTACCACAATGTATTTTTTTAATAGTATGAGTAGAATTGATCAGTTAAGACCTTGAACTGAAAAAAAATAATGAGTCAGGTCTGATCAATTTTATCTCTTCTTGAACTTTACATACTTAATATACAAGTCAAAATATAGATAGCCGATGTATTTCTGTATGGATTTGAACCTTCACAACTTTAAATCAGCTCATAAGCTTCATTCAAGCTGTACTTAAGATAGAATGCCTTTACTTGTTTTAACTAAAAAATAAAATCATATCAGTTACTGCACAATTTGAAGGTGGCTGTGGCAAAATTTACTGTCCTGATACCATTTGGACTAAGGGGACTTTCGGTTTATCAAATTTTGGATTCTCGGAGATTAGATTATCAGTGCTCCAATGTATATGAAAGTGAACTAGTAGTGTTTTTGGGGTCCAGGGACCTTAAACCGAAAAATAACAAGGTTCTGGCCTTAGGTCTCACTGTACCACCAACAATAATAGATAGTTCCCAATAGGAGAATCCACGAATACTTCCCTATAGCATAAATTCACTTAAGGGTCTATATTAATCCTCTTTTAATTAATTTACATTTATAAGCTTAAACATGGATGATTGCATTTGGAAACTGGGCTCCAAAGACATTTATTCTAATCAATATTTATCAAGTACTTGTCTTTATTCTGTTATCAAGAAATTTTTGAAGGAAGTGAATTGCTAAACTGTATATGAAATAAGTTCAGTAATGAAATCACATGGGGCAACGATCAATATGCAATAGCTTACACAACACTGGCACTGTTCCTTTAATTGCTGATTTACTTTCAAATTGTTTGAATGCCATAGTAAATTTTCAAAAAGGCCAATATTATTTTACGTTATTTAATGATATACTTATGGTAGAAGTGAATCGGTCACAGACTCCAAGAACTGTGAGGATTAATTAATTGTTACAATTTAAGAGCTTGAAAACTGATCGAATCTCCCTTGAAATTTTAGAGTTTTGATAAAAACAGGTGGCTTAAAGGGGCTAAAAGCCCCTAATCATAGTAGGGGAACATTTGCATTAAAACTTAAAATAATATAAAATAGATATCTTCATATTAAACTGGCTTTTAGAGTCACCATTTTTTATGTCATTTATCATACGGTTTTGATTTAGATGACATCTCAGGTTTTAATGTAAACCAAGCAGACATTTTTAGATCCCGATGCTTTTAAGTGGCAGATATATTATGTTATTTTTCATTTTATAATAAGTTTAAAGAAATTTCAGTATTTTCCTCGAATATCCCTGAGATCAATGACTTCATTTCGAGCCATCTCCCATAATCCTTTCACTTGCCAAACGCCCACAATTTTTGCGCAAAAATTTCCTTTATGTAATTCATTCTTGTAAACATGAGGGAAGGAGGTGGTTGAACATTTTTTAGAGAACGTTATCATCGACTTTGAATCTGTTGAAGATGTAACTCTAAGAGAACGAAAATTACTGTAGAGGCCATCTTTGTATAATTTTTAAAGATGGCCTCTACTTAATGTGAATCACAAATTTACATTGTGTTTTATATCCAAATGTCTACCATTTTGTGTAAAATGATTGTGTTTTCACTATGTTTATTTTATTGCCAATGAACATCACGAAATTTGTTTTTAAATTATGGTATAATATTTTAACATAATAATATATTTATACATAATAATCCTCAAATACTTGATCCGGGCAAAGGCATCAATAAAATGAAAATCAGTTTACAGTTCGGTAGGCTAACCTGGCTTATGTATTAGGCCTAACTTCATTTTAATTGAATACATTATAGTTATTTCTTTATATGTTAAGAACATGATAATAACAATATTTTATATCACATAATCTGACACTTGCTCTCGACTTTCACATATTTTATTTTTGCCCTAAATCAATAATAACATTCAAAAAAATCATCTTAAATAAATTTCAACAAATTTGTTGCTGGCACTTGATGACTGAAAAGATTCTTCATTAAGACTTAACAGTGAAAGAATTGACCCACAAAAAATTCATGGTGTAAAGAAAAAAGAAAGGTGTGTACACAGTCAGCTGGTATGAAGTAGTTGGGCTCAAGGAATTAGCGGACCTATGTCTATGATGGCAGAACTAAGACAGTGCACATAAATATTTTGTTTCAGTTGTATTAACTGATCTGTATTATCATATTAATTAAAATATTGTTTTTCAACTACTTCATAGTTTTTTTTCTCCACCTCATCAATGTTTTTATTCTAATAAAAAGGATTGAGTTTTATTCAAAAATATCTTTTAAAAAATATCAAAATATCAAAAATATCAAAAATATTAAATATTAAAAAAAGGTAAATAATTGTCAAAAATATCTATTTTCCCAAACTTAAGAACAAAATATTTTGCCAGCAAATAAAAAAAGAACATCGTAGAAATATAATATACTGAACAACTGCCAGCAAAACTTTTAAGAGTTAGCTGCAGTATTATTAAATACGATTCGATAACTTATAATTTATTGGAGTTCTTTGAACTAATTGTTGTTTATAAAAGAGTTACAATAGAGTTCGGTCGAGAAAAAACAATGGATTTATCGGAGACGTTAACAAAAAATACTTCTTTGGATCGACGGTTTACTGAATTGTAAATATTTATGTTTGTACGCAGTTAGGATGATAACGACACAAGAGCGTTAGGTTTCTCAACAGCAAATCTCCTTATCTCGCCCGTTTTTCCGTTCTAATCATCTGACGTCTGTAAAACTGTACTGTAACTCAGAGAAAAAAATCACAATATCGAAAGGCTGTATTTCCGTCATGCCAAGATGTCTCTCCCATAATTTAATTATATCATTATCTTGATAAACAAAATGTAACAATTATGTAAACATAATGAACACCATACATCAATGAGCAAATATTTATCTACAATATATTTAATCACCACTTAGAACGGACGTTTTCCGGAGCGCGAAATTCCGTGTATTCTTTGTTTTTAGATAGGGTTAATCTGAAAGCAAGATGACGAATGATTATGCAATAGCTGACTAAGTAAATGATAAATTTCCATCCACGGAAACATGTACAGTTAACTCCAACTCCATAGGAGATAATTATTTAGTAACTACGAGACGTATCTTTGAAGAGAGATTTTTGTTATAATAGATAAGTTAGACAAAATTTAACCTTTTTAAAGTCATTAAAATAAAATTATCAACTAGTAGGCTATAACTGGTAATAACCTGCTTTGGTTTATGCAACTGTTGTGAAATATCAAAGGATAAATGTTTTTATTATCTGCATCAGACTAATTAATTAAACGTGTTGTTTTCCCCCATAGGCTTTCTGAGTACGGTCTCGACATGATCAGCAGAGAATTAAATTATTTTATTCGAATATGTAAAACCACTGAGGACTGAGGGACGTGTTATAAATGAGGTTCCCAGAATAGATTCTCATCATCGAGCCTAATAATTAATTTAGAGTGCTCGTTTGAGGCAAGCATCACTGGGGGCTCCTTTTAGAAACAAGCAATATATGTGGCAAAGGGCAAAGGATTCTGGGAAAAGAAGGTTCAAAATTATTACTGAACGTTTGTAATTTATTTGCTAAGTAACAGCAACTCATTTATTCATTTGTGTATTACACCAACATATTTATGGCATGTTTACTTTAATTACTTATACAGTTTTATTCAATACCAATAACAATAAAGAAATATTTTTAGATCGATTTGTATACAACGAATTGACGTATTTGCTTGTTAAGGCAGAGCCTTTGTTAGCAAATATTTCATACTATAATAAAACACAATAGATAGGGATGAGTTGGATTTTTCTCGCTATTTACGAAATAAAGGGCTATTATTTTCCTTCTGTAAGTGACAAGTATATAGGCTATCATTTTGAGTAGATATACAGTTTACGTATTTTAATGTATTTTGGCGTTGTGTTCCTTCACTGTACAATTCTTTATTGTTTCTTATGATTTTTTTACTTAACACTGATACTTTAGTTTTTGTATGGGCTAAACTGAATAGCACTTTCATTCATATTATGAGCCTTTTCAAAGTGGCTCAACGATCAGATTGGGACTGGGTTAAGTCAAGTTAAGCTCGTTTACAAAATCAGCTGGTCAATTCCTTGCAGACGACATAATTTTGACAACTTGAAACGGGGTTATAGTTTATTCACTTTCATTCATATTAATACTAACTCATGTCGTTCCTTAATTCATCAAATTTGCTTATTGTTTGTAAGCAAACAGATTGTAAATAAATATATTGATAAAAAAAACTTTCATTCATGAGCATTTTCAAAGTGGCTAGACGATATCAGATTGGAATTGGGTTAAGTTCTTGTACGAAATCAGCTGGTCATTTCCTTACAGACGACATATTTCACAACTTCAAACGGGGTTATAGTTTATTCACTTTCATTCATGAGCCTTTTCAAAGTGGCTCGACGATATCAGATTGGAATTGGGTTAAGTTCTTGTACGAAATCAGCTGGTCATTTCCTTGCAGACGACATATTTGACAACTTCAAACGGGGTTAAAACTCTGATAAGGTTATTTGACGTAACAAAGTGGTGCAGTTTTAGACTATTTTCTGAAGATATACAATGCATAAAAAGTTTGGCAACAATAAAAAATCTAAAAATGTAATTTTAAATAGGCCGAAGTGACAAAAACACAGCTTCTCTAACACCCCAAGATTTGTGAACCAATTGCTATTGCACAATTTCCATTAAGGCTTTCAAAAGTTCTTGTATTTTCCTGTGATTCCGCAAAAAAATGTTTACCTAAAAAATAAATCATAAGTCTAACTAAAAATAAAACAAAAGCTTTGTTTAAAGTAAATAATAGGTCGAACTGTAAAACAAAACAAAATCTATGCGCCAATTATTAACTACCATTTTTGTAAATTCTTCACAGAACACTTATTAGCTTTTACCAACAATTTTGCAAAAACTATTTCCCAATCACTATTTAAGTAAAAAATATTAAAAATACAACAATGAGAACTCACCCGCGGTGCTCAGTCGCAGCGAGCACAGTAGCAGCGGCAGCACCAACGCGCAGTTCATGGTCCCACTGATGACTGAGTGTCTGAGAGGTCTTAGGTCAGGAAGCGGCGATAGACTATCAATGACTCTCTTTCATCAAATGGACGGCGTATAAATAAACAAATCCCTCCTTACAACTCTCTCCCCAACCCATTCGATACACATGTCTTCAATTGACCCGATTGATTTTGACCTTGCAACATGTAAGATGTCCGGTTGTTTGTTCGTGGAGTGTTTTTGTTTCGGCACTCGACTGGATTGATGAGTTGCAGAATGTTTTTTGTTTGTTTTTTTTTGGAAGGGGATAAGAAGGAAGAAGTGGATGTTATTTGCGTTTGAGTTGGTCACTTTGTTGGTTGAGTGATGTTTTTGAAAATTCACAAATTTACGGTGTAAAACAGACATTTGGTATATTACAGTATTTAAATATTTGTTTTAATGTTATACGAAAATGCAAAAAAAATCAATATCCCTCTCCTCTCCCCTCTAAATATTGAGTACTCATGCTGTCTGACCAGGTTCTGGGGGTCCATTTCACCGGCTCGGCCATGTTTAAATACCACGATTTAATACTAAATTAGTCCTAACTAGTACCCGAATACTAGATTTAGAAGGCTCCTCCAGGTTTTAATGAGTTATTCCAGGCTAAGGGAATGCTAGCCCGCAGTGACGGATTTACACTTACTGTCGCCCGGGGCAAAAACTAAGTTTGGCGCCCCCCCGGCACCTAACACAAGAAATATATTATATTTTTAATGTGTCTTTGATGTGATGGATAAGCAATTATCTCCTATGTCATAATATGATTTTATCTTTCGGTTCTAATGATTTTATACAGCCGATGTTCGTGTCGTAGGCTGTTTTAATACAGCCTAACCAAGAGCTGTTATTGCCATAATTTGACCGAGAAATTTTCCAGCCGCAGGTGTCTATCAGATTTCACAAATGAAACTTCCGACTTTTTTCTGACTTTTCCCGACTATTTCAAAACAATTTCCGACCAGTGAAATCGGCTATGTTGCCTGCCTCCTTAAACTAATACTTGAGCCCAATCTATGTAAAGTAAAATACTATCTTATTTGACGGTCGCAATGCGACCGAGAGATTTTGCGGACGCGATATGTTCCAACATATTTAACAGCCGCAATGAGACCAAGAGATTCGCTGGTCACAGAAACACTGAAGAGCGATTTTTCCCGTCCGCAATACTACCGAGAGATTTGCTGGTCGTGGTTTATATATACGACCGCGATTTGACAGCCGCGTTGCGACCGCGAAAGGTGTAACCGGCCATGAAAAAGGGCAAGCGGTAGTTGCAATGCGACAGATATTTGCCAGCCGTTGTATAAACGACAGATTTTCCGCCGCAATCTGTGGTCATGCAATAACTGACGACCTCGAAAATAGCGATATAATTGTCGGCAGTGAAACAACAACAAAATATGCCTGCCAGCAACGACTGATTATCTGTTCAAGATATGGCCAATATATATGTGACGGCCGCGAAAAGAGCGGTCGTTGTTTGATGACGACATCTCACTTGCCGTCCATAAGAGAGAATACCAAGAGATTTGCCGGCCGCTAAACAAGCAGACGATTTTCCGACCACGAAATGAGCAGCGATTTTTCGGCCGCGGGACGAGTGAGCGGTTTTATTGCCATCAAACAACGAGAAATGTGACGGTCACGAAAACAGAGATGCAGGCTTGAAGGCCGCGGTGGGACAGATATTTTCCGGCAGTGATGCTACTAAGAGATTTGCCGGCCGCAAAGCGAATACCCCCGTCGCAGCAGACCTGCGTGCTCAGCGAATTTCCATAGGATTTATTTTGTATATGTGAACATTCAACTTGTTTGAAGGAAGTATCATTTGAATACGTTAAGTAAATAATATACCAAAAACGCATATTTAATCATTCATGAGCTTTAAACATGAGGAAAACTAACAAAGAGACCATATTGGTTTTCATTAGTAAAACACACACTTTTGTATTTTATATAATTCTTAGTCTTTTGATTTTTAATAACTGTAATCTTGTTATAGAATATAAATGTCAACAAACATATAACCAATGAACTCAAAACACTCAAAACAAACAAATAATTTAATCTCATGAAAAAATTAAATTCAATCATATGGTCAGTTTTATAGTAATTAAAACATCCCTGTTGCAACAGACCTACATCTGCTGCAATAAAACATATTATCAATCCTCATAATTGTAAACATACCATATATTATGCTACATTTTCAGGCAGTTTAGACCAAGACATCCCCCCCTCCAAATGCTCTTACTTTCTTTATTAAATTTAAAAATAATTTGTATTTTTTGATATAGTATTTTCTGCAAAATCTTGATCAATGAACTCTAACTATTCAAAATAAACACAAATAAAATATTCAACACCTGCAAATTTAATCATATGTTCAGAATTGTATTTTTAAAAATCTCAAATCAGGGTGACTATACTTTTTGGAGGGAAAAATTAAAAACAATATTGGACAACGTACTGTGTTTAGCACATCCAATATTATCCAAAATCTAAGCAACGGATTGACATAGAATAATAATTCAAAATGCTAAATTGTTTGTTTTTTTAAGCTGAATTCAATTCTGACAATTAAGTTTAAAAATAATTAGTAAAAAGGTGTTAAATCTTGAAAATAAATTTTATTTTGTGAAAAAAACCTTCTTAGAGTAAATCAATCTTGCTGGTTTTTGAACTCGAAGTCATGAGCGACGCTTTATACGTTTGTTCCAAATTTCATCAAGATCGGACCTTTTTTACAAAAGTTATCGCGCCTACGGACAGGTATATATATATATATATACATATATATGAAAATGAACGAACGGTATTTTTGGGGTCTGGGGACCTCAAAATGAAAAAATAACATGGTCCCGGGCTTAAGTCTCACCGTACCGCCTACGGTAATAGCTACTTCCCTATAGGGGAAATTCGCTAAAAATTTGACTTTAAATTAATTTGTTTCGATTTTTACTCAACCGGAGCCAGCCAGTTGGGGCGCAGGGGCCGGCGCCCGGGGCAGGCACCCCCGCTGCCCCCCCCTAGATCCGTCACTGCTAGCCCGGCCAAATCAGAAAATTGGGATTTAAACAGAGTCACGATTTAATACACTATACACCTCGGATAATAACTCAATATCAGTTCACACAAAATTCACAGCTGTAAACCACAGACCATAGAAAGAGGTCTAAACAGAGCCAGCTCGGCTGTTAGTTTTTGACAGCAATAAACTAACTCATCCCAATTACTGCTAGTGCCCCCAGTAGCAAACCAAAAAAAACTGCGTCCACAAAAATTGCAAAAATGCTGTAATGTACTTTTTAGACAATGTGACTCCTTCAATTATTTTGATTCCAAATGCCTACAGCAATGTATTGCATTTACATTTTACTTTTAGACAGTGCATTTCACTCGCAAACTCGCTAAAAATCATGTTTTTGCCTTGATTTCAATTTTTTGATTTCTCGGATGGACCGGTCCGGATAATCCGGGATCCGTATAATGTGGGGTCCGGGTAATCCGAGGTGTACTGTACTTAATATAAGCCACAAGAAAAACACTGGATTTTTGGACCCATGCAAAATAAAAAGAGATCCAGCTTTTAAAAAGCAAAAATACAAAAAACTCAATTTGGTACCCAAGTATTAGATCAAGTACTCCTATCATTAATTACTTAGTTTTTAGCCACAATGTATAGTAGGGGACGGATATGCCAGACAGGCCATGTAAGAAAATGTGAATAAGGGTGCCACGATTTAATAATTTATTAGTACTATTTAGTACCCGAGTATTAGAATGAGTACTCCTACCATACATTTAATAGTAATAAGTATAGTAGGGGCCGGAAATGCCATCACGGCCACGTAAGTAAATGCGGATTTCAACGGTGCCACGATTTAATACTAAATCAGTACCCAAATTAAAGAAGGCGCTCAATAAATCAAGTTCAACCGATGAACACATAAAACGTCTGGTATCGGATTTTAGTACTAGTTAAGTAGTGGCTTTTTGTCAGGACTAATCATGCTCTTCCTCCTTGAGCTCAGCACATGGAGGAGGGGTGAAAATAGCTCTTACTTGCACAATGCTGGGCAAGCCCTCTACACGACTTGGCAAGTGGAGTTCTGGGGTCTCCAGCCTCAAGGCACCTACAGCCAGGTGTTGAGGCCTCAGTCAAGCATGGCCGGGGAAGCAGGAAACCTTTCTCTGGGCATACCTACTAAAACAAATGTGCAAGCTACCACCAATCCATTGCAATCGGCCCAAGCATCTGCTCTTTGCAACCACAAAATGAATGGTCTCTGTCCCTTTCAGGATTCTTCACTTGATAATCAACCTCTTGCTGTGTTCAGTTCTGGGGTCACCCCTGACACCCATCTCTCCTGTTCTGACAGAGCAAGCAAGTCAGCAATAGCGCTCTAGCTATCGCTGATCTGCAGATTTTGACAAGGGTCAGATGGCTCCAAGACCAATTCGTCATCAAAAAGACACCTCACGGAGAACGTTTAGTGCTTATCGTCACGCGTTGTCCGCACTAACTGCACATGGGCGAGTTGACCTTACAGATTTATTGGAGGTACAGATGGAAGTAGTCAAGACCTATCAAGAACTGTATCAGGTAAAAGTTAACCTTGGCATGTAGTGCAAACCCACGGCTCCAGGTTCCTGATGAGGCGCCAGGTTCCATTTGTGTCCTCCTCCTATTAATGCTGCCAGGAGGCCGTTTTTTGGCCATGGGCCAGCCCAGCAACCTCCTACCTACTCTACTCTGAAAATATTAAAATTACTTTAATGTTTATTTGTCCTCTGGCTATAATATGAAAAATATTATTTTACTTCCAAGATGTGTAGGATTTAATTGAATTACTTCAATAATTTTCCATTGGCTGGGAAATTGTCATAAATAAAAAACTTCATTAGTGTTTTAAATTCAATTACTCTTTACTATGCACTATTTAATCACTGCAATTCTATAATTTTTAATAACATTTGAATCACTAGTTTCAGATGCGGTCCATTTTCAGTAAACTTTTTTGGAGTACAGTCTTCGCATCTTTTATTCTCATATTGACAGTTTACAAGCTAACAGACCAACCAAATGTCAATCTAGATGAGACAATCGAAGGAGAAGCATTGTGGGAGCAAACCTTGGACTTTGACCGACTCCAGTTCAGTAATGAAACTGGAAACCCCTCAGGCTCTTACCTGGTTCCTAACTATATCCACTTCATCCACTTCGGAGGAACTCCCATAAAATACACAGTTGATCTGTGTGTTGGCTGCGTTCAAAAACCAAAGGCCAGAGAAAATATTTTTCCACTACGACAACAACACGAAAATATTGGGAGGTACTGCTCCAAACGCCTGGTTTCAAAGATGTTGTGGTTTATCGCAAAGTAAAACAGCCAACTGAAATTTTTGGAAAACCTTTAAGTAAAAACTGGATGAGATGGCACGGCAGTGCTATTACACGGATTCAAATGATAATGAAATATGGTGGAATATTTCTAGACAATGACTGTTACCTCATCAGAAGTGTCGACGACTTCAGAATATTTGAAATCAGTTTGAATTGGGATGAAGGACAGTTTCTGGGCAGTCAAGTGATTATCGCACATTATTCTTAAAGTTCTTGGAACACATTGGCAAGAATGGAAGTCTCTCTATACAGTACATCTTAATAATAATAATAATAATAATTCTTTATTGTCATTTATCACAAGGAAATAGACAACGTCATGCACATATAAATCATTTAACATGCAGAAATTTCTCAATCCTAATAAATAATCATGCCATTAGCAATAAAAAAATAAGTACAATTCTTCTAATGAAACATCAGTATTTACTGAAAAGTATCGATGAAAAAGCAGTGTATCCAGTCGAGTTCGATGAGACCAACATCGCTTACTATCCCGTGACATTCAGAGAAATGGCTTACGATGTGTACGACATAGCAGACATCAAGTGGTCAAAAGCGAAATTCTCTTAGGCAGGATTAGAAATTTTAATATCGAAACTCCTCCTGAATTGGGAATAACGTTCCATAAAAAAATAAATGTTTGGCTTTAGACAGTCTTAATCTAAATCACAAGTAATGATCGATTTAAAAAGACTAAAGGAAGCAAAGAAAGCTCTGACCATGCATTGATTGAAGCACATACTGTCACATGTTCAAAAATGTCATGAGAGTGTTTATGAATGTACATAGTTAAAGTCCTTGTGAAAAGTTGTCTGATATCAAGTACATTCATTTCATTAAACAGATCATCCGTAGGGTAGCGACGACGCTTGCCCAGGGCTGCTTTAATTATGGCCTTCTGTGTATCCATTAAAGGTTGCAGAATGCTGTAATATGCACAACCCCAGGCAATTATTCCCCCCTCCAAAACAGACTGGACGTACCCAAAATAATCGATTCTAATTTCTCTGAAATCTAGAACTTGGCGTAATTGGTGAAAAGCAAAAATAAATTTTCTCAGTTTTTTTATTTAAATAAGCAAAATGATCTGTCCACGAAAGTTTAGAATCAAATATCACTCCCAAATATTTGTAGTTCTGGACCCTTTCGATCACGGGGCAGTTGCATGCGCCATAAGGAAAAATTCCACATGAATGAATTTTCAGATCGTTGTTAAGTGTGACCCCATATGATCTTAAGGAAATTGGCATAAATTTAGTTTTCCCTATGTTTAGGATGAGAACATTTTGATCAAACCATTTTTTTATTCTAGATACACCTCTTTCAGCATCCACAAAAACTGAATTCCAATCTTTCCCTTTGAACATTACTAATGTGTCATCTGCAAAGAGATAGAATTTGCCCTTTATATATAATTTAACAAGATTGTTTATGTATATTAAAAATAACAAAGGCCCCAGCGTACTACCTTGAACCACCCCGTAATCTTCACGTTCTAAATTACCACTGACGCCGTTAATTGTGATAAACTGTTTCCAATCTTGAAAGTAAGATTCAAACCACTGCAAAGCCGATTCTTTAATGCCAGTTAAAGCATAAATGATTTAAAGCACAAACTTTAAATCATTTTAAAATTTTACTATTATAAAAAAATCTTTACCAAGGTAAAGAATTTCACTCTATAGTCTGGACGTACACATATCAATTCAAGCCATGTGACAAACTATATTTTTCAGCAACTGAATAGAAATGATAAGAGAAAAATTAATTTAAACTCATTCCAAATGAGTTGAAGACTTAAATTAACTCCTTAACAACTCCTGTTCAGAGTTTACTACATTTGTTTATGTTAAACCAGTGAGCATAGAATAACTCTGGGGCCATAGTCCTAGTGCAAAGTCAGTTTTGTTGTTACAGAAGGCTGCAGTCAGAATCATTACATCTTGTAGCCCACGTGAGCATTGTAAGCTACTCTTTCAACAACTTGGTATTCTCACCATTTACTGCCAGTTTAACTTAGACTGCCTTCTCTGTGTCAAATCTGATCCGAAACTTGAGGGCATCGGAAGGGATCAGTTCCATGGTTACAACTTGAGATCGTAGAGGTACATCAATGTGCCAAGGTGTAGACTGTATAAATCGAAGAGCTGCTATCCGGTCATTGCCTGTAAAATTTTCAACAAGCTGCCAGTTAATGTTCGAGAGCTCAAAATAATGTGCTTCAAAAAAATGATGAAGGAGTGGCTGTTGCGGAAGTGTTTTTACTCCATAGAGTAGTATCTGGGGGACGACATGGACTTCAGTGTGTAATACTGGCCGCCATAGTAAGTAAAATAAGTCAATGTAAATATATTAGTTTATTAATTGTGTATATAGTTGTTTTTAAATGTGACAAGATCCGTCTAGACTACTTGTTAAAGATCGCCTACTGGTGATGGTAATGGTAATAATTATTCTGTGCTCACTGTGTTAAATGTGATGCCCTTTATTGTTGCAACAGAAAATCTCTTCCACCTAGTATAATGTATCAGCAAAAAAGAAAAATTAGGCATTTATAATTGCTGAAGTAGAATTAATTCAACTGTGAAATAGTAGAGGGAGGCAAATTTCTTTTATCTTTTGCCATTGACAGGCATGTCCCTCGCAAGTTTTCACCAAGTATATCATATTGGCAGGAGCTCTTAGTTTTTTTCATATCGTTTCCTATTGGACCAATCATTTGGTTTCCTGTGGTTTTTATTGTTCTAAAGGTTTATTGATTGTCTACTAGATAGTGATAGACTGTTGAAATTTTGAAGATTTTGGAATTCCTCATGTTTTTGTCTGCCTTCGTGGGGTTGGCCCATTGCTGGGGGATAATAAGTATATAATTACACTTGGCGCATTATATCTTGACCCTTGGCCTAGTCCTTTGCTGGAGCTGTCAGATATTGTTTATTGTTAATGATTTTGGACAACAAACAATATAAAAACTAATTTCTACAAACATCAACTGTATTTTGTTTACGAATGACAATTAAGATATACACTGACAGCTGTTGCAAGATGCTTACATTTCAGGCTAGTACACCTTTGTGTATCAGCTGTGGTCTCCTGATGAAATTCACTCTACTCCAATTGCTTCAGGTGTAAAGGATTCCCAAGTGTCAAGATATAATGTACCTGGCTCTCCCACTTCAAAGTTGTATTAGTTATTCTGTAAGATATCTTAATCACATTTTTTAAGAAATGCGGAGAATGCATAACTTTCCTGCAAGTAATTTATTGATGGTTGTAGTTGAACACTATTGTTTTGGTTATGACATCATGCCTCCCATGTGGCGTTTGTTAGCCTTTGCCACTCAAGTCTATTTGCCCCTTTGGCTCGTGGATAGTGGGAAATCTGTCTCACTTGTTATTAATTAATAATCCTGATAAAGTCCAATAGGGTTAAAATGATGAATAAACAAAGCAGATGAATATTCTAGTGAGAACTCTAGCTGCCATTCATGTAACTATGATAAGTTGTGATCTCACATATAATGAACAATTAGATCATATCAATCCAAATAACCATTTCTGAAATTAAAATTACTATTCTGAACTCCAATTGTTTTCTGAAATAAAAGTAGAAAAGGTGTAGAGTTTTGCAATAACTGAAATAAGAAGATCCTGAAACTTAAAACGTTTCACATTCAATGTTTAATAGAATGCTCTTCTGACAAAAGCCCAAATTTGATTTTTCTTTAGAATTATAATGAAACCAGAATGGCGATTCCACCCAATTAAGATACCTGGCAACTGGAAATATAAAATAAAATTAAATTAAAATAACGCTTTTATTTACAAGGTACAATCATATATATTACATGACAGAAGAAAAGAAAACATATTGGTAACACTAGAAATAAAACTATGATTTAACACTGTAAACTAGACGTAAGATAAAAAAGACAATACATTTCATACATCTGCAGTTGTACTTGATAGTTTCAGGCCCCAGGCCCGAGATGAGCTGCTGTTTCGGGTGCCAACTTTCTTGATGTCAAGAGTTTTTACAAGGGTTGTCCAGAAAGTAAGGAACATTTTGTCCACAATGTCCAGTCCTGTTGCCCCAGTACTGCAACTGAGTGTGCAGTCTGAAGGTCCACTCCCGGTCTCAATTTGAAGCCAAGCCTTGTTGCCGACCTATCACTCATTTCATTCTAACAGCTTTTCAAAATGGTGGTGTCCATGGAAAATCCCATCGAATGTGAAATAGCTGAATTCAATAGTTTTGCAGTCTAAAATTTTACTCCATATTGAATATATGCATAGAGGAGAAAAAAGTGATTCTAAGTTTAGTGAGACGCTCTGATAGCCGTGATAGTATAACGGCTCAACGCCTATAACGCCTAAGACGGGCAACTGCCATGTCAACGCCCCCCCCTGTAGCTCACCTCCCTATAGCAGCAGCGACTTCATATAACTTTGCCACCAAAGGTGGGATTTTCGGAAAAATTCTGTAAAACCCTTATTCGACCAAAAGTGATTGCCTTCTATGTTAATGTTAAGGAAACTTTTTCAAAGTGTTTGCGAATGGAAAGGAACTGAAAGAAACGATGTTGGGTTGAATCCACTTGGCAAAATTTTTATTAGACACCATTTTGTAATGCTGTTAGAATGAAATGCATGATCATTTGCGTGGCTCAAATTGAAAAAAGGAGTGGATCTTTAGATTGCACACACACTCGAAAAGGCGGCACAACAGGGCTAGATTTAATGACTAAACTTTCTTTACTTTCTGGATGACCCTCGTACCCGTGTTCCTTGCAGCTACGTATGTTATTATATGGACATTTTATCAAGAATGCTCCTTATTTATTAAGGAATTTTTTCCATGTATTAACTTTTTTATTGAATTGAGTATATACCACCCTGAACATGTAAACCTATTAGTTTATAGTTTATACATTTTGTTGATTGAAAATGAACATTCTTATGACAAGTAAAAGGATTTAATAGCGTGATTCTGTTCCGTTATTCAGTTATTTAGTTATTTTTTTGTACATTTAAACATTTAAGAAACATCTAATTTTGAGATTCTTCATCTCTACTAACTGGCATCATTTCCTCTAACATAGCGAGTCTCTCTTCAGATATAAGATTCTGTATTTTACTTTGAAGAATGATAAAACTCTTCACTGGAAGCTGTCGAAGCTGGATGGCGATGTGTTTCCCAAATGCAACATATTCATCATCCACCTCTTCTGATGTCATTTCAGCTATATTTTGCAGTTTTTCTACGGCACTCTCAAACCTTGTTGTTTTGCGTTGCCCCGTCGTGGTTTTAAACACCTTGGATCCACGTGATGGTTCCATGTCTGTAGACGTGCGCTTGTTGGCGGCTGATGTTGGTTGTATGTGAGTTATGTAGCCTGGAGATGCTGAAAAACTCTCATTCTCACTGCTTGATTCATCGTTTTCGTTTTCAGCTGGTTTATCCTGAAACAATATATCCACCAATAATTTTCATTAAAAGTGTTTACAATGACCAAATACAAATGTACAGTAAGTCTAAAAGTTAGTTACCGTAATTATTTTTACTAGTAAACACGTTGCTCGAAATCAAGCAAAACAACCAAATTTCTTCCTCCTGACGTCCTGAAGGTTATCCATCTCTTGCACAGAAAATGGCAGCAACATCTGTGGTAATTGTAATATTTTTTTCGTGTTTCATCCAAATTTTTGTCTGCAAAGATATTTATACAGACATCATTCTGTCATGACCGATGGCATATGAGTGCCATTGTTCTAAACGATCGGATTTCAACATTTACTTAATTCAAATAAAGTCCGGTTTCCAGCATTAAATGTTTTTCATAGTTTTTGTTTAAAATCTCAATCCGTCTTTGTTCGGTTGAAGTTTCAAACTTACATTTATGCATACTTTGGAATGCTGTTTTTCGGTGATAAGGTAACTGTTCTGTGAAAAAAATGATTATCTCTATGAAAATTATATACACCACCCAACAGACTCATCAAGGTGAGACTCTAATCTCATCATAAAAAATGCAGAATTTAATTATTGTAAATTTTCCAAGTATTTTTGACATGTTTTGTTTGTCTGTCTATCGATTGAAAGCGAGCTTCTCAATAAGAGTCACGTGTTATTTTGCAAAATTACTTTCCATTTCTGACGGGTCAATTTATATGAAGTGGTATTGTTTCTATTTCATTAAGTCTTAAAATTTTTTACTTCGCAAGAAACACCTTTTTTCCCAAGGGCTCGAATGTAAAGGGCTCAACCTCTTTTATGAGTCAATGTTCGCATCAATACGATTTTGTTCGCACATCGTTTTAATGACGTTTCGTTGATACTGATGAATTCTGCGTATATGTCTTCTTCGGATTCGTGGCATTATTGTTGTTACAAATAAGTTAGGAAAAAACTTCAACGTTACACGTAAAAAATGTGATTTAGGTCAAGTTATAGGTAAATTAAGTTCATGGGGCATCATTACTGCAACCACAGAACTAAATCACTAATTACAAAAAGAACTGGTGATATATTGTTTAATGTTTACATCATGGTCAACACTTCACAGTTGACACAAATTAAAATAGTTTTGCGAAAAATTTATATTTTCATTTTTAGATCATAAACACTTCACATTAACATTCACCATCACCACCAAGGAAATTGCTTATTCAATCGAGTTCCTCGGGGTTTCTTTATATAAATTACTAGTTAAAATAATTGTTCTTGGGATCATAGTAAAATAAATAAACCAAAACAAATATTTATTTGAAAATTGACAGTAAATTTGTTTATAAACACACATGATTTTAAACAAGTTGTTTAAATAGTTACCGGTATTCATTCATTCATTCTTCTTATTATATAATTATATATGTTTTCAAAAAAACTACTTTTCTTTCTTAGGTTTTACATTATTATGATAAAACTTTCTGTAATTAAGTATCTAAGACTAAATATATCCTGTCTTAATCTTGAGTCGAACTGGGCAATATGGTTTTCTAAATCTACTCTAACTATCGGAAGAAATACCGTGCAATAATACTGCGGCTGGCGGTAGTTTTGACGCCGCTTGAAAGCGGTTTTTTTTCTGCTTTGTCATCACAGTGGCGAATGCAATTAAATGGAAGCGTACTCATTTGGCGGATCTTTTACTGCCGCCATGGTCAGAGGGCAAGACACTCTAAACACTGTACCATGTTGATGACGTCAGGAGTTCTGTGATCAGCATATGACAAAATGCATTTGGTAAACACCCACATTCGTCTCTCAAAATTAAAATGGTACCATGATTGGCGATATTTTTTCCGTGGCGTTTGTTTTACCGCCACATGTGTACAAACGCCGATTTCGTCGGTGGCGGCAGAAAAATTATCGGGCGATAAAAAAACGCCGTGTGTGTCTCCGGCCTAAATGTTTAAAGTTTGCTTCAAGATTATATTCATTGGTTTCAATTCCATTCAAAACATCTGGCTTTGCTGAAAATCTTTGTTTATTCCACTCAGCTGCTTTGTTTCAAATTTATATTCCCATGTTAAATCTTATGGACAAATATGAAACTTTAAGGGCGTCTAGGGCTCTTCCCTTTGGTCTAAACTTCATAAATTTTATTTCCTGCAAAACTTCACGCCAAGCTCGTTCAAAGACACCTAAATTATTGAAATCGGCCCTGTAGTTTTGGAGGAGTAATGATCACAAAAAAACCCCTAGCGTATTAAATAAGTATATATAGAATATAGATATTTTCACTAAATAGTCCAGTCATTTTAGAAGAAAAAAAGGTTTAAAAAAATTGTAAACCAACCATATATTACCTTTTAAATCTCATCACATTTTCGAAATTGAAACTTATGCTCAAGCCGCCATCGGAGTTCACTATAATCCTCGGGGCCCCTGGCAACCGGGGCCTGAGCAAACTGTCCCCGTTGCCCTCCCCCTCGTGGCGGCCCTGGCTCCAACAAGACCTCCTGAATTGAATGGATAGAGGTCTTTGGCTGGTGACTCCTGTAGCCAACACCAGAGTGACTGAAGCCTTACTCCTACAGTCAGGTCTCATTCTATGACTGGGCACAATGGGAATTTGGCCACATGCTCAGGGCTCACTATACAGGAGTCAAGAGAAAACAAATAAACTACCCTGACTGAAGCGATGTCATTGTTATATGAGAGAGCGTACTCCTGTAACGTGCAATATACCATCACAAATCTGCCCTCCCCTCCCTCCCCCTGATTCAGGTACTTTCTGATATACTGAACTCTGTTCCTGTTTATGCTCAATAGAGCTCAATAATTGTGATAAGATTTTGATTTTTGACAATCTTTATCATATCATATACTTCATATACTTTTGTGAAATTTGCTACATAGTAGAATCTCACACTCGACTCCCACTAAGGTGTCGAGTTTTTTCTACAAGTTTTTTCGACAATTTGTTTTTTTTGACATACCTTAGTTTTTTCTACAAGTACCTAATGTTTAGCATGAAGGATAGTATATTTTGAAAACTACTTCCATTATTACTTCATTAATTTATGTTTAATTACACCTTTATTAAGTCCATACATAACCACCACCTTCAAACTTTAAGTATAAACCAGTATTCAATTCCTGACTTTTCTAGGGGTTTACTTCATCCCTCACTATGTATTCTAAAACACTTGAAGCTCCCCAAAACCGACCCGAGGTCTAAGTCCATGATGCATCGAGTTTTTGAGACTCAACGGGGATGTTTTTAAAAAAAGTAAATTATAAAAGTATTTATGAGGTTTTACAACTATTGTGATAGTATTTATTTTATTCACTTACTGTATTAGACGAAGGTCTTCTGTTCCTGGCAGTCCGATGCCAGAAAACTTCTGCTGCAGAAAACCACACAAGCTTTGGCTTGTAGACCTCCCAAGCACCACCACTTTTCGCTGATTTTTTAATTTTACTCGTTTCTTTCCTATATGTGTCCCTCAAACTCTTAACTTTTTTCTTGATCGAGTCTACGGTGCAAGGCATTCCAGAATCGTTAAGAATGTCCACTAATTGTTTGTACGCATTTTCTTTCAATGGCTTGTTTGTGAAATCTTTAGAAGAAACGTCCCAAAGGCATTCAAAGTTTTGAAAAATATTGAGGAAGTTTATTATTTCCCTCCCTGACCACTTCAATTCAGCCATTTAACCGCAGAAACTAACAAAATATGTGAGGGGAACTAATCAGTTTTATTCCGTTGTATATTTAATTTACACGTTAATGTTGATTCTTTTTTAAGAAAATCATATGTTGGTTATTTTGCTGGTGAAACACCTGTTTGCCAGTTGCACATCAGGCCTGTTTCCATCTTTTCTGAAGTCTTCTTGAATTCCCCTGGAAATACAATTGAAATAAGTTATCAGAAATAACACTTAACCATTTGCGATCGCACTGGATATTTACCGCTATTCTTTAGCGATCGTGCGGCTAGCTTTACTGGCCACCACCATTAGCGCAACAGTTATCATAAGCGATTTTTTTCACAACAGTTATCATATGTGATCCATGAAATCCAACATACAATAACATAATCCAACATACAATAACATGAAATCCAACATACAATAACATGAAATCGAATGTAAGCTCCGGTGTCCAGCAGGACTGGCCAACAAGTGCCAATGACATATGTTTTTTTTCTTTTATAAATTTGGCATGATGCCTGTAGAGTGCTGTAACTTAGTGAGGAGTTATTTAACTAATGAACAGGCTTGTGACATTGAATCATAAAAATCTCCTACGATAACATTGCAAGTTTAAACGGTAATCAAGAAATAACATATTTTGTGGAAAAAAACATACATGCCTGTAGAGAAAATTGTTACAGCAACTGTCTAACTTTTACCCAAATAAATAGCAAATTTTTAAAATTAGAAAGTACTTGACACACGGGAAGTAACGTCTTCAATATGTCATGTCAGCAAAGCCCATGAATTGTTGAGCGTAAAAAATCTTGTCCGAAGAGGTCTTTAGGTGTTCGTATGACCAAATGCATTTAATTAATTTTTCCTTGATCTGCGGCATTTTGGGCGTCAACTTGGGAACACAGAAGCGGCGGTGTGGTGCATGCGTGCAGAAGACACAACAAGGAGGGAGTGTAGTGAGGGAGCGTCACTCTCAACCTGCCCCACCACACCGGCCACCAGACTCTGTCGATGCTTGGGGCGACATGATTCGGAGATGGACAGGGACGGAAAGGCCCGGTCTGGTCTAATGCACCGTGCCTCATATGACTGAGTGTACTTTGACATTTGTCACTTGGCCGGTCCAGAACCAAACCGGTCCCGTCCCCTGTAAGTGCGCGCCCTGCTTTAGGCCAAAGTGCTTTTGCAGCTCTGTAGCTTTGAAGGATCAGGAGATATAATCCTCCTAAGCAAAGCCGTAGCCAGAAAATTTTTCTAAATGTTTACATTGCAGGATTGTCTAAATGTTTGACATTGATGTGGAATGTGTAGGTTTTTAGGTAGAAATTTTAAAAAGATAAAAGAAAGAGGTCGGTAGGCCATGGCATTCTTGGATTTTATGACATGAGCCCAACACTAACAATGTAAAAATTAAAAAAAATCAAAATCGCCTGACCTTGTATGGCAACCCCATATTTTCTGATACATGGTACTAGACAGACCATTTTGAAAAACACAACAGACATGTATTTAGGCTGATTATCTACACCGTGACAATCAGCTGTTATGAGAAAGCCGTTAAGAGTTAGTTTGATGTAAACTCAAAGTTGAAAGATACTAATACATGGGATTGCGGCGAGCACTACGGTAGACTCCCTCTTATCCCGGACACTTCGGGACCATGACCTGTCTGGATAACATGGTTTCCATTTAAACCGGACAATCCCAAATACTTGTCTACAATAGTGTATAAGCAAATAATAAGGGTAATTATTAAGAAAATAGTAGAAACAACAATAAAAACTATTTGGGGGATAATTACTGTGAACACACAACACCAGAAATTGTGTAAGGCTTTTGTCTCATTAACAAACAACCATTTCAATTTCTAATGGGTGCAAGGTATATTTCTCAAATCTGTCCCACAATACTCATCAATAAATCCATTTCCTACCAATCGAGTCCAATTGAACCGACGTATTGATAAAAATTGTTCAGTTAATGAGGTGTTATTCTGCGGCGTGTAGTCCGGTTAAGAGAGAGTCTCCTGTACTACCAGCTGGTGCTAAACTGCTGAAATCAGCACTGGCAACCGGTCTTGTAAAAACGAATCTTAGAGCCTCAATTAGACTAGGCTGGTCAACAGCACTCACAATCAGCTTTTAGCAGAGGCTAATAGTAGCATAGACAGAAACACCATGCTTTAGCATTCATGTCAGTGGTGAATTTTTTAAATTCACACCAAGCTGGGAGTAATGGCCTCCTCACAACAGTTGAATGTCAGCGCTGACAACTAGCCTTGTTCAAGCAAGACCTAAAACCCACTTACACTAAGCTGGTTGCCAGCGTCAACGTTCAGTTGTTGTGTGGAAGCTGCGACAGTCAGCTTGGTGTGACCACAAAATTCACCGCTGACATAGATATTAACTATATGCCAAGTGCTACTGGCAGTCGCTGCTAAACAGCTGATCATCAGCGCTGGCAACAAGCACATGTAAACGGACCTTAAAGGCCACCTTAAGGCCTGCTACACATTGAAGCGAGGTGAGGGATGTGTTTTCAGCGGCATGATTTGCCTGCCACAGATTGGCGCGAGGCGGGGGATGTGCCCGATGAGGGCTCCGGCGCATATTGATGTAGGCTAGACGTTTGATTTTTGCATAAAAAGTCGTATTTATGTAAATTGTCGTGTAAAAATAAATTTTATTTTCAGTTCACATAATATGAACTTTGATAGAACATTCTATTAAATGTTTTTAAAAACAAATAAACCTTTTTTCATATTGTTCTTGGGTTTTATAAATAGAAATTACATGGTTTTGTTTTTAAACGCATTTAACTTAATTATCTCACTTTATTTATTTAACAACTGTTTAAATGAATTTTAAATTTATAAATACAGAAAGATAAAATGAATTTTAATGTTTTAAAAAGGCACTTTGATATTTTATGCATACTAAGTGTATATACAACAACTTTAAATAACTAAATTTCCCAATTTCTAAAATAATTTAAGTCCCAGCCTAATTTTTAAGCATAAATGGAACACTAACGATTTTTTTTAAATTTAAAAACATTATTTTTAGAAAGCACCTAGTTATATGGGGGACCAAATTTAACGAATCTCTTCTTCGCATACTATCAATTTAATACAATACAATTTGTCAGGCAGTCCTACCACCCTTGATTTGCGATTCATATGTGTACTTGTTCACTCGCCTTTGTCTGAGCAAGGAACGAGGAAATCTGTACGTCGACCCAACCAGGCCCAAGCAATCCGCTGCCGCCTCGCCCTCGTCTCCCCTCAATGTGTGCTGCTCCATTTTGTTCAATGTAACACAAAAATGCCTCTTCCTCGCCTTGGTCTCACTTCGTTCTCGCCTTGCTTCAATGTGTGGCGGGCCTCAAAAGACCTTCAAAAGTCCAATTAGAAAAGGCTGGTTGACAGCACTGATAATCAACTGTTTAGCAGTGGCTGGCAGTAGTGCTGGCAGAAGCAAGACGTGTGTTTTTATTTATGTCAGTGGTTGTGTTCACATCAAGGTGACGGTGGCAGCTTCCTAGAGCTGGCAACCTCCCAAGTGCAAATGTATCGTCTTAAACCTATATACATACCGTTTAGTCTAGGCTGGTCGTTGGCAGTGACAATCAACTGTATAGCAGCGGCTGACATTAGCACTGGCAGTAACATCTCGAAGGCCTGTTTACACTTAGCTGGTTACCAACCCTAATGATCATCTGTTGTAAGGAAATTGCTAAGATTCTGTAAGCTTGATGTGAACACAAAATTCACCGCTGGCATGGTGTCTCTACAAGTGCTACTGCCAGCCGCTGCTACACAGCTGATCATCAGCACCAACCACCAGCCTAATGTAAACGGGCCTTTAGTTTCTATGATAGTGGCAGTGGTGACTTGGTTGTTACTCCTAACTACTAGCGGCCTCCTTAACCATGTTATTGTAATGTAATGTAATGTAATTTCAGGGCTGGCAATCAGCCTGGGCTAAAAAAGCACTTAAGTTTTTACGTGCTTACGTGCTCCCGTTGACCCAGCAGTAGTAGGGCATGGGATATGTCAGGATATATATTAATCAGGATATACATTAATAACTTCATTTAAGTTGTTGCAAAAAGGTTAATTAATTGACTTTAAGTTACAAAAAGTTTATCCACCTCATACACAGATTTTTCAATTAAAAATGTTACTAATCTATTGTTAAAACTATTGAGGTTTGAACTATTGACAATATTGGGTGGAAGCAACTGCAAAAACTTATTACTATATAAAAAGGCTGCTTAAACAAACTAGTATTATGAAAGATGGCAAAACGTCATTTAAATCAAGTGTTGTATGCAAGGTCACGGATTTCAGGCTGTCCATAGACCCTAGCATTCAACAAGTTGGTTCCACACTGGTTGGAATATCCTGTATGTACCGTGTTATCAAATTAACCATAGATCTCCATAGATTTTATACCTAAATATATATCTCTGACAGCATAATGTGAGTAAGCAAGTGTAACTAATTTGAATTAAATGAGTAATTTTTAAAATAAGCATTGAGTGAGATGTGAACTTACATAAATAATTGTGTTACACGTAGAATCATAATATGTAGTTTCCAATTCAACAGCTGCTTAGCTCGGATATAAGTCAGGGTTTGTAGAAGACTCGTGCAGGGCCTACACAGATGCAACAAGTAAGTTACCAGGTTTTCCGAATAAACATATTATTGTATTCTCAGAATTACCAAGGCATGAGAGTGTAGATTATATTAAAAAATAATAATTTTCGACCAAACAGAACACTTATTAGGCCTAAAAGGGTATAGTCAAGGAATTAAGTAAAACTTAAGTGTACAAAAAAAGCTGTGTACAGTAACTCGAGGATCAAGATACATAATGTTTCAAGACTCACATTAAAACAAAGTACCTACTCTAAAGATTTGACAAATCAAATCTTTCCTACGAGAATCGTCAGTACAATAACGTCCATTTCTTGCCAATCAAGTCCAGGGCCGGCGACAGGGGGGGGCAGGGGGGCAAATGTATTGGGGCCCGGGCTCGCAATGGGCCCGGAAACGGCTAAAAAAGGGTCCAAAAGCACAGAAACCAAGTAAAAAAAAGGTCGCAAGGTCACAGGGCCCGGGATTGTAGATTGCACAGGGCCCCAAAAATCCTGTCGCCGGACCTGATCAAGTCCAATTGAACGACGTACCAATCATCCAGTTAAAGGGATGTATTGTTAGTGTAGTCCGGTTAAAAGGTGTCCGGATAAGAGGGAGCCTACTGTACTACCAGTCCCTGCAAAATCAACTCTTAAATAAGTTAGTGATGATCACACCACATAACTTTTATTTTAACATTTGTTTTAAAGTTTGGTGCTGGAACTCATGCCTAGTTAACTTTGTTTGGACCCTTACATTAAGTTTAAATATTAACATAATTCTGAAACACAGGATATAAAATTTGAGACTACATTAAGGAATAAATGCTGGATTGGGAACAAAATGCAGATGTAGTGCTTTCATATAAGTCAATAGGCTACCTAATGGAGTTCAGATAGTGGTCTAAAACTTCTGTAAATGGAATCATTGCAGTTCCTCAAAAAGCTCTTACTCTGGCCCTGGGCTTTAATTTAAAATGGATAGCCAAACAAAATATATGCCTTAAAATAAACCCACAAACAAAATGTAAGTGATGGAAAATCCTTTTATTGCTAACAAATATTTATTATAGTACAAAGAATATGTTTTTCTGTTATTTTTAGCGAATTTCCCCTATAGGGAAGAAGCTGTTACCGTAGGTCTCATGGTAAGACCTAAGCCTAAAACCATCATAACTTTTCTTTTTGAGGTCCTCAGATGCCAAAAACACCATTCGTTCACTTTCATAAATATATATATATATATATCTATATATCTATATATATATCTATATATCTATATATATATCTATATATATATCTATATATATATCTATATATATATCTATATATATATATGTGTGTCTTTAAGCACGATAACTTGCGCAAAAATGGTCCAATCGGAATGAAATTTGGCATAGACGTGTAAAGTAGTAATTATTCGGACGAGTTCGTAAACCAGCCCGATCGGACCACCGGAAGGGGGGGTTAAGGGGGGTAAACCTTCCCAAAAATGGGTTTTTTGAGATTTTTACATAGAAAAATAAAATTTTTCGAATTTTTATTGGCACCATTGAATTCAGCCCAAAAAAACAAACAATTTAGTATTTTGAATCATGGCTCTATGTCCATTGGTTGCCGAGATATTGAAAGTGGTAAACACAGTACGTTGTCCCAATGTTAACCTTATGGGAAATAAGTAAAATTCTATATCTCGCTTATTTCTCGACATATCTTGATAAAACTTGGTAAATGGCTTCTTCTAGTTCAGATCTACTAAAAAATGAATTAAAACCACCTAGTTTTAATATACCTGTAGCAGCAAACCTGCATACTCATTCCCCATGTTATTCTAATGGAGCTTACAAAAACATGTCAAATCTCGCTATGTTTGATCGAAATATGTTGTTTTGCACTTGAAATTCGCTGAGTATGCAGGTCTGCTGCAACGGGGGTATTTTAATGTTATTGAAAATCAATGTTACACTGAGAATAATTTGTATTTCATGCATATATGACTAATTTTGTATTAGAAATGGTGTTGGTTGGGATTTTTTTAGCTTCAATAGTTTTATTTAATTTCTAGTTAATTTAAGCCACATAAGTGCTCAGGACCACTCAATAATATAAATAAGCTGCTGATTATCTAACAGAAATAAATTATTGATATTGTAAGAACAGATTACCATAGCCTACTGATGTGGAATAAAATACTCAAGTTTGACTAGCCTAACCAAATCAAGGTCAAAGGTCCAAGTCAAAGCAAGGACCAAAGTATACCAGAGAAGCTAGAGATCAAAGATTCAAAGCTCTACCGCTCCAATCTTCGGTAGTCTCCCGTCAATCTTCGGACTTCGGTTCGGTTTCCACAATGATAAACAACGAGAGAACCGTCATCAAATGTCAGCTGTTGATACTACGCAGTTCATAGACCGACCAAACACCTGAATAAGTGGTGCCAACTGCAACAAGACCGTGATGAATTTGTGTATCTATAACTTTTAACTATCAAAAAGTTATCAAATGCAATGATATCTCTCAATTTTGTCAAAGCATAACATTATTTATCAATCAAGTCTAAAAAAATTGACATTAATTTGATGCAATATTTGAACGTTACATATAACTGATGAGTTGTTGTTCACTGCCATTATGATACAACTAGTAATATTTGTTCTTATTCACCGATAGAGAGGAGTTTGTTGTTTCCAAGTTATTATTTTTATAGTTTTACTGATAGTATTTATTATTTTACTATTAATAGTTATATTTTATACAAACAAACGATTAGATAATCTAAATGTAAATAAGTTATTCATTTAACCCACCCTGGAGCCAACGTGGGATTAGTCCATCCCCAGAGGGCGCTACCTCATAGCACCTTGGGAAGAGGCACTCAGTAGCACAGGTCTAGCAGTTTTGTGTTACAAAATAAATTAATTAATCCAGATGGTGAGTTGTATGTTGGAATCACTTTTTTCATTTATATCAGTACAGTGGTATTTATAGTAATCTAAGGGATACTACAAACTAAACTAAACATAACTTCAGTTTTATAAGCCTTTTCTAAAATTATTTCTGCTTTAAGTTATAACTAACTTTTGCTCTTGCTATTTACTATCAATTTTTCTATTCAGAATCATTTAAATCCCTATTAACTTAAAATAGGTGTGTCAGTAACACCTGTTGAGTTAATAGTGGATGAGTTGTGTGGTATCTGAGCCTCAATAATAAATCTTAGCCTTAGTGGTTCTTACAACAAGGAAAATCGCATCAGCATCTCATATCGCATTAATTTACCAATACAACAGTCTTGAAAACCAGTTTATTAAATTATCTGCATCCCTAATAAAGAGAGGGTTCATAGGAGGTTCCACAATTCAGTAGGTTGCCCTGATTTGGTACAAAACTAATGTAATTGCTACTGTATTTGAATGCATATCATGCTCTCTTCACAATCGCTTACAACAGGATTATGTTGATGTGATCAGAGTTTAGTTGTGGTTTTAGGGAGAGTGTTAGGGATAACTTGTTATTGAGGAAAGCTTGCTGATTTCTTTGTCAAGTCAAGTTGAGCTAAATACTATTGAAGTTGGCAATTCAGCGGAATGGCTAAATGCCAGAAAGTTTTGGTTGGCACAGTAGGTACTTCTGTTTTCAGAAGAGTTCAGAAAACCTCAGGTCTGTAACCGGAGGTCAGTGTACTACCTCTCATCAAACAAATTAACCTGATTCAATTATTTCTTCTTCTGAAGTTGTCCTTTTTCAGAACTAAAACCAAGAAATAATATATTGATTCTCAAGTAAGTAAGGGTCATAGGCTAACAGTCAACAAACCAACTGAAATTATCACCTCTGTAACCTTCTTTTTGGATGTAATCCACATTCATTAAATATTACATTGTCATGGCGATTTTTAAATTATCCTACTTGACCCACATAGTTTTTATGTTTAGCGACCTATATATTGAGTTAATATAACCTCATATAAAGTTAAGTTGGTCAATAGATAACATAATAATTTTCTGTATCAGATAGCCTACCTACCTCACAGGACTTCTGAGAAGTGGGTACTTAATGAATTAAGGTTATGTTGCATAAAGGTAACTCAAGAAAAAAAGAAAATATTGATTAGGCCTAACCTAACTGTTACTGGACTAGAAATGTGAAAGAAAGCATTAAACCATACATAACAGTTCAAAGTAACATATGATTAAAGTAAGGAATTTAGTTAAGTTTGTGCTTGAAATTGCATCTCACTTTTTGGGAATTGATTTTGTCCTGAAAATTTAAAGGTTAAGTTTGTCTGAATCTGTTTTTTAGTGATTAGGCACATTTTATTTTTGATAACTCGACAAGTAAATTAGGTTTTTATAAATGTTAGAACTTTTTATGGTGGTTGAATAAATTTTTTCCCCTTATAATAGTTTTGTTTGTGGTACTGTGTGGGATTTCACTTGTTGGTAAATGTGCATTTCACTGATACTCAATATGTTATTTAATTAAGTTAAATAAAAATTACATTTAAGTTTAAAGATAGGCCTATCTCTTTTATTAATTCTAGTTGATTAGACTTTTTTCAGGAACATATCAGTTTAACTTACCTAAGATTAACCCAGGGGTTAATTCCAGCTGGAGCAAGCCCCGGAACTTTTTAGGACATAGGAGCACACAGGAGCGCAGCGACGGTACTTCTCAATTCACCGGTGTGGCTCCGGGCCTTTTTTTCTGACCACATCGTTTATTAATGCTGTTTGTAAAACGATTTTTTTAAAGTGTACAGTACAATTCTTTTCAATTTGGGAGTGAGGTATACCTTAGTCAACTTTACAACTCTATTTCCTTGTACATGCACGGTAATATACGGTAGTTTTTTTAACCTATGTTCTGGATACTGTTCACTTAATAAAACTCGAGATCGGCTTTAGCGAGTGATGTGGGGTGTTCACTATCGTCAAACAAGGGTGAATCCAATCCAGGCCAACATGAGCGTGTACTAGGGGCGTTCGGCATTACTCGTTACATTATTGTTGTAACACCTTATGGGGAAAACATAGTTTGTCAAATATTTGGTCTAGTCAGATGCGCCCTTGTTCGACGATAGTAAATCCCCAACATGAGTTGTGAGTGGCGCTAACTCATGTAGCGCTGGAGATCACAACCTATACGGTTACTATGGTGCAAGTACACTCTAGCCGTGGAAAGGCAAAACCTAGCTAGCGCGAAAGTTAACATGGCCTAATCAGCACACAGTTGTCATAAACGTTAAAAAGTACCAAATTTAATTGAAATTTACTACGATTTTCCGGGATAGGACCCCCGTACCCCCTGTCCTGTTGGCGGGTATTCCATACTTCCTGGCCCCCGGTGCCATAGCTCTGTTAATTTTCATTTAGAAATTAAGCCCAGGATTATCCAGACCCGAATTATCTAGATCCTGGGTCATGGACTATCTGGCGAGGTTGAGAAATGTAGGTTCTGTGAAAATGTGGGATTTCTAATGAGTAAAAAGGCATCTCATTCACTCTACTTGCCTGTCAGTATCAAAACTACAAATTCTTCTCATCCACTCAACACTCATCCTTCATCTATGTTCTGTTTGAACCAATCAGCCAATTCTATGTTCTGGACTTATTTGATGTCGAACAAATAACAGCATCACCTTAATAACTGCAAATTAATGTATCACCTTACCTTAATAAATTGGTAATTACTTTTACATGAAACTATATGATCATTAACATGAGTTCAGCCTATGATTATTAACTTAATATGCATATCATTCTTATACAAACCTCAACCTATAAGCTCTTATTTACCCTGCGAAATTCTTTCTTATGCTTGGTCGTTATATCCTCATTTTTGGAGTCGAAGTACCGACTCACTTTTACAAAACCTTCATATAGGCTGCCAGAACTATTAAGAATTTATAAGTCTACGAATTTATCTTATCTTATTACGGTAACACTGAGCCTTGCCCAACTTATCAAAGCAAACTGGATGTACCATTATTTAAGCCATTTTATGATTCTGAGTTCAGAGTTATTGATATTGTTGGTTCAAATGAGTTCAGACAAGCTGGTTGGTGTAGTGGTTATAGTGCCCGCCTACAAACTTGTAGGTTGCCGGATCGATCCCGAGAAAAGTTAGTAGCTTTTTGAAGGGTTGTTTCTGGAGCCAGCTGCTATTGGTTGTTGGGCTATTAATAAACAGTCCTGTCTAAGGAACGTGCCAACCTTAGTCAGTAACAAGGCTACAAGATCGCGCCACTATCATCATGATCATCACACTCATCCTTCACTCATATTCAGGGTAACGCCCTCCATGAGGTAGGCCTACCTGTCTCAAAAAGAATGATTATTCAAACACGAACATAGAACTCATCAAGCTATATTCTGGAAAAAAAATTGGAAAATCCATATGAGCCTGAAGTAAGTGGAACTTGAGAATGAGGGCTTGATCCTGAAGGTATTTGAAAAAGTTTTGATTTTGATTTTTGCAGATATTTGCCATCACTGATTCGTAAAAAGAAGTTTCACAACGTTTTGGGATCTGTAATCTGATCCTGAAACTTTGTAAAACTTGTTTTTGCTTATCAGTGACGGCAAATGTCCGCAAAAATCTAAATCCAAATATAAAATCACTATCACCAAACAATGAATTTCTAACAAAGAACTGGAAAAAGTAATATAATTCTATAGGCTGTACATTGGTGACCGTTTAACATCTAAAGTTTCATAAAATGATTCTCTTATTTCACCGTGAGCAAACAAAAGGTTAACAGCATGATAACTATTCTGTAAGTTAAATATATTTTAGACTGGTACTTCTTGGTATTATACGGAAGCCGCCCTTATACAACACGCTGTGGCGGTTTTGTTAGGTTAGGCTATCATAAATATGTACGAAATACTTTCCTTGTTTCGTTACGAATCGAACCATACCAGATGAATCATACTTTCGCCCCCCAAGTCCCCTCCAAGAATGCCAAGGTCAGGTTGTTGACCTTGGCATATCCTGCATCACTTGCTTACAGGATTTAGTGGGGGAAAGTATGACTTATCGAGTATCGTTTGATTCGTAACAAAACGAGAAAAGTCTTAGTAACATATTTATGATAACCTAACCTAACATAACCGTTGCAGCGCGCTGTCTAAGGGTGGCAATTGGGTGCGGCCGCTAGCGGTGACGCTAGCGGCTGGGCGGTGACGCTTTCAACTCAGTCCTTGCTGACATTGCCTTCTGGGAGGCAGAACTCAAAGATCACTCACCATGATTATGTCAGATTTGGATAGTAAGTCAATTTAAGTATGCTCTTTCCAATTAAGTAGTTATTTTTAGCATCCAGTTTAAAAAATCTCTCAAAAATAGTGGCCTCTTTATAATACCAAAGTACCTTTGGACCTATCATCCTTACCTTTCTTGGATATGATTTTTTTATTATGTGGTTATTTTTAGGTTAAGTCATAAATTAAACTAACCCCACCTTTCTTCTTTTTTTTACAAGTCTAAGTTAACTTACATCTTTTTAAGTATTATCTAAAATAACGTTTGGTGACATTGGCCCAAAGAAGAAAAAAAGGAAGACTGAGCATGGCCGTTTGCAGTAATAAGGCTGCGGCCTTCGAATGGCATTGCCCCTTTGCAAGGGTTTTTTGCATGGTAAAAAACCTTAGAGAGCCAGATGAATTTAAGATAACAAAAGATAATACTATATGGAGAGTATGGATTAACAAATCAGCTGAACCCGTAGACACATTGTTGTCATTTATTAGCTTCGTGGACTTGTTACTGGAGATTGCTATTTTGATAGGCATTACCAAACAATGGTAATAATGGAACATCTTGAGCTTTGACCAACTCCATTGGACAAGTGAGAAAAACTAATCATCTGGAACAAATCATCAGTATGTAATCGGCTATTATGACGTTGCTTATCAGCTGTGGCGTTCCTCAGATTTCATCTCCAACTGTTAGAAGAGCCGACAGTTTTTAGGCATGTTCCTTGCCAAGTGTACGAGTAATACATAATAGAGTAAAGTTCATACAAAATTGCTTGTCTAATTTACTGTTGTTTTTTTCAGGTCTTAGACAGTGAAATGTGCTCTAACACAATGTACTGACGAACCATTACTTGGTAATCTTTTTATGTACAACTTTTAACTCTATTTACTCATTTCTATCCCTTACTTGAGACTCCCTCCACCTATATAATAAGTATTCCTAATTGTATGTATGCAAATTGGTTAAAAAATAATCAACTATACAACTTTTAAAGGCAATTACATGTGTTTGATATACAAATTTCCCCTTCGCCTTATAAAAAATATCATGTTACCATCAGTAATCATAGATCTTCATTAAGATGAGTTATTTATTTAAATTTTGACAGCCTAAATTAAGTGAATTTGGTTAAGTTGAGCTTGTTCTTTGTAAAAGTTATTCACTTTTGATCGTCAGGGACACAGGCGGATTTTGAAATTTTTTTACCCCTGAGCTACCTTGTGCCATACCGTTCATTATTGCTAGTTTTTAATTGCTACATAAACCTAAATTATAAAAAATCTTTAACTTATTTGAAAACACTTCGTTTTGTTACATCTTTGGAAATTCAGAGCTTTGCGATAAGTTCAATACCGATTTATACGGTTATTATCCCTAGACTGAGCTCTTATATCCTAAATTATGATATGAAATTTGGCCAAAATGCCCATAACCGAGTTTTTCGGTTTTGGTTTACATCTAGGAGAGTGGCTGTGATTATAGTCAGCATTTTGGTAAGGCAAACTAAACCAAACCTAACCGAACTCAATGTGACATCATCCAACTCAAGTTATTACAACATTACCCTCCAGTTAACACAGACAGCTCATATATTGCTCAAAATGTAACTCTACAAGTTGAATCCATCTGGTTTCATTCAAACTACAAATTCTATATAATTAAATTGTATTTTTGTGGACATTACCCTGATTGTTTGGTCAGTGATCGGTAAACAGTGATGGCAAAATCTGTGAAAATTCAACTCATCAAAAAACTCATCACCAACAATGAATTTCAAATGAAGGCTGATATCTCTATCGTCCGCAATGCCTGAACCAATGTTCGATGTGTCGAAAATAAAGCCCTATAAGCTATTATTTTCAAACATTAGTATTATTACAAAACAATATTTTTTGGTCCATAAAATTGTTAGTCATTCAAACTTTTTACTTTGACCTATATCTAAATATCATGAAATGAGGCTACTGTTTTCGAGAAATTTGTGCGCGGCAACTTTTATATGGGTTCAGAACTGCAACCGCTGTTCTCTGGTTTCTTAGACTGTAGAATACACACAGATGCCCGTATTTGACTTCAATTCATCTCCACTGCACTTGAAACGTCTCCTAAGCAGCGAGCTTTCAGAGTAGTCAAATCTCAGTTTTGACTGCTCTGAAAGCAGTCTATAGATGTGCACATACCATATATTATGTAATATGTTACCTTCAAAACCCCGTATACAAAATTCCATAAGACAAGCATGCTGCATTTTAGGTGCACAAACACAGTGCATCCATTATGCGTCTTGGAAACCGTAGCCTAAAAAGCAAGCATCAGGGCAGTGTAAATCATTGCACTTGTCATCTATCATTATCAAATAAGTCAAGGTAAGTCTAGTATATCAGTAGCAGTGCAATAAGTATGGGGATTCAGGGCAGAGATTTTGTTGGTTTGAAGCCCTATGCCACCACCAAGTTTTATGATATAGTAGGCAGTAACAATAACTGCCGAACTAACAATAACTGTAATATTATTACAGTAGAGTCCTGCAAACTCAGACTAATGTGGACTGAACGGTGTCCGAGTTTGTAATAGGTCTGGGTTATCTGGAAAGGAGTAAAAATAAGAAAAAGTATGAATAGTTGACGTTATTTAAAAAAAAAAATTCTATTGCATAATACATAATACAGAAATTTAAAACTCAAAGCTATTCTGTTAAACAAACTGAAAGAAAAATAAACATGTTTTGTATCCCATCACATCAGGCTGGCCGATGCCATGGCGCTTAGCGCCTTGAATCCCAGTACACTTTATTGCTCTGGTAGACTTTATGAGCTATTCGGAATTCCGGGTAATCAAAGTCTAGATTTGCGGGACTATTCCGTAGATCCCTTTGTACTTTACCAGATAACTCCTTGCTCTGTTTGACATCATCCATTAAGGCCTAAAACTTATGTGGATGAGGCAAATACTTTTTTTTACGAGAAAACCAACTTTTTTTATTAAAAAGAGACTTCATCCAACTTTGTTACCAAGTTCTCAATCCAAAGCACTATAATACTAAGTAGAACAGGCTTGGATAATCAGATGTTCATAAAAAAATTAAATGGTTGGGTTGTAATACAGTAAGAACCTCATGACTACCATTGTACATTTAACTTATAGCACAATGGTTGGTCTGTTTCTTGTTTTTTATGAATTCAACCCATGATCAGGTGCAATGATGTAGACACGCCATCAGCCACATGCAGAAGTTGCCTCCAGCATCAACAAAATAATTAAAAAATCCGGAAACAAAATAGATTGAATTGTTTGATACAAATACTATACAGAATCAATTCTTAATGGCAGCACAGTCGGGCGCATATGGGAGACAAACGTGCATTGAGCTATTCTATTAACCTTAAGTACTGGCGCAGGGTGTTTTAAGACCCCAGGCCGGGAAATTTCGCTCTGGTAGCTGAAATAAGTTAGCAGCAATGCTGTGCCTCCTAGTGCCTTCAAGTTACATATCCCCCTCCCCTCTCAGTCCAGGTTTTGTCAATTCATCACATACTGTTGTCGTTGAAACTTGCCCAGAGGTGCACCTAGACCCAGTGGTTGTGTTTTTAGTACAGCGGTGATTCTTACATGTTAATATTACAGTATTAAAAATTAAAGTTAAGCTTGTTTTTTTCATTTTTAGTAGTTTTCAAACATGAATAATAACAATCCGATGTTTGCGAGCTACGTGAAATCTGTTTGCCAAGATTGCCTGGAATCCCAAGATGATTCGGAGTAATAGAACTTGAGACCCTAAAATGTGTTAATTGTAACCAAAAATGTTTAGGGTCAATTGCATTTGCTAAGATGTTATTAACTTTCTTGAAAATAAAAATTGAAAAACATATTTACAGTGTGTGTTTTGTTTTCTTACCATAAGTTACTATATTTAAAAAAAGTTTTAGTTGTGTAAGTTTAAGTCCAAAAAATAAGCAATCTACTGTCATTATAACAGTATCAATAATTTTTCCCATGTTTTATTGCTAATTCTCAATATTGTAAGGTATAAAAAATGATAAATTGCAATTTAATTGTTTCATAAAAATTGAAAAGGAACCTTATAATGTATTTTAACTAAAAAATTCAAATGTTAAAATTGCTATTGTTTTAAATTAAGTTTGTATACCGCTACTTGTAAGTGACATAGGTAACAGTTAAAGAGTTTAACATTCCAACCTATAAGGAAACCCAAAGCCATTACAAAAAAATGAGTTTAAAAATATTTTTATAAAAATTTTAAAATAGGGGTCCTGCAGACCCCTGCACCAGTACTTATGAGTTAAGATCACCACACATTGGCTACCTCCACACATTGGCAAAAATCAGCAAGGGTGTATCAAGATCAGATTGCTTATTAAGCAAGCTTTCTTCGTTCTAGTAGAAATATTTCCAAAAAAAACCTCCATCCATTGTCCACTCGATGGAAGGATACAATATAGAATTAGCCTAATCAATGGTAGCCTAATTGGGTTAGAAAAACAATTGCAGTACCATATCTGATAAATTAGTTAATTGTGTACTATCTGTCCATGCAGTCTTAAGATTTTACCAGATTAATCCAAATTAATTTAAAAAATATTATAGGTTGAATTTTTTAGAGGACTAATAGAGGGAGTGCTACAACTCTGTCAGTTTTAGTACAGTAGACTCCCTCTTATCCGAACACCTTGGGACCGAGGCCTAGAAAAACAATTGCAGTACCATATCTGATAAATTAGTTAATTGTGTCTGCCCATGCAGTCTTAAGATTTTACCAGATTAATCCAAATGAATTTAAAAAATATTATAGGTTGAATTTTTTAGAGGACTAATAGAGGGAGTGCTACAACTCTGTCAGTTTTAGTACAGTAGACTCCCTCTTATCCGAACACCTTGGGACCGAGGCCTGTCCGGATAAAGAGTTTTCCAGCTAAACCAATATTCTCTTAAACTTATGAAATTATAACTCTAATGCATACTCTGTAAGTCAAAACTCTGATTTAGACTTGTGATTACTGGTCTCATCTTTCCCACAAGAATTCTCGATACAGTACTGTCCATTTTCTACCGATCACGTCCGCTTAAACCAATGTGTTGTTAAAAATCGTCCGGTTAAAAAGATGTCACTTCTGTGAAGCGGTCTAGTTATGTAAACGGTATCCATATAAGAGAGAGTCTACTGTAGTGAATGGTAACATGTTCAAATCTAACATGTCAATTGTTTAAAATGACAGTCTGCATTTTGGTTCAGCATAACTGAATACTTTAAGAATGCTGAGAAATCTAATTAGACTACGTCCAACTGCTTGAAGTAGTACAGTACCAGGTTTCTGAGAAACATAGCTTGGCCAGGCACTTGTGAGCTCACTGCACAAACTCCAATATGCACCTGATAGTAGCTTACCATATAGAATTTGTAATTGAGTTTCTTTTTTTATTATTCTATCAATTTTTTCCGTAGGCAAAATGCCACAATCATTAATTATTCAACAGAAACGCATAGGCCTAAAAAATTTGCAGCTAAAGCAAAATAAAATAAAATAAAAAAAGGTGTCTGATAAATTATGAATCTTTAGATTTTATTGTATAATCTATAACTATTCAATCAAGAAGTCAAACAGATTAATTTGTTTTTTGTGCTTAATACAGGAATTATCAACTGTCAGAGGCTTAAACCTTAGCTATTCTTCTGTTTCACTACAACACCGACCATGTCAAATAACCCCCACATACTACTTCTTTGTAATTGTATGCTCTTCTCTTCAAGTCCAAGTTAGATAGTGCTCACACATTGTTATTATATACAATCCAAAATGTATGAAGGTTTTCTATAGTGCAAGAATTTTTTATTATTTTCGAGTCTCAAGCTTCTGAGAATCGTTCATGTTTAAAATCAAAATCTCTAAAAAAATTTAAGCGAGCTCTGAAGTCAAGGAAGATAATTTTTATTACTTTTATCGTTTGAAAGATGTTTATGTCAATTACACATGATGTTATCCATGGTAATGTCGGCCAGATTGTGCTAAATCAGCAACAAGAGTGTGGCTGTGATTCTCATCGATAATTTCCAGACTTGTAGTAGATTATGAATTATCGAAATGACACTTTCCACATCAGCTATAAATTTAATGGTTGGACTCTCTTATTTTTTTACTTTTGAAAACAGTTAGCTGCAGTTGCAGAAAGTGTCCGAACTGTCGTTAAACAAAACAAATAGTGCATTGAATTACGAACCTTCCACGTTATTTATTATATTTTTTTTGCGCTATGAGAGAAAAATGATCCATACAGTCAAATGATTTTTAACAATTATTTTAGACTCTAGGCTAAATTACAAAAAAAAATTATGCTCCTTAGAAAAATGTTAATCTGTTAAATCAAACGAATATTTTCGATTTTTTATCAAACTAGCTCAGTATGAATTTTTTCCTGAAAAATCAGAAGGTATTGAATTTAATCTATATCCAAGACAAGGGTAGACAAGATAGTCTCCAGCTGACATTGGTTGATCGACAAAAATAGAAGCCATTATATTGTTTTAAAATCAGCTGTTAACTCTGATGACATGTGTGAGATTAAATATTTGTTTATAATATGGTATTTTTTATTATGAGTTAAAGCAGAAGAATTCAGTGTACACTAATTAATTCAAATTAATATTTTTATCCACCACATATAAGAATAAGAATTATTTTTTCTAACAACTATAATATACTTATTCTTAACTTATATTTGCTATTGTTTTAGGTCTCGGATTCCCTGCTCCAATGAAACAGTGAAGTAGAGGATTTGGAGATCAGAATCAATTTGAAATGCAGTAACTGAGAACAACTCAACTAAAACTTCAGGTAAAATTCCATTTTTCCAATCTTTTTATTTATCAGTACTTTTCACACTCTTATCTATGTATTGTTATAGATTTGGTAGAGTGGTTCATACCCTCCATTATCTTTAAATACCATCTAGCACTGTTCCTTTTCCCAACTATCTAAGATATGGCAAATTGTCCTCATCCATTGCAAATTGGTTATGTCTGTTGCTCCAAAGACTTAATTCTGTTATTACATTAACAATGCATTTTCCATTTTTAATCCTCAAGAGTCAAAAATTGAATATTAAATTCTTTATTACACTACAGATTCCCTGCACCCCATGAGACATACTGAAAACAGTATTCCAAAAATATAAACCTCACTTTTCAAGAATAAAACCAATAAAGTGGGAAAGTGGGATCTGCATGGATGCCATTTTTATATACTCCTAACCATTTTCCTGTGTTTCTCAGAGGAGGAACTGCTACTTCAAAACAAGTCCTCTGTAGACACTCAGAGGTTGCTAGTGAGAACCCTTAAAGTGTAGCCTTTAGGTTTTATTTTTCTTATTTTGAATTGCATTGGAGTAATTTGTTTTGTTAGATCTCATACAGGGTGTTTTTTTAACGCAACCCATTTTTAAGATTGAATAATTCACATATAAATATGAAATGAGTATTGTTTTATTGATTTTTACATTTTATACAACCTATTATTTAAGTTTGGTCATAATTAGTTTACATTACGTGCTCAAACAATCTGCCACTGGCATTTGTATAAAGTTATGTTCTCTCCATAAAACTCCCGAACACGTGTTGCAAGGTACCTCTTTGAACTTCTTGCATTAAATTTGTTATGTTTTGTTTTGAGGTGCTGAGTATCCTGTGAATTGTTTTCGTAGGCCTTACTGTTTATGTATCCCTAAATAAAATAATCGGGGACCTTGGGGGGAAATAATCCTTAACTGATTAAATTAAGTTTTGGGTTGCATTAAAAAAAAAAACACCCTGTACTTTATCCGAATTCGTCTGTTCTTTTTTGTTTCCTATAAGGATTTAGTTTTTTTAGTCAAAATGTGTTTTCGTTTTCAGTCACTTTTATTGAGACATAATGATGTGTGAAACAATGGCAAACGTCCCGGTGGAGGAAAAATCCTCATATGTCCTTACGGAAGATATGATTGATGCCGCAATGAATGAACACGTCCTTACTGAAGATATGATTGATGCAGCGATGAATGAGCAGTTTTCATATCAGGTAAGCCTTTTTTGGTTTTATTACATTTTTAGATTATTACATTATTAGATTACAAAGGATTAAAAGATTCAGCATTGTTGGCTAGGCTCCTCCTACCTTTTAGCAATGTAAAGATGGATTTGCAGGTATTGTAAAGGTATAATCAGATAGTGTGGCCCCTAAGCATTCCTAACCCATTTTATACTTACATACTAACCTGATCCCAGGTACTCTCAAACAAGGACGGCCACAAAGTAGCCCTCCATATTGTTAAGAGACTCTTGGAGGACAGTTAGCTTTTCAGACTGACAGGATTCAGTGAAGTAAGACCAATCTCCTCCTTGATGGGCAAGGAAGGATGATCCACTTTTCTCCCCAAGGAAGACTAAGGGAGAGCTCAGAGAGGAATAAAAGTTTCCAGAGAGACGATTAGGAACCAAAGTGAAAAAAGAGTTCAAATTCTGGATGGATCACTTATTTACAGATAAATTAATGAGATCCCTACCTTTCCCACTTCAATGAGCAATTAATCCCATGAAATATGGGTACTGTTTAGTGATCCCTTTTCCCTTTTCGAAACCCATTCAAAAGTTCACTTGTGATAGGTCTTTACCCACTTTTATATCTGACTTTACCCGATCAACTTATTCAACCGAGTGTTCAGCAGACCTCACCTCCATAATGCTTCCGCTTCGATCGCCCCAAATTTGAGTTGTGTTGTGTGACCCTTTTCTGATAACAACAAGGGCTAATGAGTCAGTGAAACCCTTTGCAGAATGAGCCTAGTGTGTGAAGAAACTTTATTAATGTTGGGGGAGTACGAGAGTCATTCAGTAAGTTTAAAGAAGGCAGAACTGATGGCACTATGGAGGTGGGCAAGCACAAGCCTGTTTCCTCTGTAAGCTCGGTTGAATGTGTTCATCAGGTATTCAGGTACAAAGGTGGGTCTAAGCCTAGTGGAAATGAACTTTTTAATGGATTTCTTTGATAGAGTTTAGCTCTATAGCCCTTGCAACTAAAAAATGTATCACTTAGTGCAACTCACCTTAAAACCTTGCGATCGCACGTGAAGGGAGGGGAGGGATCACGTTCATTCATGCTAACATCTTCTCCAATACAAGTAAAAACTTGTCAAAATTTTAAAAATATTATCCACTGAGAAATTAGTTGTATGAATTAACTTAAAGGCAATTGTGAATAATGAAACCTTTTTCTTTTTGTAATTTATGAAAGAGGTTGGCGAACTATGAATCTTTTTCTAGCTAAGGAAACTGATGGCCAGTGAGCTGGTAGGGTACAAAAGTGAAAAGTAATGATAAATATTTGTGGGGACACATAGTTTCTAACCTATGACATCACTACTGTATTCCTGGAATACAGTAGTGATGTCATAGGTTAGAAACTATGTGTCCCCACATGAAATGTTCACCCAGGTCTCAGAGTCCCTGACTGTAAAAATATATATAATAAGGATTGTAGTCAGGTTTTTATATATTTGTTGTTTTGCAGGAAGATTTGGAAAGCGAAGAAGAGACGAGTTCCCCAGAAGAGAGCATAGGCGTTGATCAGGACTCACAAGAAAGTAATGAGGCTGTAAACATCGCGACTGTTGAAAATAAAGCTTTGCCAACAAATCCTGCCATTAATGTCAAAACAAATATCAATGTAAATCCTAAATCTGCAAGGGATATAAGTCCCTCCCGCTCACCGATTTCTAACAACAATGATGTTAGTGTTTTAGTCATAGAAACTGGTCTGGATAAAAATGGGAGCAACTACATAAAATCTGTCAAAGATCAGAGAAAAGAGACTCCAGATAATTCTTTTAATGTCACGAACGTGAAAAATTCAGTCAATGAAAGCTTAACAAAGACTGTCAATCACGGTGCCAGCGACAGTAAAGAAGATCTTACTATTCTGAAGTCGATATTGTCCGATGATAACGTTAAAGATGGCATTATCGACCTTTGTGAAAGCGAAGCAGACGATTTTTCAGAAGACGACCAGAATGAAGCAGAATCGATAGATGATGAATTGAAGTCAGTTATGGAGACCAATCTTATGGCTGAAATCGGCATATCTGTGAATAAAAAGGCTCAAAGTGAACCCAATTCTGATAGTCTTTATGCTGTAAAAGGCACGGACAACATCGCACCGAGGATATCGGTTAAAAATATTTCCCAGATTTCCACACAAGCGTTTAACAGTTTACCCCAGAATGGATGTACCACCAGTGTATCTCAGCCGGAAGTAACAAAGAGCAAGACAAATGAAACTCAGTGCACAAGGGGTTTAAGTTTTGCAGTGAGAAATCCAAATTACACCACCAACATTCCAATGACAGTAAATAATCAATGTTCTAACTCAATACACATCAACAAAATCGCTGTTCCCCATTCAAATTTTGTCAATAGCCAAGGACAGAGAATGAAGTGTGTTTATGTTAAAAGCACCAATACTTTGCCTTTTGTCATTAACACTCCGACACAAACCACTGCCACAAACTCAAATGTCGGTCGTTATATATTGACCCAACCGATGAAAAAAGGACCAAATCAAATGCCGGCTATCGCCGCTTTGAAAAATTTAACTAAAAACGTACAATCTCAAACTCTGTTGTTAAAGAATAACAATGCCAAAGTACTAGCTGTGGCGCAGAAACCTCAGAGGCCCCCGATCTTACTAAATGTTCCCCCGTCGCAACAGAAGGTGATGAAGAAGGACGATCGATTGTATCATGCACTCAAGTCTTCTCTCATGATGAATAACAGGAAGACTTACATTCCTCCTGACACGTTTCCCGAAGAACCTACCTTCAGGTGTATTGATTGCAATGACAAGTAAGTGGAGACTAATGCACTTCTTTGTTTTAAGAATCTAGTTTCTGAAATCTTTACTTCTCTAGGTAGTCAGGAGCACTGACAGACAAACAGCTATAGTACGAACTTAGACGGTAGCCTTCTGGTGAATTTTTCTTTCTTAGGTGAATTAGGTACATAGTAGCCTTGGGATGTATAAGGTGTCTACTAGTCAGAAATTCAAGAAAAAGCAAGAAAACATCGGGAATTTTGAATGGTTGGGAATAGTCGGGAAAAAGTAATAAATTTCAACTTTTGGTTGAAAAATTTGAATTTGACTGTAATACGATACGCAATAGCTGTTTTCGTTGTTATTATCGTCGTCTCAGCCGGCATATCTCTCAATCCAATCATTGTAAAATCATTTTTCAGTCATTGCAACCAGAAAATCTGTTGTTCATACCGCTGCTTGCACATTTTTCAATGGTAATATGGTAATACGGCCGGAAAATCTCTCTCTCTTTTCACGGCTAACAAGTTTCTTGCTTTTAACGTGGCCATTAATTTCTCGGTCATATTGCTTTCAGAAGTCGTGCGTTTTTTTCACAGCCATCATATCTGTTGGCAACATGATGATCAGAAGTTCGATCGTTTATACTGTGGCCGGCAATCCCTCGGCTGTATGGGGCCGTCAAATCATCGCGGCCGACGAGTTCCTCGCTTGTTCGCAGCCCTGAGACCTCTCAAATGATATTAGGATCGAAACATGTTTCAGTCATTTTGCAGCAGACGAGTTCCTTGCTCTCTTCGTGACCTTCACATCTTTCAGTCGTATTGTGACTAGAAAATCACTCGATATTTTCACAGCCGGAAATCATTTATTTCATGGCCAGCAAATCTTTAGGCCTCTTTGCAGCCGGAAAATGTCTCGATCACAAATCTTTCTTTTGAGTTACAGCCATTCAAATAGGTACTAATTTACAAAGATTGTGGTCAAGTATTTGTTTTAGAAAGCCATGCCTATCCAATGGTCGTGAATTTTTTTGGTTGGGAAAAGCTGGAAAAAAGTCGGGAATTCCAGATGTAAAATTTGGTAAACACCCTGATGTAGTACAAACTACGCCTAAGGTAATTTTAAAGTTTTGTTTTCAGGTCTGCGGTCAGTAAAAACAGCATTAATTCTTTGATATTGTTTTACTTATTCTACATTAAGTTCATTTCATTTTGTCTTTCCTTCTCTCTCCTACTGCCTGCTACTGTCTCATTCTTATTAACTAAAGAGAATTGCAGTTATTGAAGTTTGAATTTGCCATGTTCATGTATATGACACTTGAAGGATAGGCAAGGCTCTAGTGACATTGCCACCTTGAGTGAGATTGGCGACTGCCCCCCTCCTTATCCCCACTGGTTTCAATCAGTCAATCAGTCAAAAATATCCTTAATCATAAAACTGTACAATTGTTACAGATGAATAGTGTCAGACATTTTACATTAAAAAATGATTCTATTTTAAAAACTATTTTGTAGCCCTTTGAGATAACTCTTCAAAGGAGTTCAGGGGATGTTCCAACAGAAAAAGTTTTAACTTTTTGGAGAACTGTGGCAGATTTGGAATTTTCTTTAGTTCATTAGGAATTTGTTTGAAAAAAAATATTACCCTATAAGTTACTTTCTTTTTAACCCTCGAGCGGGCGCATGCGGAGTTTTCCTCCTCACGTGTTTTTTTTTATTAAAATAAACAAGCATAATGGGTGTCGGCAGTCGTGTCCGGCTTTGTACCTCACACGCCTCATTCCAGGAAGCCCCTAAAGCTACTTATATCTTCCCACATCCCCTTAGTACCTTTTTATTTGCAATTCAGTGATGCCGTGTCAGTCTGCGGAGTACCCTCTCCCGAACAAAGACAGTGATTTCTATCTATACTAGAAAATTACTTAGTGTGTTCAATTGCATTATTTCACCTGTTAAGTTGAACAATTGATTGTTTTAATGATGAAATGTGATTCCTAATGAAGTTTGTGAACATTTAAATACAATACATAAAGTGATACCTAATCTACGAGGTACCTTCATAATACCAAAATACTTACGAAGTAAGTTCCGTTTGGGAGTAAAAAAATTCTCAATGCATTTGCAACATTATTATTATATACATCTTTAAGAGCGTACCTTAAACTACTTTTCTGCATAGTTCCCATAATATTTAGGCTCTTGTCATATCTAGGGAGAAGCTTTTCAATTTGTGCTGAAAAGAATTCTGCCGTCTGTGCACGCAGTCATCCGCTGAAGCCGTCTACAATTTCATCGTCATTCACAAACCGACAAAGGTTACAATGGTGTAGAGAAGAGTTCATGAAATTTGTGGGAAACACTCAAAGAGATCAGTAATTTTGAATTTCCTTTCTTCCCGAATTGTAAAGATGGTTGCACGATGAAGAGAGGAGTGGCCAACCTTCTGTCGTTACTGACGATATCGTTGTCAAAATCAACGATACGTTTGGGAAAAAAGGAAATTCAAAATTGCTTATCCCTCTGAGTGTTTCCCATAAATTCCACGAACTCTTCTATACACCATTACACCATTACACCTCTGTCGGTTTGTGAATGACGATGAACTTAAAGATGAGCGGGTCAGCGGGTGGCTGCGTGTACAGGTGGCAGAATTCTTGTCAGTACGAATTGAAAAGCCTCTCCCTAGTTATAACAAGTGCCTAAATATTTGTGAGAACTATGTGGAAAAGTAGTTCAAGGTACGCTCTTTAAGATGTATGTAATAAAAATGTTGTAAATGCATTGAAAATCTTTTTACCCCCAAACGGAACTTACTTTCCGAACATACCTCGTATTTTAGAAAATTACTTACTATGTTCAATTGAATTATTACACCTATTAAGGTGAACAATTAATTGTATCAACGATGAAATGTGATTTGTAATGAAGTTTATCAACATTTAAATACAATCTTTCGGTATAAAACAAGTAAAAAGGGTTAAATTTATGCAATTTCATGTTACGGAGTAAACCTCCGCATGCGTCAGGTGCTGTTTCACTGGTGAAGCGCCCGCTCAAGGGTTAAACAACTCTAGTCAGTGGGGTTCGACGTTTAACCAATCTCTTGTATTGTAGGGTCGGCTTGTAATCTCTATTAGAGGAATGTTATTTTGTTTTACATACCTTACAGGGGCATATACGTGGTGAGAAAAAACTGTCAAAAATCCTAATTCTTTTAATTTAGCTTTGACAGAGTCTTTGTCTCAATCCAAGAATAATTCTGATAGCTTTTTTTGCATTTTAAAAATGGATTTTAAATTTTGTATTGAAGTAGCCCCATAAATACTAACTCCATAATAAACATGTGAGTCTATAAAGCAAAATACAAAATTTTCAAGGTTTCCAATTTACAAACTTTTGACATTCTACGAAGTGCATATGTAGGGGTTTACCCCTGAACTCTGATGTGCACCCTTTCCTTGAGTAATCGCCAACTAAACTGTAATCCCTCCCTAAACTCTCAAATATGTCTGCTGAACTATTTGGTGTTAGGCAGTATTTAAAAAAAAAACTTAATAATTGTGTTTTTTTGCTTGCTTGAGACAGTTCACAGTTTTAAGAAACAAACCAAAGTATCATGCTGAGACTATAACCAAAACCCTTCACACCTCTCTTGCCTTTCATGTATATACCTGATGATGCTGAATTGTTATAAGAGCCTCTAATGACAAATCCAAAAATAAATCTCACCGCTAATTGTTTATGTCGACTCAATGTTTAAGCAAAAAGGTTTATTAAGGGCTTCTTCGCTTCTTGATTATTATCGATTCGTGATTTTGTCAACTTTTAGCGATAGGCCTAACTCTTATTCAGGGCTGCTGTGTCAACAGTTAAAACGGATCACAAGTTTAGATACATCCTCCCGGCCCACCTTGCCCAAGGATGGGTGGGCCTTGTAGGTCACAAAGAGGAGCGGTGGAGCTACGGAGATCCATAGGCAGAAAATATTTTAAAATGATAACTGTAAACTAACGTTTTTAGGCAGTCTAGTCAAGAGACCATATTTAGAGATGACAGCATACACAGGAACTCTAGAAATCCGAACTTCATAAGATGCCTAATCGAAAGTCAAATTTTCCTTTTTTTTCAAGGATTCAGGAGGATTCTGATTATTCTTTTATTTTTGTGCTCTTTGCACACACCTAAGTAGAATATTAATTGTTCACAAAACTCCTCGTGCTGTTTGTTAGTTCAAAACGGACGATTGTTTTTACGTCTGTTAGTGTCTTTCTTATTACTCCTGCCGTTTACCTACAGTTTGAAAAGTTGGTGGAGAATAATATATAATTAACCATTTAGTCATCTTTTATAAAAAAATTCAAAGGTCACAAGGGTGTTAACTGTTGGATTATAATGCTGTAACTCATAATTTTTTACTTTAACTCAATCAGTTTCAGACCAGATCTCAAAAGAAAGATAAAGTTAAAAAATAGACCAAACTAATAATATTGAGCGATTTTGTCTAGAATTAGAATAGTGATCTCAAGGTACCTCAGGATATCAAACTTTTTCTAATTGCACATATAGGCATGAAGAACATGTTGATTTCTGAATTTTTTACTAGCTTTATTGCATTATTATAAAATATTTATTTATTGCAGATTCTTGTTGAAGTCAAGTTTAGAAGACCACCTCGAGCGCCGCAGCATGATGATCCGTTATTGGTGCCAAAATTGCAAAACCGAGCTTCCATTTTACAACACCTGTGCATTTGGGATTCACTTGCGAGGACACGGAATCAACAATCAAAGAAAAGTAATCGATTATTCACGCTTAATAATGAACCCGGTACCTAAGGAAATGATAGAGAGGGGAGTTGTGACATCGTTTTTTAAGGGCAGTGAAAAAAAAGTAAATAAGAAAAACAGTTTTAGTTGGAAACCCGTTAAAATAGGGTCAACTAATCTGCCCACTCAGAAAACGACAAGCCTTGCTACATCTGTTGCTGAGCAGTCAAAAAGTCCTTGTTTTCAAAGCCCTAGTTCGAGTGAGGTCACTGGAGGAGGAACCACTTCTGTTACCAATTCGCTGACTTCAAATAAATTGTTACCATTGCTTTTACCCAAACCGCCAAATGAAGTAAAGGCAAGTGTTGTACACAATGCCAAGACGTTGCCAAATCAGGTAAAAGAGTCAACTTCTAGTTCTAATACATCCTCACCCAAGAGTTTAATTGTATTCTGCAATAACCTGTCCTCATCTCCAAATGTTCCTGTGAATCCAGTCGTCAATCCTCTACCGCCGAATGTCGTTTGTGAAGCTGATCCGACAGAAAGTCCACCGATCGAAGTAGACAATAATGATACCTCGATGATCATAGATGATGATGACGTGTCTGTTGTGCCTAACAATGAAGAGGAAGAAATTGTCGATGTTGAAAATGTCGATGGAAATGTGACATCCTCGAGTCCTCACACATTAATGGAGGTAGAAAAATGCTTATCAGATAAAAGTACAAAAACTACTTCCACTCCTTCCCCACTCGGAACAAATAAACGAAACTGCAGTGAATGTAAAGCTTACTGCGCAAATATCAGTAAGCATTTGAATGGATGTGGGAGGCCTCAGCGGAAGGAGCTGGCTTGCAAAATTTGCAATCTAATACTGCCCTCGAAATGTGCATTGAAAATTCATCACAGAATCCATATGAAGATTTCTCCATTCAAGTGCCCAGACTGTGGGAAAGACTTCACCTCTTGGGACGACCTTCATGCTCATTTGAAATTCTCTTGTGGACATTTTGCCAAATGTGTCCGCTTCATTTGTAAGGGTTGTAAAGCTCATTTCCCTTCCCAAAACGGACTTGCTCAACACATTGTAAAAAACCATGGGAAAGATATTTTTAAGTGCAGCTTATGTCCTGTGGCTTTTTATAAAAAGCCTTCTTTGATAAAACACATTGAAAACGATCATAAAAATGAAAAAAATAAGTCACAGTTGGGAATGGACTATAAACAATGTGAAATGTGCCCCAAAAAGCTCCTACCCGAAGAAAGTTACCTCGTTCATGCAAAAGAACACACTAACTCGATGATTTATGGATACAAGTGCTCGATGTGCAATATTGTCTATGCTAACAAGATGGCTTTTATCATTCATCAAATCAAAGAAAAAACTAAGAAGGATAGTGTAGAGAAATCTGTTCAAAAGAATGCAGTTAGTCCCCCTTTACAAGAAGAAGAGTCCGTACAAGTTTCAGACTCCAATTCGGATTTTGATGATGAACCTGAAATTATTAGAAAATACCCTGATGCTGGCAATGAAGTATCGACTGAAAAAGACCCATTGAGTTTAGATGACTGGGAATATACTCAAGAACAGAAAGTGAAAGAAAAGACTGAAGAGCTGTGTATAGTTTGTAAAAAGAACTCGGTAGTCTTACTTCCAGGAATCGACCTTAACAGCCAGTCACTATGTTGCAAGCAATGTGTAAAGCCATTAGATGGTGACAACACAGCAGAACAAAGTAAAGGTATGAGAAGTAATGTCAGTAATATTTCAAAGTCCAAAAAGCCTCGTCAGAGTAATCCAAGAAATGTTTATAGATCATCAAGCACTGATGAAGTGAAAAAAGCTACAAAGAAACGAAGAATCAGTGAAATAATCCATAGGAGTCCTTTGGAAAATGACACAGTAGATCCTCTAGGTGAATCACCTTCTAGAAAGAAGAATAGGAAGAAGCAAAAAGAGAAGTTAAGTTCAAAAGGCCAAACTCATATCCAAGGACAGGTTATAAAATCAAGATCACTCGACGAGTTATGTTTTAAATGCTCGAAATGTGGGTTTGTAGCGGAGAATCGAGAATCTTTCCTCAAACATATTACAGTGCACAGAACTGACACCAACACCTACCAGTGTCTTGAGTGCGGTCTTTGTTTTGTAGTTTTGCCCTCTTTGGAGAGGCATCTTCAAATGCACCATGGTATAACCGATGCAAGAAGTTACACCGAGAATAATAAAGCCAGTATGCCTCAAAAACCTGTTCCCGTTGAGGAGGAAACACAGGAAAACCAGTGCCGAGTTTGTTATGAAATATTCGATTGCCAATCATCACTGGATAAACATTTTCGTATTCATGGGATGGCATTTATGAGTCGGTTGAGCAAATCACCCTAAGTAGGGCGTATTAAACATAGGACTTTTTGTGAGTATTTATACACTTTATAGAAATTGTAAGGGCCTGATTCATTCCCACATAATTTGTGATTTCTTATCACAGATCGATTTTGAAATTTAAAGTAAAATTTATATTGGTATGGCCGAATTATTGCTTTGTTTTGCATGATTTGTTTTTTATAAACATTTATATCATGTTTAGAATGAAAATTTACATAATGTTTATTGTTAATATTCTGTTGAGTGATTTTACCTTAAGTGACTTTCTCATTTTATCCTCGGCTATTCTATTATATGTATTTTATCTGTTAAGCAGTTTTTTTTCTGAAATGTACATTAAATATGTTTTGAATATTTTGTATTTTTGATTACTTTTGAACCCCAAAGGACACAAAAATGCTGGCCAGAAAACCTCATTGATAATAACTCAAACAAAATTATTTTCATGCAATAATTAGAAGGTCTATTTCAACTTACTATTTTTTTTAAGACAAAACCATTCAGCCTTCAGCTCAGATAAATTTTGGGGTCATTAGCTAACAAATTAGGCAAATCCTTAAAATAAAACCTACTCACAGTTTCATGAGATTATAGACTTTAGAATTTGATCAGATGATTTACCATTCACAAATGGGGCATCTTAACTTTGCAGATTAAGAGGAGGCTAAAGGCAATTTTATGTTGCCCTTGTGGGTGAGATACGTACTAACATTACTCCGCGATGATAATCGGAAAAGGCAGTGCAATGTAGTAAATAACCAGTTATTCTAAAATTATGGTCTAAACTAGCATATAAAGTAGTCTTTTCCACTTTTAAGTTCAAAATATAGCTTCCGAGGCTGATATAATGTTGTTTGCTCATTTATATAAGTGCATTCAAACAGTAATGAATGTAATAAATATTCTTCCTCAGGGTCGGCGATCAGCGCGAGTAAACGTTCACGCGGTCGCATTTACCGGCTATATATTTTGATTTAGAGAAAATAATTTTACTGCCCCTTGAAGACAAATAAATTCAACACTAGGTTTGTGAAGTCCGTTTTTCATTTTATTTTTACATTCCGAGTTATTTTAGCTCAAAATATCAACTAGCTAAAACCCACATTTTGAACTCTAACGCCAATTACTCTGGTAATGTTTAGGATATTGGAAAAATAAAAAAATGCATATTGTGAGGGATTCATTTCTTTTCATTTTGATATGTAGCTTATTGTCATGTGTTGAAAAATAACGACAGGATATGGTTATGCGTGATGTTGTAACCCTCGGAAATCATGAAAACACCCTTGTATTTTGATTTGGATTTTTGCGGACATTTGCCATCACTGATTAGTAAAAAACAAATGCCATCACTAATCAGTGATGGCAAATGTCCGCAAAAATCCAAATCAAAATATAAAACCACCATCACCAACAATGAATTTCAAACAAAGAACACCCTTGTGTGTGGGAACACTTTTGAACTATAATTTTCGACCGAAAATCAAAACAAAATATATCAAATTGAAGAGGAGAACAAATCCTACAAAATATTCGCCCTTGAATTACGATTATACAAAAAATGTAGGAATAATCAGCCTATGAATTTGCGTAGTCGAATTAACCTAATTAACAATCACTTAAAAATCATTGGCTGAACTTAAGGTGTGATTACTATTTTACCTTTCTTAGAATCATGGAAGCAAATGGTAATATTTTGTAGGGATTTTTATTCTCTTTAATTTGATATATAATGTTTTGATTTTTGATCGAAAACTTTTATCGGAATGCGTTCCCGCATACAAGGGTGTTTTCATGATTTTCGTAGGTTACAACATTGTGCAAAACCATATTATAACGTTATTTCTCAACGTATGACAATAAGGTACGTCTCAAAATGAAAAGAAATAAATTCCTTTCAATATGTATTTTTTCCAATATCATAAAAAATACAAGATTAATTGGCGTTAGAGTTCAAATAGTGGGTTTTAGCTAGTTGATAATTTGAGCTAGAATAACTCGGGATGTATAAAGAAAATGAAAAATGTGCTTCACGAACCTAGTGTTGATTTCATTTGTCTTTAAGGTGCAATAAAATTATTTTCTCTAAATTAAAACACATCGCCGGAAAATGCGACTGAGTGAATGTTTACACGCTCTGATTGCCGACCCCGCGGAGGAATATTTACTACATTTATTACTGTTTGAACTCACTAATATAAATGAGCGACGACATTATACCAGCCTCCGAAGCTATATTTTGAACTTAAAAGTGGAAAAGAGTACTTTATATGCTGGTTAAGACCATAACTTTAGAATAACCGGTTATTTACTACGTTTCACTACCTTTTCCGATTATCATCGTGGAGTAACGTTATTACGTATCTCACCCATGAGGACGACACCTAATTGCTGTTAGCCTCCTCCTAATGTCAACTTAGGTTTAATGTGGGCCTTGAAAGAGCAACTGTTGGAAGTGACAGTTAAATTCAGAACCATTAGAAAAAGGAAAGTGGGAAAGTGAATTCTTTGAGCAAGTCTGCTGCTTTCATTTATTTGCAAGTAATAGTACAATTAAAATGGTACACTCATCAATATTTTAAGAAAATTCAGTATTAATAAATAAAAATGTTGATCGCTTATTTAGGTCATGTAATATCACAACTGATCACTGAAAAAACTCAAATGATCAGAGAAACTTTACAAAACTAATTTTGTCTAATGAGTTGGTATTTTTGACTGACATCAACTCGACTCGGTCGGCAAAGCTGTGTGTATCCTTAGCCCGTGCATGTCCTTAATTTCTTCTTTCAAGGCCTAAAACATATTCAGAAGTTTGATAGATGTCTCGTCAATCATTTCAAAATCACATCTAAACCTTAGCACGTTGGTTACCATTTTGTTAAAAACAACTTGATCATTATAAACCATGAGATATGAAGTCAAACAAACTATTACATGCAACCTCAACTTTGCAAAGTGACATAACTCAATTATGTCATTGTGGTTTGCCAATTTACAAGTTTGTTAGTATTTCAAGGTTTTAAAAAATTAATTACTTCTCTAAATTTAACAGTTTGGCACCTGAGGGCCTGGAACATCACCCTGCTTGCTAGGGTTGGCAATGAGTCAAAGTAGGCCTATAATTTTTCTGTGATTGTAATCCTTATTTATTGAATTAAAAAGCTTTGATGTAAAACTCATGGCCTGTAATTTTATATTAAAGCTACGAAAAAACAGCTGATCAGGAAATAAAATGAGATGGTCTCATTATGAGATGGTTTCCATTTTGTAATGAACTAGCTCATTATAAAATGGACTTCAAATAGGCTTTCAAATGGATCTATAATAGGAATTCATGAGACTATTGTGCGGTAGAGGGAGGGAATACATTTATCTTTCACCAGCGACAGGCATGAGTGCGAAAAATCGCGTCAAGTATGTCATTGCATTGGCTCGAACATTACTTTTTTAGGTTCGCGTCTAGGTGCCACCCTAACAAGTAGCTTCTATGTCAGATCGCCACCTTTTTAAACCAGTTTTGAAGTGGCAGGTTGATGTGTGTCATCCATGTAAGATCGCCACATTTAAAGAGGTGGGGATTAGACGGGATGGTTACTGCGGTCATGATAGGTGGTGATCTGTCGTGTACGGTGGCATCAAATTGTCACCTTTGTGGCATCAAGTTGGAGTAGAGAGGGTGGTGAGTTGTAGGGGTGGCGACTTGACACGGTCATGCAAGGTTGCGAGCTGTCATGTATGGTGGCGACCAATCATAATATGAGTGTGATCAAATCATAGACCTAATATTTACACCATAATATTATTCTTTACTGTGTTGTAATCCACAAAGTTTCTTATTTAAAAGTATTGGAATTTGTAAAACAATATCTATAAAATATGCTTATTATAAAAATGTAAAATTAGAAAATTTTAAATTCAAGATCATAAACTAGAGATTGCCTGCTGGTGAAATCCAACCAGAAAATATTTTTATTCTAATTATATGCAGAAGCGGATTTGGAAATTCGCCGCCCCTGGGCTGCACAGGGAGAGTAGGGCCGGCGGCGGGATTTCCAGCTCGCGAAAATACTCGCACGTGTGCTTTTTGACCCCCCTTGTGGCCCTTTTCGACCGTTTTTACCTGTTCCGGGCCCTAAGCTAGGCTATTTCTACAATTTCAGGGGGGGTTGTGACTTCTCTCTCTATTTGCCGCCCCCCCAAATTCTGCCGCCCTGGGCTATAGCCCTTTAAGCCCATGTGTAAATCCACCCCTATGATCTGGTAAACAAGAAATATTACCGTGCAGGGCTCGGCCCACCAAGTACTAAAATATAATGAGAGTTACATTACAATCTTCTTTACTTGATAAAATAGAAGCTAAGAATTATTGGAAATTGATTTATATTAATGGTTTTATCAGTGATTTTTTATCATCTTACAAGATTTTAAGCAAAATAATCATGTACACCTAACAGACAGAGGAAGGTTGTAAAGTTTTTTCTAGTTATCTACACAGAAGAAAACAGTGCTGGGTTGTGCTCTGTTGGGATGACGACTTGACACGTCCGTGTGAGGTGGCGATCAGACATGTACACCAACGACAACCTGCCACCTCAACGAGGCAGAAAGGTGTCGATTTGATGGGGTTACACTTTGACGGCATTGGTGTATTTTTATGAGGTGGCGATCTGACGGTATGGGTAGGTAGCGACTTCACAGGGTGGCACAAAGACAGGGTGACACTTTGTCTTTGGAATTTCTCGTGGGTGTCCTTTGTGGGAATGCCCTGTGGCTGGCAAATGATAAGCATGTAAATTGCACTTTTTTCTGTTTTATACTTGTATGAATTATTCTACTACCCATGGAAAGTCTACTAAAGTGTACATAACTTAGAGTTCCGACCAAATCATTAGGCGGGTGAGTGGCTGCTCATTAGGCTGCTGGCGTTCAAAATATGTTTTTGGCCAATCATTTACCCATCTAAAGTTATAGACAATTATGCTCTTTGTTTATGTTCTCCAAATCAGCTGAGAAAGTTCTACAAACATAGCCAAGTAAATGTGCCTCTCTCTGTTGGAAATATGTTCAACCAATTAACTGTGTAGAGGAGCGGAGGTGTCTTTAACATCAAGTCATTTAAACAGCTGGAGTTTCCATTTTTTGCCACCCGCCTAATGATTTGGCCGGAACTCTAGTCATATTTTTTCAATTCCATAATTCCAATAACACATGGCTTGACTGGAAAACTGCGGTTACTGCATCCTGGTGTTTTACTTGACAATTATAATCCCATGCCTATCCTTATAAAAAAAATACAGATTATAAAGGACATCTAGGTCTCTTTTCTTCAGTCTGACCTTCATAAATTTTATTTACTGGACAATTTTATACCAAGCTCTTTCTAACAACTAGAAATTATTAAAATCTATTTAGAACTAAAGAGAAGTTTCTATCACATAAAACCCAGCGTATTTAGTAAGTTTAGCCTACCTAGCAAATGCTGATCCTACATTGGACTTCAAACTTTGTATTTTGCTTCATCATCAGTCCTCTTTGTTAGGAGCTTAAAACCCTCAACACCTTTTTTTTGTTAAAAATTTATTATAATACCATATGTAATTGAATTTGAAATTTATTTCCTTAACCCTTATGTAAGAAGTTAAATTTACTTAAAATGAGACATCATATTGTAGTGGATTCTCAAATTGGGTGTGCACCCTCCTTATATTCATGACAAGTTTATCAGTACGTTACCAAAGGTTTCATAAATCTAGCAAATATTTTACCTCGTTAACTAGTCTGTGCTGCTTCACCATCGTAAGCCCTTTGAATTCACCAGCGACAACTGATATCTCGTACATAGCACCACAACCCCCTGCAAAATAAAAATAAGCATAACACGCTTGCCCACAGTGAAAGAATTGAGGTAAAATTGAATATGTAAAGAAGAGGAAGAATGTAAAGTGAGAAGTGAACAAAAAACAGGGAAGTGGAAGCAAAGTTTTTTTAGTAAGTATCTCAAATAATATTAGGAAAACAAACATTCATTTCCTGTTTAGGCCTGTAAGCAAAATGTTGATCCTTGGTACAAGAGGTTGTGAAAAGTAGTCCTACTGGCCAGCCATTTATCAGTTTAAATAAGTTTTTATTAGTTTCCACCAATGTAACATGATTTAAAAAAATTTTAAGTTATGGTTTTATTGAATCAGTTGACTTACCACACAGTATAATGTAGTAGGCCTATCTAATTTATCTAGTATTATTGCAATAATTAAAGCGTGTGGTGTTTCATGCTCAGTGGCCTGCATATGTTCTGAAGAACGTGGCATGTCATCTAATATTTAGGTCATAATTTTTTAATAATTTTAATTAGCCTATATGAGTAAGATACTTGCCTGATACGTCTGTAACTTCTATATATTCAGCTGAAGGAAACTTTTGACTGAGAATTTCTCGAATCCTAGCTTCAGCTGGGTGAATTTGTTGCTTAGTTGTTTGGTCAGAAAACATTCTCCATCTTTGTGGTAATATCTGCTTTCCAACATTAGAGTCCCAGGGATGGACCTGAAAATCATTTATGTTACAGTTTATGTTACATTTATCTCTATTTGACGTAATTTTCTTTTATCTGACATTACCAGATACCATTGTAAATGTGCTTTGATCATCACACTGGCTCTAGGTCATCAACAAACCAACACTGAAAGAAAGATGCCCTTCCACTTCAGGATTCTACGCCTTGTATAAAATGAATGCCAGTCATTACAACAATACTTGGCTTAACCATTGTACTCAAAATTTGAATAAAAAACTCTCCATCTATGGCTACTACGCTTTTAACCATATCAAATTATATTGGTTGACACAACGTTTGACAAGCTGTGGGGCTGCAAGACAATGTTTTCCGAAAAGTACCCTCTCTTTAACTGCACCTTGCAATCAACTAGCCATTGCCGGAGGTATATTGAGCAAACTACGGAACTACACCAAAAAAATACAAGACTTTTTTTATTACAAAAACAATATAATTGAAAAAAGTCATGTACAGAAAACCAATAAATAAGGATAATTTAACAGTGAGTTATAAATGTTATGTTATAAGAATAACTTAATGTATGCCTAACTCACACTTGGCTGTTTTCTCTTATAAGTGGTAAATCCAAGGAACTAGAAATAAGCATTTCTTTAATGCAAAGGTACCTTTTCCCCAGAGGGAAACAATTCAAAAACCAGTCTAGAATTAGATGGCTGGTTCTACTGTGGATAACTATGGGTTGATATTTACAAATGTCTGGTGATATGCCCGATTTTAGAATATTATCAATGAAACCTGATCAATGCTGTCAGATAATACATTGCTACTGATGAACTCTTTGAAAAGTTATGTGTTGTAGATGTTGTTTTGCCAAAAGAAACCACAGGATGATTAGACAGTTGTATAACCCAGTACACATAGCCTATCTTTAATAACTTACCAGTTATTTTAATGTGGCTAATCAACAATAGGATTAATACACATGAACGATAAAAGATGGGTAATAATAATCAATAATGTAATGTTAACTTAACACTCGAGTGATTCAAAACTGGAGTATGCATACACACAATCTGCGTAAAATTATGGAACAGAAATATAACTTACTAAATTGTTAGCGTATCACACTGTAAAATATATCCACCATGATTTATCCAAACATTAACTTCAATAATTTCCATCTTTTATTTAGGGTTGATTTTTAACATTCTTTGTTTGTAATTCTTTGTAATATGAAGCCAATTAAAATGTAGAGTAAAAAATACTTACCCTGGTAAAAACTGCATATTTTGAAAGTCGACTAAACATACTGTTCTCAGACTGTGTCTTTAAAATAAATTTAAATAATTACTTAAATCTAACAGAATTTGTCCAACATTCTCACTCTCTATAGGTTATGTCATCTCCCACTTTGACATTTGAAAGCAGACGAAATGATGAGCAGGGTCGAAAATTTGTCAGCTGATGAACACTGGCGACAACAGACTTTGTTGTTGTTTATTTTTTAGGTTAGGTTTGGAGAAACCATTCTGGTTTTCTCTTTGGGTTGATTCGTTGATTCATCAATCACTAAGTTAAATGATTTAGTTATTCAATTATATTTATTTGGTAAGTTGTTTTTTATAATATAGTTTTTTTAATATAGTTTAATATAGTTTTTTTTAATATATTTTTTTTATAATATTGTTTGTTTTGTTTTATTTTATTTTGCCAGACTAAGGGAGGATTCCTAATTGATTTGTGTTTATAATGAAGTACTTTAGGACTATTACAGCAGCCTAAATTTTGTTTTGGACAGTAATTTGGTAACTAATCACTTGCTCACATTAGGGAAATTGTGTATTGTTTATTGCTTATTAATTTATAAGTGTACCCCTTCATCAATCACGACATAACGATCAAGAATGCTGCAGTATGTTGTCATCCCTTAACCGTCCTTTGCACTGCCTTGAAAAAGCAGTTAAAAGAGAAGCCTTAGGTCTGGTTTGCACAACGACCAGACAGTAGGACAGTAGAAAAAAATTCTTTTGTTCTCTTTTGTTTGAAGGTGTTACTGTCCACTGTACTGGGCGTCGTGCAAACAAGGCCTTACTACAGTCCACAAGAGTTATTCAATGAAAAGTTACAGGTATGGCAATTCACCCACTGCCAAGTACGTATTATCTAGTTTCGAACTAGGAAGTTAAATATAGTATATCATAGGTTAAGATGACGCAACCTATGCAGCTCTGCTGGTCTCGGTCAAGACTGAGGTAATTATCAGGTAATTATTTTTTAACATTCCCTTAAGTAGCCTACCTTTACTAATTTAACCTAAACCTTTAGGAAATATGGCTGATGAGGAATCCGACAGTGATCAAGAATTGCCAGTTGTTACAGAAGAGGATATAAAAAAAGCATCTGGAGATGAACTAGGTTTTGTGAGTGGATGGGATGATGATACGGAAGGGATTGAAGAGGAGCTTAACCCACACTGTGAGATTTAAGTTTATAGAGGATTTGTTTTTCCACTTATTAACTACTAGTCTCTTTATAATCACTATCTAGGAAAATAAATTATGCCTAATCTTAGATTTAACTTATAAGATATTGTAGTAATAGTAGGGACCTCCACCAATATCCCTTTTGAGTTAAATCTCCCACCTCTGAGTTTGAATTGCTTTTGCCAAAGAAAAATTCAAAGGTTTTACAACAATTCATAAGCTACCATTCATTCCGATGTAACCTTGTTTAGATATTTATAAGTTCCTCATTAGAATAGGTCTCTGTTGTTTCTTTCAAACAGAGATAAAGTTATTCTGATTTATTTACGATATAGACTGTCTTTTAATTTAAAACGACAAGTCATTTTATATATAAACTCATAAATTTGGAATGTTAACTTATGTACCAAACTTATCTAAGTTGTGATGATAGACAATAAACAATTAATTACACATGCAGGCATTTCAGGTACCGTAGTACCTATGTTGAATTCAGAGGTAAGACTGGGTTTTATAACGTTTTCACTTTGGTTAAAAAAATGCTACATTCTCTTTCAAATACCTATGGGTTTTAGTCTTCATATTGTGATAAGTTTACAGCCTACATCAGTTTCACATAAGTTTAAAATCATTTCATATTTTTAGCTTCTGCAAATAAAGAAATACTGTGGGCTGCAGAAAATGGTGAAAATGAAACAATTATGAAATTGATAAAGGAGAATCCCTCCATCGTTCACGTCAGAGATAAAGACGGCTACACACCACTGCATCGAGCCTGCTACAACAACCATGTGGAAACAGTTGAGGTAGGCTATTATCATTTCCTAGGTTAATATTATTTCTAGGTTTCGTGTTTATTTACTAAATTCTTACGAAAACCTTGAGGAATAGGCCTACTTAATTTTGTATAAAATATCATTTGCAGTAAGGTATATTTGAATGAGAATGTTTATATTTCTTTCAGATTGTGACCTACCCAAATAGGTACACCAAGTAAGTTATGGATGAGAGGTGATTGTGGAATGATCTTGTAGTCTTGTGACTGACTGAGGCTGTTATGTTCCTTGAACAGGACTGTTAACCCAAAAGCTATTAATGAGACTTTGCCAAGGCTTTTGTCATTTTATATCATAAAAGATGTCTGTAGCGTAGTTTGGACTAAGGGATCTACAGTTTAATGTGGTATCTGAACCACGATCTTACCAATCAATTACTGGTCTCATGAGCATGATCTTATGGATGAACTAATAGAATGCAATAGTGTGGATTTTGTTCCCACCAGTGAAGACCACACCCATGAGTCATTCATTGCTTTTTAACTATCCATAATTCCTGCCTTCCAAGTAGCTGGAATACTGTCCCAGTCAAAAGAAACTTGTTTTCAATATTTATTGCTGGAAACATATACATGTATATCCACGTCAAGTATAAATCCATAAATAAAGCAAAAAGTAATTAGCCCAGAACCAGTTTTAGGCCAAATGTAGGGACTGCTTCATGGTGTTGTTTATAGCTGTCTCTCAACAGCTAACATCACTAGTACCTATTTCACTTTTCTTGAAATGCGATAACTTTTGTAACTTGGTAAAAAAATATTGACTACCCAAACAATTATCGGCAAAAAATTAAAACTGGATTGAATGTGTAGCATCGAGTTTAAGTCTTGGTACTTAACACATAATTAGGCTATGTTTATTTTTTTTACTAGATTTGCAAAGTTATCAGAACTTTTAAGCACTGAAACCTAAAGAATCAATTTTAAAATAATTTACTCCGAGTAAAAATGTGAACTAATTTTTACATGGAAACTTGATTCATTATATTGCCATAAAAATGGCTGTTTCTTTATGCTTTTGTCTCAGTTGCTAAAAATGGCAAGTCCTAAACTTTTTTGATTTTGTTTCTATTACTTTTGTTGGTACGACAAAGACCTTCAAAAGAGTACATTAAAGACTAGGCTCATTACAATTTGTTTTTAGATAAAAGAACATTTTTTCATGCATCTTTATGAATTTTGTTGTGAAGTTGCTGATCCAGAATGGAGCGAATGTAGCGGCCAAAACGGAGTTTGGATGGCAACCCCTCCACTCAGCCTGTAAATGGAACAACACGGACTGCGCGGCCAAACTGCTGGCTTACGGAGCCGATGTCAACGCCTTGACTGAAGGAGGTATGTTCAAGTTGGCGGTTCTGGATCATACTCTGGCTACGAGTATTTTCTTTCAATTTTAATCTTTTCTTTGTGATTAGAGACAACATAGATTTACCTTAGTTTTGTTGTGTTATGATAAGTTTGTTTGACAAGCCTTTAATTCAATGAGGATGATTTTTTATGTGATTTTGAAGGCAATGAATAAACTCTTTTTTTGTTATTTTCTTTTATTTTCAGAACCATCCTAAAGTAACTAACTCCTAAAACTATAACTCTGGCCAGCTAATTTGTAGGTTGTAAAAAGTGAAATCCCCCAAATTGCACCTTAAAAGTTTTGCAATATTCCGCCAAAGGTTTTAGTTGCGTGATGTACAGTTTAATATTGAACTTTATCTCAAGTAGGCCTAATAAGAATATAACCTCTAATTTTATTTCTTTTGACATACAGCAATATCTGTGGGAGCTTTTTTGTTTTATATTGCCAAAGTTGTATGTATGGTAGTTTAGCCTTGTTCGGATTTAACAATAATCGAATATGAGCTTGCAGCACTAGCTCACATTGTGTAGATGAGCCCCACTTAAACATATCATATTATTGGTTTCTGATTTGTGAATCGATTGTAAATAAATAAAAATTGTATAAAAAATATTATTGGTTGCCTTTACAATACAGATGTTAACTGTAATTAATTTAGACAAAAGTATACTCTCCTGCCAATCCAGCTAACTAGAGCTCTACTTTCCCTATTAAAAAGAGCAACTAAGTTAAGTTAAATCTTGGAATCTTTATCAACTATCGGTAATTTATCTACTACCAATATAGCCATACAATCAGTTTACCATTTCTTGGATGATTCTGTTTTCTTAATAGGACTGCCCACACTAAACTTATTTAAAGCTCATGGCTATTCAATGTTAGTTTGAGGCAAATTAACATGTTAATGTGTTAATGTGTGTGCTAACAATTGGTAGCACACTGGACTTTGGAACTAGAATACCGGTAGCGATAGGTTTGAGGCTCCTTGTGACCGCGTTCATTTAATGGTACTGTTCACCCTTTTACTATACCGGCTCACTTCTTGCTTTTTTGCTTGATAACTCCCAGACACAGGCCTGAGGCCTTGTAGGGGGGAATCCAAGGAAAAAAAGACTGCCACCCTCTTAAAAAATTGTACCTTTTCTTATTTGACTTATTTAAATTTTGTGACGGGAGGTAAATTTTGTGACAGGAGGTCCATCTAACAGTATGCTATGCCATGCCCAAAGATCTAAGAACTTAACCACAGTAAAGCATGAGCTCCCTCAACCAATATACTCTCACTTTCGACATCTTAAAGATGTTTTTATTGTCCCAGAGCTGGTTTAAAATAAACTAGAGGCTTGAAGGGGCTAATAGCCCCTAAGCATAATCCTTCTTTATTATAGTACAAAATACCCTCTTAGAAAATAGGCTTTTGGATCCACAAAATTATGATTATATCTAGCATTTGGTTTTAAGTAAACAAAGCTTTTTACATCCCAATAATATTTAAATGACAGCCATTTTACGTAATTTCTCATTTTATAGTAAGCTTAAAGCAATTTCAGTATTTTCCTCGAGTCCCTGGGGTGACCTTCAATTTCAGCCGCCTCCCCACCATCCTGCGACCTTCCAAACGCCCACAATTATTTCGGCGCAAAAATTTACCCTACGTAATTATATATATATATCATTTGGTATTAGATCTGCATCGTTATAACATAAACTAAACAAACGTAATTAACCTTTGATAATTTTAAATTATGAAAAAACTCAAACCCTTAATTATTATAAAATCAGAAAGTCTTCAATTTAAAATATTTTTTGTTATAGTACATTGAACGTGCATAGTTAGCTGCATTTTGAAAAAATCCCACATGTCAACATCTACCGTATGGCTTTGAATCAAGCATTAGCACCACATGTTTAATGTAAACAAAGCAGATGTTTTTCAATCCCAATGCATTTTTAATGGAAGATTTTTTCGTTATTTCTCATTTTCTGATATGCTTGGACATAATCTGCTATTTTTCCCGACCCCCTGGGACCGAGACCTTTCATTTGAGCCATCTTCCATCATCCTGTGAGCTGTCAAACTCTCACAATTTTGATTGAAAAAAATCGCTTACAGAATTAATAATATAGATTAATGATGTAATTTGTGAATAACGTTAATTACATTCAGCTCAAATCAGATATTCTTCAATATTACCTAGTTTTCAGTACTAGTTTGTACTATCATCAGGCATACAAAAAACATCATTCATCATTGTGTTGCAATGTGAATCTCACCTACTGCAGCCGATAGATTCAATTCTTTGTTATTTTGAGTCGGATTTGTATCCATGTCCCTCATTTGTTTTGTTTTTAAAATGTGGACTGTACGTGATTCGTCGTTTAACGACGTCCAACGGACTGAATTATGTTTTTCGTACACCCGATGATATTACAAACCAGAACTAAAATCTAGGTCACATCGAAGATCCTCTGGTTTGATCTGGATGACATAAAAGTAATTACACCTCTAATTTGTTTCAAATTTTCATTCCAACACCAATCGATGTGGCAGACGTGACTCCACTTCACCTGGCGGCCGGGAACAGCTACGCGAGGGAGTGCTTGGAGCTGCTCCTCATGCATCACGACATCCGGCCCGACATCAAGAACCAGAGCAACGAGACGGCGTTCGAGATCGCGCGGCGGAGCGGGCGGCACGCCGGGCTGTTCGAGATTACAGAGCCATGCTTTCAGCTGTGAGCTTTGGGCGAACGATAGAGGTAAAAATATTCAGAATAAATGCATTTAGGCATTTACTGTCTTTCTCCTTCAGGGCCTGTACAGTAGGAGCTATTGAACTTGAATTAAAACTAAGGAAGAGAGGTAACATTATTAAAACATGTATGTATACCTCTCGTAAATGTATAATACCTTGAACATAAACCATTGCATAGCTAATTTATTAACTTTTATTTTTATTGTAATATAGATCCCAATAAATATCACTGTAAAAAAAATGTAGTAGTCTTTGAATGTTTGTTGAGTGTCAGCCCGTGGCAATCTATACAGAGTGTGAAAGTAAAAAGTGCCGAATTATCAAGATTTTAATGTAGTAATTAAACTTTTTTTGTTATTTTTGGTTTAGCATGTAGTTGCTGATTCTTACCAGCAATTCCCACCTGAATCTCTTGCTTACCTCTAATTTGTTCTCTTCTTACCCCAAAACCTGTTGAACGATCCGCTTTTGCTTTTAAACATCCATGCTTCAATATGACTCTTTTAATCTTTACCACTTAATTTTATGAGACTCAGAAGTGCTTTAATTTTTCAGCCTACCTTCAACAGTTCCTGGAAGAGATAAAGACTACGAAACATTCCATATGAAGATCTGAAATGGACCATAGAGCACTAGTAGCTGAAAAAATTGACACAAGATATACTTCTTGATTAAATTGTGAGACTAGCCCGTTCGTAACACACCAGACCATCAAGGTTTTATACACGATCGTAATGCACATTACATGTTACGTATTGTTCCAAAACAATGAAATGGTTTATTATTGCCTTTACTGCTAATATATGACCACCGTGAGTATGAGTACTCACTAGTTATAGTGTTCTGTGTTGATGTTATTGCATTTTCATCAGAAATGTAACCAAATCCATTGATTGTACCACCTGCATTTAGATTAATAGAAACTATATTCATTTTGTCAATTACACCAGTTGTGCCATTTTAGTGTGCCTTTGTTTATTTTTCCCAAGTACTCAGGTATGAAATCATGGTGCATATCAAATCTCGTTCTGTTATTGTTTTTATACCAGACTGGTTAGGGTCCTACCTTTCTTAAAAAAGGTAGTCGAGGGGAGGGGGAAATTAACATCCAATCTCATTACTGCCCTTGACTACCAAACTTATTGAGGAAGCAGTCTGTAACAAGCTTGCCTACTGCAAGGAGACGAGTAACCTATTAAGATCCTACCCCTGGCAGAATAACTGCAGATAATCAAAGTCTACAAAAGTGAATAAAATCTGTGCTTTCTGGCCCCAGATCTGAACCAGAACACATTGTTGAAATAGATATTCGGGTATTTTTAACAAAAAACCAAATAGTCAACACATTATTCAGAGTTAAAAATTTATTTCCAAAAAAACTCTTGTAAAAATAATAACTAACTATGGAAAACAGTTAATTAGCACTAAGCGGTTGATTGTCTGGAAACTAATTGGCAGCATAAAGCTGTTTGACAGTAAAATTTTTTTGTTTTTAAAGGAATGATTTGTTTGTACAGATCTATTCAGCCAGGAAGTCTTGTAGGGGTGGAAGTGCGAGAGAGATGGAGAATACCCCCACCACTGTTTTTCGTTCATTGGTTCTGTACAGTCAACTTAAAATCCCACATGGCCCATGACAACATTACAAATATTTTGCAAACAAAGAATCATATGTTTTGACAGATGAGTTATTTCGAAATTTGTCTGTACTGAGACTTGCGGTAGGGGAAATCTTCACTGCGCATGCGCATCCCACAGGTCTTCTGGGATGAACAGATCTGTAATATGGTTTTTTGTTAATCAGCTGTTTCTAGTCAATCAGCTGTTTCTAGTTAATTAGCTGTTTCCATTCAATCAGCTGTTTCCCACTGTCTTTATTTGTATAATGAATCCCGTACATCACAATCCATTATTAATAAATTCTGGTGATCACCAGAATCTGCTAATCCGTTATTAATAAATTCTGGAACCACAATTTTTTTTTTTTTCTGGAACCACCAGGGTATGAAAACGCCATTAAATGCTTTTTCTCTATGCACTAGGTGCGATAGAGGCTGAGGAGTATGGAATTAGTTTGTCAAAATTTTGCTTCTACTATTTATAAAAATAAGAAAGGAAGGAGAAAACTAAACAACTGTTGATAAATATATATTTTTTGTCATGGTTACAAATTGTACATGTCTTATTTACGGCTCATCAAGAATATGATTCACAAACACAAACTTCTACGCCAGACCTCTGGTCTCAGACTTTTGTTGATTCATTAAATTCCAATAATGACCCTTCTTTGCCATCAACTCACGGTGGTTCCCCATCTGAAAATAAATTAACCTTTTAGTAAAAGAAGAAAGTGGTTAAAATTCATCGCAAACAATGATCTAATGTGGTAGTTAATTCATTGTTGCCTTTATAAGAAATGAATCATATTTATTTCAAAACTTTTTTATCATCAAGGAGAAAAAATTTGATTGATGCAAACATGGCAGTAAATCTACCATTAAATAAGTTGAAAGGCACATCCTACATGAGCAGGAGAAACACAGCATCTTGCTTGCTTTTGATTTGCAGCCACGGCCGTATATACAAGCAGTTTGAACATGGCGTAACGCAAGTAAAACTACATCTGCTGCCTGTTGAGTCTGCTTCTTTGACTCACAATATGGTATGAGGCCATATTGTGGTCAACGAGTACAACAAGTGTTTCTCCCACCCATGTTTGCTCAGAATCACCAATGAAAATTCAAGTAACAATCCAATGATATTTTTAATATTTTACATAGAATAACTGAGATTTACAGTATTATAGGTGTTTATGTTCGACACTGAATGGTTAGTAGAAACTTATATTACTGGAACTGAGGTTTACAAGAACTTCTGGGGTGGGAGTTAGTCATGATGCGGATGATTCTTTTTCAAAGTATGAAAACAGTTTTATCGTTATTTACTTTTTTTGCTTTCACTGGGATCTTAACTAAACCAATGATCAATCGCAGCTGACTCCAGATGCGAAATTTCAAAAATCGACACTATTTTCTCAAGGTCAATCTGATGACCTATGAGTTTGTGGGCAAGAATCAAACGAGAAGAGGTTGGCCAATGACTTCAGAGAACTAGCTCCAAATACTTCATTCATTCAGGAAACCTCTAGTACTTTTATCAACATTGCAGTCCATCAGCATATTGGAAAAAAGGTTACTCTTAAAGGGCGGAAAAGAAAAACCCCCATTGCAACAAACCTGAAGTACTCGGTGAATTTCAAATGCTTAAATCACTTACATGAAGCCCTCGCATCATGTAAAGTCGACATGGTCCATAAATAAGCATGCAAACGTATTATCCTTAAGAACAGAAAGTAATTATGCTGGTTTGCTGCCACAGAAATGAGAAAATGAGGGACAGGCTACAATCCAGTAGATCTCAACTAGATAAAGTCACGTACAAACTTTAATCAAGAAACAATGAGAAATAAGCAATCTCAACAATTAATTTATTCTTCACAAGGCTAACATTGGGGAGGAGAGTACGCAAGTTAGCTGCCTCAGGAATCAAAGGATTTTGGGATTTTAGACCATAATCAAGAAAATCTTGACTAGATGAAGCAATATCTCAGATACCAAGTCTTACGTGTGATAAATAAGCAAACTACACAAACTTTTTATTTCTCATAACGTTAATATAGGCTATGAGTATGCAGGCTTGCTGCCTCAAAAATATTACAATGGCTGATTTTAGGCCTTAATCCACTTGATCCCAACTAGATGAGGCCACATACTAAATTTTATTTAGGTACATTCAGGAATGAGCGGGATATAGAATTTCCATCATACTAACACAGAAACATCTGTTTTCAGTTCCTTTTTGTTGGCTCGAAAGTTACCCATTGCCAGCCTAGGCCGGATAAACTTCTATCCAGGCTAGGCCGGAAAACTGGAATTAAACAATCAGCTGATTTGCAGCAAACCGACGTTTAATGCTTTTTTATTGGTTTCTTTTTATAGGAATGTAGTGGCAGCACTGCATCCGTAGCAAAAGTTTGTTCTGTTTGTTATAGGTTAGGTTTGGAGGTGTGAGAAGCGTATGTTTATGTAAGGACTATGTTATGATTGAAAGTATGTTTTTTTCTGCGTAGTATGATGAAAAATATCGTACGTTACACGGCCAGGAAGTTTTGCTGTAATCGCATGAAAATCCCGCACTCGCTTTCGCTCACGCGGGAACTATCATGCTCATCCAGCAAAACAGTTCTTCCCAGCCTAGTAATGCAATATACTATTTCCTTATGGAGTAAATTAGCTACCGAGATGTACCTCGACAATGAGCCCGCCGCTGAGCACCACAATGATGTCGGCGTGTTCGACAGTGCTGAGTCTGTGGGCGATCACCAACACCGTGCGGTTGCGGCTGACGACTTCCAGCGCCTGTTGGACAACCTTCTCCGACTCCGTGTCCAGCGCGCTGTCGACAGGTCAGCGGAAAATCACCAAATATTCAAGTATTGAGCTATTTTCAAGCCGAGATACACTAGAGGAAAAAAGTCAAAGTTTCAAAATTTCCCAGAATTTTACAAAGGCTGTGTTCACACAGTTAACCCTATTATAAACCACCACTTCACAAATGTTATTTAACTTGATTCAAAGTGATTTTTTGTTATGAATAACGGTGGTGTTCGGAAATCTGAAAAGTCTGTTTCAGATCGGATTGATTAACCAAAACCGATCTGAGGGGTTCCCTATCAACCCCTATCCAGTAAGGTTATTCAGATGTCTGAGTATGTTGGATGGACTGTACATTTTGGGGTAAAGAAATAAGAGCAAAGAATTATCAAATTTTGATGTTTGCCAGTAAGATAAATCTCCCTTTGGGCTTTCAGAGAAGAGAAGCTCCCTTGCTTTTGTGGAGAGAGTTATCCAGGAAGCCCTGCCCCCCAGACCAGACCTTGAAAGTTCGTAAGGTTCTGACTCACTACCTTAACTTACTTACTGGTGAGGGGTTTCAAATCTAAGTAATTATTATCATCTTACACCTAAATAATATTCAATTGAATAGATAGCCACACGGCTTTATCCACACGATAAAGTGCTTACGTCATGACCTGAGGGACGCCCGTTCGAACCCTGATCAGGATCAAAACTAGGTCCTTTTGCTATTTGTAATTGGGTTTTGAATTAACCCTTTGCGATCGGATTGAATATTTGCCGCTATTCCGTAGCGATCGTGAGGCCAGCTCTACTGGCCGCCACCATTAGCGTACAGAAGTCGGATTTTTTTCCACAGCAGTTTTCATTTGCGATCGGATGTCTAGCAGGGCTGGCCGATAAGTGCCAATAACATATGTTTTTGTTTGTTTTTCTAAATTTTGCCTGATGCCTGTAGAGTGCTGCAGCCTAGTGAGGAGTTATTTAACTAAATGATTGGCAGGCTTGCAACATTGAATAGTGAAAATACCCTACAATAACATTGCTGGCTTACAATAAAAATAATCCCGAGCTGCCGGGCGTGAAAACAATTCCGAGCTGACGGGAGTGGACCGCCATGATGAATGCCAAGCTGACGCGGAGTGGGGCGTGGCCAGTACAGCTGGCCATCCGACCGGCAGAACCAAGCTGTACGGAAATTAATTCCGACTAGCTGCTGAGTGCGTTGTGGCCAGTCCTGCTGGCCTTACGATCGCAAAGGGTTAATGATGCTATCTAACCAACTGTCACTGTTAGACAGCAACAAGACCAAGTTGGGACTATTACCAATCAAAACAATGAAAAATGCCACTGGCATCATCAAAACAAAAAAAAAGTCAAGCAAAGTAAGAAACACTCACCTAACCTAACCTAGCTTAGCCTAGCCTGACCTAACTTAGCCTAAACTAACTAAGCTTAACCTAACCTAACTTAGCCTAGCCTAAACTAGCTTAGCCTAGCCTAACCTAACCTAGCTTCGCCTATCCTAAACCTAACCTAGCTTAGCCAAACGTAACCTAACCTAGCTTAGCCTAGCCTAACTAAACCTAGCTTAGCCTAGCCTAACACACCTTAGCCAAATGTAACCTAACCTAGTTTAGCCTAGCCAAGCCTAACCTAACCTAGCCTAATCTAACCTATCAGCATCACCCACCTCGTCGCCTCATCCAATATAAGAATGCTCGGGTTCTTGAGCAGCGCGCGGGCGATGGCGATGCGCTGCTTCTGGCCGCCGCTCACCGTGACCCCACGCTCGCCCAGCACCGTGTCGTAGCCCTCGGGGAACTGGCGGATGAAGCCGTCCGCGTTGGCCAGCCTGGCTGCCTCGTACACCTGCGATGGGGAGAGAAAATGTTTGAAAATCAAATTCAAAACATATTTATCTTCTGAAATACATACAGGTTACCAATTACCGCATGCCTACAAGGGAAACACAGGAATAAATTTACATTCATTTTAATACACAATCATATTTTTGGCAACCATTAATATCCTTTCTGTTTTTAAGATTATTTGGTTTTTCATGCTTTTTTTGTGCAGAACACTTGCATTTTTGTGTTGATAAACAAAATACTGTATTAATTTATATTTTTCATACTTTAAATTATGCGAACAACAAGTAACAACAAACTAGTACTCAACAATTCCATTGAACTAACAAACATTACAAGCTGATTACAAATTACATGCAAAAAATTAAATAATTCTGGGTACATAATCAAATTTAAATATAAATTAGTAAATAAGTGTTTCGATCTTGATTAAATCATACATCAAAACCTTTATCAAAAATTGTTTAAATTGTTTACTAAAGGACAACAATTTTGATGATATGTCAAAAAGAAATTAATCAAAGTTGGCTTGGGATTGGATGTTTCCAAAAATTAAGACTTGAATTCCTTCTCTATCACCTCCACCTTTTGGCAGACTATTTAAAATCAAGTGGGGCAGAGAGGTCTGGAATGAGAGGGCTGTCTGAATTGTATATAAGTTAGTCTAAACAGGCAAAGATCACACGGGATTCACATTAACACTGATTTCATCTTCATTGCAGAACTTTAGCTGAAGAGAGGAAAAAGATAAATTCAAGACAACGAATTGGGATATTGTTGTTTAAAAGGCCTAATATCATTTTCTTTTGATTAGAAAATAATGTAATGACAAGTGGGGCAAAGCTTTTTCAACTTAAAGAAACACAACAAATCATAGCATTTTGAAAAAAAAACCTTTAATTTGATTCCTTTATCATTAAATTTAGTCCACGAATGAAAGCAATCCTGAACTCTAAAAGATATTCCCATCCGAATTTGTGAAACAATTCCTTAATTTAACACTCTTCACTGACCTCTTGGTCATCGGCGGAGGGCCGGCCATAGCGGATGTTCTCGCGGATGGAGGTAGCGAACAGCACGGGCTCCTGGTTGATCATGCCGATGGTCTGCCCCCGCAGCCAGCTCGGGTCCAGTGTGCGGATGTCCTCCCCCGCCAGTCTGATCTGGCCTCCGTCCACGTCGTAGAACCTACAGACACATCCTACAACTACTGCCACGTATTTTGGCTTTTTAGAAGAGGACCGCCACTATTTAAAATTTCCCTACGATTGAATTGTTTATAAATGAGTTCCTAGTACTGAGAGAGTCACAGGTGAATGGAAAATACCCACATTGTGCTTATCGAAAGTCAGGTTCAATCATCGAGTGTTATTTTATCAGCCATTGCCAACCAAACGTATATAACCAGTCAACTAATCTAACCTTGCCTAGCCAAACAGATTTTCCACATTTTTATAATGGAATAAACATGCACAAAAATTCTCCATTAGAATAAAATGGGTAGATGTTTGCTGCCATAGAAATGCAGAAATATTATATAGGCTATAATCCAGTATGTCTAAACTAGATGCAACTTGATACCAAGTTTTAATCAAGATTTGTAGAGAAATAAGCAAGCCTTACAATTTTAACTGTGGCGGCCCTCTCCTAAAAAATATCTCCTATTTTTAAAGTAGCAAACAACCTTTGAAATTGTATGCTGACGTTTTAAATTTTTATCGACCTAGTTTACACTTTAATATATATCAAATTACCATTCGATCAAGTAAAAATTACTCGTTACAAAATTATCCATTTGCTTCTTTCGAAAAAAATTTTATTCGATTTCTGCTTAAATTTGATATAATCAATTAATATACATGAAGAGAGAGTTGTGTGCCAATATATCATGTACTACAGCCAAAACTAGATTTTCCAGACTCCCATGTCATCTTGGTGTTAAAGCTTTGAATCTCATGATGAGCACTATGATGGTTGAGTTACGATATATTTTAAGGCTTTTGCACAAGATCATTTCAAAGGGGGGCCAACCTAGCCTTTTGGAAGCTTAAGGTTAAGGTTTATTTTCACATAAAAACATAAGGTGCAATTTAAAATAGATACCAACAGTAACATACAACAATAACTAACCAACAGTAAGTAACCAACAGTAACTAATACAACAAGAAGAAAAGAAAATAATCTCTCGAGCAAATCCGGGGCTACTAGCGTTTCTTGTTTATTTTTTAATTTTTTTAGACTTTTGCTTTCTTATTCTTTTTTCTTATTTATTTTTTTTTTTCTTTAAAAAGAGGGTGGCGGCCTCTTTTTACCTTGCATTTGCCCCCCCACATGGGCCTCAGGCCTGTGCGTGGAAGTTATCAAGCAAACCCAAGGAGTGAGCCGGTACAGTAATAGGATGAACAGTACTGCTAAAAGTATGCGGCATCATCGGGACTCGATCCTGCGACGCTACCGCCACAGAACCAGGGCCGAGTGCGCTACCAACTGCGCCACCGACTCACTGCATTTTTTTCACTTCTAGTGTTAAAAAAATTAGAAAAATAAAAATATCCACAACATAAAACAGCTGCATTCTGAATCCATAACTAAATACTGCTGTAGATATAATACCGCTGTCCCATTTATTAAGTTCACAGTCGTGTTTACTAACTAGATATTACTAAAGGCTACAATTTTTGTATTTGAACATATACTCTATGCCTAAGAGGTATTGTGTAAATTTCAAAAAATGTGTTTTTCATGCATTTTTACTCAATTTTCGCATTTAACTTTTCTTATGAAAGAATTTTATGAATATGCCTAGTGTACAATTTGTAGAGCGTAAGGTCTTAAAACGCTCTACAAATTTTACTTTAGGCGTATTCAAAAATTTTTTTCATAAGAAAAGTTAAATGAAAAAATGGAGTAAAAATGCATGAAAAACCCATTTTGTTGAAATTTACATAATACATCTTAGGCCAAATGTTACACAATAGAGTAAATGTTCAAATACAAAAATTGTAGCCTTTAGTAATATCTTTCAAACAAAAAAAGGTTTAATCGAATTAGACAAATGGTTTGTGAAATAGAGCCATTTTTGTTTATGGATTTTCCGCCATTTTGATGACATCATAACCGGAAAACGCTTTAGGTGCATTCTTGACACCCAAGTGGAAAATACTTCCTTAGACATTCTCTAAAAAATAAATCAGTAAAATTCTCTATATCTGTCTTGCACACAGAGCACTGGTCCGGCTAAGATTGAAACTTTTATATGGAAATACGGGGAATTCGTTGTTTTTTTTTTAGTTTTATCGAGTTTCTTCACGTTATTGTTTAAGTTAACCATACAAAGTATGGTATTTTTGAAAAGGTCTCAACACACTCTACAAATTTTACATTGGGCATATTTAAAATATTCTTTCATCAAAAGAGTTATATGCAAAAAATGAGTAAAAATGTATGAAAAACGGGTTTTTTGAAAATTACAAAATACTTCTCAGGAACAGAATAAATGTTCAAATACAAAAATTGTAGTCTTAAATAATGTCTTTCAAACAAAAAAGATTTAATCAAATCGGACAAATGGTATGTGGAATAGAGCCTTTTTTATTCATGGATTTTCCACCATATTGATGACGTCATAGCCGGAAAACGTTTAAGGTGCATTCTTGACACCCAAGTGGAAAACGCTTCTTTAAACATCTACTACGAAATAGCCTAAACTAGAAAAATTCCCTTTATCTGACTTGCACAAAGAACACTGGTCCGGCTAAGATTGATCTGCCACATGGAAAATTCTGTGTTTTTACAACATTAATCCAATTTATTTACTTTATTATTCGAGCAAAGTATACAATATATGGTATTTTTAAAAAGGTCATTAAATTCTGTAAAAAGTTTACCATGGGCAATTGGGCATGTTTTGATCATGTTTTTAGGTAAAAAGTTATATAAAGAATTTTAGTAAAAAATATATTTAAAAACGTATTTTTAAAAAAGTATTGTTAATACATCAAATGTGTAAATGTAAATCGTTTAGCATACTAAATTATCTTCCAAACAAAAAAAAGTTTATTCCAATCGGACAAATAGTTTTCAAAATACACACATTTCAAAATTGCTTATCTGCCATTTTGATGACGTCATAGCGGGAGAACGTACCACTTGCATACTTGACACCCGAGTGGAAAACCTTTCTTTAGACCCATATAACAAAATAAAACGTAAAATTCTCTGTACAAAATTTGCACACAGATAACATTGTCAGATGCAGGACTAAACATGCTGTTGACAGTTTTCAAACAATAACTTATGTTACACTAATAATTTTCCCACATACCTTTCCAACAAAGCTGCTATTGTTGATTTTCCATTGCCTGAACTACCAACGATGGCAACGGTCTTGCCAGCAGGCAGTTTCAAATTAAAGTTCTTGAGTATTACCTGTAATATGAAAAAAATATGAAATTGATTCGAATTTTAAATACATAAAAGAAACTTGAGATTTCAGTTACAAATTAAGATTTTTTTATCATTTGTTAAGAGATTATCATTTTCAACTCGTTCTGTGCCAAAATTACAAGAAAATTTTCTTAAAGATATACCGATGTTATATTTTTTAACTAAATCAAAAAGTACTTTATTTCCATTAAATACTCGAACAAATACATATTCACATGATGGCATAAATATTAAACTAAGACGTGTGTATTTGATTGATTACATCAAATAAATATTTATGCTATTGAAATTTAATTTTTACATAGGCTTTTTAGCCTGAGCGTAAGAATGAGTCTTGTAATAAATAAATGTAGATTTAACAATATAAAATCGATGGAAAAAACTCGTACTTCATTTTACATATTTGAAACTTAGGAAAAAAAATTTGAAAAAATTTAGACCTATAGAAGAGAAGAAAGTTTGCTATGTATGATGTTAAAATAAGGACAGTGATGATAATGATGTTATTTGAAATGGGACATTGCTATTGACGGACGGACAGACAGACCCTCTTCCGCTCTTTGGAATTTGTTACTTCAACAATGCAGTTCCTTGCGCATCTATACACACACAGACACACTCTCACTCACACGCGCACACATACCAGCACACTCTCATGCACACTCTCACCCACACATACGCACCTGCCCCTCCCCCCTAAAATCTGTAGCTTGATTTGATAATTTGTTCTACGTTTTCCCTACCTATTTCATTTAGCCACTTAATAATTTTTTCCTTATACGTATAATATGTTAAAGACCTAGTGTCCTTTAATGAAAATGGTAAATTCCTATAAATGATGTGTGCTAAATAAAAGGAATTAGTAGTAGAAAATGTTTTAACTAATTTAGGGATATTAACGTTGACTGTTGCGTTTCTAGTTAAATATTCATGTGCAGGGTGTTCAAAAATTAATTCAGAATGTTTATAAATATGAGAGACAATTACCCTGACAAACTAACCATGCCACAAGGAACATATCTGTTCTCACCAACATTGCCAACTTTTGATTAAGCTTTAACTCATTAGGTCTGTCCTTAAAACATATCTCATTCAAAACCACTGATATATTAGAAAATTTCACTTACATCTGTTTAATTATATACGTAGGAAAAAATCAAATAGCAGCTCAATACATATGAGGCATTCACCTACCTGCTGAGGCCTGGTCGGATATGCGAATGTGACGTTGTCAAACTCAACATCAGCCACCAATGAGTGGAAAGGAATCTTCTTCCCACCTGTAAGGGGTATTTTCTCCTGTGTGTTGATGTACTGTAACACATTTTTAAATATATAAGCAAAGAAGAGAGAGATTACACAATAACATACACTGTGTAGTATTAAAAAAAAGGAATCCCTAGTGCAGGGAACCTGCATAATCAGCAAATTCCAAATAATTAATAATTTCGATGAAGCTTCACATCAAGTAAAATCAATGATAAATAAGTAAGTATAAAAAAACTACACAAGTATAACATGGGAAATGAGTAAGGTATGCAGGTTTGCTGCGACGAAATGTAAAAATGGTAGATGTTAGGCCATAATCCAGTACATCTAATCTAAATGAAGAGATTTAGTAAAAATGAAGAGATTAATCGTAAAAACACCAAGTGTCATTACATTATTCAGAAATAAGTGGGACAGAATTTTATTTACTTACCATAAGATTACCAACAACCAACTGATGCAGTGAGATAACCACCTTCAGCATCTCAATAACTAAGGGGCATAGAGCGGTTCATAAAACACTTTGTCTAAAAAATTCCAAAAAGCCCATAATTTGGGTTCATCTTCTTTTACCTCCCCTTCAATGGTCTAATCAGGCCTAGGTTAAAAACCTGTACAAACATTTTCTGCTTTACAAGTCATTGCCAAAATTTTATTAAGAATTGGAGCATTTTCACAGGAGATGTTTTGAAGACAGAAACCATAGTCCAGTAGGGTAATTTAAATATTAACATTATCTTGCCCAGATAATTTTTCCCACGACAAACATATCAACACTATAAAGGGCTTGCTCCACACTGTTTGAGACTTCCTGGTTCCACTGAAAGACATTTTTTTCATTTTCTGTTTGCATTTCTCAGTTCCTACCAAGTGGTATACCTGGGCTCCCATAAAAAATGTCCTGAAACCTTTCCTTCCTTTATAATCTTACTTAATTTTCATTCTAACTAACCTATGCCTAACCTAACCTAACCTATCCCTATTGGACAGTCAAGGACCAAGAAAATGACATCCCAATTGAACCATCCATTGAAAGGCAGTCAGACTCACCTCAAACACCCGTGAGCCGGCCTGCATTCCGCGGACGTAGTTGCCAAACAGCAGCGAGAGTTGCGCCAACGAGCGCTGGATCGTCTGCGTGGCGACTAGGAACGACATGAGTGCGCCGGGCCGCAGCTCCTCCAGGGCCATCAGGTAGCCGCCCATACACAGCGTGGCCAACACGATGCCGTTGAGGAACAAGTTGGTGCCAGCCTGCCAGACAAGACAATTGATAAAGTAAATCATACTTGACTCACAGTCTTAAAGCAATCCAATTATGATTCAAATGTGAGTTTTGGGTTGGTGAGTCAAGTATAATTTATACACAGCAATTCCTGGTGCCAGTACACATTACAATAGATTCTTTGTATTCCTGTTGAAGCCTTCCGGAATTAGTTATCAGTTATAACGATTTTGATAACGACAACTTAGTAGTCGAAACTATATTCAACATTTGTAGACTGAGGAATTGCGAACGTCAAAATACGTAACCTGTTATAATTTTCTTTGGTTTCATGTTCTTGGAGAACAGTACAACTACTTAAAATATGGCTTAATTTCGTCAAAAATATATTTAAAGATGATTTTCAGGTTGTTAAGAATGACAACTAGAGAAAAAGCTAGTGGTAACTGCGGGGATTGCCTCATGTTGTGGTAGAGCTTGGGACTTTGCTTTCCAGGGTTCCACGTCAAATCCTGCCAATCACCAAAGGCAATTTACTATGTGATGATGCCTTCAGACTGCACAGTAAGCTGAATATATGTTGCTGCAGTGCATGTCCATGGAAACTACTAAGCTTGGCACTCGTCTAGGATAAAAAACTGTCAATTCCAGATTGATTGTGGCAGATTGATGGTTAAAAAATAATATCAAGAAAAATGTTGTAAAAAGAAAATAACATAATGATAATGAAATGAAATGAAATGAAATTAAATTAAATTAAATTAAATTTGTTTATTCCTTTTAACAACATTACAATAATACTGTTCACATAACATATAATATCAGTAGGAATTAGTTCCCCACATGGGTCAAAGCCTGTGGGTGGGGAACGAGTCAAAAATCAACCACTTTAGAGGAATTATTATTAGTAAAAAAAGTGAAGAATAGTAAGTTTTAATTAAATAACATAAAAGTACAAAGATAAATTTAAACAAAAACAAAATATGCACGCAAATACAACTGGGACAATAGTTTACATTTAGGACAGAAGTTGTGAAGTGACTTAATATAACAATATAGTAAACCCCAAATCACTAAGGAACATTCAGGTTTGTCTTAATACCTTTGTTCTTTCTTAAATGGTACTGTTCACCGCACCCATATTGTCAGGGGATTGCTCTGGGGGCAGAAAGAGGAGCCTACTCCTAGAATTTGAAAATAAAACAGTAGGGAATTTCCTGCGAGCTAGAAAAACCTGAACATAGATCAAACGTAAATTCCAAGAATTTGATCAGTTCAAACTAAAACTTTCGGAGTATGTTTTGCAGAATTTTGCAATAAATTAAAATTACTTAAATACATGAAGACAACGTCATACAACATCAGATTTCCCTACTCAGATTTCTTAGCTCTAGAATTACCAACGTTTAAATAGATTGATTTGAGTTGGAAACTTCAGGTTCAAGAGTTGGGTAATTCACGTAACCTCTCCCTAAAATTTGTTGATCCAACACCACTGCGTATTCTCCTGGTTGCTCAACTGGTTTATAAGTTAAAATATTTTATTTTGCCAGCTGCTGTCAATTACTTGCCATCACTTCTGCACATTTTATGATTAAAAAAAGCTTAAATTATTGGTTTCCTTAACTTGTGGCTGACAAGTACCCTAGCCTGGTCCGTGTTTAAAATAAGAGTTTTCTCTATTTCTGAAAACTAAGAAATCACAAATAACTGACTCACCTGGAAGGCAGCGATGCCTGCACCCAGCCGCAGGTAAAGAACTTGAGCCTTTGCAACTTCATCAGTGAACCTAAAGAGAAAAAAATCACTTGATTTCAATATAATAAGCTGTGTACTGTAAAAGAAAGACTTCCATTTGTTTTCTTAGTTTATTAGTTAGTTAATAATAATCACCCCAAACCGATTCTTTATTTGTGCATAGTCAAAAAGTTTTATTTAAGTTGGACAAGGTTATCCAGCTATCATATCATTTCTAAAATAAGAACATTGTGATATTATTAAATTTTAACAGCTGTAATCATTTTGAATAGAGTAAACTAGATTATGATACAAGAGAAAATCAATCATTAAATTCCCATCGGGATATCTCTAGGACTCAAGGCCTTTGCTGACTATGATTACGGATATCCGGTGCTGTGCCTCACGGGACAGAGCTGCGCCTACATAACAGCAGTGCTGCACCACACTGACCTGTCACACTCCAGGCCTTCGTTGGCGAAGGCGCGCACAGTGCGGATGTTGCTGATTGTCTCCTCGCTGACTACAGTGACTACGGACGACTGTTGCTGTGCTTCTCGGGACAGTGCTGCGCCTACATAACAGCAGTGCTGTGCCACACTGACCTGTCACACTCCAGGCCTTCGTTGGCGAAGGCGCGCACAGTGCGGATGTTGCTGATTGTCTCCTCGCTGACTACAGTGACTACGTACGACTGTTGCTGTGCTTCTCGCGACAGTGCTGCGCCTACAGAATAGTAGTGCTGCGCAACACTGACCTGTCACACTCCAGGCCTTCATTGGCGAAGGCGCGCACAGTGCGGATGTTGCTGATTGTCTCCTCGCTGACTACAGTGACTACGGATGACTGTTGCTGTGCCTCTTGGGACAGCGCTGCGCCTAAAGAACAGCAGTGCTGCGCCACACTGACCTGTCACACTCCAGGCCTTCGTTGGCGAAGGTGCGCACAGTGCGGATGTTGCTGATTGTCTCCTCGCTGACTACAGTGACTACGGACGACTGTTGCTGTGCTTCTTGAGACAGCGCTGCGCCTACAAAACAGCAGTGCTGCGCCACACTGACCTGTCACACTCCAGGCCTTCGTTGGCGAACGCGCGCACAGTGCGGATGTTGCTGATTGTCTCCTCGCTGACTACAGTGACTACGGACGACTGTAGCTGTGCTTCTCGGGACAATGCTGCGCCTACAGAATAGTAGTGCTGCGCCACACTGACCTGTCACTCTCCAGGCCTTCGTTGGCGAACGTGCGCACAATGCGGATGTTGCTGATTGTCTCCTCGCTGACTACAGTGACTACGTACGACTGTTGCTGTGGTTCTCGCGACAGTGCTGCGCCACACTGACCTGTCACTCTCCAGGCCTTCGTTGGCGAACGCGCGCACAGTGCGGATGTTGCTGATTGTCTCCTCGCTGACTACAGTGACTACGGACGACTGTAGCTGTGCTTCTCGCGACAGTGCTGCGCCACACTGACCTGTCACTCTCCAGGCCTTCGTTGGCGAACGCGCGCACAGTGCGGATGTTGCTGATTGTCTCCTCGCTGACTACAGTGACTACGGACGACTGTAGCTGTGCTTCTCGGGACAATGCTGCGCCTACAGAATAGTAGTGCTGCGCCACACTGACCTGTCACTCTCCAGGCCTTCGTCGTCAAACGCGCGCACAGTGCGGATGTTGCTGATTGTCTCCTCGCTGACTACAGTGACTACGGACGACTGTTGCTGTGCTTCTCGCGACAGTGCTGCGCCACACTGACCTGTCACACTCCAGGCCTTCGTTGGCGAAGGCGCGCACAGTGCGGATGTTGCTGATTGTCTCCTCGCTGACTACAGTGACTACGTACGACTGTTGCTGTGCTTCTCGCGACAGTGCTGCGCCTACAGAATAGTAGTGCTGCGCAACACTGACCTGTCACACTCCAGGCCTTCATTGGCGAAGGCGCGCACAGTGCGGATGTTGCTGATTGTCTCCTCGCTGACTACAGTGACTACGGACGACTGTTGCTGTGCCTCTCGAGACAGCGCTGCGCCTACAAAACAGCAGTGCTGCGCCACACTGACCTGTCACACTCCAGGCCTTCGTTGGCGAACGCGCGCACAGTGCGGATGTTGCTGATTGTCTCCTCGCTGACTACAGTGACTACGGACGACTGTTGCTGCGCCTCTCGTGACAGCGCGCGTAGCAGTGAACCCAGCATTGTACCTGGGAACGCGGGTGTTGTTAGAAGATAAAATATAAAATTGTTAATACTGAGTTTACGCTTACTACAGGCCTAGTAAATTAAAGGGTTTTTAAGGAAACTTAACCTTCTGGAAGAGGTGTCAGTTGCACTAGCTCATAGATCACATTAAAAAATCAAAGACAATTTTTTAACTTGTATCTTTCTCAATAAAATAAGAGTTACAAGTGAGTGACCTGAGCAAGATCACAGGATGCATGATATTTGTTCTTAAGAAATGTTCTCGTAAGCAAAACTAAATTCAAGTAAATATAAGGGTAATCATCGGCTCGGGGCATAAACATTGAGAACTGTAAAGCGCAAAACCCTTCCAAAGGAGTCAGCCTGTTTTACTCAAGCCAAAACAATCTTTGCACAGCAAATACTAGAAAACGCTAGCTGAAAAAGAAAAGGGAACAGTATTTCTCGCTCTTTAAACTTATTGGTACAGTACCATATTACTGATGCAGCTTCGCCTGCAATGTTCACTCTAACCAGTTGTTTTACTTGAATTTCTTTCTTCCATAAGAATGGTATTGACTCAACCTTTGAAGGGCTGAACGGTATAGCCCTTATAAAAAATGGTAGGTTCAGAGGAAATTTGGCAAACTTTTGCACTATCATCTTTTACTTTACACTCAAATTTTATTTGACACACGAATCTTATTGGTTCAATAGTCAATGAGAACTCTGAAATGTATACAAAGAATGAATCTATATCTATCATAAATGCAATGTCCACAAAAGTGATACCCCCTTACCTAATGGCAATAGGTTTTTGGTGAAGGTTTGGCTCTAAGCCTGCATTGTAACTTATCATGGTTGGATAGGAGAATCAGCAGGCTTACCTAGTGGTTAAAACTGCTAAAGAGCAAACAAAAGATACAAAACAAAATATATGAATGTTCAAAGTTACTGGCTCCTTCAAATAGGCAGTAAGTGGTCATTGCAACAATGACTATGTGACAATGACCTATCTCCTATCTGAAGAAGGAGCCAGTGGCGTTGAAAATTCATGTTTTGTTTTTGCGTTTTGTATCTTTAGTGTGCTATTCAGCAGTTTTAACCACAAGGAAGAATCCTATCCAGCCCCTGATATCTATAAAGGCAGTAGCACTTATGGTCTCTGAATTAACTATTCTGTTGTTGTCATTACCTCCGACTATGACAGTAGAGACGATCACCAACATCCCCATGGTCATGGTAGGGGAAAGGCTGTACATGGACACGACACACCCTCCTATCTGGACAGACATCACCAGAATGAAGCAGGGGTTCAGAAGCAAAGCATTATTCATAAGTTCAAGATACATCCATGAATATACATCAACCTTGCCTCTTGGAAATTGGAATATTTTATGCTTTCACCATCATTAAGGTGAAGGGTTTTTACTTTGAATGGCAAAATTTTAACTTGTTGTAGGAAAGTTAGATGCAATTTTTTTATCAATTGCTAGAACTAATCCCATTATATTCGAATATGTTTCATTTTACTTTAAAAGCAAGCATTTTTTCTATCTTCGCAATAATAGTCGTAACAAACTTAGGCATTCCTTGACCTTAACCATTCCATAGTACAAAACCACATCTTATGAAAAAAAGACCTTCTAAATATAGTCAAGCTTTTCAATTCCATTTCCAATTTTAATCAAAGCCAAATCACATGAGGCCAGTTTCAAAAAAAAAGGTCAAGATATTTATTGGAACCAAAGGACTCCCTTTCTACAAATTAGGAGAGATTTTTTCAATGTTGTATGCAAGAATCATACAATATTTCTATTTCACACTATACTCACACTGTATTTCTTATTATATCTGAACATACATTATGTTTGTACGATGATGATTAATCACAACTTTTATGTTTAAGCACATAAAAGTTAATCATAGGCTTTCTTATGGCGACTAAGCCTACGCACAGGCAATCTGCCCATGTAGGCTTTTTTCCATGATTTTTTGTTTTGGTTGTAAGAAAAAAGTGTATATTTTGTCATTTTATATTATATTTGTATTAATTGATGTACTTTCTGGAAATAAACAAAAATTTGAATTTGAATTTGAATTTGAATTTTGAATTAACCATGCTCAAAACAGTTGTGACAAAAATATTGATGATTCTTCATAATACACTCTTGATACGGACACGGAACCTTGATGTCCTGGTTGCCATATTGTGTAGACAAATTTTTCAGTGGGGGCAACGCAAAACATAACTGTCAAATTATGAGAGTTTTTTTTTTACAACAGCTTTTCTGAATGAGTTCTATAATGTATTTTATGTATTCTGAACTGACTAGAAATTGAATGATTTGGGAAAATACCTTACTTTTGTAGAGAAAAACCAGAGGGGAAATACCGTCCCCCAAGTTCCCCCTCCTTTACACTACTTCTTTCTGATTGCCTACATTTTGAAATATCCTTAAATGAACAAAAGGATACGCCCATTTTAAAAATTTATAATCTGAAAAGTTTGACAAATATTAACAAAAACGATGCAATGAAAAATTGTACTGAGTTCAATCACGACTCCATTGTTCATAAATTGTTCAAAAACAATTAATTGGAACAGTATAAAATAATAGATCTTCAATGAATTACCTGAGTAATACTGCGAAGACCCTGAGCAAAGACCATCTTGAAGGCACTCTTGAACTCTTGGACATCTGACGTTATGCTTAAAAAATACAATACTTCAGAGAAACAAAATTAAAACAGGAACAATACCTATCAGGAATGACATTTATTGAATGAATTTCAATGCAGAAGAATCTTGATGTAAATGGAAAAGAATAAATTGGTTTTATGTTACATTGGTAAATATTTGAGCTCAATGTAAAAATGTGCTGTTATAACAAACTGGACGAAATCTATTGTAATTGTGTACATTGCTTAATGATGGAATAAACTTGTCTATTGCAGGGCTTGAGGTTGAAAAAATAAAAAAATAACTAAAATAAGAAAACAATACCAAAAATAACCTTGAGTAAACAAAAAAATGTAACTAAAAATTAGAAAACTGGCGTTATATTGGGGATATTACATTCTTAACCTTGGTAAAAAAGAAAATCTCGACAGACTAATCACAAATCTGCCTAGAAATGACGGCAAGACTTGGTTTTCACACAACGTAGGCTGACGAGATTCGTCTGCCGCGATGCTCCTCCGAGATCGTCTGGCAGACGAATAGTGTGAACAGAGCTTGTAGCAATTCTTGAGGTTAAAAAATAAATAAAAAAATGACCAAAATCCCAAAAAAAAAATTCCAAAAAAATAACAAAAATAACCAAGAACAAAATAAATACAAAAAAAATAAAAAAACCTGCTACAAGCCCTGCTAATTGTCTAAACTTTCGTAGTTTTTTTTTCAAATTAAAAAGATTTGGTTAAGGCATGTTTTTTAATTTAATTTTTTACTAAAATCACAAAAAAAGTAGGTACTTTTAAAAATTTATATAACTGAATCAGACTGCCAAATGGTTTGGACCACAACTTACCACTAAGGTATTATTAATAGATAAAAACTGTGATGATACCATTATATTACCAATCTACTAAGTCCCCGGTTCGTTTCTTGTCAAAAAACTCGAGATCCTGGCGCAGGATGGAGGAATAAAGCAGGATCTTCATCCTCGTGGCCAGTCTCTCCCCAACTCCGGACAACAAGTAGATGTAGAGGAAAGTCGCCGACGCCTGCAGGTCACAACATCAATGTGTAAGGTGCATTTATAATGGTAGCTATCTAATGGATTTTATCTACAACATTGCAATAGGCTAAACAGCAATGATTTTACAACATCATAAAAAGGTACATCAACAAACCAAAAACAAACCAGTTACTTAAAGCAAGCTGTATGATAAATGTTATAGACCAAAAGAGAGCTCGGTATTTGACAAAAGTACAGTAGACGCCCTCTAGTTCGGCCACCTCGGGACCAAACCACCGGCCGGACTATCTGGAAGTACTATCAAAATGCAAAATAATCCTATTAAATTCATTACCTATGCTTAAAAGTAAAAAAAACACATTATTTAAACGTGTTTACAGTGTTTAACTTAATTTTTTTTTTTATTTTGACGGCTCTATGTTGTAACGAACTATCATATTGCGTCACTCGTAGATAGGTGCATTTTTTGCCGATACCGAACTGAGGATATAAAGTGAACAGAGAAACTCATTATGTACTGTAGGAAAATTTGTTTTGCTAAGTTTTTGTTCCATTGTCACAAACGTGTGTTTAAGTTTTTTAACCATGTTAAAAAACATTTTTCCCAAAGTAAATCTGTACAAGTATAGCTTTCAATTACTTGCAACGTTCACTCCTGAAAACAGTCCTTATACTAAACAGTAAAAAATGCACACACAAAATTCCAGATCAAATCTTACTGTAGGGTCCTTTGATGTAAAGTATAACAGCATCGTTTGTTAGTTGAGGCACAGATGAAGAACTATACAGATTGGCAACCCAATGCACTTTTGCATGCCCGTTTTTTCGTCGTCAAGTTTGTTAGGTCGTTTTGCCTTACATATTGCATTGGTATCAAGTATAATTTCGTTAATATCAAATCTTCAGGTCCCAAAGAACAAATATAGCCATTAATAACTTTGATGCCAATGCAATATGTGCGGCAAAACTACCTAACAAACTTGACGCCGCGCGAAAAAACGGGCACGCAAAAGTGCATTAGGTTGCCAATCTGTATAGTTCTTCATCTGTGGTTGAGGTCAAATGTGTCTTATTAATTACAAGCATGCCCGTAAACTAAAACTAAACTGACATAGATAGTTTACTTCTTTGGCCGGAAACTAAACATTCAGGATAAATCCTTTCGAAGGTCATTCCCGCGTGGCGATATCACGGATATGAGTCACCCTCCTAGGACCGGCCAGACCATCCGGCGGCCGATCCAACCGAAGCCGAACTAGAGGGCGTCTACTGTAGTGTCATGATAGAAATGATGCCATTCGTAGGCCTACACGAGCTGATGGTTCCATGATGATTTTATCTGTTAATGTGTCTAACCTGAAATGTGAGTTGACTTGTTCCATCATGAGTGAAAGAGATGAGTTTTTTTGTTCAACTCCAGAGAGTAAATGTTGTATAATGTTTGTCATATCAGATCAAATAATCTATGTAACAATTACTGCATTTAATCTTTAGGCCACTCATATGATGTTTAAACAAGAGCAAAATGTATAGTAGTTGCTATAAAATTCAACACATTCTCTGGAGAAGAATAAGCTATTTACCCTTTTTGTAAAGGGTAGGAAGTGTACATGAAAAAGAAATTTATGACCCAAAGAATAATTTTGTGTACAACTTATTATTACTCCACATATTATGAAAAGAAATCATCAAAGTTCACCTGCGCAACGTAAAGTCCGAGTATTCTGAAGACAGGACCCCTCATCTCAGAGCTGAACGCAACGTGGCTCCCGGCGGAAGTCATGAACCTCGTCATCACATTGACAATGTCTCCCAGCATCCGCGGCAGTTGGATGTTCAAAATGGCAGCTGCTAATATTGCCTGGAATAGATTTTTTATTTATTTAATTACAATATGCCTTGGATTATCCAGAACCTACATTATCCGGATCCCGGATTATCCGGACCCGGAAGTTAAAAATTAAAACCACGGAAAAAAAAGATTTTAGCAAGTTTACGGCTGAAAAGTAAAATGCAAATGCAACAAATTGCTGTATGAATTTGTAATCACAATAACTGAAGGAATCACAATGCCTAAACAGTACATTTCAGCATTTTCGTGAACGTAGTTTTCTGGATTGCTACTTGGGATGCTAGCAGTAATCAAAAAGGCGTACCCTACTGCAATTTTGTGAGTTTGTTTACTGCTGTCATTTGATAAGTTTTTTTATTTCTTAAGAAGAGTTACAGTAATAAGATTTGAGATTTGGGTTAGTTTTGTCATGATTACTTCAAGTTTGAGTTGAGTTATAATAGTTTAATCTTAATAAATTTAAAATTTTAATCTGGCGTTTTATTCCAAACTTAAACCGTAAGTACGGTAAAAGTCAACAACATTATATATTTGTATGATTAATAATATAGTTTCTTAAATTTGCTACAAAATTAAACCCCCATAAAATCTGAAAGACTAAAATGTTGTAAAATCTTGACACGCCACTTACAGCATCAATTGAGGTGGTAGCTGGAAAAAGGGCGTAATGGCCTATATGCCCTTTTTTCGGAGATTTCATTTTTTGATTTTCCACACGTCTGTTTAAATCAGTACAAAATTTCATTACTCTCTGACAAAAATTCACGGAGATACAGCTGTTTTTGTGAAGTGATTATTACGCCCTTCTTTCATAGACAGCTTATCACTTAATCATTTAATCACTTTGATAAGACAGGTACCTCATGGAGGACGTTACCCTGAATATGAATAAAGGATGAGTGTGATGATCGTGATGATAGTGGCGCGATCTTGTAGCCTTGTTACTGGTTCCTTAGACAGGATTGTTAATTAATAGGCCAACAACCAATGGCAGCTGGTGGTCTCAGTTTCAGTTAAACTCTAAGTTGTGTGTGTTTAAGTTGATATCAGTTAACAAATAACTTAGTTTTACCTGAATAAGTTAATATATTAGCGAATTTCCCCTATAGGGAAGAAGCTGTTACCGTAGGTCTCATGGTAAGACCTAAGCCTAAAACCATCATAACTTTTCTTTTTGAGGTCCTCAGATGCCAAAAACACCATTCGTTCACTTTCATAAATATATATATATATCTATATATATATATCTATATATATATATATATATATATATATATATATATATATATATATGTGTCTTTAAGCACGATAACTTGCGCAAAAATGGTCCAATCGGAATGAAATTTGGCACAGACGTGTAAAGTAGTAATTATTCGGACGAGTTCGTAAACCAGCCCGATCGGACCACCGGAAGGGGGGGTTAAGGGGGGAAACCCCCCCAAAAATGAGTTTTTTGAGATTTTTACATAGAAAAATCAAATTTTTCAAATTTTTATTGGCACCATTGAATTCAGCCCAAAAAAACAAACAATTTAGTATTTTGAATCATGGCTCTATGTCCATTGGTTGCCGAGATATTAAAAGTGGTAAACACAGTACGTTGTCCCAATGTTAACCTTATGGGAAATAAGTAAAATTCTATATCTCGCTTATTTCTCAACATATCTTGATAAAACTTGGTAAATGGCTTCTTCTAGTTAAGATCTACTAAATATTGAATTAAAACCACCCAGTTTTAATATACCTGTAGCAGCAAACCTCCATACTCATTCCCCATGTTATTCTTATGGAGCTTACAAAAACATGTCAAATCTCGCTATGCTGCATCGAAATATGTTGTTTTGCACTTGAAATTCGCTGAGTATGCAGGTCTGCTGCAACGGGGGTATTTTTATTGTTATCAACATTTTAAGTACACACTTGAGGCGGTAGCTGGAAAAAGGGCGTATTTGTCGTAGCAGCGTTTTGAGAAAAAAGAGTTTGAAAATTTTCAGCAATATTTTACCAGTTCATATAGGCTTTTAGTAAATTTTAAACTATGAATAAATAATTAATGATAATCATAATGAGAATCTTTATTTTCTAATTTGTTTTACATGTAAATGGATTTGTCTATGGAAAAAGGCATACTTGGAATTCTGTCTATGGTCAAAAGGGCATATTTACCTCTTCAGAAAAACTAAAATAACAAAATAAGTTATTTTCCGATTTTATTGATGTTAGTCTCTTTTTATTCCTGAATAAATTTGTGACCATATAAACCTAACAACAATATTATCACTGCTTTTCATAATTTTATGGTAGACTGAAAGAAAATTTTCTAACTCTCTTTTCTCAAAACGCTGTTTTAACAAATACGCCCTTTTTCCAGCTACCGCCTCAATTTAGCTGGGGCTAAGGTTCTCGATTGCTATTTAGGCGATATTGTAATGACCTCGGATTATCTGGATTTTTTGTTATCCAGATTGGTGTTCCGCCACATTAATCCAGATAATCCGAGGTGTACTGTATTTCAACCATTGAAATAGATTATGCCAGGTTATACTTATAAAATAGGCTCCTATAGGTTTGTTCTATGCATCAAGATATATTTTGCAAATATAACCATGAGTTTCCTGTGCATAGATTTTGTCCTTCTGTCAATGTGTGTTTTCAACCGATCTGTACATAACTTTTAAATCACTATTTGAACCAACTTTGTATATTAGAAACACTAGGACCTACGATGTTGCACTGTGTGGAGTTACTACTTTGTACTAATTGAAAATGGCAGCCAATTTTAGTTTTCAAAAAGATTTTTAGGTAGGTAGTATATCAAAAACTACTCATTGTGCAGAAAGCGGTTTTTAAAAATTAAAATATACTTTGTGATAAATTGAAAATGGCAGTCAATTAGGCTATAGTTTTCAAAGATTATTATATCAAAAACTAAAAATTGTAGAAAAAGCTGATGAAAAATTAAATGTCCTTTTCAAAAACGTATACCGTAGTTTTAATAGAGTTATAACAAAAAAATTGAGAAATTAAAGAACTTCCACTACTATATAAAATTAATGCTCTATTTAAATTCCAGCATCAGTTTGGGTGGGAGGGTCGAAGGGGGTCGTACACTGGGAGGAGGTCATTCACTTCATACATCATAAACATGTTTAATTTATTCCTCTTGAAAACACTCTTTTTTATAGGCAACGAGAAAAATAAATATTTAGTGATAACTTACTAAGATTGCTCCGATAAGGCACAAGATGTCTGGTTTTATGAGTTGATAAAATGCCTTCCAATCAAAAGTCGGAGAGTCATCTTTACTTTTTGCCGCTTTACATTGTGCTTGAGGAATATAACCAAACTTGAACAAACTCAATCCACTGACACCAGCGACCACTGTTAACGCAGCACTTGAATGTTTTAGTCTTAAAAGTATATTTACTTTCAAACATTTATCATCAGTTTTACATCTCTTCAAGTTTTGTAAACTTTTTTGTTTACATTTCAGGTTTTGTTGAATTTGTTCAAAGCATTTAACACTCCGGAACCTGTAAAGAAGTATTACAGTAAGAGATATTAAAAAACCGACACTTCAACACATTGTAAGACAAAGTTCAAACCGAATGCAGTTACAATTCAAGCAATATTTCTCCGGCTGAGGCTACTTAGCTAATAATGGAATCATATGATAATTTCAAAATAGTGTATTGGTAAACACAAAGTTTAACAAGCAATGAGACTGCAGAACAAAGTTTTCAGAAAAGAACCCCTTCTCTTCCAACACCTTGTCACCAGCTGACTCATTCACAGCTGGAGATATTATGCACAAACTGTAATTTGAGAAACAGGTAGAAGCAATGGTAGATTAAAAAGGAACAATTTAGAAAACAAACAAATAAATCTGAGTTCTCCATTGGAGTGTTCAGAAATTTAGTGTAAATTACGTAGAACAGTCTTTAATCTATTAAAATACCACTCAGTTGCCTGCGACTTCACTTGCTTTAGCCCTACCTGAATTAAGCTCATTGAAAAAAGCCTAAGTTAAGTGGAAAACTATGAGATAAATATCTAAAAGACCAGAGATACAAACAAATTTATTTTGCAACAACCTGTTAGAATTAGATTTAATATAGGATCACTGGTGCTAAAGACAAAAATGAATTGGGTGAACAAAGACAATTTTTTCAACCTCCAGAACAATTTTGCCCACCTAACACCTCCCTTTAAGTTTTGAAGTCGGATAACCTGGTTTACTGAAGTTGGGCCAGAGCGGTGCTCCAACACAGCTTTTAGAACCAGAAAGATGCTCTGCCACAGCTTCATCTGGGGGGGTTAAAAACCCAGAATTACTCGTCTTAAATAAACTAAGTATTTTTATCTATGGTATGATTTTGTCATATGGTGGACAAAATCATTCTCGAGTCACAATAAAGACTGGTTTTATTAATTGCTGTGGTCAGGTAGCGTGATGTCTACGACCTTGTCATTTGGAAACCATTCATGTTAACCTTTTTTGGAATCAAATCAAATCAAAAATATCTTTATTTAAACATACACATCAAATGTACATGAATGCGTCAATAGTAATCTAGTCATCTTCAGTAAATAAAAACAATGCTTTCCAAGTGTCCAAGAACCCAAAACAAACTTGTTTACTATTTACTTTTTATCTTAAAAAAAATCATTTATACAATAATTTGGGTGACTTATCAGGTAATGCTTTAGTTTATTTTTAAATTTTACAAAATTATTTTCATTCCTGATACTATCTGGGAGGTGGTTAATAAACTTTGTACCACTATAAGATGGTCTTTGAGTAAATTTTTCTGTGTGATGTCTTTTTTACAGTAAAACTCTCTTTATTTCTTGTATTATAGTTATGTATCTCACACTGCCGCTTAAATTTTGTCTGATTTAATTTTACAAAAAGTATTGTTCTATATATGTAAAGGCTGTAGACAGTCATAATCTGCATTTCAGTGAAATATGTCTTGCAAGAAACATCTTTTTTAAGATTAAGTATACATCTTATTATAGCTTTGTTTTGTAGAACTAAAATTTTATTTAAATTAAAACAACTTGTTCCACTATTTAGACTTCAATCCCCTAAGCAATATGTGAGTGAATTGTTGCAAAATATACAGATTTTAAAGTTTCTTTACAGCAATTTGGAGCTAATCTTTTTAATGCAAAAATACCAGAAGTTATTTTTTTACAAACTTTGCTACGAGTGCTACGAGTAGACCGAGTAGATTTTTTTTGTCATACTTGCCCTGTCAGGAGCAATTTATTTCAAGCTGCCTCGAAAATTTTGCCTTAAAACAAACTCATTGCCCAAGTGTGGAGGTAGAATGGAGGAGGTGGGATAAAAGGAAAAGATGATTGACGCCCGGGAGACTCTAGCAGAGTTAAGAGCTCACGGAAACTTTAAAATAAAAAAATTAAGGTTAAGTTAAATATAGGCTATTTTACTTCCAGCCTTTACAGATCACACAACACAGCACAAGACACTGCCCTTTTCAACAAATTCTTGAAATCCATGGGCTCATTCAGCCTCTCTCACTGGTAAGACACCAGTTACCATTAGTCCATAAAGGCAAATCCGCCACATCTTGACAATCAACAATGTCTTGCTGGTAACCGAACCCATTGTAAAAAAATTTTTGTTGGTGCCCAACAATAGGCACAATCATTCACTTATCATTGGTAGGTAGATTTCTTACCGGCAAATGCCACTAAACCATCTGTAAGCCCAAGCCCTATCATGGAATCACCCTGGATTCAAAAACACATCTTCCATGAAGGTTATTTATTTCAACTAACCAGTTTAGTTTAGTTTCTGAACTTAGATTTTAAAACTACTCACCCTGTTAAAAGCTGACCAACAGGTTTTAAAACCGGCCTATTATGAAGAACAACTGACCACAACATTGATAATAAAGCCTAGTTAACCTAAACTTTGAGTAGGCCAAATTGTTAAACAAAAATAAAAAATGAGCTCATGTGCATTAAAGGTTATTTGAAAAGACACTGAAAACCCTAAATGTTTTCATAATTCGATGAAAATGGAAGTTTTAAATGAAGTGAGAGAAGTTAAAAGACAAAATACGGACGTAGGATATATATCTGTAAAGTCACCATTAGACAACCACAGCTGACAGCACGTAGATTTCTTTTTCTATTCTAGCAGACGACCGACGGCAAACGGCAGACCATGTGCGTACAGTCATAGTCATAGATAAAAAACATATGGTACAGTCGTACAGTCCCACACAATAGCACTAATTACAGGAATACATAAAAATAAGTAAACTCACACCATCAAACCATAGATGAAAACGTTTTTATCTATGATCAAACGAAACCAGAAAGCACCGGCAGCGTATTTTCAGTCGTGTCGACGACTGTTAAGCTAATTTTCATTATACGTTCGTTTAATGGTGAATTAACTAAATTATTGTTTTACAAGAAAATGTTGTTTATTTGTATAGCTTAATTAATAAAGGATGGATTCAAAAAAATTTCAAACTTAACTAATACGATGAATAATTAATAAATTATTTATTTATCCAGGTATGTGTACAAGACACAGGCTATGTAAACAGCGAAAAAGAAATTTTATATATTTCATACACTCACTCACACATTCATCTGTCAGAATCCCCGCCCTACACAACCTGCTGCTTGGGACACACCAGTCAAGGAAACCCTCAGTAATCCCCTATTCTCTAAATCCTAGCTACGACTAGGGGTGCCTATCCCCCCTAAGGCTTTAATTATGGCGCATCCCCCCACAAAAAAATAGCCAGCGGGCTCCTCTAAACTAAAAAACACAAACTTAACTCGAAACTAGTATATTCAAATGAGGAAGTAGGTAAAACTGAAGTGCTGCACTTCGATAGTCTAATTTTTAACATTTAACAGTCACAACAGACTGGGACTGTGGCGTGTCCTGTAATCCAGCTACTTAATTGGAGGTCACGAATTGTGGATAGTTATGAGTGATGGCTTGTGGACGCGGTGTTCCCTAGTCGGGATTAACGTCCGCACTATTGATTACTCGTTCATGGGACCATCCTCATAATTAGACCAGTTCGTAAATTGTTAACCGAGGCGAAATTGTGGTTCGGATCCCACATTAAAATGTAGGTCCCTTAGTTTCCATTGGCTGTTGGGCTATTAATTAACAGTCCTGTCTAAGGAATATGTCGGCCTTAGTCAGTAACAAGACTACAAGATCGCGCCACAATCATCCTTCACTCATCTGTCATTCATACTTGGCTTAAAATACCTACCTGGGTAGGTCGCCATTTCAGCTAATGTATAATGTATGTATAAAATATATCTTTCAAACTAACGGAGCCAATTTACCAGATCACCTGATCTATAAGTATAAAAGATGATGTTGGTATATATATATATATATATATATATATATATATATATATACCAATGCTATATATATATTATATGCTATATATATATATATATGCTACATATCAATGCTATATATATATATATATATATATATATATATATATATATATATATATATAGCATTGATAAACTCAGACACCGCTGGACCGATGGCCACAAAACTTGGTAGATACATGTAGAATTTCATGGAGTAGGTTTATACACCTTCTATTTCGTGATAACTTTCAGGGCTTAGCCCTGGGACCGTCTTAAAGGTACCCATGTCAGGGATTTTGAAAGAATTTGAGTTAGATTTGTTTACTAACAAAACATGTGAAAGTAAAATTTAAAACAGGTGATGTAAATTAATGGTATTTCTTTCTGCTATTTAATTGTATTTGTTTATATGAAGATTTGTTACTTGGTGCCAGATGGTTAATAAATTAAGACTTTTGAATATATTTTAAGTGCAATACACTATATAAAATGCTGGTATGTAGTATAAAATAAAATAAATAATTGATATTACTGAAGGACATCTGTGATCACTGATCACTTATACTTGAAGGACTTCTTTTTTATGACAACAAACTGCTGTTTAAAGAGGAAGAGTGTGCTACTGTAAAGTATTAATTTTATCTAAATTCTTCTACAAAATTGCCGGGACAGCTCATTCAATCTTTCTGTTCAATATAGAGTCTAAAAACGTAATTCAGCACTTTTTAATAATTGCTGGAGTGGAATTGTAATTTTTGTTCAAGGTAGACCCTAAAACCTTAAGAAAATGATCTTTTACAATGAACACAATTTCAAGTCATGTTCTGTGGTTCCTCTAACACGTATGCCTTCATGAAGGAAAGAAATAGGATTCCTAATACACAGGTCTGCTGCGACGGGGGTGCGATAAATTTCAAATTAAGGGTAACTATGCTCAAGGCCCCACAGTGATGTGGTCTTGCTATGCTACATATGCGAGCAGATTCAAAGCCGTCGAAAAAGCCAAGGGTGCCATTCCTTATATCGTGCCCCATGATCGTCATCAGGGCAAGCTTAGATACCGTGCGTTAAGCAGAAACGACCATAAATTCTTCTCGTCGTTTGTCTTGGGTGAGCCAGTCTCTGTAAATTCGCTTCTTGAGTGTGTGAGCGCAATCCTCTTCACCTGATAGCAAGATCGACTGGACAGCCGATACAAGCAAACAGCACTTGCAAGGGGAAGGACCGCCGATATTGGGCATGAGCCTACCCAGGGCAGCAACACCATTTGGGGCTTTGTCGGTGGGGCGCTGGATATGGTCACATTTTTTATATAGACAGGCAATTTAGGCAGGAATAGAATACCCCCGTCGTAGCATATGCGTACTAAGAGCAAATTTCTAATTTTTTTTTTGTTTTATGGAAGTACATTTGATATATTTAAAGAAGTGGATTTTATAAAAAGAAAAATAAATGGGAAAGCAAAACGATATAATTTATGGGTGATAGTGTATGTTTAATTTTTATCGTGGGCGAAGCCACGGGTTCTTCTAGTTTATAATAAAAATGTTCATATCTCAAGATATCTGCAATTAGGTACAATGTATTATTTTAAATATGAAATACTTCTTGGATACACGTTTGCCGTTAGTTATACTGGACTGTTAGACTGTTAGACTTTGGAGGAATGAAAGCCCCAGCATAGCCAGCTAGGCACGTCTCCCTTGGGATATATTAATTGTGCAGCTTGGATATATAAGGAAGGAAGAGATTGTCAGGATGGGAAAGGTATGAAATGGTCAGTCAGCCTCGCCCCTGAAGGAAGAGATACAGATTTCCAACCCATCTTCCAGGCTCTTCCGGGGACAACTCACCCTCTAACCCGACATCTCCCAAGCATCCCCAGACAAGGACCTCCACCTGGGAGCTCTCCTTGTTGTGAAAAGTCTTACCCAGGTCGGTAAAAATTGTTATATTTAATCAACTTGATCGAGCGCCTTAATAGGCTACTACACATATTTTAATTTTTAGATAATTATTCACAAACAAACTTCATATTAACCATCACCAATGAATCACCACGAACTCTGAGAAAATTGTATATCAATCGAGTTCATCAATAAGGCGCCTTTGTCATACCATAGAGTAATAATGAACTTTGTAAAGAATTGTCACTTCCATGTTAAATCGGTGGTAAGGGAACAGTAGCGCTGTCTGAAAAAGTGCTACGAACTAAAAAGATTGATGCGATATATCGATTGTCGTCGATGCGATATATTGATCGTCGTCGTCGACTGCTTTGTTTATATTTTCGTTTTCTTGTTTTGTTTGCTAGACTTTCAATTTTAATGGCTTTACCGATTTGTTTAGATTAAATTGATGAAGTACGTTCGCCACTAGTGCAAGTAGTTTCGCGAAATACGTACTGAGTGATTCAAATTGTGCTTAAAGCGATTGATAGAAAATAAATACGTAGATGTTTATATAAAAGCGCTTAGTAAAAATTAATTTAGTTAATTTCTATTAAGTGCTTTTATGTAAACAGCTACGTATTTATTTTCTATCAATCGCTTTAAGCACAATATGAATCACGCAGTTCACCATTTCGCGAAACAACTTGCACTAGTGGCAAACGTACTTTAGGTATTTTCTCACTCAAATTAATCGACTTCAAGTTAGTTTATACCAAACACGGTTAAATGGGATGTTTCTAAATAGACAATGAAAATGACAATTATTTTCATTAGGCCTAATTGTATATATTTTTATAAAAATTGCTGTAGTTCAGTTTCTGTTGCTAAATTATAAACCTCCTTAATCTTAACCCGAACTAAAATGGCTTACTTTAATCTACTAACTGTTAAATAAATGTTTAAAGTCTGTTTCAGTATATATGTTCAATGGTTTCAATTTCAATAAAAACACACATGGCTTTGCTAGAAAACTTTGTTTACCCTTATCGAGCTGCTTTATTGAAATTTATATTCCCATGTTAAATCCATTGATGTAAATTTATATGGATGAAATCTTATGGACAAATACAATACAAAAACTTTAAGATCGCATAGGGCCGTTCCCTTTAGTTTAATCTTAATAAATTTTATTTCCTGCAAAACTACACGCTAAGCACTTTCCAACGAGACCTTAATTATTAAAATCGACCCAGTAGTTTAGGAGGAGAAATTATCACAAAAACCCCTTGTGTATTAAATAAGTATAGATTATTAATCTGTACTCAGGCCTAGTTCGTCCCAGACTGAAGTATGCATCAGTAGTTTGGTCACCTTACCAGAATACACTAATGGACAAAATGGAAGCTGTACAACGACGCTACCTTCGTCTTGTTGGAGTAAGACTTGGGTTTGGTTATCTCCAAGCCCCCGTACATCAACTTGAGGATCTTCTCCAGCTCCAACCCCTTCATGCAAAACTTACTTACCTTGATGTTTGCTTTCTAAGGATAGTTATATCCTGGGTGAAATTGTCTGCCCCAAGCTCTTGGAGCTGATCAGTCTTCGCGGCTACAGCAAGAATAAAGTAGGCTAACGCTAAAATATTTTCGTAAAAACAAAACTATTTAAAGCTTGTTTTTTTCAACATCATAATATCTAATACATTTAATTAATTGGAATTTGTAATACTCCGCTATTGGTTGTGACGCACATGAAGTAAAAGATTGCTGAACTTATTAAGGAGATTGTTGATTAGTAATCCAAGCTCCAGCAGAAAGGTTATAAAGTTGTTGAATATAAATTACTTTTTAACTATTAATTGAAATAATAAACGATTAAATTGATTCCTATGTTTATGCAGTACTGACAGTGTGTTTCACATTCAGTCGATAAATCAGGTTAAAAACGAAGAAATTGTTTTGGTACAGTGCTCGAGACGAACCAGACGCTCATAGCATAGTTAAAACAATTTTTATCTATGCTCATAGCTATTGCTCTGACAACTAATATGACTACCTATGTTTACTTGGATTTATCATGATTTTCCTTACTACGAGTATATAGCCTATAGACGTACATTATCAGCGTTGACCGAGCGGGTGCATTCTGCCGCAGTGCATACTCACGGTTACAGAGAATAAAATAGAACCGCAGACTACAGATTTTTCATAAATATTTGATGACCAACAATGTATTTTTTTATTCCTCCATAATTTTTGCTTCCCCCCCAGAAAATATAATTCCCCTCAAAATCTTTGTCGATGGCGCAGCTTTCGCCATCAATCCCCCCCGTGGGCGGCCCTGGCTCAAGGCGACACTAAAAAAAACAGGCCGTAATGCTCAAATTCACATATGATTGTAAGCGATGGCTATGACGTAATGAATCGTTTGTGACCAGCTGCTTGCTCCTTGATCAACGTCAGTCTGAACCATGAAGTGTCATCGTAGCTGTTGTGTAAACACAAAAACGGATTCACGTGCACATTTTATACTCAACACAAGTGTTTCTAGATTCAAAATAGAAAAATTTTCGCACTATTACTCAAACCAAGGTGTCTTCAAATATGCTAACAATTTTATAAACTTTGTAATAATTTGCTCCTTGGTGCATATACATTTGATTATTAAGTCAAAATAAAAGAATGTCCTACTTTATAATTGTTTGCTCTAAATTTTTTGTTCAAGCTCCCTGTTACTGCTTACGTCATTTTTTACTCTTCCGTATACCCACTAACAACACAAATTCGACAATTTTTATGAAAACAATACTTTCTGTAAATACTTTGTATAGAGAGGAGAAAGTAAAAAAAAGAAAACATATTTTACTCAACTATTTCAAAATATTGTATATCCTATTAAAAGAAAATAAACTATTTTGCTTGAAACAAATTTTTACTTTTTTATACAAGGGTGGGTTAAAGTCTATTCTAATAGTCTGGTCGGCGAGCCATGTGACCTTGAAGCAGGGTCCGACTAAAATGTTATGATTCATTCTAGTACTAACTATTTATTTGATGCACTGAACAAGAACTCTTTTCCACAGTCATATTTAATAAGATATGGCTCAAATTAAAGCTACAGATCACTTGAGTGTTTTTAGACAAGAACGAATAAAGGGACTTATTTAGGACCTAAAATATTAATCTTTTCTCGCTCTTAGAAAATTTAGCAGTGATTTTCTGTCCATGATTGTTTATGAATGAACATACATTCAATAGCTTTCGTTTTTTATATGCACAATCTTAATTCTAAATCATTTTCAAGTTCCACACACGCATCAATTTTCGGCGAATTCATTTTCCGCCGAAGTTATGCTGGAGAAGATACATTCTGGTGCTATTGAAACTTGAAAATACATAATTTCTTCTTGATGCACTGATTTCCGCAGTCATTTTCGGAATCCAATTCGCTTCAAGTTCACCGAAGCTCACGATTTTGTCATCTATTTCGTTGTAATTTTTTCTATCCCAGCTCCACTTTCAATTTGTGTCACAACTTGCAGACAACTCTGATGATGATAGCGATGGTTCATTTTTAAAGCGAGAGGGAACCGCATCATTAGTTATCTTTAGACGACCGCGTTTGGAGGCATGAAGATTTTAGAGGATGAAGGCATTTCCTACATCAATTGCGAATTAGCTCTGACCTGAATTTTCCAAACTTCTAAAAAGGTTATGATTTTCAGCAGATTATCAAAACAAACAACAAATAAACGATTACTTAAAAAGTAATTACGTCATAGCCATCGCTTACGATCATATGTGAATTTGAGCATTACGGCCTGTTTTTTTAGTGTCGCCTTGCCTGGCTACGCCCTGCTTTGTGGAATTGAAAAATTTGTAAATTCCCTAAGCTCCAGCCACAGAAGAATTAGAAGAGGGGGCCTCTCTGGAGTGAATCGCCGGGGGGCACATAGTTATGAAATAAAGCCCTGCGCGGGTGATCTGCGGACTCATAAACAATATCGTTTTGGTCTCACAAACGTGAGAATAGTAGAATAAAGTAGATATTAATAAAAATGTAGTCTGTACGTTTTAAGTTAATTTTTATTTTTTTTTAATTTTGGAAAGTTTTCGATGTAGCAAATAAATTAAGGGTCCAAGAATTAACCTTGGGGAACCCAAGACTTCATTTTTTTAAATTTGAATATGGTAGTTTACTAAGTTTACTATTGGTTTCATTTCTATCCTACCAATTCAATAGAGCAACAATTACAAAGTGTAATACATACAAGCTTTACAAGGTGTTAATGCAGACATACACAACTTTTACATAGTATAGAAAAATATTTACTAAAATGTAAAGGAAAGTTCCAAACAGCTGACTAATGACGTGTCTCTTATTGAATGGCTGCATCTGGTTAATAAACTGATTGTGTCTGATTGTTTCATGTGGTATGGTTTGGTTATGTTGAAGTTTCATTTCTAACTAGAAGCCGGCTTTTGTAGATTATTATTCAGATTTTGAATACTTGGAAAATGTCAAGCTTAAGCTCCGTCGTGCTCAAATTCTACGAAGAGTATACGACACATACACCTAAGAAGCTGAAAATCATAGATGCTTACCTGTTTTACGTTTTACTGACTGGTGCTGTTCAATTCCTTTACTGTTGCCTTGTTGGCACTTTTCCGTTCAACTCGTTTTTGAGTGGATTTATTTCTTGTGTGAGCTGTTTCGTTCTTGCAGGTGAGGGTTGATGTCTGTGATTAGTTTCATTGTTGTGATTAGTTTATAGGGTAAGCCTAGCGTACTGGTAAGGCGGGCCCACCTAACTAACTTGTTTGGTAAACCTGAATGTTTGCTCTCTAGTTGACTCGTTCGGGATGGCATGAGAATGATTTCGAACATATGGAACCTAATGCGATCCTGGTGGATGCAATCACTCCTAAGCTCCAATGAATTCAAATTGTTTTTAAGCAAGGATCTAAGCTAGAAATCTGAAACCTTTCACAATACTGTCAATCGTAACCCTTGTACTGTCAATTTTTAACGTTTAGGATTATGGTAAGCTCATGGGAAAAAACAAGTTTATAACCAATAGGCTACTAAAACAAGGGAGCGAACAAGCATCAAATGAAGGTGCTTACCGTATTACAATTCACACTAGGCCTATTCCAAAGGAAGGTTTGTGGCTGATAAACGTAATTGCGATTAGGGGATTTTGTCTAATGCTTGATGCAACAAGTAGTGGGGGACTGAATTAAGGCCTATAGCCTCGCTCCATGAACAAAATACATCAAAGACAGCCTGAAGAGCCTGAACCATAAAATAGCTGATCAACACTGTAAATTCCGTCAGGGTCCATTGGTCATCTCCTTTAAGCTGCCTTTAACTTGTTAGTCACCCTAAAGATTCATTGGAAAATGAAATTTTTCACCTTCCAATGATTTTCGTCAATAATTTTTAATGAAAACTCTTGATATGAGTTGTTTGACTTTGCTCTGTATAAATAATTGCTGTAGTGGATGTTACCGCTGATTAAGTTATTTCAAGTTTATTTCATTCTGGTTTACCTAACTAATAATAAGAGCTAGCCTATACCTGCAAAATGTTAAAAATGCTTGCCTTCTAAGAAAAACTGGATGGTTACAAATAAAAAGGCATTTAAGGCATTTGTTTATTTAAGTAAAATTCAAGTAATTAAGTAAGGAAGTTTAGAATCCAAGTCATTTAATGTTTCTCAAACAAGGAATGAATGATGTCATAATGCCGTGTTTCTTAAAAGCCTGGTGACCTGCTCCAGGCCCTTAGTCACCTTGTAATTTGGTGACAGCCAACCACTTAACTTATAGGTACCGGTAAATAAAAACTTCATGCTTTGTCTCTGCTAATTTGTTGGTATGTCCGTATGAATGTTAACATTTATATTGTTTCTTTGCATTTTATATATTTTTCAGCCAGGTACCTAATTTAAATAACAGAGGTTTAAAATAGAGTGGTTAGTTCATTTAAAATTTAATCTAAGAATTCATGTATAAAATAGGTATATAAATGAATTTTAATTTCTGCTTTGTGTTCTAGTGTGTTTGAGACTGCAAGTGAATCCACAGAACAAAAGTCAGTTCTATGGAATCAGCCCAGAGAGAGGATTTGCTGACTTTATTTTCGCCCATATCATTTTGCATCTTGTAGTCATCAATTTCATCGGTTAAAAAGTTAGCAAGGTAATAGGCACTTGTTTTAGCGAATTTCCCCTATAGGGAAGAAGCTATTACCGTAGGTCTCATGGTAAGACCTAAGCCCGAGACCATGATAACTTTTCGTTTTAGGGCCACCAGAAGCAAAAAACACCATTCGTTCGAATTTTTATATATCTATCTATCTATCTATCTATCTATATATATATATATGTGTCTGTCAGCACGATAGCGGCCGTAAATATGATCCGATCTTAATGAAATTTGGAACAGACATGTAAAGTGGTAATCGAATGGACGAGTTCGTGAACCAGCCCGATCGGACCACCGGAAGGGGGGGTAAGGGGGGATAAACACCCCCAAAAATGGGTTTTTGGGTTTTTTACATATAAAAATAAAATTTATCGAATCTTTGTTGGCACCATTGAATTCAGCTCAAAAAAACAAACAATTTGGTATTTTGAATTACTGCTCTATATCCATTGGTTACCGAGATATTGAAAGTGGTAAACACAGTACGTTGTCTCAATGTTAACCTTATGGGGAATAAGTAAAATTCTATATCTCGCTTATTTCTGAACATATCTGGATAAAACTTGGTTTGTGGCTTCATCTAGATGTGATCTAATGTATTTTAGTCTAAAATCCCCGAAATTTCAGTTTTTGTGGCAGCAAACCTGCATAATCAGGTTCCCCATGTTATCCTTATGGGAAATAAAAAAATTCTATATCTTACTTATTTTTTAACATTTCTCGACAAAACTTGGTATATGGCTTCTTCTAGTTAAGATCTACTAAATAATGAATTAAAACCAACCAGTTTTAATATACCTGTTGCAGCAAACCTGCATAATCATTCCCCATGTTATTCTTATGGAGATTACAAAACATGTAAAATCTCGCTAAGTTGGATTGAAATACCGTTTGTTGTGTTGCATCTGAAATTCGCTGAGTATGCAGGTCTGCTGCAACGGGGGTATTTTCATTAATGTACTTTTTTCATAAAATAAGTAGAATCACAATTAAATAGGTATTAGTTTCATAACTAATCTTCTGCCTTTACAGGTTGTGTTTATCGCTTATGTTAAATGTTTAAAGGTCTTCAGGTTTAGTTACTGAGCTTCTCAATATAATTTAACGTGGTTGAAGTTTATTTTTGCTTCTGTGTAAAAGTGTTCTCCTATTCCACCCCACATACTATGTTTCAGTATTTCTACACCAATATCAGATGCTAACCTTCATGTTTGGTTGACTCTTTCATTATACTGAAACAACAACAACAAATAAAGGAGAAACACATCAATAACCACCAAACTGAAATCAAGGTCAAGATCATTATTTGAGTCTTTCACGAACAAAAACTTATATGTAGGATGGTAAAACGTAACTAAACTAATCATAATACACCTAACCACAAACTCAATTAAAGTGTCACTAACTTAAAAAGTTTAACACGTTCGCTGCTGGCCGCTAGATGGCGCGGCTGCGCCAGGAGCTGAGCTAGTGTGTGTGTGTCGCTACATAACATTGCGTCTGTTACACTGAACTATGATAAAACGATGATAGTCATGTCGGATAGCAATGTTCACTATCAAACCAGTTATGGAAATAGTACTTGGTGGTTCTGGTAGATAGCAGAATTACGTAGGTTGCAGTCAGTAAAGTAGTGTTGCTATTTAGCGGGAAAGAGGTGAGACAAGCTTTTATCTAAATGACCATGGTGGTAATTTTTAGGAATAATGTTTTTTATTGTGGGAAAAGCATGTGCTTAAGAGCTTCAAGGAAATACAAAACGCTCATGAGGAGCTGGCTAATCCATGACAACGATAAACAATGAACGGTGCCATTCCTGAACGTTCCTAGCTCCTGGCGCCATGTTCCCGATGACATTCCAGAACGTCCGCAGCAGCGAACGTGTTAAGTTGAATGGCAAATAAGTAGTTAATGTACTAAACTATTTATAGTAAAACTACTATAGTTAACTAAACTACTTATTTCGCATCCATCATTCGCCTTCTTGAACTGAGATACTAAAGATAACCAATAACCACAATTTTTATACTGTGTAACAAAACAATCGACAATTACGACGGAGTCTTGTATGGAGTTCTGTCCAACAAACTATACATCGAAGTTCAACTATCGGTAAATCGTCAATATGTACTTGCTGTCTTTATAATCAGATGTTGAAATACCTAGTGCTTAATCGCCTGTTATAGGAACGTATGGCAGATGAGATATTAAACTCGTACCATAAGAGAATATAATTTCATTCTTGGCCCTTGTTTGGTAGGAAAATGTTTTTTCTGAGATTCTACGGGGTTGCTCCCTAACCTCCCCCCTCACATGTCTGCCATTGTCTGGCAGTGGAGTAGGCCATACATTAAGATCAAATAACATGCACAAAGTGTAATGATAATCTTTTTCTCTTGATCGTTGAAACATATTTCTCCTTGTGACAGTTTACTACACGAGGCTCATGAAAAAGATAAATTTCTGTAGGCCTGAATGAAAATTATGCTTGATGAAAAATCCCATTCTTAGGCTTTATCAGACGCTTTAGGACTTCACAGGTCATTTTAATCTTAGTGAGTGCCGGCCTTAGTGTAGGGCAACAGGGGCGGCTACCCAGGGCCTGCGCCTGAGAGGGTCTCATGTTTTTTATAAGTGTTTTCCTTTGCTTAAAAATAGGTGACAACAAATAATATAATTACAATAAAATGTCACAGAGATATTTATTAAACCAGGAGAATGATTACATGTAATAGTAAAACTACTTTTTTAATTACGGCAGAACATTAAGCCAAATACGATTTCACTTTTTAGGATATTTGATAAAGGTGTATGGTTTTGCGAGGCCTTTGGAAAATAATAAGGAAGTATTATTTTGAACTACTGGAAGTATTAAAAGTTGATACAGTCCTCAGTAGGTACCGAGGGGAAGTAGCAGTGTTCATTTGGTTGGTTTCATCCGTTCTATGCGGAAAGGTTCCAGTGAATTAAAAATGAATTAACACTACTACCGGTAGTGTTATCTCACGACCCAACTGCAGGGAGAGGAGACCACATAAAAAATCTCAACTTATAACCGTGGTTTTCCCAGCTCCACTATTAAAATCTTCCAAACAGTAAGTGCCTCAATTTAACAGTATTCAAAAGTCACTTAATTTGCACATTCCTAAAACAAGTGGAGATTTGTGTTCTAAGAGTTGGGAATTTTGTTTTCTCTAAACTAGGTCTCGAATGCACTGAAGTAGACAAAATAATGATGTTCACTCTTGGAATTAGAAACTGTGTAAGCCTCTACCACTGCGCAGTGTCCTTTGAGAATTTGTGCTTTGGCCTTATGGGAGTAGTATGAAGAACTACAATGTTTTCTATCAGTGGATGCCCTTATACATCATTTACATGTCATCAAATCATGTCTAAAAGTTAAGAATGCATTGAGTGTGATTGGCGTTTGGGGGGGGGGGAGCATGGGATGGGAAGGCAACGCTATAATGTTTTCTTGCTCCGGGCCTCGCACTCGCTAAGGCCAGCACTGATGTTAGTGTTACAGGCAATAAGACCTTGTTATTGATTTATTTACTTTTTTCAGATGTCTCTTAGAATCCAGTCTGATCCGACTTCATCAGATCATCTTAAGCATTTAATGATAAGCGGGCGGTGAAACTTTATAATTACTAAATCATGAATGAAGTAATTTGAATTTTGTATTAAGCCTATTATTAGATTAAAATAATTATGTGTGATTATTTCCATATTTTATTAAAGTTAGGTTTGTAAAAAGACACTTGATTATGATTTCCAGATTTTGTACTTTTCATTGTAATAAATATTTTGAGACATAATAAATAAATGTTAAATTTGCTTCTACAGTTGTCTTATTAAAAGATTTACCTTCCAAAACAGTAAATTTTTTATGCTAAATATCGGGTGTCCCATAATAGTCCCCCCTACTTACTCAAAATGAAGTATTAACTACCCAGTAATGTTTGGGAGTGGTGTAGGATTTGATATTTGTAAAAAATACCCCCGTTGCAGCATACCTTCGAATACTCAGCGAATTTCAAATGCAAAACAACATATTTCAATCCAACATAGCGAGATTTGACATGTTTTGGTAAGCTCCATAAGAATAACATGGGGAATGAGTATGCAGGTTTGCTGCTAAAGGTACAGTATATGCCAGATTGAAAAAGAGAGTGTCCGACCGGTCCAGGTAGGCCCGGACAGCCCTAATCCACTGTTGTCACAACACCTATTGTCGTGAGGCCGGCCGGCGAGTTATTTCTTGAGTTATTCCTCGTATAAGGAATTTCGAAGCGGCCCGCAGTCACTGACTCAGGCATGGGGGCTGCCCACCCCCATCGCCGGCTGGCCTCACAACAATAGGTGTTGTGACAACAGCGGATTAGGGCTGTCCGGGCCTACCTGGACCGGTCGGACACTCTCTTTTTCAATCTGGCATATACTGTATATTAAAACTGGTGGTTTTAATTCAATATTCAGTAGATCTGAACTAGAAGAAGCTATTTACCAAGTTTTATCAAGATATGTTGAGAAAAAACCGAGATGTAGAATTTTACTTATTTCCCATAAGGTTAACATTGGGACAACGTACTCGGTAACCAATGGACATAGAGCAGTGATTAAAGATACTAAATTGTTTGTTTTTTTGAGCTGAATTCAATGTTGCTAACAAAAATTCGATAAATTTGATTTTCCTATGTAAAAAACTCAAAAAACCCATTTTTGGGGGAGTTTATTCCCCTTTACCCCCCCTTCCGGTAATAGACCTACGGTAATAGCTTCTTCCCTATAGGGGAAATTCGTTAAAAAATAAAAAGTTGGGGGGGACTATTTTGGGACACCCGGTATAAGTGAGTAAATGCATAGGGTTCGGCAGAGCTGTAACTTGTGGCACCCACACTGATCTGCAGCCAAGAATAAAAAGAGCCCAAGGCTATGGTTTCCTAGACTTAGATGTCCTGCGTAAGCGATCTAATATGCAGGACACTTGCCTAATGGAGTTCTGTGTAAGCAGTTTCCTAGCAGCGTATCAAGTGTGTGCGCATCTTCTGCGCTGTGCAGCAATAGCTGCATATTTGGCACATCGCTATCAGAGCAGACAAAGCTACAGCACGCTGCACATTATTGATACAGAATTTCAACAAGTATTTTATGAATTACACCTACCTCAAAGTAACTGCCAGTTTCATTTTTGGAGAAATCGGATTGTTCACCTGGTTTGCTGGTTCCAAAGAGCTATCTTTCTTTATTAGGCCAGCAAGATAGGAAAATTGTTCATTGGGAAATCTAAAGTACTCTTCTCTTGAACATTTCACTGCACTCATAATGCTTCTCCAAAGCTTCTACTGCCAAATTATCCACATAGGTGTGCAAATCCAAATTAATTGCAACTAGGTGTGTGCAAGTACTCGAGTATTGAGCTTTTTTCAAGCTGTGATTACAGTACTGGTTTCAACGTTTTGAAAAATAATTGAAAATTCTAATCGATTAGTTACTTTTGCTATTTAGCCAAACTTTGTAAGCACAATGGCATTTAATAGATGTATCTCACTTAGTTTACTCCCTATTTACCGATGACCATAAAATTTGAGTGTTACTCAAAGTGTTTTTTTTAAGTTATTACCATCAATAAATTTATTTTGATAGGAATTATATAGGAAAACAACTGGCTTACCTGAAAATGAGTAGACCTGTAGTAACTTTCAATAAATTTAGTAACTTTATTCCTTTCTAGAATTTGAGCTTTTTACTTATTCACTTATGCTTAATGAGACTAAATTTACGTTTCATTTTTAAATCTCTGGAAATGTGTTACAAAAACCTGATTAGTTATAAGTATACAAGTGAAAGTGTAGCTTGGTGTTTACCTCCTCAGGCTGGGATTTATTAAAATAGATAAAAGAGGGATGAGGGAAATTTGGAAGGAATGAATAAAAAACCCTGCACTATGCACAAAGAATATTTTAATCTAATGCAGAATGTCATATGCTAAAATCAGTCACTAGTCGAACCTCATTTTGTACACAATACAATACACAGTTAACCACTACTCTCTACACGTCTATGAACAAAACATTACTTCTTCAAACAAAACTGTACATAATACTAACAATATGGTTTTAAACTTCCAAAAATGTATTAAAATTGAATACTAAATTGATTTTACTCTGCTCCAAAAAAATAATTATTGTAAACAAAAATAAATGTGTATAGTAATCTAAAATAAAATAGGTACTTTATAAACAGATATACTGATGTAAAACTACCAACTAAACCACACAAAACAATTTTATGAATAGGCCATCTGAACAGTTTCCACATCATCACTGACCTCTGCAAGTACAAAATCTGAGTAATGAAGAAAAAGTGATTAAAAAATTTGTTACCCTTAGTATAAAAGCAACTAACTTTATCGTAAGCAAGGTAAAAATTTAAGTCTAAGCATTTCAATACAATTTTCCAATAACCGTGGCTAGATCACAACTCTTTACTTGATAGCCGGTCGAACGATAAGTTACTAATCAAAAGTTTTAAAATAAATTACCGCAAATATATCCGCGAAACAGCTTAATGTAAACAATTATTTCCGCTACAGTTAAAATTAACAATATAGTACAAAACTAGACTAGATTCAGATCGCCTAGTATGAAAAGTAATCGTTTGGTGTAATCCTAAAATTAAGACATATTTACAACACAAATCTCTAAAGCTAAACAATTTACGGTATTAACCTACACAAACACAAAAAGAAAGTACTCGATAATCATCCTAAAAATATCACGATATCTTCTTATTAAATAACACAGTCTTTCATTTCTTCATTTACAAAAGTACTCGGATTAACAACAAATAGGTGCGAAAATGTGACGCGAGTGAAATAACAAAGCCGTATTAAAATCAGTAGCCGAAGGGTACAAATACATACATCCGCATCTAAAGCGTTTTTAACGGGTTTTTCACCTAACGACAATAAACGTAAACTAATTAGTAACATTCAATTGAAAAGTACATTTTACTTAAACGACTATTTATTTAGTGGTTGAAATATTAAAATAAGCTTTCGGGACGACGGAGTCGGGAGGGGGGCCTTCAGCTGTCGGAGACGTGGCGCCTCTCGAGGTAGCGACGGCGCGCACCGAGAAGCAGCTTCTCCTTGCGCACGTGCAGGATCCGCTCCCGCTCACTCGGCGACTTGGAGAACCGGCTTCCGGGGTTCAACGGCTCCTCTTCCTCTTCTGTCAGTTCGCTGCCAAAAAAAAACAAAATGCGATTAGAAATCCATAGTAAAATAACAGATCACCCTCCTCTTCTGTCAAGTCAGCGATTAGAAAATGTAGGACTAAAAAATATAAGTTTCAAAAAACTAAAGACACACAAGTTGGATTATTCTCATCTTTTGGCCACCTGATACCATTTTTTATGTAGTCAGATTGATTTATATGTCACGTGAGATCACTGCTATAACTAATGTTTTAGTCGTGTCAAATTCTAAATTATCTACATCCCAGAAAGCAAAAAACAATCAGCCAATATTAATTTTTTCTCAGGCCAACTAGTAAAATATTGTCAATATATTTTCCTCTTCCAAAATAGTAATTTTATATTTGTTAAGTGAAAGAACAACATTTCATTTTAATCAGACTGTGCATTAAAAACGCCTCAATCACAGCCTTGGAAATAAGTCGACTATAACATGATTATGAAGTCTTTACGTTTTTCAATTACCGTTCTTAAAATCTTACAAAAACACAAATTCATAGGGTATCTTGGAGGAAAAAAAGCAGATGCACCCAAATGCACCAGAATGTTTTTGGTGTGACACATTGAAAATGTTCCTTAAGCGCCTTGGATCACATACACCACAATGATAATGCAGTTGTTTTAACATTTCTACCATCGGTCTGTGAGACTCCCATATAAAATAATGGACAGCAAATAAACAGTCATTAAACAAAACCCTCGGTCTGTGAAACTCCCATATAAGAAATAATAGAAAACAGACTAACGGGAACTGAAACCCGCGGTCTCTGAGATTGGCAAATAATTAAAAATCGGAAAGTCAAGTATGGAAGAACCTCTCAAACTAGAAAAAAAACTGTGGGAAGGTCAAGAGGAAGGGGAGGGAGGAAGGTATTGGGAAGGGTAGCGCCAGCACTTCAATATCAAGGGGTATTGCCAATATCAACAAGTGAAATTTCCCTGAGGTCTGTAAGACCAGGGGTTTCGGTATAGATATTAAAGACTATCCGGTCGGCTCACCTGTTGGCGGCGTGGTGCCAGGCGGGGGCGGGGGCGGGTCCGAGGGCGGGGGCGGGAGTGAGGCTGGGCGGGGGGGTGGGGGGGCTCTGCAGGGGCGCCACCACGTGTCCCTCCAGCACGTTCTCCACGGTCAGCTCCACACTGCGCGTCACGTGGAGGTCCTCGATGATCACATTCAACGGCAGGTGCGGGAACAGTTGTTGCACCTGCAAACAGTCATTTGTAGAAATATAATAGTTTATATTGCACAGAACAATCAAATCTTTAAAAAAATAGTTATTTATGTATTAAGAGTGTAAAGTAGGCCTTTCTTGCTTGAGCTAAACGGTTACTGTGCAACGCGTAGCGGAGCTGCAGTTTTAGCGAATTTCCTTTAAGGAATAAGCTATTACAGTAGTACTCATGGTAAGACCTAAGTCCGAGACCATGTTATTTTTTCATTTTGGGGTCCCCAGAAGCAAAAAACACCATTCGTTTGAATTTTTATATATATATATATATATATCTATGTGTCTGTTAGCACGATAGCGGCCGCAAAAATGGTCCGATCTTAAAGAAATTTGGTACGGACATGTAAAGTGGTAATCAATTAGATGAGTTCGTGAACCAGCCCGATCGGACCACCGGAAGGGGGGGTAAAGGGGAATAAACCCCCCCAAAAATGGGGTTTTTGAGTTTTTTACATAGAAAAATAAAATTTATCGAATTTTTGTGGGCACCATTGAATTCAGCTCAAAAAAACAAACAATTTAGTATTCTGAATCACTGCTCTATGTCCATTGGTTACCGAGATATTTGTTAAATATTTATAATTTAATTAAATACAGACATTACAATTATTAATAAAATAACATAAACATTTAAATTAGTATAATTCAATTTGAATTGAAGTGCTCCTTAGTTCATTTATTAAAGGATTCAACAGCTGATATGAATGTCCAGGCTGACGTCACTGTTCAAAGTGCACTACTGGTTGTAACTGCCACTTTTTCCTGCCGGTCAGTTCAGACTCATCTCTCTCGGTGACCGTGCGTGTTGCACCTTTACTCTAAGCGACACAATACTTTCTCTCATTCTCAGTGCCATAAAATTGGTTCAGTTATTTCCATAAATTTAATAATTACGTACGTACATGTCAAGCAAAGGATCCAAAGAAGAAGTTTTATTTTCAATTAAGTCAATGTGTTGTAATTGTGCGTGTTCATTCAAGTGATCATCAAAACACTTCATTAATTCATTAATTCAGTGATCGTTAATTTCATTCTTTCCAATGAAGATATTTTATTTTACAATAATTGAAGTACAATATCAGTAATACTGGAAGTAGGCTAACAACCAACAACATAACTGTATACATCGTCGTCTCCATGGTCCTCCGTTATAAATCACAACATCTGTCAGCACTCTGGCCAGAGCAACGCTTCGCTTCGTCTTCAACCCCGACTTCGACCAACTATGGAATCATGGATTCACAACTGTAAAAGGTACCATCTCCAATCAATTATTTCTATGACCATAATACATAACATGGTCCTCCGGGCCGGATGTTTCTCACCCTATGGATTAGAAATTTTAACTTCATGTTGACAATAATGTAGGCCTATCTACAGCTACAGTGACAAGTGATTAAATATTGCCTGAATCAATTAAATTTTATACGTGAAGTTTAATTATTAAGAACACTAATTATTCTCAATCACATTTATTATTTCCAACTAATTATTTTTAGTTGAGACTTTACACAACGAATAAAGTTTTAATGTTGCAGATTTAAAAATTCTTTACTGGACTGTACTACGTTCTAGAATTTTGTCTTTCATGCATAGTTTTGTCTTTGTGCGTTATCGGGCAGTTTCCTGTCTGCCCCTCCCCTCTCCTCTCTACCAAGCAAGTTTGTCTTGTCGATGTATTTTCTGAAAATCATGGAAGCCATTATGCGAACTTCACAGCTGATCGACTCTAGTGCTTCAAGCGGATATAAATGAAAACTGAACTGTCATTCTGCAAGACTTTGTTTATATTTTCATAACCTCAATTTATTGTTGACATATATCAATTGAAGTGATTGATGAAAATTAATTATAGTTATTTGAACATTTTACTACTCTTTGAGTTTAATGAACATTGTTTATTGAATTGCAATATATTACTTGAAATCATTACTGGTAATTATTTTGTGACTGTTGAACTTCATTAGGCCTATGCCTAAAATTTTTTCTCTGAGTTGGGAGCTGACTTAAGTTCTTTGATTTAATTTAATTTGCATATTTAATAATTTGCAATTTTAAGTCATTTGAATCCAAAACTTATTCAAAATGAGGTATACAACCTTTGTGAAACAATCTGAGCTTGTGCTACATAGACTCAGAGCAATTGAAGCAAAAGTGGTAGCTATTGAAAAGGAACCTACTCTTACTCCTCAATTAATAACCAAGCTTAATCTTTTGGATTCCACAGCTGTTGCGAAGAACAATGAATTTGACAAATTAGTTAATAAATTGTTTGGGACTGTACCTTTGCCTGAGGAATTAGATGATAGTGAAAATATCTCTATTATTTCAAAGTTACAAGATGAAATAAATGATCTCTTTGTAAATATTCACTCTTTGTGTGTGAACTTGATACCTGCTAGTGCTGATCAGACAGGAAACCAGCCTAACTTGGATGACTCCAACGCAGCTAGCAACCAGCCTACAACACCTAAGGTTAGTGTACACTTACCAAAAATTCAACTTGGTACTTTTTCAGGACAACATGAGAAATGGATGGCGTTCAAAAATTTATTTGAAAACACTATTCATAAGAATGAAAGTATTTCTGGTGTTGAAAAAATGAGTTATTTGTTAAGTTGTCTTGAGGGAGAGGCACTTTCAATTGTGAAAAATATTCCCATGTCCAATGCTAATTATTTTATTGCATGGGAATCACTGCTAAAAAGGTATCAAAATCCAAGGTTACTAATTTCTCTTCATTTCAACAACTTACTAGATCTTCCAGTTGTTCATAATACCTCTGCTAAACAACTTAGAAGTTTTTTGTCCGTCTTAAATGAGAATATTGAGGCGCTAAAAGCCCTAGAACAGGATATTTCTCAGGAAAGTTTACTCCTAACCTTTCACTTATTAAGAAAATTTGATTCTCAGTTTCGCCATCATTTCGAAAAAACTCGAAGTGATAACACTGTACCTCCTAAGTTAGATGAGTTTATCAAGTACATTGAGTCTCATTGTGTAAATCTTGAAGCAGCTAATCTTACTAATGTAAGTTCATCTCATAAGGGCATCGTAGGCCAACAAACTCAGGTAAAGTCCCCTCAGCGCTCAGCTAAATCTGCACTTATCGCAACGCCTCCCACTACTTGTACTTATTGCTCAGGTGCAGATCACAATATATATCAATGTAAGAATTTTCACAAGCTGATTGCACAAGAAAGATTTAATTTTGCTAAAGGCAAAAGTTTATGCAAAAACTGTCTTGGCGATAAACATAATGTAAAAGAATGTCAGTCATGGCGTAGATGTTCTACATGTAAAAGAAAACACCACTCTCTTTTGCATTTTGTTAATTCTACAAATCCCAATGTGTCCAAAGGTTACACAGATAAGACTAATGCTCAATCAGGTTCTAAAGACAAGCAACCCCCTAGTAACTCAAATCAAAATGAGTCTGATTTTGTTGGTTTGACAAATACAGAAAATACTGTTCTCCTCGCCACTGCTTTAATTTTAGTTAAGTGAAGGTAAGACCCTAGTTTGTAGGGGAGTATTAGATTCAGCAGCTCAGTCTACCTTCATTACTCAGAGATGTGCTCAGGCTTTAGGTATTGAGCGCTCTTGTGCCAGTAATACACTGATTAACGGCATCTCATCTGCTCAGGTAAAAACAAAAGGGTTAGCTCATGTCACACTTCAGTCACTCAGTGGTCATGTATTAGTAACCTCTCACCCTGTTCTTATTTTGGAGAAAATCACCCAGGATTTGCCTCGAGCTAAGATCACCCCTGAAGTTCGCTCTCGGATGCAACATTTGATGTTAGCTGATCCCACTTTTGATACCCCCGCTCCAATCGATGTTTTGATTGGAGCAGATCTTTTTGCTTCCTCTGTGAAAGGCCAGTTTTTGTCTCTTGGTGAGAATATGCCTGTAGCGATTGACACGATTTTTGGATATGCTCTCTTAGGATCAACTCCTATCGCCTCATCCAGTGTAAACTCTTGTCATGGATTGGTCACACTCTTAACAACCAATTGTATGGATCTCCACGCTTCTATTCAACAGTTTTGGTCAGTGGAGGAACCCCCTTTTGCAAGTAAGCAGTCCTTGGCCGAAGAAAAATGTGAAAATCATTTTATTACTACTTATTCTCGTACTCCGGAAGGAAGATACATTGTCTCTTTGCCTTTTTCAGACGATCCGTCAAAATTAGGCGACTCAAGTAAAATGGCCAAGTCTCTCTTTTGGTCCCTGGAAAATAAATTTCATTCTAATCCTGAGTATAAGGAGACCTATGTTGAATTTATGAGAGATTACCTGTCCTCAGGACATATGACACTCTGCCAGTCACCGCCTCCTAAGGATACTCCTCATTACTATCTTCCTCATCATGGAATTTTTAAAGATGGAAAATTGAGAGTAGTATTCAACGCCTCAGCGCCTACATCAACATCCTTGTCTCTTAACAGTATTCTTCATCAAGGACCAAAACTTCACAACAACATATGTGACATCATTCTAAATTTTCGCAGACATACGATTGTTTTTTCATGCGACATCAAACAGATGTTTCGACAAGTCCTTGTCAAAGAATCGGATCAGTTGTTTCAACTAATTTTCTGGAGGGAAAGTGAAAAATCACCTCTTCAAGTTTACCAATTAACAACTGTCACTTATGGGGTCACATCGTCGCCCTACTTGGCAAATCGTGTCATTCAACAACTCATCATTGATGAAGGGAAAAATCATCCTTTAGCCGCAACTGCACTTAAGGACCAGATTTATGTCGATGACGCCCTATTGGGAAGTGACAGCATAGAAAATACTCTGCAGTTGAAAGATGATGTGGTTCAGTTCCTCAAAAAAGGAGGTTTTGAATTAAGGAAATGGTCTTCGAACAATCCATTACTCTTACAGTCGATTCCTGAAGACCACAGAGAAAAACCTATTGGTTTTCGAGCTCCCGAACAGCCAGTTCATAGTGTTCTGGGACTGAAATGGATCCCGAATGAAGATGTTTTTTCTTATTCTGTAGGTACTGACAAGGTAAATGAAACCCCTACAAAAAGAATTGTTTTAAGTGTAATATCACAGATCTATGACCCATCAGGATGGTTAACTCCAGTTACTTTTTGGTCAAAATCGTTCATGCAATATTTATGGACACTTAGTCTCGATTGGGATGATCCCTTAGATGATAATATTTTGCCAGTTTGGAATAAATTCACTAGTGAGCTTCCGTGTATTGAAATGCTCAAGATACCTCGTTACGTGGGACTTTCTTCCGCTAAGGATATTCAGCTACATGCTTTTTCCGATGCAAGTGAAGCAGGATACTGTAGTTGTGTTTACCTGAGAGTTATAGATTCACAAGGAAATGTGTCTACTTATCTTCTAATAGCGAAGTCAAGAGTCGCACCTCTTAAACGTATTTCAATACCTCGCTTGGAACTCTGCGGAGCACATCTGTTGTCTAAGCTTCTGAGTTATTGTATTCATCAGCTTTCGCCAAACTACAAGATTAGTTCGTATACAGCTTGGTGTGATTCCACAATAGTTCTTTCATGGATAGGCATGCCTTCTTATCGACTCAAGGTTTATGTGTCAAATAGAGTTGCAGAAATACAGGAAAATAGAGGTAGTAACTGATCTAACTGCTGACGCCTATTTAGCTGCTCTTACTAGATTTGTCTCCAGAAGAGGAATCGTCTCAGATATTCATTGTGACAATGCCACTAATTTCACAGGTGCATCTGAAAAGCTCAAACGAAACTTTGAAAAGTTAATCAAAGATTCTAAAGTTCAAAGCTATGCTGAAAAGTTCAATATTACATTTCACTTCTTACCACCTCACGCCCCTCATCAGGGAGGCCTATGGGAGAGGGCTGTCAAGAGTGTAAAATTCCACTTGATTAGAGTCATTGGACAACAGATCCTGTCACTGGAAGAGTTTATGACATTAATCACTCGTATTGAAGGAATGATGAATTCAAGACCGATAACTCCTCTCTCCTCGGACCCATCGGATTTGGAAGCCTTGACACCTGGACATTTTTTAGCAGGTGGACCGCTTATGACGCCTCTTGAACCTGACATACGTAGCATTCCTCTCAACCGATTAAAGCGCTGGCAGATAGTCCAGCAGTTTAGTCAGCATATCTGGGCACGTTGGCAGAAGGAATATTTGCACACACTTCAAGAGAGAAATAAATGGGTAAATCCCAAGAAGAATATTGAAATAAATGATTTGGTTGTCATACATGAAGACAACTTGCCCCCGCTCTCTTGGAAACTTGGACGTGTCCTCTCCGTCTCCCCTGGTACTGATGGAAGAGTTCGGGTCGTACAGCTGAAGACGACAAACGGATACCTCACTCGTCCTGTGACAAAGGTGTCTGTTCTTCCCTCGGACTAGTGAAGAGGTGTTACCACCCCCCTTTTTTCTCATTGATTTTCTCATGTTTTGTGTTTGCCTGAACCCAGGGGTTCAGGGGGGGCCGGTATGTTAAATATTTATAATTTAATTAAATACAGACATTACAATTATTAATAAAATAACATAAACATTTAAATTAGTATAATTCAATTTGAATTGAAGTGCTCCTTAGTTCATTTATTAAAGGATTCAACAGCTGATATGAATGTCCAGGCTGACGTCACTGTTCAAAGTGCACTACTGGTTGTAACTGCCACTTTTTCCTGCCGGTCAGTTCAGACTCATCTCTCTCGGTGACCGTGCGTGTTGCACCTTTACTCTAAGCGACACAATACTTTCTCTCATTCTCAGTGCCATAAAATTGGTTCAGTTATTTCCATAAATTTAATAATTACGTACGTACATGTCAAGCAAAGGATCCAAAGAAGAAGTTTTATTTTCAATTAAGTCAATGTGTTGTAATTGTGCGTGTTCATTCAAGTGATCATCAAAACACTTCATTAATTCATTAATTCAGTGATCGTTAATTTCATTCTTTCCAATGAAGATATTTAATTTTACAATAATTGAAGTACAATATCAGTAATACTGGAAGTAGGCTAACAACCAACAACATAACTGTATACATCGTCGTCTCCATGGTCCTCCGTTACAAATCACAACATCTGTCAGCACTCTGGCCAGAGCAACGCTTCGCTTCGTCTTCAACCCCGACTTCGACCAACTATGGAATCATGGATTCACAACTGTAAAAGGTACCATCTCCAATCAATTATTTCTATGACCATAATACATAACAATATTGAAAGTGGTAAACACAGTACGTTGACCCAATGTTAACCTTATGGGAAATAAGTAAAATTCTATATCTCCGTTATTTCTCAACATATCTTGTTAAAACTTGGTAAATAGCTTCTTCTAGTTCAGATCTACTAAATATTGAATTAAAACCACCCAGTTTTAATATACCTGTAGCAGCAAACCTGCATACTCATTCTCCATGTTATTCTTATGGAGCTTACCAAAACATGTCAAATCTTGCTATGTTTGATTGAAATATGTTGTTTTGCATTTGAAATTCGCTGAGTATGCAGGTCTGCTGCAACGGGGGTATTTATTTCCCAAACAATAAAAACAATTACAGTTACTCACACCCAAAGTAGCTGAAAGCGCCATTATGATTTTGAGATTATAAATAATGAGTAAAAGTAAAGTTTTTTACAAGAATAAACACAATTTAATGAGTACATTTTTTTTAGCTTAAAAATAATAGGAACACGAATTTGTCATCACTTAGTACAGCCATTATAGCTGAATGCGCTAGTCTGAGGTTATAAACATGTCGAGCTCAGATGGAAGCGGAAAAGAGTGCTGTAGCGTGCCGAGTAACAATGCAATCAGCTGGTGAGCGTTAAAGTAACCCTGTGGCAAGCATTAAGGACTTTAACGCTCGCTCCAAAGACTTTCAAAGATGTTATCGCTCGCGCCTCAGTAAACAGCTGTTTTATTACGCTGCATAAACTGACACTTTACACACGGTTGTAGGGAAAATATTTTAATATAACCGTTTTAGGCCTGAGCGCCTCAATAAACTGCCGCTGGGGTCACCTGTATAGCCAGTGACGACGTATCAACAAATTCTAGGGTAGGGAGGTCACCTGATTTTCCAAACTTTAGACCTGGAATTTCCTAACTCTTGAATATGAATTTCCCAACTAAGATCGTTCAATATAAAAAGAAAATTAAGTGGAAAAATTATTATTGATCACACGCTCTAAAGACCTAAGGAGTTGGGAAATTTGGTGTTCCTAAATTGCAGAAAGTGACCCTTTCTTTGCCCAAAGTGATATTTTTGGTACCACTGGATTCAAAAAGTATCATGAGCCATGGGTCTGTGTGATCTTCATACTCAAGAATTGAAGCTTAACAACCAGAAAATTTAATAGTACACAATAATACAGTATTTTATTGTTAGTACACGCTAAAATATTAATTACTTTGACCAGTTATACTGCAAGTTGATTTACCAAAAAGATATTTGGGGATTCAAGAGGTAAGAGTAGAAGAGAGAGAGCTTTTGATGTAGAATATCAGTAATTTTGGTTTTATTACCAAACTACTGCAAAATATACAAAGAAAATTTTAGTTTTGACAGATTAAGTTCTTGCAATTTATGCTCAATTTCAGTTAATTTTTCTAACTAGAACGGTGGAAATTCCCAACTTTTTCATTTTCAAATTCAGGGGGGGAGGCTCCCCCTGACCCCTCCCAGAGTGACGCGGGAAGTGACGCTGGCTTTAGATTTCAAACATTCTTCCATCTGACTGATGGCATTGCGGCCCAATGGTCTAAGGCGTAGACTGATAAGTCAACATTGAAGACATTCAGATCGGCGTATGTTCAATGCCCGCTCATGAGCAACCCCTATTAGACGCAATTCTGTGATAAAGTTGGTGGGAGGGCCCTCTTGAAATAAACAGTGACCGGCTTGAGTGGAAGTTGATAGGATCTGGACGTTTAGTAGGTATTGCAGTTGACACGTATGTTGCTTCATTTTACCCTTGTATTTAGGGGAGGGGGCACTTAAAAAAATATTTAATTGCACATTGTTAAAATGTCGCCAATTAAAAAGAACATAACAAAAAACTTTGACCAAACATAGACAAAATAAAAATTTGTAACGTTAAAAATTTTGAACAAAGAGTTAGCCAATGTCACTCTGTGCCCCACTCGTTTTTACAACGCGGCAAAGATGCAGTAAGTCATGGCCATCTCTCGTAATAAGGCTGCGGCCTTTGACCTGGCAACCCCGCTTCTCAAGGGTTTTTTGCATGGTAAAATTCCGTTTCACCATACTAACACAGAAACATCTGTTTTCAGTTCCTTTTTGTTGGCTCGAAATTTACCCATTGCCGGCTTAGGCCGGATAAAACGGAAGTAAACAATCAGCTGATTTGCAGCAAACCGACATTTAATGCTTGTTTATTGGTTTCTTTTTTGAGGAATGTATAGTGGCAGCACTGCATCCGTAGCAAATGTTTGTTCAGTTTGTTATAGCTTAGGTTTGAAGGTTTGAGAAACGTTCGTTTATGCAAGGACTACGTTATGATTGAATGTATGTTTTTTCCTGCGTAGTATGATGAAAAATATCATACATTACACCGCCTGGAAGTTTTGCCGTACTTGCATGAAAATTCCGCCTTCGCTTTCGCTCATGCGGGAACTATCATGCTCGTCCAGCAAAACAGTACTTCCCGCTCTAGTAACGTAATATACTATACAAAGCCAGCTGGTTTCGAGTAAACAAAAAATATTGCCTTAAAAATGGATAAACAAATCAGCTGAATCAGGCGTGATGCAGCTTGCCACATTTACTAGTTCAGCGGTCGTGTACTAGAGATGACTACGAGTAAGTACACTCACCGTCCGGGCCATGGACTCGAGCTGGGAGGTGTGGGTCGGCTGCGGGTTGTGCAGCAGCTGAGTGTGGGTCACCTCCACGGAGAAACTCGGCAGCCATGACACGTACCGCGAACCTGCACCGACAACACACATCAGCTTGTCAATCGAGAGACGTCTGACTAAATACTGGTGATGGTTTGAAAAGGTTTATATAGTTCTGCATTGAATCCAATAGCAGTAGATACAAATTTGTTTGAACAGATTCATTACTTTAAAGAGATGATATGTTTATCCCACTAAACCTTCACCAATTCATAGCTTACAACAGACAAATAAGTGGCCACTGTGAATCGAATTGAATGGTAACTCTGCCTAATGAGTGACTAGTCTTATTGTTTCAAGCTGCTTATATTATTTAGTGCTGGGTGGTCAGTGGTCACTTATTAAAGTTCAGAAAGCAATAAACTTTTGATTTTTTTACAATAGAAAAAATTATATATTAAAAAAAGTTACATACCTCAAAACTGTCTTCCAATTTATTGAATTAAAGCCAGTTTTAAGGTTCGTGTCCTTTTTTAATTGACTGCAACAATTCAGGATGCGAATAATGAGCAAAAATGATAAACCGTTTATTTATTTTATCCTTTGACTTTTTTCCCACTACAGCAAAACCTCACTAACTCGACAGTCTAAGTAATTCTTTGTTTGAAATTCACTGTTGGTGATGGTGATTTTATATTTAGATTTTGATTTTTGCGGACATTTGCCATCACTGATTAGTAAAAAACAAGTTTCACTACATTTCGGGATCAGGAATCTGATCCCGTCTTCAGGTGGAAAAAGAAGATAGAACAACATTATTGTCCAAGTCCAAACCCTGACAAAGAAAACGATTCACTCTCTGTACATGTACTCAAAAATTTGCTGATGGCAAATATATGCTCTGACACATGTTTCATAAGTCAGAATGAAACAACAGACCTATTACTAAAACCAGTGCTTGATTTGTAAGAATTGAGGTACTGGAACTGTTAATTTACCAGTTTGTACATAACCCCCACCCCACTCCACCATTCTTTCCTTCAACAAAGTTATTACGTGTCTATGTGAATCATTATGTAGATTAAAAAGTCGCAGTTTATCTCACTCAAATTCAGCAATAAGTAAATTATAAACTAACGAAGCATTATTATACTAAAAATTAGTTTAAAGAATTTTTGAATTCTTATGACGCCTTGTGCGAGTATTTAGGTCTTTTTAGTGTTTCCAACATTCGGCTTAGCTCATAAGACTAGATAAAAGAGTGCTAATTTCAGGCTGAAAGTCCATGCCTGATTTCGGTTCATTTTAATAAATCGTTATTTTCGGTAAAATAAATCCTGTCGATTACACACGATCCCTTCCAACAAATACTCCGGCCAGTTACACATGATCCTCTCTTAAGGTGAATTCTCCGGCTGATTATACACGATTGTATTTTGCACCAAATTATCCGTCCGATTACCCACGATCGTCTCTTACAAAAATACTCCAGCTGATTACACACGATTGACTATTGCGGCAGAAAGAGGTCCTGGAACATCGTTCAGCCACGTTCCGCTGCAAATCAAGCACTGACTAAAACTATCCAGTGGAGAAGGATGTTACATTACCGTCGAAGTGGAAGAAGTGGTTTGGCCGGGGCCGGTTGGCGGGCAGGTTGGTCGGCTCGTTGAGTTGGCTGTTGGCCGAGTGGAGGGTGTGGATGCTGAGGGCGAGGCGGCAGGTGGGGCACGACGTGTCCTGCTCCAGCCACGACTGCAGGCAGGAGCTGCAACACGACACAACGTCAGGTTATATATACAGTGGCAGAGTTGGCTGTTGGCCGAGTGGAGGGAGTGGATGCTGAGGGCGAGGCGGCAGGTGGGGCACGACGTGTCCTGCTCCAGCCACGACTGCAGGCAGGAGCTGCAACACGACACAACGTCAGGTTATATATACAGTGGCAGAGTTGGCTGTTGGCCGAGTGGAGGGTGTGGATACTGAGGGCGAGGCGGCAGGTGGGGCACGACGTGTCCTGCTCCAGCCACGACTGCAGGCAGGAGCTGCAACACGACACAACGTCAGGTTATATATACAGTGGCAGAGTTGGCTGTTGGCCGAGTGGAGGGTGTGGATGCTGAGGGCGAGGCGGCAGGTGGGGCACGACGTGTCCTGCTCCAGCCACGACTGCAGGCAGGAGCTGCAACACGACACAACGTCAGGTTATGTATACAGTGGCAGAGTTGGCTGTTGGCCGAGTGGAGGGTGTGGATGCTGAGGGCGAGGCGGCAGGTGGGGCACGACGTGTCCTGCTCCAGCCACGACTGCAGGCAGGAGCTGCAACACGACACAACGTCAGGTTATATATACAGTGGCAGAGTTGGCTGTTGGCCGAGTGGAGGGTGTGGATGCTGAGGGCGAGGCGGCTGGTGGGGCACGACGTGTCCTGCTCCAGCCACGACTGCAGGCAGGAGCTGCAACACGACCCAACGTCAGGTTATATATACAGTGGCAGAGTTGGCTGTTGGCCGAGTGGAGGGTGTGGATGCTGAGGGCGAGGCGGCAGGTGGGGCACGACGTGTCCTGCTCCAGCCACGACTGCAGGCAGGAGCTGCAACACGACACAACGTCAGGTTATATATACAGTGGCAGAGTTGGCTGTTGGCCGAGTGGAGGGAGTGGATGCTGAGGGCGAGGCGGCAGGTGGGGCACGACGTGTCCTGCTCCAGCCACGACTGCAGGCAGGAGCTGCAACACGACACAACGTCAGGTTATATATACAGTGGCAGAGTTGGCTGTTGGCCGAGTGGAGGGTGTGGATGCTGAGGGCGAGGCGGCAGGTGGGGCACGACGTGTCCTGCTCCAGCCACGACTGCAGGCAGGAGCTGCAACACGACACAACGTCAGGTTATGTATACAGTGGCAGAGTTGGCTGTTGGCCGAGTGGAGGGTGTGGATGCTGAGGGCGAGGCGGCAGATGGGGCACGACGTGTCCTGCTCCAGCCACGACTGCAGGCAGGAGCTGCAACACGACACAACGTCAGGTTATGTATACAGTGGCAGAGTTGGCTGTTGGCCGAGTGGAGGGTGTGGATACTGAGGGCGTGGCGGCAGGTGGGGCACGACGTGTCCTGCTCCAGCCACGACTGCAGGCAGGAGCTGCAACACGACACAACGTCAGGTTATATATACAGTGGCAGAGTTGGCTGTTGGCCGAGTGGAGGGTGTGGATACTGAGGGCGTGGCGGCAGGTGGGGCACGACGTGTCCTGCTCCAGCCACGACTGCAGGCAGGAGCTGCAACACAACACACCGTTACGATCTTGGCGACAATGAGCACAGTGGGGAAATTATTGGCTCGATTCAATTTCCACCACAACTTTGATTAAATTTCAATATAAGACGTTGCTGACGAGAAATATCTGAATTAAAGGCCAGTTTACACGATACGATCTGATTACACCGATATCAACGTTGATATCAAAGCACTGTTTACATGCAATAATGTTTTGCAATGATCTCAATCACTCCTAAGTTGTCTATTGATGCCGAACTTTTACTCCAACTCTTTAGAAAACATCTCACATAAAGAATTGGAGTTATCACATATGTTAGGTGATATATATTTTAGGTTGGAGCGGTTTGATAGAAGCTTTGTTTACAGGTTCCAATCATTTGCTCCAACTTCCAGAGATCGTTAAGATTTTTTCCAGGTTGATGAAATGTCCATCAATTTTCCGACCTAAAAAATCGTAACAATCTCCTAGTCTACACGTTACAATATTTTGTAACGATCAGGTTAGAGCAACCAGATAGTTGATAAATATTGTAAAGTTGAAACAGGCCTTACTTGCTTTGTACTTAAGCGAAACTTTGTTATCTAGGGCTATCGTGATATATATAGTTCACGATTAAAATACACTGATTCATAAGTTGATGACATTTCATTCAAAAAGTACCCAAAATCACAATCAATTTAAAATTGGACTCAATTACAGGATCAAATCAATCGATTTCATGGGAAGACTCTTATTTCCTGGATTTATTACCACTAATGATTTTATTAAGGGTCCGGAGACCTTGGAATTCTTCTAAGATTGTGCTTTTATAAACTATCTATCTTTTTGTTTCATGTTATAACACTCACTTGTGGAAGAGATGGGTGCAGGGTAGTTTCCTAGCAGACTCCATCTTTTCCCAACAGATTGCACAGTTGTCCGAGTTCTCAGCCAGTTCTTTACTGGAAGCCATCGGATAACTGGAACAACACAACAAGTTAATTTGAGAGCCTAGACATCAGAAAATTATAACAAGTAAGAAAAAAAACTGTACATATATTTGCTCTATAAGTGTCTATTGGAGACAAGTTTAATATCCAGACGATGCATCTTCGGTCACTAAAGTCTATAGCAGCAATCATAACTGGTTTTCATAGTTTCATGCATAGTTTCATTAACATTCAGCATGCATAAAAGCATGCATTTAAATATCCCAATTTTAGACAAAAAAGATAAAGAATACTTTAATTGCTGACACAGAGGAAGGACATGTTCATGTGACCTCTGTACGCATAATAAGCTCTCCCGAAATCATTCATGTAATTCAGCCAGCTGTTTATTAGTCAGTAGTGCCCCTCATCCTCCAGTCTACCAAATAGATTTACAGTGATTTAGTCAAGATGGAAACCCCAAAGTCACAATCAAATCCAAAATTGTGACTTTCGTCGAGTTCAAATTATAGTTGGTAAAATAACCTCCATGATATTTTAAAAATATTTCCTTTCTATCATGAGATGGATTCACATATTGACTCAAGTCACAATCAAATCCAAAAATTAGACAGCACCGTAGCTTAGTTGGTAACGTTCTGAATTCTCACTCAGCTGGCCCGGGTTCAACTCGTGGCCACGGCTCTAAGTAATTCTATCACACTGAAGCACTGTGAAAACAGGTACCTTCATCAAGAAGCTCTCAAGGTTCATTGAAAACCTTGGGATTTGACGGAGAGTGAAGGCCTGTTGACTGAGGGTGCACAATAAGCTAATTCTGCTGTGTTGTAACATCATGGTCAAGTGAAGCCCTTTAAAAAATAATACAACAATCTACGACCCGTAATCTACGACTCGTAATCTACCACCCACCTCTGCTCCATGTGGTACAGCACCCACAGGTAGTTGCGGTGTTTCTTCACCCGCCGCTGTATCTCGTGTATCAGATACCGCAGGTGCATGCAGATCACCAGACTGGCCATGCTGAGGAAGATGTTGCTCCAAAGCAGCATGTGCACGTGGTGCAGCAGTTCCACCGAGAGCGCGCCCAGCTCGAACACCAGCTCCGTGTAGTACGCGAGCGCGCCGCGCTTCTCCCACACCCGGCCGCCGCCCCCGCGCACGTCGTACACGTGCAGCGCGTAGCGGAGGAGCGTGTGCAGCGTTCGGACGGAGAGCAGCACGCACTGGAACACGATGGAGGTGTAAGGAATGGTCCTTACGCTGTTACAGTCATCTCTTGCGAACTCAAAATGCCATATGATTACACATTTTTTTCTGAGTTATACAGGGTGTTTTTAAAGAACTTCAGTATTTTAAAAATTCATATCTTAATAACTGTACAAGTTAGCAAAAAATGTAGTTAATTTCTCTGAAACAAGTAGCTCATCAAGTTTTACTCATAAAAATTATTTGTCAAGAGGTGGCAGCGCTACGGAGGGTTGACCTTGAAACAACGTAGCGCGGCTGTCAGTGCTGTCTGGATTGCCGCGATGTGGCGACGCCACAGAAAAAGGCTCAATGCGTTATTTGGCTAATAGCAACTAAATGTGTTGTTACAGCAGTATAAAGAAACTTTCGAAAATTCCTGATGTTGACCATCTCAGGCAACGAATAATCAATTCTGGGTCAACCGTCTCCCCCGACATGCTGGCTAAGACATGGGAGGAGGTGGAATATCGTTTCGGTGTGTTGTGCCACTCTGGGGGCTCAAATTAAACTTTATTAAATTGCAAAGAAAACTTAAAAATTCAACCTTTCCAATCATATATTAATAATCTTATATTCGATATAAGTAATCTTATATTCGATATAAAATATCATATAAGACTTACAGAGGTAAATTGAGCTAAATTCAAGATATAGAGGTAAAGTAAAAGAAAATTGAGTTATACAGGTAAATAATAACTGAGAGTAACAGGTCCGGATATGAATCATTGACACGTTGCAACTAGTATGCCACGGTTTCGAACTATAGAGGTAAAGTGTAAATTTAATTTGACTTAACTACTAAACTACAAATAATGCAAGTAGTTTTTTAATTGCATCGATTTACAAATATAAACGTTAAATTATTTTGAGCTATGCAAGGTTTTTCTTTTGACATAGACAGGTATTTCAGGTATTTTTTATTGGGAATCGAGTTATCGACTAATCTGAGTTATCAAGTATTTCAAGTTATTGAATTTTGAGGAAAACTGTAATTAGTCATAAATGAAATTATCTACCCAGAAAGATAACTTTTACCATAGCTACCATGGATTATGAAAACCACAAATATTATGAAAACCACAAATACATTTTATAGAAAATGTAAAACCAGAGCCAAACCGGGTTTTAGTGACTTTAGATTATTTAGACTTTTGAGATCCGAGCAGCAATCTGCCACGTTTGTCTGGATAACCCACGTCCATGTGATTCCATTGAAGTGTATTCCATTTGGTCCTAGACTGCCTTTTAGACACTTTAGTCTCAGTGTGTGTTTAACTGTAATAAAGACGCTTATAGCTTTTGACAGTAAAAGATTTTTGGCACAAGATTATTGTGTCTGGTTTGTCCTTATGATGATCAGTGTGACTGATCAAATCTGAATGCTGTTTTCCATTCTTGTTAGTAGCCAATATTATTTTGTTCCATTCATCCTCATCTAGAAAATAGATCAAGTAACATGCTTATAAATCAAGAAACTACTTGATATTTTAATGTAAAAATAATCTCAACGTGTTAAAACAGCCCCTAGGCTGTTTAATGTTTAATGTAATTGGTTTTTTATTACGCAATATAACACCTCCCTACTCCCTTAGTGCTTAAAGCAAATTTTACATTTCCTTACCTTACCAAGTATCCTTTAACATTAGAAAAACATCAATGTTATCTTAAAACAGAGAAATAACTGAAATAACTGAGTAAAGGAGAAAGTTTCAGTAAAATCTCTCTAGCAATTTTTGCAAAACGATTCTGCGGGCATAAAAGTAGTTTCTTCTGACTAAGAAACCGACAAACCATCTGTACGAACCTCGGCAGCCATGAATGCGAACGTGTTGAGTCCGGCTGACAAGAAGCCAACAGCAACCGCCACTAGGAACATCAGCCCTGGAACCGACCACTCAGGTAAGACAAGGAACAGTGGAGTGTGAATCATTAATCAATAATCTCCCTTTATGTCCTAGTAGACTCACCTACTAAGATCAAACTGTAGGCTATCATGTCAAATATTTAGAATGGTGGTCTAGCAATAAACATTTCCTGTTCTTACCTGTTTTTATTTTTTTTTATATATATATTTGATCGATGATCCCCTTAAAATTCGATCAAGTTACAACCAATTATCCTATATTATTGATGATTTACAGTGTAAATTATGATTAATTGACAGTGTAACGCGACGCCAATTTACAACATATTGCGAGCCCGGAAGCAGTGACGGATAACAGAGAGTGACGGATAAAAGAGTGACGGTTAATCGAGGTTCTACTGTATTTGGTTCGACCAAACATGCGAATTGACAATAAAATGCACCTACCTGACAGGAAGAGGATGGACACCAGCAATACGACCAGCCTGAGATGAGACCAGCCCGGAGTGGTGGGGGAAAATGACAGCTGGAACAACACAAAGTGTCAACAAAGTGATATAAACAACTCACATACAATATTTAATAGGGTTTGAAAAACTTAAATTGTACAGTACTGAATTTCTATTAGATAATCTCTTGATTGGCCCTGTTAAACTAAATTTTCCAAGTAAAAGTTAGGTTACTTTACTATTCTTAAAAAAAAAAAAATCTAAGGCAAAAATATCTTTAAAAGTTTAATAGCCCCTGATCAGCAAAATTTGCGGGTATAAAATGCTGTATCTTGCTTATATTCACTTGAATTATCCTATTATAAAAAATGTATTTTTAATATTAATGGTAATGAAGGATTTTTTATTTACAGTTTAATTATTTGGGGTTTTTCTTTCGCTCCAACTGTTTAAAACTACTCTACGTTTCAGTAGGTGAGGAAACTTAATGGTGTGTCGATAAAAACAATAAAAAAACTCCAAAAATGTAGGTTGATTAATAAGAAGTAGAATAAATGTAATTATAAGTAGGGCCACCTGATAACGGTAGCCTACCCTTTAGCTCTTTTCCCTTTTGCTAACGGGGTAAGGAGTTTTCGTACCTACAGGAAAGTAGGTAAGAACGTAGGTGTTTCAGTTTAAAACACTAGAAGCAAATAGAAAAGTCCAAAAAAATTCCGGATTTAATTATGTAATTGTACTGCGATGGGGTAGTTTATTCAGCAATTCATTTATCCAGCATAAAAATGCTTTGGCTAAAAGACTATTTTTTTATTTTTAAAATTAAAATCTGTTAACATATTAACAATATAAAATATTGCAAACAAAAATATCAGCAGGTAGGACTATACGGTTGACCTAGATGTAGTATTGTATGTTTGAAAACATTGCGGCATTTCACTCAGTTAGTGTTCTATCTTTACACTTATTGGCTTTCAAGTAGCAGTTATTTACACAAACAACAAACAAGATTATCCTAATCGTCTTCTAATGGTCATCCTGTCTATGTCAATGTTTGTGCATTACTAATAATAACGATAATCCTGTACTGGAATTTGGGCTTTTTACTTCTGTTTGATCTATTACATACTATTACATACTGTTTGAGCTATTACATACTTCTGTTTGATCTATTACATACTGTTTGATCTTTTACCCAGTGGTTTTTTATAAGTGGTGTTGATTAACTAGTTTATCACAGAATCATAATTTTAAGTTTATAGATATAAAACGAATGCTTTAAGTGTAATATAACTGTTTTAAATGTGGAAGGATTATACTTCTAAGTATTCTATACAAGCAAAGGAAAATAGTGAACAAATATTACAGAAACCATCAAAGGTTTCAATCTCCAGGTAAACACAAAATTTTACTATTTTAGTTTTTTTTAAATAAGAAAAGTAATATACAAACCAAAAACAATTCTAAAACTCTACTTGAGAAACGACACTCTTATATTACTTTAATCAGATATTAGAAAATTTACAAAAATTGGACTTACATATTCAAAACGATCCTTGCACAGTTGAGCAAGAAGGTGTAGCGATCCCAACACACTGAACCAAGCGCACCACATGACCACCTGAAAACCACAAAAATTGGATCGCTTGTTAATGACAAGTTCTCTCATTGTAGCAGATCTACTGCTCGTACACAAAACCAAAAAATTTTATAAAAAAATAAAAAAACACTGAAAATATTCCTTCCAACTCTGTATACCTGTAAAATCACAAACAAGTGCACCTGTAATTCCTAAGAAAATAAAAAAATCAAGTAGGCTACAACTTTGCTCAACTTCCAATCAGCATCAAGAGTTGTAACGGCAGAGTAAGGGCTTGCTGTTCTATTTACTTGGTTAAGACCAACAACTGTATATTTGGTTCTTTCATACAGTCAAAATACAAGATCAGTGGTCTATGTTGAATGAGCTGGTATGCGAAAACATATTTTTTAATTTTTACTGAGGACCAAGCTTTGTAGTAGAAACTTTGTAGTACAATCTTTCTAATGATGCATCACAGCTATATCTTCAACAAATTATGCACCCTCGAGATTGTAGCATTATTTTATTGGTGGTTGGTGGCTGTGAAAAGACATGCTTTTACTTATAAAATATTGAAGTGATGATTAACATACAGTGTATTTCTGAAACAACTTTTCTAGTTGATCAAGCAATATAATCTTTGTGTGCTAAAGGGAGCCTTCGTAAAATATACTCAAAGAAAACAAAGATGTCAATCAAATACTTTTATCTTGTTGCTTGTCTGTGACTGAAAGAATTTCAAATTTACAGCTTACGTCTCCCAGCTAAATAACAAAGTATATATTCTCAAGATTTCTATTAGGACTTAAGTCTGCCACTCCCAATGGGATCCAAGGAATCTTGAAAGGGCTTTGTCAGTTTGGGTACACTAAGCACAGCAACAAAATTAGTCACAAGGGGGGGGGACAGTTGCCTCCCCAGGGGAGGTTAAGCTTGGCGGCTGACTAGGGGTGTAGGCTTTAATTAATTATTTTTAGGGGTGTACTGATGGACAGAACGTAGAGTCCCCCCTCCACTCTACTTGTCGAGCTACAATATCTGCCACTTAAAGCTAAGCCAAACCTATTCTATCCACCTTATCTGTTTTTCTTAACTCTACATTACTGTCTACCTTTTAGACAGCCAGTAAAATAATGACTAAAGAGACTTAAGAGCCCTCAGACAGTTTTCCTATGGTGTAGGGCAGCCTAGACGTCCTAGTGCCCCCCAAAAAAGTAGAAGAAGCGCCTCACCTCATCCATGTACTGGACATTGATGACTCCAAAGACGAAGATGAACTTGTAGAAAACGAAGTTCCAGAACTTGTCCTTGAGGTGTTGCTGTTCCGAGACCCGCAGCTCTCCGAACACCAGCCGCTGGATGAACTTGCCCAGCAGGATCAGCGTGCAGTACGCCGTGTTGATCAGGGTCTGCAACACGACAAATACAATCATACAGGGCTCAGGGTGTGCAACACGACAGACACATAAGGGGCCATCCATAAATTACGTAACGCTCCTGGGGGGAAGGGGGTTTCGGCAGCGTAATGAACCGTTATGGGGGAGGGTGGGTGGGTTAGACAAGGTGTTAAGTAACTGCTAAACCTCAAGAATGTATGTCTTATTTTATTCAAAATTAGTTTTTCTCTAGTTAAAATTAAAGTTTTTAAAAATCATTTAGTGCTAGTATTTTATTTTCTCATAAGAATGCAAATGGGACTAAGTTTGAACAGCGTATAGTTATGTAAAAATAGGAAAAATTAATGACTTTCAAATGAACTTGGTTGGATGTTTTTTAATAAATTTCTATCCTTTTACTAAGTGCAATATGATATGACGTAATATATTAAGATTTGATCAAATATTTGTGTTTGTTATATTAATAAATTATTTGTTCCTTTTAAGTTTAAATTTGTCTTCTTTTGTATTTTATGTTTTTTAGAATAATATTAATTGGGGGGGTTGTGGCACTGCGTTGGGGGGGGGGGATTTGTGTCGCTGTTACAGATCCGTTACAATGGGGAGAAGGAGGAGGTATAAAAATGCAGCTTTTAGCGTTACGTAATTAATGGATGGCCCCTAATCGTACAGTAGAGGTTGACGGCTACTAACCAATAATAAAATGATTTTCCATTCATTTTGCAAGCATAATTATACACAAAATTGCGAGTCACTGATACTAGTTTATAATTACTTTACACTTGGTGTGTTATAGTGTATCTTGAGCTATGGGAAGTGTTCACACTTGAAGTAGTTTAAGTGGAGTGAAAAACATCGGAGCACCACAGCTGATCTCTGGAGCCATATTACCCTGACATGAATGAAGTATTTTCTGCTTAATAATCATGGTCGTCCACAATTGATGTTACAATAAACTATTGGAACCCAGCAGACATTTTAACCCCTGCGATTATTTACTTTAGACCGCATGTTAAAATAACCATGTCATTAGCTTTTATTTAATTATCTTTGCTTATGGTTGATATGGGGACATTTTTGGGCCTCTAAGGAGAATCCAAGTGAGTTGGGACGAGATTGATGGCTTCAGAAACCTCCTCTGTGAAATATTATACCAAGTTTCTTGGCAAAAAGTCCATCGGAGCCCAAATCCATAAACTTCAAATATAATGTAACAACATCCTCTTTTATGAATGCAGATTTTACAGAAAGTTGGGGTCGAGTAATTTAAACGTTACCATGAACAGACAGTTCAACCAACAACATTGAAAGGTTGATAAGCTATTGTCATCAGGATGGTTAAATTTCTATTGGTAATTAACAATTTGTGGATTTCAAAAATTTTTTTAAAACTGCAAATAAATCTTCTTGTTAATTTGTTATTTACTCATAAAAATTATATATGCATTTATTATTATTATTTCATATATTATTTATAGGATTGAAATGTCTAACCCCTCCATTAAAAAGAGTCTTCAATTCATATTGTAATTCGAAAATGTACCGAGGAAAGAACTGAACGGTTTCATTAACCCAATCCAACAATAACTCAGCTGGACAAACGGAAGCACTTTATGGAGCAATCCCGACTAATGTCATCCAGTCATTTTATCGCTGCTTTATACCGTCTATCAGCCTTGGGAATTGCAACCGACAATGGCCTTCCAGCTTCTAGAAATCCTGGCTTATGTACAAATTAATATCTACCTTGAAACAGTCATTTTATACTCTTTTTATGTCATTTCATTTTCATTACTTCAGTTATTGTTTGTAAACAAAAATATATTTTTTGTCAAAATATATTTTTTTACAAAAGGTTTTTATGGATTTTTTTGGACATATATTTAAGCTTAACATTTAGAAAAGTGAAATGCAAAGCAATGAGTTGATTACTGTTTGCTTTTTGACATCCTGGATCGATTTCAAGGATTTTCCACAATATTTCCTGGTTCCATATAAAAATATCCAGGTTTTATTTAAAGCAGGAATTCCAAAAATATTATATTTTACCAATTTTACTTTCCTATTTACTTTGATGTGTAAACTATCAACATACACATTCGTTATTCAATTTTAATTAGCACTTACATATTTATCACTACCTTGTATCATGAAATTTAACTTATGCAACGTGATGATGGAAAATAACAGATTCTTAAAAAGTAACAATTTAAAGTATAATAATTTTACTTCATTGCATTAGATAAAATAAGCCTATACTGATAATAACACTGATTACATCAGCAAGATTTATTGTCAAGGAAAATATGATGCTTTTTGTTGCTTTACCAAAATAACATTTTCCGACAACATATAAATAAAAAAAGGATAAAAAGGCTATAAAAAGGATCCTTTTTGTAGTCGATGTAGTAAAAACAGGTTTTACCTCACAACTTAAAAATTAGTAGGTATTTCAAACAAAAAACATACATTGCTCTAGAACCCTGCAGACCTACAACCCTACAAGAATAAAAATTAAAAATAGCAATCATGCGTCCAAAAGCGCACGATGATTGTTATGGGTGGGGCAAACAGTAATCATGGAGTCAGGGGTAGTTTGGGGCGAAAAGACGAGCGGGAGGGGTGAGTACAACTGCATGGGCAATTGCACTTCAGAAACACAAACATTCATCCACCCTCCGCCCTCCACTGATGCGGCTGCCCTTCCCTAAATATTCATACACTGATACACTACACCCCTACACTGCCGACAGCCGTACATTCCGAGTGGGTTTGGTTTCTAGCAATCAAGTTTATGATTACTTTTTAGAAATTGCTTCGGATAACATTTCTCTATCATAATTTATTGCTAAAAACGTGAAAAACAATTAAACAATTTTTTCTGCTGAAGCTCACTTGTTACCAGGAAAAAGTATGATCTCAGACAAGGCAGTTCTGATATCACCAATCTTTTGAATTACACAGTAAACCAGGCGAAATTGTGGTTCGGGTCCCACGTTAAAATGTAGGTCTCTCAGTTGCCATTGGCTGTAGGGCTATTAATTATCAGACCTGTCTAAGGAACGTGACGGGCTTAGTAACAAGACTACAAGATCGCACCACAATCATTCCACACTCATCCTTCACTCATATTCGCCTTATAAAATATCCCTTAATGGTGATCGGCGTCTAATATGGTAATGGTAATACGGTACACAAAAATAGACAGTTAATAATTGGGGGAAGGGGGTTCAGGGTTGAACAGTATAACTGGCGCCAAATCTTAAGGCCCACGCCGTCCATAAGCCAATGCTAAAATTATCATTAGTCTTATGGACGGCGTGGGCCTTAAGATTTGGCACCAATTATGCGTTATTGTCTATTCATTATTTGATGGCTGAAATCCCTAAACTTTTATATATGAACCATAAATAAATTAAAAAAAAAACTAAATTAAATAATTGTTAAGAAGGGAAGGAGTTTTTTGTAACAATGGCATAATGTAAGAGAGATGTAAAGGGAATTTTAATTTAATTTTAACATCCATGGGACTACTACTGTAGGCCTTGATATAATTTAAACCGTAGACATTTTTCATTTTTTCAAATACGTGAAATTCGACTCAATTAAAGATGGGAACAATGCAAACTAAGAAAAGTTAAAGTAGGAGAGCCCACCAGAATGTGAATGTAATGAATGATAAATGAAATATGAAGGCCGAATGCCATTAGTGCAACTTGTTTCGCGAAACATTTCACGCAAAACACAAAAACGTCAGAAATATTTCTGCAACTTTCCGCGCAACAATGTATTTTAGTGGGAGGGTCATGATTTCGCCTTTCTTGCCGAAACATTGCGCTGTATCTCTTATACTTAATATGGTTTCGTGAATGTTTCGCGAAACAAAGTTGCACTAATGGCATACGACCTTTGAGCAAAACAGTGCCACGACCGCTCACTTGCAAGTGCCTGACCAAAACACAACGCAACCGGGTCGCGGGCGAGTGGCGGGGTCGCCTGCAACATTATCCGGCGCCGCTCAGGCCGTTAGGCCCGTTTCACACATACCCGGCTGTCGTGTGTCGGGTGTCGTTTAACCGGCTGTTGGGTGAAGCAGGTTATGGGGCCGTTCATATATGCACGACATTTGCACGACAAGTATCGTGGTCGGTTAATCATTAACCGGCTGCCGTGGTCTCGTCGAGGGATGGCTCGTTTCACATACACCCGACATGCCGTTAACCCGACTTCTAGCCGGCATCTGCACGGGTGCACTATTCACATTACGCCGACACCGGCACTAAGTCGGCCCGGCATCTCGGCCCATCCAGCAGTACTCCAGGCTTGTGCTTGTGATTGAAGGGTCGCAATGGAACGCAATAAAGCAATTGCAATGTTACTTTTGTACAGACGGTTGAAAAGAAAAAGAAAGAATCGAGTGCACTGGGTACACTCTTAAACTTGAAAAGAAACCAAGTTGGGGCCAGGCATTTCTCGATGAAACCTCAGTCCAGGTATTTCTCGTTTTGATTCTATCTAGTCCTCTACTGTCTTGTGCCACAAAACTGGACGTTCTTGTACTTAACTAATTAGTATTTCAACATCTACTTTCGACATGATCAAAACTTTACGCTACCGTACCAATTAACCAAAGTGAAGAGGTCGGGTAGGCGGACGACAAACGACAGGTGCCGGTTGTATGTGAATAGTCACATTGGACCACTAGCCCCACTAAAAACGTGGTACACTGCCGACTCGTTTACCCGACACCGGCAGCCGGCCTTCGCTGAGGGAGCGCCCGGCATCCCTTGACGAGACCACGGCAGCCGGTTAATGATTAACCGACCACGACACTTGTCGTGCAAATGTCGTGCATATATGAACGGCCCCATAAGCTGCTTCACCCAACAGCCGGTTAAACGACACCCGACACACGACAGCCGGGTATGTGTGAAACGGGCCGATGCCGGGCGCTCCCTCAGCGAAGGCCGGCTGCCGGTGTCGGTTAAACGAGTCGGCAGTAGTAGAGGGGCTAGTGGTCCAATGTGACTATTCACATACAACCGGCACCTGTCGTTTGTCGTCCGCCTACCCGACCTCTTTACTTTGGTTAATTGGTACGGTAGTGCGTAAAGTTTTGATCATGTCGAAAGTAGATCTTGAAATACTAATTAAGTTAAGTACAAGAACGTCCAGTTTTGTGGGACAAGACAGTAGAGGACGAGATAGAATCAAAACGAGAAATGCCTGGACTGAGGTTTCTTCGAGAAATGCCTGGCCCCAACTTGGCTTCTTTTCAAATTTAAGGATGTACCTACCCAGTGCACTCGATTCTTTCTTTTTCTTTTCAACCGTCTGTACAAAAGTAACTATGCAATTGCTTTATTGCGTTCCATTGCGACCCTTCAATCACAAGCACAAGTCTGGAGTACTGCAGGATGGGCCGATATGCCGGGCCGACTTAGTGCCGGTGTCGGCGTAATGTGAACAGTGCACCCGTGCAGATGCCGGCTAGAAGTCGGGTTAACAGCATGTCGGGTGTATGTGAAACGAGCCTAACGTGCAATATTGCAGGCGAAAGCTGTACTGCAACACTCCGCAATGCAAAAACTGTACAGCGGAATGAACCGAATCCATATAAAATTATTTTATGAATGTATTGATTTTTTTTACGTATTTTATAGAAAAGTTGAGTGAATTTACGAAAAATTCTTTCTATTAGGCCTAATCGCTCTGGAACATAATATGTTTAGCGCAATACAGCTTTCGCCTAAAGTATTGCAAGCAGTGCAAAAACAATTTTAAAAAGGGTTTATGAGGTAGTATATTGTGTACACATTTTTACCGGTTCTGAAAATAAAACTGACACTAACTTCCCACTCAATCAGTGAATTCACACGAATAACCCTGCACGTGAGAGTAAACTCAGCAGAGTGTTCAGTCTGCAGTTCTTTATCGAACTGCAGAATGAAAACTAAAACAAAAACCAATGTCCTTCGCAACTGTAAGTGACACCCTCCCGAAATATACTAGAACTAGCTGATCAAACCGCTTTCACCCGTAAGAAATCAGAAAAATCTCCTAGGATTTGGGATTTCATTTTATATACTTCTTATGGTTGCCATGAAAACTTCAAAACCTTCCCTATGGTTTAAAATTATAACTTTGAAGTACCATAGGGCGTAACCCTAAATGAATTTTGTAAAACGTTTCTTAATACACATCTAGGACCCATGTGGAGCACATTTGCAAAATTTCAGTTTTCTAGGTCTTATAGTTTTGGAAATTAGCTGCCCGACAGAAAACCCCTTCTCCTTTATAGATAGGAAACATAAATACTGTATAACTGAACGAATTTCCGTTTGGCGCACCGTCTAAAAATCAGCTCTGAATACCGGAATTTGTTTTTTACTAGGTACCGATTGTATCTACAAGTAGAACTAAAATCCTGCAAAAGCTGACAAACTGGATCAGTTGAGAAAAATATCAGGTGAGCACCTTTAGAATGTTTGCAAATGTCAAAAAATAAATGCTACATCCAATATTGAAGAGATTTTAGCTTGTAGATGCCGGATGTAGCGAAAAAATAATTTGTCCCGTGTTTGGCGACGATCGAACATTGTTTGACAATTGGTGCCGAGACACTCGGCTATTGTGGACCAGGCTATTGTTCGGCATCAACACTCCCCCCTCCCTCCCCTCCCCCCCACTCAGGCTCCGACAATTGTTGACTCTCTTGAAAACACTGTGTGAACGAGGAATATCCAGCAGGACCGAGATAGAAAAGCCTGTATGAAAAGGGAGAGGCACAATGACAATATTATGTAGCTCTCGCAGAAGATTGATAATTTTTTCAGAGGCAATCAAAAGTAAGAAATTGTATACAGCCGGTGGAAAAGGTAGAACTAAATTGTAGATGCCCATAGAGACCAGTACGACAACTATCGTACTTTTAAAATAATTCTGTATGACATAAGATCCAAATTTCTCAGGTACAATAGTTTGATAATTTTTAGCGAATTTCCTTAAAGGAATAAGCTATTACCTCATGGTAAGACCTAAGCCCGAGACATGTTAACTTTTCATTTTGGGGCCCCCAGAAGCAAAAAACACTATTCGTTCGAATTTATATATATATATATATATATATATATATATATATATATATGTCTGTTAACACGAAAGCGCCGTAAATATGGTCCGATCTTAATGAAATTTGGTCCAGACGTGTAAAGTGGTAATCACTCGGACGAGTTCGTGAACAAGCCCGATCGGACCACCGGAAGGGGGGTTAAAGGGGGGGTAAACCCCTCAAAAAATGGGTTTTTTGAGTTTTTTACATAGAAATTTGAAAATTATCCAATTTTTGCTAGCATTATTGAATTCAGCTCAAAAAAACAAAAAATTTAGTATCTTGAATCACTGGTCTATGCCCATTGGTTTCCGAGATATTGAAAGTGGTAAACACAGTACGTTGTCCCAATGTTAACCTTATGGGAAATAAAGAAAATTCTATATCTCGCTTATTTCTCAACATATCTTGATAATACCCCCGTTGCAGCAGACCTGCATACTCAGCGAATTTCAAATGCAAAACAACATATTTCAATCCTACATAGCGAGATTTGACATGTTTTTGTAAGCTCCATAAGAATAACATGGGGAATGAGTATGCAGGTGTGCTGCTACAGGTATATTAAAACTGGGTGGTTTTAATTCAATATTTAGTAGATCTGAACTAGAAGAAGCTATTTACCAAGTTTTATTGAGATATGTTGAGAAATAAGCGAGATATAGAATTTTAGTTATTTCCCATAAGGTTAACATTGGGACAACGTACTGTGTTTACCACTTTCAATATCTCGGTAACCAATGGACATAGAGCAGTGTTTCAAAATACTAAATTGTTTGTTTTTTTGAGCTGAATTCAATGGTGCCCACAAAAATTAGATAAATTTTATTTTTCTATGTAAAAAACTCTAAAAACCCATTTTTGGGGGGGTTTATCCCCCTTTACCCCCCCTTCCGGTGGTTTGATCGGGCTGGTTCACGAACTCGTCCAATTGATTACCACTTTACATGTCCGTACCAAATTTCATGAAGATCGGACCATTTTTGCGGCCGCTATCGTGCTAACAGACACATAGATATATATATATATATATATATATATATATATAGATATATATATATATATATATATATATATATATATATAAATTCGAACGAATAGTGTTTTTTGCTTCTGGGGGCCCCAAAACGAAAAGTTATAGTGGTCCCGAGCTTAGGTCTTACCATGAGACCTACGGTAATAGCTTCTTCCCTATAGGGGAAATTCGCTAAAACTTGGTAAATGGCTTCTTCTAGTTCAGATCAACTAAATATTGAATTAAAAACAACCAGTTTTGATATACCCGTAGCAGCAAACCTGCATACTCATTCCCCATGTTATTCTTATGGAGCTTACAAAAACATGTTGAATCTCGCTATGTTGGATTGAAATATGTTGTTTTGCATTTGAAATTCGCTGAGTATGCAGGTCTGCTGCAACGGGGGTATTTTAATTTTTTATTTTCATCATTTTTAATGATAACAAACAACGTTCAGGAGTAAAAACGAGTTTCCGAGAGTATTTTAGGATTTTCTTGAATGCCTTTGCATAGTTTAAGTTAGTTTGGTAAAAGTTGCTAGTTTTGTTTAAATCTAGGAACAATTATGGTGTTTTTCCCACACACGAGTTTGATGGGTATCTTCGTTAAAGTGAGAAAATCGATGGAAAAGTTCATCTACATGAACAGTTTTTAAATGTAAAGTTTTTATCTAAACTTCAACACAAATTCATAAGCGCTATCATGCTGCTTTTTCGAACGATTTCAGACCGATGTGACCGTGTAGCATCGCAGTAAAACATTATACAAAAGTTACAGAAAGTTAAATTAAAATACAAAACCGGGGGGTAAAGCTCCAAATAAAAGTTAGTCCCGGTTAGTTCTAGGAGTCAATAAACTACCCGACGTTGTCGGGTCGCTGACAAAATCATTTCTCACAATTCAACACCGCACGGCAGCGATTCATTCACCTCTCTCTAGTAATTCGCTTCTTACTCGCATCGAGATCTGTTATGAATCTATAATAGCACCGACTTAATTACTCGTCCTCGAGTAATTTCGGAACGGATTACAATGAAAATCTGAATGCTCTATTTCCCCTGAGGCCCAAGACGTGAGAACCCCATTTGAAAGGAGATATTGTTAATGTAATAAATTATTATATTTCAAATTGATCAACGCGGTTTCACCCGATGAAAAACAGAAAAACTGCTTTACTTGATTAAGTTTCCATGACAACTTCATAAAAGCTTCCCTTTCTCAATTTTTTATTTCAAACTATACCTGGTTTCACCTGTTGAAAAACAGAAAAACTTCTTTACTTAACTAGGTTGCCATGTCAACTTCTTAAACTTCCCTATGGCATTGATTAGGCCTATAAAGGAAAAAATGGATAGTCCAAGCAACGTTAAATTTTGAAACTAAAACATTTGATCATATGTTACAAAACTTACCACAACAGAGAATTTTGGTATTACAAAAATTATAAATACCCTTTTTAACCCCTCTTTTGCACTCCTAGTTTTGACTTTTCAAAAATAAAATCCTTTTAAACCACATTTTAGCCTTGTGAAGCAAAATGTTCCATTTCAGGGATAGAAATCTTTAGCGTGAAATCACACTCCTAGTGCAATCTCTAGAGACGAGTGACGAGTGCCGAACTAATATCACGAGACCTCAATTTCTGGCTTCAAAACATCTGTAAGCATGAGTAGCTCCTTTTAATTATTAAGTCAATGCCTGCATTTTTACATTGAGACTTTGAAGTACAATAGGCTGAAACCCTGAGAAATTTCAGAAAAATCCGTTCTTAACAGATGCCTACCCTAAGAGGAACGTCCATGCAAAGTTTTGAGGTTCCAGGTCAAGTAGTTTGGGCTGTGCGATGATAGGAGAGTGGTATTTGACCAAGAAACAGTAGAAAAAAATTAGGCTTCTACCCCAGTAAGCATTACTGTTACATTAATTGTAATCATCACTAAAAAGTTTCGAAACAAAAAATGAAAAAATCACCCTGCTTTGCGAGCAGTACACCGCACGGAGTTTTTGTCTACTTAAAAAAACGCAATCAACGAAAAGTAAAAAAATATATTTTTTTTTCTTATTAAAATTGAAAATGTACATAAATCGGACCAATTTTTCCAAAAACAGCAACACAATATGATTTCCTAACAGACAGTCGCGACTATAGTTAGTTGCACAACTCGTTGAGCGATTAGTCGCTATCACCATTCACCTAACTGTCAATGCTATCACCGACTGTAAAGATAAGAGTAACAACTCTCTTTGAAGCTCTCGGCAGCTGAATGTACATGTCTGTTACAAAACATCCAACGAGAAATACATCATATCTCATTTGCCATAGTTAAACGAGAAAAACTACCGTGGGTGGGGGGGGGGTATAGAGGAGTGAGGTGCCTGGTGCTGGTACTGGTACATTAACACATCAATGGGCATGATGAGAGCACTAACTAACTGACATACAACACCTTGTCACTGCCTACAGTACATAACTGTTGACTGTGGACAACAAACTACTCGACAAAAAACATACCGTTTCAAAACAATTTTCTTTGTAGTCCAGTTAAAACAGGGTTTGGCCTGGAAAAAATTCCGTTAATTTTGAAACTTTGCACGCTTACACTTATTACTAGTGGATCCGAGCGCACGGAATCGTGCGCTACTCTAGCAGACAATCATGCTAACACGATCCGTCTTGAGGGTTATGTTTACACAAATTAAAAAATAACAGCAATTAAATTATCCAGCTGATCAAAATGTAAACAATTATGTTCTTCATAAGGATAACATGGGAACTTTAAAAGCCAATGGGGCAGAGCCCAAGGGACTTTTTCAAAAATGTAAGGCCAGTTTGCAAATCTACGCGACACGCTCTTTCCAACGAGCCGTCAATGATCAAAATCGGTTAAGAAATGACGGAGGAGTTCATAAGACAAATTTCGTGTTGGCGTATAAATTATATAGATTACTCGTAAGCAGGTGAGTATGCAGGTTTTCTTACACTTAAATGTGAAAATTGTGGATTTTAGGATTTAATACGATATATCTCAACTATATCGAGCCACATGTTGTGAAATAGGCGAGATATAGAACATTTTAGCGAATTTCCCAAATAGGGAAGAAGCTATTACCTTAGGTCTCATGGTAAGACCTAAGCCCGAGACCACGATAACTTTTCGTTTGGGGGTCCGAGCGAGTATAAGAAAAAATCTATATATGTCGATTATTTCTCAACATATCTTGAAAAACCTGGTAAATAGCTTCTTCTAGTTTCGATCTACTAAATATTGAATTAAAACCACCCAGTTTTAATGTACCTGTAGCAGCAACCCTGCATACTCATTTCCCATGTTATTCTTATGGAGCTTACCAAAACATGTCAAATCTCGCTATGTTGGATTAAAATATGTTGTTTTGCATTTGAAATTCGCTGAGTATGCAGGTCTGTTGCAGCGGGGGTATTATTTAATTTCCCATATGGATAACATAAATACAATGTAAGGGGTGTTTACCGCTTTCATCTCGGTGACCAATGGACATAAAACAGATTAAGGATACTAAATCGTTTGTTTTTTTTTAGCTGAATTTAATAGTGCTCACAAAAATTAGATTATTTTTATTTTTATAAGTAAAAAACTAAAAACCCAAATATTGCTCATTTTTAGGGGCGAATCGCGAAAAGCCTTCAATAAATTGGTCACCGTTATACAAAGAAAATAAATGTAAAGAATAATTTTTGTAGCAAATTTAATAAGCTTTATTTTGTACACTTAAAGTTTTTACCCCGACCAACGGTTCTCGAGATTTTTACGAAAAACCAAAATAAGTACCCTGTTTCCGTCAATTGCCACTAGAGCTCGCCACATATTTTCCAGGACTTTTGGTATTTTCATCCTTGGGTACTTTTAAATAAGTGTGCAAAGTTTCAAAATCAACGGATTTTTTCCAAGGTTGCGCCATTTTTAAGTTTTTTGACTGGGCTATTAAAGGTATTACCACTTCATACTGATAAGCCATAAAAATCCACATAACTGTTAAAGTTAAAATGGTTAGGAGTAGGGCGAGCATTCACGGTTAAACCAGGGGATGGATTCCCACAACAAACAAGATCTACTTGGTCACATTTAGCCGCGAAAAATACCAATCAAAAAAGGCAAGTTTTATCGTTGCGTCAAATTAGGTCTTCTGAACTAGTAACAAACAAAAAACCAGAAAGAAGACCCGAATGCGAGCACTTTAATCAATCCCAATCAATGACTACACAAGCACTACTAACATCGTTTGTTGTATCGTTACACGAGTGGGCTTCTGGTGGGATGATAAAGTTCAATAAAATCGTTAACTCGATAATTGGTTTGAATAGAATAAACGGTTCTTTTTGTCAAGAATTAATTTTTTATAGTCTGCTTACCTAATACCGCTCTTCACGATTATTTAGCGATCAATAATTTATTTACTTAACGAATAAATGTAATTTTTTTTATTAAAAAGTTACTATTTTACATTTTAATACTATTTTATTTCAGTAAGTTCGGAGAGAAACGAATGAAAGAATCGATATGTTTTAACAATTACTTAATCGATTTTTAAACCGATCGAATCGAAAGAATCGATAATTTAATGACTCGTTATCGTTTTCAGTTGTTCATTAATCACTACAGTTCGGGCCATAGCATGAAGGGGGGTGGCGAAAAATGGAAACTCCAGCTGAGTAGATTACTTGAAGTTAGAAACACCGAGACACCTCCGCTGCTCTACACATTTTAAGTAGTTTAACATATTTCCATCAGATACTTGGGTATGAATTAACCGAGTTCAATTAAGGGAATGAGCTACTTAAGAAAATGTAAAACGAAACTAAGACGAAAAGAACGACTAAATATGACTTTTATATAAGTTAAAAACTACTAAGATTAAGTTCAATAGATGAAATGTCGACAGAGGAAATACCAAATAGAAAAAAAAATTAGTAATCACATATTTCAATGACCAGCTGATTTTGGAGAGCACAGACAAAGGGCATAACTATCTATTACGTCAGATGGGTGAATAATAACCAAATAGCACATTTTAAACTCCAGCAATTCACTCACTCACCCGCCTAATGCTGTGACCAGAACATAACTAGGTTACGGACAAAAACGAGTGTAAGAATCACCTTGTTTCAACAATTACTCAACCTATTATTCTCAAATTAATCGAATCGAAAAGAACCGATTACTTTCAGCTCGTTATCGCATCTCAATAGTGGGTGGCGAGAGGTCGATGTCGCAGTGACGTGAGGCGATTCGTCTTGGGTGTCAATCCATCAACATCAACATCACGCCGGCGCCGCCTTGTGTAACACGTGTCACGGTCTCACAACACCCGGGCGAATCGGCGACATTGCAAATTGGCGCGGACATAATGGGCACGGAGACAAAGTCCAGTAAAAAACGTTGGTGTACAGAAATACACTCTATTTCGACACTAGACTAATAGCATATCCTTCTATTACCATCAGGGTTCCCGGCTTTAATTGACTGTTAAAACATTATTTTATTCCGTTATTCATAAATTTTATAATTTATGGGTTTTCAATTTTGATAATTTTTGTTTTCTTTTGCTTTGAAGATTTTTCCAGCAACCACACTTTTATTATATGTAAATAAAATACAGGGTGTTTTTTTTAAACGCAACCCATTTTTAAGATTGAATAATGCGCATATAAATATGAACTGAGTATTGTTTTGTTGATCTATACATTTTATACAACCTAATATTTGAGTTTTATCACATTTAGTTTACAATATGTGTTCAAACAATCCGCCAGTGGCGTTTGTATAAAGTTATGCTCTTTCCATCAAATTCCCGAACACGTGTTGCAAGGCACACTTTGAATATCTTTCATTAAATTTGTTTTTTTTTTTGAGGTGCTGAATATCCTGAATATTGTTTTCGTATGCCTTTATTTTTATATTATATATCCCCAAAGTAAATAATATAGTGGGGTCAAATCCGGGGTTCTTTAGGGGAAGTAATCCTTCACTGATAAAATAAAGTTTTGGGTTGCGTTAAAAAAATCACCCTGTATAATGAAAAGTAGCCAGTGTAATGAAAAGCTATGCGAACTGCCAAAAAAAATTGAAGGCAGAGGTGCTAATGAAAAATATTCCATTAATTTAAATCCTTAATATTAAAAATAAGAGCAAATCCTGCTGAAAACAAATTAATCTTCTCTTAAAGTTGGGGGGAGGGCAGGAATTTTAGATAGTCTATCTTTCGAATCAATGAAACAAACAAGACAGCAGCCTATTTTGAATGCCAAACACAATTTAACTTATTCTCAACTCCAAATAACTATCCGCACTCAAGGCGAACTCCAATGTCAACTTTAATCCCGACTCACATCTAAATATAGACAGCGAGTTATAAATAGTGAGGGGGATAATCCTCGGCTAGACGGATGACGTCACGGCTGTCCTACGACTACTACCGCTACTTCCTATTACGCTACCACTACTTCCTTCCTGTGGCGGGAAGTGTAAACGAACCCCTCTGATTGGTAGATAATTCGCGGTGACGTAGATCGCTTCAACACACAACATCCTACGGTGTGACGTCAATATCCAATGTACACAGTTGTTGTTTGTCAATTTTGGCAACGTTGTTGCTTGACGTCAGTTCCTACACCAAGGCCAAGAACGCAAGTCAATAATTTATAAACTCGTTTTAGTTGTGTATCAACTTTATGCGGTTTAGTTGGCATTCAACGGCATGACGTCACAATACCCAATGTACACAGTTGTCAATTTTGGGAACGTTGTTGCATGGCGTCAGATCTGACATAAAAATGCAAGTCAATAATTTACAAACTCGTCTTAATCTACTATATATTTGTCAAATACCACTCAGTGGAAACATCGTACAGCCCAGACTACTTGACCTAGAACCTTGAAACTTTGCATGGATGTTCCTCTTAGGGCGTAGACATCCGCTAAGAACGAATTTTACAAAATTCGTAGTATAAAGGGGTTTTTGGCGAGGCCGAAGTTTTCAAATTTTCCCATTTAAAAGTATGTTGGACGATTTTTGTTTACATTTTTAATGTTCATAAAACAATCAGCTGGTAGTTAGCTTCGGAAATGTATACGTTGATACAGATGATAATAAATTGATTTCTTTGATCATGGCTTCATTGATTTTTGTTGATTTGTTTCAAGGACATAATTATGTACTATATAAAAGTTACATTTAGTTTAGATAAAATCCACCATTAATTAGTTAAGTGGCACCATCTATATTTCGGTAGCGGGAGTTACGCAGTTTTAAACGTGAAGAGCATACTGCCTTTTGTGGCTGAGACTAAATCCCGGTAAGATTGAAAGAGAAAAGAACAGTGGTTTTTCAGTCACAAATAGAATGTGCTGAAATGATATGATTCTTTGATCTACTTAGGTAAAAATTTATAAATTATACAAATCCCTGATTGTAAGTTATATTTATACTATCTTTTCTACTGTATTTTTTACAAATACCACTGACCAATCCTATGTAGAGCCAAAACTACTTAACCTAGAACCTTGAAAATTTGCATGGACGTTCCTTACAGAGTGTTGACATTCACCAAGAACGGATTTTTTTAATTCGAGGTTTTTAGAGGTTTTTCGTGGAGCTGAAGCTTTGAAAATGCCCCATGTTAATGTAATGGATGATCTTTTGTTTAAATTTCCAATTTTTTTCAATCAAGCATATTAGCTTCACAAACGGATACGTTGTTACAGCTGATTTATAATTTGATTTCTTTTATCATGGTTTTATGGTTGTTTTGATGATTTTGTTAGGTTATTCGTACTATATAAAAGTTACATTTGGTTTAGTTTCGTACCTTATACGTTCAATCATAAGCTCATTATGTGGTACCATCTTTTTAGGCAGCGGGAGCTATAGTTATTTCCTTAGGCCGTCCTTTATGTTTTAATTACAATCATGCCAGTTACAATAATTTGGCAAATTCCTTTTTCATCTAATTCTACGGTGTCCCGGCTTTTCACGGAAAAATAAACGCTGCAATCAGTGGTTGATCTTAAATTATTCCTACCCGTCTATATTTCAAGTTAAAAACTAAGTGAATCGGGTTTGAAATACTGCCCACGGATAGCACCATAACTGTTTCGAACATTCAGCCCTTTACTGTACTTTAATTGATGCCCTACTAGGCAATCAAGGGACGTAATGGTAATTCTACAAGGAAGTACAGTACCTTAAAATCGACACATTTGGTGTTAAAATCGGTCCGGCCGTTTTCGAGTTATAACGGTGAAAAGAAAACCTTCACTATCTACTGTGGTATCCTACATCCTACTGTGGTATCTACATTTTATCCTACATTCCGCCATAAAACAAACATATCTCTACATGACATATTCCTTGATATAAATATTTTCTATTCAGTCCTCTAGATTCTTCATATCAAGGTTAGACGATAATTTTTATCGTGAGCGAAGCCACGGGTTCTGCTAGTCTACTATATATTTGTCAAATACCACTCAGTGGAATCATCATACAGCCCAAACTACTTGACTTTGAACTTTGAAAATTTGCATGGATGTTCCTCTTAGGGAGTAGGCATCCGCTAAGAACGGATTTTACAAAATTCGTAGTATAAAGGGGTTTTTGGCGAGGCCGAAGTTTTCAATTTCTCCCATTTAAAAGTATGTTGGACGATTTTTGTTTACATTTTTAATGTTCATAAAACTATCAGCTGGTAGTAAGCTTCGGAAGATGATAATAAATTAATTTATTTCTTTGATCATGGCTTCATTGATTTTTGTTGATTTGTTTCAAGGCATAATTATGTACTATATAAAAGAGTAAAGTGGCACCATCTATATTTCGGTAGCCGGACTTATCGTTTTTCCTGGAGGCGTTCCTAATAATTTTTTTATTACATCTATTCCTGTCCGATGATTTGGTGTTTCGTATAATTCGACGTACGCAGATTTAAACGTGAAGCGCATACTGCCTTTTGTGGCTGAGTCTTGAGACTAAATCCCGGTAAGATGAAAGAGAAAAGAACAGTGGTTTTTCAGTCACAAATAGAATGTGCTGAAATGATATGATTCTTTGATCTACTTATGTAAAAATTTATAAATTATACAAATCCCTGATTGTAAGTTATATTTATACTATCTTTTCTACTGTATTTTTGTCAAATACCACTGACCAATCCTATGTAGAGCCAAAACTACTTAACCTAGAACCTTGAAAATTTGCATGGACGTTCCTTACAGAGTGTTGACAATCACCAAGAACGGATTTTTTTAATTCGAGGTTTTTAGAGGTTTTTCGTGGAGCTGACGCTTTGAAAATGCCCCATGTTAATGTAATGGATGATCTTTTGTTTAAATTTCCAATTTTTTTCAATCAAGCATATTAGCTTCACAAACGGATACGTTGTTACAGCTGATTTATAATTTGATTTCTTTTATCATGGTTTTATGGTTGTTTTGATGATTTTGTTAGGTTATTCGTACTATATAAAAGTTATATTTGGTTTAGTTTCGTACCTTATACGTTCAATCATAAGCTCATTATGTGGTACCATCTTTTTAGGCAGCGGGAGCTATAGTTATTTCCTTAGGCCGGCCTTTAAGTTTTTAATTGCAATCATGCCAGTTACAATAATTTGGCAAATACCTTTTTCATCTAATTCGACGGTGTCCCGGCTTTTCACGGAAAAATAAATGCTGCAATCAGTGGTTGATCTTAAATTATTACTACCCGCCCATATTTTAAGTTAAAAACTAAGTGAATCGAGTTTGAAATACTGCCCACGGATAGCACCATAACTGTTTCGAACATTCAGCCCTTTACTGTACTTAATTGATGCCCTACTAGGCAATCAAGGGACGTAATGGTAAATCTACAAGGAAGTACCTTAAAATCGACACATTTGGTGTTAAAATCGGTCCGGCCGATTTCGAGTAATAACGGTGAAAAGAAAACCTTCACTATCTACTGTGGTATCCTACATCCTACTGTGGTATCTACATTTTATCCTACATTCCGCCATAAAACAAACATATCTCTACATGACATATTCCTTGATATAAATATTTTCTATTCAGTCCTCTAGATTCTTCATATCAAGGTTAGACGATAATTTTTATCGTGAGCGAAGCCACGGGTTCTGCTAGTCTACTATATATTTGTCAAATACCACTCAGTGGAATCATCGTACAGCCCAAACTACTTGACCTAGAACTTTGAAAATTTGCATGGATGTTCCTCTTAGGGAGTAGGCATCCGCTAAGAACGGATTTTACAAAATTCGTAGTATAAAGGGGTTTTTGGCGAGGCCGAAGTTTTCAATTTCTCCCATTTAAAAGTATGTTGGACGATTTTTGTTTACATTTTTAATGTTCATAAAACTATCAGCTGGTAGTAAGCTTCGGAAGATGATAATAAATTAATTTATTTCTTTGATCATGGCTTCATTGATTTTTGTTGATTTGTTTCAAGGCATAATTATGTACTATATAAAAGAGTAAAGTGGCACCATCTATATTTCGGTAGCGGGACTTATCGTTTTTCCTGGAGGCGTTCCTAATAATTTTTTTATTACATCTATTCCTGTCCGATGATTTGGTGTTTCGTATAATTCGACGTACGCAGATTTAAACGTGAAGCGCATACTGCCTTTTGTGGCTGAGTCTTGAGACTAAATCCCGGTAAGATGAAAGAGAAAAGAACACTGATTTTTCAGTCACAAATAGAATGTGCTGAAATGATATGATTCTTTGATCTATTTATGTAAAAATTTATAAATTATACAAATCCCTGATTGTAAGTTATATTTATACTATCTTTTCTACTATATTTTTGTCAAATACCACTGACCTATCATTGTACAGCCAAAACGACTTACAGTAACCTAGAACCTTGAAAATTTGCATGGACGTTCCTTACAGAGTGTTGGCATTCACCAAGAACGGATTATTTTTCAAATTCGAGGTTTTTAGAGGTTTTTGGTGGAGCTGAAGCTTTAAAATGCCCCATGTTAATGTAATGGATGATCTTTTGTTTAAATTTCAAATTTTATTAAAACAAGCATACTAGCTTCACAAACGGATACGTTGTTACAGCTGATTTATAATTTGGTTCCTTTTATCATGGTTTTATGGTTGTTTTGATGATTTTGTTAGGTTATTCGTACTATATAAAAGTTACATTTGGTCAAGTGTCGTACCTTATACGTTTAATCATAAGCTCATTATGTGGTACCATCTTTTTAGGCAGCGGGAGCTATAGTTGTTTCCTTAGGCCGGCCTTTAAGTTTTTAATTGCAAGGTTGCCAGTTACAATAATTTGGCAAATACCTTTTTCATCTAATTCGACGGTGTCCCGGCTTTTCACGGAAAAATAAATGCTGCAATCAGTGGTTGATCTCAAATTATTATTACCCGCCCATATTTTAAGTTAAAAACTAAGTGAATCGAGTTTGAAATACTGCCCACGGATAGCACCATAACTGTTTCGAACATTCAGCCCTTTACTGTACTTAATTGATGCCATACTAGGCAATCTAAGGACGTATTAGTAAATCTACAAAGAAGTACCTTAAAATCGACACATTTGGTGTTAAAATCGGTCCGACCGTTTTCGAGTTATAACGGTGAAAAGAAAACCTTCACTGTCTACTGTGGTATCCTACATCCTACTGTGGTATCTATATTTTATCCTACATTCCACCATAAAACAAACATATCTCTACATGACATATTCCTTGATATAAATATTTTCTAATCAGTCCTCTAGATCATATCAAGGTTAGACGATAATTTTTATCGTGAGCGAAGCCACGGGTTCTGCTAGTTGTTTATAAACTTGATGCGGTATCAAGTAGTTTACTTACATTCAATGGTATGAGGTCGCAATATCCAATGTACACAGTTATTATCGATCAATTTTGAAAACGTTGTTGCTTGGCGTCAGTTCTTACATCAAGAATGAAAGTCAATCATTTACCAACTCGTTTTCGTTGTGTAAAAATTTGAAGCGGTGTCAAGTACTGTAGTTTACATTCAACGGCATGACGTCACAATATCCAATGTACACAGTTGTTGCTTATCAATTTTGAAAACGTTGTTGTTTGGCGATAGTTCAACAACAACCCCAACGGACACAAAAGAATGCACGGGACGGTATCAAGAATGTATGTCAATAATTTACAAACTCGTTTCAATTGTCTATAGAATTGATGCGGTATTAGGTGGTTTATTACAAGGCATGACGTGAATATCCGATGTACACAGTCATTGTTTATCAATTTTGGTAAAGATTTTGCTTGGCGTCAGTTCTTATATCAAGAATGCGTAACATTAATTTACAAGCTTTTTTAAGTTGTATATGAACTTGATGTGGTATCAAGTAGTTTGCATTCAACGGTATGACGTCACAATACCCAATGTACACAGTTATTGTTTATTAATTTGGCAACGTTGTTGTTTGGCGTTGGTTCTTACATCAAGAATGCATCTCAATAATTTTTACCAATTCGTTCTAATTGTATGTAAACTTGATGCGGTGTCAAGTAGTTTACTTTTACCGGCGAAGTTATCGAGTAGTTATAAAGTCTTATTGATAAGACGTTTGCGTAACCCCGATAAGTATGTAAACAACAGCAACTCCTAGCTTCTGCAAGAGAATGGGTGTGTTGCGACTGCACATTACTTTGTACAACTTTCAAATTAAAAACTCTAAATAACTTTCAAATTACAGAAAAGGCAATTCAATCGCGGGATTTAACTATGCTATAAAAAAAATCATAATACAATTGCAGTAACGAAGAAATTTAAATTTTTCCTACCTATTTTGTTTAGACGCTTTTTACTCCTTGTATGTAATGAGTGCATGAAATAATATTTTTTCTTCCAGCGGGAGTAGACACATAAGAATAAAAATTAAATCAATTTTCCAATTATCGAGCACTACAAATTTCCACGCAGACAGGCAAATATGTTGTAGCTCAACGGTCGCGCATTAACTGCGCGAAAGAGTTCCTTTACTGCGCTAATCCCTCTAAGGGTCCCAAAAAATGTTCCTTAGCTGCGCGAAGACCACGCCAGGTAGGGTGAGTTGCCGGCAGAAGGAATGTCCTTGTTTACGTGCCATCATACCGCAAACCATTATTGACAGATTGCAATTTGTAAAGTGCGTTTCGAGCAAAATCTATCTTGTGTAGATGCCTTGATTATGATTGTGATTATAACGTTATTTTTTGAATAAAGATATAAAATGTGTTTTTAAATTTCTGAATTTTTATTGCAGTACCTTCCTTGGTCCTATTTACATTTTATTTATTGTAGTCGTATTAATTACTAAGACATCTTAGAAAACCATTTGGAAGATTAACATTTTCTTTCAGGGAACATACACATATGAAACATAGGGAACATACACGTATGAAACTTTGATATTAATTGATAAATGTAATTTATTTTACATGCAGTAACGGAATTTAATTTGAAATTAGGTTTACTTATTTTTCCGTTCAGAGTAATTTATTGTGAAAAACTACGACAATACTTTATAAAACCCCATATTGCTATGTTATTTTTAACGTACCTATGCGATTGAATAACATGCACTTTGGTCGCCGTCTTGAAGCCATGATATTTTCCTAATCCCCAAAAAGGTGCATTTTATTTTCATTAACATGTTCTATACATTTTACTTTATTTTCATTACAAACTTAAATACACTACCTCAGTTCAAAATAAACTGTTGAGCACTTTCTCCCTTTTTTAATAGAACATAAAATCCGTAATGAATGCACTCTCTGCAGATGACTTGGGCTTTGGCAAATTCTTAAATGCTCACATCTAATAATTCTACAGTCAAAGAGGGCCGCCACTTCAACGGAGGGCGCAGTTACGGAACGTATCTGGTGGCTACCTGGAGTAGTTCGCGCAGTTCAGGAATACCCGACTACCTGACTCAGATCAGTTCGCGCAGTTGATGCCCGCCCAGCTCAACGAATGCAGGAGCTAACAGCTGATGAGACGCACTGCCTTACAGCGGAACGGAAGAGAACGCTCAGCTTGTGACAATTGAGGATTTGAGGTCATGATAATCAATACAATACAATCAACTTGTGCTTATAAGCATGTTTTTATGACAATTAAAGAATTTTTTAATTTATTAATGTGGAAGAGAAAGGTTGTGTGTATTTCGGATATAAAGTACATAGTACAAGGTCCTTTTCTCCCTCAACATACAAATAACCAGAATGTTTTAAGGGACTAAAGTTCGACATTTTCTCACGATAGAGACTATGTAGTACTTTATTCCCGAAATACACAACATTTGCTTGCAAGCACAAGCTGACTGCAATGAACTGATTGACATTACCTTCAATACCTTGTCACGTTTCCGCCAGCGGTTTCCGCCGTTTCAATGGCACTATCTGATACAACGCTACAACGTAATAGTATGTCTGCGTTGACATTTGAAGGCGCTCATATTTTGAATTGTTGATTTCAATATAACTGGGGTGGCTTTGTGTCCCGCTGGGAGATCAATATTAATTTCTACCCTCAATAAAACAAGTTAAAAACGCATAAACATAGTTTTAATGGCACTATCAGCTGTTAACGCCTGCTACAACGCTACAACGTAAATAGTATGTCTGCGTTGACATTTGAAGGCGGTCGAATTTTGAATTATTGATTTCAATATTACTGGGGTGGCTTTGTGTCCCGCTGGGAAAAAATATTAATTTCTTCACTCACTAAAACAAGTAAAAAACGTATAAACGTGAACAGGTGGGTGGATAAAATAGAACCATACAACTTTTTAAATTTCATATCGCATAAAAACTGAACGTAACAATTTTAAAATTTACTTTCAGTAGATAGAGCAAAACTTAAGTGGATTCATTTGGCCGCAGTCGATTCACGTGAATGTCTCAGACAATAACACCGGTACAAAAACAACCCTCACAAACAAATTATCAGTCGCAAGACGCGGCGGCGGCGGCGCGCTTGTTTGTCAAAGCCGGATAAACCGATTCTGATTAAATATCGCGGTTTTGCTACGGGCATAACATATTTTTCTCTTTGATTCGCGGAACACGCTCCCGCTGAGGTTGGACGTTAATTGAGCAGAAACAAATATCGTGTTTTAACCAGGGGATTATTGGTTGCATCAACAGTGGTTTAAAATCGCCAGAACGACCGTCAAATAATCCAGTTTGGTTTTATCTCCACGCGCGTGGATGAATGATCCTTGAATAGGTCATAATCTACCTTGTTTGTTCCCGCTCTTCGTGATTTTTATAGTGAGTCCAACTCTTCTTTAATCACAAATAAATATGACGCTGTTTTTTTTTTTAATTAGAGGAATCATTTGACTGCAAACTTTAAATCTATCTTTTAGGGAATAATTATTAAGCTTATATTACAGTTAGGGTTTATTTAAATTCCAGATTCCTAAAGTAGGGAACAAAATATTTAAGGAATATAAGCAGTGCCCTGTAAATAGCTGACAAGACAAAAGTACAATCTGAAACATTACGATTTAATCTAATTATGCGACTTGTAACACGGTTCAATAATACATATTGAAAACACAACTTGGGCAAGATTAACTTACACTTTAACATGGCAATGAAGTTTCGTGTATGTTGTACTATCATACACAGACCGGATTATGCGGCCGGATTTTATGCGGTCTGTTCGGTGTTTTTACAGAAACTTCAAAACAAATTCATGTGCGACATCAGCTATGTCGAACGAATTAAGACCGATGTGACCGTGAAACCTCGCAGTAAAACGTTATATAACAAGTCACAGAAAGTTAAATTAAAATATAAAACCCGGGGGGAGAAGCACCAAATGAAAGTTAGTCCCAGTTATTGCAGTTCTAGGGGTCAATAGACGCAACGGCGCGCTTGTGTGTCAAACAAGCCGGATAAACCGACTCTGATTAAATATCGTGGTTTTGCTACGGGCATAACATATTTTTCTTTTTGATTCGCGGAACACGCTCCCGCCGAGGTTGGACATTAATTGAGTAGAAACAAATATCGTGTTTTAACCAGGGGATTATCTTGGGGGATTATTGGTTGCATCAACATTGGTTTAAATTGCCGGTTCGACCGTCAATTAATCCAGTTTGGTTTTATCTCCACGCGCATCGACGGATGATGCCCGAATAGGCCACAATCCACCTTGTTTGTTCCCGCTGTACGTGATTTTTAGTGAGTCCAACTCTTCTTTCGTCACAAATATGACGTTGCCTTTTTGTTTTTTGTTTTTTAATTAGAGGAATCATTTTAGTGCAAACTTTAAATCTATCTTTTAGGAAATAATTATTAAGCTTATATTACAGATAGGTTTTATTTAAATTCCAGATTCCTAAAGTAGGGAACAAAATATTTAGGGAATATAAGCAGTGCCCTGTCAATAGCTGACAAGAGAAAAGTACAATTTGAAACATTACGATTTAATCTAACCATGCAACTTGTAACACGGTTCAATAATACATATTGAAAACACAACTTGGGCAAGATTAACTTACACTTTAACATGGCAATGAAGTTTCGTGTATGTTGTACTACCATACAAAATTATATTACGTCCATAAAAAAGTTTGAGTTAAAAATACCAATTACAATACTTTCACACAGCATGTAGTAATGGTCAAAATAACCCCTTATTTCATTTCTAGTTTGTAACGTAACCGGGTTTTAAATGTAAAGTTTTTATAGAAACTTCAAAACAAATTCATGTGCGATATCAGCTATGTCGAACGAATTAAGACCGATGAGACCGTGAAACCTCGCAGTAAAACGTTATACAACAAGTTACAGAAAGTTAAATAAAAATATAAAACCGGGGGAGAAGCACCAAATGAAAGTTAGCCCCAGTTACTGCAGTTCTAGGGGTCAATAGACGCAGCGGCGCGCTTGTGTGTCAAACAAGCCGGATAAACCGAATCTGATTAGGTAATTAAATATCGTGGTTTTTCTGCGGGCATAACATATTTTTCTTTTTGATTCGCGGTACACGCTCCCGCCGAGGTTGGGGATCAATTGAGCAGATACAAATATCGTGTTTTAACCAGGGGATTATTGGTTGCATCAACATTGGTTTAAAATTGCCATCAGTTCGACCGTCAAATAATCCAATTTGGTTTTATCTCCACACGTGTGGATGAATGATCCTTGAATATGTCATAATCTACCTAGTTTGTTCCCGCTCTTCGTGATTTTTAGTGAGTCCAACTCTTCTTTCATCACAAATATGACGCTGTTTTTTTTTTTTTGTAATTAGAGGAATTATTTGACTGCAAACTTTAAATCTATCTTTTAGGGAGTAATTATTAAGCTTTTTTTAATTAGAGGAATCGTTTGACTGCAAACTTTAAATCTATCTTTAAGGGAATAATTATTAAGCTTATATTACAGATAGGGTTTATTTAAATTCCAGATTCTAAAGTAGGGAACTAAATATTTAGGGAATATAAGCAGTGCCCTGTAAATAGCTGACAAGAGAAAAGTACAATTTGAAACATTACGATTTAATCTAATCATGCAACTTGTAACACTGTTCAATAATACATATTGAAAACACAACTTGGGCAAGATTAACTTACACTTTAACATGGCAATGAAGTTTCGTGTATGTTGTACTATCATACAAAATTATGTTACGTCCATAAAAAAGTTTGAGTTAAAAATACCAATTACTATACTATCACAAAGCATGTCAAAATAACTCCTTATCTCATTACGAGTTTATTTAATAGTCGGGTTTTACATGTAAAGTTTTTACAAAAACTTTAAAACAAATTCATGTGCGACATTAGCTATGTAGAACGAATTAAGACCGATGTGACCGTGAAACATCGCAGTAAAACGTTATACAACAAGTTACAGAGAGTTATAAATTAAAATATAAAACCAGGGGGAGAAGCACCAAATAAAAGTTGGTCCCAGTTACTGCAGTTCTAGGGGTCAATAGACGCAGCGGCGCGCTTGGGTGTCAAACAAGCCGGATAAACCGACTCTGATTAAATATCGTGGTTTTTCTGCGGGCATAACATATTTTTCTTTTTGATTCGCGGAACACGCTCCCGCCGAGGTTGGGGATCAATTGAGCAGATACAAATATCGTGTTTTAACCAGGGGATTATTGGTTGCATCAACTGTGGTTTAAATTGCCAGTTCGACCGTCAATTAATCCAGTTTGGTTTTATCTCCACGCGCATCGACGGATGATGCCCGAATAGGCCACAATCCACCTTGTTTGTTCCCGCTCTACGTGATTTTTAGTGAGCTTTGAGCTCAGTTCATATTTTATTACCGGATTTGGTTTGAGAATTTTTTTCAATTACTGTAAAGGAATCATTCTACTCCAAAATTCATACCTATTTAATGGCAGAATTATAGGTTTTATTTGGATTGCAGGTTCCTGAAGTAAAATTAAAATATTTTAGGGCATTTTAGTATAGCAGGTTACTCCGTAAATAGTTGAAAGAATAAAACCACAATTGAAACATTAAATTTTATTCTGTTTATAAAACCTTAAACGCTGTTAATTAGTATATATTGAAAGTAAAACACGGAAAAGATTAACTTAAATTTTACTAACAAAACATTGAAGTTTTGCGTTTTTGTAGGCCTGCTGGAATAGAAATATTATATGACATTCACAAAAAAGCATGGGTATAAAAATACAAAATATAACAATTTCACTAAACATATTCTAGGCCTTATGTGCAAAATTACTCCTAATCTCATAATGAATTTGTAAATGAATAAAAACGTTATAGGTACAACCTTTAAGTAATAGTTTATTACGTTACAGTCCGGTAAGTACTGTTTTACCGTTAGAGCATGATAGTTTCCGCGCGAACCAGGTAGGCGAGTACGGGTTTTCATGAGAGTACGGTAAATCTTACCAGGCGTGTGACGTAGGATACTTTACATCATATTATTCAGAAAAACATATTTTAACGTATTCCTTGCGTAAACTACTACAATTCTCATGATGCAAACCTAGCCTATAGTATACCTGGCGCCAATTCTTGGGGCCCACGCCGTCCATAAGACTAATGTTAATTTTAACATTGGGCTTATGGACGGCGTGGGCCCCAAGAATTGGCGCCAGTTATAAACAAACATTTGCTACAGCTACCAGAGCTGCCACTACATTCATCTGAAACAACCAATAAATATGCTTTAAACTTCAGTTTGCTGCGATCAGCTGATAGTTTTTATTGTTTACTTCCATCATTTCCGGTTCCTGGTGCACAATAAATTTACCGTGCAGTGATCGGCAAAGAGTAACTTTCCACCAAAGAGTTAAGGCACAGAAAACAGATGTTTCTGTGAAGTATGATGTCAACACGTTTCCATGTCGCGACATGGAAGATAAACTTGAATAGACTTATTCAAGCTATCCCAGGTTTTAATGTAAAGTTTTATACGTAAGTTAATGTACGTCGTGAAACTTGTTTTTTACTAATCAGTGATGGCAAATTTCCGCAAAAATCCCAAGCAAAATAGAAGAATGTTACTTGTAAATTCTGTAAACGTCATGCCGTTTCACATCACCACCGCCCGCGCCCCCTCTGACCTTGACCTCTCCGCAAGCGGCGCCGGCGCGGCCCGCTAGTCGCAGACACGTCTGTGTCTGGATCACAGAGTACATCGCCGCCGTAATTAATTAGTCCGACCACTTCCGGTCACTTCCGGTCGCTTCCGGTCGCTTCCGGTCGCCGCACGCGCCTTCCGTGTGGCGTCGGCGCCGTCGCTCCGTCTGGTGTTTACATCGGTCGTTGCACCGACATTTGCATACCACACACTTGGGCTCCATTCAGCTACATTCCAGCTTCGTTCTTTTCTCACTCAAAAGAGGAATGTTATTCTTTGTTAGAAAATCATTGTTGGTGATGGTGATTTTATATTTGGATTTGGATTTTTGCGGACATTAATTGCCATCACCGATTAGTAAAACACAAGTTTCACGACGTTTCGGGATCTGGGATCTGATCCCGTCTTCAGGTGGAACAAAACCTAGAACATAACAATATTAGTAACATATAGCCAGGATAACCTAGACCCTAGACAAAAACACAGCTAAAACAGAGAACTGTAAAGGCAGTCAACAAAAACACTATGTTGAAAAGAAAAACAAGAACACAAAATAACACAGAAATCATAAGGATCAAGAATCACCAGTTCTGTCCAGGTTATCCTGGCTATGTGTTACTAATCTTGTTATGTTCTAGGTTTTGTTCTACCTGTAGACGGGATCAGATTTCAGATACCGAAACGTCGTGAAACTTGTTTTTTACTAATCAGTGATGGCAAATGTTCGCAAAAATCCAAATCAAAATAGAAAAATGTTACTTGTAAATTTTGTTCAGCCTCCTGGTATCGACGAAATTATCCCTTTATAGTGTTACTAGAAGAACCCGTGGCTTCGCTCACGATAAAAATTAAACATACTCTAGATCTATCACCCATCAATTATATCGTTTTGCTTTCCCATTTATGTTTCTTGTTGTAAAATCTACTTCTTTATATCAAATGTACTTCCATAAAACAAAAAGGTTTTATAAATTTGCTCTTAGTACGCATATGCTATGACGGGGGTATTCTATTCCTACCTAAAGTGCCTGTCTATATATAAAAAATGTGACCATATCCAGTGCCCCACCGACAAAGCCCCAAATGGTGTTGCTGCCCTGGGTAGGCTCATGCCCAATATCGGCGGTCCTTCCTCTTGCAAGTGCTGCTTGCTTGTATCGGCTGTCCAGTCGATCTTGCTATCAGGTGAAGAGGATTGCGCTCACACACTCAAGAAGCGAATTTACAGAGACTGGCTCACCCAAGACAAACGCCGAGAAGAATTTATGGTCGTTTCTGCTTAACGCACGGTATCTGAGCTTGCCCTGATGATGATCATGGGGCACGATATAAGGAATGGCTCCCTTTGCTTTTTCGACGGCTTTGAATCTGCTCGCATATGTAGCATAGCAAGGCCTCACTGTGGGGCCTTGAGCATAGTTACCCTTAATTTGAAATTTATTGCACCCCCGTCGCAGCAGACCTGCGTATTAGAAATCCTATTTCTTTCCTTCATGAAGGCATACGTGTTAGAGGAACCATAGAACATGACTTGAAATTTCATTCACTGTAAAAGATCATTTTCTTAAGGTTTTGGGGTCTACCTTGAACAAAAAATTACAATTCCACTCCAGCAATTATTAAAAAGTGCTGTCTTACGTTTTTAGACTCTATATTGAACAAAAAGATTGAATGAGCTGTCCCGGCAATTTTTTTAAAGTACTGTAGACAAAATTAATACTTTACAGTAGCACACTCTTCCTCTTTAAACAGCAGTTGTTGTCATAAAAAAGAAGTCCTTCAAGTATAAGTGATCAGTGATCACAGAAGTCCTTCAGTAATATCAATTATTTATTTTATTTTATACTACATACCAGCATTTTATATAGTGTATTGCAGTTAAAATATATTAAAAAGTCTTAATTCATTAACCATCTGGCACCAAGTAATAAATCTTCATGTAAACAAATACAGTTAAATAGCAGAAAGAAATGCCATTAATTTACATCACCTGTTTTAAATTTTACTTTCACATGTTTTGTTAGTAAACAAATCTAACTGAAATTCTTTCAAAATCCCTGACATGGGTACCTTTAAGACGGTCCCAGGGCTAAGCCCTGAAAGTTATCACGAAATTGAAGGTGTATAAACCTATTCCATGAAATTCTACATGTATCTACCAAGTTTCGTGGCCATCGGTCCAGCGGTGTCTGAGTTTATCAATGCTATATATATATATATATATATATATATACCAACATCCTCTTTATACTTATAGATTAAATTTTTCTGCTCGTACAGGTAGACTCAAATGACTCAGTTGGCCCTTAAGACTAATGTTAATTTTAACATTGGGTTTACGGATGGCCAGGGCCACGTTATTTGACTAGAACTATACTGAAATTTCTGTTTGCATGTTGTATGTATTATGTTCCTTAGCTACACAACTGTATCAAGGCAATACAAGGATTATCATTACCACAGACATTTTTGCTCATTTGTAAGAACTTTCCTAAAGGAAGTTGAGATTGTTGTTAAAGCTGTTCCAATAGATCACTTAGTTCAGCATGGCGTGTCGCTCAGCTGTCGCTATGAATAGACACCCCAAACAGAAGTGATAATTTTAGCCACAGCTTCTACGGAAGACAGGAGCTGGAGAAAATGACGCTAACGAGGAAATAAAGTTTTATCGATGTTGATTAACGGTGCAATGAATATAAAAAATAACTGAAAAAAATAGAAAATTCACTTGTACATGACCATTTTTAATAATTACAGAAAACAACAAAAAACATAAACAAAGCACACATGGTATTGAAGAATCACAACACATGTGACAAATTATAAAAATTATAAAGACAGTACATGGTACCACACAATCGATGTGGAAGTACAACGAAGAGGGGAAAATCAGTCTATATTTGCTGAGTTTAGGTTACGAAGGATAATAAACATTGATACATGAGTTTTTATTTCTTATTCGCCGTTAATTTGGGCCTATCACAAAACTTTAACTAAATATTTGTCAGGGTTAGGATGTGTAACATAATATGACAAATTCAACCCAAAAGCTGACTGCAACTCTCATACCAAATATTTGACGTCCTACAACTTCTGCAAAAATGTTAAAATTTCCTCGATCAACACATTTGAAATTCTGGTCGACAATTGACGAGGAGCGGCCGCGAACGACCGAAACGCATCGCTGCGAGCGACCGGGGGTGAGCGACCCGGCGGCCTCGACCGCGCCGACGGGATGACGGAATCAAACAACTTGCACGGGCCGTTCGTAAGTCCAAAGTTAAAATTAAGAGGGTTCCCTACCAACGGCAGTTTTCGTTTTTCTGCGACACTAGCGGCGACTTTTGGAACTGCGGTTCCATAAGAGCCCATGTTAAATTTGTTCACTTTTCGCCGCTTAAGCCGGTGCAGGAGTAAACGCGGTGTCATTTAGCGCCTCCAGTTCTTAAAATAAAAGTTATTCGGATATAGTATTGTAAGGATAACGAGTTGCAGAGTGTTTATTGCTTCTCCAAAATCGTTTATGCTCACTCATTAAAAAGATACATGGCGTTAAAGTTGGTCAACTTTAACAGAATGTATCTTCAGAATACGTTAATATGAGCGATTTTGGGTTAGCAATTAACATTCTTCAACTCTTTATCTTTGAAATGCTGTGTTAAATTAAATTTTATCATGAAAACTGCAGACGCTACATGACACCGCGCGGAGCGTGTTTTAGGCATGTTTTGGGGTAGTTTGGGAACCCTCTTAACATCAGGGACCGTCCATAAATTACGTAACGCTAAAATCTGCATTTTAGACCCCCTCCCTCCCTTGTAACGGAACTGTAACGGTGACACTAACCCCCTAAAAATTACGTAACGCATTATCATAACACTCCCAATTAATTTATCTTATTCTCAAAATCGTAATATATAACAAAAACATTAAACTCAAAAGAAACAAATAATTTATTGATATCACAAATACAAATATTTGATAAAATCTTAATGTAATACATCACATCATATAGCACATAGTAAAAGGAAAGAACTTGAAAAAATAAAAAATAATCCTCACTCGTCCTCCCATGGAGTGGTCATGAGGCCAGATACTGTCACGATTGGCACCGTGGATAACTCTGTTCTGGGATTTTTTGTTAATTGGACATGAACGTTAACTTCTGTTCGAACTTGACATCCAACCCGGTCCAACCAAATTCATTTGAATGTCATTATTTTTTTCAAATTTTTATATAACTAGACGTTGTTTAAACTTAGTACCGTTTGCATTCTAATGAAAAAATATATAATACTAACTTTAACATTAAACAATTTTTAAAAACTTGAATTATAACTAGAGAAAAAATAATTTTGAAAAATTAATTTTTAATAAAATAAGACATACATTTTTGAGGTTTAGCAGTTAAGCCTCCCCCCCTCCCCCGTAACAGTTAATAACGCTGCCGAAGCCCCCCCTCCTCTCATAGGGGCGTTACGTAATTTATGGATGGCCTCTTAGTCTTAAGGGCGGGCTGAGCTGAGCCACGTAATTTATTTAACTCATACTACAGTGGACTGAAAACGTCCGAACTTCATAAACTGTGCGGACCACGATGACGGAATGGGTAAAAATACATAAAACTTTCTAAACTTAATATAAACAAAGCTGGACCATCGTAACCACCGTATTTAATATTTAGCCCCCCAGCCTTCCTCCCTAACCGATGCCACATTGTGGAATCAATATTGCTGCTGTTGGCAGGCGAAAATATAAATATTCTACCCGATATTTACCAGGAATCGATATATCGATATTTACCAGGTATCGATATATCGATATTTACCGGGTTTTGCCAGGAATCAAGTTGCCAGTTAAAACATTGTTTATTGAAGTCTGCGCTAGCGTATGTTCACTTTTGGGGAAAACTTTTTGCTGTGTTAAGCAATTTTATATACAGAGTTTTTTTTTAACTAAACCCGTTTTTAAAATTGAATAATGTACATATAAGGCTGAAATAAATATTGTCTTGTTAATCTTTAACTTTATTCAACCTATTATTAATAAGTTTGATCACATTTAGCTTATTGTGTGTTCAAACAATCCGCCATTGACAATAATACAAAGTTGTGCTCTCTCCATCAAATTTATGGACATGTTTTGGAAACTACTTCTTTGAATTTCTTCCATTGAATTTGTTATGTTTGTTTTTAGGTGCTGCATATACTGTGAATTGTTTTCGTGGGCCTTACTTTTTGTACCCCCAAAGAAAATAATATAGTGGGGACAAATCCGGGGATCTTGGGGGGCATAATCCTTCAATGATAAAATAAAGTTTTGGGTTGCGTTTGAAAAAAACAGCCTGCATTTTAGCAATGTAACAGAATTCTATCACTCTCTGTGACAGTAACCACGTCCCAAGCGTCGAGTGCCAAGTTCCCGTCGACGTCGACCTGCACGTTCTGTACAGATCAGCTGTCTCACATCTCACATGGATTGTATTGCTTCGTTCCAACACCACGTCTCCCACCTTCCCACGGGAACCGCGATGGAAGCCCTGACATTGCAGCGGTAATTCTATTACCCCCTTCTATAAGTTCTTTGTATTTAACTGTATTTTTAAAATTCATGATAGCGAAGGATTTGTAATATTATTGAAGTATTTGGACTTTTCCTTAAGCTTCTAGCGGTTAACTCGACTATGTTTCGAGAGGAATTAAAACTCCTCTCGTTTTCAAGTGACCCTAAAGTTACAAAACCTCAACCTGCTTACTTCTATTTAACCCAAATTTCTAGGTTTTTCGTTTTTTAAACACAATTTAATAGATTTTATAAGTTGCGTGTCAAAAAACGAAAAAATCCAAAACAAATTATTAGGTTAAAAATAAATAAGTAGGTTAATGTAACTTTAAGTAGGGTCACTTGAAAACGAGAGGAGTTTCAATACCTCCGAAACGTGGTGTAGTTAAAACGTGTAAGCGAAAGGAAAAGTAAAAAAAATTATATTTGTTCTAGAAAAAACATTAGACTTAAAACACAAAGTTATAATATAATATTATTTCTAGTCCTTTATTCTGAATTTAAATTATTGGTACCACAACAAGCTGATTTCATTGCAACGATAAAACGATATTTACTTTAAAATCGTGAGAAAAAAAAATAAAACTGTAAAATGCCAATCCAGAACAGAGTTTTAAGCCTCTTTCATTACAATTATTCTTTAGTTTGTTTCGTTCAAAAGAAAGCCCATTCTACAAAGAGGAAATTTAACATCGTACTTTCAAGCTTCACGATAAAGTTTGATTACACAGTGTGCAGCAGGAAAAGAGTAAAAATATCCTAAGTTAAAAAGGAAAGTCATTTAGAATTAAAGTATTTTTCCTAAAGTCCGAAGGTAATCAACATTAACGACTTGTCTTATCCTCAACAAACTTCCCAGCAAAGCCTCACACAAACTGATAAATTTAATTATCTGATAGTTAAATTTTAAGTTTTGTTTGCATCCGAACTTGATTACAAACTTCACCAGCTGAAACAATTTTGGGTGAAAGCACCTCGCTTTCCTTGTTTGTCTTCCCTTTCTCTGGTTTACATAGGAACTCCTATCGATTCTTCAAATTGTTACGCCACATTTTCTTAATGTTTGGGGATTGCAGATAAAACTTATATTGCGTACAAATACAACAAAACATCTTTGTAATTGTTTATAAAATTTAACCAGGTGAGTTTTTGATCTTTGCATTTTTAACTGAACAACAACCAAAATAACATAATAGTTGTTTAAGGTATTTCGGGCGGAAAATGTAATGAAAAATTATACTATAAATGTCATTATATTATAAATAAGTCGTTAAAAATCGCAATGGGTGGGACAATTTCAGCTCATAGATGGTTATTGGTCGTTGTATACAAAACAGCAGAGATTGGTTTTCCAAGAAGCAATTTTCTATAGCGATTTCACGCAATGGTCCAGTCTATGATCTCAAAGAAATTGCATTTTAAAAAGTTATTTTAACTTCTGACATTCAGTTTATTTCGGTCTCATAAAGAAAAATTATAAATCTATTCACAAAATGAATACGCCGAAACACGCAACTTGTATTTGAAGGTGAATGTGAATAAGTAATACATAATTCATCGGAAACTTTGACCTTTTCTAAGGTTAATATGGAGCAGTTATAATACATTTATATCAAGGGAAGTTGATATTCCACCACTATGCCTAAAACTAAAACGCTTCCAACACGTTTTCTCTTAATGCTGCGTTATAGCGCCTGCAAGCCAGCCGATGCCACTCTGAGTGCAAGCCTATCGGCGATACCGATATGAAACTTGTTTCACAGCTAATGCATGTCACTCAGACCACTTGTAAGGATTCCCTGGAGATGGGGAGGGGGAGTAAACGGGGCCCAGATACCCCATAAAATTAAAATTGATTTTTTTACACAATATTCTATTTAAGCTGTCATTTAGGTTTTATATATACTATATTGTGATGATGAACCCCTCCGAAAAAATTGTGATGATGGTCTTCTCCCCCCAAATTGATTGAGGTGATGTTCTTCTCCTCCTCCCAAATTGTGATGATAATCTTCTCTCCCCAAATTGTGATGATGATTTTCTACCCCCAAATTGTGATGATGACCTTCTCCCCAAATTCAGGGACAGGGTAGGCAGGGAGCAGGGGGGCCGTTTTGGGGGTGCTGTGACACCCTTGAGGGAAACCAGTAAGCTAAACATAAGAAAATTATCTTTAAATTGACATAATTTTCATTAATACTGTATTCGATTACTTTAAGGCGAAAAGAAGGCGAATGAAAACTAATGTATTATTTGGGACACCTGGTATGTATGTTTTACCACAACTAGGTATGTTTTTTCACATTTAAACGTTACAGATCTCGCTTTAAATTGGTTTAGTTTAGTAACGTTAAACCTCTTATGAGAAACGTTTTTCCTCTACGTATGTATCTTTAAAATGTCATTTACAGTACTGAAGTAAAAAACCGCAATACGTTGCACAATGTTGCTTATAAAAAATCAGCGCTCTATGGGCATATAAATTAATGGAATCGTGGAATGAAATTGAGGTGAAAACTAACCTCAACAGCATGTTTCACGGGGTGAATACAGTGGACAGTAAAAACGCTGACATAAATTAACTCGCTGGCAGGGTGGAAAATGAAAAGCTGACATAAATTTGGTCGCTGACAAGTTTAATGGAAGCTCTCCCCAAAAACTTTGTAAGAGGGAGTAAAAAGAGTTTCAACTCCCGATGAAGTCAAAGTCTGATTTAACCTGGAGCGGGTAATTTGATTTATGGCAATGCCGTTGGCGTGGGAGAGTTCAAATTGCTATACAAATCCATATTGACGCGCCCACGAAAAAACTTCTTGCATAAACCCGAACAGAATTTCCATTTGACCCTGAAAATACTGTTAAAAGTCTTTATACCAGCCGCGCTTACAATGTTTAAAACTAGTTAAATTTTAGTTAAGAGATACTCAAAGGTTACTGACACGTTTACTTTGTAATATTATTTCCATAATTGTATGGTCTTTATCCATAAATTATACTTTACCATGTATTTATTATACACCAGGGTTTAGTTTGCTTTTACTTTCAGTTTTTTGTAAGTGCTGACTTATTCTTCTTTCCTCTCACTCCTCCAAACCTGATTAGCTTCCTCTCACCTCTCTTTCCTAATTCCATCTTCCTCTTACTCTTTACCCTAACCTATTCTCTTTCCCTTAATTACAGTATTGTAAACTTTGAAGACTTCATTATACATTATACATTATACATTATACATTAGCTGAAATGGCGACCTACCCAGGTAGGTATTTTAAGCCAAGTATGAATGACAGATGAGTGAAGGATGATTGTGGCGCGATCTTGTAGTCTTGTTACTGACTAAGGCCGACATATTCCTTAGACAGGACTGTTAATTAATAGCACAACAGCCAATGGCAACTAAGGGACCTACATTTTATCGTGGGATCCGAACCGCGATTTCGCCTCGGTTAACAATTTACGAACTGGTCTAATTATGAGGATGGTCTCATGAACGAGTACTCAATAGTGCGGACGTTAATCCCCACTAGGGAACACCGCGTCCACAAGCCATCACTCAACTATCCACAATTCGTGACCTGCAAGTAGCTGGATTACAGGACACGCCACAGTCCCAGTCACTGTGGGACTTCACTAGACTAAGTAACTAGTTTCAATGTGTATGGTCTTTTTGCCCCTTTCCCCAACTTTCTATCTTACGACACATCATGGTTTTACCTTTCTTAATCTTTTCTAAGTTTCATCTTTCCTACTTGGGGGCACATTGCTTACTGTTGTTTGATATTTCTAAACCTATTTCAATCCACCATCACCTCAATTAGGGCTGTGCCAGTATTGATTTTTGAAGTCGAGTCGAGTCGAGTTTTAAAAAATACCCGCGAGTTTCGAGTGTTTTTCGAGTAGAGTATTTTAATATAAGTATAATAATATATTTTATTTTAGTATAAGTTAATATCATGCTTATCATTGATCACATAAAATGCAATATTTTTTATTTACTAAACTGGGTTGTTTTAGTAAGCATTAAAAGCAAACCTGTTTTCAAATGAAAATAAACGAGAATTCGGGCCATCTTTAACATAACTTTAAATAATTCCTCAATATTTTATTTAACTTTCAGCCTTAGGAGGTAAAAGCCAAGCTATACATCTGCGCTTGTAGCTTTAAAAAAGGGGTTTTTGTAACATATTGTTATAGGTTTAAAAATTAAAGTTAAACCAGTCTCATTGAGCATAAGAAAGTATATCAAATTATAGAAAGGAAAAATACAAGACTAAATTGATTGATACATTAATAAATCAAAAACCACTTTAATTCAAGAAAAATAATAAAAGTTTTATAGTGGCTGGTCATGAGTGGTGTTGTCTGTGTGAAAAACGACTTTAAAAAATGCAATCGCGCGTACCAATTCCGGGTAAACGGCGGGGGTAACTACTCGACTCGAACTTCCGAGTATTTTTAAAAACTTCGAGTCGAGTCGAATAGTGTAACCTCGGCTCGAAAAAGCTCGATAATCGAGTACTCGCACAACCCTAACCTCAATCCTTCCTTCCCTTTCCCTGCATCCTCCTATTTATAATTTCTCAATCTCCTCGACTTTACCATCTCTTTTTCTATTGCCACTTCCAAACTCTGCATTTTTCATAACTTGCATGTACGGTCTACTGAAGTCTCCCGATGAACAGTTTGATACATTCCCCCAGCCAAGCTCGGTCCCCGCGGTGTTGCACGGTGCCGTTGCGCCTCCGCCTCCAAACCGGTCCCCGGCCGGCCGCTCAAGGTCCGCCCTCGCCCTCGCGACACTCCGACACCCCTGCAGGCCGACAGTCGCGAGTTACGTCACCGTGCCAATGGTGCGTTCCGAGACACGATCATAGTCCGAGAGTAAAATAACGCGGCCCACGCAGTACGTAAGCCCAATGCTAAAATTGATATTGTAATACAGTACCTTTATTCCTCTTCTGATCGGGACGTAGCACTGGCTGCGTATTCTAACCGAAATATGAGTAAAGAATGATTGTGGCGCTAACTTGTATAGTCTTGTTTCTATGACTAAGGCCGATAAGTTCCTTAGACAGCACTGTTACTTAAAAGGCCAACAGCCGATGACAACTAAGGGACCTGCATCTTAACGTGGAATCCAAACCACAATTGCGCCCACTTCACTCACAAACTGGTCTAGGACGGTCTTTGAACGTAGTAGTATTCGTTAATGCAGACGTTAATCCCCACTATGGAACACAGCGTCCATAAGCTTTCGCTCATAAATATCCACAATTACATCGCTTAATAACATTGGTCACAGGGCAGAATGGGTCATGCTATTTCACTCCACCAATAATCCCAGTGGTAAAATTAATATTAAAATTAAAATTAACTGTTACTGGTGGACAGAGCCAAGTCAGTCGCCTCGAAGTGCACTGCTGGCGATCTGGCAGCGCAGGTTGTGTACCGTATTAGAGGCAACGGATTTAGTTTTCAAAATTTCCAGCAATGAATGATATTTAAAATAAATTCCATTTATCTGTGTGAAAAGTTACGAACAAAAAATCTCGACATCAAAGCGAAAGTTACCACGCGTCTGGGGTGTTTTTTTTTTAATTACTCGATCTGGGGTTGGAAATAAATAATTTCATAAAGGCTACGGAAAGACAAAAAGTGCAGGAGACACTGTTCTATATTTCACTTACGATTTGTCCAATTTCAGGAACTAACTTTTGATATTATATTTTTTGCCGTCTTCTAATATTTAACTTGATTGTATATACTATCAAGTATTTATTTACGGTATTATATACGAGCATCACCATAACCATCAGATGGCTGTGGCATCACACAAGTTGTACTTATAATTAGTCAAAAAAATTTTAAGAAAAAACACTTTCATTCAAATTATTAATTAGGTGTGAATGAATCATTGGAGGAAATTCGTTATATCATTTTCAACTTAAAATAATTCGTTAAGAGTGTTATAGCGCATTTGTTTTGTTGATATATGAAATAATTTTAAAAAATACTATCAGTCCTGAAATATGATCACCGAAATTTATTCGACACATTCTCAATTCCAGCTCGAGATTCAATAGAACAAAACAATTTATATGTAAAGCTGAACAATAATAAATACTAAAGAAAGTAACGACACCCAAGTATACCGTCGCATCAACCCCCCCCCCCCCCCCCCCCGCCGTGACATGATGGCACAGTTCAGCAGGCAGCTCATTATGCGGCGTTAAGCCAATTAAGCCAGTCCCGCCGAAAGAAGTTCGCATCGGATCAATCCGGCTTTGCCGCCCTCATGGCTTAATGAAGCCAACAGCTAACGGCTAGTATTTAATACTAATAGTGCCTAATAGTGATGACAATTGTTTTCATAAAATTGGTTTAAATACCTTAACTGCCAAAGTGATCCTCTGCATTCGTTCGATGCTACTGCAGTTTCGACTCACACGTAGTCTTCATCAGGCGTCGGATGTCGCTTCGTTCTTATTGAACTCGTCAAATACAATTAAAAACCATTAAAAAACTGATACACTGAAACATCGACACACTTACAGACGGACGACACATATTACACGTTTTGGCCAAAACTTGGCCAAAACGTGTAATATGTGTCGTCGAAACTGCAGTAGCATCAAACGAATGCAGAGGATCACTTTGGCAGTTAAGGTATTTAAACCAATTTTATTACTTCAAGTGATTCGGAGGCTGAAAATATGAGATTGTTTTCAAAATATCGATAATATCTAACTTATTAATAAGCGATGTGTTATATCGTTTTTTCGATATAAATATCGATACAAACGATGTATCTGGAGCAAAATATCGATATTTACGATGTATCGAAATTTTTTTTAGAAACAGAACACAATTTTGCAAGTTCAAAGAGGAATTAAAAACAGATTTAGCGACCACAGAACTCAGGTGAGATTTCTTTGCTTTTAAAAGGCAAAATATTACGCTACACTCATTTTCATCCCCTGAAAACAATTTGTTTTCGAAAACCTTTTTTCATGAGGCGATATGTATCGGAAAATAAATATCGATACACCGAAAATATCGGAACTAAAATATCGATATTTACGATATATCGATATTTTGTTGTCAACCCTCGCTGGTAAAGTCCGAGCTCTAATTTCTGCTTCCTGCGACCAATCTCTACTTTATTACGGCTTATTTCATTGACCTTACACTTTTGTAAGGAGATAATTAATGCTTACATTGCTATTTTCAGTCCTTTTACATTTTGCCGTTCTGTGAATTTTCTCAATCGCCATTGATAACTGATTGTCATTGCGATCTCGACATGTTAAGTTTTACAACTAGGGCGTGTGCAACAGTAATTACCGGTTACGGTTAGTTACAGTTATCAACTTAAGATAACTCCCGTACCAAATACGTGTTAGGTACTATATACGTTGAGTTTTACAGTACCTAAAACTTGCCTATAATGCGGAAGTTAACATAAAAATTCAATTATTTTACAAAAAGACAGTCAATTTCTACAATACAAATTTAATATTAGGCTATATTTACCTTAATTATTGGTTTAGTTTTTTTAAAGTCCTGATCCCTGGCACAGGCCTCATCAACATCTAGTTACAGTATATTTATTTAATTAAATTAAATTAAAGTTAGTTCTATTAATTTTGACTAATTTCAGTTAAAAAAGTTTTGATAGATTTTTTTTAACCGTCGTTACATTCACCATACAATATTTGGGGAGTCATAACAATTCCACGCTGAACAAAACTTTATACTCTTTGTTTATAAGCCCATAAGTAAACAAATAGAAAGACAAAGGGCCTGAACAACTACCTTGAGAAACTCCAGAAGTAAAAAAAATCTCCGGATCGTATTTCTTCCTTAAATCGCCTCTACACAATAATTTCAATAATTAATCGCTTAGTACTTTTCAATAAGCTACATATTTGAATCAAAGTTCGACGAAAAAAGGAAAATAAATACACGAGGCTCCTGAAAATTGAATTATTGCAAGTATAACAGAAAAAAAACTAATTCTTACTATTGTGACAAAATTTAATAAGACGAGGGAAGGCCGCAACAATGGGAAGTCAGCGTGGAGGTCGCCGCGACCCGGCCGGCGGTCCCGGCTGAATAACACATGGCGCGACGGGACGTGACTGAACCGCTGATGGCTGAACCGCTGAACCCCAGCCATCAGGGTAAGGAAATAATTTTAAAATTAACCAATCAATACACGGGCTGCTCAGCAGTCAGCAGCTTTTTTTTTATTAATACTAGCCGTTACCTGAATTTGTATTTTCATTTTCATGTTAAATCTTATAACCCCAAACCTTTTTTATATTTTTCCCCTTAGAAAAAGCGGGTAAAAATCAAAATTTATGCTTAAATTTGCTCACCGAGACCTTTTATTCAAGTATGGGGTTGATGGCTGTCTGTCATGGTTTTCTCAGTAGTTACCGTGTAAATGGGGCTTAATATAGTGATACTTACTCATTGAGATTAACAGTTCACGTTTCTCTTGTCTACTTTGTACTCACCTGAAAAAAAACATCGATAAATTAGTCAAAGGAAATATGTATAGAATTACAAATAAATACAACCATAAATTATATTAATAAGACCATTTTTGAAGATGAGCACAACGGCTTCTCAAAATATCGATTACAGTCAAACTCAATAATTATGTGATGAAATGTACTATTCTGGATTGCAGTGAACTGTCGGCAAGGTCAGTCTTGTTTCGTCAAAGATAGATTCGGGAGCGATGCCCTCTACGAGTCACCCCCCTTGAGGTAACCTTGGGTGAAAGCCTCACCCTTGCGGGCTGCCGTGACCGTTGGTCACCTGATATAGAGGTGATTCATTGAGGAAAATGTGAATCCCACATAATAACACTCTGATGAAATCATCGAAGTGTCAAAGTCTGAAACGATCTTCATGATGTATGTGTAAAATTAAAGGAAATATCGCATAGGTTTGTATCGCAAAGGGAATATTGTCGGATTTCCTCAGAATTTAGGGTTTTTTTAACGGTTACGCTCTACAGCCCTTCGAAGGTCGAGTCAATACAATTCTGATGAAAGAATAAAATTCTGTTATAATTAGCCGTTTATTGTAAGCAAAGCTATAACAGTAATCTATGTAACGATTGTGTTGTAGCTGGTACTGGTACAGCCGCAATGGCGGCCATGCCGCATTCAAGGGTACACAGGGAGAGGGAAGAAAAAAGTATCTGCAGGTACTTGTAACAGGTACCTACTTGTACCCTGGTACTAAGGAAAACCAGACTCAGTTGTAAAATATTACCGAAGTAACACTTCAGCACATACATCTCTAGTTCGCACACAGTTGCTAAACATCCACACAACACCAATAAGTGGGATCGACATTCCACCCCGACAACTTCGTTATTGACAATCGTGAATTACGTAACAGCCTGTATCTGACCTTCACACACGGCGAGGCTGCGCCGCCTCCACTCGTGACTCACTTGTATTCGTGGCAGGCGACTTATTTACACTCGATTGTGTACTTTGAGCTCGGCGATAGCGTTAGCGATAGCGACGGCGAGCCGGTGCGGAAGAGCGGGTTGTGCATATTTGCAACTTGCAAGCTTCGAGAGTCGAAATCGGCGAATGCGACCTTCGAAAGGTCGACTCGGGGCCGAGGTCGCTTGCAGACCACTTAGGACTAACGTGTTAAGGTTACGAGATAGCCGGTCGTGTTTATACTCGATGGCTGTTACGATGTTATATGTTATTATTTTATCGATTTTAAGAGGTTGGTCTACCTTTCAAGGGAAAATAAATAAATTGTATCGACAAAATGTCACATACTTTCTTCCTTAAAGCCATTTAAAGCAAGAAAACCTGAATAACGAAATTAAATATAAAACAAATTCACAATTATCAATTATCACAATTAATTATTGTATAAAAGGTTCACTATTATCTCAAACATAGGGGCCTACATACCAAATTTTATTAAAATCGGTTGTTAGTAAACTGAGATAACGGGTTTTAAGTATTTGTCATAGGAATAACATTAGACAACGTACTGCGCGTTTACCGCAGAGCGAAAATATCAATTATCTCCAAAATCAGTTATAAAGATAGGATAAATACCCAAAAAGAAATTTAAAAAATGAAAAACGCCAGGAGATATAATGGTTTAGTACCTACATACTAAATTTCATGGAAATTGAACAATTGGTATTGTCTTTAGCTTTGTTTACATACAAACATCCACACACACGGACTGTTGGACACCACTGTGCCAGCTTTTTTGGATTCGGGGAGCACTCAAACAAATATATCCACCAAATGCTCAAATTTGAACATTTTGACGAAAACAATACTTTCTCCATATTTTATGTGTAGGAGGGGAATTTAAAACGAGATTTGAATGAAGTGAAAATTCAGAATTCACAATGTCAAAAATGAAAAAATATTTAACGATTGTAATTACGAACTCGTTAGTGTGAAACTCCAATCCAAAGGTTCTTCATCCAATGGGGTAGATAGTTTTCATGATAAAACTTTAATTTTTCTCCAACGTCCTCTTCATCCCCATAGGCCTCCATAACTTAAAATTTAAAATGTGACAGTTACCCTTGTGACATATCATATTAAAAGCGATGAAAAGAGAAAAAATAAATTTTCTCAGAGAAAATTTCAAATCGCACTACAAGTTTTCAAGATATTGAAGAATTATAGCGACGACTCTTTGATCAAAGTTATTAATCTAGCAATATCATGATATATCATCACTACAGTGGTTGAGTTTATAAACTGATATACCAAATATAAACGAACGACATCAATTTTGAGCCATAAAACGCGCAATATCAACGCGGAAATAATAAGGAAAACATGCGCGAGGCAATGATCCAACCCATACAAATTTATGGGCAATCACAATCAAATAATCTTGAATCGAAATCATACTTACGAGGAAAATAACACTGGTCTTGAGATTAAAATTCAAGGTAGCCGTGAGGTACATCAGACACTCAGAAAACCCCAAAAACTATTAACAGAAAAGGTCACGTGATGACGCGACGCTCCTGTCGTTTATGTAAATAAACAGGTTATTCATCTGATTTAACCGGCCTGCAGCGCGGCCTTGGCCTTGGGGTGGGATTCGGCAGTCACGTTCGGACCATAAACAACACGATATTCCCAAAAAACTTACCAAAATACCGACTAACATTTGAGTACACCCACAAAAATTGTTTTCTAAAGCCTGGTAGGGGAAGACACTATGAAAACTGTAAATTAAGGAAACTAGTATGTTCACTATAGTTTGATAGATTGTTACATAAGTTTTCATCTATCGAGTGACGCAAAACATTGTTTTCTAAAGCTTTGCTGACAAGGCTGACAGAATAAATTAGGGAAATGAATGCTAGTTAATGTACAGGTTTTGATTTGTTACCAAGGTACTCGTTGTGATAAGTTTAAGATAAAAAACGTAAAGATTAATAATATCACAGAACTTTGATTTGACAGGCAAATAACCTCAAAGAAAATGAATAGCGCAGCACAACAAGTGAGTTTACCATGCGGTAAAGAGATACCATGCGGTTTAAGGATTAACCGATTGCATCAGCCTATTATGCAACAACCTAAGTTGTTGATTTTTCCAGGTTATATAATCTACAATGTTCTCGATTCCGATAACTAACACAAAACCAAGCGTGGAACAGCAAAGTTTAGAAGAAAAACATACAGCAATCCCAAGAACAAAAAGGAGAACGAGTGCGAAAAACGAAGCTCAGTTATAATAATAAATGCTTTATTACATAAAACATGTACATGACATGCATCGCAATCGTCAATGATTTTTTAAGCTAAAATTTTCCATTCATGCCGACATCAAGGTCCTATTCAAACATACAACATTTCATTCACCCCAGTCACATTCATTCGAATTAACAATTCTAGCCCTAAAGTAAGTCAGTTGGTTACGATCTCCCAGTTGTGTGCCATGAACTCGTCTGTACTGTAGAATGCTTCTGCGACCAAACATTTTTTAGACGAGATTTCAATGCCTGTAGCCTAGGGGCACTTTTAATCGAATTTGGCAACTTGTTGACGAGTTGAACTCCTATCTGTGAAGGTAAACGTTCATGAGCTACCGTTCTGTGACTCACAGTTCGGTAGTTCTCCCTGCCTCTAGTTTCATAAGAGTGAACATCTATTCCTCTTATAGGGTCGCATTTTGATTTGAAAAAAGGCACGTTTCTCTCAAAACGTTAAAAGCATCACTGATCCTCTCACAGCCTCAGCAACACCTTGATTGGTTTTATCTTGGAAACTGTAAACTAACCTCTTTATCACCTTCCTTGGTTTTTTCTTTGGAACGGTAATCTAACCTTACTCGGTTTAATCTTCGAAACGGTAATCTCCAGCTACTCCCGCGGGGAGGCGCTCGCGCAACAACAAAGCGGGTTACCGTACAACCATTAGCGGACGAAATATCAAACATCATTATTCACAAGTGCGGCGGGCGGAGGAACAAAACGACTACTTGACGACTTGCGCAACATCGCCTCGCAGGGAGCCAAAGTTCACAGCTACACGGCATCTATTACCGAGCGCTTACCAGGGGGTGTAGGTGGGGAAGAAGACTCATTTGTCATCGGCAACCAATCTCTAACCAATCAAGTTACTCTTACGACTTGTTGTTTCTTCGTGTTAGACGTATTCCTAAGAAGTAGGCCTAAGGGGAGAAACGTTTAGCATATTTTGCATACATGGGATGCACTTCATGAAAGAGGGGAATTTGTAAGGATGGAAAAGTTTAGGAATGGTCAGACATCCCCTGAAAGAAAGGACAAACGTTCAAAATCCATCTGATGGGCGCAGACGAAAGGGGGGGGAGGTTCTCGGTCTCTAACTAGATGAACTCTTCTTTTCTCCTAACAGGCCCCCAGAAAATGACTGTTATATCCAGGAACCCTCCATTTTGAAAAGGGAGCCACCTTTACCGATTCGCCCGAAGGACTTAAGGGGGTTTAGATCAGTCAGTCAGATGAGGGTTCCTTATATCCTCCCAGTTTGACAGGCTAGCTGACAATACTTTCTCCAAGTCTCAGACTTGACTGGGTATCCAAGCTCAATCGGGACCCAAGCTCAATCAGAAATTGGAGTTTCTATAGACACACGCTGGAACTAAGGTGAATAGGAAGCCAGTCTATTATGAATTACAACAAAGACGTAATAATTTAGTGACCTCTAGTTTTTTTACAATTGTCGATCTTTGTGCTATTATAAACCAGCGTGAGAACCGTCTAGTACACAAAACGCCCACAAGTCGACTTGCACAATACTTCCTAACAAGCCAAAGTTCACAGAAACACATCAGCATCTATCACCGCGTGGTTGGAGGTGTAGATGACAATGAGGCTTCCATTTGTCATCCGACCAATCAACAAGCCATCACGTTTATGTTACGTCACATTATTGGGTAGTTAGCCAGACACTTGTTTAGTAGATAGCAGGTTTGTGAATGAAATTATTTGGGTTTTGTGATAGTATTAGATTTTAATTAGATTTTCGCGGACATTCGCCACTGCCGCTTGGTAAATATAAGTTTCACGACGAATTTTGTTTCCGATTTCGTCTTTGGGTGGGAAAGTCAAAAGCATACAAAGAATAGTAACAACAGCCAGTCAAACCGGAACAAAAAACAGCAAACAGTAAACTGTAATTCAGTCAAATAAATTATTTGTCAGGGGCTGCTCATGATATATATAGTTATGTTTTTGAATATTCAAAAGAACATTGTATGCTATTCTGTATTTTTTATGCCCACCTAGTGCCATAAAACATGTAGGTAATTAATAAGAGTTTTATCCTAAACTCTTATATGAGTAATGTTATCGTGCTTGCTTGTATGCTTGCTTGCTTGCACAATTATCTCTAAAACGGCTCCGAGGATTTCCTCCAAAGTCTGGAAATAAGTAATTTATGACTAAAAAACGTCTTTTATGCAGATTACTTGGCCAGAGAAAATCTAATAACGTAATAAATCGAATTTTAAAGTTGTAAGAATTTAACATTGGCCTTATTGGTTGCCGTGATAGCAACGAAAATAAACAAGGAAAGTGTAAACAAATGAAGTAATCATAACAGCTGTTTGGAATCTAAAGCCATCAAGGAAAATACAGCAGGTGGGATGAAGAGTCCATGGAGCAATAAAAAAGGTTTCTATTTATCAATTTTATGACATTGAAATATTTTATAGTAACTGGATGAACTGGTAAACATGAAATAACACCGAGCAAGGCTCGGTCCACCAGGTACTGTATTATAATATTAGTAATTAGTTTATAAGGTCCCTGTTGATAAGCAATTGTTGACTTACAGGGCCAAATCTGTAATTTTTTTTGGGAATAAATGAACTGAATTTAATTAATTGAATTGAAAAATAAATTCACAGTATTATTTTTGTGCCGGTTCGTCAGGCTGTTATTATACGTACTTATCTTCTTGTGTTCTACATTCCTTCTCACCTGGAGACGGGATCCGTTATTAGACCTTAAAACGTCGTAAACCTTGATTTTACCTCAGAGAAATGAACGGATATCCGTGCTTTCACTCACCAACTCAAGCAAATGTCCACAAAAAATCCAAATAACAAGTTAGCTACAAAGTCTTTTATTTATAATTACGAGGCGTCATTTTATCCTCACCTGCATGCAACACCAAACAGAGAAGTAATAGGGGAAAGACCTCACAAAAAGGCGTTACGTAATCTGTTATTCGTCCACAATGTTGATCACGATTCAGTAAATGAAAGGAAGCGTGACTACTGGTGAATGGGGACCCGTGCCTCGACTGTCAGTGACGTCTGACGTCTGATGCTGGGTAACTCACCGGTGATGCAATGGTGCAACCGAATGCAACGGTACCTCGAGTGAGCGATGACGCGGCTGAGATGACAGATGAAGCGTCGTTAGCAGTAGTAGACGAGTCATCTTACGTGGTCCAATCTGTACACGAGACTAATGTTAATTTTAGCACTGGGCCACGTCACTCGGCGCCGTCTATACACATGATGATGTTGCATGGCGACTGAACATTGGTAGATTAGCAGACCAAGGGCCAAACTTTGATATTCAATAGTATACAATGACATCGAATACCAATAATTGACTAGATAGCTGAGTGGATAAAGCGCTCACCTCAAAACCTGAGGGTCGCCGGTTCGATACCTGACAGGATCGAAACTGGGTCCAGTTGCCATTTTTGGCTGATGAATTAACGATGCTATCGATCAAAAGGTCGCTGTTAGATAGTGTAACAAGACCCGGGTTTGGACCGTTCCCGATCAAAACGTAAAAAATGCTACTGGCGTTGAAATAAAAAAAAAACATAGTGAAGAATCGATTCTAACAACCTGTGCAATTAATTGCAAACAATCTCACATGGTATATTAGCAATGGTAAATTATTTCTTCATCACCAATGTAGGTTACATGTTTCTCATCAGAATTGTAACCAAATACTTTTCTGTACATTCAAACAAACAAGACTTTACTACAAAACAGAATCTTAACCAAAACCCAAATACTAAATAACTATCCTCAGTTCATAGGGCAGACGACACAACACACGTCATCACTGTCGGAGACTGACTTGGCATGACAAAGAATCAAGTGCAAGATGGCGAACGATGTGGAATAAGTTATGAGCACGTCATGAATAATTGTATTCGGTTTCGGTAATTAGATCAACATAACATCGACAAATCGATTGTAAACATCGATAAATACGATGGAGTCTGATATAAAAGTTTTGCCGACTATTGGAAAGTTATTATTTTAGAGGGTCATCATAATAAATAAGCAAGGTAAACAATATTTGACCTCGTTCTTGTTTGTATTTTAATCGATATAAATCTTGAAAATCTGGTATGTAACTGTCAAAAACATGATGAACCGTATCCTCATGGAGATTTAATACGACGACGTCAGCTTTTGTTCAATAGTAAAACATTAAGCTTAGTAATGTTTTATTCGTTGCTTGTGAGGATAAAATGGGACAAAATTCGGTCGATTCGTCACTTTAACAATTAAACCATTCAACATGGAGCTTTTATATCCTTATTGCTGAAAGAAAAATTGCAATTTTTTGGTAGATAATAACGTGTTCCACTGCAAGGATGGTAGCCTAATGAGGATAATTGTTTTCCCTAAATAACAGTCAAAAATATAAAAACACATATTTTGCTAAACCAATTGGACATTTACAGTAATTTGTTAGTCTTAAAATCAGAGTAATAGACGAATACGCTACTTTTGATACAGATTCTTTTATAACCACCCTTTGTCATTTGCATATACATACTAACATTGAATATAACCAGTATATTTAATATTTTCTTTGAATATTCAATGGTACTATGGAATTATCTCGCTAAAAAAAATAGATTACAAGTGAAGCATTTAATTAGTTTATCTTAAAATGCAGAGTAATAGACGATTTCGCTGCTGATATAGATTCTTTTATAACCTCCCTGTGTTATTTGTATATACATACTAACGTTGTATATATTTAGTATATTCAATGTATCTCTGATCTGAATATTCAATAGTACTATAGAATGGATCTCGCTAAAAAAGAGGAGATTACAAGGCAAGTGGAGCGATGAAGCAATCGATTGATTAAAGAATGGATCTCAAGGTTGAACAACAAGACGCCATGATTGATTACACATCTGTCGTCACGTACAGTCCAAGACAAATCGCGTGGCCCACACCGCCATAAGACTAATGTTAATTTTATCACTGGGTTTAAGCCACGACATTCGACTCGGACTGTACTCTCGATTTGCCCATTATATATTTTTTTATTTTGTGTATTTCAACGCCAGTGGCATTTTTTAACAATTTGATCGGGAACGGTCCAAACCCGTGTCTTGTTACCATCTAACGGCGACCTTAGATAGCATCATTAATTTATATTCCAATGACAAATGACAACTGGACCATGTTTCGATCCTGCCAGGCATCGATCCGGCGACCCTTAGGTAATGAGGTGAGCGCTTTATCCACTCGGCTATCCAGTCAATTTTTTTATCAATTTTTTAACCAATCATTAAGAAAATGGTGAAATTAAATTACCTTTTACGATTTCCTTTCAGTTAAAAGCACGATTGTTGAATAGTTCATTTGATGTTCTGTTTTTTCCAAGTTCCAACGAATTAAATTTCGAGTCAACAACCGATTTCCTATTGTGAGTTTCACAGTCAACAATTATGTTCTGCGCAGATCCCGTAGCGATAAACAAGAATAGAATAGTTTAAAACACCTTCCTAATAAAACTATAAAAATACAAGCAAAAAATGGTATCTGATAAAATTGTTATCAATTGTTTCAGTGCTCGTAATAACAAGCGAATTTAGAAATATCTACGCGTTCGCTAGTCCAAACATACAGGAAATTTGTGAACGAACGTTACACTGTGCTCTTTATCACTTAATCAATCCAAACTCACGACATCTAGGATTGTTTTCAGGCTGATGAAAATGAACGAGAACTCGTGTATTTTAGGTTAGATTTTTTTGTAACCATCGAGTTGGATTCTTTTCACGAACCTCCTAGTAGGAGACCATGGTTAGATTTAACATCAGCTGTTAAGCACATTGGTGCCCCTCTCCCCCCCCCCCCCAAAAAAAAACTCATCCCCCAAATGGATACTCACAAATTTAGTAAATTACAAGGTAATATCGTCAAAAGCAATTACCAAGTCATACAAACATTCCCAAAGTTTTCTTGCCAAATGTAATTATGGGGTCATTAAAACCACCTAGAATCTTCCTGAAGCAAGTTTAATGAACCCTTCAAATCTCCACACATTCAGACACATCAGTTCCCCGTTCTACTATCAGTTACGAGCCGATACCAGTGTCATTGACTCGTGTCCGTGAGTCGCCGCGAGAAACATCGAATGACGTCGACGCGACAGCGACAGCGGTTGTTTTCAAACTGCTGCATTCCAACCGCGCAACCCCGCTATCTTGGCATCCAGTGACACGGAATGCTTCAGAATATGTTAACATCTTTTAACAGGGTAGGCCTACAATAACCAATAAACTTTCTGAAAGGGAAAAGCCGTATCGTCCACTAATTTGAGTAATTTATAATTTTTTTTAATACTATGTACAATAAATGAACATTTATTTACTTAAAAGTGGAAATCTATTATAAAAGAGGATGTTGGTATATATATATATATATATATTATATATATTTATATTATATAAGTATATATACTAAGTATATATATATATACTTAGTTGGCAGGGATAAACACAGAAACCGCTGGACCGATGGCCACGAAACTTGGTACATACATGTAGAATTTCATGGAGTAGGTTTATACACCTTCAATTTCGTGATAACTTTCAGGGCTTAGCCCTGGTACCGTCTTAAAGGTACCCATGTCAGGGATTTTGAAATAATTTGAGTTAGATTTGTTTACTAACAAAACATATGAAAGTAAAATTTAAAACAGGTTATGTAAATTAATGGTATTTCTTTCTGCTATTTAACTGTATTTTTGTTAAAATGAAGATTTGTTACTTGGTGCCAGGTGGTCAATGAATTAGACTTTTGCATTTTTTCAAAGTGCAATACACTATATAAAATGCTGATAATATGTAGTATAACATAAAATAAATAACTGATTACTGGAGGACTCCTGTGATCACTGATCACTTATACTTGAAGGACTTTTTTTATGACAACTAACTGCTATTTAAAGAGGAAGAGTATGCTACTGTAAAGAATTAATTTTACCTACAACACTTTAAAAAAATTGTCGGGACGGCTCATTCAAACGTTTTGCTCAATATAGAGTCTAAAAACGTAAGACAGCACTTTTTAATAATTGCTGGAGTGGCATTGTAATTTTTTGTTCAAGGTAGACCCTAAAACCTTAAGAAAATGATCTTTTACAGTGAATAAAATTTCAAGCTAACTTCTTTGATTCCTCTAACACGTATGCCTTCATGAAGGAAATAAATAGGATTTCTAATACGCAGGTCTGCTGCGACGGGGGTGCATAATAAAGTTTTAATTAAGGATAACATATGCGAGCAGATTCAAAGTGCCGTCGAAAAAGCCAAGGGTGCCGTCCCTTATATTGTGCCCCATGATCATCATCAGGGCAAGCTCAGGTACCGTGGAAACGACCATTAAATGCTTCTCGGCGTTCATCTCTGTAAATTGGCCTCTTGAGTGTGTGAGCGCAATCCTCTTCACCTGATAGCACGATCGACTGGACAGCCGACACAAGCAAAACGCACTTGCAAGTGGAAGGACCACCGATATTGGGCATGAGCCTACCCAGGGCAGCAACACCATTGGGGCTTTGTCGGTGGGGCGTTGGATATGGTCACATTTTTTATGTACAGGCAGTTTATGCAGGAATATAATACCCCCGTCGTAGCAGGCCTTCGTACTAAGAGCGAATTTCTCAAAACTTTTGCTTTATGGAAGTACATTTGATATGTTCAAAGAAGTAGATACATTACATACATTAGATTTTACAATAAGAAAAATAAATGGGAAAGCAAAACTATATAATTCATAGGCGATAGTGTATGTATAATTTTAATCGTGAGCGAAGCCACGGGTTCTTCTAGTGTATTCTAAATGCGTTTAAAAAGCTATTTCAAAGTTACCGCTGTTAAAATTATTACGCCTAATTTGAGAACACAATCATAATCACAATCATATTATATGCCTATTTGATAAAATATTTAAAAAGTTACACGAATATATATAATAAATGTGGTTTATAAAATAACTAAAATATATGCATAAATCTATTATTAAATTATTTAAATGCAGACTAGGAAAGACAAATGCCAGAGCTTTAAGCCAATTTAGAAAAAAAGTGTAAAAATATGGATAAAACAATACCAAATAAAATATTACAGTAAAGAAATGACAGAAAATCGATCAATATAGACGTTCTATAGGGCATGGCATATACATACAAAGCCAAACGATCCCGAACTACGTTTAGCCATATTAATCGCCTGCAGTATCAATAGCAATTAATAAGAAACATCACACCACCCGCCCCCTGACTCCAGCTTGTTCTGACTACACAGAATTGTATATCACCCTGTCCGCCCACAGTGTGTGTACAAAGCTCTTCCTGGGAGGAAACCACGTCCCGCAGTTGAGATTAATTTCCTCAGTTTAATTAGGTATAACACATATTAGAAATGACTTTGGGTGGTTGTTCCAACGTTATGACACTGCCAGAGCATCCATTATGAGCACTGCTTTGTTAATTTTACCGCTGAGCTACAGCGCTTCTAAGAAATTTTCAACAAACGCTATGCAAACAGGTGTGTGTTAATGTGGTGGTAGTGAACAATTAAAATCTTATACTCTAAACAAGCACTGTTTGTACGAGAAAATTTGTTTTTCGTCTAAGGACTTTTGATTTTTTAGTTGGGAGTTTGGGCCACAATGATTCGAATGGAGCTGGTCACGACACTGAAAAAATCCAGTTTCCTACAGCCCTTCAAATTGCCCATGTTATCGTTATATGGACACTTTATCATCAAATCAGGTTATTCATTATAATAAAAACGTACTACGCTGGCGCATTACAATCGACAGCCTTTCTTTGAAAAACAAAACACATCAATGTCGTGGGTCAAAGGCATGAACACTTCAATAAATGGCAAACTAACGCACCCGGGCACAAAGCGTAAAAATGTCCGTACTGTCAAACGTATAATTTCAACATAGGGCCATATGGTCTACTAAATTTGTGACAAAATAAAAACGAGCAATATAAACATAAACAAAACGAACGCTATGGGGATGTACACTCGGCGCATTGTATATTGACACTTGGGAACATGGTAACCTTTACACTTAAAGCAGTGGGAGTGGAGTGAAAGTCATCAGGACATCACAGCTGATACACTAAGTTGTACTACTACTAGCCTGACATGTTAGCATTTTCCAATAGCTGCCAGTATACATCTTAATTGCTATTTTTAAACAAAATACACTTGATATTTGTAGAAATTCGTTTTTCTATTGTTTGCTGTCCAAAATAATTGACAACAAACAAAATCTGGAAGCTCCAGCAATGGACTAGGCCTTGGTTCAAGATATAATGCAACAAGTGTACGCAGTCTTGCTTTTTATAGCAACACCAAGACTGAGAATTAGAACCAGGTTGCTGTAGTGCTGTGAAAAATCATGAATCACAGAGCAAAGTTCGGTCCACCGGGTAACAAAGCAAAGCTCGATCCTCCAAGTAACAGAGCTCGGTCTACCAGCTCGGTTTACCAGATAACAGATTAAGGCTTGATCGACCAGGTATAAGCTATGGGGCTAACGTGCGTCAAGTTATACGGCGAAGTTAAGCAGCTCCGATGTACGCGCTTTCAATCAAAAGCCGTCCAATCAAATCAAATGGACAGGCGGATCCTCGGCGCCCACTAATGTAATTGCGGCTTCACGCGCCTCCTCGCTCCTTTTGTTTTATATATTTCCTTAAATTGGTTTATTTCGTCAACAAAGTGCCTTGAATGTTTGGTGAAACAGGAGTCAATATTTGAACAGGAGGCAATATTTGAAAAAATACTGCCTTTAAATAACCAAGGAAAAACGTTTGACGGTATAACACATTTGAATGAAGATCAAAAATATACTTTTAGCAGAAATACATTTTTAGGGACTTAACATTTTTTGATAGCTTATTGTTAAGTGGGATAGAACAACATTTGCCATATATTTATCGTTATAATGGCAAAAACGCTATAATAGAAGGGTATGACGCCTATATGCAAAGCAAAATCACAAAATGTACTGTTTTATAATCTAAATTAATGGGCAACCTACATTCTTTAATCTAATTTAGCATAAAACACATGTGTAATGCAACGGACCCAAAAAAGTTTGGGTGAATGTTAATGCAGACTAATAACATAAAATTATCCAATCAAATCACCGCCAAACCAAAACAGCTCCCCTTACAATCACAACTTCTCAAGGCAAACAACTCTCGGTAAACAGGAGATCGTCGCGTTCGATTATAATTAAACCTGTCTCCCAACCGATGATCCACGATTCTGAAAACTCTTCCAATCACCATAATTCAGCGGTAGCGACCGATCGAACCGCGACTTTGTACGGCGTGTTTTTCCAAATGCGCAATTTCGCGCCGCGTTATTCGCTGGAATTGAAGGTCGACGTGCGTCACGTACATGTGGGTGAGTTGGGTTACCGATTGCACAACTTCGATTCCAAGTAATCGAGTGGTACTTATCGAATTGCACTTCGCAAAGAAGGTCGATAGGATGAAAGTGATAAGTGATCGAGATGTGGGTGAGGACCATCGATCACATAGTACATGTGTATTTATACTACGTGGTCGATGGTGAGAACCGTTAAGCCTACCGATTGCACAACTTCGATTCCAAGTAATCGAGTGGTACATATCGAAAGTGCAACGAAGGTCGATAGGATGAAAGAGATCCAAATGTGAGTGGAGCTTTGAAGCTAAACGAAGGTCGTTAAGATCACTGTTATCAAAATGTGCGTTTAAAGGGCCAACCAATTGCACAACTTCGATTCTAAGAAATCGAGCAGTATGCCTACATATCGAAATTGCAACGAAGGTCGATAGGATGAAAGTGATTCAAATGTGAGTGGAGCTTTGAAGCTAAACGAAGGTCGTTATATGATCATTGTTATCGAAATGTGCGTTTAAACGAACGGCCTACCGATTGCACAACTTCGATTCTGCGAGGAGCAAGACCTCCTCCATTCTGCGCATGCCCAAACCCTTCTGTACAACCTTTTTTTTCTTCTTAAAAATATAATACCAATATATATTCAAATAAAAGTTACATAAACATAGCACATGAAATCATAGGCTTTGTTATAACGACTAAGCCTACGCACAGGCAATCTGCCCATGTAGGCTTATTTCCATTAGCCTATTTTATTTTTGTTATTAGTTGTAAGAAAAGGTGTATACTAAATCATTTTATATTTGTGTTACATACTGTAATCTTCTGGAAATAAATAAAAAAATTTGAATTTGAATTTGATTGTAAGTCTCCGATCGAGCAGTAGGCCTATACTACATGTCGAAAGTACAACGAAGATCGATAGGATGATTGTAATTGAAATGTGGTTAAGGGGCCTACAATTGCACAACTTTCATGACGACGAATCAATTCATTACATATCGAATTATATGACTCAGTCAATCACGTTAACATTATTAAGTAAGTCTACGAAGTCGCTTAACCAGAATTTAAAACGAATATGATGAATGTGGCAAGGGGAATCACCTTAAACTTAGTTATGCACAAAGAGGATACTCTAGGGTTGGGATACTATTAACATAGGACTACCCGATGAGCTTTGCTTCGGCAAAGTATTTTAGGCGGAAGGGGGCAAAGGAATTGAAAGTGATGTGATGTACCTTTACACATTACACATGTACCGTTACCTTCACACATTCCAGTCTGAAAATTAGGGATATGCGTGTAGTGATTTTATAAGTTGAGGCGAGTTTTAAAATACTCGCTCGGATTTCGAGTTTTTTTGTAACAAAACATAATAGTTTTCCTACTTCTTTATGACCATAGTATAAAAAATGAAAATTTTATTCAAATACAATTTAATTTTGTAATGTTATTCAACTTACAGGTGTTCTTGAGTCAGAAGCAAGTAAAATGATATAAACTAAATTAAGACAATTTTTAATTAAGAACTCTTCAACTAGATTTGGCTTACCTTTGTTTTCAAACAAAATGACTGAAACTCAGGCCATCTTAAATATATTTCTTCATAAAACCTAAATCAACGTTCTGTAAAAAATTGCAGCCTGTTTGTTTTTCTTTTATTGACAAAGAAAATGTACAAGAAATAACTTCAAGTTCTTGAAAGGAGTAAAGTGGTATAAATTTATTGATATCAAAAACTTAAAAACTCGTCACTAAAGTATAACCATACATTTTTTACCAATGCCGGTTAAAGATGAGTAAGTGGTATATAAATTAATATCAATAACTTAAAAAGCTCTTTTATCAATGTCGTAAAACAAAGTATTTTTAACCATTAAAAAATTAAGGTTAACGATAATTAAAAAAGTCTGTAAAACTGAATCACGTGTAAAATGTCACATCGATACAACCGATTGACTTTGGCACGGCGTAAGTATCGATAAACGTACTCGAGCAGTTGCGCAATATCGCAACGCCGGACAACAAAGACTACCGCATCAGCATTCGAGTAGAAACAACACAATCGTGACTGTTATCGTTACAGTACAGCGTCCCGGCGACTTCAGTGCAAACATCCCTCGAGACCACCGAGACTGTTTTACATAGGAGACAAGGAAAGGTGACACACTGGTGGTAACGTTTTGAATGGTGGCGTTGTTACAGTGCAAACTGTGTCACACAAACGTGGGCTCGGCGAAATCAAACATTTACAAACTCTACACTACACGGTAAACTCTGTGACGAGATGGAAATTCCTCGTAACTTCGTAGGTATTCCATCACTTTAATCAACGTTTAGTGATTGATTTCGCTGCATTCAACATGTCATCATGTATTACTGGTTTTGAGTTGGTTAAAGTGTACTACATATTATTTCGGTTTATTCCCAATAAAGAAGTAAAATCGTTGAAAAATACCTGTTTTACGATGACCGCTTGCTTTACATATGGTCTTCTTTACTACACATAAAGCATCGATGTTTTACAATTTTGACCGGTTTACTGATTGCAGAGCTTGTAACAGTTCTTGAGGTTGAAAAAAATAAAAATAACTAAAATAAGAAAAAAATAACCAAAAAATAACCTTTTGTAAAAAAAATGTTGCTACAAGTTAGAAAACCGGCGTTATATTGGGGATAATACATTCTTAATTTTGGTAAAAAAGAAAATCTCGACAGACTAATCACAAATCTGCCTTGATTTGACGGCGAGACTTGGTTTTCACGCAACAAGACTTGGTTTACACGCAATATAGGATGACAGATTCGTCTGCCGCGATGCTGCAACGAGATCGTCTGACAGACGAATAGTGTGAACAGGGTTTATAGCAGTTCTTGAGGTTGAAAAAAATAAAAAAATAACCAAAATTCAAAAAATTAACAAAAATAACCGAATTCCCCCCCAAAAAATAACAAAAAATAACCAAGAGCGAAAAAAAATAACGAAAAAATAACCTGTTATAAGCCCTGTGATTGTATACATGTTTTTCCCAACACATAGATCTAAAATATTATCGGATTAAAATAAATATTCAGCCATATGACAATAACAGTCAAGCATAAAATAAAATCAAAATATTCATTTTAGTTCAGTGCACCAATGGGTTAAATCAGGTACTCATCCGGTCTCGATAAATGCAAATCCACAACAGAACTAAGTCCTAATTTACACCAGACGTAATTAAAACTCTTTCAAGAAATCCAATCTGCAGAAAACCGCGGCGAAGTTGCGTAAACCGTGATTGGTCGAGGATTGTTTTACTGCATTCATTATAGGTTTTGTCCGTTTCGTAACAACATGCAATCCTCGTCCTTCGGTTAAATGTAAACTTTGTGTTTGGTTTGTTTTTCACTCTCGTTATTAGCAGATTTCAAACTATAAAAGTTGATTAAATTTATACGAAAATTGAACATTTACTGTAGGACTGGTAAAACCGATTTCAGCATGAATTAAGTTAGAACCCATTTACTGAAAAAATAAAATCCAAGTGGGTTTAAGTTGGTGTCTATGATTTTATACAGGGTGGTTTTTTTAAGATTGAATAATGCACATATAAATAGGAAATGAGAATTGTTTTGTCAATCTTTACATTTTATACAATCTATTATTTAAGTTCTATTGCATTTAGTTTACTTTGTGCGTTCAAACAATCCGCCATTGGCATTTGTACAACGTTATGCCAGACCTACCAACTCTCCCGGAATCTGACGTCCACTCCTGCTCTCCCGCTTTCAGTAGAAAAACTCCCGCATATCTGATATTATACTATACACATTAGGGAATTTTTAGAAAATCGGGAATTTTTCCCGATTTCCTAAAAAAAAATCACTGTAAAATATGTAGTACATAATTTAGGTTTTATTTAGTTTTTCAAAGTACCAAAGTTTACCAAACTATTTTTAAGACTGTGCAATTTCAGATCCTATAGTCTCTCTAGTGTGATATTTTTGAGTTTTGAGAAACCTAAGAATTTATGGTTTACGTTTGTTTTATTATGTTTGTCTTAAAAATAATTAACTTACCAAACCAAAATTGTTTTTATGAAAGACAGCACAATTTTAGTTGCTTTTTGTATTTGAGTTTTGAAAACGAAAATTAATTTTTCCATTTGAAACTTTCTATCGTATTTTTTATTCATATTTTACACGTAAAGTATTTACGTTTTAGGCCATTTTTCAATAATAAAAATTATATTTTGTTTTGTTTTATTGTTCAAAAATAAAAATACAGTAATGTGTATTTCATGAAAACAAATGTAGTTTTATTTTATTTTCCTGATGTGCTTACAAATTCGCAATTTTCAATAATTTTTGTACTTTTTTGGATGATATGAAATGGGAAAAAATATTTTCAAACCCTTTATTTGTTGGTAAAAATGCTCGTTTTTCAGGCATTCATGTTCAGACCGTCCTCTTGTAAACCATAAAACTTCCCAAGTCGCAGATCCATACAATGTAAAATTTTAGTTTAAAAGGTCTGTTAATGGAAAAATAGCTAACAGGACTATAAAATGAAAGCTGGGCCCAGGAACAACTCATCAAGTAACTAAGGAATCTTCTTATGTCCTAACAGACGACCTTCGTATTAGAAGGTGGACACAGTGCCACTATGCCAATAAAATTGCCAATTACGCTTGTTAAACAGTAATGCAAAATTGAGGTCACATTTCTGTACGTTATTATGCAAACTACAACTATATACGTTTCACGATTAATATATTTCTTGGGATTAAGTCCTATGTCCTTTTAAAGGTCCATCTTCTGGTTTCTATTTTGAATTTAATTTTTGAGGAAATTTGCCATCACTGATTACTTAAAACAAGTTTCACGACGTTTCGGGATCTGGAATCTGATCCCGTCTTCAGGTGAGATCAGAACCCAGATCCCGAAACATCGTGAAACATGTTTTTTTTACTAATCTGTGATGGTAAATGTCAGCAAAAATCGAAATCAAAATATAAAATCACCATCACCAACAATGAATTTCAAGCAAGAACTCTGATTTCTCTTGAAATCAGTAACAACAATGACAATGAGACAAGATTCAGAAGAGTACACCAAACTTGTCAGGCTCAAAACAAAACATAGATTCAAATAAGAAAATAGTAATAACAGAATTCATTCCACGTAATTAAAAAAATAAAAAACATACCAGACGTCTATATTAGCCGAGAGTGGCCTTGGACTTTCACGCCGCAGACTGCGGCGGGCGTGGTCGAGACATTTATATTAATTATATTACACCGGAACATGGCGTGACGTAACAGTAAGGGAGCTCAAGCCGAGTAAATGGACCCTAAACTTACTTGCTGGCTGACAGAGACACGAGCATAAGATCCCTGAGAAGAACAGTCGTCACGTCTAAATGCGTTTGATAAGACTGTGATAAACAAAAAAATATGAAATTTACTCAAATAGTTTGTTTGCAGTATGAGTAGGAAACTCGGTCTACTCACCACCAAAAGCAGAAGGAACTGCAGGGGCGTATTACAACAAATAAATTCGGCATATTTTCTAGGGTGGACTTTAAGGATTTTAAAAGATAACTGAAATTAAAACTTAAACATTCTTGTTAAATATGATATAGTAAGTGTAGTTTAATTTAATGTGTTGTAGTAACATAAACATGTGTATTTTAATGACACTGACATTGAAAACCAGAGATTGCATAATGAAATTGCAGAGACAATCTACATTTATAGCTATTCACAAAACAATCTAAATACCGGTGTCATGAATCATGCAATCAAAATGAATTGGCATCGTAGAATATTATGTAAAATCAAAAAATGGCTGCAGAAAGATTCATTTGGCATGTTTAAATCAATTTAATTTTATTCTAAGCTTTGTCCTAAAAATCTTTTCAGTTCTCCTTTGGTTAATGAATCACCGTCTAAAATGTACCGATAGGATATATGAGACTAGTGTCACTAGTTTTCCCTAATTGGCCTATCCACCATAGATTAGAGACTTCTGCGTCGCGTCGCGAGTTCAGGTAAAAAACAAGAGATGGGCTCAGTGACGTTAGTGGCTCAATCCCAACCCAGTGCTGGGGTAACACAAGATATGGCTGCTGCTACGGTTCCAACAACCGGCGAGTTGACCAATGAGATGCCAGCTAGCGATTTGCAAAAATCCGCAAAACAATTTTCCTCCACCTGCTATGATTAGTCTCCCTCCTTGTAGAGAGTAAAGTAGCTAATACTTTGTCTCCCGGAGGAAATAAGGTAATTCCTTTACCTCCCTGGAGAGTAAAGCAATTTCTTGGACTCAGTGGGAAGTGAAGTACATAATTTCATAGGAATAACACTGAAACCAACAATTCAATGATTGAACAACTTTGATTTCCACGCAAACGTAAAAATATGTTGCAACCCAACGGACTGCAGGCTCTATCAGCTGATTATTGGCAACGGAACTTCACGGCAGAACCGGAACAGCTGCTCCGCGACAATTAATTATACGGTTTTGAGATTCTGCAACTCAAAAAAGAGTAAAATAAACTCTTATATGTTGCAATTACATTTTTTGTTGTCAATGCAATAATTATTTATGATCGTGTATTTATTCATTCTTACAAGTGCGGGGAGAGGGGGGTATATGGTGTGTAGTCCTATACGTGGGTAAAGTGAACTGTCTTCCTCGGGCAATTTGTCGCCCGAAGCTTTCTCAGGACTACTCAAGAGAAAATTTAGCACTTTACTCCCTTATTACACACTTCTAACCCGCGCAAATAAGGAAGTTGATAAAAAATACCGAAAAAACTATATTACTGTAATGGCAAATGTTTTCTTATACATAATTGAATTTCATTTCAATCGACTGTAATTTCTTCAAACAGAAAAACTACGGTATGAAGAAATGCAATACTCAAGGAGACACGCCGGAAGTCGTCAGGTGCGCAGTAATATTTAACCACTATCGACTGAGGCCGTGGACGAATTGCCTCATCGCACGCCGCGCCGGTGTTGCCGACGTTGCCGATGTTACCGATGCCACCCGCTCGTCAATGTTGCACGCGACTGATTCCTCCGACTGAAGAGGTTATTGAAGTAATTATAGCTGTGCATGCAACACTGCAATACATTAATAATTGAGAATGTTCAGACGACCTTGATAAGACTTTTAACCTAACTAACGAACACAGACAATTGCGCTATGCAACTCAATTTACATAAGAAATTGGAAACAATTGTTTTTTGTATTTAGCAATATTCATAAAAAAAGGATCTTTTCCGTTATACGTATATCACCAATCAAAATTTACCCTTCAAACTTGATTTTTGATCGAGCACCATAAACTAGGTCAGATAATTGTTATTAATCGTTTTAAAGTGGAAATCCCTTGTAAGAATATTTTACCTGCAGTTTCGATACCTTATCTACCGTTATATCTGTCTAGACGCGAAAAGCCAGCGTCTGGCCGTCTAGCGGTACCACTTGCAGGTGGTTAGGTTAGGTTAGGATAGGTTAGGTTAGTTTAGGTTAAGTTAAACTAAACCTAACCTAATTTACTAAAATCAAGCTTGAAAAACAAACCCGAAACAGTGGTATACGTATAACGGAAAAGATAAAAAAAAATAACGCTGTTTTCTACATCTAAAATGTTATTAAATATTGAAAAGACTGATAAAAAATCGGATTATGGCCAAGACTCTGGGAAAATACCGCATGCACTTTGTCTGACTATTAATGAATTAAACTTGACGATTCATCCCCTAAATAAACTTACGTTCAAGCTTCCGCCCTCACAGCGACATCGAGACACATGCTTATGCACAAATCCTGATTGATATTACTTTAACCTCACGGCTGAGTGGTGCATATTTTAGTATAATTCGAAGGTTTATAATCAAGACGCCACAAGGAACCCCGAATAACATTCAACGAGTAATTTACTCGTTATAAAACTATAAATAAGGAAAACAAGGGTCTTGCTCAACGGTGGTTACGTCGCGAAGCCGCAAACCGAACGTCGCGTCGTATTGAAACGAAACCCGGTCGCAAAAACCGCAACAAAACCCGAGACGAAACTAATACTTCCCGCGAGTGGGTCACCCGGGGCTCGCCTCGATGCAAACAGGCATTTATAGATTATCTTCTAGTGACTGACGAACAACTGATAAACAGTTTATTTGCATATTGTTGAGGCATAATCATGCACGGTAATTACCGTGCAATAATTATTGCCGGTAGTGATCCTGGCAATAATTATTGACAAATACAAAATATACTTTAAAGCTATCGATGGTGTAATTTGACCAACTAACGCGTATGATTGTTCAGAATCTAATTATAATGCAGATGCAAAACATAAACAAGTGTACTTCTCATTGAAACATTACTTTTTTCCGAATTAACAATTTCACTAAGGTTCAATGGAGCTATGCAGACAATGCAGACAGAACAACAAAGCGAATATTTTCTTCATGTGAGGTAATAGTTTGGTAACCAATCTCTGTGGTTTTTAATTACATTTTAACTGACCGGTCTTTCTCGCAAAATTCGGTCCTACTGAAGGTGTCCAGTCCCAGCTCTTCACCCCGCACAGCTCGGTCCCCACAGCCAGTGCCGTGTGTCGTGTGACCTTGGCCATTCGCCACTGTACGTGTCCAGGTGTCCAGTCCCTGCTCTTTACCCCGCACAGCTCGGTCCCCACAGCCAGTGCCGTGTGTCGTGTGACCTTGGCCATTCGCCACTGTACGTGTCCAGGTGTCCAGTCCCTGCTCTTCACCCCGCACAGCTCGGTCCCCACAGCCAGTGCCGTGTGTTGTGTGACCTTGGGCCATTCGCCACTGTACGTGCCCAGGTGTCCAGTCCCCGCTCTTCACCCTGCACAGCTCGGTCCCCACAGCCAGTGCCGTGTGTTGTGTGACCTTGGCCATTCGCCACTGTACGTGTCCAGGTGTCCAGTCCCCGCTCTTCACCCTGCACAGCTCGGTCCCCACAGCCAGTGCCGTGTGTCGTGTGACCTTGGGCCATTCACCACTGTTCGTGTCCAGGTGTCCAGTCCCTGCTCTTCACCCCGCACAGCTCGGTCCCCACAGCCAGTGCCCGTGTGTCGTGTGACCTTGGGCCATTCGCCACTGTACGTGCCCAGGTGTCCAGTCCCCGCTCTTCACCCCGCACAGCTCGGTCCCCACAGCCAGTGCCCGCCCGTGTGTCGTGTGACCTTGGGCCATTCGCCACTGTACGTGCCCAGGTGTCCAGTCCCTGCTCTTCACCCTGCACAGCTCGGTCCCCACAGCCAGTCCCGTGTGTCGTGTGACCTTGGGCCATTCACCACTGTACGTGTCCAGGTGTCCAGTCCCTGCTCTTCACCCCGCACAGCTCGGTCCCCACAGCCAGTGCCCGCCCGTGTGTCGTGTGACCTTGGGCCATTCACCACTGTACGTGTCCAGGTGTCCAGTCCCTGCTCTTCACCCTGCACAGCTCAGTCCCCACAGCCAGTGCCCGCCCGTGTGTCGTGTGACCTTGGGCCATTCACCACTGTACGTGTCCAGGTGTCCAGTCCCTGCTCTTCACCCTGCACAGCTCGGTCCCCACAGCCAGTGCCCGCCCGTGTGTCGTGTGACCTTGGGCCATTCGCCACTGTACGTGTCCAGGTGTCCAGTCCCTGCTCTTCACCCTGCACAGCTCAGTCCCCACAGCCAGTGCCCGTGTGTGTGTGACCTTGGCCATTCGCCACTGTACGTGCCCAGGTGTCCAGTCCCTGCTCTTCACCCCGCACAGCTCGGTCCCCACAGCCAGTGCCGTGTGTCGTGTGAGCTTGGGCCATTCACCACTGTACGTGTCCAGGTGTCCAGTCCCTGCTCTTCACCCTGTACAGCTCGGTCCCCACAGCCAGTGCCGTGTGTGTGTGTGACCTTGGGCCATTCGCCACTGTACGTGCCCAGGTGTCCAGTCCCTGCTCTTCACCCTGCACAGCTCGGTCCCCACAGCCAGTGCCGTGTGTCGTGTGACCTTGGGCCATTCACCACTGTACGTGTCCAGGTGTCCAGTCCCTGCTCTTCACCCCGCACAGCTCGGTCCCCACAGCCAGTGCCGTGTGTTGTGTGACCTTGGCCATTCGCCACTGTGCGTGTCCAGGTGTCCAGTCCCCGCTCTTCACCCTGCACAGCTCGGTCCCCACAGCCAGTGCCGTGTGTCGTGTGACCTTGGCCATTCGCCACTGTACGTGCCCAGGTGTCCAGTCCCCGCTCTTCACCCCGCACAGCTCGGTCCCCACAGCCAGTCCCCACAGCCAGTCCCGTGTGTCGTGTGACCTTGGGCCATTCACCACTGTACGTGTCCAGGTGTCCAGTCCCCGCTCTTCACCCTGCACAGCTCGGTCCCCACAGCCAGTGCCGTGTGTCGTGTGACCTTGGGCCATTCACCACTGTACGTGTCCAGGTGTCCAGTCCCCGCTCTTCACCCTGCACAGCTCGGTCCCCACAGCCAGTGCCGTGTGTCGTGTGACCTTGGCCATTCACCACTGTACGTGCCCAGGTGTCCAGTCCCTGCTCTTCACCCTGCACAGCTCGGTCCCCACAGCCAGTGCCGTGTGTCGTGTGACCTTAGCCATTCGCCACTGTACGTGCCCAGGTGTCCAGCCCCCGCTCTTCACCCTGCACAGCTCGGTCCCCACAGCCAGTGCCGTGTGTCGTGTGACCTTGGCCATTCACCACTGTAAGTGCCCAGGTGTCCAGTCCCTGCTCTTCACCCTGCACAGCTCGGTCCCCACAGCCAGTGCCGTGTGTCGTGTGACCTTGGCCATTCGCCACTGTACGTGTCCAGGTGTCTAGTCCCTGCTCTTCACCCTGCACAGCTCGGTCCCCACAGCCAGTGCCGTGTGTCGTGTGACCTTGGCCATTCACCACTGTACGTGCCCAGGTGTCCAGTCCCTGCTCTTCACCCTGCACAGCTCGGTCCCCACAGCCAGTGCCGTGTGTCGTGTGACCTTGGGCCATTCACCACTATACGTGCCCAGGTGTCCAGTCCCTGCTCTTCACCCGGCACAGCTCGGTCCCCACAGCCAGTGCCGTGTGTCGTGTGACCTTGGCCATTCGCCACTGTACGTGCCCAGGTGTCCAGTCCCCGCTCTTCACCCTGCACAGCTCGGTCCCCACAGCCAGTGCCGTGTGTCGTGTGACCTTGGCCATTCGCCACTGTACGTGCCCAGGTGTCTAGTCCCCCGTTCACCTTCACTGGAGTCATTATGAATCATTCTATTTTGGTCGCCACTTTTGCTTTCATTTGACTGCCGCTTATCATCGGAACCTTGTCTGGATTGCGTCATTCCCCGCGCCGGTCGCTGTACAGTTTAAATAAAAAAACTGGGTTCTGTAGACCCCTATGACTAATGTTTATATTAACATTTTGTTAACGGATGGATTGGGCCGAGTTGTTGGACTCGGCCGGTTTTGAATATATTTATGTTGTTCACGTGATAACCACAAGAACAGTAAGGTGAAATACACTTTTAATGTAAAATACGCTCATTGATAATTTTGTACTGGTCGTTGAGATTTCCACAAGAGAGTAAAAATGTAAAGATTTTAATGCAGGTATTCAAATTCAATGTTTTCATTGTATGAAAACATTGAAACCAAACATTTCCATTTGTGGAAATGTATTTGGAAACATAAATAACATAAATGAAACTTGGCCTGCAGATTAATGCATGAATTAAAAGTATCAAACAAAACTAGGGATGATTCACTCCTGAGTGTGTTTGGTTAAGAACTGGTAAAAAACCTAGCTACGATGAAGCCAGAAACCAGACTTAGTTAATGACTGTCCCAAAAACCGTTACGCCTCGTCACGCGTTTTGAACAGAGGGAAAACTCAAGGAGGAGAGGAGTGGCGGCTAATCACTAAGCAAACCCTGCGGGCGCGGGGGGCGCACCGCACACACGGGGCAAACATTCAACACCACTCTTCTCTCCTCCCTTTTCAGGGCGTTGTCTCTTCCTTGAGCCAATATATTTAGTTTCACAACATTTCGAAAGAAAAATATTAAATGCCTTTATTCAATTTTTGTACAAGAATGACGCAACACCTAACGATGTTTTACTTACATCTAACAAACGCTTTAACCTAATTAGGCCTATTTCCGATAAATTATTTGAAACCTGGAGTTTTATTCGACGAGAGAATAAACTTGAAACGTTGGTACGTTAATGGTTTATTCCATTCCTAATAGATAACTAGGGGCTTGAAGGGGCTAAAAGCCCCTAAAGAGGGAAAATTTAAAGAATCCTTATTTATTATAGTACAAAATGCCTTCATAGCAAACTGAATCTACCTTATACTGATTAGTCTACCATATGGTTTTCAATCAAATATCAGCACCACATGTTTTATGTTAACAAAGCAGACGTTTTAGATCCCAGTGATTTTAAATGACAGATATTTTCCGTTATTTCTCGTTTTTTGGTGAATTTCAAGCAATTTCATTATTTTTCTTGTCACCACGGAAAAGAGACCTTTAATTTGAGCCATCGAGCCATCTCCCATCTTTCTACGATTTGCCAGACGTCCACAATTTTGGCACAAAGAATCGCCTTACGAAATTAAATATATGATGATGTACAAAATGTAAAAGATATGTTCCCATGAATATTCTTTACGGCCGCTAACCCTACGAAACTATTACATTTAAACGTTCCTCTTTGCGGCATTCGAGCTAGTTAATATCAAGCCTGTTAATATTACTGCAATCATTCGCATTTTGAGCAACTGCTTTAAAAAAAATAAAATAAAACCGCTTAATGATTTACATGCGTTTTTATTTTTTTATAAAAATGGCGCAACATCTGGGATATGTTTTTTACATCTAACAAACGCTTTAAACTAATTAGGCCTATATTCCCAAATAAAAAAATCATATGCAGCCATATAGGGGCCATATACGAATGCCCTTAATTGTTTCTTCGTTTGGAATACCGCATTCGATTAAAGAAATTGATCGAATGTTAATTACAGTTACTTGTTTTCACATACGGTTCTCACAAAGAGAAATAGGGCCACATTTGTAAGGGGGACATGCACAGAAAGGATTCAAGCCAAGGGCGGGCGCGCCCGAGCACAATAATACTGGGTCGACGCTCGCGGCGACGCCCGCAACCGCCTGGTGAATACGAATGCACCGAGCCAAGTCTCGTCGACAGCTAGCTCATGTCGTTGTGTCGATAGCTAGCTCACGCATGCTGACAGCTCACTCACGTTGACAAGGTGACAGATAATGTCATTAAGTCGATAACTGGCTCACTTCGACAAGTTCACGGTTAACTCACGTCGACAAGTCGATAAAAGTGGATAACTTGCTCACGTCAACAAGTCGTTGATGAAAGTGGATAGCTTGCTTACGTCGACAAGTCGATAAAAGTGGATAGCTTGCTCACGTCGACAAGTCGATAAAAGTGGACAGCTTGCTCACGACGACAAGTCGATAAAACTGGATAGCTTGCTCACGTCGACAAGTCGATTAAAGTGGATAGCTGCTCACGTCGACAAGTCACTTGAAGTGGATAGCTGCTCACGTCAACAAGTCGATAAAATTGGATAGCTTGCTCACGTCGACAAGTCGATAAAAGTGGATAGCTTGCTCACGTCGACAAGTCGATAAAAGTGGACAACTTGCTCACGTCGACAAGTCGATAAAAGTAGATAGCTTGTTCACGTCGACAAGTGGATAAAAGTGGATAGCTTGCTCACGTCGACAAGTCGATAAAAGTGGATAACTTGCTCACGTCGACAAGTCGATAAAAGTGGACAACCTGCTCACGTCGACAAGTCGATAAAAGTGGATAACTTGCTCACGTCGACAAGTCGATAAAAGTGGATAGCTTGCTCACGTCGACAAGTCAATAAAAGTGGATGGCTTGCTCACGTCGACAAGTCAATAACAGTGGATAGCTTGCTCACGTCGACAAGTCGATGCTAGCTCATGTCAACAGGTCGATAGCTCGCTTATGAAGTCATACCGGAAGATGATCACGTCTCTACTCCATTTTAAGAGCCGTGGTACCTGACGGACTAGTGGACCTCGCTTTCACACATATGCGATCTCCAAATCCCTTATAGGTGCCATGGCAGTTGAAATAAGCATACGAAGAAAACCGTGCCAAACAATGCCTATATGTCAATGAACGGAAACCTTCCGCGCGGACCCTACTGTTAGTCAGTTAAATCGCAGGTTATTTTAGTTCAATATTCCAAGTAAACAAAAGTTTATTGTTCTAATTTTATTATCAGCATAGTAGGTTTATTGTACTATTTAAGAGATGTCAGTGTACTTTTACCATAAACATTAGTAAAACTAAGCTTATGTTTCACGACTATTTTGAATTTGAAATCCGATCCCTTCTTAAAATTTAAAAAGTTTAAAAGTTTTATTTACTACAACACTTTACAAAACTGACCTTAAAATGTCAGTATATATACCTGACTCTGTTGGGACAAAACCAGAACAAGGTAAAATAATCTTTGTTTATAAATTAGGGTAACATGGATGTTAATGGAATGATTTTGCAAGTATGTCAGTGCTTCTCTTACCATTTTATGTTACGACTTAATTTTCGCACGATCCAAATGATCGAAAAGACTCAAAAGACAGGCGTTATACGTAGAATGAAAAAGATTTAACCCGTTGATTAGCGGGAAAATACCCAACGACCCATAAACTCGATGATTCCTTAATTTAGACGTATAAATTGAGCGGAGAGAACGTGCATGTATAAGGGGTCTTTTGCGCATTCATGTGTGCTTGTTTACTAATCACCTTCCCACTAATCTTTCCATCACCATCTTGAGCACGTGACCAGTTGAGGTAGGTTCATTAAAAAGGAATAAACTTCAAACGTATAACTTTGAAACAGTGAGATTATATTTGGCAGAGTGAGATTATATAACTTTATTGGATACGTATGCATGCCTAAATATACACCTCTATATACTACTGATTTATTAACTCAGTGAGGGAGTCGAATCAACTTCCGTCAACAGAAAGAGCAATTCCGAAGCTATTTCAACATTGACATAGGCTATCTCAATAGCGCATTAAAAATTAGAATATAGAAATTAAAAATAATCCTAATCATGACGAAAAAAGACATTTAAACTAATACCATCCATTTATAGTAGATCACGTGCACGTGAACAAAGAGTAACCTAGAACCTGCGGGAAGGCTGTTATAAAACCAAAGCTAATGGAGCCATATTGGTTCCATCACACAGATTTTAAAAAGAATCATGACGTCACAGTCGGACCGAAAAAGCAGCTATCACATCCAGATGGGACCAAAATTTATCGTGGCCAAACAGAGGGTATATTACTGACAACTCGATTGAGTCTATATTTTTACGAAACAGACTCGAATCGAAAAAGCTTCCGAAGTCACAAACTCTGAATAAACATTTCTCATGGGGATTGAGGTGACCTGTGGTATTTACTGCCAAACTTCTTCAAAAAGGCCTTCCAAATTCCTTGTCCTTGTCGCACCTTAATTTTCATAAGTCATTCATTGATTCTCCAGGGCTATTTATTCACTCTGCATTTAACATTATTTTAGACAAACAACTGAACCTCAGAACACCTTTGAAAAGCTAAAAACGTTTTCGAATATGCCAATCAATTCCATGTTTTAAATTCGTTAAAGGTAATTTTATATTTGGATTTGGATTTTTGCGGACATTTTTGCCATCACTGATTAGTAAAAAAAAACAAGATTTACGACGTTTCGGGATCTCGAATCTAATCCCGTCTTCAGGTGGAAAAAACAAGAACATAACAAGATTAGTAACACCACACAGCCAGGATGACCTGGACAAAACAAGAGAACAAGAACACAAAATAACACAGAAAAACACAATGTGTCAAGGTTATGTCCAGGTTATCCTGGCTGAGGGTTACTAATATTGTTATGTTTTAGGTTTTAGCGAATTTCCTTAAAGAATAAGCTATTACGGTAGTACTCATGGTAAGACCTAAGTCCGAGACCATGTTAACGTTTCATTTTGGGGTCCCCAGAAGCAAAAAACACCATTCATTCGAATTTATACATATATATATATATATATATATATATATATATATATATATATATATATATATATGTCTGTTAACACGATAGCGGCCGTAAATATGGTCCAATCTTAATGAAATTTGGTACAGACGTGTAAAGTGGTAATCACTCGGACGAGTTCGTGAACCGGCCCAATCGACCACCAAAAGGGGGGGTAAAGGGGGATAAACCCCCCCAAAAATGGGTTTTTTGAGCTTTTCACATAGAAAAATAAAATTTATCAAATTTGTGTTGGCACCATTGAATTCAGCTCAAAAAAACAAACAATTGAGTACTTTGAATCACTGCTCTATGTCCATTGGTTACCGAGATATTGAAAGTAGTAAACACAGTACGTTGTCTCAATGTTAACCTTATGGGAAAAAGTAAAATTCTACATTTTGCTTATTTCTCAACATATCTTGATAAAACTTGGTAAATGGCTTCTTCTAGTTCATATTGAATTAAAACCAACAGTTTAAACACACCTGTAGCAGCAAACCTGCATACTCATTCCCCATGTTATTCTTATGGAGCTTACAAAAACATGTCAAATCTCGCTATGTTGGATTAAAATATGTTGTTTTGCATTTGAAATTCGCTGAGTATGCAGGTCTGCTACAACGGGGGTATTTTTCCACCTGAAGACGGGATCAGATTTTAGATACCGAAACGTCGTGAAACTTTATTATAACTAATCAGAGATGGCAAATTTCCGCAAAAATCAAAATCAAAATATGACAATCAAGCCAGGCACTTGACAGATACTGCCATACATATACACGGTACTGACAAAACAGTACTGAGAATAATTCACGACCGCAGGCACCGCCGAGTCGCTACTGAGTCGCTGAATTACTGAGTCGCTGAGCCGCTGAATCGCTGAGTCGCTGAGTATCGCTGAGCCGCACCAACCGGGAACGCAAAGCCGAGCGTTCAATGAAAAATGAGGGCCATCCACTGCTAACACCGGCTTTAAATCCCCGCAACAAAAGGAGCCTGCGAAAACTGGGCCTAACCACATTAGTCACTCAAGTTATTGTTGGCAACAAAGGTTTTTTATATCAGTCTTTTTTTAATTTAAAAAGGAAATAACAAATTACATATTTTAATTTTAAGTCGCCTAATTGCGAGTTTACTCAATAATATTATTTCAGAGTGTTCTATGTCTTGTGAGATTATGGGGTAGTGAAACTCAGTATAGGGGTTGAGCTGAGGTAACAGTTAAAAAATCATTGCCTACAAAGGAATTATAAATTTTATTATGGAATGAAATCATATTTGTACTGCGTTGATTCATATCAAAATGAGCGGCATATTTTATAGTAGTTTATAACCCTAAAAAAACCTCGATTGAGTCAAAAAATTAAAACTATACCAGGTTAATATGGAATCAAAGCATGCTTATGTTATTGGAAAAGTATAATGTCCCTGATTTCATCACAGAGCTCTCTATTATGATGTAGAGATAATTAATTGATTAGGAAAACTTATTGAGCTATAAACTTTACCATAAAATATTTATTTCTTTTTACCAAAGAACTACAACAAAGATGTTTACATAATAATATTTTTTAGTTACTTTGAGTCCGACAAAACAGACGAATAGTCACTTCTTCCAATCTAAAACCCGCTCGAAAACAATGATGAAATAATTTATCGACTTATCTCAAACAAACTTGACAACCAAAACCACTTCCCCGAAATGTACAATCTCTATCGATACGTTTAATCTCCAGCTAACAAACTAATAACTCTCTCTCTTATTTTTTGGAAGACTATAAATAACCAAACAATCTGACAAATACTTCGTAGTTAATTTCCATTTATTTCACAGCCATTTTTCGGTCCCTCTCATTCTCTGCCACTGTTATTAATAGTCAGACATGAGAAATCTGTTTACACATAATCTTATTCTCTCGATTTCATTAGTATCATCCACCAAATTCACCTGACACTTTTCTCGCCTAGATGCAAAACATGTTACAATAATGAAAAGAACGACCTACTTTTGTATTTATTCGGCTTTCAATAACCCGACACGTGGCGTGCACCAGCCTTGCATGGTCGGTGGCGACAGACAGTGCTTAACAAACTTCAACTTCACAACTCTTCTTAATAATCGAGCGGCTGCAGTGCCGGTACCGGTACGGTAGCTGTTATCGGGAAAACTAAGTAATGAATATAATGTACGGTACTGGATAGACAGATCAGCAGGTTACTTTGAATTATTACAATAAATCCAAATATGTAATTCAATCACGTGAGTCTAAATATCAGCTATTGGCTTGATTTATAGTTTTATTCAAGAGATACTTCAACACTCAACAGGCATTACAGCAACTAAAATCTTAGAAATAGAAAGAAGCTCAAAATTCCATAACAAAAAGAGCTGAATAGCTGATTCTTCTGTTTTCTATTTACGTTCAATTGATTTCTATTTAAGATAATTTGTTTATTTAACAGCTACTGAGTATGCGCGTACACTATTAGCTGAAAAACGGCTAGAGTAATAGTATATTTCATTACAAGGACCTAAAGTGACGCTTTTCGTACAAGGTCAAGTTTTACAACCGAGGCTGTAAGCCGAGGTTGAAAAATGACCGAGTAACGAAAAGCAGCTTTAGGTCCGTGTGATGAACTATATTTTTCGTTATATTGCTCAATATAATACGTAAACTACTAAAGAAAACCAAAATGTTACAGCTTGTTTACCTTTAAAGATGCCTTCATAAGATGCCACCGTCTTGTTCTTGCTATTTGAAGCAATCAGCTGATTGTCTGTTTCATTTGTGTTAGGGTAGACTGACAACAATGAACAACTATCGACGTATCGAACGCATGTAATAATCGATAGGTGAAATGAGCGAGTTTTACAAATTGATTAAACTGACAACAATGAATGTTTCGATAACAACGATGAATATTTCGATTATTTGTAATCGAATGAATATTGTTCGATTATTACGACGTACTCCGCACTTTTTGACTTTTATAGTCCTAGGACTATAAAGAGTCAGCTGGTATCGGTACATCAGCTTTTAATTCCTAGGAATAAAAAGAGTGTATTTAGGTCCGGAAAACATGCATTAAAAACATCTGTTTTTGAAGCAGTATAACGAAAAATTCATTTATACCACTTATTTTAGTCTGAATCATATGAAAAACATAGTTACTAAAATGATAATAATTGATACTTGAATACTTGAATATTTGAATACTTGAATCCTTTATCCATGCCCAGCGTAGCTGGATACATGGCGTCACTATATACTAAATAAACTAATATATACACTATATACATTTTGATAACTTGCATGCACTGATAATTACACTATTGTAATACAAGTTTTTTTTAAATCAAGAGATAAAATTAACGCATTGTACCGCATATAAGTATACAATTAACTGTACTCGAACGATATTTATATACAGGGCCGACACCGACGTAGATGTAGTTGATTATACTGTGTGAGATACATACAGTACATTGGAAAAAAACTGTTTGGTTTCTGTGAAAACTTACATTGAATAAAACATCGCAGCTCCTGCCGCTCATTCTCAATAAAACAGTGGTAGTTTACATAATTGAACAATGCTTAAATCAATACCCGCAATAAACCATGCCTCTCTTTTTATAAATTCCAAGAAATAAAGATGTTGCGACCAGACTATCTCGACTCGCTCAGTTAAGTTAAATATTTATTTATTAACTGGAATAAAACATCTGTTAAATAAATGTTTAACCTAACTGAGCGAGTCTTGGTAGTCTGGTCGCCAAAAATATTAAATATCACTTGCTAATGTCCCGACACGAGTGGAAGTGTCCGAACATTACTTTCCTCGAACTTAAGAGGGTGAAAGTGTTCAAATTGCAGGATGAGTCTACAGAGGACAGAGAACGCTAACTCTCGGTTAATTACAGAATCAGACGCGACTCTTATTGGCTTCTGTCACGGTGACTCTAGACTCCGGGCAGTTCAGATGTTAGAAAGTGCGGCCCAGTGACTACAATTGTTTTTTTAATCGAGTAGATTATTACGTGTTACTAGTTAAAATTTCATTCAATAATTAAATTAATGAGCTGGTCTTATTATCGTTACGGGATCAATATGACTTTATATTTAGGTGAAAAGGGGAAGGGAGGTGTGCATCCACGAGTAAAATTTAAATTACTCAGTTTCAAAAATGATGCTCGCTTTTTGCTTGTTAAGGCCACAATGAGCGTTTAATTATTAAATATTTGTGTAATTATGTTATCCTGGATGATTATTAAGATGAGACTTTCATCATAAGAAAAATATTTCGTTTACAGTACTACGTATGTTTTGCACGTTTAAACTTCATCTTCATAATGTTTTTGTGACCTCGCGTTACAAACTGATAAAAATTAATAACAATTAATTCACTCTTGGAATAACGGATAAAGAAATACGCATATATTATTTACACTGCGAAAGTCTTAAAAAGCTGAATTTCAGGTATAAAATCACATAAATAGCTAAACGTTTCGTAGAGAAAAAAACTCATGTCAGACTTTTAGTTTTTACAGTTACGACTACGTTTTTTATTTCAGATTATAATTCTAAAAACGTTTAACAAATCGCTAAGTAATGAGTTTTCTCACGATCCATTATAGAATCCAATGTAAAGAGGAACGGCTGCAGGATATTGGGCAATCGCTCACACGTCAAACGCCCCACACTTCACTTGCCGCCTTTTTTGGAGATACTCCGATCCGGCGGAACCATCTCGTGAACCGCGTCCGGAGATCTCTATCCAGGCGCTGAAACTGGTTTCCAGACCCAAACCATAATACTGTGCCGCCTAGAGTTTATTATAGTTATAGGTTTCTTCCACAGAACTGTTTTATAAGGTTACACTAAGTTCATTAATTTATTTTTGCTTAGGATGAATTAAAAATTATTTTTATCAAAACAACAAAACAGTGCCTGGTGGTCCGAGCCTTGCTCTACATTATTTTATATTTTCTAGCTCATTCCATTACTATAAAACAATTCCATAATATGTATCAATACACTATTTTTGTTACTTTATGCAATATTGTTTCTAACACGCTGTATTTTCCCTAAACTCAGTTCCACGTTCACATTTCAGTATGGTATTTCCATAGGCGGCGTATTTCATATGGCATTTTGTACTAGCCATGTTGTGTTATAATCAGCTGATGATTTAAAACAATGTTATGGATATTTGTAAACAAATGTGTCCAAAAAAGGTAATAGAATAGCTATCTCCCATGTGGCCTGTACTGAAGAAAGGTGAATGTGGATTCGAGTATAGGTGGCTGTAGTTTGCAAGTCCCGCTATGATTATTTGTTTACATTTGGTTGTTTATTTCGTAGCTACCATAGTAACTCATCAGGCCAATGTTAACATTTTAAAACTTTAAAATTCATCTTAATACGTTATGCGATTTGTCTGGCCAAGAAACCTACATAAAACACGTCTTTAGCTATAAACTGCTTTCATAATTTGAAGACAATCCTAAAAAGAGCCGTTTTTGAGATATTTTTGTAATCAGTTAAGCAAGCAAGCGCGTATTCAAACAAACTAACCAACAATCATTGCTTTTATAAGAGTATAGGAGTGATGCCGACGGAATCTTGACTAATTTGCCGGGTTTTAATCTGAGTTTGACCAACTCAATGCCAAATTTACATTGTAACCCATTTTTTACTATCTCACAAGCTACGATCGTATAGCGGTAATTAGGTTCACTATGTAAATTAGGATATTACAGATTAAATAACTTTCTGAAACAAAAATAAACAACTTTTGACGTTCCCGTAAACAATGTACATGTTTTCTTCCGCAGAGCCTGAAACTTAGTCAACATTAACAAAAGAAACAGAAAGCTATAAAAACGTATGCAAACTAGAAATAGGTTCAAAATCACTACATCGAGACTTAAGGCTAAACATCCCAGAAAAAGTTGTGTTTCTGGCCCGATAGATAGCAGCACCTCTGTGGCAAATTTGTATTAAAGATAATATGCAAAGTTATTGACCGATTTTTGTTTTGTAAGTTTTGTTGTATATAACATGAACAAGAAATGTACGCTATATGGGTAAAAAAAAATTTAGTTATTTAATAAAAATATTTTAGAGAAGAATACGATTACTATCATCATTTTTCTAAATCGCAGGTAGTCATTTTGTAAACAAAAATTTTAAAATAATTTTGGCGTTTTCAGATTTGAAATCGGTCAAATGGTCGCATCGGAATCGTTTTTTAAAGATATTACCATTATTTCTCTCACGCCCGCGCCGCCCCCCCCCCCCCCAGCGCACCGCCATACCACCCGGCCGCTCTGACGCGCGGCGCTGCTATTTAGTATCGTTCGTCATAGTGATGGGACAAACGACTGATTTTAACCATCCGATGGTTCATCCGATGGTTTTTCTTTCATCCGATAGTTTTCAGATGGATGATTCATCCGATGTTTTTCCTGTGTATTGGGGTGGGGAGCGGATTGGCTCGCGCTGTGTGCGGAGATGGGAGGAACTATCCGACTAGTGGATGATGGATGAAAAAACCATCTGTTCGCGGGTCTGATTCAGATGGATAGTTTTCATGGGTTTTGTGGCGTATCCATCCGGATAAAAATATATACTGTCGAGCCGCTGAGCAGATGGTTCACCTGCAAATGGATAAATGAATAATTTTTTAACCTTAAACATTTTGTATTTAGGTTGAAGTATTTAAATAAGGTAAAAGATTAACCTATTGGTGCTAACATAGGTTGTTTTATCTTTGGCGCAAATACTCGGCAATTAACAGAACAGTTTCAGTAATTAAATAACTGACTCGTAGTTTTCAAACGAATGAAAATAAGGGACGAATTGTTTCAAAATTGAATGAAAACATAGACGGATGGTTTTGAGGTAGATGGATAATAATGCCGTTCAGTTGATTCGCTTGCGAACTAATGGATGGTTCACCCGGATGAAAATTGAAGTAACCATCTGATAAATCGGTTGGAGCGCAACAACTGGATGAATCGTTTGTTTCTATCGGATAGTTCCCATCACTAGTTCGTCAACTCAGTAGTCGCATTCGCACTCTGGCCGGGCACACTAGACCAGACTCTTGTAATTAATCCTCTGATTACAAGGAAGATGATTTATGAAATTATCTAGGGGTTCATTGTTCAATATTAATATTACCACAAACAAAATTACCATTATTTTTGTTGCTTTAAAACACCATGTTAAATTAAATGATTAATTAGTTAAGTCACTTGTTTAAAATAAAAGTTACCTTTCAGTACATGAAAATGATAAATAAATAAACAATAATTACTGCAAAAGACCTTCATTTACTTAATGCACAAAATGCACAGTATAAAAATATACAGGAAACATGTTTACAAATGTTACTTGACTTAGGCTATTTGCCCCTTGATGTTTTCGGCTCGAATTCGAAAAGTCGACAGGTGGGGGGAGAGCCCAATGAGTCACCCGGCCCTGCATCCGTTTCGTGTTTCCCGCGCGCTCATATTCCATTTATTAAAAATATATATAAAACATGATACCGATTTAACCAATAGACCGATATTTAATGTGTAAAATTAATTAAAAATTATTGTCTACAAAATGACCACCTGCAAATGTTTACAAGGATATATGTTACGTGGCTTAGGCTGTTTGCCCATTGATGTTTCGCCATTGAAAGTCAATTCTGCATGTGGAATTTGAGGAATTGGAACAGGGTGGTGGCACTATTTCTCTCCATACACAACTATTTCTAGGTAATGCATTTATAAATCTGCCCTATTATTTTACCGGTTACAATTGCAACAGTTTATTTTCCCTATTCTTAAGTATAACTCAGGTATGCAACACTGTTTTGGTTACAAAGTACATATTAGGTTTAGGAATTATCGTAGAATTAACAACAGCTGTTGATGCTTAGCTAAAAAAGAAACAACAGCAGACATGTTGAAATCCCAGTGTTTTTAAATGGCAGATATTTTTCGTTATTTATCATTTTCTAGTGGATTTTGACATAATCTGCTGTTTTTACCGACCCCTGAAGCTAAGTCCTTTAATTTGAACCCTCCCCCATCATCCTACGACCTGCCAAACATTCAAAATTTTTATTAAAAAATTGCTTATAGAATTATTAATATAGATAGATAGATTGTCCAAGCATAAGCATACAAGCAAACATTGGTCGTACACAAGAGTATAAGATTATAGGTTAACTTTCAATCTAATCTACACGTAATATGTTTATTCCAAATTGAAACTAGCAACTGTAACGTGGTTGAAAGCCTAATTCATAGTCAATGGAATTTGTATTTCAATTAGCTTGAAACAGCTGTTATTGCTTCTGCTCTTTAAATCTGCGTGAACCAACTATCATTCAGTGAAGCTAACTAATCTGCTTCGATTATTGAAGCAGAACATCGTCCATTTGATTTTAAAGAACTCCGTTGTCTTTATTCCGAAATGGTTGTATATGTATAAATACAGGTAGGTTTTCTACCCGTTGTTTTTGACAGAGATTATTTGGTTTTGTTGGTGAATCAGTCGGACTAGAAGCACACAAAATCATGACGTGTTTGTTATTTTCTATTATTGCCATCATTTTAGAGGCAATTTAACAATTTATATGAAATACGAACTTGAAATATAGAACATAGTCAAATAAAACTACCCTATAGCCTTTTAAAGAGCAACACAGTTCTTCCGTATTTTTAAAAGTAGTTTTTAACTCATTTATTTATACATTTAAGCAAAGATAAACATATATTTTTCATATTTAGCATAAGAAATTTCAGAAAAAATACTCTGAATGTGTTGACATTGATCTCTTTAATTACTGCAGTACCCATTCTTAAATCTATTTTCGTGTAAAGTTTAAGACTTGGCAGTTAGAACCCTAATGTTCCAAGCCCTCGAAATATCATTATAGCTTAATAATAATAATAATAGATGTAACATATTTTAACAAGAAATTCAAATTCGTCATCATTATTTTTTGAAACACGTGGGCCATGGAGAACATACAAGTTTAACAAAATAACGTTACCAATAACAATAATTAACAGGCGAAGAAACAAACTCGTAAGAAGAATCATGGTAACTAATAACCGAGAGCACATGGATGGAAGGGCGGGAAGTCATCATCCACCACAAGGAGTGTTTGTACGACGAGCAACGGCTGAGCCGCGTGGTGGGGGGAGAGCTACAGTGAGTCACCTCCGGCCGGCCCTGCACTGCATAATTTTTTGTCTCCCGCGCGCTATCTCATTAAATTTATAAAAATTGATACCGATTGAACCACTCAGGCGATTTTAAATATTAAAATTTTAAAATTAATTAAAAATTATTGCCTACAAAATGACTACCTGCGATTTGCATATTTCTTTTTGTAACATGAATATCTTGTTATTATTTTTTTAACCAGCAACTTAATAAAAAATATGCCTGAATAGCGTGAATCATAATCTTATTCTGTTTACAAATCAGTTTATCAAATTAACATCGGACGAAAATTCCACCAATAAACTTTAATACAGAATGACTTCATTTTGGTGCTGCGACGTGGTGGCAGAATTTATAACTAACCCTGGGATGTTTAGCCTTAACGCGACAAACCTAAAGTTTCTATTGTGATTATTTTATCACAAAAAATGAAATTTACAGCTCTCTCGCGATAACACTGACATGTTTTGTTTTTTGCAACAACTTTTGTTAATCCCCAAACTAAGAAAAACACCACCGAGGTCCATCCTTTCCAACTGACAGACTATTCCAGCGTCAACACGACGCACAGCCCGAGGTGTCTGCGCTTTCCAGTTTTTATCATTGTTTACAAAGGGTTTATCCAGGGGTTAAGCCACTATCAGCTAAGTTTAGTCTTGCAATCAATATCGGTGGAATGTATTTACTTTAAACCGGTCCGGCTGGCTGAGGTAAATGACTTTAAACAAACAAGTTATTGTTTTGCTTAAGCTCATTTCAGTAGTGAAACTGCTACTCAACTGACAACTGAAAGTATTTCTGAGCTGGCGATTCAGCTGATCTTAATTTATTTAATATTTCAGCTTTAGATATACAAATATAATTACTTTTCAAACTAATTTCTCTTCCTTAGTTAATTCATTTTCCTCTAACTATTGATAAATTAATTACAGTATATAAATCCTCTTTCCGAAACAGTACGACTTACTTGCTTGACAACTACTTTTAATCTGAAGAGATCTATCCATAAAATATAAAAATAATAATACAAGAAAACCCTTTGCCTTTAGGAAAGAAGGAGGGTTAAGAAAATAAAAGTAAAATCTCATGGCCTTCTTGGAGGGAGGTTCGATCTAAAATCATAGACTAATTGTGCAAAATTTGCTCTCCTACTTCGACACTAACTGGTAAAATTCTTTAATGCCAATAATTTATGAACGACATCAATGCAAGTACGAGTTTATCTGAATAAAAATAACGGTAAATGTACAAATTTTTCGAACGCATATCATTCAACTGAAATATTGCATGATGTGCTGAATACAACAGTACTGTAAAAAATCTAATATCCCTAAACTAATAAAACGATTGACAGCTCGACATTCGTTCACGATCGACGAGTGCCAAGGTTAGATGGACTCGTGACAGCGAGATATTAACCTCGAATTCCGCGGGGCTAAAAGGGGCAAGCAGTGAAACTTCACCTCACAGTGTTCCTTCGAACACTCTTCACAAATCATTTTGTGATCATTCTATTTTAGTTCATCAACCGTTTGATAAATTCATCATTTAAAAATTCGATGGAAATGCACACTCATTAATCGATTACTCTACACGAATTTATCATTTGTTCTGCCGAATATTATTCGATACAAATTCAAAGGTTATACTGTATATAGAGATTATTTTCTCGATAAAAATTCGTTGCACATCTCGTTGTTCGTCTGTGTTGCTTACACAAGCAGTGAAACAATACCCCTGACGATATTCCTTCAATCAATCTTTACAAATCAATCGCTTCCACGATATTCGATTAGAGTAGAGTGCACGAAATAGGGCGGGCGGCAAAAACTGTAAACTCATCAAATCGTCTGCTAAACTTCTGCTGGAATAACTATTGTACATGAAATGTTTTTATTGAACTGTCAAAACTTTGTTGACGTTTTTCAGGGTCTTTTACGTGTAGATTTGTTTTACTGTAATATACGATCAAAGCTGATTAACTACCCAAAATAATACAAATAATAATTCGGCCAGCAGCGCACTGACTCACCCACTCTATTTGGCGCTCGCGACTTTAAGTTCACTCATCATAATCATATAATATATTTAATTCCGTAAGGCGATTCTTTGCGTCAAAATTGTGGGCGCCTGGCAAGTCGTAGAAAGATGGGAGAGGGCTCAAATTAAAGGTCTCTATTCCGTGATGGCGGGAAAAATAATGAAATTGCTTGAAATTCACGATAAAACGAAAAATAACGTAAAATATCTGCCATTTAAATGGGATCTAAAAACGTCTGCTTTGTTTACATTAATCATGTGATGCTGATACTTGATTGAAAACCATGTGGTTGGTTAGATATAAGGTAGATTCAGTTTGCTGTGAAAGTATTTTGTACTATGATAAATAAGGATTGTTTGAATTTTCTTTCATTAGGGGTTTTTAGCCCCTTCAAGTTCGATATAAATTCATAACTCGAGCGCCTGAAACAAATTCACGCGAAAACATTTCGCTGTGCAAATTGATCGCTCACTTACTCGTTACGAATTCATAATTCATTTGACCAAACATTCAACACAAATAAATTCAAACATTATACTGTATTCTGATTAATCCTGTACTCTTATATGAACAATGTTATCGTCCGTGCCTGCGTGTTTGTTTGCTTGCTTGTTTGGACAATGAACTCGAACACGGCTCCGAGGAGTCCTCAAAGTCTTGAAATCAGTAGTTCATGACTCAAAAACCTGTTCTATGCAGGCTACTTGGCCCGAGAAAATCTAATAAAGTAATTAAAATTTTAACATTGGCCTTATGAGTTGCCATGATAGCAACGAATTAAACAAGCGTAAGCAAAATGAAGTAATCATAACAGCTGTTTGCAAACTACATCCATTTAGGATAAATACAGCGTGTGTGCATGGAGTAATAAAAAGGTTTTTATCCATAAATTTTATGACACTGAAATAATTGATAGTAATTGGATTTACTGGTAAACACGAAAAAAGTACCGAGTAAGGCTCGGTCCACCAGGTACTTTCTCGATTAAACTATCAACATTCGTCCTACACCTGGCCTCGTTGTTTACGTGTTGTTTACCGCGAGTGCGTTACTTTGGCGCGCCTCCCCTGGCCTCTGGCACGCCGGTGTCCGACGTCTGCCAAATGTGCCACCTTTGTGCAGACTTTCCCGTGTCTACCGGCACAACGCACTGTTGACGAGCGACCAACCGTTAACGGCGCAGCAGAACTGACAAAGTGGTAAACACACCTGGAAAACAATATGTTCTGTAATTCCGTTGAAAAATATCATCGACTGGAGTACATTGATCACCGCTGAATCAAATTAAATGTTATGAATGAAGTTGAGATTTTTCTGAAGTAGGCCGGAGTAATTTGACCCATTACCTCTCTAATTCCTATAGCGCAGCAAACCTATGCGGCCGCGGAAAATATAAAAATCGCTTACGTTCTTTCAATAAAAAATACACGAATGTGTTCATAGCATTTTTTTGTTTCTTTGAACAAAAAAGTAAAATGACTTAAACAATGAACAAGTCTTTCGGTAAGGCCTGTATTATACTAGGTGGCCGGGCCACAGTAGTCGCTAAACAGCTACCCCTACTTAAAAAAATAGTAGTGTGTTGTGTGAGTAAAGTACAACATTGCCTCACTAGTGAAAATGTTAGCGCCCGAGTTTGCGAGGGCGACAATTTTCACAAGGGAGACAATGTGCTTTACTCTCGAAATAAACACAAAATATTTCCTTCACCTGCAATTATAAATATTCTGGCCACAACATTCATTTTACTATTTATTAACTTAGTAAGTAATAGAAAATAACCATTTTGTTTCGTTCTGATGTTAGCTCCTGCATTCGTTCAGCTGCAACATATATTTGTGTATAAATTTGAAGGCGCTCTAATTTTTGAATTATTGTTTTCAAAGTTATTCTATTGAATTGACTTTGTCTCCCGTCGGGAGACAAAGTAATCACTTTACTCCCGCTTGGAGACAAATTATTACTTTACTCACCCATTACAAGGAGTAAAAAGCCTCTTAACATTGCAGATGGGGGGAAAAGATTATTCAGCGACGCCGCCAACGGCTGGTTTAGCCACCTAGAGAAAATAGAGACCTAAAGGCAGGAACATCTCTATGAGGATGTGACAGACACACCGTTCAGAGCATTACGGAATACAACCCATCCAATCACGAGAGATCCCTTCCTCGACGCACGAAAACCGCCAATGATTGGCACAATCGGTTCCGGGTCGTCCAATCGTCCAATCCCCGAACCACGAAACATCCGAATTCGTCCCGACCACTGGCCAATCGGCTCGGTTGCGCAAGGCCCATTGTTATCCCGTTTATGTTACGTTACGTTTGTTATTGCAGTCTAATAGCTAAGGTGACTTCCTGACTGACCGATGGCAAGTGGGACTGCCTTTACGTTTGTAGTTTGTTCTAAGAAGTTACGGGTTTGTAGTACTCAGATGTTGTGACTAAGCATAAATTTGTGGGAACAGATGTTCTTCTGAGAAGTTGCGGGTTTGAGGCTGTCCTAAGAGGCTATGGTTATTTTATAATCATTTGACATTTATATTCGCCTTTAAATGCGCCTAGATAGTGTCGGCGTCTATGTGCAGTGAATTAGGGTTTTACTGTAAACTGCAGCACTATAGCGTTGCAACTTCAGGCACAAAACCAATTTAACTGTATAAGAAACTGAACTGAGAAATGTATACCGCAGTGGGAATATTTTCTTCCACTACCTCAGCAAATCATTAACCTTTTAATTTCTTGTCCTCGTACAATTAGTCAGAGTGTCAGAGTTAGAATTAGAATTTCCCAGAAAAATAATAATCCAAAGGAATATTGCATTGTCAATGAGAATGTTATCTTTTTGGGGTTTCTTTAACTTGAATTGGTTAACTTGTCATTGCTAAATAAACGTAGATTCTGAGATAATGGAAGATGCTTGAGCTTAGCGACCGTGAATGTGTAGTTTGATATGATCTTCGTGAGCGGTCGGTGACCACTATCATCACGATAATCACACTCATCTTTCACTCGTATTCAAGGTAACGTCCTCCATGAGGTACCTGTCTCAATAATGATTGAAAATGAAAAAATGATGCACAAGATGATTTTATTACCTTTTATTTCACTATAAATTTAAACTTCAAAAGCAAGGACAAGTCCTGTGACAAAAAAGGGTTCAACTTTTCAAGTTCGTCTGCAAGTTTCGAATTACAAGGCAATTTCTTCAAGGGCGCTGAAAGGTTTTAAAACACATTATTTGCATAATTAAGGTCAACAACACTTAAAGTCACCACGCCCAGGGGAATGCCCGTTTTAAAACTGCAAAAAAGTGTCTCTGAAATATATATTACGTTATTAGACAGGTAAGTACCGTTTTACCGAGCGAGCTTGAAGCGGCGAGTGCGGGATTTTCATGCGAGTACGGTAAAACTTACCGGGCTTGTGACGTATGATACTTTACATCATACTACTCAGAAAAACAAATTTTAGCGAATTTCCCCTATAGGGAAGAAGCTGTTACCGTAGGTCTCATGGTAAGACCTAAGCCTAAAACCATCATAACTTTTCTTTTTGAGGTCCTCAGATGCCAAAAACACCATTCGTTCACTTTCATAAATATATATATATATCTATATATCTATATATATATCTATATATATATCTATATATATATCTATATATATATGTGTCTTTAAGCACGATAACTTGCGCAAAAATGGTCCAATCGGAATGAAATTTGGCATAGACGAGTAAAGTAGTAATTATTCGGACGAGTTCGTAAACCAGCCTGATCGGACCACCGGAAGGGGGGGTTAAGGGGGGTAAACCCCCCCAAAAATGGGTTTTTTGAGACTTTTACATAGAAAAATAAAATTTTTCAAATTTTTATGGGCACCATTGAATTCAGCCCAAAAAAACAAACAATTTAGTATTTTGAATCATGGCTCTATGTCCATTGGTTGCCGAGATATTGAAAGTGGTAAACACAGTACGTTGTCCCAATGTTAACCTTATGGGAAATAAGTAAAATTCTATATCTCGCTTATTTTTCAACATATCTTTATAAAACTTGGTAAATGGCTTCTTCTAGTTCAGATCTACTAAATATTGAATTAAAACCACCCAGTTTTAATATACCTGTAGCAGCAAACCTCCATACTCATTCCCCATGCTATTCTTATGGAGCTTACAAAAACATGTCAAATCTCGCTATGTTGGATCGAAATATGTTGTTTTGCACTTGAAATTCGCTGAGTATGCAGGTCTGCTGCAACGGGGGTATTTTAATCATAACGTATTCCTTGCATAAACTATTACGTTCCCAATTCTTCGAACATATAGAATACTAGCAGTTGCCCGTGGCTTCGCTCACGATAAAAATTAACAGTTGATCTTACTTATACTCTTTGAACTGTCAAATTGTAGTACTCACAGCTATTTACATTTCGGTATTTGAATGCTTACATCCTTATAAAATGTAAATATTGAAGCTAAGGACGTTCACGGGGCGTAGCCCGAGGGGATTTTAAGGAAGTGAATAGGCCTTTATGTTTCCCAGGTTCAAGATCTACCTCTGTATGTAATGTCAACCCAGTTGGTTAAGTATATTTCGAGTTCACTTGTCCCATACATACATACATACAGAAACCACCTCTTCTTTATAATAGTATAGATAGATAGATAGATAGATAATGAACTAAAATTTACTACTGACAATACATTCCTCTGAAGTAACCAATAAACATGCATTAAACGTCGGTTTACTGCAATCAGCTGATTGTTTTGTTTCCGTTATTTCCGTTTCCTGGTCGCCATAAATTTACAGTGCACTGCACGGTGTATGTATCGTGCAATTATCGGCAAAGAATAAGGCACATAAAACAAATGTTTCTGAGTAGTATGATGTCAAACTTTTTACTCCTGCTTTCCGAGTTTCCCGCGATATTAAATTGTGTATTCATTGATATTATGAAAAACTAAAAAAATCGTTTCCGACTACCGGTTTGCAGATTAGATAACTCTGGCTTTGAAATCGATCCAGTCACTTGGTAGATTACACACACGGACCTTGGTTAATGCGACTGTTTGTAGCCATCTGATGGCCCACTGCGATAATCTAGCGGAAGCATTCACGAGTTTTCCTCATGTTTTTCAAGAGACCAGGGGTGTGCGAGTAGTGATTTTTGAAGTCGAGTTTTGAAATATACTCGCGAGTTTCGAGCTTTTTTCGAGTCGAGTTTTAAGACTATAATTAAGGTGACCAGATTTTGGAGCAGCCAAAACGGGACGCCGTCCTCCGGGGGGGGGGGGGTTTACCCCCACAAAAACAGGGGGTCCAGGGAAAATTTTGAAAAATTAGGAGCATTTTGGTGCGTTTTTAGACACTTCGAGATTGAAAATATGTGCTAGACTCCTAGTTCAACTTAACCATTAATTTCAAGTTCTTAGGAAACTATACAAAAGATCCGATTTTTTTACATTAAAACGTAAAAAAGTATTTTTCTTACCAATAACGCCAAAACGGGACAAATGGGCGTCCCGAGAGAGTTCGTCGTGACAACGGGACACGTCGCTAAAAAATGGGACTGTCCCGTTCAAAACGGGACGTCTGGTCACCTTAACTATAATATAACTACTGTCATCACGTTTATACATGATCGTCATATTAAAAATTGTTATTGTTGGTCAAATACAAATTACAATTTTAAGTTAAATCAACTTAAAAAGAGTTGCTGATCTAAGAGCAGATATATAAATAATACAAAATAGAAAATACTTAAACTCACAAAAATTCTTTATTTGATAAATTTTTCAAGCCCATCTCGTTTAAAAACAAGTTGGGCTGGATTTTGAAATGAAACTAAAACACAGCCCTTCTATACCTGACTCAATACATGATTTAAATACTTTCTTCGGTTACTCACACAGGTACTATTTTATTCATTTAATTGTCAACAAAAAATTTAGTTTTTATTTATTTGGAATGGTTTCTAAGACTCTAAGAGAAGGAACAATAAATAACCTGAAACTATAGAAAATATAACAGTTATATAAAAAGTCATGTTATATTTAATAACTCAAAAAAGCTCTCGACTTCAAGTATAACAGGCGAGGTTTTAGTTATGATTTTAAAAACTGGATTGACACTGGGAAATTAACATAACATTCATTCACACGTAAAGATTTCGAGTGAACGGCGGGAGTAACTACTCAACTACTCAAACTTCCTCGAGTACTCAAACACCCCTGCAAGATACCTTCTCAAAAGGAATCATCCATGGCGGTATGTTTGATTAAATTATTTTAACAAATCTGGAATAGCTTTTTGTTAAAAGCAAATTATTTTAATTGGTGCAGTATATCGATATTTGAGGCATAATCAATTCTCTAACAAATGAACACACATCCCTGTGAGGGTATCCATGTTAATAATTTTATATTTAATTGAAGTTAAATTTTCAAGAATAGCTTTATGCTACCCGTTAATTATTATAATTGTAAACGATGCTGGAGGCAGAATCAATTCGCCAACATGTGAACAAGGCACATTTCTCTGAATGTCAGCATTCAATTACGTTTACTACGCCACAAACACAGTGTTCTCTGAGGGCATGTTACATTGTATTACATACTGTACGTTTAAACCATCACTGTTTCTATTTGACAACAAACTTTCTGCTGGGGTCCAACAGATAAAATCAATCAAATTGGTGATATATTTACCAGGTTACTGGTTTATTATTGTTCAATTATTATAAACTTAACTTAGTGTATAGAAACTTACTAAAGCGTTAAACCCTTGTAGAAGGTAGTACCAATTTACGTACCTGAAACAAAAATAACCCATATTAGACTAGCAATTATTTTGTGAACATAATTTTTAGTATGGATTATAAACCTTCTGAATTAGGTGTTTCTACCAGCGGTTTTAAGGGCAAGTGAGAATAGGCCAAAGGAAACTCGATTACAAAACGAATAAAAAACAATCTTCAATATAAGTTGAAGGTTCTGGTAACTAGTAACTATATAAATTTATTTCGGACTTCCATAACTGAGTTGAGGGGAAGGTTCTGGTGCTTCAGATTTTTAGCAACTAAGTTCTAGGTGATTATGAGGCTTCTTAAGAGCTGAGGTGATTTTCAGTTTATAATTAACACCCATTGAAAAATTTATTTTTACAAAGTAAAATTAGTAAGCCTAAATAGCCTAAACTTATTTTACAAGAGCGGGATGGTGTTCACATGACACAGAAATAACGCGGTGCAAAGCTACAAGGAAACAGCGTCGTGAAGTAACCACAAAGCGCAGCGCAAAGGTACAGCGAAATATTCGCTATGTATTGTTACTGAAAACCGCATCTGATTCAAATGTGAGCGGAAACCTCGCCATAGAGCAAGAGAGCAACAAAGTTCCTGGAAACGGCGCAGCTCAACTCGAAGTTGTGGGGGGAAAAGAATAACAAAGTTACCGAACTGAACACCGAGTCTACTGTGCAAATTATAATCCACCATAGTAAAAACCAACAGATTTCCTTGTTGAGCAATATTTAATAAAGCGTTGCCACGACAATTTCCCGGTACGCAGATGTCGCCGTGCAGTTTCCTCGGTGAAATAACCATCGGAAAATTAAACTTCACTGAAGAAATTGCAAATGCAATTCCAAACTGCAGAATTGAGGATCAACATTGTCGTAATGTTCCCACGATTTGATGTTTCCTTTCTTCTACGTTCATGAGAAATTCTAAAACCAAGATGGAAGAGTGAATTTGTTTCATTTGAATTCGAAATTTCTATTCCGTGCTTGCTGCATTACTCCCACTCAAATGTTCGTTAACTGGTTAAACCTTGGTAGAATAGTTTTTTCCCAAATTTTTTATAATCCCTCAACCAAAACCATACATCGGTTTTCATTATACAGCTCAGTGTGATCTGCAAACACCTAAGGTAATCACCGTCTAATCTGCGAGCAGGGAAGAAAGGGTTATTTTCTCCTCCAAGGCTTTCTTGAGATTGAAGGCTGAGGTTATGCAGGCGTGGATTGGCAGATTCCTTTCACGGCTTTGCAACATTTAGGCTTAATATAGGTCTACACTTTGCTTAACGTTGCCTTTAAGATGCTGTAATAAAATAAGATAGTGCTTTATTAATTTAATAAAGCACGGAGGTAAATTAGCCATCAAGATGAGTTGGTGCAAGTTGGAGCAACTTTGAGATAAATAATTTTTTTTTAATTCTTCACAATTTCCTGATCAGTGCGAATTAAAATATAAATAATTCAAGAATTGAATCCATAAATTCATAAAGTTAGTGAGTTTGTTGGTACAGTATCGACAATATGTTCTGGGAAAACAATGTTTCAAATTGATAATGTGGCGAGAGGTACTGCAGATTCTTCTTCCAATTTTACAAAAGCAACTTTTAAATATGCAAATAAAAGGTTATGTTACCTGTTGTGTCAAGTAATTCAAAAATCCAATATTTGGATTACGGTCGTTTCGGTGAAATCACCATTATCAGATCCAAACAGGAATATCAAACATCTTCAATTTAATTGTCATAAATTAAAATCACACATTTAAACACATTTAACACATTTAAAAACATTAAAAAACTTTCAATGATTGAGGCCACAAACGCGCACTGCTTGAGGAACATGTCTAGACTGCCATGTCTTTAAATATGCATACAAAAATTAAAACTTAAAAACTCCAGCTTAAAACTGGAGTTTTAATTTTTCTGTACGTGCTATGGAGGATTTCGGCTATTATAAACAATGATATAACTGTGCAATTACAATTTTATATCCAAATTCATTAAGAGGTAAAAGTCAAATATCAAGGGCCAAATTTTAAATATAGTATACTCCAACCAGTCATCTGAAATTAACTGTTTAACAAAAACATTTCTTTATGGTTTTTTTAAAAAGTATCTTCTGCCCTATGATTTAAAATTTAAATGGCTGCAGTATTTTGACTGTGCAAAGGTAAAAAATTGTAAATCGATATAGTACCTTGAATTACGTACATATAAGTGAAGAGTGACAGACGAATACCAGTTAAAACCGAAACTTGAATTGTAGGAATAAATAAACTAAAACACACAATTGGTTTTCCCCGAACGAGAATTAATAAGGAAAACAAGAGTTGGTAATCTAAAGTTAAACAGCGGACCTAAGTCAACAAGGAAAACATTAATACTGATTATCGTAAAGCTCTTGGTTGGCCTTAACCTTGCTAAACAGTTGACAAGTGCTTATAAAATTCCAACAAACTCTTACAGATAAACGAAGCAAAAATCTGGTAAAATATGATTTAAGCTTCACCGTAGATCTTGCGATGAAATGCGAGAAAAAATCAAAATACGTTTTCCGACATTATATTATCACGCTTTTATCACGTAGTGACAAATTTTTACTACCAGCCAATTACTACATATTCTTTTTTCAACGACCAATATGCAATTCAATAATTATGCAATTCCACTCTCTAACTTACAAAATTACGATGTTAATAAATAAATGTAGTGTGTATATTGAATTATAGCCTTGATCAAAAATATAAAAATATAAAGGGGCAGAAAAAAATATAAGACACTGATTTTTATTTTTATTCTACATCACAACCCTTCAACAGCCAATTTCGTTTAGATTCAAGTAGGAAGACACTCTCACAATTTGATTTATTGTTTTGGAAAATCCACACATCTGTGTCCGGAAAAACATAATTAACATATCAGTTTCGCTTCGGTCGCGGATTAAGTCTGGGTGAAAACGATCCTGATACCGGGACTGATAACGACACCGCCGACCTTGAAGTCTGATTACTGTTTTTCTCCGAGTCTACAGGGTTATAAACGTTAAAATAGCATCCTTTCGAAATCGTTTTGAAGTATCACTCATTTACATACTCAATTCCCAAGCATAAACTCTCCTTTAACAACTTCGATTCGCTCGGAAGTTGTACCAAGTTGTTTACCAGGGAAGATTTACAGCTGCTATTAAAACCCTGAAGAGGTTAAACAGACATAAAACGATGGGCGGGCCTGGGATGAAACGCGTCGTAACCACGATGAGATAACGATGGGAAGTCGACTGATGGTTTTATCGACTGTAGTTGGTCATCTACTTGAATAATCAATAGTTTTGACAAGTCGTTTATGCTAATTAGTCGATATTTTATAGTTTTGACCGAATAATCGGCAACAATCTATAATAATAGTTTTTTCCTACCACTGCATGGAAATAATCGCATTGCCACACCTGTAAACAGTAAGAAAAACGGTTCATTTCCGCTTTCAGGCGAGCGGGAATGTACATTCTCGCTCGCTAAATCAGGGTTACTTATTAGATGGCACACAAGAGAGATAACTATGACGTCAAAACACCAAAGACCAGTTTCTATTGGACAGACATCCCACGACACTCACCGTATTTTATAAATTCTAGTTGCCTTGCTCTAAACACAAAGAAAAAATAAGATTTCTTATTTCTTCTCTGTGGCTCAAAATCAGCTGATTTCACAGCCAGCGTTTCGATACACTAACTTCTGGTTCGTCCTAGGATAAGCAAACAACCTCAATGAACTTTTGTGTAGAGGTTAGTTAATAAGTTAAACTATCAAAGTAAAGGTGGCAGGAAAAATATTGTGTGGATATAAATGAAAGACGTCTTACAACACTTCAAATATATTAAAATTAAATATATATAAAATAAAAAATATATATATTAAATATTGTATATACTCGTATTTTAAGTGTTGTAAGACGTCTTTTATTTATATCCAGCATCATGCTAATCAAGAAGTTATTTTAATAGTGTGTGTATAACGAGCACAAATAAATAGTCATTGCCGCTCTCAAAATGTCAGGCCGCACTCAGCTAAATTCTCGAGCGGCAATGACGTACTTTGCGCTTTTAATACACAAATAGGTATTTGCAGTGTTTTGCTTGTTTGACTAGTTAAAAACGACCTGACTAATCGATGATCGATGAGGTGACTAATCGATCAGTTTGTCTAATAACACTTTTAGTCGAAGTTCGAAACCAAACAAATGGTCACTATCGATAGTGAAAGTAGTCCATGTCCCTATCACTACAATAAGAACTACGTGTGCTCGAGCTATTGTACTGTGTAAAAATTATTGATTCACTTATTTCATTGCCTCCATGTTATAATGTTTAACTGGTCAACAAGTAGAGAAGAGATCGTAAATAACACAAGCACTAACATCGAATGTATTTGTGTTCTGATAATCGAGAATGGATTTCGAAACAAAGAGTGATGAATTAACCATAAATTGTCTTATTACTTATTCGCATTGTTAAGTGCCAACGCAGCTAAAGGGTGTTTCCAAGGTGAATATTAATTAATTATGAGCGTTATTTACTAAAAAGCAGACATGCAGCAGTAAAATCAAAATGTATGGTTCACTCAACAAAAGTTCATTTATTGCTGTATGACAAGACCAAACCCCATAACCAAGACACGTTACCGGCAAAGCACTACCACAGAGAAATGAACGGATATCCGTTATAACCGTTCATTTCTCTGTGGCACTACTATCTAACCTCAGCCTTTATTTCTGGCTGTTCGTTTATAGCCTGAAAACTATAGCGTCATTGAACGTTTGTGATTTGTTCGAATTTTAAAGATAAATTGGATATGGTGAGACAGTTATCAATTTGTTGCCACCTATCCTGCACACTATTATACGAGCAATGTTCGTTTGCTTGCCCGCTTGATTGCACTATTACGAGCAATGTTCGTTTGCTTGCCTGCTTGATTGCACTATTATCTCGAAAACGGCTCCGAGGATTTCCTTCAAAGTTTGAAAATACTAATTTCTGACTAAACACGAGTTTCATGTGTAGGTTATTTGGCCAGACAAGATGTAATAATGTAATAAAATGAATGTCAAAAGTAGAAGTCGAAAAAATTTAATATATTGGGACTTGAGTTGCCATGTTGGCAACGAAATAAACGAAAAATGTTAACAAATAAATTAATCATAGCAGCTGTTTAGAAACTACAGCCATATAGGAAAAAAACAGCATGGAGTAAAAAAAATATTTATAACAATTATGGCACAGAAATGTGTTTATTAACATGTAGTAATTGGATGAACTGGTCAACATTATATAAAACCGATGACGGCACAATTCACCAGGTTATGGGGACCAAATCATCCTTAAGTTTCCCTGTTTCAATCTCACCAGATTGTGACGACTACAATGGACGAGTGGGACATAGCACGCAGCAACACCGGCAGCGCGGGGCAGACTTGTCGGCGCTACTGGATCCTTGTTTACTCAGACAATAACGACTCCATTATCGTTACCGCTGCCGACTCGCGGCCGCGTTGTGTTTGAAAATAGAAACTGAGAAACAGTATTTTTTATTTACTATTGTCCGTAATTGGATGTTTTTAGATTCCAACAATATGGCAAGGCAATTTAGTGCGGTTTACTTTTATTACCATACATTAACATCCTATACTCTTATACGAGTAATGTTATCTTGAGTGCGTGTGTGCTTGCTTTTTTGCACAATCATTTCAAAAACGGCTCCGAGGATTTCCTCCTAAGTCTGGAATTAAGTAATTTATCACTCAAAAACTTATTTTATGCGGATTACTTGGCCAGAGAAATTCTAATAACGTAATAAATCGAATTTTAAAGTTGTAAAATTTTAACAATGGCCTTGTGAGTTGCCATGATAGCAACGAAATATACAAGGAAAGGGTAAACAAATCAAGTAATTAATTATAGCAACTGTTTGAAATCTACAGCTATCAAGGAAAAATACAGCGAGTGGGATAAAGAGTTCATGAAGCAATAAAAAATGTTTCTATTTATCAATTTTATGACATTGAAATATTTTATGGTAATAGGATGAACTGGTAAACACAAAATAACACCAAGCAAGGCTCGGTCCACCAGGTACTGGAAATTATAAGACAATATCAGTGTTTTGACAGTTAGGGGCGATTTTTATTGTTACTTATAGGGTTTATTTATTTTAGTTACATTTACCGTTTTGCATATAACCATTGTCTTTCGACAAACGATAAAATTTCAAGTGAAACAGTATATTTGCATTTCTCAGGTGGTGTACGTTGGATGAAATTGAAATCGAAAAAACTCGTCGTAATAAATCATTGTCAAAGACCTGTTTTCCATAAAAATACTCCATTTACTTTTCAAGTTTATTGCGGGAGTAATATAAAAAACAGTGGCAACATTAAACTGGTTCTTCTTTTTTCCAAACGCGTGAATTTAGGTTTGTAATTTCAGCGATGGTTGTTGCGTAAGGCTACGCTCAACAAATTCTTGTTTACTCAAACAATCGTAATTCCATTATCAACATTGCCCAGGGGATTTGCGGTTTCGTTGATATCCGAACAATCCGCAGTATACGCAGTGCCAAAATACAACTTGTGGTCGGTGTTGGTATTGGCATTATTGAATTAGATAACAGTCAACAATGCACTTAAAGTGTTAGAGAGGTACTTGTTTGTGTCCAACTCGCTATTCAATGCCGTTTCAGTTCTCGCTGTCGCATGCTGGTCTCATTTGGAATTGTATTGTTTTGGTCAATAAACTTTAACTTCACTGATCATCAATATTGCAATTTTTAACAAATTAGGGCCACTGTTACTATTCGTATTATTAATTAAAAACCACCTTTTCATTTTATAGGTAGATGATTTGACCGTTCAGATTCTTAGGCCCCCTTTCAAGGTCAGAGGAAAATAATGAAAGCGGTCCCCCGTAAAACGTTCTAAACGACAAAAACCTAGTTTTGAGTAATCAAGGGTTGAAAGTTGAATTCTAAAATTTACGGGTTTTTTAAGGTTAGAACTTATAATCATGTATAATCTTTTAACACCCTATTTATAATATCATAATGTAGCATTATATTGAATCTGTACTTGCCATCAATCATTTTAAAACATTTTACGTGTTTTTTTAGGGGTTATAACATTCTAAATGACTGGCGCTTGGAACGTTTTCTGACGGACTGCTCTTCTACTTTGGAAGAAAACATGAGGGAGAGTAGGAATACCAACAGAGACAAAAATAAAAATGAATATAAAACAATTTTATTGATGTAAAAGTACAAAAACGTAATGTTGTTAATAAAACGTGATACGTCACTTTGCTAAAAGTTATCCACATGTGGTGCTTAAAACGTTATTCTACCCACCTCTTTTGGGGGCAATTTTTAGGCCTTGGCTTCTTATTTTTTGAAATATAGGGTAATACAACTTTTCTATATTCAATCCTGGTCTTATCCTTCCACTTTCCAATATTTTCTTCACGTCTTTTATTTTTATTTACGCGATTTTGGTCCTTGGGTGACAGCGCAACGACCGGCGGGGATTCCATCTTTCGGCAAATAGAACGTTATTACCCAGAAAGTCCGTGCAGTCCCGCGAAGCAAGCAAACTTTGACAGACGAAATCAGGGCTACCAACTCAAATATCTTCAAAACAAAATATACCACGGTATAGCTCATGTCCTGGAGAACCTTTTTCACTGAATATCTCCGATTTTGAAATTTTGTCGCTTAGAACGTTTTACGGGGGACCCCTTCAAGCCGTAACTGACCGGTCGAATAAAATATCGGTCTACTGAAAAGATTTAAGCTTTTGATTTAATGGTTACGATAAGGAAGGTAATTTGTACATAGTGTTTAATAAAAATGCTTTGCTGCTTAGTTGTCACAGCATTGTTAAATCAACTTTCACTAGACACGCATGTTTAATAAATGTTATTGGATTAAATAATTCAACACTTTAGCAAAGAGAACGTATTCTCACAACTATTGATCAAATAGAAAGTCGTCAAAGTCAGACATCGTAAAACCCCAGTTTATAATCAACATCGTCCAACTTTATCGTTAGGACGAACCCCGGATCTGTCAGCTATATAAGAAGACAAAATGAGCTCGGGTTTGAATACTTACGTCTGAATGTTATATCCTATGTAACGGACGCTCTCTTAAGGTACGTTTCCGTTAAGAAAAAATTTTGTCGGGCACATGTGCCCGTAATGCCACCGGCACAAATCCCCGAACATTTAGCAATGGAAACAGCCGGACACAAGTCGCGACACAAATAAATGTCCGGACAGACCTGTGCGACAAACTTGTGCCCGAGTCGTGGCACATGTGCCCAGATGTAATGGAAACGGGCGAGCACTTGTGCCCGCAACTTATTTATGCCTTTTTGCCGAAAATTATGGGATTTCGGGTCCAAAAGTGTCATATGAGCCCTGAATGCTATTCTATTGTATGTTTAATTAAATAATAAGCTTACATGACATAAATCTTAATCCCTCGACCAGTATTATGGAGCAAATAAAGGTGTTATCAACCAAATCTTGAAGATGTCTGCATTACGCAAGTCTTCTGCATCGTGCAATATAATGCGAGTCTCTCATTAATAAATTATGGCCCCTTTAATTCAACTGTCTTTTTGCAAAGGATTATTCCCCGGTTGCGGAATTTTCGCCGGGCACTTTGCTTGGCAATGGAAACGGCATGAAAAAATACACGCGACTGTGCCCACAACGTTTTGTGATGGAAACGTACCTATACGTGTATGGATTTCAGGCTGCCCCATGTTGTACCTACAATTATTGTGATTACTTCCCGAGGTCTCCAGCTCCTCGAAATCAAGTTCCGTCTGAAGAATTCCAATGCCACACAGACCACTCTCCGCGATCCCGCCTTACCTTAACCCGCTTCCTTCCGTTCTCGTTGCGGCCGTTTCCCGCTCGCCTCGCGCCGCTGCGACCCCGCGCGACAGCCGCAAAAACCGCGAAAGACGGCCTCAGCCTCAGCCGAGAGTCGGGGGTCGGCGGTCGGCGAACCTTTAGAATCCGTCTCCACCGTTAAAATTGAAATTTAAAAAACGATATTTTTCAATATTTGTAATCGCGATAATGTTAGAAAAACAACATTTCGATATTATCATCGAAACGATAATTTAAAGTATAGATGTTGATATACATGACACTTTTTAGTAAATAAACAATAATTCTAACAGATTTAATCGAAACTGAAATTACAAGGTAAAGAGGGAAAACCTTACATCAATAAGCTGCTCACTATATATCAAAATATGTCTATTTACTCCGAGTATAGTTCTCAAAACCATGAAAACAATAGTATATTTCGCAACAAGGGCCGAAAATGAGGTTTTGCAGGCTCGATATCGTGTTTCAAATTCGAGACGAAGTCGAGAATTTGAAACGATCGAGAGCTGCAAAACCCTTTCGGCCGAGGTGCGAACGCTATTTTTCACCACACTACACAATGAAATATACCCTAAATAATTAAACAAAACTGATTATTATTTGACTTACTTGAAAACAAAACACAGCTATGACAATCATATGATCGCAACTATCATGTCTTGAATGCCGTATAATTTTGTGATGTTCTGACGTTGTTTCAAGCAAATAAACGATCAGCTGACTTTCGGCCCTGGGGCCCCCAACGTTTTCGGTCCTGTGGCGGCAAACGGTGTGTTTCGGTCCGCGTTTGACGTTTGTAAAACAGGTGATTTCGTCGTAGTGTGGTGAAAAATACATAATTGGCAATTAAAAAGTTCTACAGTTATAGAACATCTTTGTAATTCGTCCAAAATACCCAAATATCTTTTAATATTCAGGTTGCTGGGTAAATCGCCGCAGCCCAAGTCTAAAATCCCCGGGGTTTTTCTTAATCCCCGCCAAATCCCCGCACGGCCTCCAAAATACCCTAAAACCGGATAAATACCCGGATTTTGGCAACACTGGTCGCCCCAGCTGTCAGACATCGCCCGACCTTGACCGAGCGACAACGGAACTGGTTCGCAGTGAGGCGAGGTCACAGAGACACTTCCCCAACTTCCTACCGGCCTCGACCGAGTACAAGTGATTACGCTGCGGTAATCCCGGATCATACGACAGATGTTTAGACCTTGACCAGCCCTAAGATAGTTTTTAACTGGTATTATTTCTACAAATTCGATTTTACGAATACAATTTAATGGTTAGTGTAATTATGTAGTTAGTGAATAGTAAAAATACACAAAATACTTATTTTAGTGGCGATTCTTGCCGGCCCTTCTTACGCGATCTCTAGGCTGAGATAATTTTACTATTAATAATTTTGTATTATAAATCTTATTTTTAACAAAACCATATTTCCGCCTCAAATTGAATCCCAAAAAAACTAGAAGCTTATTTTAAAGGCTTATAAGCTGATTAACCTATAATTAATTAACTATTCAAAATATTTATTTCAGCTATCAGAATCAATAAATTACTGGCGAGTTGATCGTGCTAAAGCAGTGTTTAAATTTTTTAATTAATTTTTTACGAGTTACAAAAACTCGACTTAAAAGAATGGAGTTTTAACTTTGGTCAAGACTTCGGATAACAGATTGATTGTCGAACGAGAAATTTCAACAGTTAATACGTATGGCGGGGGCTCAATAATAAAGTTAATGCGATTAAGAGTTTTTCCAAATATCAGAGAAAATATATAACACATTATAGGACAATTCAAATAACATAATCCAGGTAGTTCTAAGGCTAATGGGAACCTGGCGTGGGCCACATAATTTCACTCGAACTATACAAATCAATAACGCGAGACGAATGAATGGCGAAATAGTACAGTTTGATAAGTGAAACTGTAAATTTTATTGTCTGGTTTATTGAAGTACTTTTAAAGCCACACTTATCTCGCCGCTGATACGTTATCGGAAATGCATTTACGGTGTTATTGTACAGTGTTACGTCGATAAAAGGCGATTAAATGGCATACTTGTAAGTCTTGAAATATTTCGAATGTTTTCTCGGAACAAACTGTGTCTTGTCTTGTCACTCTCTGAAAAAAAGTTTTTTGGTTGAAATTGGTTTTTTGAACAAAGCGAACGAGTTAAGTGGAATATTTGTTTCGCCACACTACGAGAAAGCCAGTGATCATTTGTTTGCTTAAAACAGCGTGAGAACATCACACGATTATACGGTATTCAACATTTTCCAAATACAGGATGGTTGCGATCATAATCATGTATGATTTTCTTAGCCGTGTTTGCTTTAAAGCGTGTGAAATAAATTGTATCATCGCTCATAACCTCAGGGTTTTGTTTTCACCTGTGTCAAATAAATAATCAGATTTTTATGTTATATAGGGTAAATTCATGGTGTAGTGTGGTAAAAAATAGCGTTCGCACGTCAGCCGCATGGGTTTTGCAGCTCTCAATCGTTTTAAATTCGAGACGAAGTCGAGAATTTGAAACGTGATCTCGAGCCATTTAAATCTAATTTTCGGGCCTTGTTGCGAAATATACTATTACAGCTCACCGTGATTTAACATTCCATTACGCACTACTTTGCTAATTTAACCTTCCTCATACTGCATCTATTATAGTTAACGAGATCCGAATAGTGTGCATAAAAAATGAACGCACTGCATAAAGAATCTTCCGTTTCTATGTAAAGTCACGTGCGGCGGCCACCAATTATTCCTAAGCCCCGTCGTCCGCTGACGGCTTCAAAATCTGAAAACGCCGCGAGCAATTCAACCAGAAATTCGTATCTCTTCTTGTTTTCATTTAGCTTATTTTAGCAAAATATTTTTTTTTAACTACCCTGGAATTTACTGTAGTTATTTCTATAAAACATACAATATTCGTCTATATTTATCTTTTAGCTATAATTGCTTCATTTCTCATGTAGCGAAAATATTCATATATACCGACTAGTATGAGATAATACAAATTCCACGTCTCAATGATATTGTCAAATTTAGTTTATATTAATCGTATTTCGAAACCGAACACCCGATCCGAATCCGAATTCCGAATCCGAGCCGAAATTCGAATTTTCCGACATGCATGTTCGAACTGAACATTCGAATTTCCAATGTTCCGATTAGTTTTCCGAATCGTATTCGTAATTAGTAACTAATTTTAGTTATTTTAGTGGATCGCTCGTGAATTTTTTAAGTGGGGTAAGCAGACCAGGGTTTTTAAAGTCGTTATTATTTACATTAAGGCATATTAAAAAACACCAAACATATTACAACAGAAAAATCTGAGTTTTCTGTTTAATTTTTAAATGTCTAGAGGAAACCTTTCTCAGCAAACGCCAACGACTCATTGAGAAATGGATATTAAGTTCCACACTGCTGCGCTGTTATTTTCTCAGATTTTGGTTGTTTTGGGTTTACACCCACTACCTTACGATAGGCTGTGATAAAACAATATACGCGTTGGTTATCATGCGATTCTGTAATTACATTGTAAATGTTTGTTTACGCATTCAGGTAGGTAAACAGTTGCATGATGCCCCAACATGTGGCAGTAATATTTTAACAGTAAACAAAAGTTTGTGTTGTGTACTTAATGGAAACCCGGAAAATATAGAAGGACACTATGTACCACTAATACCAATTCCAATCGTCCATCCCTTATACTGTACTGATATAAGCACAAATTACTTAAATTTACCTTTGACATAATTTTTAATTAACTATCAAGTAACATAGCAAAATTGTAAACATTGTTCATTTATATTTGTTTGTTTTTAAAGTAACAAACAGATTTTACTGTTCCACGGCCTCCACCAATGTTGAAAATCTAGTATAAAATTACATGCATTCATCTATTTGGCTAGTTTTGATGCACAATACAAAATAATGTGTGAAGCTTATTACTAATAAACTTATGACAGCAAGTTAAAAATACTTCTTAGGACTCCGTAGAAAGACATTACAGTATTCAGTTTACTTCATACTTCACCAGACAATCCTCTGGTGTGGGTGGAGTTATTGAGTCACCCGCAGAAGCAATTAACCAGCAATACGAGTGTTATTAGGTACATTAGATACACCATTCTCTGCACTGCCAACGGTGCTACAAATTATGGCGGAACAACATAAAAACTTATCGCGTAGTTTTCAACAACGATCGACAATTGTCGACCTTGGGCGATTGTGGCAAGATTGCACGACAACCGCGCCAAACTAGCCGGCCGGTCAAACTAAACATCAAACAGGGCGAACCTCGCAAACGCGCATCATATTCTGATTTCTTATGTTTTGTTAGCATCCCTTAGAGCAGTTTAAATTCAATTTTGCAACTCCCTTAGTAGTTTTTTTTTATTTTTTGATTAGGATTTTTGCGGACATTTGCCATCACTGATTAGTAAAAACAAGTTTCAAGCTACCCTTAGTAGCCTACTAAAAAACTATCAAATTTAGGTATTTTTAGTTTTTATAAAAAATTGCCCTTAAGGAAGGAATTTTACTTCATTCATTACTTACGTAGACAAAAATTGCAACAATTTGACACCAATTTGAGTTCTCTAAGTTTAGTGGTTGCGGAGATATTCATGCATACAGTGAAAATTTATCGGTGGGGACATTTTATAAGGTGTGTAGCGGCTAAACTATTCATTATGAAAACCCTCAGGTTGCAGATTTAATTCTATTTAAATTATATTCAATTTGAGACTAATTTGAAGCCTCTGGGCCGAATACTTTTCCTAAAGTAGTAAAAAAATAGAAAAAAAGTATTTGAAATTAACTTAAGGAAAAAATCATCAAAAATCCTTAAACCAACACATAAATAGAAACTTTAAATTGCTGCCATTATGTTTTTAATCAACCTTTTGAGGTACGGTTTGCGGCGATGTATTTAACTAATCAAGACAGCATTTTATTTCATATATCTCTCAACTTATGCTAACATTAATGTTTTTCTTCTTACTTCTTGAGGACCGTCCCCCTGGAGGAGCGGAAAATTATTAATGATTAATTGCTTGAAACGGAGGGGTTTCATGACGAAAGTCTTAAGTTATATTACCATCTCTGTTTGTTGAGGAAACAACAAACCATTCCTGGACTTTTTTTAACACATCATGTGTATATTGCACACGTTATTTTTAGGCACAGTTTCCATGAAAATTGCCTTCTTTGACCAGCTAGAACTCGGCAACCACTTAACTTAGACAACTCAAATTGGGTTCAAATTGTTGCAATTTTCGCCTCCTTTAAACTCCATAAATGGTTTGGATTAAATATAATTGCTTCTTTAAGGGGGGTCAAAAAAACTTAAATTTCTTTGTTTTTTTAGTACTACGTACGGGAGTTGTACTGGTTTTTCAGGGTTGCAAGATTGAATTTTAAGTACCCTAAGAGATGCTAACTAAATTCCAAAAAACATCTGAATGTTATGCAAATTTGCGAGGTTCGATGTTTAAACTGACTGGCGTAAAAGTAATGTCATATTTTCAACTCCGAGTATAATGTTGAAATGTGTAACAATTTTTAAAAGCAGTCAATATTTCATCAGCCACTGTCATGTTTGAGTAAGATAACTTCGAATTCTTTCGTAAACAAGGCGACTGTTATTTTTATGGTGGTTTTGGTATTCCCGGCCGTTTTCAACGTTGAAGCATATTCTTGACACTTGGAAAAATAATATCAAAGAAGCAAAAATGTTAACGGTATCAAGATCTGGAGGAAGCAAAAGGCTGGATTTTAATGCGAAGACAATTAACATTTTTAATTAATTTTATAAAGTTTTAAATAATTTAAGCAGAAAGTTAATCCTCACTTGAATCTTATGAAGTGCCTGTATAAGGTTTGCGAACTAAAAATCTGTGTCTTAACAGTCATGATGTATAATATACAATATGCTCTGCTGATAAAAGTTTATCACAAATCAAATTTTTCGTAAACTGGAGCTAAAAAATCCAAGTTAGAATTTTTATACTGCAGTGATCTTTGAAATAAGAGTTAGTTTAAGCCCAAAAACAATTGCTCTTTGTTTCGAGATGTCACTAGTACTGCAATGGCAGTGCTGCACATTAGGGTTAAGGCTGCATTACGGTGTAATGCCTCCATTCCCCTAATCTTGCAGCAGATCATTGCAATGTCCGCAACCTTCACCCGGGCCCGGCCATGTCCGATCGCTTGGCCTCTCTGTGTCATTGCTTTGCTTTTACTTTCCTCAAATGGCTTGTGAATGTTGTGTTTTACGTCGAGATATCAAATTGTTTTCATCTTTCTTAATTGAGAAAGACGAAGCACGATTATAAGGGGGTTGGTAAAAAATTTTACGAAATTATTACTAAACACCCCCCCTCTACTGTGCACCTACGTGTACAGTTACATGATTAATCTTTACGTCTAAAATTAAGCAAAATCATGGGATTACTGCATACATTGAAAATAGGTTTCCACTAAAGATAAAAGGAAATTTTTCACTCTCTATATACAGCTGGTTTAAGAGTAATTTAGATTTAAACTTGCTAGAAGAGCATTTAGATATGTCGTAACGATAAATTGCAAGGTCAGGGTCTTTGATTCAATTGCTTAAGGTAAAATGTGTCTAAGGAAAACTACATGTGCATTTGACTGATGGTTGCCCTCCAAAATACACAAAAATGCAATCACTATTTCCGCTCAGCTATTTAAAGTTTAAATCAAATTTGGGTCCAACACACTGCACTACTACGTTCACTGCCAACTGAAAAATTATTAAGCATTCAATGTAATTTTTCCAGCACCATATAATGCCAATAACAACTAGCCTTCCGCTCCAGCTCAAGTTAGAGACCTACTAAAATTAAACAAAAAAATCCCAGTTGAGAATGAATTAATGCAACGTCAGAGATTTCTGGACTGACGGATAGGCATAGTTTGGAAAATAGTATAGAATACCATTCAACAACAGATATCGAAGTTAAATTGGTTAGTCGAAGATTTACATGATTATCATTATTTATTTTTGAAACAAATCCTAATATCGAGTTTAATAACACTACAAATTAAAACTATGCGTTGATTACCCTTTCAAAATAAAATGACTTATCAATGAACTATATAGGTAAAAACAAAATCCAAGAAAGAAATCGTAACTGTTTTTAGTTACGAGAAGTCACGAGTACTACAGTGACAGTGCTGCACATTAGGGTTAAGGCTGCATTATGGTATAATGCCTCCATTCCCCTAATCTTGCAGCAGATCATTGCAATGTCCACAACCTTCACCCGAGACTGACCATGTCCGATCGCTTTGGCCTCTCTGTGCCATTGCTTTGCTTTTACTTTCCTCAAACGGCTTGTGAATGTTGTGTTTTACGTCGAGATATCAAATTGTTTTTGCATTTCTTAATTAAGAAAGGCGAAAGAAGCTGGTCGATTAAAGGGGTTGGAACCGTATTTTACGAAATACTTATTCACTTTTATATTTACGTAATAAATTGTTAAGGCTACAATTAATAGTGAAATTGTGGGATTTTTGCATACTTTGAAAACAGGTTTGCACAAAAGGTTATCTTTTTACTCTTTGCTGGTTTAAGAGTTAAACTGATCTATTTAATTTCCAAGAAGAGCACGTACTCTTAGTTGCAACGATTATTTAGATTTTCAAGATGAGCACGTAGATTTTGTCGCACAAATAAATTATAAAAGCAGGGTCTTTGATTAAATTGCATAAGCTAAATTATGACTGAACAACACACAATGTGCGTTAGTGTTGTTTGCCCTCCAAAATACAAAGACGATTTCCGCTCAGCAGCAGTAATGACCTTTTTGTTCTGAAACTCAGGAAACCCTGAGACTATTTAAACGAATTTTTGCAAATTTTAATCTAACACCCCGTACAATTATGACTTAGGATAACTACCAACTTTAAAATTCTTAGGCATTCAACGTTATTTTTCCAGCAACACATTCAATTTAACAACAAATAACAAATAGTCTTCCCTCCAGCTAAAGCTAGAGATCGGCTACAATAAAACAACAAAAATCTCATTAGGTGGGAATGAGTTCATCGTTCGAGATAGCTTGGCTGACGGAAAACGTGTAAAGAGTGTAGAATAATAGCATTCAACAGATATCGAAGTTAAATTTAAATTTCGCTTTACTTTATTATATACTTTCGAAATAGAGGCTTCAATATTGATTTACCGGTGCTATATTTAAATTTTCAGATTAGTGACATCCTACACTCTTATACCAGTTATCTTGAATGTTTGTACAAAGACCTCAAAAACGCCTCCAAGGATTTCGTTCAAAGTCTGGAAATAAGTAATTTATGACTAATAAACGTGTTCTATGCATATTACTTGGCCAGAGAAAATCTAATAAAGTAATAAAATGAATTTTAAAGTTGTAACATTTTAACATTGGCCTTATGAGTTGTCATGATAGCAACAAAATAAACAAAGCAAATGATCATAAAATAATCATAACAGCTGTTTGTAATCTTCAGCCATGTAGGAAAAATGCAGCTTGTGGGCTGAAGATTGCATGGAGAAATCAAAAAGTGTATTTATAGATTGATACTATCCAATTGTTTTATAGTAAATGGATGTGCTGGTAATTATAAAAAATAATATCGAGCAAGGCTCGGTTCACCAGGTACTATTTTGTAATTAAAATTCTGCACAACGCATTATCAATTCAAATTTTAATTTTTAAATTATTCTTTCAAATTAAATCACTCATCGATCAAGTAGGTAAAAAACAAAACCCAAGAAGTTAGAAACATCCAAGTCGTCCGTCCTATTAATACCACCATATTTGCACCAAAGGTGTTGATTCCTCGTCATCCTTTCCCCTTCACTTATTCGCCTCTCCCCGTCGGTTCTATTTTCGCCGTCTTCTCGTCACGTGTTGTTTGTTTTTACGTCGACAGCTTGATCTCCGCACGCGCCTCAAGAGGAGAAATTATTCGGAACAAAATAATCTTCCAAAACCCGACAAGTTGCGTGTAATTGCCACTACAACTCGTTGAAATTCCCCGAGGCCTTGATGGATTTCCCTTCTGAATGGTAAATAGAAGGTGTAAACAAAAGCGGGACTTTCGGAATGTGAAGAGTGTATGCGAGTTGACAGGAGGAACAAATGGTTTGGTTTATAAATTAACTTCCCAACGACAACACATGTTTTGTTTCAACGTTTATAACTCTAAAAAATGTTATTTAGGTTTTTTATCTTGTTGCTGACCACTACGAAAACATAAACTGTACCGTACCTAAATATTATAACAAACCCTGTTGGACCAACCATTAATTAATCATAACTTGATTACCATAAGTGGTTCAACTGTTTATATACTACCTGTACATATCGGTTTTGTTTCAAAACCGAAACACTTTTTATGGTAAAAACCTATCCTTTAAGAAAAATATTAAAATGGTAAAAATATAGACCTATTTTTTTAGTGGAGGGGGGGGGGCGTTTGTTGTCGACACTATTACAACATCCCTTTCTGTGTGTTACTAATCTTGTTATGTTCTGTTCTAGGTTCTTCTTTCACCTGAAGAGGGGAGATACCAGATCCCGAAACGTCGTGAAATTTGTTTTTTACTAATACATCAGTGATGGCAAATGTCTTAAAAAATCATAGGCCTAATCAAAATATATCACAACATATTAACCAGTATAGGTGTCCCAAAATCAATGCCCCTCAAAATTGCCAATTTAGTGGCTAGAATAAACAAAATACCAAACACCACAGATTAGTTTCAAAAAATCATACAATAAAAAATTAATAATTTTATTTTCTATCAAAATTTAATCAAAATCCTTCCCCACCAAAAGAGGCAAACAGCAACGACGATAGTACTTCGAAGTAAACAAAGTGAACACTAAACAAGAGTGAAAAGCGATCGGAACGCTGGGCGAGCGTTGAACCGGTGCCAAAGTTGACGACAACACCAACACAGGCCCGCGTGGTACAGAAATAGCCGAGCCCCTCGGTCGATGACGGCCGCATCGATGGCGGCAGCGATTGTCACTATCGATTACTTTCGAACATCGACTAGTCGCAGTCGATTAAACTAGTTCACCAAACTAAAAATCGACTAGACTACTGTATATAGATAAGGTGACCAGACGTACCGTTTTGAACGGGACGGTCCCGTTTTTTAGCAACGTGTCCCGTTGTCCCGACGAACTGTCTCGGGACGCCCTTTTGTCCCGTTTTAACGTTGTTGGTAAGGAAAAAAATTTAAAAACGTTTTACTGTAAAAAACTCTTAAATTTTTTCGGTTCTTTTGTCTTTTCTAGTAACTTAAAATTAATGGTAGATATGAACGAGAGTATAGCAAATATTTTCAATCTGGAAGAGTCTGAAAACCCACCAAAATGCTCCTAATTTTTCAAAATCATCCGAGGGAGGACCCCCGGACCCTCCTCTCTTGGGGGGTATGGAAATACGATTTAGTTTAAAAAACGCCTAAATTTTTTTGTTCTTTTGTAGTTTACTAGTAACTTTAAATCAATTAGATGAACTAGAGTATAGTATATATTTTCAATCTGAAAGAGTCTGAAAACCCACCAAAATGCTCCTTATTTTCCAAAATTTTCCGAAGGAGAACCTCCGAACTCCCTCTTTTTTGTGGGGGGGGGGGGGTACGGAAATATGTTTTAATGTAAAAAACTCTTAAATAAATGTTTTTTGTTCTTTTGCAGTTTTCTAGTAACTTATAATTAATGATAAGATGAACTAGAGTCAAGCACATATTTTCAATCTGAAAGAGTCTAAAAACGCACCAAATCGCTATTTTTTTCAAAATTTACCGGAGGAGGACCCCCGGACCCCCCACACCCCTCGGAAGTCGGTGTCCCGTTTTAGCTGTTCCAAAATCTGGTCACCTTATATATAGACGAACGAGCATACAACGGTAAATAACCCAATCTGCATTGGGAAAAATTACTAGTCAGTTAAAACCGATAAAATATCGACTGGCTGGAATAATCGAGTCGACAAAACAATCGAATACATGATGAACTAATCGATAAACCTGAAGTCGACCATCCATCACTACAATGACAGCAACTGCAGGGCTGACAGGTAGTGACTGCAGGGCTTGTAGCAGTTCTTGAGGATGAAAAAAATAAAAAATATCTAAAATAAGAAAAAAACCTTTTGTAAACAAAAAATATTGCTAAAAATTAGAAAACCGGCGTTATATTGGGGATAATACATTCTTAGCCTTGGTAAAAAAGAAAATCTCGACAGACTAATCACAAATCTGCCTAGATTTGACAACGAGACTTGGTTTTCACGCAACGAGACTTGGTTTTCACGCAATGTAGGATGAAGAGATTCGTCTGCCGCGATGCTGCTACGAGATCGTCTGACAGACGAACAGTGAGAACAGGGCTTGTAGCAGTTCTTGAGGTTGAAAAAAATAACCAAGATCGAAAAAAAATTACAAAAAAATAAAAAAATAACCCGTTACAAGCCCTGTGACTGTCCCTTACCAACTAGGGACTACAGTAGTCGTTTAGTCTCGAACATCGACTACGGTCAAGTCGTTAATACTAGTCGATTAGTTAATCGAATCGAGTTAATCGGATTCGATTAGTTAATCGAATATGTTAATCAAACATCGACTAGTCTAGTACAACCACTGAAAAACCAGTAAAAGCCCCAAACAGTAATCGGCAAAGTTACCGACTAAACTATTAAAACCGATAAAATATCGACTACATTAATTACTAATTAACTTAGTCGACAAAAACCAGTTGTCGACTACCCCATCACTACAGTGACAGCAGCGAACGACAGTGGCCTCAGTGGCAGTCACTATCGACTAAGAACTAGTCGATTAGTTAAAATATCGATTAATCTATAGTCGTTCACGCTAGTCGGTTGGTCTCCCCATCAAAAATCGACTGAGTAGAACGAGCAAAACCTGAAGAAAACCCACTCTATAATCGATAAAATTACTAGCCGATCAAATATCGTCTCTAGTTAAAATGATCGACTAGAAATATCGACTAGTCAAAAAAAATCGAACAAATGACCTGGTCGGTAAAACAACAAGTCGACTTAAAATGACAGCAGCGAACGGCAGTGGTTAGTGGTTTATCAATGGACTGCGCTGACTTGCAACTGAAGAAAACGTAAAAGATTACAATATGTTTACAAAATCAAGGGAAACCTTGACCCACCTTGATTCTGCTGTCAAGGTCAATACTATTGGGGTTCCTACAGCCCTGCGTTGAAGTGGTCAAGCGTCCCGGATAAAGTAACAAAAAAGTTAGCCAAAACAACTAGGCTAGTTGAAAATTAATATATATTTTTTATTTTCGCCTTAAATCCGGTACTATATTACTTTCTGCCTCTTTGAGGGAATATTAAAACTTGGAAGACATTCAATTGGAAAAAGAAAGTGCGTGGGGTAAATAAAAGATTGCATTACAGAATTTACCAATCACTGTGTTTCAACAAATACCCTACATGATTAAATGATAAACAAAAACAAATATTGAGTAACAGCAATCAACACCTTTTACACAGATGTATTGGACGTCTCGGCAGCTTATTCTAATCTAAAACTCGGAAAACAGTTTTATGACCAATTACAGCATCATCGTTCCAAAACATTCCTTTAAGTTAGTTGAAGTACTATAATGTATCCAATAAATTCAACTTGGCGCGAATATTTTGTTTATAGTCTATAGATGCGTTTCTAGAAAAAATTTTAAGTGATTCATTCATTCTTTTTTGAGACAGGTACCTCATGGAGGACGTTACCCTGAATGGTCTCTGTTGACATCTAATCCGTGCGGCACTGGATGAATCGTACGTAGATAACACTCTCACCGAAATCCTCCGTCTGCACGCACTTATCTACTTGTAGTTGTAAATGGCGAAAGCCGAAGCGCGCGTCCTTTAGAGTTTAGATAAGTGCGTGCAGACGGAGGATTTCGGTGAGAGTGTTATCTACGTTTCAAGAAAGGTAATAATGTATTTTTATCGTACTAAAAATAAGGCTGAAACAGGGTACATGATAAAATTTAAAATGGCAACCGTTTCCAATTTTCAAAACTTAAATTTAAAACTAACCATGGAAGACCTGCGTAGAATATTATGAAGACAAAAAATACACAAAATCGAATTTACTATACAAGAAAACCTGTACCGTAGGCACTGCACCTGTAAAAATACATTACCACGGAGGAAAGAAATGGATAGGCCTATTCTCTTAACATTTCCTTTCTCTGTGATATTACGGTCATATAACCGGCTTTGGCCAAGAATTAAACCAGAAAATTTTAAAAACTATCCTATTTACAGGAAAAGCATCCATAATTAAGGTACGGCGTTTTATTTATACTTTTCGCGGGCGAAGCCGCAGGTATCTGATGGTTCCTATGTACAACTATTATCAAATGAAGCTTTTTATAATCGTCGACCTAGATGCTGGAAAAACCGGGAAAAGTACGATAAAGCATAACGCAAGATTGCAGGACTACGCGTCCTACCAGTCAATAGACCATCAATAAGAGACACGACTACAACAGCAGCTCAACGGCAGGAATCTCTTCGACGATAAATATTGTATTGAATTAATAATTGTGAGGAATCTTTACTTTATGAAGGAGAGGCTGTTTCTATATATTGGTCAACGATTCTCCGAAACCATAAGACATACAGAGCTGAAATTTGGCATACTATGCTTCTCTTGGACCTTAATGCAAAATTCCCTTAATAAGTCCTAAGGTACTTCAAAGTTTCAACGTTGAGCTATAGCTATGAAGCTTATGAAGATATTATGACAATCTTAAGATGTTTGGCATATTAAATTTTAAATCCAACGTTTTTACAGAGGTGAAACCTGGTTGATCAGCCAGTGGTGAAAAAATAATACTTTTAACTTTTAAAAATCCGAGTAACTGAGTGATATAATTTCCCAGGCACAAATTTAATACGAAACTTCATCGTTCATTAAGTTTACGACGATTTATACCCACTATGATTTATTATAGTTCGCGACATAGCGCCTTAAAGAGAATTGCAAACAAAAACACAATATGGTAGTAGAAACTCTCGACTTTTCCCCAACTGTTTCAGTGAACTGGGTCAGGATGAAGTTAAAAAAATATATATAGAGACACGCTGTTCATTGGAGTGATTTGCTTGATGAGCAACTAAGAGGAAAAGGATGTGCTATATAACAAGCGCAGGCCTTTCATACCACCAAGATCGTTTCCCTTGAACGGAAAAGGATAAAAGCTGTTCTCATCCGTGTAATCCTGTTTCTCTCCGACCGAGTCTCGAATAAAGCTCTCTATTTTTGTTACGTTTTACGACACCTTTAAATCATCCTGTATTACTTTCACATTAAACCGTTACCGGTGTCTGACAGTTTAAGAAACCCCTGTGCACTTAACAAGTTAGGGCTTCGAAAATACAAGTATTTTTAACCTGCATTATTAATTACTGTGTAGAACGCGATTCTAAATTAATTATGGTTGCCAAAATTATCGTAATAAAACGTTTATAAGTGTTAACCCTTGTCCATGTTCCCGTGCCTGACGGTGAAAAAAATACTCGTACCTATAATTAAATCATATTTTTTTGTGTCAAATGTGCGAATTTTTATGAAATTTTTAACTGCTTTATAAATATTATTTATACAGGGTGCGGCAAAAGTCAGCGTACCGAAAATGCAGTTAAACTATAGCTAGTATTAATAGTATTATTTTAATGTACCTGTCAGAGAAGCTGCTCAAAGTGACCACCAACATTGTCTATACATTCGTAGCACCTTTTTGACACTGATTTACAGATTTTGTTGCATAGTTGTGGTGTGAATAAAATATCAAAATGTTTCGTTATCAATTCTTTTAAATGTTCTAAACTTTGAGGTTTCTCCGAAAACACGTGTTCTTTTAACAAACCCCACTTGATAAAATCGCACGGAGTTAGGACTGGGGACCTAGCAGGCCAATCAATAGTTCCTCATCTTCCTATTCATTCATTGAAGTTATCATTTAAAAATGCTGGAGCATTAAGGCCGTAGTGCGAACATTAAAACCATTAATAGTAGAAGTTAATAAAACAAGCACTACACTCATTAACTTAACTTCACTGTCAAAAGTGGTATATTAACAAAACAAACATTCATCGATAAAAAATAAACGAAGACAAAATAAACCATAACTAGATGAAGATAAGACAAGGAGTGACCCTGAGAGATAATATTAGCACGAGAGATAAACAATGACACTCACCGGCCTGCAGCGCAGCGGTACGCTGACTTTTGCCGCACCCGGTATTAGTTAGCCTACGAATATCGCCAAAATTACAAAAAAAACCCACCCCCATAACGATTCTGATAAGAGAACGTTGAAAAGCGATGTTGTCGGTTAGTAAAAACTCCAAACATCCACGATTTTCAAACATGAGCTAAATTATCCTGATTTTATTTCATAAAATATTACGAATGATCATATTTCCTCTAAAAAATTCAACCTTTAGTAAAATATCTTAAGAGAACCTGATTATAAAGCAAATAAATCAAGAATGTCAGGCATTGGAGCAGACGGCAACGGGTGTGATTACCTTACTACCCAGAAATTCTTGACAAATTGTAAATATTAGATTAGGTACTTATTAGGTACTTAATCAAAATTCCAGAGTTCATGCTAAAAGGCAAAAAATCCTTTACCCCATCCAAAATACCCTTTACTGTTCCAGATTCACCCGACCATCCGTCAAAAACTCGGGAACCGTTTCGACAAGTTTCAACCTCAGCGGCAGCAGCACCGAAAAGCATTCGCAAACGGCAATGACGCGAGAGGAAACGATCGGATCAGACCGGAAGCAGAGGTACCAACTGCCATTGTCTCCGTGACAGTGGGCAGTGGCAGTTCTGTTCCGCCTTTCTAGTTCTACCAAGTACGCAGTTTATCCCGGGCACGGCCCATCGGCCCATCCCATGCCCATGCGCGGCGAGGCTGGTCGGCTCTCGGTGCTCAACTGTGACTGGACTCTTAAAGATTTTTCAGGGGCCGTCCATAAATTACGTCACTTCAAAATAGAAGGGAGGGGTTCAGATTGAAAATGACGACCCCCTTTACCTTGTAATGATGTGCATACTAGGTAGGTGTGTGTAGTTGATGTTGAGATGACGTCATTTTTCTAATAATGGCTTATAACTAATTTCAATACGAATCGTTAAAAAATGACGTAATTTCAACAAATTCAACTTAAGAAGCTGAGTTCATTAGAAATTATGTGTTTTGAATAAAAATCGTTAGGATATGATGGTCATTTTGGCTTCAGGTCAAAATAAAGCTAAGTAAATATTTAATAGGTAATCAATGTTTTTAGATCTGCAGAGAGTGTCACATCTGCAGTTTTTTACATCACTACAGTATGTGTATAGTGTTTTAAAGTTAAACAATGAAAAATATTTAAGTTCACTTTATAATAATTTGTGCTCAATAAAAATTTCTGATTTGAATAATTGATCAACAACAAATTAGGTCAAACTGGGTTTAAAACTTAATTTGGTGGTTTTAATAACCCATTAGAAAAATCCTTAGGTTTCCCTCCTGAAAACCGCCAATATTACCTTTAAAATAGGAAGTTTTTCCATGACGTCATTTTTCAAAAATAGTGGGGGGTCAGGTGAATTTTGACAGTAGGTACAGTAAGACGATATTAGAGGGGAAGGGTCCAAAAATGGCCAAAAAGCGCCATTTATGGATGTAATTTATGGATGGTCCAATACCTCGAATAATTTTATTCCTCCTATTACGTCCCATGGACCCTCTTCACGGGGTAGCATGAAGAACCTTTCGCCGAGCTTTTAAACATATACCTACATATATCAAATAAAAATAGGAATGATTTCCAAATAATTAATTTAATGTTACAATTATATGTAAATGTAGTATGGATGTTAACCAGATGTTCCCTTATTTCCACCTGAATACTGAATGGTACTGGTTCAGATTTATAATCTCTTAGTTTGATATCTGATTAAATTTGTTATTGTCAACAGTTCAGTTGCCTAAGAAACGTCTTCAATATGAAACCAACAGATATTTTTGCTGCTGATTGTTGCTAAGAAACTTTTGATTAATTCATTATTTTAAAAAGTGTTTTCGAACAAGTGGACAACTTCTTTAAACCAAAAATATATACAAATTGAAACTCGGAGTGAAATCATGCGAACACAAACGAGGAAACACAAGAAAAAACAACTCAATGATTTGGTTCTTCCTTCTTGTGTTCACTCGTTTATGTTCACATGACTTTGCTCCTAGTTTCAATTTGTAAATATTTTTTGTTTAAAGAATTTAATTGAATGGGTTTCTCCGTACCACAGGTTTATATGACCTAGGCCTGTGGGAGCCTCTTTGCCCCACAAAAGAGTGCCCCCTGAGATGGTGGTGACGTTGTCGTCGTTCAGGGGCTTTCCACTAACATTCCACCGGTCACATTTTAGTTAAAAAGACGTAAAACAAGCAGTAAGTTTTTTCCAACAAGCTAAATGATTTAATGTGTAATAAAGAAGACCCTAATGAAAATCCTTTAACAAACAATAAAATTTAAATCAAAACGTTTGTTTTGCTGATCTGGCTACTTTTACGCACCCTCAAGAGTCAATTCCTTCCCTGCCCATAACACCAACCACGCCAAAATGCTCCAGCCGATGGTATGGTCTACTCAGTAGGGTTTTGCAAATTATGGGCTACTCGTTTTTAACTGAGGAACATGCCTGGCGCTGGCGAACAAGTGAAATTTCCCTCCCACCTGCGCTTCAGAGATGTATTAACTCTACTTAACAAGTTAGTAGGATTATTACACAGGCTAGCCTATTGTTATTAGATTTTATAAAATCACATTGCATAAACCTAGTTACAGTTTGACGTGCACACCTCAGGTGATATGTGCAGAATTATTTCAAAATTCACGCTTACTATCACACCTCTCTTACAGTAGGTATATAATTAGTGTTTATAAATTATTTGAAACAGCTGCGAACATTTTCAAGTGTATGCGTGCTGATTTAATCACTTTAAATTAACTGCACTACCGTACTGAAAGGGAGCAAATAAATCATATAAAATTATGAGCTATCAATATGTATCAAAGTTTACATTTTCATCTTTAAGAAGTCTGAATTGAAAATTGTAGAAAAAAATTGTTACTGTACAGCATTATTTTTTCTTGTACTTTGGCCTACTTCTTTCGTTCACAATTTGAACTTAAATTAGGATACCTATCTAGGTTTTATTAAGACTTTTTCTGTATTTGCATTAGCGCAAAAAAAATATGAAGTGAAGTAAAAACACTTTTTAAACTTGTCTAGGCTGTATTAAAAGATTATTCAGAGAATATCAGCAGTGATAGGCAAGTTAAGTCAATCACATTGATTAACTGATGATGAAAATAATGTCTGGGGCCTTAACCCCTTGAGCACCAAGTCATTAGCCCTAGCAGTTTTTAGTAGAAATGTGCAGTTTAATTACTGTACACGATCCACACGAAAACGCCGGGTTTTCGTCTCAACACGACGAGCGCGATACTGCAGATCTGGTGGTGTGGACGTAGTTCCAGAAAAATCCACTAGAGTGCAGCACCAAACAGTCTGCAACTCGTCAGGGTAGACCATACAGTCTTAGCAGGAAAAAAACCTTGCAGAACAGTTGTACCAGACATAATTCAGCTGAGAAAGTCAAATCCAAGTAAACTCAGGCGTGGCGGTCAACAAAGCAAGGGTGAGGCACGAGATATCTTGTGCGTGGCGGAGCGCGTACAGATTACTACCACGAGCTAACTCGTGCGCGGCGGTTAAGGGGTTAACACCTTCCCAAAGCTAAAAAGTCATCTCTACATCATTTAAAAAAATGGGAAGTCAATCTGAAACAAATCATAGGCCTATTTGTCTACAAAAGATTACAAGTAGGCCTAAATCAAGCAATGATCATTAAATTTTTTCTTAAAAAACCACTTCAACTGCCTGTCCAAAGGCAGTTTAAAATAACAACTACTGTATCTATTTGGTTTTTTTTCTTCTTTTGCAACTATCCAAGCGTAATTGGATTTATAATAAATTCGGCAGACACAGAATGTTTGACATTCGTCAGACACAGAATGTTTGACATTCGGCTAATTAGTTTGTCTTGATATTTGCCAATTAATGAGCATAGCCTACTTCTACACACATTTGAGGTTTTCCGAGCAATAAGCCACATTAGGTTCCTTTTCCCTTACATCCATTCACTTTGATGTGTGAAAAAGACAGACACTGAACAGAAAACAACACGCACAAATGTTTAGCTGCTTGCTAAAAGAAAGACACCCATCCACACTATTCGCAATTCGGGAAGTCACTGCTCACTGCATGCTGAATGATGCATGTCTGGAGCCGGCTTTCAACGATGAAGAGGCAAGACATGCAGCTTGCCGCAACTGACATGCCACAAGACAAAAACTGACCAAAGCTACAGAATGGGCCTCCTTCCATTTAATTTATCAGCTGTCATGTGTTGAGTCGTCTGAACGGTCGACTAAGGATTGCAACACAGTGCTGAAATCGCCTTTTTGTAATTGGTTGTTAAATTTTAGTTTGAAAGTTACAAATGAACTTACAAATTAAGTGTTTGGACACTGATGAGCAACATTACCTTACACAGATGATCAAGAAATCATTTACCATCACCGATCCCCTACCTTGTGAGATTGTTTACAAGTAATTTTTTCCAATGGTTAGAATCGATTCTTCACTATTCATCAATCATCGACAACACTTGTAATCATATATAGCCTAGATAAATTCCACAGAGTGTGAAATCAAGATGTTTTGTCGTGAACTGATTAGAAGGCTTAAAATATTAACTCTAAAGATTGTTGTTCATCATACAAATTAAACTCAGCTTAAACGATCAAATGCGGGCAATTGAAATATTTGAGGTTCTTTATGAGGCATTGCTGGAAGAAGTGTTGTAGCCTGGTTGGCCTATTTTGAGGTTATGGAATTGACTTGACCTAATTACGCTCCTGTCATGTTCTTGATCTGAAGTTCAATTTCCCTTAAACTGAAAACTTCTCTTAAAGAGCATAAAAGAGATGTTAAGACCCGTTAATGAATCATTATTTGTGTATTTAGGCTGACCTAGGTCTAAGTGGGGCAAATCATGATGTACTATTACACAACCGCAAATCACATGAAAACCAGTTTAGTTTAACAATTGGGTTACGTTATTCATGAATAATAAAATGTTTAAAACTTACCCAAATGCATAGAGGCTCCTGAATCATGAAAGCCACAATATTTTTAATAAAAATCCCAAGGGATGACAATTTTCTGGACAGTCCCACGACCACATCGTAAGATTCATTTTTGACGGTTTCTAGTGTCTCTATATTCACCGTAGATGTGGAGTTACTTTTCCAACTCGGGTCACTTGTCACATGAACGGCATAATAAACGGAACACGATAACACCACTGCACTGATAACTGTATAGGCTTTAAGGCTAGGAAGAGGCAACCTTTCAAGTAAGATAACGGGCATGTTGAACTGTTTCACTTATATTGGACGAAATAGCGCCAAAGAAATTCAGGTCATTACTGAGTAAACCGGCGATTAAAAACACAAATAACAAAATGAAACACCACCACTCGCGTAAATTTAGCTATCGTTATACCCAGACAGGTGTCGTGATGAAGTGTATCTGTCAGAAAGTGGAGAGTGTGAGTGGATCTGAGTTTTTAGGAGTAGTGAAGCAGACCGACCAATCCCGTCAACGAATCCTTCACACCACAACAGGTTGGCCAACGACACATAACTAAACTTCCCACAATCCATCTAATATTTCCCTCAGCTACAAAATTTTTTCTATTGTTTGAGAATTATTAAAATTATTTATCAACAACAGAATTAATCCTTTTGGATAATTGGTGTGATTGCTAGATGTTTACTACACGAACAAACCAATAAATCTCTCAAATATTTTGTTGATTGCCTATAGAAAGAATCTAAGTTCCCTGATAAACTAGCTACAAATTCAGGAGTACCTATTTCGCATATATATGCTACACAGGGATACTTCTTTACTTTAAATCTGGACCTGGACTAAGGATTAGAGAATAATATTATACTGTATAGTGTATTTCCTATTCTTAAGTTTACTTACTATTCAATTTTTAAAACATAGATTTTGCGAAATCAGCAAAGTTTAAGAATTTATTTATTTATTTACATGCATTATAACAGGTTTAAACCCAATTACAATAATGGAGTTAAAATATATTATATATGATATTACACAAATGAATACGGTGAAAATGTCCACATCTTGAATGAATAAATTAATGTCCATTAGATGTACTGGAGGTAACTGATTCATAAAATATAGTAGAATATCGGGCGAGGGTGAGTACACACTCCATAAAAAATCCAGACAATGATTTTTCTGGATTTAATTTTTTTTAATTGTTAACATTTCCATCGTATTAGCAATGGTACGTTCCATTAGCTTCATGGAACGTTGAACAATGGGGTACGCGTATGTAAATTTATATAAGTCCTTTTTAACTATGCTATCAGAAAATGCAAAATATACCATGTTTTCTATAGTGTATTCTACGTGAGTGTACTAAATAGTAAACGATTCTTCAATTTATTTGGAAAAAACGTTAAAATGAATAATCAAAACCTATGTTTTTTTAAGTCTCAACCTAATAAATCACTGTAATAATGATTCTCCAATAAAAAGTAAATCTCCAGAAAAATAAATCTGTAGCATGGATCTTAATGGGCTAAAACGGTGGAAGAACCTCTATGTTAAATATAGGTAATTTTTTCATTAATAATAATAATCATAATATCCCCGTTGCAGCAGACCCGCATACTCGACGAATTTAAAATCAAACATATGACAATCCAACGTAAAGAATATGTATATGAATATAGGAATAACATGGGGCATTCGTATGCAGTTTATTGCGCCAGCAAAAAATTTAAAATATTATACAGTATGTTAAATTTTAATTGCAAGTATGTTAAAAGTTGGTGGGTTAAATTCAATATTAAGTAGATCTGAACAAATACAATGGAATCACAAAATAATAATTGGTGTATCCATTATTCATCCCCGTGTTATCCTTCCATTATTTATCCTTATGTCCCCGTGTTTATTTACCATATAGACAGATAGATAGACAGATAGACAGTTTATTTGATCATTAGTCCAAGTACAGTAAATAGAACACGTCAATACATAAAAAATAAAATACAGTATAAAAAAAATAATCTATATACATACATCCTAAAATCCAGTCAATTCAATTAAGATCATTTTATAAGTAGCATGCAATACCTTAATATTAAAAAAATAACGAACAATACGCTTTAGCAATTCAAGAACTATGTTTCAAAACGTTATATTCTTATTAGTCTCATAAAACTCAGACGACTTATAAAAAGGATTTTTTACCAACAGTTTAATAATACTTTTTTGAACTTTGGTATGGTGCAATCATGACTACAAATAATTGGCAACGTAATAAACAATGATATACCAATGGCTTCATATGATGTCATTGTATGGCTTAATCTATTGAATGGAATATTTATTTGATTTTTTGATCTTGAGTCATGACCATGCACTGTAAGGATAACACGGGGAATGAGTGTGCAGGTTTTCTGCCATGCAAGAAAATTAAATTCAATCATATGGTTTGTAATATAACTTTTTTTAAACCCATTTTTGGGGAATTCAGAGAAAAATTTAGGTATTTCTACCAGACTTTGGATAGTTCATGTCCCTTCAGGGGACAATGTACTGCATTTAGCAGATCCAATATCTCAGTAACCGATTGATGTAGAGTAATCATTCAAAATGCTATATATTGTTTATTTTTTAAGCTGAATTCAATTTTGACACCTAAATTTACAAAATACCCCCGTTGCAGCAGACCTGCATACTCAGCTAATTTCAAATGCAAAACAACATATTTCGATCCAACATAGCGAGATTTGACATGTTTTTGTAAGCCCCATAAGAATAACATGGGGAATGAGTATGCAGGTTTACTGCTACGGGTAAATTAAAACTGGGTGGTTTTAATTCAATATTTAGTAGATCTGACCTAAAAGAAGCCATTTACCAAATTTTACCAAGATATCTTAAGAAATAAGCGAGATATAGAATTTTTCTTATTTTCCCATAAGGTTAACATTAGGACAACGTACTGTGTTTACCACTTTCAATATCTCGGTAACCAATGGACATAGAGCATTGATTCAAAATACTAAATTGTTTTTTTTTAGCTGAATTCAATGGTGCTAACAAAAATTTGATAATTTTTATTTTTATATGTAAAAAACTCAAAAAACCCATTTCTGGGGGGTTTACCCCCCTTTACCCCCCCCTTCCCGTAGTCCGATCAGGCTGGTTGTCCGAATAATTACTACTTTACACGTCCATGCCAAGTTTCATTAAGATCAGACCATTTTTACGCGAGTTATCGTCAGGGGTGGATTTACATATGGGCTTAATGGGCTATAGCCCAGGGCGGCAGAATTTGGGAGGGGCGGCAAATCAGAGAGAATTAGAGAGAGAAGTCACAACTCCCCCTGAAGTAGTCGAAATAGGCTTCTTTAGCGGAGCGGTACTGGTAAAAACGGGCAAAAGGGCCACAACGGGGCTAAAAAGTACACGCGCGAGTAAAAAAAAAAAAAAAAAGGTCACCACTTTTGCCGAGGCGGAAATCCCGCCACCTGGCCCTGGCCGGGGGCGGCAAATTTAAGTGTAGCCCAGGGGCGGCAAATTTACAAATCCGCCTCTGGTTATCGTGCTTAAAGACACACACACATATATATATTTATTTATGAAAATGAACGAATGGTGTTTTTGGCATCTGGGGACCTCAAAAAGAAAAGTTATGATGGTCTCAGGGTTAGGTATTACCATGAGACCTACGGTAACAGCTTCTTCCCTATAGGGCAGCGGTTCTCAAACCGAGGTTCGCGAACCCCTAGGGGTTCAAGGAGAGGTGTATGGGGGTTCGCGAGAGATAAATCAATAATGGCGGACAAGAAAATTGTAGCCTAATTTTATAAAATTACTTTGAATTAACTATAACAATTTTACCATAACGGTCAAAATATTTCCAACTCTTAACAGTTTGAAATATTTTAAAAGTCAAAGACAATTACAAGATCAACGTTAGGACTGTTTCATAATAATTAGTCTGTTAAAAAACTAACTTCATCAAAGTAGGCTCATGGCTCACACTAAGAATCTTAACTCTTTAAATTCCAGTTCTTATTGCCAATAAAGTGTTTTGTTTTTAAAAATAGGTTTAGCAAAACTAATATTTTACTGATTCATAAACTTTTGAAGCTTTTTGCAAAAAATGCCTTTGCCATTTTTTAAAAATTTCATTACAAATGTATTAAAAATATAGTTATAACTTACTAACAAACTTAATTGTTCACAAAGTGCCAGGGTCGCCGAGAGGCCATGTCAGCCAAGTCTGAAACTTGGGGCCCGATGTGAGCGGATTGTTTTTTAGATTGAGGAAATAATATTGGATTCGACTTCTTGGAAATAAATTTAGGCGTACGTGTTCAAAAATCAAATGTCTACCTGTACCACGCAAATTTCTTTTATAATACATATTTAAGGCAAAAATGATTGTTTTGTCTGTCTGTACTATTGTTTGCGACTGACTGTTCACTACAGTGCGGTGGTCGGCCAGCGAGTAGTGAGCGTGAGGGACTCATTGTTCTCTCTCCATCCCTCTGCATTACAATATAAAGAAACTTTATTTACATAAAATATATATAAATAAAATTCATCTTCTTGTACATTACAAGTTGCTGTGAAAAAAGAATAATTAACAATTAATTTTGATTTTGTTTACTGTAAAGGTGATACTTTAAAATTTCAATTGAACTTTTCAAGGCTAAAACTGAAATTTGATAAAGATCCTTCTTATTAAATTTAAATAAGCTCCAAAAGTCTTCAACAAATTTGGGGATCGTTCCTCTTCATCCAACAAGCAGTCCAAATATTTTTATGTTTTTAATTTTATATTTTTCTTGAAGGTATTGTTTGGTTGGCAAGTATATATCTTTTTTTCTTCATTTACCTTATTCGGTTGTTCTTGACTAAACTCAAACCTAATTAACCGTTGGATCTATTACATAACCTATTGACTTTTTTCGATCAATTGCGATTATGTCAATTCTTCTTGTAGATTCATCATTAGCTATATTGATAACAACTTAAATACGTTATGATGCTATCCATGATGGTAAACAAAAAGAGTACAGCATATGTTGTAATTAACGCAAGGCCGGAAAAAAACAATCGTGCGCATTCATCGTGAAATAACGGGAGAGTAACTTTATGAGGGGAACGAACGAGCAAGATGTGGGAAAGAGAAGGACTAGAAAATCCAATAGTGAGGGATCACTGATAATTTTTTATTTTTAAATTTTTAATTAGAGTAGGCTATTTTCTATGTCCGACAGACCATTCAGTCTTAATTGGCTCCAGATTTTTGGAGTCCCTATATGTATGATGTTCTACCTCTAGACTGCCTAAAACGCGAGTTTAGAAATCTAATTTTCGTAAATTTTCCGGGGGAGGGCCCCCGGTCCCCCCTTTCGCTGTGGGATATTCCAGACTCCCCTGAGCCCGTGCGATGTACCCTCTCGGCGGCCCTGCAAAGTACTTAAGTATTAGTTCATTTACTCCGAGCTATAATAAACGCTGTACATAAGCTTATTGAGTATTAAATATGACCTAGGGCCCTGAGCAGCCTAGGGGTACAATTCATGAAAATACATTGGCTTAGGGGTCCGCAAGGTGAAATAGTTTAGAACCGCTGCTATAGGGGTAATTCCTTAAAATTAATATAAAGATATTAAATCCTAAATACCCCCGTTGCAGCAGACCTGCATGCATACTCAGCGAATTTCAAATACAAAATAACATATTTCGATCCAACAGCGAGATTTGACATATTTTTGTAAGCTCCATAAGAATAACATGGGGAATGAGTATGCAGGTTTGCTGTTACGAGTATATTAAAACTGGGTGGTTTAAATTCAATATTTAGTAGATCTGACCTAGAAGAATTTATTTTCCAAGTTTTACCCAGATATGTTGAGAAATAAGCAAGATATTGGGACAACGTACTGTGTTTACCACTTTCAATATCTCGGTAACCAATGGACACAGAGCAGTCATTCAAAACACTAAATTGTTTATTTTTTGAGTTGAATTCAATGGTGCTAACAAAAAGTTGATAATTTTTATTTTTATATGTAAAAAATTCAAAAAAACCCATTTTGGGGGGTTTACTCCCCTTTACCCCCCCTTCCCGTAGTTCGATCAGGCTGGTTTACGAACTCGTCCGAATAATTACTACTTTACATGTCCATGCCAAATTTCATTAAGATCGGACCATTTTTACGCGAGTTATCGTGCTTAAAGACACACACACACACACACACACACACACACACACACACACACACACACACACACACACACACACATATATATATATATATATATATATATATATGTATGAAAATGAACGAATTGTGATTTTGGCATCTGGGACCTCAAAAAGAAAAGTTATGATGGTCTCGAGCTTAGGTCTTACCATGAGACCTACGGTAACAGCTTCTTCCCTAAAGGGGAAATTCGCTAAAATAAGTTTTATTTTGTCAAAAAACCCTCCTTAGAGTTATTTTATCGCGCTGGTTTCGAACTCGAAGTGATAAATGTCACTCTAGACGCATGTACCAAATTTCATCGCGATTGGACCATTTTTACAAAAGTGATTGCGCCTACGGACAGGTAGGTATAAGTTATATGTATACCTGTCGAACGAACGGGGGTTTTGGGGTCCGGGGGCATCAAAATGAAAAGTTACGTTGGTCTTGTGCTTAAGTCTTACCACGCCGTCTACGGTAATAGCTACTTCCCTAAAGGAGGAAATTCGCTAAAAGACCCGGATCGGCTTCGTAATTTTTTAATTATTAAATATTTATACCTACGAAACTTATAAAATATCTGTTTGACACTAAATACTTAGAATCATACAATCATAAATTGTATTGAAACTCGAATAACTGGACATTTTGACATTGCTATTTTTACATTTATTTTATTGTTAAAACATGTAAAATGCGACGAGTACCAAATTTAACATTTGTAGGGGGATATAAATCATTTTTATTCTTATCTTTTCTTAAAAAAATAACTTGACACATGCATTAAAATCTACATTTTTTAACGTTCCTTTAAAAGTTATATTTAATTGCATATTGTGAAATTTAATTGTTTTTATCTGATCGTACAGATAACGTTCCTACATAAATAATTATAATAATTATTTCTCTGTTCACTTTGTACTGTGTCTTATACATTCATACGACATGACTCCTAAAGTTTTATTTCTTATCGTTCTTCTGGCGCCGACCATTCCCGGATATGAAATTAGTTCTTATGTATCCGATAAATCAGTTTTTGACATACGGTAGGCCTACCCTCTATACAAAATTGGATAATATACATACATATTCATTGCCCGTGCAGTGGTTTAACAAAGAATTACATAATATTACTTTGACCGCCACGAACCCGAAGCCGATGGACGATATGTCCACAAGGATCTTCGCTCAGGATGGAAAATCAGCCTACAAAACGGAACTTTAGGCTCCACACGGAGGAACCAAACCCTGTAGGCTCGATATATGTCGTCGGTGAACCAAAAGCTCAGATCGCTGATGACGGTCGCATAAACCTCGAAATGACTCTGGCGCCGCTGCAAAAGTGACCTTCGAGAGGTACACCTTCGGGTCGCCAGGCGGCAGCAGGAGCTCTGGGAGTTTGCAAACCAATACGCACAGGTTTTTGACAACTGATCATTACAGTTTAAATTCCTTCGATTGTGACCTTCAAGGATTTGTGACAGCAGATCCAATCAATGCAGTTTCCAATAAGTTTAAGTTTTCAGATCCATATATATATCATTGAAACCAGGTCCCGGAGAAGATACAACAATTTATACATTCATGGATGATCTTAGAGTTGTAAAAGAAGCGTCAAAAAATACATTGTCTAAAAGGTTTGAAGACATGCTGATGCGTTGTCGGGGCGTTGACTTCAGCGTACTTATACACATGTGAATGGGAGCAACAAAAAAATCCCAAAAACAAATCGGAACAAAAAATAAGAAGAAATTCAAGAATTTACAGCGAGTGTAAAATCTTTGATTTATTAAAAAAGGTTTGAATAAAAAGTTAGAAGTGTTGTTTTTTAAATATTATTACTATGGTACTGTAATACTGACAGCTAATTAATTGCAAATTGTTTAAACTATGAGGTTTAGTCAAGAAGAAGACAATATGACATTATATACTGACGTATTTGAGTCAGTTATTTTCTTATCTTGTCTTTTAAAAATAACACTAACGCCGCAGCAGACCTGCGTACTCAGCGAATTTCCATAGAATTTATTTTTTATATGTGAGCATTCAACTTATGTAAAGGAAAATATCGTTTGAATATGTTTTGTAAATAATATATTTAAAACTTATATTTGACCATTCATAAGCTTGAAACATGAGGAAAATTTACAAGGGGATCACATTGGTTTTTATTAGTAATATGTACACTCAGGGCCGCGACAAGGGATTTTTCTGGGACATGCGAGAGCCTACATTGGCGCCCTTTCACTAGATTTAGGTATCAGTTACCCACCCTCCCTCATGGTGGTTAAAGCTATCATTTGCAAAATTAAATAGAATATTTTTAAGTTACTGAGTTGAATTTTATTCATCACATATTTAAAGGTTTTTTATTGATGGATAGACTACGGTTTTGTATTACTGGATGTATTAAGACAAATTAAATTATCTAAGTAAGAACAGGCACACCGCTAATCGGGCGATTCTTACTTCAACTTAAAAAAAATAACATTAGAACCCAGTCAAATTAGACCGATCTAAGAAGGAATATACTAAACGGCTAAAAAATATCACAGTTGTTCGTTACCCGGCCCATTTAAACCACTTGCAAAAGTCCCTGAGGACGAGGGTTGAGTTTGAGTTTCTAGAAGTTTTTAGTTCCCCAGGTCTTGGTTTTGAATCTTGAAATTTATTTTGCAAACCAAATTGCAAATTCAATTTAATTTTAAAGGTATTGCTAAAATGAAATTGTGGAGAAAACGGAACTCATTTACTTCACCCATTCTTTTCAAATTGACATTTATTTTGTTCATTACTGCAGCTACAATTCACATACCCAAAAATTTACATTTTGAGTTATTTGAAAACAGTGATTACTCCACGGGCATGGGTAAACGGCCACCAAATTAAAATGTTTGCGAGTTTTAGACACTTTTAAAAGACGCCACTGGTGCCAGTATGCTCCAACAAAAAAAACATTTTGCTCTTTGAATGGTTTGAAACGTCTCCACCGGCACCGGCAAACGCCTCCAAAACTCACATTACGCACCTTGATAAATTTCAAAAGGGCTCCAGGCGCCGGGGCTGGCTAACACCACCAAAATGGCGACAACTCGATCATGTTATATCGCGTTGAACGATTTATAAATGCTCCCCCGGGAGCCAACCAAACCGCCAAATTACATGATTTACACTTTGAACCATATAAAAATGCTCAACGAGCCCCGGTAGTTGGAGAACGCCACATAAATTGAAATTTGGCAAGTTGAACAATTTTGATAGACTCCCTGAAGTCGGCAAACACCAATTAATTAATTTAGCTCTTTAACAAATTTAAAATGCACCACAGGCGCCGGAAAACGCCCCCAAGACGAATATTTTGCACGTTAAACAAAATTGTAAAAAATACTACCCGTGTGTCAACAAAGTTCGCCAAAGTACATGTCCAGCAATTTAAAGACTCCTCGGGCGCCGCTGCGGACTCAACACTGCGCCGGCTTCGGTGGCGCCCTCTCCCAGTCGGCGCCCCATGCGGCCGCATGTTTCGCATGGCCGTTGTCGCGAAATATTATTACTATGGTACTGTAATACTGACAGCTAATTAATTGCAAATTGTTTAAACTATGAGGTTTAGTCAAGAAGAAGACAATATGACATTATATACTGACGTATTTGAGTCAGTTATTTTCTTATCTTGTCTTTTAAAAATAACACCAACGCCGCAGCAGACCTGCGTACTCAGCGAATTTCCATAGAATTTATTTTTCATATGTGAGCATTCAACTTATGTAAAGGAAAATATCGTTTGAATATGTTTTGTAAATAATATATTTAAAACTTATATTTGATCATTCATAAGCTTGAAACATGAGGAAAATTTACAAGGGGATCACACTGGTTTTTATTAGTAATATGTACACTTTTTTATTTTATAGGTTCTAGGCCTTTTAATTTTGAAGTTCTAAGATTTTTGAAGTCGAATATAGTTTCAAACGTTTTCGAGTTTTTCTTAATTACAAGATAGAATATACAACAAGAACAACATACATACATACATGACAAAGATGCATGGTTTTCAAACTTTGAGCAGATAAATAATCAAATGATATAATTGTTAGTAATGAAAAAATATAATATATATATATATATATATATATATATATATATAGAGCCTATTTATTTATATACATATAACTATGCAATTTACAGAAATTTATCAAATTACAATTAAATAAGTTCATCAGATAGACCTGTGTTAATAAAATGGAATAATTTTCTTTATCTTTGAAGGACCATACCTCCGGATTCACGAAAGGTACAGAGCTCAAATTGTAGGGCATTTAGTCTCCTTTAAATTTGTAATTCGATACATTTCTGTGGGATGCATAGTTTTTATATTTTTTTTTGAAATTTGAAAAAGCACCAGAAGTAACCATGAATAGATGGTTTGCTCAACAACTTTGTTAAACGTTATGGTTACAATTCCCATAAGTGGAAATTGTAACCATAACGTAAGTCCCTTCAATTCTGTAGATACCTCTTTAGCAGGGCTGGAAAGCAGTGAGCATCGCTAAAACAGAAGGCGCTAAGAAAATATCGTTGGTGGCTTCACGGCATGGCAGAGCGATAGTTACCCTTACACAGGTGCAATGCCATGACGTAGTCAGATACTGGTAATAGTAATAATAATAATATATAATGTTTAGAATGTTCCTAACAACATTATAAGATTCTCTGATAAATAAGAGAACGTTTCACGAATGATTTGTAAGGCTCATTGAATGTCCCTTGCGTGAACGAACTTACAACATACCTTTGCATCAATTCACTTGATAATGCCACGCGGTCACTCGTCCAGTCGCACCAGAGATCCGCGGACAAACTATATAATTAAGGTATTCTTTCACATGCAGTTAAACACTGAAAGTGTAGTACCTAAGTGTCCAGTCACCTACTTTTTGGATCTTATCTGCTACAGCGTCCCTCCTTGTTTGGCGCTAAGTTTACATTCAATATGTATCTTATGAATATTTACAAAATATGTTAGAATACATCCTTTGCCGCAGCGGGCGCAAATTTTGCACTGCTTTGGATACTCAATCAATACAATCAAGCTGTTCTGCAGTACAGCAGATTTGTATAGCGAAAGCAATAGTTATAAATCAAGATTAAGAAATGTAAGTTTACAACATGCCCCGAAGCCAAATCTAACGTTCTTTACACAAACTTACCAGTTCATTGCACCAAGAATATTTAATCAACTTCCAAACAATATTAAATCAATAAATAATCATAAAAAATGTCTAAAAGAACTGAGTAAATGGCTTAGGACAGTTAAGAATGAAGACGATTTGTTACGTATAATGTCATAGATTTTATTCAAGTGTTATAGGTTAGAGTTAGCCTCTATTTATTAAAAAATATATTCATGTTTGTATTTATACTGTATATATAGGAAATTGAATGTTTGTCTCTTATTCTATCTATATTTTATAATATGTCTGTAGATTAAGTAATTGGATTGTTGAGTGTTTGTTGTAGGTAACAGCTTTGAAATTGGTTTTAAGTTTAGATACAGTATTGATTTTTTTTCTAGATTACTTTATTAATTTTTATTGACGTATAAGTGTGGGGAATGTATACTCATATTAAAGCACAAGATTTTGTAGGTTAGTTGTATTTTTTTACTATCGTTACATCAAATTTGTTGTTTACATTTAAATGCTCCGAACTCTATTAAATAATTGTTATATTTTGTAAAGGAACCCCCAAACAGACATTTTATGTCTTGGGGGCCCTATTTTTCATCTGCGCATACACAATCTTTTGAGGTCAGCCTGGTTTTAATTATTATTTTTTTAATTTTGTTATGTGTCTCTTTACCAATATATTGTAAATGTTTGTATGTATGTGCAGAGAAAATAAAGATTTATTTATTTATTTATTTATATTTATTTATAGATAAAGGTGTGTTGACAGTGTTGAACATGCTGCAAATTAACAATAACTGGTTAAATCTCAAGTTTTGTTATCACTCGTGTCGCGTGTTTTGATTATTTTGTCTGACATTAAGATGCAAAGCTAATTTCATACATCACCCATAACTATTTAATTATGAGATAGATAAAATCTTTTGATAAATACTCTCCGAAAGAATTACATGACAATTAATTCTTGATGCTGAACAAAAATACTTTCCCCCCACCTGCTATGTTTAGACGCTTTTTTACTCCTTGTAATGGGTGAGTAAAATAATAATTTGTCTCCCAGCGGGAGTAAAATGGTTACTTTGTCTCCCGGCGGGAGACAAAGTAAACTCACAAGAAAACATTGATATCAATAATTAAAAAATTAGAGCGCCTTCAAATTTCCAAGCAATCATTCAAATACGTTACAGCTCAACGAATGCAAGCGCTAACAGCTGATTTAGTTGCAGGAATAATCGAGTAAGATTAACCTAAACAACAATCAGCTGTAACAACGTCTAAGAATTAAGCATGTACGAACGTTGCATATAATGTGAACGTAATCTATAATGTGTGGATTTCGAGAGTAAAGCACATTGCCTCCCTCGTGAAAATTGTCGCCCTAGCAAACTCGGGCGCCAACATTTTCACTTGTGAGGCAATGTTGTACTCTACCACAGAGAACGTAAAGACTTTATCTGTACGTTATCTGTGACTTTACTCACTCAACACACACACAGAAATACTGCCTCGTGAGACAATATTGTACTTTACTCACTCAACTCACAAATAACTATTACTGGTATTTTATTTTCTATACGCATACCAAATGGCTAAACTGTATTAAAAATTGTCTGATTTTTCGCAGATGCATGTTGTCTGATTGTTCTGTTTGTCTGTGCATGTGATTATTGGCACAGATAACATAAATTCAAACAAAATAAACGGTATCAGGAAACTGACACATACTTTCTCCCTTCAAGTCATTTATAACCAGAAAACATATATAGTGAAATAAAACAAATTAACAATTAATTATCACAAAATATATACCAAATTTTATCAAAATCGGTTAGTAAATTACGGAGATATCAGTTTTTAAATATTTTCCGTAAGAATAACATTGGACAACGTACTGCGTTTACCGCCAAACTAAAATATCAATTATCTCCGCAACCAATTGACGTAAACTAATGATTCAAAATACTGGATTATTTAGTTTTTCAAGTCGAATTTTATGGTTAGAAGTATATTTTCTTTAGAGGTTACAGAATTCGTGAAATTTGAAATATATGAGTTTTTTAACACTTAAACCCCTATAACTTCTGAACCTGAATTTTTACAGGCATGCGGGTGGTGTCATTTTGTTTGTTATCTTAAGCACTAAAAACAATGAAATTTTTATAAAAATCGTTAGAGCCGTTTTCGAGAAATTTGGATTTTTGTAATTTTTTATGGGTTTTTGTGGAATAAATACCCTTAAAAATCAAAAATTCAAAAAAATGAAAAATACGCCTGGAGATACCACGGCTTTATACCTACATGCCAAATTTCATGAAAATCGGACCACTGGTGTCGTCTCTAGCTTTGTTTACATCCACACATACATCCACATCCACACACACACACACACGCACGCACGCACGCACGCACGCACGCACGCACGCACGCACGCACGCACGCACGCACGCACGCACGCACGCACGCACGCACGCACGCACGCACGCACGCACGCACGCACGCACGCACGCACGCACGCACGCACGCACGCACGCACGCACGCACCCACACACACACACACACACACACACACACACACACACACACACACACACACACACACACACACACACACACACACACACACACACACACACACACACACACACACACACACACACACACACACACACAAATCCATACGGGCAGAGAGATAGCACTCTGAAAACCACTTCTCTGGATTCAGGGAGCTGAATAGTTCAGTTAGCTGAAAAAAGCTGATGAGTCGTAAAAGGAGCTGGTAACAACATTTTGGCGCTTTGTTGGGGGGGGGGGGGTGACTTGTAAAACGGATGAGGTATCGGTTGTCGCGCACAGTGGCGAGATCGCCACCCTGGATTGGAGAGGGCTATGTAGTTAGCATACACGAAAAACCACCAACACCAAGAAAAAATACAGTTTGTCAGTGCCAGAGTGGCAACTTGACGGCATTATGCCATAGCTCTTCCAACTGCTGGCCAAAAAATTCTATGCTACTGGCCGTTGGGCTTGACCGCAGTCGACGTCGTGTGTATTTCAAATTTCGTATTAATATTCTGAAAAACTGTGTGAAAGAAAAATAGAGCTGTGTTTCCAGACTCACAGCAAAAAATCTTACCATTTCACACTTTGATGGTTCTTTTTCCACCTACATGGGAAAAACACAAGTTTCTCCCGAAGAGAGAAAAAAGAAAACTTCTCAATCGGTAGCCCTTTAATTTAAAAAAAAAATTTCTAGAAATTTAGCCACTTAAAACTAACCATCCTCCAAAAATTATCTTTTCCCAAAAGTAAACACAAGAACAAATAATTAGCACGCAGCAGATAACTTATCACACAGAGACTCCGTTTTTTTTTCTTCGGCGTCGGTAAATCAGCTGTTGCTGCGCGCGCATCCACCCGCCATCGGTCAGCTGTCAGCTGATTATCAGATCAGCTGTGGACTGACCGCTGTACGCCGTCTGCTGCCAGACCGGGTGAACCTTGACCATGGAGGACGACGTAGACATGATGACGGCGGCGGCCACGGCCTCCGTCATCGTCGAGAACGCCCAGGTAGTCGTCGGCCCGCTGACAGGTGAGCAAACATACTATATAAAGTGTATAACTGATCCAGGGGTGGTTGGAGTGCTTGGGAAGTGTGGAAGAGTTGTAGGAGAAAATTGGAAAGGACCATTATGTTATTGTGAGAAAGTAAAGGGCGAAATTTAATGCTTTGAAGGGTACTTACAGGAGAGTATATTTATGATGTAACGTTTAAGGTAAAAAAAACTAAAAAATTATGATTATGGTTTCATGATACAATATAGTAGTTTATAAGACGTCTTTAAGCATTAAAAAATTACACTAATGCTGCACTTTTAAAATAAGGTTCAACTGCGAAGAAATACGTACAAGATAACTCAATGAGTTTGTGCATCTTTCAGAGACCTTTTGCTTTGCAACAACGCAATCAGCTCAATCGGTCAAAATCAAATGCATTAAAAAAACATCTTTCAACGCATGTCTCGCAAAAACTGCTGTCCATCAGATGTAATTCGAGATATTTTTAAATGTCCATTCCGAAGCTAAAAAAACACTCTATACCAATCAAAATTCGACTTAAGACATGACTATTTTTCAACAGAATACTGCACATAAACTACGAAGCTTTAAACATGTAGTTGAAGAAGCGCATTTACGATACGATCGAATGTGTTGATCGACCTTTGAACACTTAGGAAAGAGAAGGGGGTTCCTTTTGGTGGGGGGATGTTTACGTGTGTGGAGTGAAAAATAGACATGAATCACTTCGCAAATAAATACATGCCTACCTAGAATTTTTCCTCATCAACTAAATTACGTAAGATACAAATTTGTGGATGGAGGAGGAAACTTTCTTTTTTAATTCAGAGTCTGTGTATTTTGATTTTAAATCTTATTTTAAAATAATAGTAAACACACAATATATTACAGTAAATACCATAATTTTTGGTTTTACACTTTTTTTATTTAAGCCTTCAAAAAAAGTATAGCATGAATTTTGAATGCACTGTTTTTTTTCTCTTTGGAATCAAACCGAATGAAAACTTAAGATTTTCGCTTTATGCATCATGATTATTGGGGGGACTGAAACTTACTGGTGTAGCTAGTGAGCACGAATAGGATATTCCAAAAGAGTGTTATATTATATTATCATCTCAGATAAAAAACATAATAATGAGGATTTTTCTTGCTATGTCTGATTTGTGCTCAATATTTAGATGAGGAATATGTAGCTTAATTGTACCCGATGACGATCATTTACTCAAATGAAATAAATTAAATATCAACAACAATTAACGATTAACAATTAACGATTAAGTATCAACAACATCAACGGTATACCATAATTCATAAAAGATTTTGGATCGAAGTGATGTGGATTTCACATAGTATGGGATGAAATAGTTAGGCCTATACAGTACTTTGAAGTTTGCTTTAAAGTCATCTCCGCAATGATATTAAATAATAAATGAGTTTTGATGCTATGATAAAAAACCTGTGGATTTTTGACAATTTCGATATAAAATTAATTTTAGTACAATATATATTTTTAATAGTTTAGTCCTTTTTAAACCCCCGATGGGCCGATTTGCAAAATTTCATTATGTTTTATCTCCAAAATAAATCACATTGAAGCTGAATTTATTTCAACATTCATTGTTATAAGTTTTTTAACGAGAAATTAAGAATATATTTCAACATCGTTAAAAGTTTGTTGACGAGAAATGAAGAATATTTCTTTTATTTGGAGTTAGGCAGTGATTGACATTTATTAAAATTATGACGGTATCAGAGAATGACTTGTAAATTTTATTGATTAGTTTTCAATGGAGGACTTTGAACTTCTAGTACAAACCAATATTCTCCTGTGGTAGTGTGGTAGTGATTACTTCCATTTGTTTACACGTCAGTATAAATGTGTTCTGTTGTTCGCATGTATAGAAAAATTGCTCATTATAAATTAATAGTTCCTATTTATTAGCATTTTCTCTATTGAGCTTTCTTTAAACATAGAAATAATATGATATTCTTTAAAAATCTTCTAACAGGAAATCCTGAAGATTAAAGTAGTTTATTTTTATGTCATCTGTAGTTTAACTTTAAAAGTTATGAGTTAATAACATTAGTTAATGAGTTAGTTATCATATTAAAAGTATACAATTTAAGAAAAACATAATTCAGTAGTACTGTATATACTAGAAATCATCCAGTTTTCAAAAATTCGACCTAAAACATTGAACCCAGGAGTTGTGGTAATTAATTAAAAAATAAGCATCCTCTTGCACAGACAGATGAATTATTGTAATACTTGTTTACAGTACGAATTGAATGTTTTACACTTGCAACAAGGCCACAAACATAAAAGGTATGTAAAAGCAAAACTCCCAACTTTCAAAAACTTTATCGTTTTACAACATGTATGTGAAGCTTAAAAATAATAAATAATGCTAGTACTCCTACCCCAAACTCTCTCAATCAGTTTTTGTTTTTTAACCTACCTTTATGACTTCTTTACTGTTAAAGTAGTTCAACAATTTATTTTTATTTATTCTACATCATCCAAAGACTCATACATGCAGTATATGGGTGGGCAGTAGATTTTGTCATTATGTACACTAAATCGTAATTGATTGGACCTTGCAGCTATACAAAACAACGTTAGAACATGCTAAATAAATTAGCTATCTTCTCAGAAAAAAATGTTTTTACTTTAGATGAATTTATTACGTTCGGGTACTTAGAGAGTCTGCATGTAGAAGCAGCTAGTTAATGAATGCCCAATAACCATTTCCTTAAAATGTTCGTTCTAAAAAATCAATTGTACTTGCGAAAGTAGGCCTATACCTTTTCTTAAGATTACATAACTTACTAAACATCGAGCACATTTTTCTCTTGGCGGCTTTTGTCTTCTCGGGTGATTATTCCAAACCAATCAGAGATTAGGTAACAAGTCACATGTTTAAATACTAAAAGTAAACCCAACATTTTTTATGTAATATTGATTTTTTACTTGGGGCAATGACGTGTATAAGGAACCGTCATTATGGTAAACGTTGACTCTGAACAATTCCACAGAACGGAATAGATTAGATTAAAATGTCAATATAGTCCCGTTCTGTTTGAAAAATCCAAAGTTAATCGGCAGTTCTGTTTTGATTACAGAATAAATCGTCGAATGGTTGGTATATCAAATTTTAAATAGAGAAATGTAAATGACCCCTAAACACTCTAAATTTTGTGTTTATTAACGCCAAAACCGTGAATAAAAAAACTTTTTTTATTTGTTGTAGGATCTTCTTAGTTTCCAGTAGCATTGCATTATTGCATTTGCGGTCAGATAGCTTTAATATTAAGTACATAGATCACTAAAAGTGTAGGTGAACCTTTCTACTAAGACAAATGGCTGGATTCACTTCATATCCTAAAAAAATCTTAGGAGTTTTCCAAGCTACAGTGAATTATTTTTACAGGCAAATAGACATTATAAATAAACATATTCTTCATTCATGCACCTTATGGCAGCTAACAATAAGATATGTATTTTTTGAAGTATTTCCTTCAAAGAAAACTGAACGTCTTTATGATATATAATATATATCATAAAGATATAGTATATCAATTAAAACATATTATGTTTTAATTGATTAGTGACAGACAACTCAAGATGCTCCGTCACATCAAGAACATATTGAAGCTTGGGTAGGCCTTTTTACAAACAAAGGGGGGTTGAGACTCATTTTTAGCGTTTGGGAAAAAAAGAAAAAAAATAACTCGTTAAATTAACGAAAATTCACTGAATTGTGTCATTTGCTGTCCTTACATTTGGACAGCAGTTTCATGATTCAGTGAATTTTCGTTAATTTAACGACTTATTTTATTTCTTTCTTCCCAAACCCTAAACCAAACTATACCCATAACAAACAACTATAGTTTGTTAAACATGTTTCTCAATAAGATGGTAACTCAAAGTCTTCTGGGATGGACCGCGTGCAGTTGTCAAGTTTTAATATCGACGTTTCGGAGACGTTGCAGTTCTCCATCATCATCAGGGCAAAACGCTCATGGCGCATAACACCCAATTATTTTACTAAGAAAAAAATTAACCAAAATAAATTTTACTAAGTAGAATAATTGGGTGATGTGCGCGACGAGCGTTTTGCCCTGATGATGGAGAACTGCTACGTCTCCGAAACGTCGGCATTGAAAATCGACAACTGCACGCGGTCTACCTCATCAGAAGACCGAGTTACCACCTAGTGAAGACGACCGTGGAAGCCTTCACTCTTCAATGTTTCTCAATTGGTACAGTTTTCGTTTTTCTCTTGTTAAGATTGTCTCCTGATATAGTTATCATTATTAACACTCTCTTGTACTTTCTAATCCAATAGTAAGCCTTATGGAGGAATACAAAATTTAAAGAGCGTCTTTGATTCTTTCCCCAACAAATTTGTTCGTTTAAAAACCCTCACGTTCAGAATATTATATTTAATCTCTCTGTGCGTTGAATATGATCTCAATGACTATGGCCATATGGTGAATACCTCTTGATAAATTGTTGCAGCAAAATTAACTCAGTAGTGTTATTTAATTGGCTGAAACTCTCGGTACTGAGTCTGATACTCCTCTCCACAATATTGAGCCAATTATTTAAATTAACTTTTTATCAAATTTAAAGTATTTGCTTTTAATGGGTTTTGAGTAAACCTCAATAAATGTGTTAAATAGACTTCTTCCGATGTCCACAAGGGCCCGAAGTAATTTTAAGTTTTTAAATAGTATGTAGTTTTTAATAAGACCATATCACCCGTTCCGAATGCTCGGCTTTCAGAAATTCAAAAGCACACAAACTTTAGGGAATTTAATCTTCTTTAAAAATATTTTTTTTCTTATCTGGGGGTGTATAGTTTTGAAAATATTTATAAAAAACTAAAAAGGGTAAATATTTCCGTAATTTCTGCGAATGACCTGGAACGTCCAAGGAATGTTTCTTGTACAACTTCATATTCGGATTCAGTACATAAAAACATAAATAATAATCAAAATTCCTAGGACGTCATTTATGTTACGGTTTGACTGGACTACATAGAGTAGACGAAAATGATTCGAAAAAATCATTAAAAAATCACCATGTCTGAAAATGATTATACCCCAAAACACGATGGGACTGTTTCATTGGTTTATTTTTTTATTTTCTCCTAAACTGCATCAAGCAGCTAACGAATGGTTAAATCAGAATCATAATTCCATTATGATGGTAATGAAACCAATGTTAAAACATAATGTTTTTATAATTTTTCCAAATCTACAAAAATTAGGTTTCTTACTTAACTAACTTTGCTATAGTTTGGAATCCTATTGTAAACTTCAAAAACGTCTCTTCATGAAGGTTACGATGTTTTTAATATTACTTTTATTATTATAGTGAATCGATTGGTTAAACAATGAATGAAGCTCTAACAAAGCTATTTACCATTCGAAAAATGTAAATAGCTTTTGAAATTTCAAGGGATTCATGCAGTTGAATCATGAGGCTTCAGACCACAAGAAGATAACAATGACTGTATTTTTACTTTTTCCATTAAAAGCACCCTCACTTGATTTTTTCTCACTTCATTAAATTTTATTTTTATAACGAAAAAACGTCCATATTTTCGATTCAGCTAATTAAATCAATCAGAATACTTATAAGAAACGTTAATATTGGCTGTCTGAAGTCCTTTAGCTGGAATCACAGACAAATTTAAAATTGCTATTGCCACGGAAATTGTTTTTCTTCGTTAAATAAAACATTTAATATAAATTTCCCCCTCCGGGCCCTCCTCCGTTCATAGGCCTAAGTATTCTGAAGAGGAAAAAATGAACACTATCACTGTGTAAACCCCCTTTCCACAAAAATAAATAGGTTTATTTTCAACAGCTAATTAATTAGATTTGAAATCTAGTCTCCAAGAACTCGTGGTAATTTAATCAGACGAAAACACCCGGAAAAAAGGCTGACAAGTCACCCTTAGACATTGATAACCTCAGCCTGATAGAAGGCTAGAAATATCTGTGGGACTGGCAGCCGGGAAATCAGCTGAAACTGGCGACTTGCACTGCTGGAAGCGGTGACGGATGAAAATGCAACTGGCGTAATGCAAGAAGCGATGGCGGGTAACTGCCAACTTGCAAGAAGTGATGGCGGATTGGCAACTTGCAAGAAGGGATGGCGGATATCTGGCGAATTTCAAGAAACACTTGCAAGAAGCGGTGACGGATATTTTGCGATTTGCAAGAAACGGCGACGGACAACTGGTGACTTGCATGAGCGTTAACAGCTAGCTGACTCTGGCGAATTGCAATTTATATGATTTCAAGAAGTAATGGCGGACAATTGGCGACTTGGAAGAAGTGGTGGTTGATGAAACTGGCTATAAGACTCGTAAAACACATTCTCAGTTTGTTTATTCGCGTACAATGTGGTAGTTAATTCCCCGATATGAAATTCACATCCATAAATTTTTATTGGTAGCACAATAAAACTTTGCATTTGGTAACGATATTAAATTTATTATAAGATATGCTTTTTGAAGCAAATTGTTTGCTTTTCCATGCCTGTAATTCTATACTCTACAAAGGGGTAAAAAAACGTAAACCTAAGCATAGTTCGACTTTGAAAATAAAAATAAAGGTCTTGTCAAACAAAGTACAATAGCGCAAAGGGTTTATCCTATCCAAAAAGGGCTAGGATGAGTTTCGAATACCCTCCATAATTTTTTTTTATTAGCTCAGTCATTAGTCCTACGCCAAGCAGTGACAATCCGATAGGTTTAACGGGTATATTGAATTTCAAGCATAAGCTTGCATCGGCCACATACATATGTTGCTTCGCATAACTTAAAAATATTTTATTTCATGGTTTTTTAAATCTTGATTTGTTCTCAAAATATTTGGCGTTTTCGTGAACATATAAAAAATAAATTGTTGAATTGCAGAGTCAATCTAAAGCGTTCGGTTTTTTAGGAAAACAATTCGTATTTGAAATAAAAACTCCCTAAATGATACTAGTAATGTAATGATGTCTCCGCCATTCCGAAAATAGAAAATAGGGAAAACGTAGGCTCTACAGGAAATAGAAATTTCTACCTACTAAATATTTTTTTGTTTTTCATATAATCTTTTGGTTCTCGCATAATTTTATTATTCACTTGTTGTAATTTTTGTGTACCTCTCATAGAGTGGAGACTTGAACGGTTTTGTGAGTACGTCAAATAACACCATACTAAGATCTTGTAACAACTATTGCGACCCGGATAAACAATAAAATAATAACTGGATTTCACAATTATTTAGGAACGTGTGGTTATGAAATGCGGCCGGGTCAGCAGCTGATAGGATATCAGTCACGGCGCAGGTCCGTGCCGCCGCGCTGCAGCAGGAAACAGTGCTGCCAATCCCCAATCACGGGAAATTAAATATCCCCGAGGATTCAATCATAGCTATTCTTAGATTTCACAGCTTGTGTTTTTGACCTGGATGTTTGGAAGTATTAAATATCCTTAATAACTAATATTAGTGATTATAATTCAATTTAAAACTTTGACTCAAATCGCTAATGATTAGTCCTCCTTTATTTTAATACGCAATTGCAAGTTGGAGCTTTCAGTCACTACTTAACCGATCCAAAGGGTTATGAGACAAATGAAAGCGGATAACGAGTAGGTTTGCTGAATTCACTCAGAATTTTTATAATTTCCAACTCTCTACAGCCCTTCAAAGATTGGGACAGCACTATTCTCATGGGAGAGTGCAATTTAAAGTTTAATATCTAATAGGAGTAAACATTCGTCATTGCCCATTGCAAGCGAAGCTGCAAAAGTAAAAAAGTAATATTAAATGTATAATAAAGGAAATTTTAATCGTAACTAAATTATCATGGGTGGTTCCATACTTTTAATCGTTAACAAGTATAACATTTCGTCTGATTCTCAAAAATGGTTTCGAGATGATTTAGCGATTAGTTTTAGTCTGGTTTTAACAGTTTGTTCCATGTTAACAACGTCGGGACATTTGGTCTTATTATTGACATCTATTTAGGAGTAAATTTGAACAAACGAATTTGAATTTACTGTATTTTAAAATTAAAATAAGTGACTTAATTTACGTTTCTGGAGTTTTGGCTGGGATTACTAATTTCACTTAACACAAAAAATAGAGAAATCTTGACGCCACAATTTTATCTGCTGACCGTGTCGAAATTACTAATTTCCTGCAAAGCTGCAATGCACTACTTCTGCAAAAACGTGACGATCAGAGGAACACAATAAAAACGACACGTGACTGTAGAAATCGTTTTATGTGTTGGACAAATGGAGATAAGCCGACAGATCACCCGGGGGTGACTTGGGTCACTGTTTATCGCGTCACCTCATCACCAGTGGAAGGGTAAACAGTAATCACTGCGAGGTCTGTTGCCCGGTGATCTCTTAAACAGCTGATTACCAATAGCTGATATCACTATCAATCCCTTATCACAGTTGTTAACTCAGTCCTCGACCGATTCTCGCGGGTTTGACATGAAACTGGAAGACTCCGTGTATTTCCAGTTTTTTGGTGAGATTTATTTTTATATATTTTTATCGTTCCGAGAAGTGATAAGACAGTTTTTCAACAATACAAGTTTGATTTGTTAGTTTTTTTAAAGAATGTTTTGCTTTGGTGTTTTATGATTTAAAGAGTCTAAAATTAGGGGGCTTGATTAATTATTAAGGAACTCTTTTGCCATGTATAATTTTTTATAATTTATCTTTAGAGTTGATGATTCGTTTATAAATGTAGAGCAGAATTCAATAAACAATTAAGAATAAAACTACAGTAATATTTATTAGGTTTCTTGACATACTTCTTAATAGGATAAAGTAGTTTAGATAATATTTATCTAAAGTACTATACTAACAGCCTAGCTTTCACCAAAAATATGCTAAATAATATTGGAATGTAAATTTTTCAGATCTACCGGTTTTTTTAGAAGAATAGAATGGTAAAGTAGCTTTCTATTGTTTTTTTACACATCAGTAAGTGCTAAATAGTTGCTACAGGTAGCTGTATAATTGTCAAACCTGAGTAGTAACCTACATAAAACATGTATCAAAGGTCGATCCAGTAATAGTTTTATTTACCAACCCTAAAATGTTCTACAAAAAAGCATATCGTAAAAACAATTATTATCAAAACATAACTGAGACCTCATAATAATGCAGTTCTTACTCATCTGTCCAACCAACTGATAAGCCAAATGACAGATCTATTGATCTTCTACGTGTTTTCTCGAAATGCTAGCAAAACAGATGACTCCCTCAGTATTTACTTTGCAAATCTGGGTTATCTGCGACAACTCGCACGGTGTATCACTGCTTGACAAAAGGGACGAGTGACTCACCCTTAGGCCAGCGGGAACCACGAAAATCGTGAGTCATGGTGGTCATGGTGGCTGGTTCGGGGTCGGTACAAACCTTGGGTGGATTTAGATTGTAATCTTTAGATTGATGCCAGCTCGCCTACGTATGAGTTCTTTATGCTCATATTCAAAATCACACATTTTAAGGTTTATTTCAAGAACCTATTACTTTAATTCAACAGCCCCCTTTCATTTTTTGTTATAGCCCTAGGGCATTTGAATCATGAAAAGTACCGATAATTTGTAAATAATATTATGAAAACTTTATAATATGAGCTTCATTTACAATATGTAATTCATATTTTGAATAATATTATTGATCATCGCAAGAAAAACATTTGAGATTCAATAAAATAAAATTTTTTCAAAGCAGATGTTTCGAAAGCCAATTTGAGCTTAAAAGCAGTTTTGATATATAAAGTGATATATATATATCTATATATATATATTTGACATTTTTAGTTAATTTGGAGTTTAAAAGGAACATGACGAATTTAATAAAGTGACATTATTTTGAGATAAACTTCAACAATCAGAAATTTGTAACAAAACGATGGGATGATAAATAAATAAATCAAACAAAACCAAAAACCAAATAAGATAGGATTGAAATCATATTACTGTTTCAAATCATGAAAATTTATGCTAAATAGGTTTTTTCATGAAAAAAGTTCACAAAAATCATGGGGTGCCAGACATCTCCCGAAAATCCGCCCATAGTACAGACTAACTTTTCAATTACCGTTTGTTACGAAAGGACTGATCAGTTTTTTAGCAGGTATGGGCAGGCAGGCAGGGCAGTGGGGGGGGGGGGGGGCAGGTGGGTTTTTTTACCAAGGTCTGGGCTGAGTCTGGTCGCCTTAAAAGTGACCAGGCCAATTTATATGCAGTCGGTTGTCATTACAGCTTATTTGTAAAAAAACTTAAGTTTTCAAAGATATTTTATTTGATAATTAGTTAACAACTCGTAGATGATGATTCACTGACATATACGTACATTATATACAGGGTGTCCCGAAATTATGGTAAAATATTTTAGTATATGATAGTACAGGTAAAAATAAGAAAAAAAGTTCATATAAACATAGGTCCAAAAGTGCTTAGTTTTCCGTCTGTGTGTCTGTTTGTGATTTTTACATATTTAATCATATCTCACGAACCTCTTAACGTATGAACTTCAAACTTGGTACATGGATGACCACTATTAAGACCTATTTTCGTAAGAAGTATCAAATTTCTACTTTGTACCATTTCTAAATGGCGACTGTTTTTTGTTTTTAAAGCTAAATATCTTAAAAACCGTAAATTTTAGAAAAATTATACTAGAGACAAAAAAGTTGTGAAATTTAATCCAATTAACGCTGATATTAAGATTATGATGATCGGACTACTAATAACGGAGAAATTTTAATTTTTTCAAATAAAAACATGGAAATATCTGACAGTTTGTTCTAAAGGACCGCGTTTTTATTCAGAAAAGTTAAAGTTTCTCCGTTATTAGTAGTCCGATCATCATAATCTTAATATCAGCGTTAATTGGATTAAATTTCGCAACTTTTTTGTCTCCAGTATAATTTTTCTAAAATTTACGGTTTTTAAGATATTAAGCTTTGAAAACAAAAAACAGTCGCCATTTTGAAATAGTACAGAGTAGAAATGTGATACTTCTTACAAAAATAGGTCTTAATAGTAGTCATCCATGTACCAAGTTTGAAGTTTATACGTTAAGAGGTTCGTGAGATATGATTAAATATGTAAAAATCACAAACAGACACACAGACGGAAAACTAAGCACTTTTGGACCTATGTTTATATGAACTTTTTTTCTTATTTTTACCTATACTATCATATACTAAAATATTTTACCATAATTTCGGGACACCCTGTATATATATACAGATCTTTACAACCCTATTGGTTTTAAAGATTGATTGGTTTTCTGTTTCCAAGATTTCGCTTCTTATGGTTGCATGGCAAAATTGTGGATCTGACCCCCTATATCTGCCACTGGCTGTTGTGCTATGAATTAACAGTAAACTACTCTCTCAGAAAAATGTCGGCCTTATTTAGTCAGTAAAAAGACAACAAGATCGCGCTGCCATCATCCTACACTGATCTCTTAATTTTAATTGGCTTAAACTACGACTTGGGTAGGTCGCCATTTCAAGCAAAAGTATAAAGTAAAGTAAAGTGATGTACAAAGTATGTTTTTGATAATGTTATTTTTTAGATATTCAAAAATGGAAATGGAAAGAATTTTAAAACTCATTAAAGAGACGTGGTAACATTAAAATGAAGTTCTCTAATAAAACTTTACTATATTTAATGACAACATATATTCAAACAATTTTAAAGGATTTCGCCTTAGTTATCGAAAAGATTTGAAAGTTTTTCCTGTTAGTTTTTAAAGGATATAATTTTCATAGTTACTTCAGCCTATTGATTTGGTGATACTTTTCCTAAACCTTTAAAAACAATAAAAGTGTAATATAAAAATGCAATGTTAAATTTCTAATCCAAATGATTTATAGTGCCAATTATTGTTCTGAAGAGGCCAGATAACTCGATACAGAAGCGGCTTATCAGTAAATCCCTCAGGCCGCTTCTGGTTCTTAATGTTATCAAGAAGATAACATCTGCTCTTGGTTTGTCGAACACATGCAAAAGAGTGCTTTCATTTAATAGTTCTTCTTGTGGAACAGTAACATTGATAAAAAAATAAATATGAATATTGAATTAAATGATTTATATGGAAATAAATTATTCTTATCTAGATATTGTGTGGGAATAAACCGAGTATAAAAACGTTAGGGCGAGAAGGTCTACAACAGCGAGCACATTTTTTTCTGTGCTCGCTGGTCTACAACGATTATAATTCACCTAACACGTAATAACTTTTAATATTTTTCTGAACAGTCAAATCATGGTTCTGACCCTTGGATTTACTCTGAAATTAAAGTAATATAAAAGAGGTAAGATATTTTGAATATATAACAGGTTTACTTTTAGAAACTCCTATCTTAGTTATTTATTAAAAACTTTGATTTTATGCTGTACATTTGGATCTGTTAACAAATAATAGTGTGGGCCTAGACGTCAAATTAAAATTGCGTTTTCCATAAAATTTACTTATCATGCTTCATCATCAAAAAATAAATCATAAAAAAACACATGGTATGGCTATTTTTATTTCGAAGTGATACATTTATTCTGTCGTAATTGAAAATGTTAAATTAAATATTATTTAGATGTTTTAATTTGAATGTCAACTACAGTACACACTAAAATCTTTTCAAAATAAAATACTTTACAAAGATGTGAATACATCGCGATGTAATGGAGTGTATGAGATTACATCGTTAGGTAATGACAAAGTGAATACAGTACTTGTCATTTGTCATTATGCTGTTAATTAATCATCCTCCGGAGATCAGGCGATGTGACATTGTCTTGTAGCAACTAATCACAGACACTAATGTGAACGAACATAGTTTAAACAAACCATAATCTGAGCTAAAACATTTTTGAATCATAATAACATTTTCATAAAATAAATATGTTCAAATACAGAATATCTGAGCTTTTCATTATTCAAAATAGGTGTATACCTCAGTCTTCAGCCCATAATTCTTTTGTAATCTCATTGTTACATGTTTCACTCTACAATGTCATAACATTAAAATATACATTAAAACTTTAAATCACATTTACTACAGATACATTTTCATTATTTGTATGTTTTTGACTGATGTATAAAATTAATGTAACCTAATCTAAAGTCAATAAAACCTTACAAATTGTCACAAAACACAGAGCACAGGTCAGTGAATGGGGAGTGAAATGGAATTAAAGACTCATTAGCTTCATTTAATTTTAGCTTACAGGTCAGTAAATATTGAAACTGTTGCTTGGCGCATTCTGAGCTTAATATTTCAGTTTATACCAAGTCAATTAAATGCTAACAACACCCGTGTTTGGTGTGGCATCCTGGAGTGGTTCTTTAAGGTCTGTTTAGTGGTCGTATAATCTAGACAGAGGATATAAATTAAAAATTGGGTAATATCGCTTTGCGTTGTAATGACATATTTTGATCCTATTTCTAGTTAAGATCGAATTATTTTTTGTTACAAATAATAAGCTACAAAAATATAGGAGTATAAATCTTTTCGCTATCTGAATAATCAAAAGAGGTTGGTATCCCAAAGAGGTACGGGTGGTGTAGTGCGGATAAGTCCGTATGGGTAGCTGTTTTTAAAATATTCTTGAAATTTTTATGGAGACAACTTCCGAAGACTAGAATAGAAGAATATAAATCACCTCTTAAATTAGAAAAATTAATCAACACAATTCACGAGCACTAAAAGTCAATAAAAAACTTATCAAACATTAAAAAGGTATTAGAGGTATTTACAGCGTATTTAATAAAACCCCTTCAGGACTTAGGGATATAGTTACTTACATCAAAATTAAGAAAAAAGTTCCTATAAACATGGGTCTTAAATGCTCGGTTATCCGTCTGTCAATATGTATGTATTTTTAACGTGATTTTCTTTAACTCCATAAATTTCTCTTACAGCATTTGCTATAACTGCCATAAACAAACATGTATTCTGATAGAAAAATTGTTAGAACTCCGCGTTAATTTTAGTTCGATTTTAATAATCTTTGTATGGTTTTTTAGGAAATAAAATTGCGCGAATTTTATGTATTTTGTAAAATTTCCTGTTTTTAAGATAGGCCCTACTAAGTTTCAAAACATAATAATGGCTGCCATTATTAAATGGTGCAAAGTAGAAACTTGATACTCCACACCAAAATAGGTCCTATTAGTCAACATATACGCACCAAGTTTGAAGTTGATATCTCTAGTGGTTCCAAAGCTATGCAAAATCATGATAAAAACAAATACATACCGACAGACGGATAACCGAGCATTTTAGGGCCTATGTTTATAAAAACGTTTTTCTTAGTTTTGAAGTGAGTGACCATATCCTGAAGTTCTGAAGGTTTTTAGTAAACACCCTGTATATATAACAGTTTTACCATGAATCGGCGGTGTTGTTGCACTGATTTTTGACCATGATTGTTGATAGATTTATTTTTATTGATTTTTCAATTTTATTGCTTGTTATCATTGTTGCACTATTATTACTCATTTTTTAATATTTTTAGTTGCTAGCGTAGTTTCTGCTTGATACGAATTTAATTATTTCTTAGCCTAGTAGAATTATTAACTGTTTGTTCCTGATTGTTGATATTGCATGAATAAATGGCGTTTTCCGTGTATAGAAAAAAATTATCCCCGTTGCAGCAGACCTGCATATTCAGCGAATTTCAAATACAAAAAAAATATATTTCCATCCAACATTGCGAGATATGATATATGTTTTTGTAATCTCCATGAGAATAACACGGGAAATGAGTATGTAGGTTTGCTGCCGCAAAAATTAAAATATCGGGAGTTTTAGACTAAAATACATTACTAGATGAAGCCACAAACCAAGTTTTATATGTTGAGAAATAAGCGAGATATAGAATTTTACTTATTTCCCATATAAGACTAACATTGGGACTTTTTATACTGTGTTTACCACTTTCAGTATCTCGGTAACCAATTGCCATAGAGCAACGATTCCAATATGAAATTGTTAGTTTTTTAGACGTATATATATTTACATATATAAATTCGATCGAATGGTGTTTTTTGCTTCAGGGGGCCCCCAAAACGAAAAGTTATGATTGTCCCGCGAGCTTAGGTGTTACCATGAGACCTACGGTAACAGCTTCTTCCCTATAGGGGAAATTCGCTAAAACAACCCCGACCAACTTTTCAGTAACTTCATCCCATCCCCAAACATTTAATTCAACAACCAAGCCATATTTTACCTGTCATTCTCCCTGACCGAAACATCACGGAAACCGCAGAAACCGTAGACCCGGCCGAATACTTGGGCAGCAGTAATTGTGCTGATGGCAGCGAGGCTTGCTGCCACTGAACTGACTCGCACTGCCGCCAATCGCCGTGAATCACACGTGCATGTTATATGTGAATCACACGTGCATGTGATATATGTGTTTCTATGTGGAGGACCAGTCACGGTATTGCATGTGCGCTTCCGTAGTTTCCAGTGCTCGATTCCCGATGGGGTTGCAAGGATCCTCGACGCAAGGTAGGTGTACAAATGTGTGAAATCGGGTTGTAAGAGAGGGTTTAGAGGTAAAAGTTTGTAAAGGCTTGCAAAATTTGATAGCCTTGACATTTTGGTAGTTTTGTGTCTTGTGATACACGCGTTGTAGAATTGACCTGGTATGTAAAGTAATCGTTGCAATGGTCTAACTCTGACACTTCGTGACTTACAGAAATCAAATTTTACAGAAGAGCCAAAACATTCATTTGTGCTTTCAAAAACACGTATCTTGCCTTCTCTGCCTTGGATCTTTGCTTTCTAACACAACGTAACTTAAACTTTAATTTTATGTGCGGATATATACATGAACAACATTTTGTACAGTTTAAATAAATAGTATAATCCGTAGAATTAATTTATAACATATTAACACAATTAATTATATATCAAAAGAAAATAAGGTGGATGAAATAGCACATAAGCAGAAGCTTATACAAGGCCTAGATTTTTTTAATCTCAAGGAACGATGTATTATAAGGAATATTTTGCGTACTAATTTCACTGTTTTTAGCAAATTTCCCATCAAAATATCGGTTGAGAGGTAGTAGAATCAGATGTCTTTTCATGGTAGCTGTATAATCCAACTAATAGTAGAATTTTGTAAATTAGGAATTTGGAAGTTACGACGTATTATAGAGTTAGACCATCGATGTCTAAATGATATTCTCATTCTATTCACCTCATATTGTTCTATTGTGTTGCTCATTCTTACAATGCATCTGTCGCCAAAGACATGTTATTTAACAGTAGCCATTCATAAAGTCTTGAAACAATCCACAAAACAGTACAGTTAACCTTTAAACTAGTTTATAGTAGTTATTAAGAATAAGCCTGATATCATATATCCGTATTTTTTTGTGTTCGTGATATTTTAAACCGTGCCTACTTCCTTAGGAAGTGGTATTGTCAGTTACATTTCTACGCCTAAAAATGCATTGTAAAATACAAAACACGTTTCGTAGTACACAATGAGTATTTATTTGGTTACTCAGAAAGATTATACATTCAATAATGTATTTAGAAGACGTAATTGTAGGATTGTGATGAGATTTTAGAATAGCGATTTATTGGATTATACCAATTGTAATGTTAAAAAATGTCTATTTATAATTTTTAAACAGCCTCACCTTAAAATCAGCGGAAACGGATCACAAAATCGAATTCGAGCAGTCTTGAGGAATGCGATTTAGATTGGAGTCGTTGGTATTGCGATGACTCAATTCGATTCTCTTCCGCCACTTCTTGGTTCTACCAACTCGGTTTTGTTTTGAGTTTTTTGTTTCGTGATAGCAAAGTTTTCAACAATATAAAAACTGGTTTTTATCTTGCACAAATATTACTTTCTATTTTAGGCTTGGAACTTTCCGATATGTCGTACAAATATATTGATCTAACGATGGCTACGTTTCACCGAGCTGTAAGCGGAACGGGCAATTCCTGGAATTTTTGTTCTCATAAATCGATTTATTATTCTGAAGACTTATTTTTTGTAAGATTTCTATCTACATTTCAAATTAAATGGGTTTTCCCGCTTATTGTTTAGGGACTTTGATAATCAATAAGGAAGCAAACATTTTGTTTCAGACACGTGTTCCGTTCTGTCACGTAATATGAGGATGAGATAATCTATTTAATTAGAGTGAATCAATACTTAAGTAACACAAAGTCAACGGTGGTTCTTTAAATATCTCTTGTGTAACTGTAACTTGTTTAAAAAATGTTCAGTGACTAATGTGTTGATTGAACAGATATAGGTTCTTCCGCCTTACTTCGAATTTGGAGTATTCCGTCTAAACTTCAAATTTAGAGCAGTGCTGAAAAAGTTAGCTCTCATGGTCAATTTGGGAATACTTATATCACTGCATGATAGAGTAGTTGCTGGAAAGCAATGAAATCATATAGCCTTCTACTTGTCTCTACTTTGGTTTATGTTGACATATTAAGTTGAATAATAATTTATTTTGACAACCACATACGCAGCAGTTGATTGGATTAGTTCCCCATAAAAAGACTAGTTTGTGTAAATTATTGTGCGTTGATTTTTTAGGCCGGCACGGAAACTTGAAGAAGGTTTAACCCGTTTGGTTAGCTTGGTTTTAAACAAGTTTAGGTCCACTTAAACACTTTTGAGCACAAACTTTGCCTTGCTAGCAATTATTTGTTATAATGTACTGAAAATTAGTGAAATTCTTGTTCCTATAAAGACTTAACATTTTATGTTAACATAATATCATAGGCTACTTAGCAAATTTTTTACACATTCATTTTCAACCAATAAAGTAGAGCAATAAATGAAAACTAATTATAACTAGTTTATAACTAGCGCATAATACCACGTGGGGATGCTGAAATTGTCATTAGCGCCTAATAATAAAATCTTGGATCTTCAGTAGGGTCAAGAAATTTCGCAGGAAACTTCAAAAGTTTATAATCTGCTTAAACTGAGTAAAACTCTATTATAAAAATGCTGTTCACTTTTAATTTTTTGTAAAATCGTGCATAATTGGCTTTCAAATGTAATTTTTGATATCTACAGGAAATAAGTGTATTGAAAACCCGAGCAAGAGGAAACTTTATTCTCCTATTGAAAACTTTAAGGCTCTTGTGGGTGTTTCAGTATCCTCCTCATTCGAAGACAAATGAGTAGACAGTGTCTACTCATTTGTCTGTGCTTTGACTTTTGGGCTTTTATCGTGAAAATGCCTTTGTTTAGCTTTTAAAATTTCCACATGTACGACCCTTTCGGAGCTACAAAAGTTCCTGTTATTATTATGTGTAAGTATAATGTAAAATGTACATTCAATTTATGTCTAAGCCGGTGGTCTTTGCTTCAAACAGACAGATATTTTTCTTAACAAGAGAATAAATTAATTCCTTTTTTAATCAAATAACATGTTTGTTTTAAATAAATAATAATAAACATTAACTAACTAAGGTAACTTATAACTATGCAGGCTTAACTACAATCCTTTAATAACGGCGTTTTTAGAGAATTCACAGAAAAATGTACGTCACAAAAAATTGTCAACTTTAATTGTCAAAGTGTTTAGTTATTAATCAATTTAGAAATTTACATAAGTACAAATAAGTAAGGTACAAATAAATTACAAATAAGTAAGGTACGGTCACTCCAATATATTTTCCACAACGTTGGTATAAACAATACAAATTAAATTTGAGGTTCTGTTAATCAGTTGAGTAAGTTTTTATTAAACTTCTCGATCACAGACACTGATATGGTGAGTAAAATAAAATATTATCCCTTGCCCAAACAGAAGATAAGAGGTCTAACCAATCAGAGAGTTTCCTACCCCCTCCCCTCACCCCCAGCTAGGCTACCTGCTCGTGCCAGAAAATCTACTTATCTCGTTGTCCGTCAGTTTTGCATAGCCGTAGTTCGCGTGTGACGGGTCGTGGTGATCTTCGAACTTCGAACGTTCAAAATGCCTGAAAGTTTTATGTTCAACAGCGGGATAGTCCTGGATATTCCGATACCTACTGTCGCAGCCTTTCAACCGATAAGTAAGTTTTAAGTGGTGTTTTACTAAGGTAGGTCTTTTCGTGTTTCTTAAGTTTTTGTTTGATTTGTTTTCTACTTGGTCACGACCTAGTGAAGTCATCAAAGTTGAGTACTGGTCTATTTTCATTAACTGGCAATGTAACAGTTTAATTGTGGTTTATTGGTTGTATGGTAGGCTATTTTAAATGAATAACTGCTAGGGCCTAACAACTTTGTTTTAATTACAATTTTTAGTTTTTCATGTTTTGAACTTGATTTATGTTTTTAAGGTTTGATTCAGGCAATACAAATTACTTATACAACGTAATAATAAAAATTGGTAATCTTGCAATCATTATTGGCACTGCTGTGAGAAGGGGTTGCACTGTAGCTTTAAATAAAGCCCCCCCTTAGCTTTAATTTTCAAGTGGTTATTTTACCGAAAAGGAAAAATTAAAGTAAGTGACAACCCTAAAAGGTGATGCATCTTTACATTAAAATATAAAACCGGAGCCTAGGTTACATAGACGCTAAAACATATAACCATTTAAAAATGTTTAGCTCGAACCATACAATTATAGCTGATGCGACTGCAACTTAATATTATGACATCAACCGTGATATAGTCAGAGTCAAATAACGTGACCCAGCCCGTCCGTAAACTCAATGCTACACTATAGGCCGGTTCAAATAATAAGGCCCACAGCCCGTCCATAAGACTAATGTTAATTTTAGCATTGGGCTTATGGACGGCCCGGCGGGGGCCACGTAATTCGACTTGGACTAAATTATTCGGCTTATAGGCTAGCCAAGCAGTTTGATTCGACCTATACATCGACCTATTTTATCCATGGTGATAAGCCAAGGCCGTGTTTATAATTTAAAATAGAGGAATTAGTCCTCTATTTTGCCTTGAAAACAATCAATCAAGTAAGTTATTCTATCGGAAATACGAGATAACTTATGAATTTTACTAGGCCTAATAATTTTTGTACTCTAAAAATGATATTAAGTTGTACTTATTATTGGATAATACATTACATCCAACACTCACTCGGTAAAATTAGTTGTCATTTCATAAATAAAATTTTATTCACTAGTCTAGTAGATTCACAGGTGCATTAACTCCTATTTTTTGGCTTAATACTTGGAATGCTTGATGATTCTGTACACTGGTTTTCGTTCATTCAGGTTGTTATCCGAATTTTTTAGTTCTCTTGTAACAAACATTTTGGCTAGTTGAAAAAAATTGAAGACAGTACCTTATAAAAGGTGTACATTATTTGTAGTGGTGTGTAGAGGAGACTCTTAGTGAAGATTTCAATAAATAAATTACAATAGAAATCTATTGTTAAAACAAAAACTACAGGATTTTAGTAAAAAACATGATTATATTCTGAGGTGATTAGAAATTTGGAATTGCACATTATGTTCCCTAAATTTACCTTTAATTTTATTAATTTGTTCTATGATCTAAACAATTCGCTAGAGACATCAACGGTGGAAGAAGTAACGAAGCAACTATTCATCTGTTAATTACAATTTCCCAGCTTTTGATGTCCCGTGACTATAAAGCATTATTATTTCACGTTTTCGTTCCAAAAGGCGTAACTCTAAAGAGGCTTTTGAGATTTGCGACATCACCTTTCAGAGATTTGCCTAAATACTTTTCTTGCGGCATTTTTTATTCGCCGGGTCAGCAGATAAAAGAACTTTCTTTTCAGAGTAGGAGACTCTGTATGACTGATAAAATGCAAATTTTTGATAAATCGTCATAAAAAAATTGATGATAACAAATCACGCAACACAAAAAGTCACACCGGTGACTTTAAATAGTGCGTTAACATAACATTTCCGTACGGTCTCTTTGCACGATATTTTGTCGCTTGTGCCAAAAAATCACGAGGAAAGGCTAACATTTAGAGCTTGTTATAAAGTGTATGACCCGTGTTCGTGTTCATTGTCATGTGTCTGATAGCTGAAGTGGCGCTGGTTCCGCTTACTCGCTGGTTCCAACGGAAGTCTGTAGGCTTGTTCCTCGTCTATTGTAAAATAAATCTACTCAGCTGTTTTCAGGCTCGCTACGCTTCGAATTAAACTTGTTTTCCTGTTGTCTCGTATATTTTTTTTAGTCCGTCATAGTACCTATTTACTGTGTTGCAATGTTAACAATAATGAGATTTTCTTAGTAAACTATGTCTCTCGGTGCAATTTTGGATTTGAAATTAATATACGTAAATCAAGAATATTTAGAAATTTTCTGAAACACCATAATCTATCTGTTGAAAAACACATCATTAACTGCAAATAAGTAACCATTCACAAATGCAATACCATTTTAAACAAGAACATTAGACTTTTTCCAATTCGTCCCGTTCAGGTTTTAGAGGTGACGGATGAGCGGAATCAAGAATCAAGAATCAAGAATACTTTATTGTCATAAACTTGGTCATAACAAGCATGGACAAACGTCTTACAAATGTACAGAAATGATAAAAAAATTCAATGTATGTATATGATTCTTCATATAACATGAAAACAAATCTCTCCTAATTATCAGTAAGGTAATCCTGAACACTGTAATACTCCTTGGAAACCAAAAAAGACCGTAACTTTCTTTTAAACCTGGCCTCGATTGATTCGGCTTTAATGGAATTCGGGAGGGAATTAAAAAGTTTGACTACATTGAAGAAAGTCTGTTTTTTCAAAAAATGTGGTTTTATGTTGTGGAATGGTTAAAGCCAAGGAATGTCTAAGGTCATGACAACTATTATTTCGAAGTTGGAAGAAATGCTTGTTTTTGAAGAAAAAAGAAAGACATTCATATATATACAAGCAACTAAATGTAAGCAGGTTATTAGTGGAAAAACACCTCTACATGATAATTTCTCCGAAGTCCAAAAATCAACCCAACCGCTTTCTTCTGTAAAACGAACAGGGATTTTGTCCTCGATGACTCGGCTCCCCAAATTGCAATACCATAACTAAGGTGAGGGCAAAGGCAACCATAATAGGCAGTGAGTAGAACTTGGGTGTTTGCGAAATTGGACAACCTGCGAAGAATGAAAATACAGCTGTTTATCTTACGTGAAACTTTATAGATGTGTTCTGAAAAATCGTGGCGAGGATCAATGGTCAAACCCAAAAAAGTTGCCTGCTGGCAAGATTGAATTTCATTGTCACCTAAGAGCAATGTAGATGTGTCACCAAGAGGATCTCGCAATTGATGGTGCTCTGCCATCCACTGGACAAGAAAATTGCTTTGGATGAAAGACTCAATCCCGAGATTTTCACGAGAACCACTACTGAGGAAGTTCCAGATTACCGAGTGCCGTCTAAAAAGAGGTATACATTGCGAGTATGGCGGAAATACCGCTAAAAAGAGTAGTAAGGAAATAAATATGTGGATACCAAATTTGGTGTTTTTCGCGCGCGCCCGATCTCTGCCGATTGCCCGAACTATACCGATCGTGCACGATCATTGCCGAACGCATTCGGAATCTGTCCAATTTCTTTAGACCGATGATACCAGATTATTGAGCGTGCCAGACCACCAGATCCCGGATAAGTGAGATTTTACAGTTTAGGTTAACAGTAGGGACTACTATTTCTAAAATAATCCAGATATAATTTAATACGAATAGTCACTAAAAAAATCCCATACATTTCAATAAATAATTTTTGAATTTATTTTCAATAAATTCGTGCAGCCACACCCACCATGTCCCCCGCGTGTGACGTCAGCGCAATGTGACGGGACTCAGCAATACCGTGCTCCTGACGCGACACAAGTCGGGGGCGGACTTTGGAACAAAACAAACCTGAGGAGCCGACGAACTACTGGCGCCGCTTACCAGAGAAAAACAATTTGGAATTCTAAAACTGTAAAACTCGAAAAACTGAATAATTTGATATTAAGACTTTATTTTTAGTCATGTTGAACAAAGACTAGCTAACTATACAATAACTGAACGTAGGGATTCGAATTCTAATCGTCTTCCCGATGAGCTAGAAACTTGTATTTGGCACGTATTCCTTGGGTGGCAAATACAGGATTTTCAAAATACAGGGTAGTTTCAAAACATAGACTTTATATCCCAACCAACCCTCCCCAGGGGAAAAATTAAATTTCCTAAAACAGTATTTTGTTTTAGGACTGTAGTGGCCAAACTTTAGAGGTCGTAGGCCTATGTATAAGTATAGTATAGTTCTTTGGTTTTAAATTATGACTGAAAAGCAATAGATTTTTAAACCTTTTTAATTAAAAGAGATATGGGGTAGCCAGTGCGTGGAGCAGGGTGAGCAAAGATAGAAACAGTGTAGAAAACCAATGCGTGCGACCTAAGTGTTCAACGACGATGATATTTAATTTGTGCCTCGATCGTATAAAAACTCGAATTGCCATTCGAGTAACTACTGTTCTTCCGAATAGGCCTACTGTTTACATAATCAGCTTCAAAAGATAAACTATTTCTGACATAATAATGATTTAAGATAAAGAAACAGAGAGCTAATATAATAAGGTTTTTAAAATGTATAACAATGACATGGGTTTTGTTTAAACCTCTTTTAATCTCAGATATTTTGTATAATTTTTCAAAGTTCCTTATTTTTCTTCAGTAGAATGGACGATTATTTTATTTGTCTTATGAATACAGCATGAAACACGAAACCGAACATGTTGAAACCGAACATTGTTTTTGATGCTTGTCCTTTTGCGCCAGTCCTCATATTTTATCCTTTGACTATTCACTACTTATCTCTAACGATTTACTTGATTATTTTTGGAGATAATTAGTTCTTGACTATGAAATTTACTCGATGAATTGAGTAAAGTCTACAAGTTTATTTTATTTAAAAAATTCTAAATCAGCGCGATGACAATAAGTAGGTTATAGAAAATGGCGAGACAAAATATAGTGTTTTATAGGTTCTAAATCGTTACTTTATGAACCTGTTGCCCATTTAACATAGTTAAATAATAGTTTGTTAAGAAACTCAGCTTGTCTCTACAACAGCGAGCAGTGCAGAACCATTTAAAGATCGCTGGATGCGTAAGAGAGGTTTCGGAATCCCGCGAACTTCCTTCACTGATTGCTCTGTGATGAAGTCACTTGTGCGGCTGCAGCTGGTTGGCTGATTACAGGTCGCATGAACTGACTTGGCCCAGGCCCTTCGTAAGTATAATGCTAGACTTAACATTAGTCTTGCGGGTGGACTGGTACAAATTAATTGACTCGTATTATAATGTATGGAATGTTGCCCACTTTATCACCTCTTTAATCGGGTTCAGTAGACTCACTGTAAGTTCGACATCGAAACGATTTTACTTTCGGTTGGTCGAATTATCCTCGACTTGTAGTTGGTTGATTCCATCGCTAAAAATAGCAGAAGATTAAAAACTTGGGGAAGCGGTCAAATTAGTTTAGATTGAGGCGAGTTTGGGTTGATAAATTTAAACATTTATGTGATAATTTAATCTTAATCTTGATTTGTGATAGTTTAATATAATATCGGTACCGTAATTTATGAAGTGAAGTGATTGTTTATACGTACCTAACAATTTAATAACAAAATTGTGACCATGAATACAGTTTTATTTTATTGCCATCAGATTTCTGTTTTATTTTAACGAAACTTCCTGGTGCTTATTAGAAATTTGCCAAAATTAATATTTTATCAACCAAAATATATTCGTCAACCCAACAAATGTTTAAGCGAAGATGAGTAAAGTCGATTATAATCGGTATGGTATTGATTACGAACTGAGGCATTACTTGTCAACTCTGCTCTTTAAGTTGTGTTCGTTGGTCCTGGTGAAGAATTTATTTAGATGCGATCTTCCTAAATTATCTGTAACAATACGCATACTATTGATTACAATATAACTGAAAGACAACATGTGCAAAAAACTCCTCTGATAGGTCTTTACTAGGCGTCACGAAATTGCGACTCTCAAAACTTAAATACCCCCGTTGCAGCAGACCTGCATACTCAGTGAATTTCAAATGCAAAACAACATTTTTCAATCCAACATAGCGAGATTTGACATGTTTTGGTAATCTCCATAAGAATAACATGGGAAATGAGTATGCAGGTTTGCTGCTACAGGTATATTAAAACTGGGTGGTTTTAATTCATTATTTAGTAGATCTGAACTAGAAGAAGCTATTTACCAAGTTTTATCAGGATATGTTGAGAAATAAGCTAGATATAGAATTTTGCTTATTTCCCATAAGGTTAACATTGGGACAACGTACTGTGTTTACCACTTTCAATATCTCAGTAACCAATGAATATAAAGCAGTAATTCAAAATACTAAATTGTTTGTTTTTTTGAGCTGAATTCAATGGTGCCAACAAAAATTCGATAAATTTTATTTTTCTATGTAAAAAACTCAAAACACCCATTTTTGGGGGGGTTTATCCCCCTTTACCCCCCCTTCCGGTGGTCCGATCGGGCTGGTTCACGAACTCGTCCAATTGATTACCACTTTACATGTCTGTACCAAATTTCATAAAGATCAGACCATTTTTACGGCTGTTATCGTGCTTACAGACACATAGATATATAGATATATAGATATGTATATAAAAATTCGAACGAATAGTGTTTTTTGATTCTGGTGGCCCCAAACAAAAGTTATCATAGTCTCGGGCTTAGGTCTTACCATGAGACCTACGGTAATAGCTTCTTCCCTATAGGGGAAATTCGCTAATAGCTGGTCATTTTTTCATAATATGTTTACATTGGAAAAAGCATCTATTTGGAGTTTTGAACATCGCATTTCCGTGACGTCTAGAGGTCAATTTCGCCATATCACTTTACTCATATTGTAACTCAGATTTTCAGAATGGTTACATAATGTTTCGGCAAACTTTAATTTCCTCGCCTCATCGGCATTGCCCAAAGGCGTGGGTGAGGGCACGATATCAAAAACGCTTGTCACTGTAAACAGCCCTGGCCCCCCTTCGGGGGAAGGGAGGGGGGGGAGTTTCGGTTTCAACACGACACGATTGCCTTACAGTTATATCTAAGGTTTATCAACCATGTCAATTCATCTGGTTATCGCCGCGACCTTTGACCCGCTGCATACACTTACAAAGTGACGTCCAAAGTCCGCCGAACATCTCCTCCTTGCATGGAGCCACGATACCCTTCATCTTCTCCTCGTATTTGTCCGCAGTTTCAATTAATTGTCGCGAAGTGGTAAGTGTTCAAAGTCTACGAAGTGTCCGCGATGTCGGAATTTCTCAAAGTTTGGTGCGGCCCCCCGGATACCATCTGTAGAGGTACTGTATTTGTATTTACTGTAGTTTAGACTTTGGTACCGAACCGGCCCGAGTGAAGGTCAAAATTTCAAAGGCCTCCGAGGCTTCGAGTCGGAGGGTTCAGTCGGAAAATGGCGGCCGACCGATTCATTTCGACTTTGTGCGAAGGTTTTGACTTTGTGGTGATCAGTGCGGTTTCTGACGTCTCTGTGACGTCATATGTGACGTCCTGTGACATATTTTATACATGTGTGAGTGGCGCGGTATGTTGTAGTTGTGACTTGATGACGTGTTCGAAGCTCCCTTAGACGGATCACGTGATTGGTGGATTTAGGTTTATGGGTTTATCGTTACTTTATCGGAGTAGACAGTGGATATGCTGTTCAAAGATATGGGGTTAACAATTTCTTATTTTTTATTTGATTGTAACCTTCGAGAAGACAATGCACATTTTTTTTAAATCTTATATTCTTAAATTAGCAAAAAAAGATCGTTAGAAAAATGGGACATATTGCAACACTTACATCAAATCCAGATGAAGTTTCGGACAGTCAACTGTTCAATTTGTTTGTTGCAATAAATCAAATTTGCCAAAGCATTTCTAAATGAAAAGATCAAGCTTCAACAAATCATGGCGTCAAAAAAAGGAGAACGAAAAAAAATTTTAACTACCGGTGCGACGAATGAATGACATTGATCTAACTGACAAAAACGATTTGAAGATTCCTCCGAAGCATATTGGACACGGTTTAGGAAAAACCTCTTTTTCTGACAGAAAATAAAAAATAAAATTTACAATTACAATGAAATTCTGAAATGATTTCATCTGCGTTGGGGAATGTATCGAAGGAATTCCATCAGGTACGGAAATCAGAACATATCGAATGAATAAAAAGTTAAATACTGTGGAATTAAAATTAAAATTTAATGTACTTCACAGGAATTTACTTCATTAAAATTTCAGGTCCAAACGACATAAAAATTGAGCTACTGGGTTTTACTAAACCTTTTTATTCCATGATTACATTTAAAGTGGAAATTGGCGTTGCGGAAAAAGCGTATTAAATATTATAAGTGCTCATACAATATTTTCCAATCAGTTTGGTGAAATTTATGATGAACAACTTGCATGAAATCAACTGTGCATTTAGTGAAGATCTTAAAACTTACTATTTATGAAATAGAAATACACTGTTTTCGCTGACGTCTCATAAATTAAAGATAGTTTAATAAAAATATATTTTGGAGCATTAACTTTTAATATAATCACGAAAAGTATTAATATCTAATCATGAAGTGATAAAAGCAAATTGAAAATTTTAAGACTTCAAATGAAGCAATATTCCAGTTATCTAATATTAAATTATTTAGGCCCAGTGATATGATTTCAACTAATTACCTGATGTAAAACTGCCAATCAAAGAAACTTATAAAAATACTGAAAAATATTGTGGTATATTAGTAAATTGATCTTAACTTCTGTTATTAAACTTCAATGTTTGTTCATAATTTTCTTGAATACCCGTTTAGGTTGTTTCACGATTTTTCGCAACAATTCTCGCATGCCACTTAAAATATAAGGGGCTTACCCCTTCCAAATTTCGATCTCGTTATTAATATTACAACGTGAGGTGTGTGTAGGATTGGATTTAAACAAATGTTTCAGCTTTAATTGAATTATGTTTGCATGGATATGTTGTTACTTAATCTGAGATTCGACTCATTAACTTAAAAACTTAATATCTTTAACCTTGGAACTTAATAACTTTTAACTAACTTAATAACTTTTTAACTTATAACTTAACTTAATAATTTCTAAACTTGAAACAATATTTTTCACGCGATTTTTATACTGCTGTGGTCTCGCGAGCGTGGGACTGAGATTTGAAGGCGAGGCAGCTAGCTACAGGGGTGCTCTGTGGGTTGCGTCGCGTCGTTTTGCTTCCTAGAGTATGATGTAACACTCCAGTAAAAATACAAATTTTTACTCCGTTTCTAATTTTCTGCTAAAATATAGTAACAAAAACCCAATGGCATAGTTCCTTATTTGTAAGTTACAATTTTCTTGAAAATATTCACTCATATATAAAGATAATTTATTTAAAAATTAACGTCTTATTACACATTGTAATTTGCTGAAAAACAAAGAACACTAGACAATAATTTTGAGAAGGTTAATTGCTAATTGTTATGATAAAGGTGGTTTCTAATTATACCAATGGAAAATTTGATTGAGGTTAAAGATATAATATTGAGAATTTGACTGTCCAAATTAAATTTTTTCCAAAATTCTTGGACTTGTGTTGGTATAGTACCTCTTGTACCTATAAGTAGACCGTATATTTCAAATTTTGAGATCTTATATTTTTCAGAGTAATAATTTAAGGTCTTCCCATAAATTTTCTCTTTTTCTTGATGAACCTCTGAGGGTTGATTTTCATTCATCTCAAATCTTACTGTTGGGTCTACTATAAGGCCACGATCATTCTTCCTGTCTATGATTATAATATCGCTTCTTCTTATAGACCCTTTGTCTTCAACACCCATTACTTCCTCAAACACTTCATATTCCTTCTTTCTAAATTGGTCCGCTATTATCTTCCTTATGCTGTGGTGACGGGTATTTAAATTAAATAGTACATCAATTTTCGAGAAGAGACTGATAATTCCGACTGTTTTGATGAAGACACTAAATTTTGTAAATAACTGTCAAATACACATTTACTGCAATACTTAAAAGGTATTGAGAGATATTTTTTGTGCATGTGCTTCCTGTATCACACGTGCGGCCTTTCAGTCACGTGGACTTCAGGTTTTTCCATCGCCCGTTTCTAAAGAACCATAATTTTTACTGACACGTGGACTTCAGGTTTTTCCATCACCCGTTTCTAAAGAACCATAAGTTTTACTGACACGTGGACTTCAGGTTTTTCCATCACCCGTTTCTAAAGAACCATAAGTTTTACTGACAGGTGGACTTCAGGTTTTTCCATCACCCATTTCTAAAGAACCATAAGTTTTACTGACACGTGGACTTCAGGTTTTTCCATCACCCGTTTCTAAAGAACCATAAGTTTTACTGACAGGTGGACTTCAGGTTTTTCCATCACCCGTTTCTAAAGAGCCATAAGTTTTACTGACACGTGGACTTCAGGTTTTTCCATCACCCGTTTCTAAAGAACCATAAGTTTTACTGACAGGTGGACTTCAGGTTTTTCCATCACCCGTTTCTAAAGAACCATAAGTTTTACTGACACGTGGACTTCAGGTTTAACCATCACCCGTTTCTAATGAACCATAAGTTTTACTGACACGTGGACTTCAGGTTTTACCATCACCCGTTTCTAATGAACCATAAGTTTTACTGACACGCGGACTTCAGGTTTTTCCATCACCCATTTCTAAAGAACCATAAGTTTTACTGACACGTGGACTTCAGGTTTTTCCATCACCCGTTTCTAAAGAACCGTTAGTTTTACTGACACGTGGACTTCAGGTTTTTCCATCACCCGTTTCTAATGAACCATAAGTTTTACTGACACGTGGACTTCAGTTTCTTCCATCACCCGTTTCTAAAGAGCCATTAGTTTTACTGACAGGTGGACTTCAGGTTTTTCCATCACCCGTTTCTTAAGAACCTAAAGTTTTACTGAGTCGTTTTAACAAACTAAAACATGTAAACATCTAAACTTTATTAAAAATAATTATTAATGTCATACGGTATTGGATGATACTTTACCCAAAAAATAAATAAATAATAACCCCCAATGTGTGTAACCCAATGTGATAACTTTCATAATTTTTTTTAATTTCATTGATGAACTAAAAAAATTTAAAAAAAACTAAAAAATGCTTGAAAAACTCGTAGGAGCCAAGTGATATTATTTCGAACAGAAATTTATTCAGTTATTGTATATTATAAAGAACTTTCCTGAAGTTGGATAATTAAAACCTAACATCTCCCCTGCCCTCACCACAGTTTCCAAATTTTTACTATGAAACAAAATTTAGTAGACCAGTATAATTACTACGTTTTTTAATCGATCAAAATTATGGTAAAATATGATACAGTATTCAGAAACTGCCAATTTTGGGAACAGCATGATTGCTAAAAACTTTTTCAGGAGTAATTAAGTAGCCGAGATCATTAATACACTGATGGCTCTGGTTATAAGCATATCTGATGTGAAACAGGAATTTAACAGATAATTTTAAATCAGAGTTTTTTCTATCACAATTTTAAAAAACAAAAAAAATAAACAATAGCAAAAATGTTAACCTTTTTTTGTGATGTTATTTGATTTTCTGTAGACAAAATAATATAAAAATATATTTTTTCAAAGAATTTAAACAAATTAAATTTTTTATTTTATATAATTGAGATACTCTATAACAATAATAAAAAGTTATTGGGAGACATGGATTGGGTAGCAGAATTTAAAATTTTCTCTTTTCACTTAGAATGTTGCTGAATCAATTCCCAGATGAGTTATTTTAGAAAAGGCTGTGAGGAAGCTTTTTTGTCTATTTGAAACTGACTTAGTTGAAGTTGCATGGTCATTTGGCTTTAATCAATATTTTGATATTTAAAAGTATGCATAGTTCTTCAAATTTCTGCGACTATGATTCTCTTCCGTAGGCAATCGTTCCTGTCATCATTATCTTTTTATGATTCACTTAATATATTCTCCCTCTCACCATAAACACAATTATTATTTATTTAAGTTAATTATTAACTTAACTTAATCAATTATTCAGGAACAGGTTAATTATTATTTAAATGTTTTGACATGTTTGTAACTAAAATGTCTTGAAAAATATACACTAATCACTTTATTCAAATTCCTCAGTGACTGCACCGAAAATACTCCAATTACAAGAAGTATACAGAACAACGGATCATCAAACAATGTCATGTTCCGTGAATGGGCATTGTTTGATGTCCATTCATGTTTACTATTCATTCCGTATAAACTCAGATTTTAATCTGGAGTATGAAACATCTTCAAAATATAATATTATACAAATGTTATTTTCATATTTGCCTTTTAAAAATTTTAGGATTTCAGATAAATTTTAGATAGGAGCGTTGAATAATGTAGACTGTAGATTATAATTACATGGAGTTTCCCAAAGTAAATTTAGTCCAACAATATACTCTCTGACTATAACCAGTAATGACATATTCCAAAGTTGTCAAGTCCATCCTCAAGCCATGCAAATCCTCAGAATGATTTACCATAAGAATTTGACCGTCCATTTCATTTCTTCTATCACTGTATCGTTAAATAATGGAAACAAAGAATAAGTGTTATTCAACAATAAAGTTTGGGTCTGGGTATAACCACCCATAGTCATCTGGTCTTGTCAGAGTTGTGGAGCATGACCTTATGTCAGAAATAATTTAAAATTCTTGACAAAAGCAATTACTTATAGAATCCCAGTTCCCTGTTTTCTTACAGCCCCACTAGTGCCTTTAATGAAATACTTACCCTTTCTAGGGCATGTCATCCTACATCCAGACATGAAACATGCACAACTAACTCATCTTTGCCACTGATTCAGAATGTACATTGATCTTGCTAGCTAAGCCGTAAATTGCAAAAGTGGTAGGCCTACACACTTTTGATCTGTGCAACATCCTACCAATAATTCAATTACTTCCGGAAATTTGGCAATTTAACTTTTTTTAACTGCCTTCTCTGGAACCCCCTCCCCCCCCCCCCCAAGCAACAAGAATCTTTCCTTTCTCAAGTACTTGAGTATGATAAGTAGTCAAAAAATCTTTTCCCCCACCTGCTATGTTTAGATGTTTTTTACTCCTTGTAATGAGTGAGTAAAATAAAATTTTGTCTCCCAGTGGGAGACAAAGTTAACCCATAAGAATAACATTAAAATCGATAATACAAAAATCGAGCCCCTTCAAATTTCTCTGCAGACGTGCAAATAAGTTGAGGGTCAACATACTGCAGGCACTAACAGCTGATTTAGTGGTAGGAATAATCACATCTATATAATTAATACACCAACACGAAATTTGTCTTATGAACTCCTCCGTCATTTCTTAACCGATTTTGATCATTGACGGCTCATTGGAAAGAGCGTGTCGCGTAGATTTGCAAACTGGCCTTACATTTTTGAAAAAGTCCCTTGGGCTCTGCCCCATTGGCTTTTAAAGTTCCCATGTTATCCTTATGAAGAACATAATTGTTTACATTTTGATCAGCTGGATAATTTAATTGCTGTTATTTTTTAATTTGTGTAAACATAACCCTCAAGACGGATCGTGTTAGCATGATTGTGTTTTAAATTTGTCGCCATTATCGCTCTGCTAGAGTAGCGCACGATTCCGTGCGCTCGGATCCACTAGTAAGAATAACACTGATGACAGTCAGCTTTAAGAAAGTCTATACCAACTAAGCGTGAAAGAATGTTGCAACAATCAGCTGATTGCTGATCTATGAATGGCTGCAGCTATTCAGGTGTAGGCACTAATTGCAGGTCAACACAAAATGGATATTGTTTTTTAATTACTAATTTAATGAAATAGATGTTTAAAGATTGGATATTTATTATTGCAGGTGAGAGATATGTCATATGTATTTCGAGAGTAAAGCACATTGCCCCCCTCGTGAAAATCTGCTAACTTTTTTACTCGTGAGACAATGTTATACTCTACTCATTCATAAAATTAATAACTATTGTTCTCCCATCCTCAGAAACAAGAATCTTTCCTTTCTGAAAGACTCGAGTACTTTAGAGTCTTAAAATCTCTCTTCCCCCACAGGAGATGGGGAGCTGGGGCTGTGTGGTGCCTCGGGCGTCGGCACTATGTTGGCGCTGGGTCAGTACTGCGCCATCTGCGGTGACCGCGCCACCGGCAAGCACTATGGCGCCGCCAGCTGCGACGGCTGCAAGGGCTTCTTCCGTCGGTCCGTGAGGAAGAACCATGTCTACACTTGCAGGTACAGTAGACCCTCTTATTTGAAATTCATGGGACAGCCAATTTATTTTGAATTATAGGGAGGACATATGAAGAATTTGAATTGTAGAGGTTATTGCGAATGATAAATTTGATTTTTATAAGTAATGGAGGACGGTCTGTTTACAAGCACGATCAATTTTGCAAAAAAAAAAACTCCCCAAAGGATTGTGAGTACAGAATTGCCCTAGTAAATGATTCATCAGGGTTTGACTTTTGAGCTTAGTTTGACTTTCAGAGGCTTAACGGTGGCCTGTTTGAACTGTATAGGGTGACTATGAATGTAATAGGTAGTGTTTTAAAGTACAGCTACAAAATTCCAAAACTAGAGGCTAGAGAAGACAATTATTCAAATTTCTGGGTCAACAATATGCATGAAAACATTTAAAATTATCATTGCAATATATTCCGAATATTAGAGGTTTTTTGAAGGGAACAGGCAAAATATACGAATTATATATTTTTCAAATTATAGAGGTTGAAATTAGTGACATCCAAATTAGTGACGTTATCCTACATTTTGGCATTGTACTCTCAGATTGGGATTAGGAGGCTCCATTAAATCTGGCGTACTGCTTCCGTTATTTTTGAATATGGTGCAGGCCTCTAAAAAGAAGGGATGAAGAGAAATAGACAGTCTGCCTTACCCTTGAGGAAAATGTTTCTAGCTTCAAACCTGAACAGCCAACCCTGGTTACATGCCCATGTAACTGTACAATTACGAAGGTTCTACCAATCCCTCTTCCATGAGTACCTCTGGAGGACCAGACTGGATCCGAGTTGATGGGTAACATGCCCCAGGTGCTTACCCTTGGGGCTGTTCACAGTGGCTAGCCAAAGGACTTACCAGTATGTGTTAGCTTTTTTTTTTATTTACCCAGTGACGACCTCTGTTCTGTAATAAACAAGTCAAAGAGCCATAGTTAATTACAGAGCTACTTTCAGGTACCCGTGGATAGTATTTGATTGCCAGTTAATTCTACTCAAGTGTTATGGAAATATATGATGGAAAAAATATCATACCTCGTTCATCAATAAAACTTTGTTATTGGTAAAGACAAATTATCAGATGGAGTAAAAAACGTCAACCTTCCAGGGAAACTAGGATTAAGTTAATTTATTTTTGATTATAACTTGGGGGGATTCTATATGATCAGTTTATATCACAAATGACAATGACTCCTAGGGTTAATCTGGTTGACTGAACTGAAAGAAAGTATGAGCATATTGGAGGGAGCGTTACTTATCAACCTCTTTCAATGCCTCTTCTATTCTCAAAGTTGGAACCGCATCTTGCAAGTGACTTTTATAATTAAAGAATCTAAGGTTTGATGTTTTCAGGTTCAACAGGAACTGTATAGTTGACAAAGACAAAAGGAATCAGTGTCGTTACTGCAGGCTGAGGAAATGTTTCAAGGCTGGCATGAAAAAAGAAGGTATTCTTAATTTTATTCTGTAAAAAAGTTATTTTATTGAAAATTTGATAAAACTGTAGGATTAAAAAAATAATAATCGGGTGTTTCAAATATCCAATAGGCCCCAATAAATGTGGTAAGAAAATGAGAGGAAAAAATACCAGAAAAAATTGCCGCAAGTCAAATAAATAAAGTCAATAAGTATATACGATAATACCATAAGTATACCATCAGTATATTATGGTAGAGTAATTTGAGTCTTAAAACATTAAATATGCATGAGCAAAAATGGTATACCAAGATTTAAGTCCTTCGGAACAAAAGGAATCTTAATATTATAATTAGCATTTTAAGCAGTTAAATAAAAAACGCCACTTCGTTAGAGGCACTCATACAGAATCATAGATTTATAAAGTAGTAACAAAGGGTTTTAGAATCTACTCTATCTGAATGGGTGGAGACTGCCCTTATGTACCAAAGTTCTTTCTCTAACACATATAAACTATTCCTTCCAGATAAGAGGTAAGAGTAACCCAAGGCACCGCAAAAATGAAAACGAATTTTGATGTAATAATCAAACGAAGATGTTGTGGTCCTTGCACCGATGACACATGACGTAGTTAAGACATGGTCCATCGGGCTGCACTGATTCGCAGAGTCGCAGGAGTGCTTTCGGCTTCTCGCCACTGTCAACTGCTACATAGGCGTAGCTGTTGACAGTGGCGAGAAGCCGAAAGCGCTCCTGCGACACCGCAAATTAACTACGTCATTCGATGGATTATTCATTCAATACCTCAGCAGTTGTACAGTTTACAATTTAAGCTAATGACTAATCGTTAATTTTCTGCCATTAGCCGTCCAGAATGAGAGAGACAGGATCAGCTGTCGCCGTCCAAGCTACGAGGAGTCTGTCTCCAACAACGGACTCTCCGTCACTTCGTTGCTGAATGCGGAAATGCTGTCTCGGCAAGTCGGAGCAGCTATGGAGGTCGGTGTTTTATTTTTTTTTCTTGTAAAAGTGTTTGACAGACAATTCAACTGAAATCGAATCTTTTATTTGTCATAAGGCACCGTGATAACTGTGCATCAGACCAGTGCAAGATGATAACATTTTCAGCTTGAATGAGTATTATAAAACAACCCTAACTTTACAAACTCCCAACTTGGCCTTCCTCTTATGTACACATAATAGAGGAGGGCTATGATACTCTGTATCAGTAGTGGGATGGAGGAACTGTTAAGTCATACTTAACTCTGTAATAACAAATATAAAAAAAACATCCAAACTGTTAACAATATAGCATGACAAGCTAAGTGTGAAAAAAATGTGATGAGTGGAATTTTTATATGATATTTTCCATACACTTGTTGTATGAGTGCCAAGCACATATATATATTGTATGTATATAACATTTACATTGTCCTGCATAAGCAGGCTGTGTTTGAAGACATTTGGAGTGATGTCCGACAGTGGAAAATATAAAAGTATTCTCAAAAATATATTTCCACTGGAAAAAAATTCCATTTATTTAATAAACAGAATAGCCTCTTGCAGAAAACAATGAGGGGCAGTATGAGGCTAGGTTTAACACGTTCAGCCCATCGGAAGTCAACAGTCAGTTTTTGTACCAACCATAATCCCGATGTGTGCCAACGGTGGCACACTGCAAACTGTCCAAAACTCTGACGTGTATCACACTGTTCCCATTTGATTCAATACTTTTTCACAATGCTTTTCGGAGCTTTGCTGGGTTATATTATTAGTGTGTTCATATTTTAGGGTTTGTAGACACACAATGACCACCGGTGGCACACGTGTAAAGTTTTTTGTAAAAAACGTATAGCCTCAAAAGTTAAAGGTGATGTAATAAGCCAAAAATGGAGGAAGAGGTCGACAGAAGACTTGGGAAATGCTTTACTTGTAGTGAGGTTATGATAACTACTGTGTATCTATCGCCTCTTTGCCGTCTGCCGCTCCATCGGCAAATCATGCATGCACCACTGCGGGCACACGTTGGTCCGTGGTGATCTCATAATGCCCACCAGACGACGTGCGCCACCAATGGTACACCATTAAAATTTGTGAATTTCACAAAAATTAGCTATTTTAGGTCTACAAAACGTAAAATCAACAGACATTTTAAAAATTTTGTTAAACTTATGGTTTGATAATAATCAGATATGATATGTTAGTTTTGTCTTTTTGGTCAAGTTACTGTATAGGCTGCAACGTACTTTTATTCAGTTTGAAAACTCTGACATGTACCACCGGTGGCTCACGTCGGGATGAACGTGTCAAGCAAGAAGTCTGGTCATGGCCTGCTCCGTCCGTGAGACCGGCCTTAATTATAACAAAACTCTGTTTTTATTTCAGATGGGCAACGACTACGATCTCAGCAACAAATCGATAGCCAACATCAGCGACGTTTGCGACTCGATGAAACAACAACTCTTGTACCTGGTGGAGTGGGCCAAATACATTCCTGCCTTCACAGAACTGTCTCTCGACGACCAGGTATGCCGATGGATGATTTCTTGGTCTTTTCCAATAAATAAGCTTTCATATAATTCATTCTACACTTATCTTTCACTCATATTCGTCTTAAAATATCCCATTGATCACTGTCTATATGTAATGAAAATGGTAATGTAATGTGAATACTTTGCAAGTTTTACTTTGACAAGGAAAGTTCAAATTATATCCTATTCCTATACTCTTATATGAGCAATGTTATCGTCCGGCCGTGCGTGCTTGCTTGCTTGTATGTTTGCTTGCACAATTATCTCTAAAACGGCTTCGAGGATTTCCTTCAAAGTCTGGAAATAAGTAATTTATGACTCAAAAACGTCTTTTATGCAGATAACTTGGCCAGAGAAAATCTAACAACGTAATAAATCGAATTTTAAAGTTGTAAAAATTTAATATTGGCCTTATGGGTTGCCGTGATAGCAACGAAGATAAACAAGGAAAGTGTAAACAAATGAAGTAATCATAACAGCTGTTTGGAATCTACAGCCATCAAGGAAAATACAGCAGGTGGGATGAAGAGTCCATGGAGCAATAAAAAAGGTTTCTATTTATCAATTTTATGACATTGAAATATTTTATAGTAACTGGACGAACTGGTAAATATGAAATAACACCGAGCAAGGCTCGGTCCACCAGGTACTAGCAACATGAATTAATTATCCAAAAGAGATAGCAACTGGGTCCATTACAGAGGATTCTCAAAATTTTCTCCTGATACTGGCATGATTGGGTTATCTTTGAATGCAATGCAAAGAACACCTGTGCTTTGTCAATCAATGTATTTTCACAAATTGGCAGCATGGCCAAAGGGAGGCTGGATATTACGAGACCAACATAATTACCTTTGAACTAGTTAATACAGTGATAGTGGAAATAAGTCTTTTGTACCATGGAGACCATGAAATTTATCCGCAGAAAAAGTCTGTAAGGTTTTTGAGTTTTAATACTAACACAGTCCCCAGTTGCTGTTTGTAATGCAACATTTTTCATCCGAATTGACGATATTTTTTTTTTCTGCCCTGCAGGTAGCTTTATTGCGGGCTCACGCAGGAGAACATTTATTACTCGGCCTGGCCCGCAGGTCAATGCACCTCAAGGACGTCCTGCTTCTGGGCAACAACTGCGTCATCACCCGGTATTGCGCAGGTACGCTATCACTGAAGTCACAACTGATTTGCTCACGAGTTTTTCTTCCTGAGACTGTTAAATTTATGAAAAAACTTAAGAGCAAATTTTGTAATGTTTATAAATCAAGGGGTGGTGGAAAGAACCTCAAAGAACCATGAAACTATAAGAATATGGTGGGAAAATATTTTTTAAATGAAAATAAAGTCCTCTAAAATAAAATACACACAAAATTTCCTTAGTTTACGACACTTAAAAAATCTTTAAACCAGCAACTAATGAACCTTTGTAGTTCTCAAAATAAAAGGCAGCAAGACAGGAGTAAATTGCAAATGTGCCCTCAGAAATGATGATTCCTGAACCATATTTGTCAACTGTAATTTATAGTTTGCAGGAAACATATATCCAAGAACTACTGTAATGTTTTTTTAAGGCTCCTTTCACACAATGCGGTTTCCATGCGGCTGCCGTGCGACAAGGAATCGTGCAACCCACTGCCGAATCAGTTTGTCATGTGGATCATAAGAAATTACTATGTGGCATGGTGCCGTGAATTGTGTAAGCACCCGTAAGGTTACAGACAACTTCAAATCAATTACACGACTCCTCGTCGCATAGCAGCAGCTATATCAAAACCACTCAGTGTGATAGGGGCTTAAAGAAATTTTTTTCTAACACCAATACCGAAACCCCGGTCTTACAGACCTGAGGGAAATTTCACTCGTTGATATTGGCAAAACTGCTGAAGCACTGGTGCTACCCCTTTCAGTACCTTCCTCCCTCCCCTTCCCCTTGACCTTCGCACATTTTTTTTTTCAGTTTGAGTTATTCTTACGTACTCGACTTCCCAATTTTCAATTACGTGCCGGTCTCAGAGACCGTGGGTTTCAGTTCCCGTTTGTCTGTTGTCCATTTTTCCTTATAAAGGAATCTCACAGACCGAGGGTTTTGGTTACTGATTATTTATTTGCCTTCCATCATTTTATATGGGAGTTTCACAGACTGAGGGTTTCGGTTAACGTCTCACAGTGAGGGTTTCGGTATAGGTGTTAAAGTTTTGTTTCAAAACCCAGCCAGTGACATTTGTCTGCTGCAGAGGCTGGGATCGCACCCGACCTAGACATCACCCGAGTGGGCACCCGCGTGATGGACGAACTTGTCCGCCCTTTCATGGAGGTCCAAATCGATGACACCGAGTTCGCCTGCTTAAAGGCTATCGTCTTCTTCGACCCGAGTGAGTACCCGAGTGTAAATATGAGCAGGTGGTTATCCATTTATCACTCTAAATTGTTGTGGTTGTTACCTATACTTCCGGGTGTTTGAAAATAACTCTCTTTAAAGGAAGATGAACAAAATTATTACTATGTTTAGATAGTTAGAATAACGTTGATGACGTTAGCTGGTAATTAAACGTCTTCCCAATGTACGGATTGCTGCAACAATCAGGTAATCGCTAGTGTAAGGATAGTACATGCGACCCTTACCACACGGCAAGGCTAAAAGAAAAAATGAACAAAATGGGTTTGTTTGTTTTCTTGTTCTCTTTTTGATAAATTAGATGATAAAATAAATGTAATTACTGGTCTCAAATCTTTCCCATGAGAATAGTTGGTACAGTTACAGCCCACTTACTTTCCATCGAATACAGTTCAAACGATGGGCTGATGACAATCTGTCTGGTTGAAAAGATGTCACTCCCACAGAGTGTAGTCCAGTTTAACCTCCGGTTAAAAGTTGTTCGGATAATAGGGAGTCCACTGTAATGAACCCAACAATCCTACACACTAAGGGGCCATCCATTAAATTATGTAATTTCCTAGGGGGGAGGGGGGTATATGCAGCATTATGAACCGTTACGGGGAGGGTAGGGGGGGTTTGACGCAGCGTTACATAACTGCCAAACCTTAAGAATGTATGATTTATTTTATTCAACAATAGTTTTTCTCTAGATAAAATTTAAGTTTTTAAAAATTGTTTAATGTTAGTATTATATTTTCTCATAAGAATGCAAATGAAACTAAGTTTGAATATCATGTAATTTTTAAAAAATTGGAAAAACGAAAGACTTTTGAATGTGCTAGGTTGGATTGGGTTGGATGCTCAGTTCGAACAGAATTTAACGTTCATGTCCAATTAACAAAACACCCCAGAACGGAGTCATCCACAATCCACGGTGACAATCGTGAAAGTGTCTGACCACATGACCACTTCATGGGTAAATGAGTGAAGATTATATTTATTTTTTCAATTTTTTTGCTTTTACTGTGTTGCTTTTTCTGTGATATAACACATTAAGATTTGATCAAGTATTTGTACTTGTCATACCAATAAATATTTGTTTCTCTCGAGTTTAAATTTGTCTTTTGTTATATATTACAATTTTTAAAATAAGATGAACCGGGGATGAATGGCACTGCGCTACGTATTTTTTAGGGGTGGTTAGTGTTGCCATTACAGTTCCGTTACAAAAGGGGAGTGGGGTCTAAAAAGGCAGATTTTAGTGTTACGTAATTTATGGACTGCCCCTAACCCTCTCTTTCACCTCTCAGACGCCAAAGGCCTGAGCGACCCGTCGCGCATCAAGAGCCTGCGCTACCAGATCCAGATCAACCTGGAGGACTACATCAGCGACCGGCAGTACGACTCGCGCGGGAGGTTCGGCGAACTGCTGCTCACGCTGCCGGCGCTGCAGAGCATCACCTGGCAGATGATCGAGCAGATACAGTTCGCCAAGCTGTTCGGCGTCGCACGCATCGACAGCCTGCTCCAGGAGATGCTGTTGGGAGGTCAGTTTAAACCAAATCAAATAAAATCATTTATTCCATAAGGTATATCATACAAGTTAAAGTATTGAAAAGAAAAATTGGGTAGTCCTCACATAGACTGCATGTCTGTGAGTGAGGACGAGTCTGTCCAGTTCATCTTGCGTTGGCTCTGTATATCATTCCACTTGACATAATGTGACACTTATGTTAGCTAACACAACTAATCTAAGAAAAAAACACTATTTACAGGATGTGGAATTCAAACTAAACACTTATTGCTTACAGCAAGAGACAATGCTGGTGATACAATGTTTGAATAAGTAGAAAAACTAATTTATTAGGAGAATAAAAATTAACTTGCATATATTGAACGAATCAGTGCCTCAACCATCAGCACCGATGCGGAGTAGCCACTCATTAACCCTCCGCTTGTAAGCACCAAGGCTGCCCCCCTCCATCTCCAGAATATACACAGAAATGTTTCGTTAGAGTAAGAACAAATTTAGGTAGAGTATAAAAAGAACAAAATGATTCTGATGAGTGGAGTAATCTAGGGAAGAAATAACCAAAATTGATTCTGTTCTTTGTCGGGTTAAGTCTGAGTTACGAGTTAAGATACGTTTTTGATAGAACTTTTTTAAAAATTTGTGCACTAACAACCATAATGTTTTGATTATTGTGGACATTTTCCATCATTGATTAGGAAAACGTTGATTATGAAGAAAATAAAGGTAGTGCAAGCAAAGCAGTTTTTAGGTTCAAGTACCTAAAAACCAGGTTCAAGTTTTTAGGTTTGGAACAACTTGAACCTGGGGATAATGGGATTATTAGGGGTGGAAGCGGAAATCAGTTCAATACATTGCCATCAGATCTGAAGATTATTTCCAAAGCTCACTGTTTTTATCATGAAAAAATGGCCATCCTATGAAGCAAAAATGCCTACTTGGTGCTTAATTATTTTCTCCTTATCACTCCTGTAAAACATAATTGTACACCAAAAAGTCCTACTTTTCCTCATTGGGATGAAAAATGACATAAGGAAATAAATCAACTCGTTCATCATTTTAAAAAATGTCTCTGTAACTTCAACTAAGTATGCTCCAATTGTTAGGTACTTCTAGTTTTGTTAATATATTACATTTGGAAAGAGACTTAAATATTTTATTCAGTGTTAAAAAATAGTAAAATTTAAATAAAACTGTGACAAAATCTTGTTTCTTGAAACATGTTACGAAGAATTGTTTGTAAACACTAGATGTCTCTGGGCTGCCTTCTGGACTTTAGACCCAAACAAAATCTGTTGATGATTGTGAGTTGCTTCGAAGATAAGACGGTCAATGTTTTGAAAGTCAATATTAGTTTGTTTATGTTTAAACACTTAACCAGTTTTTCTTGGATACTGCATTAATAAGACTATTTTCCTTCCAAATTTGTTTTCCAACGTGACTAAAATAATTAAGGGTTTTATTTATTTTCAAATTTAAAAACTAAATCACCTAGTTACACATTTAAATCAGGTTCTCTGGGTTAAGTAAACGTTATTTCAAGTATTTTTTTTTATAAATTAGAATTTATTGTTTGAAATAGATCTAAGGCAATTGTTGCGTTCTACAAAATTACAATTAATTACATAATTAATTAGAGATTGTTCAAAGAACATCTAACCTGAACCTTTAACATATTTTATAGAGTTTGAAATAAGTTATTTTTGCTTTTAACATACTAACCAAAACTTACTGGCAAGCATGGTGTCATTAACCTATTGAAGAGTTTGTTATAATTCGTCTAAACAGAGTCTCCTTTGTGTGTTAGGGATGGACAAGAATATCATGATGACAACCATGCTTGTCGGTAAGTCTGCATTACTCAGTTATAAATTCCTTATAAATTACTTTAATGCATTTTTTTATTATTTCTATTGACAAGATGTAATGTGAAAGCTAAAAATAAATTGTTGTATATTTGTTTTCATTAGTTTTTATTTTTACATGGAAATATTTTTTTAAATGATCTAAAGAGTTGAGGAAGTGTCAGGACCGCCCCAAGGATATTAGCTTCTCAGATGGAGTTTTTGGGCAGCACCCTCCTAAAAAGTTGCCCTTTGTTTTGATAAAGATAATATAATTAATTTTAAAGTAGAATGAGTGTGACCGCAGAACGCTGATATGAGGGCACGTAAATTCCAAGGGGCTTGAATTGCCCATTATAGAATCAATATTAATATAATATTTTGTGCTTAAGTCCACCAAAAAATAAGAATAGGGGCATGTATTACTTCCATTAAATTTTCTTTTAAAAATAGTATGTTACGTTCCTAGGCCAGTAAATCCTGTTTTACCAGACGAGCATGGATTTTCATGCAAGTATAGTGAAATTTACGGTGTGTGTACAATACTTTACATTGTACTTCTCAGAAATTTTTTTTAATGATAACATATTGGCTGTATAAACCACTAAGATTCTCAATTCTTCAAACATAACATATAATAAACAAGCAAACATTTTCTAACACGACCAGTGTTTCCTCTAAAGTATCTCAGTGGCGGCTTGTACTGGGGGTTCACAGTTAAAAATAAATACATCATATTAATGTATTATATTAGAGTTAGTTTCTCAAATCAATCAGTATTTAAGTATGTAAAATGCTTACAAGACCGTATAGGGCCTCCAATTCTTGCCATACCTGTCGTTATACACAAGTGTAATTTATATAGTATTAAGGCATTACCTTACCTTTCATGATAACTAATTGTATTTTGCTGCTACTGTACATTAAAATTTTAACAATCCAAAATTAATTAAATTACTATAATGTCATTACCATTGCTCAATAGTGTAATAAATGATCTAACAGAAAAACTAGATAATTAAAATAAACATTTTTAGCACTAAAAACAACATAGAAAACCCACAATATTTATATAAGTAAACTTAAACGTCACCCGAACCATGAAAACAACAATACCAAACCTTACACCATGCAAATGGCTCACGGGTTCACATGTGGAAGCAGCTCTCAGGGAACTTCCATAAGCTCAATGCAATCATCTGTCCTCCCCTGCCGCAGGCCACAAATGAACTCATCCCGCACCTGTATAGCAGTAGAGCTGCCGGCGAATGAGCTCCGGGCTCAGTTTGACCCGACTAGCAGTACCTGTTTCGTCATAAGCGGCACACGCTTTTCGCTTATTACTGTCCTTTTTAATTCTTCGGGATATTCTATATCATTATGCATTTATAGATACACTGAGACACATTTTAATAAATATATATTAATTATAGTTTTTCAGAGGGGGTTCACGTGCTCATGTGCTCCTATACACGAACTGCCACTGCCTTACCTATAAACTTCCATTAAACATCGGTTTGCTGCAATCAGCTGATTGTTTACTACAGTTTCCTAGTATTCGTAGTCTGGACTGGTATCTGCAAAGAGTAACTTTCCGGCCAACAATCAGGAACAGAAAATGGATTTTTCTGTATCAGTAATATATAAAAATTTGTTATTCAAACTCAGTAAATTCAAGAAATTTCCATTTCTCTCAGGAGCTACAGCGGAGAGCACCAACGGGCAGGCCGCGGGGCAGTGCGGGGGCGGGGGCGGGGCCAACAGCGTGGGCAGCTACCAGAGCAGCGGGGGCTCCCCGGAGAGCCACTGCGCCCTGAGCCCCGTCAGCAGCCCCGCTGCTGCCCAGCACAACGGCGGGGGCGAGGGCGACACCGCGACCATCCTACGCGACCTCAACCAGGACTACAGGATGGCGTTCAAACAGGTAGATTGCATAGACAACTCGGAATTAGTCTTTAAAGTTTATACGCTTGTAAAGTTTAAATGTTTTTTCCTTCTTGTGATGAGTGAGAAAAATCATCTTTTTTATCTCAGTGGGAGTAAAGTGATTAATTTGTCTCCTGGTGGGAGACAGAGTAAACGGATAAAAATAACATTGAAATCAAATTTTGTTCCTTCAACCCTTCCTCAGCTCAATAATTCTATGTTTCTTTCCAGCAATATTTAGCACAGAACCAGGCAATTTAGAGTTTGTCTTTATGTTTGCTGTATTAGAAGATCCCTCATTAAAATGTAACCCTTTAGTTTGATGGATTTCATTTTTGTTTATATTTTTAATGTAACCTTATCAGATGATTCGTTTAAACTATGGTAGCACTTGTTTTTAAGTTAAATGAATTTATTTTGAACCAAAATGTTTTGACATAATTTTTTTTAACTTGTGGTTTGTTATTAAAAATATTTCTTTTAATTTTTCTCTAATTTCCATTGCATATTTTTAGTGGAATTAGTTATTTGATTAATGTACTTTGTTGTTTCATGGTCTGTGTTCTTTTGACCGATCCTGAGAATCTTTTACCAAAAGCTGAACTTTTTTCTAATACCATAAATTAATTTAAGTTTTCTTTATTTATCTTTCAAGTAATTTCTTTTATTACACTTTGTGAGTTTAACTCATTTTACACTTTACCTCTTTAAACCCGAATGGAACGATGAGTCTGTTTGTCTTGTGGCTTGCAGAACCTCGTGTCTCCGAGTTCGCTGGAAACTTCGCCCGAACTCCTCTCCCCGCAACAAGAGGAGTACTGATAAGTTGCTGTTTTGTCACACTTTGTTTACCCACAGCATGATGAGTACTGATAAGTTGATGTCGGTTTATCACACTTTGTCTACCAGTAAATGTGTTGTGTGGTTGACAGGAGTCCGGTTTGGAGGGGGAATCGACCTATTGACCTACTGAATGTCGTCTCCCGCCTTCACAAGACCACAATAAGGGTTTAATTCAAGAATTTATAATTAGTTAGATAGAGTTTTTATTTTGTTACCGAAGAAATAATTTATTTATTTTTTGCTGTTAAAATATTTTACTAGCGTTTCGAACATCCACAAGAGATTTTCAATACTCGGATTCAGTAAGCATGAAAAGAATAATCAAACACCTCTTGTTAAATGGACATTTTCTTACAGTTGAGAGGCAATGCCTTAACTCGAGTTAGTTAAACAACGAAACTGAACATCTGAATCCGCCAGCAAGGGTTGGAGTTGCCATTACATTAGTTCTAACAGTATTTAGTAACATGTATGTGTTTATTTAAATTGAGGTTCGATCGATAATTTCCAGATCAGATTTACGACACAGAATATTGTTCGTAAATAGTTACACGGTCTTCTTGTATTGAAATGGTAGCCATTAAAGCTTATGGCTTTGTAAGATATTTAACTATGAATATTTTTAACGGCTGCCGTTTCAAAACAGGTAAGATTGCATTTATTATTTATTTGTATTGTGATAAATATAGTATTACTTTAATTAATTGTTAAAATTGTGGCGTAAACCTGATCTGGTTTCTCGGTCTATTCGGTTTAATAGAAACACATAAATAACATGTTTGTAATTCACATTTGTGAAGCCAAAGATAATGTGGGATTGTCTAAATTGGAATTATTTATTTTATTATTTATTAACTGCTTTATTAGCAGTTGACTGAACGTTATTACGATTTTAAACTGATTTATATCAACAAATTATGTGTAGTTCTGTTGATTAATTTAATGAAAGGTGAATGAGTATTTTGTTTGTTAACGATTAATATGATAGAAATAGTTTCTGCATAAAATCATTATTAAAATAAAGAATTACAAAATAAATTACATATCTGTAATTGTTTGAAATCAAAATAATTTGAATTAAGCAAGAAAAAATAAGGAAAATTCACACTATAAAAATTATTAAAGTTGCTGAATAATTAGCAACAGTTTTGTACTGTTGTACATATGTAAATGAATGAATTTACTGTTATATTACTTGTTTCATCTTATTAAGTACAATATTGTTTTGGTTGTGAATTTACTCCTATGTTGTACATTTCAGTAATATATCCTTTCATTTCTTATTTTAAAGGTGTCGAGGAAAATTTTAAATAATTCCTAGCTAACCATTTTAGATCAAAATATACTGTGTCCATTGTCTCTAAGTACTGAGTTCTGTACATATTTATATTACCTGCCTTTTTTAATGTGCCTTTGTAAAACTATTTTGTTGTTGTACATTTATTATCGATAATTGTTTATAATTACTTCAATATTCAGCAAAGTTGAAAGGCAAACAGATTTTTTAATCGATGATTCCTAAAAGTTTACGTTATTGATTTTTTCAGAATAGTGTTTCAAGATAATTTTAGTTTCAAAATCGCTCAACAAATATTGTAGATAGTTGATTTTGTATGTACTTACTGTTCTTTACTCAATATAATAAATTTTATTAACGATGAAATTTAATGTGGTGTTTTTTTTTTCTGCAAAGATGGTCTCCCGCTCTCCAATACAGCCCAAAAATTAGTCTGAATGTTCAGCTGTTATATTCCTATAGTCATCTATAAGTATAAAAGAGGATGTTGGTATATATGTATATATATATAGCATCGATAAACTCAGACTCCGCTGGACCGATGGCCACAAAACTTGGTAGATACATGTAGAATTTCATGGAGTACGTTTATATACAATCAATTTCGTGATAACTTTCAGGGCTTAGCCCTGGGACCGTCTTAAAGGTACCCATGTCAGGGATTTTGAAAGAATTTGAGTTAGATTTGTTTACTCACAAAACATATGAAAGTAAAATTTAAAACAGGTGATGTAAATTAATGGTATTTCTTTCTGCTATTTAATTGTATTTGTTTACATGAAGATTTGTTACTTGGTGCCAGGTGGTTAATGAATTAGACATTTGCATTTTTTCAAAATGCAACACACTATATAAAATGCTGGTATGTTTAGGATGTCTCTCTCAATATTCGTTATGAATGTGCTATATCAAACCGAAGGAAACTTACTCTCCATTGAAGACTTAGAAGAATTTTATGACCTCGAAGCGAAGCTTGCAACTACCTTTACTAATTTTGTAGAGAAACAAAAAGGAATGTTGGAGGTAGTGAAACAGTAAGATTGGTTTTTACGTGGCATATAATAAATAATTTTCATTAAGTCGCTTTTGAAAACAGTTTTGTTAAACATACAGATTTGTTAATCAAAGTTGTTCTTCACTGCGGATGCAACAGCATGACATAGTTATGATATTTTCGTCACAAGACTCCAATAGTTAAACATAAAATAAATAACTGAATACTGAAGGACTCCACTGTTCAATGATCACTTATACTTGAAGGAATTCTTTTTATGACAACTAACTGCTATTAAAAGAGGAAGAGTGTGCTACTGTAAAGAGTTAATTTTATCTACAGCACTTTAAAAATTGCCGGGACGGCTCATTCAATCTTTTTGTTCAATATAGAGCCTAAAACGTAAGAGAGCACTTGTTAATAATTACTAAAGTGGCATTGTAATTTTTTGTTCAAGGTACACCCTAAAACCTTAAGAAAATGATCTTTTACAGTGAATAAAATTTCAAGCCATGTTCTATGGTTCCTTTAACACATATGCCATCATAAGAAATAGGATTTCTATTACGCAGGTCTGCTGCGACGGGGGTGCATAATAAAGTTCTAATTAAGGGTAACATATGCGAGCAGATTCAAAGTGCCGTCGAAAAAGCCAAGGGTGCCGTTCCTTATATTGTGCCCCACGATCATCATCAGGGCAAGCTCAGGTTAAGCAGAAATGACCATAAATGCTTCTCGGCGTTCGTCTTTCTAGATTGGCCTCTTGAGTGTGTGAGCGCAATCCTCTTCACCTGATAGCAAGATCGACTGGACAGCCGATACAAGCAAAAAGCACTTGCAAGAGGAAGATCCACAGATATTAGGCATGAGCCTACCATTTTGGGCTTTGTTGGTGGGGCGTTAGATATGGTCACATTTTTTATATAGACAGGCATTTTATGCAGGAATAGAATACCCCCGTTGTAGCAGACCTTCGTACTAAGAGCGAATTTCTAAAAACGTTTTTTGCTTTATGGAAGTACATTTGATATGTTCAAAGAAGTAGATTTCACAATAAGAAAAATAAATGGGAAAGCATAACTATATAATTGATGGGTGATAGGGTATGTTTAATTTTAATCGTGAGCGAAGCCACGGGTTCTTCTAGTACTTAGTATTTGTGCAGCTTCCACATAACTCATAAAAACCTGAACATACAGGCTTCTTCACGACTAATACAAGATCCTTGAGTTGAGCCATGGGATCCTTAAGCTGGAAGAAGCATATCAAGTGATAACTTTATCGTTTGTTTCTTTAAAAGTAAAATGTATTTTGTCATAACGAACAAAGAAAGTACATCTTCGGCATAATGGAAGTTTTGATAAACAGTTTCTTGTAACTCCATTGATTAATCCTCTCTATAGGGCAGTGATCACCAGTTACTTTTGCTGGAGGTCCATTTCTTACAAACGTGGGCCTGTCACAGGCCATATGTGAGTACTTACATATTTAACAGACCACACCTGTATTTTATTCTAAAAATAGTGGAGAAATAAATACTACAGTTTGCGCACGCTCTTCCCGACCAGCGCCAGAATTTTGACGCATCGGGGTGTGGGGGAGGAGGGGAAGTCACTCCCCTACTTAAGACCCGCTCCTTTACTACTGCTACGAGCTGTAAATAAGTGAACTAATATTCAAAACAAAATTAAAATTATTGGTTGTCAAAATATGTTTAAGGTTATGGTTTCAGGTTTAGATTACGTAAGTTTTATATTTGTCATTTCACCTGTAATATTGGAAATATGCATTGTATTCTCCACATTTTTATGTACTTGTTATTAAATAAGAGTTTAAACTTGAAACAGTTGTGTATCCATAAGTTTTAATTAAAAAATTATTTTCCCAAAAGTAAACAAATATTGTTTATTTTCTTTGATTGATGACAGCTGTCAACTCACTCCAGGTTTAAGAGTCGCTATCGAACGGATAATAAAAACACTTCAAGAACAAGAAAAAAACAAAATGATCGTCCAATAGGAAACCAAACAGGTACAAAAAAACCACATTACTGCAGCCAATGATATTCGCTTATTTAGGAATCGTCTATCTCTCTCTAAATATTCATCGTCCATCTCGCACACGTTCTTTAAAATGGTCGGGATGAGCTTGCGCAAACTGTAGCTGAACTGAACATCAACTCAGCTCTTTAATTACGAAATTGAGAACTTAATACATTTTTGTATTGTTGGATGGTTCACTGTCCCTCCCAAAAATGATGATGCCGAGCAGTGTGTAGAATGGATTGCCGCGGTCAGCCACCACTACCGACTGCCACATGTATTCTGCCGCGTAGGTTAGGCTAGGTACGTGTAGGCATTCTCCGTTATCACCCGAGGTGAGAGGAGGGGTAGAGCAGTAAGACTTGGCGGAGGAGGGGAATCACATTTTTGCGAGATTATCTATACCTAAAGCAAATACTGTTCATTTTCCCAATACCCTGTTATCAAGACCTTCAATTTGAGCCCTTTCTCATCATCCTGCTACTCTGTCATTTCCTAGGAGTCTTAACAGTTGTCTTTAAGAAATATTTTCTTATCCTTTAAAATATCATAGTATATAACGATAAACACTAATTATTAGTCACGGTGAGATAATAAAATATATTGGTCTTACTAAACATTCCTCCGGTTGCCACACTTCATGGCTGCATGGTTAATAACCAAGCCTGGCCTATTTTTATATGTTCGATCAGCTGTGACTGGTTAATCCTTCAGTCAGATGAAACTGGCTCCACATTAGGTCAAATGTAACAATTTCAAATTCGCTCATTTTTGTAACAAGTTACGTACCCGGTCAAATGTAATAAATCCAAATTCGGTCAAATGTAATAAACTAATTTCCGGTCGAATGTAATAAATACGAAAATATTTCGGTTAAATTAAACAAATACTGATTCGGTGTTTTTTCTTTCTATTTTATTTATTCAGTCATTTTACACCATATATATAGGTAGGAATGTCAAAATGGTAGTAGAATTAATGATGCTATCTAACAAAAGGTCACCGTTAAATAGTAACAAGACCGGGGTTTGGACCATTCCCAATCAAAACGTTAAAAAATGCCACTGGCGTAGAAAGATACAAAATACAAAAAAATACAAAAGATGACTAAGTCTACTTAAATAATATGTAAAGAACATGCTACATATAAGTAATGTTAAGTGATGCTACAAAATAAAATTCATACAATTGCCTGCTCTTAAAATTAGGTTAAGCCAAGGAACTCATTGACACTATAAAACATGTTTTCAAATAAATAATCATTCAATTTCTTTTTAATGTCTTTGTAATATGAAATTTCTCTTTTGAGAGGGAAGGTTATTGAACAATCGGACACCTTGGTATGAAGGGGTTTTTTTAAAGGCTGTGGATGTATGGAGAGGTTACTGAAGTTGATTGTTACGTGTTGGACTGTTATGACTGGAATTGACCAGAGTGAATTTGTGAAAATTATTCTTCTTGACAAACAGAAGAGTGTGTAGAATATAGATACGAGGTAGAGGTAAAATATTCAAATCTCTGAAGAGAGGTTTACTCGGATTCATCGAATTTTTATTCGACATTGTCCGAACAATGCTTTTTTGAATCTTGAAAATTGAGTCTCTAGATTGGGCACCACCCCAGAAAATTACACCACAAGTTAAGAGTGAATGAATGTATGTATAATAAACAATTTTTAGAGTGGCAATATCTGAAGTCCTAGAGAGAGTTCGAATGAGGAAAAACGCTTTACGTAATATCTTAGACAGATGACTGGTGTGAAGGTCCCACTTTAACCTACAATCAAGATGTAAGCCTAAGAATTTGCCATTTTGATATTTATAAATTAAGCTATGTATATATGAATCATCAGACTGTTTGGTGTTTGAATAATTTGAATGGAGATTTATGGCAACAATTTTGCTATTGTTAAGAAGACACCATTACTCTGAAACCAGGAATTCATCAATTCCATATCACCTTCGAAAAAATTTGCTAACTCATGAGGAGTATGATGTTTGATAATACAAGATGTAGGCTATAATCAGCATAAGTTGTCAGCTGGGTCTAAACCGATTGACTAAAGGCCCTTATAGGCGGGGACAGTAAAACGGTCAGAAGACCGGACAGTAGAGACCTGTTCACATTGCTCCTCTTCCATTTAAATCAATGTTAAAATAATCGGAACGATACTAGCGCTCCATAAATTTATTCTGTCCGCTGAACTAATTTACTGTCTCCTCCTATCTATTAACATTGCGAGCGGTCAGTAAAAATATGGGACAGTAAAATCAAACATGTTTGATTTTTGGACAGAAGTCTGGACAGTAGAAAAATATCAAGCAACGTCGGGCATGGCCAAGACTTGGATGGGTGACCGCGCGGAATCGCGACGCTGCGCCGCGCCGGCCGCCGCAATTTTTTGCACAGGGTGTTTTGAAACTGGATCCATTTGTTATCAGTGGCGGTTCCAAGGGGGGGGCAAAGGGGGCAACTGCCCCCCCCCCGAGAATGTGGGGAAAAATCGTAACAAAAGTGTTCACGAAACTTGCGATCCGCCGCAAAAAACGCGCGTATTTGCCGATCGCGAATAAACAGCAAATTCAGCTTTAAGAAACTCGTGATCGGCCGCAAAAAGTATCGCGAATAAAAACTAGCAATCGGCCGCGATAACAATCGAAACGGCTAAATAAGCTTTGCGGAATTCGTGAACGGCCGCGTAATACGATAGCGCGTGTCAGCCGATCGCGGATAAATAGCCGATCTAGCTTTGGGAACTGCGATCGGCCATGAAAAACGATCTTGAGTGTTTGCCGATCGTAGATAAACGGCAAATTTAAAGCTGGTTAAATCTTGGTTACGGATAAGAATTGTTGAAGAGAGGTAGAACGGACTATGTCTTTTTGAATACATCGTTGTGAATGTTGATAATGTAATCGAGCGTTATGCTAAGGTAGAAAAAGAAGTCCCGATCTAGAACTTATTATTTAGTTTTAAGTTTTCTGGAGAAAGTATTCAAGTATTGTAAATAATAAACTTATGGCTTGAACCTCTAAACAAGTCTTTTCTTCCCTAATTACCTACACTTTAATAAATAAATCCAATAAAAACTGTAGTTTTTCATTGAAAATTGAGCACGTTTTTTGTCTCTAGATTGTTTAAAAACACGAGTTTTCAGTTCAAATTTTCAAAAATTTTCCGGGGGGGCCCCCGTACCTCCCAGACCCCCTGGAAGGTTACCCTCAAAATCCTACTTGCCCCCCCGAACTTATGCTCTGGATCCGCCACTGTTTGTTATTTCTCTTTAGGCTATATTTTAAATTATGCCTTTTAAAAAATGGCTATTAGGTAGTGAAATAGGCTAGATTTGGAGCTTTCCCAATCAAAACATTAAGAAAAACACTGGCATTATGGCGTTACGCACACAAAAAAGCAAAACACGCTCATGGCTAATTCTGAGGCTTTGTCCCAGCATCTTAAAACATAATTTACTTTTTAATAATTGTTTTCAAGCTTCATATCTTTTTTCGGTTGGTTTCTATATACCTTTCACATATTTATTTATAACCTCTATAGGTATCTAATTTAAATTTAGGACGTATAGTAAAGTCTGATCAAACTTCTAAATTACGGAGTATCTAGTTTATGGCTGTTACCATTAGTTACTTTGGATTTTAAAGCATAATATCCTAAGAAGAATTAATTTACAAGATTTATAACGTGACGATAAAAATCTTCTTGATTTTGTTTTAAAAAACGACCTGACAAGAAGCATCTAGCTAGTAACATTGAACTTCTGTTTTTTCTGTAGAATCGTCCGACAATGGGTGCGTTTAGCCGCAGTCACCGGTGGCTAACCGGTTACCATAGTCACTTATTAGTGGCAAATCCACCGCATCTTGACAATCAACAATGTCCGGTTACTTACCGAATCCACCGTAAATACAACATCGGTGGATGCACAACAATGGTCGGTAGGTTTTACATCCACCACTACCGCTCACTTATAATAGGTTAGTAGATTACCCACCGGTGACTGCGGCTGAACGCGCCCATTGTGTTCAGATCCAGATTAGGTCCTCTTTAAGGGGGCGGTCTACCTTAACAGAAAAATCTGCATCACAGAGCGAAATAACATTGTAAAGATAGGGCTAAAGCGCGCTGAAGTACGCTTGCAGACGTTTCGTATCTGGGCGACAAAAGCTTTATTTTTGAATATTTAATAAAAATGAGAGTGGGTTCACGTTCTTCAGAATATTTTATAGGCTTCTACAATTTTTATTTTTCTATAAAGCGTTTTTGTTGTTAGTTATGAGACTTTAAAATCTAACAAAAAAACTACCTTTTTTTGAAAGATTTACACAATTCCTGTAAATCAACGGGGATAAAATCAAAAATTCTAAAATTATAGCGACCTACAAAAACATATCCTTTTTAAAATGACACCAAAATATTGGAAATCATGTGAAAATCCAGCGATCAATGAATAAGATACAAAACCCTGTTTTAGCGCTCGGAACTTGAGGTAGACCGCCCCCTTAAGCCAACTTCAAAATATTTATATTATACAACAATGTAGCAGCTGATTGACGTTGTCCTCTTATGTAACAAACGACATTTGGTTATTACGTAGCCACTATACGAGATATGTTTAAAAAAGAAATTCGCTAATAAAACTAAAAGGGGGCAAGAGCACCTTTTAAAAGATGTAATGAAATGTTTAACGAATTAGTATTTAACATATTATTTCAGTGCGTAGATCTCATCAGGATTTTCTAAATTTAATACGCACCTTTATTTATTAAATTACTTCAGATTATTCCGTTGAAAATTTCGTAATTTCATGGTATCCGGATCCTACAAAGAAAATACAATAGAAGATTGTTTTGGGAGAAGCGGCTATCCAAATGTATTTTTCTCATATAATTCAACATATCGCTTGTACCTAATTGAATTAGTTACTTAAAATATACTTAATCAATGACTATAATGGTGTAAATTTTGGAATAAATTACCAAGTTTCTATCTTGTCCAACAACTAAAAATGGGGACCTTTTTATATTTATAATATTTATATGCTTAATATTTCACATTTATTGCCTTTGTAATATGCAAAACATTTTAAAATTTGTTAAAAGTTACCTTATGAAAATATAAACATATTAACTGTGAAAAATTCGTCATCGTAATATTAAGTGGACAAGTGTTTCGCATTAATTATTTATATTGCAATAGATCACCAATCGCCAATTGAACTCTAATGAAAAAATGCTATAGTTGGCTAAAGATTTCTGTAATAATTCCAGAAAATCTTTATTATTCATTTTTTGGGCCGAGTTAGAACTTGTTACTCTGTGCTAAAATCGCTCACAAATCACAAAAAATCTTATTTATGTGTGTAAAGTTTGAAGTAGATGCCTGAAATAGCTCAAAAGCAATGTTAAATTATATGAGAAAAACATACAGACAGATAACTGCCTGACGGGGCAAAATTTAGAAAGAAAACAATTCTTACTGTATTTTTATGTTAAAAAATCCGGTTTTGCATAGCGCGCTATAAACCTGTTACACCCCTAAACGTAAACAAATAAAAATAAAGTTGACATAAGCTGTTCAAAATTTGTTTCTCCAGAGGCTATAACTTTTTGTATGTTATAAAAAAGATTTATACTTTATTATTTATTGTGGTATAGCACTCATATATCTTAAAATTTGTTAAAAGCCCCCAAATGTTTATAGCAAAAACATTTCCTGATGTTATTATGCAAAAGGGTGGCTACAATATTCATAAATTGCACAAAAACAATAATATATTAATACATAATTAATATACAACCGGTTAAATAGTAATTCACTATTATAGTAAGTTTTAAAATAAATTTAGATAATGAATTTTTCAAATCACTGCTCCAAATGCAATCGTTCTTTATGGTAAAGATAGTAGAGGAGGTTTCAGTGATTGCTGGTAGATAGCGCCAGAGTCAACCCATATGATCAGCATAAGGAACAACTGTGAACCAGCCTCTACTGTCCGGTCTTCTGACCGTTTTACTGTCCCCGTCTATAAGGGCCTTAAGAAAGGAAGGTCATTCGAATAAGCAAGAAATAAAAAAGGACCTAAATTTGAGCCCTTAGGAATCCCATCTGTGACCAGAGTGTAAGAAGACTGTGCAGTATTGTTCATTTTAACTGACTATTTAACTGAGTATTGTTTACGATTGAATAAATAGGATTTAATCGATTGAAGTGCTACTTCTTTTATACCGTATTATTGTAATCTAACAATGAATAACTTGTAGTTAACACAGTCAAAGGCCTTTGACAGGCCACAGAAAACACCAACAGTAAACTGTGACCTGTCAACGGCCTCCAAGACGTGATTTACAAACTCAAATATTGCCTTTGTTGTGTCTCTATTTATAAGGTACTGAAAGGTATTAAAAAAATAGAGGTAAAATAAAAATAAAAGAAAAGGTATTTTTTGACCGAAAAGGTATTATTATATTCGGTCAAATGTAAGAAACTAGTATTTGATTAACAGTAATAAATTAGAAAATATATTGGTCAAATGAAGTAAAGTACTGATTTGGTCAAATGTAATAAAGCGTAAATTTGGTCGAGTGAAACAAATCATAAATTTGGTCCAATGTAATAATTCTTATATTCGGTCACATGTAATAAACTGAAGAAGATTTTAGTCGAATGAAACAAATCATTTAATCAGTCTAATCTAACAAACCACATTTTGGGTCTAATGTACGGTAAAATGTAATATTTTATAAATTCTGTTGCATATGCAGTATTTTAAGTGTGTAGTTTCTTGTCAGCTCTTCTATAATGTAATTTAATACAGTAATAAAGTTAAATGTAACAAATACAAATTTGGTTAAATGTAACAGGTTACATATACGGTCAAATGCAGTAAGTCGAAATTCGGTCAAATGTCATAAACTAATATTCGGTCAAACGTATTAAATAAGAAATTATTTTGGTCGTTAAATTAAACAAAATACAGATTTAGTCAAATGTAATACCCCTTATATTCGGTCAAATATAACAAATCACAATTTTTTTAAATGTAATAGTTCATATATTCGGTCCAATGTAAAAAAAAAACTATAGAAGTTTTCGGTCTAATGAAACAATCACATATTCAGTCAGATGTAATAAACCACAGATTCGGTTATGTGACAATTTGGTCAATCGTAACACTTCTATTTTCGGTCAAATGTAATATCAGTGGATTCGGTCAAATGAAATTTGGTTGTAGAGCTCGCACGGCACGGCCAAAACCAAGATCAGGATCGTGCAGCCATATATTACCTATATAAAAAACCAGTGTTTGAAAGGGGGTTTATAGTTAAAAAAACAGGCGTATACACTACAACATGGAATGATATTGAGCAACACACACAAGTCAGACCAAGACACAACAGATGCAAGGATGCATGACCACGGCTGTACACTCTGGTCGCACAGACCAAGCACCAGACCAGCTTGTCGCTGTGGCAAGGACGCACGACCATGGCTGGACACTCTGGTCGCACAGACCGAGCGCCAGACCAGCTTGTCGCTGTGGCAAGGACGCACGACCACGGCTGTACACTCTGGTCGCACAGACCGAGCGCCAGACCAGCTTGTCGCTGTGGCAAGGACGCACGACCACGGCTGTACACTCTGGTCGCACAGACCGAGCGCCAGACCAGCTTGTCGCTGTGGCAAGGACGCACGACCACGGCTGTACACTCTGGTCGCACAAACCAAGCGCCAGACCAGCTTGTCGCTGTGGCAAGGACGCACGACCACGGCTGTACACTCTGGTCGCACAGACCAAGCGCCAGACCAGCTTGTCGCTGTGGCAAGGACGCACGACCACGGCTGTACACTCTGGTCGCACAGACCAAGCGCCAGACCAGCTTGTCGCTGTGGCAAGGACGCACGACCTCGGCTGTACACTCTGGTCGCACAGACCAAGCGCCAGACCAGCTTGTCGCTGTGGCAAGGACGCACGACCACGGCTGTACACTCTGGTCGCACAGACCAAGCGCCAGACCAGCTTGTCGCTGTGGCAAGGACGCACGACCACGGCTGTACACTCTGGTCGCACAGACCAAGCGCCAGACCAGCTTGTCGCTGTGGCAAGGACGCACGACCACGGCTGTACACTCTGGTCGCACAGACCAAGCGCCAGACCAGCTTGTCGCTGTGGCAAGGCTGCCGTCAGCTAGTATTTCAATGTTTTAAGAGAAGACGAGATGCATCGATGCCGTTGTTTAGAGAGCTGAAAATTCTTCCATTACAACATCTGTTTTAGTTTAAAGTTTTAAATATTTTTTGTCAAAAAAGTAGGCAATTGGGTAATGAACATAGATATCGGCATGAGTATGACACTCGGAATTTTACTTCAGGAGCGTATCGGCGACCAATAATCTATAGAGCCTTTTTTGGAAAGTCTTTTGTATATCTGGGTCTAAAATGTTTCAATGATTTCCTTTAAATATAAAAAAATAGAAATAACTCAAAACATCTGCATTTCGTTTAAAAGAATGGCTGTTTACTGTAGACAATATTGAAGAAATAATTAAAATATTGGAGTAGTAACTGTAGTTATAGTAGTAGTATGTTAAAAGAAGAAAAACAAGTATATTTAAGATTAAGTAATACGTTGGTGGTAATTATAGGTTCTTGCCACAAGATTGGAATGTAAATGATAAGGACATTTGCCACAGGAGCCACACGGTATCAGAGATAATTAAGGGACTGTGAATGATATTTGTGTTGTATAATATGTAACTGCCATCAGTACCTGATAAGAGGGTATGTTTTTCCAAACAAGGCTTGTGAACTGAACTATGTAATGCACGGTTGGAAATAAAACATTTCTTTCTTTCTGTTTAAAAATCCTACCTAACCAGCACAAGTTTGTTTTTAAAGTTCTCAGACTTTTATTAAAAGCGGAAACACAGAAAGTCATTTTTATGTATTAATTTTTTCCCTCACTTACTGAATACATACTAATTATCTAAAGCTTAAATTTTTTTTATACACTCTGGTTGCACAGAACAAGCGCCAGACCAGCGCGTCGCTGTGGCCAGGCTGCCGTCCGCTGGTATGGACATCGCGCACTACTTACGGACAGACTGCGACCCTGAGTACTTGGATAGGTCTACCAAGTACTCTTCGCAGGGCCGGCTCTACCATATAGACGAACTAGGCGACCGCCTAGGGTGCCAGGGCCTGAGGGGCGCCAAAGGGGGGTCGCGTTCGTAAAAATAGCAGGGCGCAAAAATAAAATAAAACACATAAACGCCAATGATAGACTTAAATTCTAGTCGTAAATGAGGAGATTTTAATTTAGGAATAGCTTCACAGGTCGTTTAGTTACTCTTTAAATCACTTCAAAACTTATCCCCAGTGGTGAAAACTCCCAACTTGCCCTTTAATCGACTACTTATACCAATAATTAGCACCCTCATTATACGTTCTCTTGGCGCCCTCGTCGTTATATAGCTTTAGTTTAGCCATAGGCCAAATATACTTGAGTCGGGCCGGTTTTGTCACCAAAATTAATTAACAACAGCATACTGATCAATAAGGGGCAAATCTACATGTCAGCAAGGCACTTAGTGAAAGGAACATGTTTTTTTTACAATTGTTCATAATAATTTTTGCCTAAATATTTAATTGTTGAATTATACATTAAATACATTATTTTCTCAAAATCTACCTTATTAATCACCAGGCGCTATTACCTTTAATCATCTACACCAGGTATATAAAATACTTTTTATTTTTTCCAAGAATCAACTCCATTTCAAATCTATCGTGCCTCACTTTATGAGTATATAATTGGCCAAATGGTTTCACGTCCTTTGAATTCTCGATGTGCAGTCGATCTTCACTTGTTATTATCAATGAATTGAAGTAAAATATACGGCTGAAAAATATCAGCTATGACATTATTTTTGTTTGATTACGTTTTTATTTGGAGCGGTGCGCCGAGCAATACGCTCGCCTAGGATGCCAATAACTCTTGAGCCGGCCCTGGCTCTTTGAATGAGTTGTCTGAGATTTGTAAACAAGACATGTAATTGACAGTATTGTAAAATGGCAGCAGAACCAGTGTTTGATAGGTGTTTTACATTTCACCCAATGAGAGTTGACCCAATGATGGTTGATGTGACAAACCAAAATTGATCGCCATTTTCCACCATTTTTCTATATTTACCGTCTTGTATGTAAATACAGTATAAGTGTAAATATATTTTTAAGTGTTGTAAGACGTTTTTTTCATTTACATCCAGTGAGTACAACAACATGTATCATGCTAATCAAGAAGTTATTTAATGTGTTTTATAAAGATTGACCTCTTGGCTACTTTTAGTTCCTAGTGTCGCGAGCACGAAATACGGCGGGCGGCAAAAACTGGAAACAAACAAAATCTTCTGCTAAAAGTCAGCTGAAAATAGAAAATAGAATGTTTATGTTGAGCCGTCAACATCTTGTTTGTGTTTTTCATGGACTTAAAATATGCAAGTTTTTGATGCAATATTTCATTAAAAGTTTTCTTTGTCCGTCTGCGATCCAAAACAGCATTGCATTAAATCTCCTAAAACAAACACAAACAAAACAAAAGATTACGTATCGTTTCATTTTTATTTTTGTCTACAGCTACAGCTGACATTTATTATTGATTCCTGCTAGTCTGAATCTTGCACGAAAATAGAAGAATCTTGCATAAGAGCTTGCAGCAAAACTTTCATATGTAAACGTGTGCTTGTAAACTTACAATCATATGACTAATTGACAACAAAAATAACGCTGCTTTCGCCAGCAGCGCCCTCACTCACCCGCCGTATTTCGTGCTCGCGACACTAGATCTAGATTAATAAAATTGTGTACTGTCATAAAGAATTTAATTTATTATTGAATGAGAAAAAACCAATCTTTTACTGCTCGTGTCTCCTTCATAATTGGGTGTAGTAAAAATGTCAAAGCATAAATAGTTCTTGAAAGCAAGCCAAAAAGATATTAAAATAAAACACCATGAAATACAGGGTGTTCCATAAAAAAATCAAAGTTGTCCGCCATATTGGAAAATAATGGTGGTATTTTTAAATTTCCAAGTGTTTAATATTAATAATAAAATATCCCCGTTGCAGCAGACCTGCATACTCAGCGAATTTCGAATGCTTAAATAAATCATTGAGACGGGGCCACGAATAAGTAAAATCTATGTAAATCCCAAAATGAGAATACAACAATTTTCTCCATAAGAATAACATGGGAAATGAGTATGCAGGTTTGCTGCTAGGGGGATGTAAAATTGAGAGATTTTTTGCCACAATCCAGTAGACATCAACTACATGAAGCCATTTACAAAGTTTCATTCAGATATGATGAGAATTAAGTAAGATATAGAATTGTATTTATTTCCTATAAGGTTATCACAGTATGTTATCCCAATGTTAACCTTATAGGAAATAAATTCAATTCTATATCTCGCTTATTTCTCAACATATCTGAATGAAACTTTGTAAATGGCTTCATTTAGTTGATGTCTACTGGATTGTGGCAAAAAATCTCTCAATTTTACATCCCCCTGGCAGCAAACCTGCATACTCATTTCCCATGTTATTCTTATGGAGAAAATTGTTGTATTCTCATTTTGGGATTTACGTAGATTTTACTAATTCGTGGCCCCGTCTCAATGATTTATTTAAGCATTGGAAATTCGCTGAGCATGCAGGTCTGCTGCAACGGGGATATTTTATTATTAATTTTAATTTAAATACATCATAATACAAATATTTATAAAAAATTAATATTTTGCAATTTACTCAAAAACCGCTGATTTTACCGCTGAAAGTGTAATAACCTTTATTATAGATAATGATTGGACCTTTCAAATGAGATGTCTCACGTCAAAATTGGTTGAGTTGTTTCCAAGATATGTGACATTATAAAGTTGGCTGAGCGGCCATATTGATGACGTCACTACCCGAGACGTGAATATTCTTAAGCTTGCCTCCCGGCTGATTTTCACTCTTTTATATGTACTTAGTCAATTCCCAAAGTATGGTGCTGGTTTCAGGAAGTGAAAGATTTTTACACTTGTTCCACGCACTATAGAGAGACAAAGCATGGACACTGCAGTGTTATGACTCTGGCTTGTGAAATAAAATGTTTTGAGTTTGTAATAATTCTAAAGGTTAACCTCATATCGTAGCATTTATCATTTCCCTGGCTTTTCCGGGATTTTCAGCTAGTTATTGATTAATAATAGTAATTAATTAAGCCCAATATTCAGTGGCAGCCGCATCAAAATTCTACTCCAACTGACAGCTACTTGGAGGCCACGAATTGTGGATAGTTATGAGCGATAGCTTGTGGACGCGGTGATCCTTAGTGGGGATTAACGTCCGCACTATCGAATACTACATTCATTGGACTGTCCTCATAATTAGACCGGTTCGTAAAACTGTTAACCGAGGAAATTGTGGTTCGGATTCTACGTTAAAATGTAGGTCTCTTAGTTGCCATTGAATGTTGGGCTATTAATTAACAGTCCTGCCTAAGGAACATGTTGGCCTTAGTCAGTGACAAGACTTCAAGATCGCACCACGATCATCCTTCACTCATTTGTCATTCATACTTGGCTTAAAATACCTACCTGGGTATGTCGCCATTTCAAGTAATTAAGTTTCTAATTTTGTAAAAATTGTTTAGGATTGATATTGCAATTTCAGTTTGTATTTTTTAATCTGCAGTGTTAAGAATCACTAACTTTTAAGTACTACAGTTTAACTTCAAAATGTTTTGAAAACCAAACAACTTTTTTTATTAAACAGATCTAGCCAGAAAAATATGGATAGCCAAATAAAAGATTATTCAACCAAAAAACATTAGTTAAACAATTTAGATGATTTAAAATAAAACTACCTAATCATTTATGTTTGTTTAGAGCTATTTACTCTTATAATAATTCAGTTTAGTCCAATCTTCAGACAACTGAATCTCCAGTTCTACCGGGCCGATTTTATAAATTTATGGGTCATTGGAAAGCTCTCTCCCTATAGATTGTCAAATAATTATGAAAGTTTGTTTTTGTTGAGATTTATGGTGAAAAAGTAAAAAACACATGTTTCCCATAAAAAATACATTGAAAACGGGTTTTTTCACATTTTTTATTTGGAGGCAAATTCTGGCTGCCTTTATTGAGTATTTTTGAGATTTGCATAGAATTCAATGTAGGAAATTTAATTCTCTTTCGGAATGTTACCTTCCACTTCAGCCGATTTCTGCACCATTAAAAAGTTATTTGCAAAAAACCTAAACGACCTCCGAATTTATAGGGGTGAGGAAATACTAAATTAGAGATATTTTTGCTAAACTTTGTACAACTAAATCTAGAGTTCTACTGGACAGATTTGAATAATTAACAGGTCTTTGGAAAGCTCCATTCATGCAGATTTGCAAATAATTATGAAAGTTAGATTTTTTAAAGATTTATGGTGAAACGTAACAACACAAATTTTCAATAAGAAATAGATTTAAAAAAAGTTTTTTAAAGTTTCTTTTTGTTGCCAGGTTTTGGCTGCCTATTATCAGTATTTTCAAGAAATGCATAGCACCAAATTGTGGGAAATTTTATTCTCTTTCAGAATATTACCTTCCACTTTAGCCGATTTCTGCACCATTTAAAAGTCATTTGCAAAAAAGCTCAGAACCTCAGAAACTCAGAAAAGCTACGAAACCTCAGAATTAATAGCTGGTTAGAAATTATTGAGTTAGGGACATTTTTTAACTTTTTACAACTAAATCTACAGTTCTATACGAAACTTTCTCCTTATGGATTTCCAAATACAGTAATAAAAAAACTCTTTTTTTTAGATTTATGGAGGAAAATTGTAAATACCCACACGCTTCCTATAAAAAAAACCTAAAGACAGGGGTTTTAAATTCCTTTGTAGCCAAGTTTTGGCTGCCAGTTATCAGTATTTGCAAGAAATTAATTTCAATTTCTTTTGGGAAATTTTATTCTCTTTCAGAATATCACCTTCCACTTTGGTCGATTTCTTCAGCATTTTAAAGTTATTTGCAAAAAAGCTAAACAACCTCCGAATTTATAGTGGTGAAAAAATACTGAGCTAGAGATTTTTTGTACCAGAGAGATTTTAATAAGCGGTCGTTGGAAAGCTTTCTCCCTGTAGATTTACAAATAATTGTGATATTTTACTTTTATAAGATTTAAGGTGGAATAGTTTAAAAAACATATTTTCTACAGGAAATACATTAACAGCTGATTATCTGATCATGTTCTTTTTCAAAACAATTTTATTTTTGAAAAAAAAAATCAAATTATCTTTCTGGCATTTCACAAGAAAACCCCATATACTATGTACTATTTTCTAGAGACCGTTTTATTTGACCACAACGGGCATTGAAGCTAGTTATTAAATGTTCAGAGTAATTTTAATTAAAAATACTTTGTCTGGATTTGTATATAAAAGTGGCCTTTCATATTTAAGGCAAGATTGATTTATGGATTTTAAAGTTATATTAGGTCTTTGTATTTTCATTAGTCATGCTACCATTATATCATATGACAATAAATAAATCTTATTATCTTTAATACCTTTTTTGACAGTACTAATCAGATAGTTATCAATCATATATTGGTATATAAAAAAATCATAAATGAACATTCTATCGGCTATGAGATCATTGCTATGTAGTTCGAAGGTGAGTATTTTTGAATAACCCTTTATTAAAAGGTACATTACAACAGTAGACTGTTATCTATATATATAATACGAAGGCAAAATTTTCGCACCAAAACTGTGTGTTTGGTAAGTTGCAGGATAATGTGAGAGGGCTCGAGTTGAAGGTCTTGATACCAGGGACCAGTGATGGATGTAGGGGGAGGGTAGCGGGGGCGCCTGCCCCGGGCGCCAGCCAGTAGGGGGCGCCATGCCAGCGGCGCCCCAACTGGTTGGCTCCGGTTAAGTAAAAATTGAAACAAATTAATTTAAAGTCAAATTTTTTGTTTTGCGGCTGGCAAATCTCTCAGTAGCATCACTGCCGGAAAATCTCCGTCGCATTGCGGCCGTCAAACCTGTCTCTGTTTTCGTGACTGTCACATTTCTCGTTGTTTGATGGCAAGACAACCACTCGCTCGTTACGCGGACGGAGAATAGCTTACATTTACATCTTACATCCCTCGGCGTTCCGTTGACCCTTGTGCGGCGTAGAACTTGTCATATAGTTGCCTAACGTGGTAGTAGCTCACTCGTACCGCGGCCGAAAAATCGCTTGCTCATTTCATGGTTGAAAAATCGCCTGCTTGTTTTGCGGCCAGCAGATCTCTTGGCCGTCTCATTATGGACGACAAGTCTCTCGCTCTTTTCGCGGCCGTTACAACAAATGGCCATATCTTGAACAGATAATCAGTCATTGCAGGCAGGCATAATTCTTTGTTGTTTCACTGCCGACAAGTATTTCGCAATTTTCGAGGTCATCATGTTTATTGCATGGCCACGTTGCGGCCGAAAAATCTGTCGTTTAGACAATGGCTGGCAAATATCTGTCGCATTGCAACTACCACTTGCCCTTTTTCATGGCCGGTTACACCGTTCGCGGTCGCATTGCGGCTGTCAAATCGCGGTCGTATAAACCTCGGCCGGCAAATTTTTCGATTGTATTGCGGCCAGAAAAAATCTCTCAGTGTTTCTGTGACCAGCAAATCGCTTGGTCTCATTGCGGCTGTTAAATATTTTGGGACATATTGTGTCATCAAAATCTCTCGGTCGCATTGTGGCCTTCAAATAATATTGTATTTTATTTTACATAAATTGGGCTCAAGTATTAGTTTAAGGAGGCAACATGGCCGATTTCACCGTCAGAAATTGTTTTGAAATAGTGGGAAAGGTAAGAAAAAAAAGTTTCATATGTGGAATCTGGTAGACACCTTGCTTTGGTTTTACAGCGGCTGGCAAATTTCTGGGTCACGTTATGGCAAGGAAAATTTTATCTGATTTAGAATCTCTCAAATGGTGGTTCTGTAAAAATAAATTAGTTCTTAGTGCCCTGAAAACAAATTTTACTAACTTTAGTTTAAGGGGTTGTGTAAATTTTAGCCAAAAAATAATGTACAAGTGTATAGAATGTTTAAGGTCGGAATTCACATGTTCAAAATGTTGCGAGATAAAAATTGTTAAAGAAGTGAAATATTTAGGTGTAACTTTGGATGGTGAACTGAGCTGGAAAATTCATATTCTCAAGTTAAAGTCAAAGCTTTTGTCAGGAATCAGATTATTCTATTTTTTTAGAGATATGTCCCCAGGGCCGGATTTAGAACTTGTGGGCCCCTAGGCTCCCTCAGGTGTCCGGGCCCCCAGGGCCGGAGTGACCAAATGTCCGTTTTTAGGAGGACATGTCCTCCTTTTTAACCATTTTCCTCCATTCATTCTGACTTGTCGGTCGCATTATGGGGCTGACAAAAACAAGCCTCTCGTTCTTTTCGTCGCCGTCACATCTGGCCTTTTGTTATGGTCAGAAAGTCTGACGTTTCTACATCAGCTGACAGGAAAATTTCTTGGTTGTTTCGTAACCGACAAGTCTCGCACTTTTGGATAGGTACATACTGACCACATCGCGGTCGGGAAATCTGTTGCTGTTGTTTATACTGCAGCTAGCAAATCTGTTGGTCACATCACGGCTTTCAAATCGCGGTCGTTTGTACCTAAAACAAAACTCTCGGCAATAAATTACCGAGCGGCTGGTCATATTGTGGCCGGAAAATCGTCCAGTGTTTCCATGACCAGCAAATCTCTCGGTCGCATTGTGATCGGTAAGTCTTTCGACATATTGCGGCCGATAAATCTGTCGGTCGCATTGCAGCCGTCTATATTTTACATCAAAGGTAGTGCTCAATTATTCTATTTAAAAGCTACATTGCTGATTTCACTAGCCGGAATTTTTTAAATAGTCTAGGAGGAAAGGTAAGACAAAAGTTGGAAATTTAATATGTGAAATCTAGTGGATACCACACTTAAGGTTTTGAGCGGCTGGCAAATTTCTCGGTCATATTATGACAATAGCAAAAATCTCTTGGCTAGCGTAGGCTTGTGAACATCGGTTGTATCGCTGTCGGTAAATCTCTCGGACATTTCGCGGCCGTCATTTGGCAAAGTTTTTTCAACAAAATTCAGCATCTTACACATTTTCAAGGGGGAGGGGGGTTAACATTGAGCTATAGAGCAAAGTCTGAAAATCTAGCCCCCACCCCAATCAAAATGCTGAAATTATTCCCATGAATATTATTATCCTGAAGTCGACGATGTTTTATCTTTTGAGCTGTCTGCTATTTAAGTGTTGAAATTTCGTTGTTTATGTTTCACGTTCAATCGGCAGTTAATTTAACTATCTATTTTTTATATATTTAGCAGTTTATTTAATTATCTTTTTATTCTTGGTCGAAGTTTATTGAGTACCAAACAATGTGTTAATTCCTGGACTCTGAAATAAAATTTATAAATATTCTCTTGTAGCACGGGCCCCTAGGCGTGCGCCTATTGAGCCTATGCTTAAATCCGGCCCTGTATGTCCCATTGAAACAATGAGAAGTCTTTATTTTGCTTTGGTAAACAAAAATACCAAATAGAATATGCTATTGTTTCTTGGGACGGAACATATAAAACCACTCTTAAGCCGATAGAAACCATACAAAAATACTATGTAAGAATAATGTCAAAGAAAAATTGTCGTAAGCCCTCGCAACCATGTTTTGTAAATTTTAGACAGCTTCCCCTCAGATCTTTATACATCTTTACACAGTATTAAAAGTGTTTTATGTTAAAAGGGAACAGTTATCTGATCGTGTAAATATTTATAGACAAGGACTAAGAAATGCGCAAACTTTTAGAATTCCGAAACCAAATTGCCAAATATTTCACTAAAACATTTAGCACCAAAAACCTTTAATAGAGTTCCCCATGAAATAAAATATTTAAATAACTTGAAAATATTTCTCAAAAATATAATGAATTGGCTTTTAAGCTTAAACAAGGAAAAAAATTAGAAACCTTTTGATATTCCTCAGCAAAGACATGCCAAATTAACATATTTTATCACTACAAATTTTGGTCATGTGCTCATGGATGTTTTTGTTTTACAGTATTTTATGTGCAATATAAATTTTTATTTGCCAAATTAAATTATTATCAATTAATTTAAGTAAAATCCAATTAAGAAGTTAATTTGAAAATCCACAACCGTATTTGAATTCTGATTTCTTTATAGTATTATTTTTGCATGATGGAATCCCTAAACAGGCAAAAAGCCTCAGGGACCCTATTTTGCTCCTTAGATAAATATATATACATGAGAATAGTTTATTATTTAATTATAAAGTTTAAGTATTTTTGTTAACATTATCATACACTATTGTAAAATTGTGTTACTTGGAGGAAATAAATCATTTATTCATATGCCTTTACTGCTTACTATAAAATTATAATTTATGATGGGCAGGTACAATGGTATCCTTGTTCCACGAGTTATATAAGTACGGAATCGTAAATATATTGCCCATAAAAAGTTAGTAAATAATCTCTTGCTGATTGGTCTGGTAAAAACTGAAAACTAATCCTTTTGGCACTTTTTTCAAATTTTATCAAGATGAAATGAAAAATGAAATGAAATATACTTTAATTCCAAAAATATTTATGAATAAGTACAATTCCACAATTAAAACATAGGAATAGAATAGAATAGAATCATATTTATTTCCAAAATATTTTTTACATAATATATCAAAAATTTTGTACGGAAAAAAAAGTTCTCACATGGGCCTGAGGGTCTGTGCGTGAGAACGAGTTCTTAACTAAAAGTGAAAGTGTGTACATTAATGACAGGAAAGAGTCTACATGGGCGAGAAGCCTATGTGTAGACCCATTGCAAATCAGAGGCTAAATAAAAATTACGGAATGATAAAAAATGGAAACTTATTTATATTTCGTAATGAAATTCAAATTAAAATTGTTTACAATGAGTGTCCAGATTTAAATTGTGCATGCCGTTCCATTTTGATGCATGAGTTGAGCAGATTGAGCGCTGTGGGGGGAGGGGGTGGGAGAGTAGAAGGGGGAGTAGTGTAGGGAACGGCAGTCAAGCCGGGCCCAGCGTGATAATGGCCTCACATTCCTCAGTACCCAAAGAGGTAAGCCACTCAATGAGATGTTTTTTAAAAGATGAGAGAGGCACAATAATAAAAAGGTGTTAATTATTATACCTCTGAAACATATTCCGATAAACAATGTTTGAAATAAAAAAAGAATTTGCTTGAGAACAAGTTTTGTTTGATTGCGGTACCATGATGCCAACATTCTTAGCAAAACGGGTGTTATGATTGTGCGAAATTTTATCAACGATAGTGTCAGAATGTTTGTACATATGAACTACGAGACATTTAATGTAAAATTGACGAACCGTGAGCACACCAATTTCTGATAAGAGATTTTCTGTAGGATATCTTTTATATTTTTTAAAAGCAACTTTGAGTATTGATTTTTGAATGACATAAAGAGGTTGAAAAATTGATTTGTATGCGCCGCCAAAAGCAATTATACCAAAGGAAATTAAAGATTGAACATATGCAAAGTACACACATTTCAGTTCGTCTTCGTTTAGTATATCTCTTAGTTGTCTAAAAGCATAAATGTATTTGCGTACTTTTGACTTTAAAAATTCGACATGATCAGACCATTTCAAATTTGAATCAAAAATTATTCCTAAATATTTATATGAAGAAACTTTTTCAATACGACTGCAAGAACAATTGTTATTCAAATGGTTTCCACGGACATGAATTGCTAAAACATTAAGTTGATAATCACTTATTTTACATAATGAAATTGGCAAAAATTTGGTTTTTAAAACATTCAGAGATAAAATGTTTTGATCAAGCCATTTTTTAAGCAACATTAAATCATATTCTGCCTTGTTTTTTACCTCTGTCCAGGTGTTACCGGAAACAAAAATAAGGGTATCATCTGCGAATAAGGATATTTTTCCGTACGTTTGAAGTTTTGAAATTTTGTTTATGTAGATCAAGAATAGGACTGGGCAAAGAGTCAAACCCTGAACTACTCTGTATTCTACAGGTAAAACATTACTTAACATCCCTCCTATCGACACAGCTTGTGATCTGTCAGCTAGATAGCTGCGGAACCACACGCGAGAGCGCTGCCGCGAACCCTGATGAACTCAAGTTTCCACAACAAAATGTTCCTATCAACAGAATCAAAAGCCTTTTTTAAATCTAAGAAAACAAGCAATGCACGTTTGTTATTTGAAACTGTGTCATTGATATCCTTATTTAAGTCAAAAAGAGCATCTGAAATATTTTTATCATTTCTAAACCCATATTGAGATTCACAAAGGATTTTAAATCGATGGAGGTAAAAAACAAGTTAATCCTTAACAATACAACTACCCAAGATTATCTTTTTTTTGTTCTATACAATGCCGCCAAACAATTTATAGAATATGGACGTGGTACATCATTTCCAAAGTGTTAAAAACAATAGATAGTCCAGAATTTATTCTAGAAAGAACTTTTTGTACGTGATTATTCTGATTTAAACTTTCAGTAACCTAGTGCATTTTAACATGTATCAAAAGGAGAAAGATATATATATATATATATATATATATAAATATATATATATATATAAAACAGATGAGTAAACTTGAGGAACTAATAGAGCAAAAACAAACTTAAGAAATTGAATTTGATGGTGAAATTCTTGCACAGTCTTTAAGTAAAATAAGTGAAAAGAGTATGCGCATTTCGTAGATGAAAATTTTACCGAGTTTTTTTTAGAGCAAGAAACTCATCCAAATCTCCCCTCCAGAACCGAAGGTGTCAGATGGACAGAGAATATCCACCTTTACTTCCTTTAACAGACTCGTATGATTCGTACTGGTTCCTTCAATCCCATGCTGAAACAGAAATTACCTAATTCGATGTTAAATTACATAAGTGTCAAATTATGAAACGCTTAGTAGTAAATTAGTTGATTTAATGTTTCAGAACCTCCGGAGTGTTACAGTTACAATGTGGTTGATACATATGCTATCAACACCGTCTCGCCCGGCGGTAAATCCACCCTAACGGTCACTCTCCTACATATACTTAAATTTTCAATTATTCTGATCAAAACTTTTACATCCATTTTATCGCTTAAAAAATTCCCCCAAAATTTGTATTGTTGGCACATCGGATCCCCACATCCCCCTGACCAGGTGTGCCCGTTCCTCAAGCCTTTAGGCACCCTCCCACCATAGATATACATAAAACGATTCTTTATTACGTATATAGCATATGTATATTAACAAGTGTTTTTGTATACCTTTGCCTCGCCCCAAAATTGGCCAACACCTCTCCCTGCATCCCATAGGCTAGGTTAGTTTAGTTTAAAATTCTTTCAGCAATCAATAGTTTCATTTAGGTAAAAAACGTAAAGTTGAATATTGTGTTTGAATGGCATCATCCGAGTAAGAACTTGGTGGTGAGTGGAAGAGAATTTTTTAAGGAAAGAGAGAGAGCAGGCCCTCTCTCGTGGATTAAAAGAGATGTTTAGGACAGCTCTGACATCTAAGTGCTGACCCGTGGATGACGGGATGTCTCGAAAATGCTCCTAACCACGGATTAAATATTAGAGCCGTAGTGCTGCGACCTTGTTAATAAAGAGAGCTGTGAAAGCACCCATGAATATTCTGTTGCAGATGTCCATCTCATATTCTCTCTTTGTGGCTGTCGCGTCTCTGTTGGCTGTAGCCTCTGCTCATTCCTTGTACCAGGTAAACAACATTTATAATAAATTATTCTATAGCTCTGGGCAGCCTTACTGGCGGGTGGCGAAAATTGTAATCTCCCAAAATGTCTGCTAAATAAACACATGTTTTGGTACAACTGTCAAAACTTTGTTTACGTTTCACCTCATTTACACTACAAAAGAATGCCCTGTAATATTTCACCGAGAGATTTCTTACGCAATAAAAATTTCTGGAAAATATTTGCGCGATGCATCAGCTGGTCTTTTAGTTTGGCAACCTTTCATCTTAAATGATTTGTTTACATTTAAGATTGTGTTTCCACACTTTTGTCATCGTACTTCATGAATTGTGTTGAGCTTGTAAGCATTTAACATTAGTTGCACTTGCGGTTGCAGCAAAATATTTTCTTGTGCAAAGTACCTCTACATAAACAAATGACCATGTGATTTATTACCAAAACATTGCAGATAATAAACACTAATTATGACAACATCGCACTCACTCACCCGCCAGTAAGGCTGTCTAGAGCTATAATGTTCCTACTTAATCAATTTGTATTCATTTTACTCTTAATAATTTTTGTAAAAAAGCCTTGAAAATCTTCTCATCAATAATATATTGAGTTTCATTGTATTATATTTCATGACTTTTATTGAACGAACCACAGAATACCCCAGTTGCAGAAGATACTCAGCGAATGTCAAGTGCTTTAATAAATATATTAAACGAAGACTTGTGCATCGAGCAAAATCAACATACGCCTGTAAATAAGCATGCAAAATAATCTTCAAAAGTATAACATGGTTAATAGTGAGTATGTAGTTTTGCTGCCTCAGAATTCTGAAAAAGGTTATTTTGGGCTATAATCCAGAGTAGATCTGAACTAGAGTTCCGGCCAAATCATTAGGCGGGTGAGTGAGTGCGCTGCTGGCGTTTAAAATGTGTTTTTGGCAATCTGAAGTTATAGACACTTATTCTCTTTTTTATATTCTCCAAATCAGCTGAGCAAGTTCTCTTAACATACCCAAGTAAGTGTGCCAATCCAATTTCTATCTATTGGAAATATGTTCAACTACTTAACTGTGTAGAGGAGCGGAGGTGTCTTTAACATCAAGTCATTTATACAGCTGGAGTTTCCATCTTTCGCCACCCACCTAATGATTTGGCCGGAACTTTAGATGAAGCCACATGCCAAGTGTTATCAAGATATTTTGAGAAATAAGCACATCTATATAATTAATACGCCAACACGAAATTTGTCTTATGAACTCCTACGTCATTTCTTAACCGATTTTGATCATTGACGGCTCATTGGAAAGAGCGTGTCGCATAGATTTGCAAACTGGCCTTACATTTTTGAAAAAGTCCCTTAGGCTCTGCCCCATTGGCTTTTAAAGTTCCCATGTTATCCTTATGAAGAACATAATTGTTTACATTTTGATCAGCTGGATAATTTAATTGCTGTTATTTTTTAATTTGTGTAAACATAACCCTCGAGACGGATCGTGTTAGCATGATTGTGTTTTAAATTTGTCGCCATTTGAATTATCGCTCTGCTAGAGTAGCGCACGATTCCGTGCGCTCGGATCCACTAGTACCTTATTAATTTCTAATAAGGTTAACATTGGGGAGGTGAGTACATAGGTTTGCTGACTCAGAAATCTGAAGATTTAGGGATTTTAGGTCTTAATCAAGTAGATCTTAACTAAGTGAAGCCACATACCAAGAAGTCTTCTCAAGAAATGTTGAGAAAAGAGCAAACTATTCAATTTTACATATTACCAATACTATAAAGTTAACATGGGGAATGAATTTGTCAGTGCCAAATTGTGTAAAGATGGAATATCTTTGCAAACGCCGTTGTGCTAACATACACATACAGATTGTACCACTATTTAGTTTAAAGGTAAAATTAATACACAACTAGTGGATCCGAGCGCACGGAATCGTGCGCTACTCTAGCAGAGCGATAATTCAAATGGCGACAAATTTAAAACACAATCATGCTAACACGATCCGTCTTGAGGGTTATGTTTACACAAATTAAAAAATAACAGCAATTAAATTATCCAGCTGATCAAAATGTAAACAATTATATTCTTCATAAGGATAACATGGGAACTTTAAAAGCCAATGGGGCAGAGCCCAAGGGACTTTTTCAAAAATGTAAGGCCAGTTTGCAAATCTATGCGACACGCTCTTTCCAATGAGCCGTCAATGATCAAAATCGGTTAAGAAATGACGTAGGAGTTCATAAGACAAATTTCGTGTTGGCGTATTAATTATATAGATGTAAATTGCCTGGTGTTAAAAAATAAAAATGTTCATTGTTATATAAATGATATTTTAATATGTTTTTAATGCATTTTTCTATGGATATAGAGCTATTATAGCTATTTAATTCAGTATTCTTTCATCAAAACGGAACCCCGGGGTACCGGGCTACTATAATCCCCAATAGCACACACCGTTGGCCCAACGTTGGGGAATGGTCGGCATGGTTGGGGAATGGTGGGTGACAATTTCAACGATTTGCCAATGTTGGGCCAACGGTTTTTAAGTTCGTTGGCCCAACAAAGTAAAACATTGTTCGGCCATTGTTGTATTTAAGTCTTAAATATAGCTACTATATAGTAATTTTGAAATATCCAACATGTTTTCCGGTTGGTACAAGTGTTTTATTTGTGTTAAACGTAACAACTATGTTAATTTAAAATATCCAACTTGTTTTCCAGTATGTTGGTAAAAGTGTTAACGACTTGCCAAAGTTGGGCCAATTAACGGTGTTTTATGGTCGTCTGCCCAACAAATTAAGATATCGTTGGGTATTTAAGTGTTAAATATATTACATATACAGCATTTTAAAATATCCGTCGTGTTTTCCGGTTGGTAAAAATATTAACGATTTGCCAACGGTGTTTTATGGTCGTCCAACAAAAAAATACATAATTGGGCCTTTTTAGTATTTAAGTGTTAAATAAAATATCAAAGGTATTTTAAATACAACAGCAATTATTTAATTACTAAATGCTGCTCATTATAAAATTACTAGAGTGCTGCAACTTAAAAGCTTTGAAACTTTAGTACAAAGGTAAAAAGTGCTCCTGATCAGTTACATCCTAAGCTACACATAATCTTTCATGTGGCAAATTGGCTGAGTGGGTTAAAGCGTGTGAGTGGTAAGGCGAAGGTCCTGAGTTCACGCCTCGATGGAAGCATGAAGTTTTTTGCTCATGAAAACCTGATGTAAAACAGGTTTTTATTTGCAAAAAAAATGTCAGTTGGCAAATGGTTGGCAAACCGTAAGACAGAGTGCCAATCTATACCGTTGACCAACCGTGAATGGTAACGTTGGGCCAACGATTTGCCAATGTTTTTGCTACTGGGGATCTGTATGCTATAGCCTTTATAAGTAACTTATGATCCCTATCGCAGTTGACAGTTCATAAAAAACGACTCAATGTCATTTTATCAATTTTTAAACCACAAAATCGTGTCTTATATTAAAAGATTCACTGAAGATCGAGTTTTGTTGCATTTTCATTCTTTAAAATACAATCAATTAGTAGTACCAATGTAGGTCATAGAACCATCAATGCTCCAGATGAAAGCTATGAACAACTGAGTTGAACTAACAATCAATACGAATCACAAAAAACCTTGTTGCAGCAGACCTGCATACTCAGGGAATTTCTAATGATTAAAAACCATTTATACGGAGCCTGAAATCAAATAAAATAAACTTTAGGGCCGCGTCACATTGGTCGAGTAACTCGGCCGAGTTACTATAGGATCAGCTGATTATTCCTATGTGAGGTCCCTCATTAAACAGTGTGCCCCGACTTCCGCTGACGAGACCCACCAAGAGTACAGCGGACGATTCCCAGTGCAGCGGAGACAGGTGAGATCCTGCCTTTTTCCAAGCGGAGGCTATATATACCGGGGCCAGAGCAGCCCCCAGTCAGTCGCTCCGTCGCCGTCGTCCGAGCCAGTCGCTCCTTCGCCGTTGAGCGAGGCAGTCGCTCCATTGCCATCCGTTCCTTTGCTAGAGACAAGACAAGACAAGACAAAATTCTCTTTATTTACAGTAATTCTCTGTATAGAGTACAGTAATGGCGTCATTTGAGTTTCATCAGTGAGGTTGACTTCTTTGCTCCAGGTATTCTTCAATAGAGTAGAACTCCCTCTGCAGCAGCCAGTCAAGTAGAGATTTTTTGAAGGTCCTGTTGTCTATCTGTTGTTTCAGTTCAGGTGGAAGGGTGTTGAAAAGTTTAGCTCCAATGTAGGTAGGTTTTTTTTTCGTAGGCAGTTAGGTGATGTGTAGGAAGTCTGTAGTTAATTTTGTTCCTAATGTTGTATGAATGAGCGTCTGTAAAGTTGGTGAGTCCCTTATTTACTACATGCATATCTCGGCAATGTACAGGTTAGCTATTGTTTGCAATTTAAGCCTTTTGAATACTCCCCGGCAAGAGTCACGAAAACCCAGGTCGGCCATTATTCTGATTGCTTTTTTTTGAAGAAGCAGTACCCTATATAGGTTTCCCTGAGATGAGAACCCCCAAACAATCAGCCCATAGCGCATTTGCGACTCAAATAGTGCAAAATAAGCTGTTCTTGAAGTTTCTATGTTGCTAGAGAAATCCAAGCAATCCGCTCTTCTGCTAGAGAAATCCAAGCAATCCGCTCTCTTGCTAGGGAAATCCAAGCAATCCGCTCTCCTGCTAGAGAAATCCAAGCAGCCCGCCCTCCTGCTAGAGAAATCCAAGCAGCCCGCTCCTGCTAGAGAAATCCAAGCAGTCTGTTCCTTTGCTAGAGAAATCCAAGCAATCCGCTCTCCTGCTAGAGAAATCCAAGCAATCCGCTCTCCTGCTAGAGAAATCCAAGCAGTCCGCTCCTTTGCTAGGGAAATCCAAGCAATCCGCTCTCCTGCTAGAGAAATCCAAGCAGTCTGTTCCTTTGCTAGAGAAATCCAAGCAATCCGCTCTCCTGCTAGAGAAATCCAAGCAATCCGCTCTCCTGCTAGAGAAATCCAAGCAGTCCACTCTCCTGCTGGAGAAATCCAAGCAATCCGCTCTCCTGCTGGAGAAATCCAAGCAATCCGCTCTCCTGCTAGAGAAATCCAAGCAATCCGCTCTCCTGCTAGAGAAATCCAAGCAGTCCGCTCCTTTGCTAGGGAAATCCAAGCAGCCCGCTCCTGCTAGAGAAATCCAAGCAGTCCATTCCTTTTGCTAGAGAAATCCAAGCAATCCGCTCTCCTGCTAGAGAAATCCAAGCAATCCGCTCTCCTGCTAGAGAAATCCAAGCAATCACACATCCCGCTAGAGAAATCCTTAGAATACAATCCAATCCTGCTAGTGCAAACCAAGCAGTCCCTAGGTGGCAGTGATGAATTGATCTTCGTCTGGCAAGCCTCGCTTTGCTAGAACTGTGAGATCCTTTTGGGGCTCTTTTGATCGATCTGTCTGAGCCACCTTCCTTTTTCCCCTCAAACCTGACCCTCGACTTCAGACCCCTGGAACGTTCCCAGCACACTGCTGAAGCTATCCTCCTCACACCTAGTTAAAAATTGTCAACTCAACTCGCCCATTTGAAAATGGTAGGTTTCAACTGGTAAAATGGACGATTGAGTCCAACTCGCCCGTCTAACTCATCCTCCTACTCGACCCCCTAAGTACTAACATGAGTAGAAAACAACTTTCTCAATCAGAATAACATGGGAAATGAGTATGCAGGTTTGCTGCCATGGAATTGTGGAATAGAGATTATTTGAAATAATCCAACAGAACTCAAGGAAATGAAGCCACATAAGTTTTGTAGAGATATGCTGAGAAGTAAGCAAGATATAGTTTTGTTAGCGAATTTCCCCTGTAGGGAAGTAGCTATTACCGTAGGCGGCACGGTGAGACTTAAGCCCGGGACCATGTTATTTTTTTCATTTTGAGGTCCCCAGACCCCAAAAACACTGTTCGTTCATTTTGATATATATGTATACCTGTCCGTAGGCGTGATAACTTTTGAAAAAAAGGTCCAATCTTGATGAAATTTGGAACAAACGTATAAAGCGTCATTCATGACTTCGAGTTCGAAAACCAGCAAGATTGATTTACTCTAGGAAGGATTTTTTACCAAATAAAATTTATTTTCAAGATTTATCACCTTTTTACTAATTATTTTTAAACTTAATTGTCAAAATTGAATTCAGCTTAAAAAAACAATTAATTTAGCATTTTGAATTATTATTCTATGTCAATCCGTTACTTAGATTTTGGATAATATTGGATGTGCTAAACACAGTACATTGTCCAATATTGTTTTTAATTTTTCCCTCCAAAAAGTATAGTTTGATTTGAGATGTTTTTAAAAAATACAATTCTGAACATATGATTAAATTTGACGGTGTAGAATATTTATTTCTGTTAATTTTGAATAGTTAGAGTTAATTGATCGAGATTTTGTAGAAAATATATACTATATCAAAATACCCCCGTTGCAGCAGACCTGCATACTCAGCGAATTTCCAGTACAAAACAACATATTTCAATCCAACATAGCGAGATTTTACAGGTTTTTGAAAGCTCCATAAGAATAACATGGGGAATGAGTATGCAGGTTTGCTGCTACGGGTAGATTAAAAGTGGGTGGTTTTAATTCAATATTTAGTAGATCTGAACTAGAAGAAGCCACTTACCAAGTTTTATCAAGATGTGTTGAGAAATAAGCGAGATATAGAATTTTACTTATTTCCCATAAGGTTAACATAGGGACAACGTACTGTGTTTACCACTTTCAATATCTCGGTAACCAATGGACATAGAGCAGTGATTCAAAATACTAGATTGTTTGTTTTTTTGAGCTGAATTCAATGGTGCCAACAAAAATCAGATTATTTTTATTTTTCTATGTAAAAAACTCAAAAAACCCATTTTTGGGGGGGTTTACCCCCCTTTACCCCCCCTTCCGGTAGTCGGATTGGGCTGGATTACGAACTCGTCCGAATAATTACTACTTTACACATCCATGCCAAATTTCATTAAGATTGGACCATTTTTACGCGAGTTATCGTGCTTAAAGACACATATATATATATATCTATATATATATATAGATATATATATATATAGATATATATATATATATAGATATATATATATTTATGAAAATGAACGAATAGTGTTTTTTGCTTCTGGGGGCCCCAAAACGAAAAGTTATCATGGTCTCGGGCTTAGGTCTTACCATGAGACCTACGGTAATAGCTTCTTCCCTATAGGGGAAATTCGCTAAAATGCAAATTATTTTTAAATTTAATAAAGAAAGTAAGAGCATTTGGAGGGGGGGGGATGTCTTGGTCTAAACTGCCTGAAAATGTAGCATAATATATGATATGTTTACAATTATGAGGATTGATAATATGTTTAATTGAAATTGGCTGGAGATGTAGGCCTGTTGCAACAGGGATGTTTTAATTACTATAAAACTGACCATATGATTGAATTTAATTTTTTCATGAGATTAAATTGTTTGTTTTGAGTGTTTTGAGTTCATTGGTTATATGTTTGTTGACATTTATATTCTATAACAAGATTACAGTTATTAAAAATTAAAATACTAAGAATTATATAAAATTCAAAAGTGTATGTATTACTAATGAAAACCAATATGGTCTCTTTGTTAATTTTCCTCATGTTTAAAGCTCGTTAATGATTAAATATGCGTTTTTAGTATATTATTTACTTAACGTATTCAAATGATACTTCCAAGTATTCAAGTTGAATGTTCACATATACAGTAGAGTCTCACAAACCCGGACTAATGTGGACCGAACGGTGTCCGGAATTTCCGAGTTATCGGGAAATGAGTAAAAATAAGAAAAAATAAGAATAGTTTCTGTTATTTCTAAAAGAAATCATGTATTTATTGCATAGTAAAAATACAAAAACTACATTATCAGTTAGAAAGAAACTTAAAGAAAAACCAAAACTGTTTGATATGTGTCACACCATGCTCTTGCCGTGAATCTCAGTGCACTTTATTGCTCTGGCAGGCTTTCCGAGTTATCCAGAATTCCGGGTTATCGAATTCCGGGTTTGCGGGACTCTACTGTACAAAATAAATCCTATGGAAATTTGCTGAGTACGCAGGTCTGCTGCGACGGGGGTATTTATTTTACTGTGTACATAGAATGTAAAAAATCTCAAAAACCCATTTTTGAGGGGGTTCATTCCCCTTTACAATGTACCGATCCGGCTGGTCGTCGAACTTGTGCGAATACTACTACATGTCTGTACCAAATTTTGTTAAGATCGGACTATTTTTACAAGAGCTATAGTGCTCACAGACACACTCACACACACACACACACACACACACACGCACACAAATTTGAACGAATGGTGTTTTTGGCTTCTGGGGGCCCCAAAATGAATAGTCACCACAATCTTGGGCTTAAGTCTTACCATGAGATCTACGGTAATAGCTTCTTTCCAATAAGATTCGCTAATAAGTTGAATGGAATCAGAGTTAAAGTCTGAATGCTGCATTTGTACCCGATCGAGCTACATTCGTATCTAACGTGGTAATTGATTACGTTTCTTTTGGACCGAAGAATGTTGTATATCTCTATTACAAGACATTAATTAAAGTATCTAACGTGGTAATTGATTACAGTTTCCTTTGGACCGAAGAATGTTTTATATCTCTATTACAAGACATTAATTAAAGTTTATAAGAAAAAGCCCTGGACAGAGGCGCACCCGTAGCCAATTAAAAAATAGGCTACCCCAGTGAGAACCACTATAGTATGTGTGGTTAGCGTACATTTTCACCAAAACCTTACACTTTTTGATACAGCTTAGCCACTTGGTACGTGTATAGAATATACCAGTAGAAGAATTTTTGCCCGAAGAACCAACTTTTAATTCGTGTAGAACATCATATTATCAGTGCTGCCGATCCCCCCAAGAGCTATGACGCCAATCCCCCCCAAAAATTCTCAAAAATCCCCCGCACGATATACATATAAGATATCCTATTTTAACAAATAACATAAGCACGTGCAAATATGTAATGTCACTTGTCAACGCCCCCTACACCCCTAGAAATAATCTTTAAAACCTCAATGCCTTTATGTTGGGGGAGGGGAATAATTAATTAATTTTACTATTATTTTTGATGAAAGATTGAAGTTTTTGCCGTGTTCCCATTCGTACATCCTTTTGGAACAACCCATCAAGGCGATAATAGGGGGAAACAATAAATTTTACTACTAGATGACCGATTATATTTTTTGCTGTTACCAGTTTTACATTTCATCCCTAAAAAGTAAATGTACATTTGGACACCTCCTCTCCTTGAAAAAATTAAAAATGTCACAACTAAATTCGGGAATAACTATTTTAGCGAATTTCCCCTATAGGAAAGTAGCTATTACCGTAGGCGGCATGGTGAGACTTAAGCCCGGGACCATGTTATTTTTTTCATTTTGAGGTCCCTAGACCCCAAAAACACTGTTTGTTCATTTTCGTATATATGTATAATATATATTTTACATATTATATACAATATTTATATATACATACCTGTCCGTAGGTGCGATAACTTTTGTAAAAAAGGTCCGATCTTAATGAAATTTGGAACAAACGTGTAAAGCATCATTCATGACTTCGAGTTCGAAAACCAGCAAGATTGGTTTTCTCTAAGAAGTTTTTTTTAAGAAAATTAAATTTATTTTCAAGATTTAACACCTTTTTACTAATAAAAAAAATGTAATTGTCTAAATTGAATTCATCTTAAAAAAACATATAATTTAGCATTTTGAATTATTATACTAAGTCAGTTGGTTGCTTATTGGATGTACTAAACACAGTACGTTGTCCAATATCATTTTTAATTTTACGCTCCAAAAAGTATAGTTATTTTGCATTTCCTTCTCATATTTTTTAAGATATTTAAAAAATACAATTCTGAACATATGATTAAATTTTTAGGTGATGAATATTTTATTTGTGTTTATTTTGAATAGCTCATTGATCAAGATCTTATAGAAAATATATACTATATAAAAAATACAAATTGTTTTTAAATTTCACTAGCAGCCCGCATCACTTTGTGACTTAAAAAACAAATATTGAAGTAGGCTTAATTTTCATGTTAATTATGGGATTTTGCAGTAAAACACCATATTAGTAAGGTAAAACGCCTTCAAATGAGAAAATGAGTGTATTATTATATTTTTAAATTTTTTTGACAAAATGTGTTACTGGAATAAAATGTCCAGAGACCTATCAGGCAAACTGCCTATTATAGACAAACTTTTAAAATTAACATATTGCTTCATACTTGGAACTTCAACATGGAGAATAAATGAAATTCACCTACTTTAAAAGGATTCATGTATAGTATACAATTTGCAGCTTTGATAGTACATCCATTTTTATTTTCCATAATCTGGGGGGTTAGTTTACATGGATTGTCATAGCTTAGCGCATCTCCATACCACTGTTTTGTAGTTTTTTTAAGTAATGGATTAAAAAAAAGATGCCTCGACGCGTCAGTCTCTTGCATTCATCATATTAGATCTTAACAACAAACTGTAAGAAGATGCGCAAACCTCTGATCGACATAAATATTCTCTAAATAACATTGATGAAATGGTCATTCTCCATTTAAAACAAAATAAATTATTCAGCACACATAACTAAACGGCCGAGAAATCACATTTTTAAACTTACCTGGTTTTTTGTTTCGTGTCAAGCAACGTGTAAAGTACATGTTTGGCAGGTTAATACCTAAGCAAATACCATAATTTTATGCGGAAAAACTACGTTAAAAAGATGCATTGTTATTGATGCATTTAGAAATTTAGCAAAAATATGCAGATTAACTGGAAACACATTAATATCCTTCTCATTCCAAGAACAAAATCCAAGTTCTAAATTTATAATGCGTTTTTAACTTAAAATCTTTTATTAGATAAATCTCAAAAGTCTTAAACTAATATTTATATTTTGAAATTCTCAACGTTACAATATGAATCAATATTTTGTTAGAAAATTCCACCTCCAGAGCACCTCCTAAGTTGCATATGTATCTTTTTATGTTTAAAAAATACAGGAAATTAACATGATTACAGACTGTTGGTCTTGGATTCAAAAGGGTGGATGCTCTTCCTTCTGGCGAGGATACATTATTTTCTGCAATCTTTTAAAAAGTCTGTCATTTAAGAACTCAAAATCATAATATGGATGAATATTAACTGACTTTGGCCAGAACTGCATTCTGGAGGTTAATTGTTTAACTATTTCAAATCTTTACCATCTGTTTCGTTATAAACAAATGTTAATCGGAAAAAGTTCACAGGTTCTAACCCAGATAGTAGCACTTTCGCTGAAATTTTAAAAGCCTCTTGAGTCATTTGATATTTTCCAAACCCGCAAAAGGCACATCTAGAGAGTAATAGCTTTAATTTGATACCAAATATGCATAGAAAAATTCATTTCTAGAGGTCGATTTGCTCTGGACAAAATCCCAGAAATTCTTTCAATAATACTGTATAGAAAATAGTCAAGTAAAAATACTGTTTAACCTAAAACAAATTGCAACACGAGCGTTTTTGACGGTATTCTGCTCCAAAAAATGTGCATATTAACATATCCAAAATCGGACCATGGGAAACCCCTTAAAATCACGTTTCAAAATGGCGGCTTTTTCAAACATTGGAAAGTTTTTGAAAAAAGCCACTCGGTTGCATTTTTTATCTACATTTAACAAGATATTGAGTTGGGACCACCGGACCACCGCCAATAATTTTTGAGTGGCTAGTCGTGCATTTTGACAGAGTAAAAAGTTTTGGCCGCCATCTTGGATCAGCCATATTGGATTTATTTTATTTTTTTTAATGTAAAGGTGGTCGTGTGACACATAATTTAGAACTAGATTTTTACGCTGATTTCAATGCTGAAGTCCGTTTTCAAAAATATCGATTCGTTTTTAAGATATGCTCAAAATAAAATTCTTCCCTGTACATTTCTTATGGGGGCTAAATAAATAATAACATTTTTACGACTATTTTTCTTATATCTCAGGAACCAAGCAAGGCTTTCAGTTCGTTTTGATCTTAAAATGATGAGTGATTTTTTGGCTTTTATTTGGGCTATTGATTACTAAAATCGGACAAGTGTGAAACGAGCTATGAAGCTAAATGCTACATGAAAATTGGGTTTTTTTAAATTTGTTTTTGGTTAAAGATTTATATCTCAGGTTTGAAATAAGGTAAAAAGTTCCTTCTGTTGTCAAATTACTCGGTAAAGTATAAGCTTTCATATGAACTACGATTAATCGAAATCTGACTAATAAAAATGGAGTTATGATCCATAATACAACTTAAATTCTTCTAACTTTCGAAATTTGTCACCACTTAAAGACTTATATCTCCAAATTTAGCTGAGACTCAGGCCTAATTAAGGTCTTAATTAACTCAGTACATTACTGGCTTTAATTTAAGCTCTTAACCATTTAAATAAGTTGAGTTAGACGCGAGTTATGGACCTTTAATCAACATAAAAATAATTTGTTTAAGAATTTTTAATTTAGTTAAGGACGGGTATCTCCAGTCTTGTTTAAGGAATATAGGTTTGAATGGTTTCAAGACACTCAGTGAGCTATCAGCTTTCATTTGAGCCATTGATCATTAAAATCAAACAAGTTTGGAGTGAGTTATATTGTTTTTATTAGTTTTTTTGTAACTTTTTTTTGTAGGGTATCATTAAAACCAACCATTTACCTATTTTAAAGGGGAAACTGTGTAATCCAGGAATGCTAAACAGAATTGTCCTCCACTAACTCAGATATGTAGAATTCATTGAAAATATGTTCATCGCGATTTATCTACAGGGTATTCCACAAATTAAGGCCAAGGGTAAAAACTCACAATATTGTTAAGTAAACCTTTACCACGTTTTATATAATTTTACAGGTTCTGCTGAACGGAACATTTTGAGGAAAACTGAACTAAATTATCTCTAGCCGTTTCAAAAGGCGGCCATTTTAGAGATATTTTCCAATATTTAAGGAAAACATTGGATTTTTTTTTAAACCACCACAAGTATTTTAGTTCTGTTTAGAAAATTCTAAATCCTTGTCAACTCAGTTTTGCTATGGTAACTGCTATGACCATATTATATAAAATCAACTATAGTTCCTATGGAAACCAAATAAAAACTACAAACATTATTCAAAACACTAGTGAGAAATAATGCATACGGGGTGAAACTTAAAGGGATATTAAGGACCTGGGTAGACCCATGTTTTGCCTGGGTAGATGATATACCTTGGTGCGAAATTTCAGCCTATTCCCCTCGGAAGTTTTTGCATTTACCTGAAACAACTTTCACAAAAACAACACCGAAACGACCTTTATTTCAAATTATATAAATAAATAAATAAGTAAATAAATAAATTATAAATATAAATATATATATATATATATATACCGGGTGTCCCATAATAGCCCCCCTAACTTTTTCCTATATTTTTTCAAATATCAATTTTACACCACCCCCAAACATTATTGGGTGGTTATTAATTAATTTTGAGAGGGTACTCAATTTTGGCCGCCATCTTGGATCCGCCATATTGGATCCAAAATATTTCTTCCAAATGTAAAAGTGGTGTTGTGACCCATCATTTCAAATTAGATTTTTTCACTGATTACAATGCCGCAATCTGTATTTAAATATCTCAATTAATTCTCAAGACATGGGTACTTTTAATTAATTTGTTTTCAACCAATTTAAACATTACAAATTGGTAAAATAGGCCCATAACCACAAAATAATGCTAGATAGTGACGAATAACCACAATGAGTCATTGTTGAGCGCTTTTCACTTAACTTTCACTGATGTAATTTTTTTGGCCGCCATATTGGATCCGCCATTTTCGAATGAGGCAAGTTATTTAAAATATGAAGTTGGTATTGTGACCCATCATTTTTAACTAGCTTTTTACGCCAAATTCAATACCGCAATCCGTTTTTAACTAAACAACTTATTTTTTGAAAAATTCATGTTTTTGAGATATTTATTAGAAACATGTCAATATCTTGAAAACTAAACACTATAATAAAAAACGGGTTACGGCATTAATTTCAGCGTAAAAATTTAGTTTGAAATAATGGGTCACAATACCAACTTCATATTTGAAATAACTTGCCTCATTTCATAATGGCGGATCCAAGATGGCGGCCAAAAAATTTACATCGGTGAAAGTTAAGAGTAAATCGCTCAACAATGACTGATAGTGGTTATTCGCCACAATCTAGCATTATTTTGTGGTTATGGGCCTATTTTATCAATTTGTAATGTTTATATTGTTTGAAATTAAATTAATTAAAAGTACCCATATCTTGAGAATTAATTGAGATATTTAAATACAGATTGCGGCATTGTAATCAGTGAAAAAATCTAATTTGAAATGATGGGTCACAACACCACTTTTATATTTGAAAAAATTATTTTGGATCCAATATGGCGTTTCCAAGATGGCGGCCAATCTTTTCACCTTGACAAAATGCACGACTATCCACTCAAAAGTTATTGGTGGTGGTCCCACCTCAATATCTTGTTAAATGTAGATAAAAAATGCAGCCGAGTGGATCTTTTCCAAAACTTCCTAAAGTTAAAAAACCGCCATTTTGAAACGTGATTTTTGGGGGTTTCCCGTAGACCGATTTTGTTGGATTTTGGATATGTTTGAATAAGTATTTTTTTGGTATATTTTCATGAAAAAAGGTTGTGGTGCAGTTTGGTCTAAGTTGGTGAGCATTTTAACAAATTTTAAAAAAATTAAAAAAATTAATTCGTTATATTTTAAAAACGAAAACAGATTTTTGAAAACGAATTTCAGTATTGGAATCTGCGTAAAAATATAGTTCTAAATGATGTATCACATGACCACCTTTGTATTTGAAAAAAAATAATTGAATCCAATATGGCGGATCCAAGATGGCAGCCAAAATTTTAAATCCTATGAAAATGAAGTATTACCCCCCTAACGGTTTTCTGTAGCATGTCTAATTTTATATCTCTAGAGATGTAGTTGAAAACTAAGAGTAAAACTTAATTTTAAATTTTTCCATTGTAATCCGCCATTTTAAAACGTAATTTTAGGGAGTTTCCCATGGACCGATTTTGGATATGTTAAAAAGCACATTTTTTGGACAGATTTCCACCAAAAACGATTGTGTTGCAATTTGTTCTAGGTTAAGGGTGTTTTTTGCGTAGATTTACTGGACTATAAAGAAAGTAGGTCTGTGAGCATTTGGAGGGGGAGATGTCTTGGTCTAAACTGCCTGAAAATGTAGCATGATATATGGTATGTATACATGATGAGGATTGATAGTATGTCTTGTTGAAATTGGCTGGAGATGCAGGTCTGCTGCAACAGGGGTGTTTTAATTTATAAACCTGACCATATGATTTAATTTTTTATTTTAAATTTTAAATTTTTTTCATGAGATTAAGTTATTTGTTTGTTTTGAGTGTTCTGAATTCATTGATTATATATTAGTTGACATTTATGTATTACTAGAAGAACCCGCGGCTTCGCTCACGATAAAAATTAAACATACACTATCACCCATCAATTATATAGTTTTGATTTCCCATTTATTTTTCTTGTTGTAGAATCTACTTCTTTAAACATATCAAATGTACTTCCATAAAACAAAAAAAAATGTTGTAGGATTCTAAACAATTCTATTCAGTAAATCAGAGAGAGAGAGATAGAGATAGTCAGATAACTACAGTCTGGCTAGACAATGGACTTCCCTTGCTTTCCCTTTTTATCTGTTTTCTTTATCTGCCAGACAGTATTGTTCAAATATTATTCTGTTCCATTCCAGTTCTGATGCTCAACCTGCACACACAGTTTAGAGTCTGATTTTAAAGTATGTTTTCTTAAAAGTTTTAGTTGCTCATCATGTAGTTATTTTCACATATAAAGTTTAATTTTTAAATGTGACAGTCAGAGATAGTTCATAAACAGTGTAAATTAAATTAGTGAATGTGTGTGAGAGTGATTAAGCTGATCACTGACTGGCCAAGTGACATTTTCTGGAGTTCTCAATAATTCTCAACAAGTCTTCCCTCCATTCTTCATGCTATGGTCATCGGATGGGTACTCAAGGAGCCTCTACTCTATGCTTCCCCGCTGCAACGCTTCCACACCCTTAGTTACTCCTGCGAGGTCTACCTGATGAGCCACCTCTACTCCTTGACGGAAGCTGCGTGAGGACTCCACCTCTACGATACGTCTCATCCCTCCATTTGGTCTTCGACGCCCACTCCCACGTTACCTCTACTCAGTGAAAAGGACTACCGCAAGTAGAACTTTTGTAATATTTAATACAGATTAATTCTCTGACTGACATTGCTTTGCTTTTCTAATTGTTATCTGTTCATAGAATTAGTAATTTTTGTAACAGTAAAGTGTGTTAAAACTAATGTTCTCGCTTTTTCATTTCATGCTCTCCATTCTCTGAGTGAAAAGTATTATCTCTTTCAATTCATTTATCAATCTTAAAGCTCACCCTCTACTAACAAATGTTTTTAGAAATTCGCTCTTATAGCTCTGGACAGCCTTACTGGCGGGTGGCGAAAATTGTAATCTCCCAAAATGTCTGCTAAATAAACACATGTTTTGGTAGAACTGTCAAAACTTTGTTTACGTTTCACCTCATTTACACTACAAAAGAATGCCCTGCAATATTTCACCGAGAGATTTCTTACGCAATTAAAATTTCTGGAAAATATTTGCGCAATGCATCTGCTGGTCTTTTAGTTTGGCAACCTTTCATTTTAAAATGATTTGTTTACATTTAAGAATGTGTTTCCACACTTTTGTCGTTGTACTTCATGAATTGTGTTGAGCTTGCAAGCATTTAACATTAGTTGCACTTGCGGTTGCAGCAAAATATTTTCTTGTGCAAAGTACCTCTACATAAACAAATGACCATGTGATTTATAACCAAAACATTGCAGATAATAAACACTAATTACGACAACAGCGCACTCACTCACCCGCCAGTAAGGCTGTCCAGAGCTATAGTACGCAGGTCTGCTACGACGGGGGTATTCATTCTTGCATAAAGTGTCTGTCTATATAACAAATGTGACCATATCCAGCGCCCCACCTACAAAGCCCAAATAGTGTTGCTGCCTTGGGTAGACTCATGCCCATATCGGCGGTCCTTCCTCTTGCAAGTGCTGTTTGCTTGTATCGGCTGTCCAGTCGATCTTGCTGTCAGGTGAAGAGGATTGCGCTCACTCCGCTCACACACTTAAGAAGCGAATTTACAGAGACTGGCTCACCCGAGGCAAACGCCAAGAAGCATTTATGGTCATTTCTGCTTAACGCACGGTACCTGAGCTTGCCCTGATGACGATCATGGGGCACGATATAAGGAACGGCACCCTTGGCTTTTTCGACGACACTTTGAATCTGCTCGCATATGTTGCATAGTTACCCTTAATTAGAACTTTATTATGCACCCCCGTCGCAGCAGACCTGCGTATTAGAAATCCTATTTATTTCCTTCATGAAGGCATACGTGTTAAAGGAACCATAGAACGTGGCTTGAAATTTTATTCACTGTAAAAGATCATTTCCTTAAGGTTTTAGGGTCTACCTTGAACAAAAAATTACAATGCCACTCCAGCAATTATTAAAAAGTGCTGTCTTACGTTTTTAGACTCAATATTGAACAAAAAGACTGAATGAGCCGTCCCGGCAATTTTTTTAAAGTGCTGTAGATAAAATTAACTTTACAGTAGCACACTCTTCCTCTTATAGCAGTTAGTTGTCATAAAAAAGAAGTCCTTCAAGAATAAGTGATCAGTGATCAGTTATTTATTTTTTGTAATACTACATACCAGAATTTTATATAGTGTATTGCACTTAAAATATATGCGAAAGTCTAATTCATTAACCATCTGGCACCAAGTAACAAATCTTCATGTAAACAAATACAATTAAATAGCAGAAAGAAACACCATTAATTTACATCACCTGTTTTAAATTATTTTACTTTCATATGTTTTGTTAGTAAACAAATCCAATTCAAATTCATTAAAAATCTCTGACATGGGTACCTTTAAGACTGTCCCAGGGCTAAGCCCTGAAAGTTATCAAGAAATTGATGGTGTATAAACCTATTCCATGAAATTCTACATGTATGTACCAAGTTTCGTGGCCATCGGTCCAGCGGTGTCTGAGTTTATCAGTGCCAACTAAATATATATATATATATATGCCAACATCCTCTTTTATACTTATAGATAACAAGATTACATTTATTAAAAATTAAAAGACTAAGAATTATATAAAATACAAAAGTGTATGTACAGTATTACTAATGTAAACCAATGTGGTCTCTTTGTTAATTTTCCTCATGTTTAAAGCTCATGAATAATAAATATACGTTTCAGCGAATTTCCCTTATAGGGAAGAAGCTATTACCGTAGGTCTCATGGTAAGACTTAAGCCCCAGACCATGATAACTTTTCGTTTTGCAACCCACAGAAGCAAAAAACACCATTCGTTCGAATTTTAGCGAATTTCCCCTATAGGGAAGAAGCTATTACCGTAGGTCTCATGGTAAGACCTAAGCCCCAGACCATGATAACTTTTCGTTTTGCAACCCCCAGAAGCAAAAAACACCATTCGTTCGAATTTTTAGATATATATATATATATCTATATATCTATATATCTATATATCTATATATCTATATATATATGTGTCTGTTAGCACGATAGCGGCCGTAAAAATGGTCCGATCTTGATGAAATTTGGTACAGACATGTAAAGTGGTAATCGATTGGACGAGTTCGTGAATCAGCCCGATCGGACCACCGGAAGGGGGGGTAAAGGGGGATAAACCCCCCCAAAAATGGGTTTTTTGATCATTTTACATAGAAAAATAAAATTTATCAAATTTTTGTTGGCACCATTGAATTCAGCTCAAAAAAACAAACAATTTAGTACTTTGAATCACTGCTCTATGTCCATTGGTTACCGAGATATTGAAAGTGGTAAACACAGTACGTTGTCCCAATGTTAACCTTATGGGAAATAAGTAAAATGCTATATCTCGTTTATTTCTTAACATATCTTGATAAAACTTGGTAAATGGCTTCTTCTAGTTTAGATCTACTAAATATTGAATTAAAACCAACAAGTTTAAACATACCTGTAGCAGCAAACCTGCATACTCATTCCCCATGTTAATCTTATGGAGCTTACAAAAACATGTCAAATCTCGCTATGTTGGGATTAAAATATATTGTTTTGCATTTGAAATTCGCTGAGTATGCAGGTCTGCTGCAACGGGGGTATTTAGATATATATATATATATATCTATATATCTATATATATATGTGTCTGTTAGCACGATAGCGGCCGTAAAAATGGTCCGATCTTGATGAAATTTGGTACAGACATGTAAAGTGGTAATCGATTGGACGAGTTCGTGAACCAGCCCGATCGGACCTCTGGAAGGGGGGGTAAAGGGGGATAAACCCCCTCAAAAATGGGTTTTTTGAGCTTTTTACATAGAAAAATAAAATTTATCAAATTTTTGTTGGCACCATTGAATTCAGCTCAAAAAAACAAACAATTTAGTATTTTGAATCACTGCTCTATGTCCATTCGTTACCGAGATATTGAAAGTGGTAAACACAGTACGTTGTCCCAATGTTAACCTTATGGGAAATAAGTAAAATTGTATATCTCGTTTATTTCTCACCATATCTTGATAAAACTTGATAAATGGCTTCTTCTAGTTCAGATCTACTAAATATTGAATTAAAACCAACCAGTTTAAACATACCTGTAGCAGCAAACCTGCATATTCATTCCCCATGTTAATCTTATGGAGCTTACAAAAACATGTCAAATCTCGCTCTGTTAGATTAAAATATATTGTTTTGCATTAGAAATTCGCTGAGTATGCAGGTCTGCTGCAACGGGGGTATTTAGTATATTAATTACTTAACGTATTCAAACAATACTTTCCTTCAAATAAGTTGAATGCTCGCATATACAAAATAAGTCCTATGGAAATTCGCTGAGTACGCAGGTCTGCTGCGACGGGGGTATTTTCTGTTATTGTTTGTTGTTTTAATCCTTATTTCGAGCATTTAAAATAATTATTTTTTATTTTATACTAACTTAACTAATGTATTTTAGATGATTTATTAATGGTAAACTTAATAGCCTATATTTTAGCTTCACCTACAGCTAACTGAATAACCTTTATAAACTCCCCTACAAAAAATCTTATGACACATTTGGCGTCATTGACCCCCCTGTAGGCACCCCTGCATATCAGCCTTTAAAGATGGCCGTCACTACAATCATAAATTAATTGCTCTATAACTCCGGTATTAGTATTCCGATCTTGATGAAACTTTTTGTGTTTAAAATATAATTTTACAATAAAACTTTCTTGTGATTAACATTTTTTCTAAAGTTAATAGTTTTCATTGTATATTTGAAAAACAAAAACTTCCATTTAATTCCATGAGAAAGTCTGATTCCTCAATAAAAAGTGTTTTGAGGGGCTCAACAAGGCTATAGCTTATAGCTAAATGTAGCATGTTCTCTAGGCTGAAAACTTATACACACAGAAAACTTATACAGTAGACCCCCTCTTAACCGACTTCGTTTTAACCGACGATCGGATTAACCGCCCTTGCTGGTCAGGTATTAAAGATCGTTTTAACCGACCCTATTTTGATAACAGTTCGGTTTAACCGCCCTTTTCTAGGAACTGCGGCATTTCCGTTCCCAGATTCGACGATGGGAACTTTACGCTCACTCCACAAGTTGTTTGTTACAGGTTAAAATATTTTAAATACAGCATTCATTAATTTATTAAAACGTACAGTAGGTGCTTTCCAGAGCGCATAGTACTATAAACGTCTGAGTTTTCGTTTTCATATCCGGAAAACATCATATAATTTATCAGTAAAGAAAAAACAAAACAAAAAACACGCACGTTGTGTGTTTGTGTGGGGGGGGAAGGGGGGGAGTCCACTCGAAGTCAAAGTTTTTGCAATGGGTTTTTGTGACTTAAGTAACCAGTAAGAAACTATAAATCAACCGCCTAGTCCGTAATAATGCAATGACTGCTTGTTTCTCATCACTAATTTTGACAATCATTACGTAAAATTTGTTAAAAATATATGAAAACGTTATTAAAAGTGTCATCATAAAAAAATTTCGCCTCGTTTGATATTTAGTTTATAAAATGTGACATTTTTACAGTAAATATTTTGAAAAATAGGTTGGTAATCATAGTTCATTTTCTTAACAATCCACAAACTGCTTGAGAATTATTTTAATGGAACCCTAAATTAATAGAGCTTTTATTTTTCGGAGTTTAGAGGATTACCCGCTTTAACCGACCTTTTAAGTTATCCGACCTAGGTCTGGTCCCGTCAGGGTCGGTTAAGAGGGGATCTACTGCATACTCAAATTACAATTCGTCCCTATACATTTCTTACGGATGTTTTGTACTTTGAATCAATTTTTATTATTTTTCTTCTGTCTTCTTTTCTGTGCAGGGCCGCAAGGACCACCGGGGCGACCGGCACACCACCCCGAGGGAGTATGAAACCGTCCTCAGCCCCGACCTTTTCCGCGACCCTGAAAAGGTGACTAGATGTTTTAACAACTTGAGACTGGAATTGTTCTATAAATTTGTTTTTATTTTGCCATATTACCATCATATACTTAATTTCTTAAGGCGATTCTTTGTGTCAAAATTGTGGGCGCCTGGCATGTTGTAGAAAGATTTGAGGGGGCTCAAATTAAAGGTCTCTATTCCGTGATGGCGGAAAAAATACTGAAATTGCTTGAGATTCACCAGAAAATGAGAAATTATGTAAAATTACTGCCATTTAAAAAGCGTTGGGATCGTAAAAACGTCTGCTTTGTTTACATAAAACATGTGATGCTGGTACTTGATTGAAAACCATGTGCTAGGTATTAACATATGGTAGACTTAAAGGCCAGTTTGTTATGAAGTTATTTTGTACTATAATAAATAGGCTGATTAATTGAATTTTCCTTATAAGGGGCTTTCAGCCCCTTCAAGCCACTAGTTGATTATATAATATAAAAACTGTTTTAGAACAAAACCATAGGCTACAGAAAATGTACTATATGGGGTTAGTAGGCTAAATCAGGTATCTAATAGATAAACCAATAATTAGGGATTTTTTAAATTTGTGGCTGGTAAATCTCTCGGCTACATTGCCGCAGTCTGAGATTTCCTGGATTGTTTCGTCGCGATCATTTCCCGGCCATTTCGTGGCTGCCAAAACTCCCTTGTCGTCTTTTTTATCTCGGCCGTTTTGTTGCAGAGAGTCTCTCGGTTGTATCGTGACCGTGAAATCCCTACGAGTCGAAAATTCGGGAAAAAAGTAGGCGTAATAAATTTTTACCTTTGGTTGGGAAATTCGATACTCTAGTGATAAAGAAACCAATTGACACAGGCGTCATCGTCGTTGTTGTCGTCGCAGCCGGTAAATCTCTCGATTGAATAGCAACATATATATATTTTGGTAATCAGAGGCGGATTTGGAAATTTGCCGCCCCTGGGCTATCCAGATTTTGCCGCCCCCCCCCCCCCCCCTCCACGAACACTCGCCATATTTTGCAGCCAATTGCATTCTCATCAAAACGAAATTTTGGACAGACACCACAAGGTAAGAGAGCGCTAGCTGAAAGGAGGGATTTGTTTCCTTGACTTTTAGCAAGCCGCACGGCAAGTCTGTCTTACTCCATCAGTCCTTAGCCTGTTTGCATTTGGCGGGTTCCTCGCGCGGGCGATCAGGTATTGCGAGGAAGCCGCGACCGACTGCTTAGTGCGGACACTAAATTCATCGCTGATACAGACACTTTGTTGTTTCTGCAGCGCTACTGCAAGCCGCTACTACTAGAAAACACGTGATCACCCGCGCGAGCAAACCGCCTGGTGTAAAAGGGCCTTTACCGCTCTGTCTCTTTTGATTTTCCTAGTATCGTACCTAGCAGCGCCGCGCTAGGTGCACGGAGGCGTTCTCGCCAAGCTACGAACGCCACTACCCCCAGAGCTGAGGGCTGACAATTTGGGAGCAAACTCGATTGCGTCTCGGAATCCCGCGATCTGTTTTCGGGAGTACTTGTGACAAAAAATACATTTTTTACAAGTACTAATGTCAGTGCAATAAATTTTTTGTTTGCACTTTTTTAAATTTTTCTTCCCTCTAAAATTTGCCGCTCTCCAAAATCTGCCGCCCTGGGCTATAGCCCTTTAAGCCCATATATAAATCCAGCTCTGTTGGTAATATCGCTGTTGGAAAATCATGAGTCCTTTACATCGCGGCCGGCAAATCTCTCGGTTCTCTTGCAGCCGGAAAATCACCCACTCGTTTCAAGACCAGCAAATCTCTCAGTAGCATAGCTGCTGTCAAGTCTGTCTCTATTTCCGTGTTCTTTCTCTATTCACATCTCTTGGTCGTAAAGCTGAGAAAATAGCTCGCTCGTTTGCGGCTGAAGAATTTTTCGTTCATCCCACGGCAGGAAAATTGGAGATCTCTTGATCGCATTGAGGCCAACACGTCTCTCGCTCTTTTCGAGATTTCCATATCATTGGGGCCAGAAAATCTGTCTTTTATCCTGCGACTGGCAAATTTTCCTGGAAAACCGCTTACTCTTTTCGTGGCCATTACATGTTTAGGTGGCATCGCGGCTGTCAAAGCACGGTCATTTATGACTAATCTCTTGGCCATATTGCGGCAGGAAAAACGCTCAGTGTCTCCGCAGCCACCAAATCTATTGATCGCATAGCGGCCGTCAAATAATATGGCATTTTTCAAAGCTTGTGTTTAGCTGTCCTTTTAGGAGGCAGCATGGCTGATTTAATTGGTTAGGTACCTGTAGGTTTTGAAATTGTTAGGAAAGGCAAGAAAAAGTCGGGAATTTCGTATGTGAAATCTCGTTTTGGTTTAACAGCGGCTGGCTAATTTCACGGTCACATTATGACAATAAAGGCAATACCAGCTATTTGTTAGGCTGTATAATGATCTCCGAACATCGGTTCTATCGCGGCACTATCGTGTTGGTCGTATAGTGGCCTTTAAATCTGTTGGTTGGTGGTTCTATAATTAGAGAACCACGACTGAAAACTTATGGCCTACAAAAATGGTAAATGAAATTAAATATGTTTTTATGAATTTTACGTGCGCACGCACATGATTGAGTAACATATGGGGGGCCCCACCAGCCAGCCTTGCCCCGGGGCCCCCCACCAGCTAGCCTTGCCCCGGGGCCCCCACCAGCTAGCCTTGCCCCGGGGCCCCCACCAGCTAGATTTGCCCCGGGGCCCCCACCAGCCAGCCTTGCCCCAGGGCCCCCACCAGCTAACCTTGCCCCGGGGCCCCCACCAGCTAGCCTTGCCCCGGGGCCCCCACCAGCTAGCCTTGCCCCAGGGCCCCCACCAGCTAGCCTTACCCCGGGGCCCCCACCAGCCAGCCTTGCCCCGGGGCCCCCACCAGCTAGCCTTGCCCCGGGGCCCCCACCAGCTAGCCTTGCCCTGGGGCCCCAAGTTTAACGTTACGGCCCTGGTTCTGTGTAATCTGCTTATCCCAATTATATTGAGATAAATTTTGAAAAAAAATCTTTTCATTTTTTACCTGCATTTATAGAAATAATTTTGTGGCACCACCACTGATAGTTTTTGGCAAATACTTCATTTTGACCGGTTGTTAATGTTTGGCCGCCATCTTGGATGAAAGTTATTTTTTCTAATGTAAAAATAGTTTTATGACACATAATTTCAAGTAAATTTATATCAACCTATTCCTTTCTATGAATCGAGGTTTTCTCTCATTCTTTTTCTTTACAAGTGATTTTTGTTTTGTTTTAGAAACTAAGACAGAGTATATTAAATCTCATTTTCGATAAAACAGTACGTGATCACAAGTGCATCTGGGAGAATAACTTAAAGAAAACATTTCAATAAAATATTGAGTTATGATTAGAAAGCATATTAAAGATGGTATGAATTTTAGATTTTAGTACCGTAATTTCATTTGAAACACAGGGAGGACCAGTAAGCCTGAACAAGTTATTAAGATTGGAGGACACAACAAATAAGGAATTATATAGTGAGTTTATAAAACGTTTTGTTAATTTATTTCGTATGATTTATTATTTGCTTTTGGTTCAGGAATACCTTAAAGTTTAAGTACCTAAAAATATTGCATTTTGTTGGATTTATAGACAAATAATAACAATTTTGTAAAATATGACATTTATGTAGAAGTGCAATGCCAGTTATGTTCTTATCTTTAAAAAAACTCAACTCAAAAGAATCTTGAAACTCGCGAGTTTTTATTTTAACTTTACTCGACTCAACTTCAAAATTCACTACTCACACACCTCCATTCTTTATTTGATGTAACATATGCTCTTTCTGTTATTCTTTATAATGTATAATACACTTTTTATGATAGCACATTCAAATTTCAATGTATTGGAGAATAGTTCAATAAAATATCTGAGAAAAAATATGAGTACAATTTTTAAACTATATACGAATACAGTTTGATATTTAAAGTCAAAGTCAAAGTCAAATATTATTTATTGCCAAAGAAACATAAATACATGCATTGGCTTGCGTCAGAGTACATAAAAGAAATACTTAATGATATTCATTTTTACAAAACGTCTTTGCTTAGCACCTATCATTAAAGAATTCATTGACAGAATAAAACTCTTTATCAACTAGAAAACCCTTGAGCTTTCTTTTAAAATGATCATAATTGTCCTCAAACTTAATAAAATCAGGAAGGGCATTGAACAATGTGATGACACTATAAAAAGTATGGCGCTTAAAAAAGGATGTGCTATGGCGAGGGATATTTAAATTGGAAGTATTTCTCAGATTGTAATTGGACTGTGGGACAAGGTGCTGGAAAATGCTATGGTTCTGTTTTAAAAAAGTCAAAGTTTGAAAAATGTAGATACCGGGAAAAGTAAGAATGTTGAAAGTTGTAAAAAAAGTTTTACAAGACACCCTTTGACGAATTCCAGCCACAATCCTAACAGCCTTTTTCTGAAGGACGAAAACTTGTTTGGTTCTTGATGATTCAGATTCCCAGATCGTGACTGCGTATGAAAGATAGGGGAAAACTAAGGCATAGTACGCTGACAGAAGGACAGCTGCGTCGCTGAAGGTTGCAAGCCTACGGAGTACAAAAATACTGGAACAAATCCTCTGAGCGAAATTTTGAATGTGGGAGGAAAAGTCCAGATTCTGGTCCACAAGTAGCCCCAAAAACCGAACTGTGTCCTCGGAACAGACTTCAACATCGTCCATCAGAATTTTAAGATCCTCACGGCACCTTGATGTGATTGAGAAATTGAGTAATGTCGTTTTCTCGGCATTAACAAGGAGACCGTTCTCATGAAACCATTGAACACTATTGCATTGGACGCCAGAAAAGTATTCACTTCCACATCTTCTCTACATTGATCCTCGATGACAATTGACGTGTCGTCAGCAAATAAACACGGATGAGCATTTTTTCACAACTCTTCAAATCATGTATACGAACAAAATAAACAAAAGTGGCCCTAATATGGAACCTTGTGGTATGCCTGCCTTGACAGTCCGCAAATCAGAAGAGAATCGTTTGAGCACATTTCCATCTTTGAAGGGTATTTCAACAAATTGTCTACGTTTCGATAGGTAAGATGAAAACCATTGATACGCCACACCGCGCACACCAATGTATTCAAGTTTCTCCAATAAAAGACTGTGTGAAACCTTGTCAAAGGTTTTTCGAAGATCAAAGAAAACGGCAGAAGCTGAATTACCGCGATCGAGAGCATTCACCACTTTATCTAAGAGCATGAACAGTAGAGCCTCCCTTCACAAATCCAAACTGGTTATCAAACAAAACACTATAATCCAAAAAGACCACAGTCTTACCAAAACCGCCCTCTCAAAAACCTTGGGAAGTGTAGATGCAATAGAAATAGGTCTGAAGTTATCCAGGACGTCAACTCTACCTTTTTTATGCAAAGGCTTTACTACAGACAACTTGAGATAATCTGGAAAAACTCCACTTTCAAACGAATGATTAATTTTATATGAACAAGTGGCTTAACAAAATATTGACTGCACATCTTAAGTAGTTTAGATGACATATTGTCGCAGCCTGAAGATGTCTTAGGTTTTAGAGACCCGATAATGTCAGCCACTTCATCTTCAGAGACTGGGGATAGAAAAACGAAGATGTCTTTGAGCTAGAACGCTGGAATGTAGAAGAACCCAAGGGGGCCGAGAAGCCGTTATTAGAAACACTAATAAAGAAATTGTTGAACATGTTTGAAACCAGACTAGGATCACTAATATTAGAGCCGTTATCATCTTTGATAGTTTGGGGAAAAACTGAAGACATGACTTTCTTTCCTCTATTCTTATTTATGATTTCCCATACACATTTTGATTTTTTAGAAGAGTTATTGATAATATTAAACACTTTGGATGACTTTGCCGCTCTAATACTAGCTCGATATTGCCTCTTCAAAGACAAGTAATGTTGCCTCCTTACATCAGAAGCATCCAGATCCTTAGTGTAACAGTACCACTGAAAAACCATATCCCGAAGGCTTATTCGATCATTACTTAGAAATACTTTGGTACGTGGAACACGCTTACGAAGCCTGATTTTTTTCTTTGGAAATGCTTGTTCAAAATAAAAGTGCAAAACAGATTCAAACATATCCATTGTTCAAACATGCCCATTTAGAAAGCTAAATGCTAATTGGTATAGTATTTTATCCCCCAATATTTTTATGCTTATAATTTTCAACCTTAGTAATTCATTTATTATATACTTTTTATGTCTCTTATTTAAAAGGAAATGCGTTCCATAATTACAACCATCTTAAATTATAAATATTCTCAACACTACTAATTAGAAAATACCTCAAAACTAACTAATATTTCTTAAAAATATCAATTTAATGTTTGAAATTTCAATCACCAAAAAAATCTGTTTTCTATTACTTTTGTTAACTGTATAAATACCAGTTACAAGTATCTCTTAATAATTTACGCATTAAAAGTAGTTCTGTGTCCAAAACAAATCCTGAATTACTTTACGAATGGAATCAACGGCTGAATCATTTTTCGGCCGACCGTCATGGCCGATATTATGCGTGATTTTCACACTTCGATCGCGGCGTTCGCAAAAATTAAATCCACTGTTTTCCGCGTTTGATAGACACACAGGTATATACTTTGCGCCATTACACTGTGTAATATTAGTTCAATAATATTTGTTGATGTTATTTGTAATGATTATCCTTCTGAGCATACTCAAATTTTCAATCGATATGATCAAAAAATTCCATCCTTTTTCAAAGTTAAAAAATCCCCCCCAAAATTTCTTTTGATGGCGCCCTGAGCGCCATACCCCCCCCCACCCATTCTGGGCACCCCTGACACGGCCTATAATTCCAAGAGTTTAGAATAAATTATCACACATTCAAAGGTTTGTCCAATTAATTTTCTTATACGGTACTATTAGATATACCCGCAGCTTCGCCTGCTGAAAGGATAACTTAATTTTAACCACGAGGGGCTGGTAATTCCATCATAGATTGAAATTAAGAGGTGTGTAATGTTTCCTCTAAACATGGTTCCCTCGTGATTAGCAAATGTTATGAGTTAGTTTCCTCCCATTTGCCAATACAAAGAATGAGAGATAACCCAAAATATAAAACAAAAAAAACGCTAAGGGCAGGTTTTCGACTTAACATCAACCTGAATTTAGCGCGTTTTTAAAATACACGGAAAACTGAAAGTAAAGTATATATAGACGATAAATGCCTTTTCTAAAAAAAAATTTCCAGACGTTTCTCAATCACTTTGAAGATCAGGTTCCTCAAAGTAGATTAGGTAAAATTGTTGTGGTAGTTTGTGTTTTGGAATTGAAATCCCCATCACCTAAGCACCCTTCTAAAATTCTAATTTTGGAAGCTCCATTTTTATTGTATATACATATGCTCGAAAAGAAATGTCCATACTGAGTTTTAAAGATTTTAGTTTGAGTTCTTATTTATTTATAAGACAAACAAAAAATGTTTCCAAAGCGGTAGTACAAAATGGTACTTCGGGCGGGTCGAACAACGTAAGTAGCTCAAGCTCCATTTGACAAAGCAGTGGTTGGCCGTAATAAATCTGCACACTTTATTCTTTAAGTAGATTGGATCTCGTACCTTTTCTATCCCCTGAAAATATTCTACAAGCCTTCCATCCATAGTTTCAAAAACTGAAATGGCCACCATTTTGAATTTTATAATACACGCTATTTTAGCCGTCTGAGAGAAAATATCTTAAAAATTAAAAACCTTTCTTTGCTTGCATCTAGAGCCTATAAAGAATATCTATGCCGAGTTTCATGGCCCAAAGTCTTGTAGTTTTTGAGAAAATAAGCTTTGAATGCTAAAAATGGGCGCCATTTTGAATTTCAAAATATACCATATACAAGCCTTATGAAAGAAAATGTTGCAAAATCCTTTCTTAGTATGCATCTAAAGCCTATAGAGAATATTTTGATTTGGATTTTGCAGACATTTTGCCATCACTGATTAGTAAAAAAACAGTTTCACGACGTTTCAGGATCTGGAATCTGATCCCGTCTTCAAGTGGAAGAAAACCTAGAACATAACAAGATTAGTAACACATAGCCAGGAAAACCTGGACAAATACACAGCTAAAACAGAGAACTGTAAAAGCAGTCACAAAACACTATGCTGAAAAGAAAAACAATAACACAAAATAACACAGGAATCACAAGTATCAAGAATCACCAGACAGGAGAGAGCATGTCCACACCCAATCAGACGGTGTCTATTGCTGGCCAGTACAAGTACTCAATGTTTGTTTTTTTATTAAGTGTTGTTATGTGTTATGTGAATTTAAAAATGTTTTTAAATTATTTAAGTATTCAAGAATTTAATGTCATGACAATTTTTGGATCATCCCAGACGATGAAACGGTAATTTCGAAACATATGTAGGAGAATCTACAGGATTAGAACTGTTGACTGAAGGTATTGTAAACCATATTTTAATAGTACTATTTTTGCTTCGTCAAAATTGTACTATTAAAAAAGTGATAGACAAGAACGTGACTTTCCAGACGTATAACAATGTGAGTGGAGTGTACAGTTTGGTCACAAAGCCACGGTATTATCTGGACTCAAATAACTGTCCTGACTACAAACAAAATTATGACTGTACTTTTAAACAAATGACTCAACATTTTAAGGCATGCAATTACAAAACACTAATATGCTCTCCATTGGGCACTGTTAGAGATTGTATTGATCCATCCCATTTCATATCTAACATTTTTAAATTTATTCAAGACACCTGTGCCTCTGTAATCATTGTGACCTCCGATGACACCTCAAGACGAAGACTTCGAAATGGGATGCCACATGCTGCCTTCATGGAAAAGCTGCAGCGAATGATTTACTTGAAAGGCTTCTCAGCTCCTCGCCTTGACCAGATTGAACCAGACCATAGCTGTAGTTCACAAGATCTATGTTCCATGGGAGTAGACTCATTGGCATCACTGTCAGCGGATGCAGTCTCTCAAAATTACACGGACCCCATACAAGATGAGCACTCTCTTCTCCTCACCCCAACCTCGGCTACTGCGGAACGTGGTGCAGCTGCCACATCTCCTGAGCTCCACTCGCAAACACCTAGAGTGATTAGTGATGGGGGGAATAATATCAATGGGAGTGATAGTGCTACCATGTCAGTTCTAGAGTCAGTGAATCTCTCTTTTCAGAGTAACTGTAGTCCCTTTAAGGGATGGTCTCCTATCTTAAGTTTAAACACCACCAATACTGTAAATAGGGATGAACCAAGGCCACACTACACTACAGGCCGGAGTCTCCCCCCCTCCTCCCTGATGCCACGTCACAACACCGGCCGAACTCCTAGCGCTGTGTTGGAAATAACAACTAAAATCATATGAAAATCGTAAACAATTACCAAAAAATTATGACATTAGAACATCAAAATGAAAACAATTAGAAACAAAACTGTCAAATTTCCATTAAATCATCTGATGAAAAGTAAACAAATTACTTGCCTGTAATGTTTACCGGTTTTTAAGTTTATGAAATAAAGTCTTGTTTTCTTTAAAATTATTTTCGACCGTATTTAGTTATTCATTGATTAATGCAGATTCGAAAAAAATAATGGTTTCTAAACGAAAACTTAAACGAATTACTTAGGGCGCGATAGTTTCAAGAGTGCGACAGTGAATCGCCATAAGAGTCTATAAGTATAAAAGAGGATGTTGGTATATATATATATATATATATATATATATATATATATATATATATATATATATATATATAGCATTGATAAACTCGGACACCGCTGGACCGATGGCCACGAAACTTGGTAGATACATGTAGAATTTCATGGAGTAGGTTTATACACTTTCAATTTCGTGATAACTTTCAGGGCTTAGCCCTGGGACCGTCTTAAAGGTACCCATGTCAGGGATTTTGAAAGAATTTGAGTTAGATTTGTTTACTAACAAAACATGTGAAAGTAAAGTTTAAAACAGGTGATGTAAATTTATGTTTTTTCTTTCTGCTATTTAATTGTATTTGTTTACATGAAGATTTGTTATACTTTGTGCCAGATGGTTAATGAATTATTACTTTTGAATATATTTTAAGTGCAATACTATATAAAATGCTGGTATGTAGTATAAAATAAAATAAATAATTGATATTACTGAGGGACTTCTATCCTTGAAGGACTTCTTTTTTATGACAACAAACTGCTGTTTAAAGAGGAAGAGTGTGCTACTGTAAATTATTAATTTTATCTACAGCAGTTTAAAAAAATTGCCGGGACGGCTCATTCAATCTTTTTGTTCAGTATAGAGTCTAAAACGTAAGACAGCACTTTTTAATAATTGCTGGAGTGGAATTGTAATTTTTTGTTCAAGGAAGACCCTAAAACCTTAAGAAAATGATCTTTTACAATGAATAAAATTTCAAGTCATGTTCTATGGTTCCTCTAACACGTATGCCTTCAAGAATAAGGAAAGAAATAGGACTTCTAATACGCAGGTCTGCTGCGACGGGGGTGCGATAAATTTCAAATTAAGGGTAACTATGCTCAAGGTCCCACAGTGTGGCCTTGCTATGCTACATATGCGAGCAGATTCAAAGCCGTCGAAAAAGCCAAGGGTGCCATTCCTTATATCGTGCCCCATGATCATCATCAGGGCAAGCTCAGATACCGTGCGTTAAGCAGAAACGACCATAAATTCTTCTCGGCGTTTGTCTTGGGTGAGCCAGTCTCTGTAAATTCGCTTCTTGAGTGTGTAAGCGCAATCCTCTTCACCTGATAGCAAGATCGACTGGACAGTCGATACAAGCAAACAGCACTTGCAAGAGGAAGGACCGCCGATATTGGACATGAGCCTACCCAGGGCAGCAACACCATTTGGGGCTTTGTCGGTGGGGCGCTGGATATGGTCACATTTTTTATATAGACAGGCACTTTAGGCAGGAATAGAATACCCCCTTCGTAGCATATGCGTACTAAGAGCAAATTTCTAAAAACGTTTTTTGTTTTATGGAAGTATATTTGATATGTTTAAAGAAGTAGATTTTACAACAAGAAAAATAAATGGGAAAGCAAAACGATATAATTGATGGGTGATAGTGTATGTTTAATTTTTATCGTGAGCGAAGCCACGGGTTCTTCTAGTACATTATAAAATCGTCTGCGATTCCGTCTGATAATGTCACGTCACCACAAAAGAACTCTGGCCTGTAGTGTAGTGTGGCCTTGGATGAACCAAAAAACCAAGACAAAAGTCATCCACAAACAAACACCTAAATTTCAACCCCAGAAATCCCACTGTTAATGTTTTAAGTTTCCCAGAATCTCAAATCCATGATCATAATCTAAATCAAACTAAGACCCTTAATGTAATTTTTCTAAACATTCAAGGCTTAAGAAATAAAGTCCCAGGTTTAGAGAGTTTTTTGGTTGGCTCCAAAATTTCTGCAATTTGTTTGTCTGAGCATTTGGCTGTTGAAGGATGAAATCAGTATGGCTTATCCTAATGGTTTTAATTACTCTTCCGATTTTTCACGCACCGACCACATAAGAGGAGGAGTGTCTATTTTTGTTGGAAATTGTATTAATTCAAGACAATATGATGTGACCACTTTTTGCAGGGAATTGCATTTTGAAGCTTCCGTTACTTTTCTAGATTGTTTTAAGTTAATTTTAGTTTCTCTTTACCACTCACCCGATGGAAACCCATGGGAATTTTTAACTATTCTTGAAAATTTTTTAAAGTTTATTACTAAATGGAAATTTTATAATATAATCATTGGCGGAGACTTTAGTATTAATTTTGACGTGACTAAAAATAGTAAAACTTCAAAAGAATTACTTAATTTATACAGGCAATATATTTTTTTCATCTAAATAATAAACCCACTCGAGGAAAAAACTGTTTGGACAATGTTTTCTTTTTAATTGTAATATCAAAATTTTAGATGTCAATACTTTCCCCTTATCCTATTCAGACCATAAAGGTATCTTAGTGAATGCTGAATTTCGTTTAGCGAAGACTCCACATGAAAATGGTTCATCCCTGGTATCTGAGATATTTTGTAATCCACTTAAACAGATATTACCTAAAAAAATATTATGCCTTTAGCTCTCAAATTGGCTTAAATGGATTGGCCAACTCTAATAGGGAATGATAAAGCAGATTGTAAGGGATTATTTAATATTGTGTTTGAAGTAATTATAAATGCCTTAAATTATTATAAGACCTTTGTTAAAGTAAATAAAAATAGCTCAGTAAACAAAAAAACCTTCAATGAAAACTGGTACACAAATGAGTTAGCAGCCATTAAGGAAAGATTGTTGTATTTACATGGATTAATTAATTGTTCTTATAATACCAATAATGTAGATCTCAATCAGCAATACAGTATATTAAAAACCCAATATAGAAATGCAGTAAAAGAAGCCAAACTTAACAGTAATGCAAATTACATTGGAGGGGGGGATATTTGATAGATTCTGGAAATTTTTGGGGGGGATTGGCGTCATAGCTCTTGGGGGGGGATCGGCACCCCTGATTGAGAAAAACAAAAATAAATGTAAAGCTGCTTGGGAAGTAATTAAATCCAATAACAAACCTACTAAAAGTGTTAGTCATAGCATTGAACCGGATATATTTAATACATATTTTATAAGTTCAGTAAAAGAAATAAAAAATAAAGTTGACAATAATACTCCAAGTAGTTTTTTTTTCAAAGATCTTATAAATAACAATTCAGTTCGAAGCCTAAATGTTTTTAAGTGGTTTTCAGTGACTCCAAAAGATATTTTAAATGCTGTGAAGGTAATGAACGATTCGGACTGCCTTGATATCTATGGCATGTCTAATAATCTCTTGAAAAGTATAATCACAAGCTTAGATGAGCCATTAGCAGTTTGCGTAAATCACCTTCTGCAAGACGGTTTTTCCCAGATCAACTTAAAATATCGCGTGTTTGTCCTATCTGTAAAAGTGGTCCCAAAGATCAACCTCAGAGCTACCGCCCAATATCTGTAATTCCTGTTTTAGGAAAACTAATAGAAATTCTAGTTTACAACCAAATCTATTCCTTTCTTGAAAACAATAACCTCTTAAATACCTCACAATTTAGTTTTAGAAAGAAAAAATCAACTATAAACGGTCTGGACGAATTAATTAGGCAGATACACTCATCCTTTGAGGAAAAGTCTTTTGCTCAGGCTACTTTGTATGACATAAGCAAAGCTTTTGATTGTGTTGATGGCAAAATTCTCATGAAAAAATTGAAATATTATGGTTTTTGTGGAGCTTCATTGAAATTTTTTGAATCTTATTTAAACAATCGTACGCAAATGGTATATGTGAACGGCAAATGGTCTGGTGAAGCTAATGTGGAATGGGGGGTTCCACAAGGCTCTGTTTTGGGACCCCTCCTTTTCCTTGTATGAATCAATGACCTATCATCTTCAATAATAAACTCCAAAACTATTCTATACGCTGACGACACAACTTTTTTCACAACGAGTAATGACATAAAAACCTTGAACTATTGGCTAATGGAACATTAAAAACAGCTTCAAACTGGTTTAACTCTAATGGCTTCCTTTTAAACAATGCTAAAACACAGAATATCCTATTCACTCTTAAACATAACTCAACAAATTCCCTCCAAAATCAATTTGAGGATGAAGTAAAATTGTTTGGTATTTACATTGATCAAAAGTTAACATGGAACGCTCACATTGATTATCTGAACAAGAGACTTTCTCGAGTAGTTTATCTTTTGCAAAGATTAACTGATGCAGTTCCTGATAACTATTTAAGGACTGCATATTTTGCTTACTTTCAATCTATATTTAGGTATGGGTTAATTCTATTTGGTAACTAACTGTACTAGGATCGAGGAAATACTTAAACTTCAAAAAAAGGCAGTTAGAACCCTTAAAAAATGTAATGACAGGGAACACTGTAAACCACTTTTCATAAATCTGCAATTTCAAAATATGATTAATTTATATATATTCAATCTTACCATTTACATCATAAAAAATCAAAATTCTCTAAATTTTAAGCATTCCTTACACGATACACGTTTCAAAAATCAATCAGTAATAAATTTTTCTCGGCTATCCAAAATGCACAATAGTCATATTATAATTTCATTAAGGATATATAATTTCCTAGAAAGAAAAATTAGTTTGAACCCTTTTAATATATTTAAAAACAAATTTTATTCCTGGCTGCTTGACAATCCCTTTTACAGTTTGGATGATTTTTTCAATGCAAAAAATATAGATTTTTAGTTTTTATTTTATTGTTTGTCACTTCCAGAACTGATGCCATATGGCTTGTTTATATAAAGCTATTTTGGTCTGCCATTTTTTTCCTATGTATTTTTATATAGCCTAAGATATTTTATAATGGTGTGACCTAGCTCTTATGCTGGTATGTATGACGTTGTCAATGATATATTATATTCTTATGACAATAAAGAATATTTCATTTCATTCATCTGGTGATTTTCAGACCAGCAGTGTTGAGCAATTTTTGATTTATCCACGAAGCCCTTCCTCGTGTTGTCTTTGTGTTCTTTGATTCTAACATTTAAAGGTATTTTTGTCTCGCCATAGTATGGCCTAGAGCAACTATTGCAGTTTATTCTGTAAACACAGTTTTTTGATCCCTGAGTGCCATTTTTTGGTTTGGTTTTTACGAGACATTGCCTAAGAGTGTTTTGTGTCCTGAACGCGGCTCTAATTATGAACTTCCTGGCAAATTTTTCCAATAATTTTTTCCGATAATCCCGGCACATAAGTGGTTGACATAGGAACAAATGTTTCAGTGTTTTCTGACTCATTCTATTTAGCCCTACGGGTTTTGCACTTTCTTATTATGGATTGAGGGTATCCATTCTTAGCCAAATATTGCTCTACTTTTTTGATTTCCTGATTTAATCCATTTTGATTTGAGCAAATGCTCTTTGCTTTGTCAAATAATGAGTAAGCTACCCCTTCTTTGACAGATTTTTGATGGTTTGATTGAAACTTTAAGTACTGCCCTGTGTGTCTTTTTTTCTGAAAACAGTTGTCCTAAGCGTGTCCCTATCCTTTTCAATTATGATCTTTCAATTATGGTCCTTTTAATTATGATTTTCTACTAATCAATTATGGCAAATGTCTGCAATAATCCAAATCAAAATATAAAATCACCATCACCAACAATGAATTTCAAACCTATAGAGAATATTTGTGCCAAGTTTCATGGCTCTAAGCCTTATAGTTTCTGAGAAACTGCGATCAGTCAGTCAATGGTTTTTGGATTATATATTTATAGTTTTTAGATTCTGTAAATATTATAGACTAAATTATATCCCAACATGTCTTGAAATTGTTTGTCATGAATACAGGTCGAATTGATGCCAGATTATGGGGGAAGTCAGGGGTTGATGTATACGCAGTATGAAGCACTTGCAGCAGGACAAGGATTCTATCAAGCTGAAGGTAATTCTGAGAGAATACGGGGTGTGAAGGTGTGGTAGTGTAATAGTGGGGAGGGGTAGAACTGTCTGTCTACACACGACCACCGAACTGCTTGAAAATTTACTGGGGTTTATGTGCTTTTTCAGGAACAACACTCATATTTTTGACTAAAGTTCACTTACCTACATTTTATTATTTTGTCACCTGTTTTCCACAGGGAATAACATGGTAATTTCAAGCATTTTCACCTTCTTATGGTTAGGCCTACCATTTTTAAGTGCTCTATCCATTGTGTTTGTAAATATTCAATGTCAGGCAACCTTACTAAATTATATAAATAAACTAAATCAACAGATTTTGTGTACAACCCTACAAATATTAAAATAAAAGTAAAAAAGCCATCTTCAGCTTACCATTTTGTTTCAGTTCGGTTCACAGTACTACTGGAAACTTTTAACCCGTGTTGGAACAATTGCATGGGAATTGCAATGGGCTTGATGAAAACATATGTTTGAACTTAGTGATCCTAATTAGTGATAATGGGTAGTTTGAACCACCATACAATTTTGCTAATTTGAACTACACAGTAAAAGTTTGTTCCGAATTATTAAAAAAATATTAGCTCAAAATCAGGGATTACTGTCCTGATTTCACTGGATTCAAAAGAACCTACATTTAACATATCCTTTTCCACAAAGTTGTTGAGTAAGATGTCATTAAATTTCTTTGAATTTAATTTATTAATTGATTAATACTCGACCTCACCTACTGAGTGATATTCAACCAGAAAAAATGGGTTTAGTTTTTACACATTGCTCCAATAAAACATGTGAATGCATTTATTTACATTCTGTTCTTATTCCGTGACCAACGAGGCAGCTCATAAAGCCCATGTTAACTTTTTCACAATTCCAAATCCATTTTTCTACGATCCTCAAAAACTATTGTTAATTATAAAGGGACTATGCACATCTACAGGAAAGTACATTACTGATGGTGTATTTAGATTTTTCCTGCGCTGCACACAAAATGAGAAAAATAATCACAAAATGAAATAATGCTTGCCTATTAATCATAAAGATAGAGAAAAACAGTAAAAATTTTTTATTGTTGCATACTACAACTTACATTCTGGTAAAAATCTTGATAAGAGGGTCGATGATCCTCATTGCCGTTTATAAAACCCAAAATACCCAGACATTTATGAATTAGGGCATATACACCTAGGTTTTTGTACCCTAAATATATGTATTTAAGCAAAATGTCCACATTCTAATTAAAATGTGTCACCACTTCCAGCTCCAGTACCTTCACTGGAAGAAGAGGATTTGGCCAAGACCCAAAAGTGGGTCATTGAGAACGGGTTGGACACCCTGGATGCCTCACTTGTCTACAACTCGATGATTACAATGTGGCAGGTCTCACTCAGTTGGCTCTGGAGTTTGCTTCTTCAGATGCAGCAGGAATGTGCTCAACGTCTACATTATCTTAGTAGTGCCATGGCACCGCCGAGAAGCCTTTTTTTGGCTCCGCAGACGGTGGAGTGGCATGCCTCTTGGAAAACATCCCTGCAAAAGGAAGACAGCGAAGAAGAAAGGGATAGTTCCACACCCGATGTACACGTGCAACGGCACGATTACAACCAGAATGGGCAACCCTTTTTGACTAATTCTTTGCCAACCGTAAGTTCAGAAGAGAGCGATGAAATATCGGGATATACCACCCCCGATGCACATGAGCAATGGCAGGATTCCAACCAGAGTGGGCAACAATTTTTAAATAATTCTCCACAAACCGTCAGTTCAGAAAAGAGCGATGAAATATCGGGATATACCACCCCCGATGCACATGCGCAATGGCAGGATTCCAACGAGAGTGGGCAACAATTTTTAAATAATTCTTCGCAAACCGTCAGTTCAGAAGAGAGCAATGAAATATCGGGATATAGCACCCCCGATGCACATACGCAATGGCAGGATTCCAACCTAAGTGGGCAACCCTTTTTAAATAATTCTTCGCCAACCGTAAGTTCAGAAGAGAGCGATGAAATATCGGGATATACCACCCCCGATGCACATATGCAATGGCAGGATTCCAACCAGAGTGGACAACACTTTTTTAATATTTCTTCGGAAACTGTCAGTTCAGAAGAGAGCAATGAAAGATCAGAGCGCTTCACCCCCGATTCACATGTGCCATTGCAGGATTCCAACCAGAGTGGGCAACACTTTTTAAATAATTCTTCGCAAACCGTAAGTTCAGAAGAGAGCAATGAAATATCTGGATATACCACTCCTGATGCACATGCGCAACGGCAGGATTCCAACCAGAGTGGGCAACCCTTTTTGACTAAGTCTAGGCCAACCGTAAGTTCAGAAGAGAGCGATGAAATATCGGGATATACCACCCCCGATGCACATGAGCAATGGCAGGATTCCAACCAGAGTGGGCAACAATTTTTAAATAATTCTTCACAAACCGTCAGTTCAGAAGAGAGCGATGAAATATCTGGATATACCACTCCTGATGCACATGCGCAACGGCAGGATTCCAACCAGAGTGGGCAACCCTTTTTGACTAAGTCTAGGCCAACCGTAAGTTCAGAAGAGAGCGATGAAATATCGGGATATACCACCCCCGATGCACATGAGCAATGGCAGGATTCCAACCTAAGTGGGCAACCCTTTTTAAATAATTCTTCGCCAACCGTAAGTTCAGAAGAGAGCAATGAAATATCGGGATATACCACCCCAGATGCACATGCGCAATGGCAGGATTCCAACCAGAGTGGGCAACAATTTTTAAATAATTCTTCGCAAACCGTCAGTTCAGAAGAGAGCAATGAAATTTCGGGATATAGCACCCCCGATGCACATACTCAATGGCAGGATTCCAACCTAAGTGGGCAACCCTTTTTAAATAATTCTTCGCCAACCGTAAGTTCAGAAGAGAGCAATGAAATATCTGGATATACCACTCCTGATGCACATGCGCAACGGCAGGATTCCAACCAGAGTGGGCAACCCTTTTTGACTAAGTCTAGGCCAACCGTAAGTTCAGAAGAGAGCGATGAAATATCGGGATATACAACCCCCGATGCACATGAGCAATGGCAGGATTCCAACCAGAGTGGGCAACAATTTTTAAATAATTCTTCACAAACCGTCAGTTCAGAAGAGAGCGATGAAATATCGGGATATACCACCCCCGATGCACATGCGCAATGGAAGGATTCCAACGAGAGTAAGCAACAATTTTTAAATAATTCTTCGCAAACCGTCAGTTCAGAAGAGAGCAATGAAAGATCAGAGCGCTTCACCCCCGATTCACATGTGCCATTGCAGGATTCCAACCAGAGTGGGCAACACTTTTTAAATAATTCTTCGCAAACCGTAAGTTCACAAGAGAGCAATGAAATATCGGGATATACCACCCCAGATGCACATGCGCAATGGCAGGATTCCAACCAGAGTGGGCAACAATTTTTAAATAATTCTTCGCAAACCGTCAGTTCAGAAGAGAGCAATGAAATATCGGGATATAGCACCCCCGATGCACATACGCAATGGCAGGATTCCAACCTAAGTGGGCAACCCTTTTTAAATAATTCTTCGCCAACCGTAAGTTCAGAAGAGAGCAATGAAATATCTGGATATACCACTCCCGATGCACATGCGCAACGGCAGGATTCCAACCAGAGTGGGCAACCCTTTTTGACTAATTCTTTGCCAACCGTAAGTTCAGAGGAGAGCGATGAAATATCGGGATATACCACCCCTGATGCACATGTGCAATGGCAGGATTCCAACCAGAGTGGGCAACAATTTTTAAATAATTCTTCACAAACCGTCAGTTCAGAAGAGAGCGATGAAATGTCGGGATATACCACCCCCGATGCACATGCGCATTGGAAGGATTCCAACGAGAGTAAGCAACAATTTTTAAATAATTCTTCGCAAACCGTCAGTTCAGGAGAGAGCGATGACATATCTGGAAATACAACCCCCGATGCACATGCGCAACGGCAAGATTCCAACCAGAGTGGGCAACCCTTTTTAAATAATTCTTTGCCAACCGTAAGTTCAGAAGAGAGCGATGAAATATCGGGATATACCACCCCCGATGCACATATGCAATGGCAGGATTCCAACCAGAGTGGACAACACTTTTTTAATATTTCTTCGGAAACTGTCAGTTCAGAAGAGAGCAATGAAAGATCAGAGCGCTTCACCCCCGATTCACATGTGCCATTGCAGGATTCCAACCAGAGTGGGCAACAATTTTTAAATAATTCTTCGCAAACCGTCAGTTCAGAAGAGAGCAATGAAATATCGGGATATAGCACCCCCGATGCACATACGCAATGGCAGGATTCCAACCTAAGTGGGCAACCCTTTTTAAATAATTCTTCGCCAACCGTAAGTTCAGAAGAGAGCAATGAAATATCTGGATATACCACTCCCGATGCACATGCGCAACGGCAGGATTCCAACCAGAGTGGGCAACCCTTTTTGACTAATTCTTCGCAAACCGTCAGTTCAGAAGAGAGCAATGAAATATCGGGATATAGCACCCCCGATACACATACGCAATGGCAGGATTCCAACCAAAGTGGGCAACCCTTTTTAAATAATTCTTCGCCAACCGTAAGTTCAGAAGAGAGCAATGAAATATCTGGATATACCACTCCCAATGCACATGCGCAACGGCAGGATTCCAACCAGAGTGGGCAACAATTTTTAAATAATTCTTCGCAAACCGTCAGTTCAGGAGAGAGCGATGACATATCTGGAAATACAACCCCCGATGCACATGCGCAACGGCAAGATTCCAACCAGAGTGGGCAACCCTTTTTAAATAATTCTTTGCCAACCGTAAGTTCAGAAGAGAGCGATGAAATATCGGGATATACCACCCCCGATGCACATATGCAATGGCAGGATTCCAACCAGAGTGGGCAACAATTTTTAATTAATTCTTCGCAAACCGTCAGTTCAGAAGAGAGCAATGAAATATCGGGATATAGCACCCCCGATACACATACGCAATGGCAGGATTCCAACCAAAGTGGGCAACCCTTTTTAAATAATTCTTCGCCAACCGTAAGTTCAGAAGAGAGCAATGAAATATCTGGATATACCACTCCCAATGCACATGCGCAACGGCAGGATTCCAACCAGAGTGGGCAACAAGTTTTAAATAATTCTTCGCAAACCGTCAGTTCAGAAGAGAGCGATGAAATATCGGGATATACCACCCCCGATGCACATGCGCAATGGCAGGATTCCAACCAGAGTGGACAAGACTTCTTAAATAATTCTTCGCAAACCGTCAGTTCAGAAGAGAGCAATGAAACGTCCGAGCACTACACCCCTGATGCACATGTGCTATTGCAGGATTCACACCAGAGTGGGCAACCCTATTTAAATAATTCTTTGCTAACCATAAGTTCAGAAGAGAGCGATGAAATATCGGGATATACCACCCCCGATGCACATGAGCAATGGCAGGATTCCAACCAGAGTGGGCAACAATTTTTAAATAATTCTTCACAAACCGTCAGTTCAGAAGAGAGCGATGAAATATCGGGTTATACCACCCCCGATGCACATACGCAATGGCAGGATTCCAACCAGAGTGGACAACACTTTTTTAATAATTCTTCGGAAACTGTCAGTTCAGAAGAGAGCAATGAAAGATCAGAGCGCTTCACCCCCGATTCACATGTGCCATTGCAGGATTCCAACCAAAGTGGGCAACCCTTTTTAAATAATCCTTCCCCAACCGTAAGTTCAGAAGAGAGCAATGAAATATCTGGATATACCACCCTCGATGCACATGCGCAACGGCAGGATTCCAACCAAAGTGGGCAACAATTTTTAAATAATTCTTCGCAAACCGTCAGTTCAGAAGAGAGCGATGAAATATCGAGATATACCACCCCCGATGCACATGCGCAATGGCAGGATTCCAACGAGAGTAAGCAAAAATTTTTAAATAATTCTTCGCAAACCGTCAGTTCAGGCGAGAGCGATGACATATCTGGAAATACCACCCCCGATGCACATGTGCAACGGCAAGATTCCAACCAGAGTGGGCAACCCTTTTTAATTAATTCTTTGCCAACCGTAAGTTCAGAAGAGAGCGATGAAATATCGGGATATAGCACCCCCGATGCATATGCGCAATGGCAGGATTCCAACCAAAGTGGGCAACCCTTTTTAAATAATTCTTCGCCAACCATAAGTTCAGAAGAGAGCAATGAAATATCTGGATATACCACCTCCGATGCACATGCGCAACGGCAGGATTCCAACCAGAGTGGGCAACAATTTTTAAATAATTCTTTGCAAACCGTCAATTCAGAAGAGAGCGATGAAATATCGGGATATACCACCCCCGATGCACATGCGCAATGGCAGGATTCCAACCAGAGTGGACAAGACTTTTTAAATAATTCTTCGCAAACCGTAAGTTCAGAAGAGAGCGATGAAATATCTGGATATACCACCCCCGATGCACATGCGCAATGGCAGGATTCCAACCAGAGTGGGCAACACTTTTTACATAATTCTTCGCAAACCGTCAGTTCAGAAGAGAGTAATGAAACGTCGGAGCACTACACCCCTGATGCACATGTGCTATTGCAGGATTCACACCAGAGTGGGCAACCCTATTTAAGTAATTCTTTGCTAACCATAAGTTCAGAAGAGAGCGATGAAATATCGGGATATACCACCCCCGATGCACATGCGCAAGGGCAAGATTCCAACCAGAGTGGGCAACCCTTTTTAAATAATTCTTTGCAAACCGTAAGTTCAGAAGAGAGCGATGAAATATCGGGTTATACCACCCCCGATGCACATACGCAATGGCAGGATTCCAACCAGAATGGACAACACTTTTTTAATAATTCTTCGGAAACTGTCAGTTCAGAAGAGAGCAATGAAAGATCAGAGCGCTTCACCCCCGATTCACATGTGCCATTGCAGGATTCCAACCAGAGTGGGCAACACTTTTTAAATAATTCTTCGCAAACCGTTAGTTCAGAAGAGAGCATTGATTTATCGGAGTATACCACCCCAGATGCACATGCGCAATGGCAGGATTCCAACCAGAGTGGGCAACATTTATTGAATAATTCTTCGCAAACCGTAAGTTCAGAAGAGAGCAATGAAATATCGGGATATAGCACCCCCGATGCACATGCGCAATGGCAGGATTCCAACCAAAGTGGGCAACCCTTTTTAAATAATTCTTCGCCAACCGTAAGTTCAGAAGAGAGCAATGAAATATCTGGATATATCACCCCCGATGCACATGCGCAACGGCAGGATTCCAACCAAAGTGGGCAACAATTTTTAAATAATTCTTCGCAAACCGTAAGTTCAGAAGAGAGCGATGAAATATTGGGATATACCACCCCCGATGCACATGCGCAATGGCAGGATTCCAACCAGAGTGGACAAGACTTTTTAAATAATTCTTCGCAAACCATAAGTTCAGAAGAGAGCGATGAAATATCTGGATATGCCACCCCCGATGCACATGCGCAATGGCAGGATTCCAACCAGATTGGGCAACACTCTTTACATAATTCTTCGCAAACCGTCAGTTCAGAAGAGAGCAATGAAACGTCGGAGCACTACACCCCTGATGCACATGTGCCATTGCAGGATTCCAACCAGAGTGGGCAACCTTTTTTAAATAATTCTTTGCTAACCATAAGTTCAGAAGAGAGCGATGAAATATCAGGAAATAAGACCCCCGATGCACATGCACAATGGAAGGATTCCAACCAGAGTGGGCAAAACTTTTTAAATAATTCTTCGGAAATCATCAGTTCAGAAGACAGCAATGAAACATCAGAGCACTTCACCCCCGATGCACATGTGCCATTGAAGGATTCCAACCAGAGTGGGCAACCCTTTTTAAATAATTCTTCGCCAACCGTAAGTTCAGAAGTGAGCGATGAAATATCGGGATATACCACCCCCGAAGCACATGCGCAATTGCAGGATTCCAACCAGAATGGGCAACACTTTTTGAATGATTCTTCGCAAACCTTCAGTTCAGAAATGAGTGAACAAAAATACCCGAGCGATTACTACAGTTGGCAAGAGTATATGAATAATTCTTGGCCAACCGTAAGTTCAGTAGAGAGTGAAGAAAAACTGGCACATCCCACCCCTGATGCACATGAGCAATTGCAGGATTCCAACCAGAATGGGCAACACTTTTTGAATAATTCTTCGGAAACCGTCAGTTCAGAAGAGAGCAATGAAACATCAGAGCGCTTCACCCCCGATTCACATGTGCCATTGCAGGATTCCGACCAGAGTGGGCAACCCTTTTTAAATAATTCTTTATTAACCGTAAGTTCAGAAGAGAGCAATGAAATATCGGGATATACCATCCCCCATGCACATGCGCAATGGCAGGATTCCAACCAGAGTGGGCAACACTTTTTAAATAATACTTCGCAAACTCTCAGTTCAGAAGAGAGCAATGAAACATCAGAGCGCTTCACCCCCCATGCACATGTGCAATGGCAGGATTCCAACGAGAGTGGGCAACCCTTTTTAAATAATTCTTCGCCAACCGTAAGTTCAGAAGTGAGCGATGAAATTTCGGGATATACCACCCCAGAAGCACATGCGCAATGGCAGGATCCCAACCAGAGTGGGCAACACTTTTTAAATAATTCTTCGGAAATCGTCAGTTCAGAAGAGAGCAATGAAACAACAGAGCGCTTCACCCCCGATTCACAAGTGCCATTGCAGGATTCCGACCAGAGTGGGCAACACTTTTTAAATAATTCTTCGAAAACCGTAAGTTCAGAAAGGAGCGATGAAATATCGGGATATACCACCCCCGATGCGCATGCGCAATGGCAGGATTCCAACCAGATTGGGCAACACTTTTTAAATAATACTTCGCAAACTCTCAGTTCAGAAGAGAGCAATGAAACATCAGAGCGCTTCACCCCCGATGCACATGTGCCATTGCAGGATTCCAACCAGAGTGGGCAACACTTTTTAAATAATTCTTCGCAAACCGTCAGTTCAGAAGAGAGCGATGAAATATCGGGATATACCACCCCAGAAGCACATGCGCAATGGCAGGATCCCAACCAGAGTTGGCAACACTTTTTAAATAATTCTTCGGAAATCGTCAGTTCAGAAGAGAGCAATGAAACAACAGAGCGCTTCACCCCCGATTCACAAGTGCCATTGCAGGATTCCGACCAGAGTGGGCTACACTTTTTAAATAATTCTTCGAAAACCGTAAGTTCAGAAGTGAGTGATGAAATGTCGGGATATACCACCCCCGATGCACATGCGCAATGGCAGGATTCCAAAGAGAGTAAGCAACAATTTTTAAATAATTATTCGCAAACCGTCAGTTCAGAAGAGAGCGATGAAATATCTAGAAATACCACCCCCGATGCACATGCGCAATGGCAGGATTCCAACCAGAGTGGGCAACACTCTTTACATAATTCTTCGCAAACTTTCAGTTCAGAAGAGAGCAACGAAACCTCGGAGCGCTTTACCCCAGATGCACATGTGCCATTGCAGGATTCCAACCAGAGTGGGCAACAATTTTTAAATAATTCTTCGCAAACCGTCAGTTCAGAAGAGAGCGATGAAATATCGGGATATACCACCCCAGATGCACATGCGCAATGGCAGGATTCCAACCAGAGTGGGCAACACTTTTTAAATAATTCTTCGGAAACCGTCAGTTCAGAAGGGAGCAATGAAACATCGGAGCGCTTCACCCCCGATGCACACGTTCCATTGCAGGATTCCAACCAGAGTGGGCAACACTTTTTAAATAATTCTTCGCAAACCGTTAGTTCAGAAGAGAGCATTGATTTATCGGAGTATACCACCCCAGATGCACATGCGCAATGGCAGGATTCCAACCAGAGTGGGCAACATTTACTGAATAATTCTTCGCAAACCGTAAGTTCAGAAGAGAGCAATGAAACATCGGAGCGCTTCACCCCCGATGCACACGTTCCATTGCAGGATTCCAACCAGAGTGGGCAAAACTTTTTAAATAATTCTTCGCAAACCGTTAGTTCAGAAGAGAGCATTGATTTATCGGAGTATACCACCCCAGATGCACATGCGCAATGGCAGGATTCCAACCAGAGTGGGCAACATTTATTGAATAATTCTTCGCAAACCGTAAGTTCAGAAGAGAGCAATGAAATATCGGGATATACCACCCCCGATGCACATGCGCAATGGCAGGATTCCAACCAGAGTGGGCAAATCTTTTTGAATAGTTCTTCGCAAACCGTCAGTACAGAAGAGAGCGTTGAAATATCGGGATATACTACCCCCGATGCACATGCGCAATGGGAGAATTCCAACCAAAGTGGGCAACCCTTTTTAAATAATTCTTTGCCAACCGTAAGTATAGAAGAGAGTGATGAAATATCGGGATATACTACCCCTGATGCACATGCGCAATGGCAGGATTCCAACCAGAGTGGGCAACACTTTTTAAATAATACTTCGCAAACTCTCAGTTCAGAAGAGAGTAATGAAACATCAGAGCGCTTCACCCCCGATGCACATGTGCCATTGCAGGATTCCAACCAGAGTGGGCAACACTTTTTAAATAATTCTTCGCAAACCGTCAGTTCAGAAGAGAGCGATGAAATATCGGGATATACCACCCCAGATGCACATGCGCAATGGCAGGATTCCAACCAGAGTGGGCAACACTTTTTAAATAATTCTTCGCAAACCGTTAGTTCAGAAGAGAGCATTGATTTATCGGAGTATACCACCCCAGATGCACATGCGCAATGGCAGGATTCCAACCAGAGTGGGCAACATTTATTGAATAGTTCTTCGCAAATCGTCAGTACAGAAGAGAGCGTTGAAATATCGGGATATACTACCCCCGAAGCACATGCGCAATGGGAGAATTCCAACCAAAGTGGGCAACCCTTTTTAAATAATTCTTTGCCAACCGTAAGTATAGAAGAGAGTGATGAAATATCGGGATATACTACCCCCGATGCACATGTGCCATTGCAGGATTTCAAGCAGAGTGGGCAACCCTTTTTAAATAATTCTTTGCCAACCGTAAGTTCAGAAGAGAGCGATGAAATATTGGGATATTCCACCCCCGATGCACATGCGCAATGGCAGGATTCCAACCAGAATGGGCAACACTTTTTGAATGATTCTTCGCAAACCTTCAGTTCAGAAATGAGTGAACAAAAATCTCCGAGCGATTACTACAGTTGGCAAGAGTATATGAATAATTCTTGGCCAACCGTAAGTTCAGTAGAGAGTGAAGAAAAACCGGATCATTCCACCCCTGATGCACATGAGCAATGGCAGGATTCCAACCAGAATGGGCAACACTTTTTGAATGATTCTTCGCAAACCTTCAGTTCAGAAGAGAGCAAAGAAAAATCGGATGCAATTGTGCAATGGCAAGATACCAACCAGAGTGGGCAACAGTTTTTGAATCATTCTTTGCAATCTAGTAGTTCAGAAGAGAGCCAAAAAATATTGGAGCATTCCACCCTCGATGCACATGTGCAATTGGAGGATTCCAATCACGACTACTCTAAGAAGAACAAGAGTGGACCTCACTTTTTGAAGAAGTTCCCGCCAACCGACAGTTCAGAAGAGAGTGAAGAAAAACGGGTGCATTCCACGTCTGATTCACATGAGCAATGGGAGCTACCAAGGAAGATAAAAATCACTGTTGAGGAACTAGGCGGTCCGCACAAAAACAAAAAACTTGATAGGTAAGTATGTAGGTGGGACCAACATGGAGATTCTTTGTTGATCAATAGGGATTTGTGCTAGAGGATTCGAAGCTATTGAAAAAGACGCAAAGCAGATGCTGTCGCGGCTGTCAATAGAGACTGTCTGAAGTTCTAAGGTGAGTCTAAGGTCACCCTATTCACGCAGAACAAGAGGGCACAGGGGAGGACCAATGTAAGAAAAAGACGGGCTTTTCAATTCAGGCTGGGAGGAGCAAGTTCGGCTGGGTTGTCTGCCAAGTTGAGTAGCGCCTTGATGTTTAACGCTGTTTCCAGTGCCTCAGGTACGGCCAAACGAATCGGAATTGAGGCAACAACTGTTAGAGGTGCAGTAGCACTGAACACAAAGCCACTACCAGCATTGCAGCAGCATCTTGCAACCTCTGCAGGAGTGTCTTCGAACCTCCTCTAGGCTCGATCTGCTGCGAAATGATCCGCTTCATCCCAGCCTGCAGCGGAGTCAAGCAACTTACACCATCCTTGAATGGCTTGCTTGAGAGGGCAAAGTGATCGTCACTGAGTGAGCCCTACGGCATCAAAACCATTCCATCTTGGTTTTATTACCGGCTTGGTACCATGGCTCTCTAAATTTTAGACAGGTTTTGGTTACAGTCACATCACAGAGAGAAATTTGGCGGGTCACCGTTAACAGTGTCAACCTCTCTCTTGACAATTTCACCCAGAATTACCAGGAGAGGTTGGAGGCTCTGGAAGATAGTCTTCGACCTAAGATGTCTCATTCGGCGTGATAGTTGCCGGTTACCTCAAGTGCCATTAAGTGGAGCATTCCCGGCACTAATGCCCGGGGGGAGGCGAATCATGTAGATAGCCTCAAGACTCGACTCGGAAGTCAACAACAGAGGGAACATGCCTGGTTTCTCCTGGAGGGAAAGACCTGGTTTTTGGCTACTTTATACCAGACGTCACACTGGTATTAGTAAATCCCTCTAGTAGCTGGAACACTTCCAGTGATCACGACTTCCTTTAGCCTGGAAGAGAATGCAAGAAGTTGCCTGGAAGAGGTTGTCTCGTCGATCCAGTAACTGAAACTCAGTTGGCTGGAACGGCCGACTGGGTAAAACAGGTCGAGCGGCTCGTGGTAATAGTAGAACAGTTTCTTGAGCTCACACTGGTAATATTTACATTGGGACATCTATACTGATCCCCCGATACAGCATGTGATCTTGAACCAAAGTATAGCTTTAATGTAATTTTAATTGTTATGGCGAATTCCAAATTTGTAGTTCCCTCCAAATTCAAAACAAATTCTAGTCATTGAACTTTTGTGAATGCAACAAGTTTAAATTTGGGTTATGGACATATCTAACATGGTTGGCCAAGTCTGAAGTTCTATCATTCAACCAAGCACACAACAAGCTTATTAAAGTGAGTTCTTCATGTGTGCAAATGTGTGCATGCCCTCTCCCATGTGAAAAAAAAATTCTGGCCAGGTTCTGGCCAGTAATATGGTGGCACTCAAGAACCGAGAGTTTCATTGTCATTGCCCTTTTTTACAAAGGAATAGACATAGTCCCGCAGTGGCGTGCCTAGGATTTTGCCCTGAGGGGGAGGGGGATTCAGACAAGAAGCCTAGGGTATTTTTTGGACAGCTGGAATTTCGAGCCATGTAGAGTAGAGGGGCTGGAGGCACCTGGAGGTCCTCCCCCCAAAAACTGTGAAAAATAAGGCACATTACACACCAGTGTCGCGGACACAATGTCGCGGACACTTTTCTTGCCTGTGATCCATGTCACTCGAAAACCAACCAATGTTATCAAATGAAGCTTTACACACCGGTGTCGCAGACACAATGTCACAGCCAAGATTTGCATCGCCGTCACAGAAATAACCCGATACTTCTTGCTGCAAGACAAAGATTGGTTCCCTGCATCCCCTTAGGTTGCAATCCGCGGATGCGATGAACAACAGAATCATACCATAATTTTTGTTCGTAAAGATAATTTCCAGGTGCCTGAATAGAATTAAAGTTGTGACATTGTGTCAGGGAAATTGGTGAGTAAGGTGCCTTAAGTGTTCAATATTGCTGGTTTAGGCTGCATGAGAATGCGGGAGACCGCACGACCAAGCTAGAAAGTTCGGTTGAGTCCATTTATGAGCTTGTAGAAGTAAACTAATTCCTTGCCAAATTCGGAAGGAATGACGCGGGAACTGAACAGAAATCCCATAAAATATCTATAAATGAGGCATTAAATAATAAATAATGTACAAAGTATTTATAGATTTTTATTTTTTTAGAAAAAAATAGCTTAGGGGGGTCCGGTCCTGCTCGACCCCCCCCCCCGTCAGCACTCCCCTGTAGTCCTGCATATACACATTACAATAGAGATATTAGGAAAGATAATTAATATGGTACAATGATGTTATGATACAAAACATATTTTTGGAACAGATTTAATCTATACCAAATATAATAGGCAGCACTAAAATTCTATATTTATTTATATCAGTTTCAAAGAACTCATTGATATTGTGAAAAAGGCTGTGAATCAACCATCATATATATAAGATTTTACATTTTTGAAGGTAAAAATTATTGCTGTTTGAGGCAATTTATTTTAGAAACACAGTTTAGTTAATAGAAGACAACAGTTTTAATTGGTCTATGAACTGGTATATCAAGTTGCAATTTTACCTCTTGTTTATCCACTGGCTAGAGCCTGGTTAATACAGGCCTAGAGCCCAGTCGGTACTGGCAAAAACCTGGCCCAGGGTCAGTACATAGTACTGGCCAGATCCTGTCCCAAGGTCAGTACTGGCCAAAACCAGCCCCAGGGTCAGTACATGCTCAGAACTGGCCAGAATCTGGCCCTGGGCCAGCACATGCTCAGTGCTGGCCAAAACCTGGCCCAGGGTAAGTACATGCTCAGTGCTGGCCAGAACATGGCCCAGGGTCAGTCAGTACATCCTCAGTGCTGGCCAGAAACTGGCCCAGGGTCAGTACATGCTCAGTACTGGCCAGAACCAGGCCCAGGGTCAGTACATGCTCAGTACTGGCCAGAACCAGGCCCAGGGTCAGTACATACTCAGTGCTCGCCAGAACCAGGCCCAGGGTCAGTACATGCTCAGTACTGGCCAGAACCAGGCCCAGGGTCAGTTCATGCTCAGTACTGGCCAAAACCAGGCCCAGGGTCAGTTCATGCTCAGTACTGGCCAAAACCAGGCCCAGGGTCAGTACATGCTCAGTACTGGCCAGAACCAGGCCCAGGGTCAGTACATACTCAGTGCTCGCCAGAACCAGGCCCAGGGTCAGTACATGCTCAGTACTGGCCAGAACCAGGCCCAGGGTCAGTACATACTCAGTGCTCGCCAGAACCAGGCCCAGGGTCAGTTCATGCTCAGTACTGGCCAAAACCAGGCCCAGGGTCAGTACATGCTCATTACTGGCCAAAACCTGGTTAAGTACCGGCATTTACAGCTCTACAGGTTTTTCAAAACAAATTTCCAAGACAATACCAGGCATTTTCAAGGACTAAATCATATAATTGCAGAACAGTCCCATCCAAAATAAATGGTATAAGCAAACTTATAAATACTTGCAATAAAATCTACAATAAAATAAAGTAAATTTACGATCATCCCAATAATACATACTAAATTTTATCAAAATCGGTTAGAAATCAACGGAGGTATCAGTTTTTCAATATTTGCTATAAGAATATTATTAGACAACGTACCGCGTTTACCGCCACACGAAAATATTGAGTATCTCCGCAACAAATTGACGTAGGCTAATAATTCAAAATACTGGATATTTATTTATTAAAGCCAATTTTATGGTTGCAAGTATATTTTCTTTAGAAGTAACGATTTTTTGAAATCTATACTTATTTAATACCCTAGGGTTTTTTTTGTGATCATTACTCCTCCTAAACTTCTGGGCCGATTTTAATAATTAAGGTGTCATTGGAAAGAGCTTGGCGTGAAGTTTTGCAGGAAATAAAATTTAAAAACGTTTGACTAAAGGGAAGAGCCTTAAGCGCCCTTAAAGTTTCATATTAGTCCATAAGATTCAACATAGGAATAGAAAATTTCAAATAAAGCAGCTGATTGGAGCAAACAAAGTTTTTCAGCAAAGCCATATGTTGTTAATAGAATGGAAACCGTTGCATTTTGAGATAGAGCTGGAGACATTTCAGTTAATGGAAGATTAAATAAATAAACTATTATCCTAATATATTCTTAAGGTCAAAATTCAGTTTTAAAAACATTTACTTTGAATCACATGTGTGAAGATCTTAATATTCACCTATATGTTTATATTCCAAAGAAAAATACTAAAAGAAAAAATAAATTCTTATGAATAAATTATATAAATATAAATAGAAATAAAAGAAAAAAAGAAACAGACTTAACATTCAGTACCTGGTGGACCGAGCCTTGCTTGGTGTTTTTCATGTTTACCAGTTCATCCAGTTACTATAAAATATTTCAATGTCATAAAATTGATAAATAGAAACCTTTTTTATTACTCCATGGACTCCTTATCCCACTTGCTGTATTTTCCCTTGATGGCTGTAGAATCCAAACAGCTGTTATGATTACCTCATTTGTTTACACTTTCCTTGTTTATTTTCGTTGCCATCGCGGCAACCCATAAGACCAATGTTAAAATTTTACAACTTTTAAATTCGATTTATTACGTTAATAGATTTTCTCTGGCCAAGTAATCTGCATAAAAGAAGTTTTTGAGTTATAAATTACTTATTTCCAGACTTTGAAGGAAATCCTCGGAGCCGTTTTTGAGATCGTTGTGCAAGCAAGCAAGCAAGCATACAAGAACGGACGGGCGATAACATTGCTCATATAAGATTATAGGATTATGAGTAGATTTATTAAACCATTTTAGTTTGGTTTAAGATTAAGACGGGTCATACACTACGTAGGGCCGCTTTCCCCAATTAAGGTTTAAAATAAACGTGAATTTAATTTAAACCGTATGAATATTCTAATGTTTAAATTATATACCATATATCCAATACTTGGTTGTGTATACGCTTTGATTGGAGTTTATGACGAATTTTAATGCGAAGCGTTTGTGAGCAATTACCTAAAAGAAAATTACATGAAAATGTAAATTACTTTTATTTAGTTCAACTATGAAATGCTAACCATGAATGATAAAAACATGAAAATGATATAATTTTAACTATTCATTTTGTGTTTAGTAATGTTCTGTAATAAAAAGAACCAGTTTCCAGTAACTCCAGCACTCGCTATGAGAAGGTATAGCTCAGGGTCAGTCCAATAAAATTTACCTTCCCTCCCAGTACTTTCTCATGGACTACTGTATATGTGGCAGCAGGTCAGGCCAACTCCTTTGAGGGGCTCTTAATATTCGTAGAGAACACTAAATAAACATGGACAGATGATAGAGTATTCAAAAGAAATTAAGTTTAAAAAAGTTTTGTAAAAAAATTCAGTACAACAAGAAGTTCAACCATATAATAAATACAATAGTTCTAGATTACTGTACCATAATTGTTATTATTTTGAAATCAATACATAACAATTGCTCGATGTCGAGCAACGGGTTCACTAGTTTGAAAAATATGAATATTTAATAATTAAACCCCTATAACTTCTGAACCTGAAGTTTTACAGACATGCAGGTGGCGTCATTTTATTTGTCATATTAAGCATTAAGAACGATGAATTTTTATCAAAATTGTTAGAGCTGTTTTTGAGAAATCTGGATTTTTCTTGTTTTTATGGGTTTTTTTGGGCAAATACCTTTAAAAATAAAAAAAACTAAAAAAATCCTGGAGATATTATGGTTTTATATCTACATGCCAAATCTCATGAAAATCAGACTACTGACGTTGTCTCTAGCTTTGTTTAAATCCACACACGCTCACACACACACACACACAAACATACACATACACACACACACACACACACACACACACACACACACACACACACACACACACACACACACACACAAACGGGCGGACGGGCAGACACCACTCAAAAAACCACTCTTTTGGAATCTGGAAGCACTAGAACAAATATATTCACTAACAACTCAAACTTGAAAATTTTTATGAAACCAATACTTTTTCCACATACTAAGTATAGGGGGGAGAAAGTAAAAATGAATGCTTCCATGTTCCATGTTCATGCTACTCTTTCAAATTTGTTATCTTTTCTTATAATATTTGTTCTTACACCTCACACCCACTATTTTGGACCCAGAGAACGGACTTATCATACAATGTATCTTCACAATGACTCAGTATACTACACAGCACACTACTAAGGCTCTGTGAAAACTGTTAATAGTCCAGTCAAAACAGGGTTTGACCTGGAAAAAATTCTATTAATTTTGAAACTTTGCACACTTATTTAGAAGTACCTAAGGATGAAAATACCAAAAAGTCCTGGAAAATAAATGGCGAGCTCTAGTGGCAATTGATGGAAACAGGGTACTTTTTTTGGCTTTTTGTAAAAATCTCGAGAATCGTTGATTGCAGATAAAAATTTTAAATATACAAAACAAAGCTTATTAAATTTGCTACAAAAATGGTCCTGTACATTTTTTTGTACTACTAACGGTTACCAAGTTATAAGGCCTTAAAACGATAGTTTTTTTTTTAGAAATTTTGCTCGAAAAATGAGCAAAATTTTGTTTTTTCTAGTTTTTAACGTATTAAAATAAAAATAATCTAATTTTGGTGGGCACCATTATATTCAGCTCAAAAAAAACAAACAACGTGTCATCCTGAATCATTGCTTTATATCCATTGGTCACTGGAATAATGAAAGCGGTAAACACCCATTACATTGTCATCCTTATGGGAAATAACAAAGTTTCATATCCTGCTTATTTCACAACGTATCTTAGTAAAACTTGATTTGTGGCTTGACATAGTTGAGATAAATCGTATTAAAGCATAAAATACCCAATTTTCACATTTGCAAGTCAGCAAACCTACATTCTCCATTCTTCGTATTATTCGTATGCAGGTGAGTATGCAGGTTTACTGACACGTAAATGTGAAAATTGGGGATTTTAGGCTTTAATACGATTTATTTCACCTATATCAAGCCACACATCAAGTTTTACTAAGATATGTTGCGAATTAAGCAACGTATAGAACTTTTTTTATTTCATAAGAATAACAAAGGTACAGTGTAAGGGGTGTTTACCGCTTTCATTATCTTGGTGACCAATGGACATAAAGCAATGATTCAAGGTACTACATTGTTTGTTTTTTTGAGCTGAATTTAATGGTGCACACCAAAGTTTGATATTTTTTTTCAATTCGTTAAAAACTAAAAAAAAAAACATTTCCTTTGTACTCATAACGGTTACCGAGTCATAAGGCTATAAAAATATGGGTTTTTTGCAATTTTGTCCTAAAAATGAGCAAGTTTTTTATAAGTTTTTAATGTATTAAAATAAAAACAATCAAACTTTGGAGGGTAACATTAAATTCAGCTCAAAAAAACAAACAATGTAGTACCCTGAATCATTGCTTTATGTCCATTGGTCACCGAGATAATGAAAGCGGTAAATACCCCTTACGTTGTACGTATGTTATCCTTATGGGAAATAAAAAATTCTATATTTCGCTTATCCCGCAACATATCTTAGTAAAACTTGAATTGTTACTTGATATAGAAGCCCAAAATCCCCAATTTTCACATTTACATGTCAGCAAACCTGCATACTCCATTCTTTGTATTATTCGTATGCAGGTGAGTATGCAGGTTTGCTGACACGAAAATGTAAAAATTGGGGATTTTAGGCTTCAATACGATTTATCTTACTATATCAATCCACAATTCAAGTTTTACTGAGATATGTTATGAAATAAGCAAAATATAGAATGTTTTTATTTCCCATATAAGGATTACATAGGTACAACGTAAGGGTTATTTACCGCTTTCATTATCTCGGTGACCAATGGACATAAAGCAATGATTCAGGGTACTATATTGTTTGTTTTTTGAGCTGAATTTAATGTTACCCACCAAAGTTTGATGGTTTTTTTAAATACATTAAAACCTAAAAAAAAATTTGCCCATTTTTGGGAGAAAATCACAAAAAGCCATATTTTTAACGCCTTATGACTTGGTAACCTTTAGGAGTACAAGGGAAATGTACAGAACCATTTTTGTAAAAAATTTAATACGCTTTATTTTGTTTCCTTTTAAAATTTTTACCTACGGCCAACGGTTCTCCAGATTTTTACGAAAAACCAAAAAAAGTACCCTATTTTCATCAATTGCCACTACAGCTCACCACATATTTTCCAAGACTTTTGGTATTTTCATCCTTAGGTAATTCTAAATTAATGTGAAAAGTTCCAAAATTAACAGATTTTTTTCAAGGTTGGGCCATTTTTTAAGCTTTTTGACCAGACTATAAGAGACAATGATTTTTAATTCTGAAAACCATAAAGTATTAATGCTCAGTGCAGCATAACTCGACAATTTAAGTACGATTTTAAACAGATAGTAATCCGTTTCTTACAGAATCACTTCTAGTTCTGGTAAAGTTCATGTTTTTAGCTAAAATACATTATAATTTAATAGCTTCAGAGCCCATTGTGGTTAAATACAACGGTCTCTAGAAAAATAGTATATGTATGCTTTTTTCCTGTAAAATATCTGGAAAAATTTGTTTTTTTCAATTTTTTTTAAACACGATTGGATAATCAGCTGTTTATGTATTTCTTACATAAAACATGTTTTTTCATAATAAATCTTATTAAAATCAAATTATCACAATTACTAGTAAATCTACAGAAAGAAAGCTTTCCAACGACGTGTTAATTGTTAAAATCTCTCTGGTAGAACTGTAGATTTAGTTGTACTAAGTTTCTCCAGCTCAATATTTTTTCATCACTATAAATTCGGAGGTTGCTTAGCTTTTTTGCAAATAATTTTAAAATGCTGAAGAAATCGACCAAAGTGGAAGGTGATAATCTGAAAGGGAATAAAATTTCTTAAAAAAACACTTTAATCCATTTCTTGAAAATACTGATAACTGGCAAAGAAACTTGAAAAACCTGTTAATAGGTATTTTTCATAGAAAACATGTGGGTATTTAATTTTTTCTCTATAAATCTTGAAAAAGTCAAGTTTTTCTTAATTATTTGCAAATATTAAAACAAGAAAGCTTCCAAAGATTACTTAATTAATAAAATCGGTCCTCTAGAACTTTAGATTTAGTTGTACAGGATTTAACAAAAAATATCTGACTCAGTTATTTCTCACCACTATAAATTTGGAGGTTGCTTAGCTTTTTTGCAAATAACTTTTAAATGGTACGGAAATCGACCAAAGCAGAAGATGATATTCTTAAAGGTCAGGTAGAACTCTAGATTTAGTTGTACAAAGTTTTACAAAAATATCTCTAATTTAATATTTTCTCACCACTACAAATTCGGAGGTTGCTTAGGTTTTTTCCAAATAACTTTTAAATGGTGAGAAAATTCACTAAAAAGAAAGGTGATATTCTGAAAGAGAATAAAATTTCCTACAAATGACTATTATGCATTTCTTGAAAATACTCATTAAAGGCAGCCAACATTTACCTCCAAAAAAATGTAAAAAATTGGTTTTCAATGTATATCTTATGGAAAACATATGTTTTTTACTTTTCCACTATAAATCTCAACGAAAAAACCTTTCATAATTAGTTGCAAATCTACAGGGAGCGAGCTTTCCAACGACCTATTAATTATTAAAATCGGCCGGGTAGAACAGGAGATTTAGTTGTCTGAAGAATTGATTAAACTGAATTATTATAAGAGTAGATAATTTTAAATAAAATATAGATTACTAGTGGCTTGAAGGGGCTAAAAGCCTCTTATTAAGGAAAATTCAAACAATCCTTATTTATTATAGTACAAAATACCTTCATAACAATCTAAATCTACCTTATGTTGATATCTAGCCTAGCACATGGATTTTAATCAAATATCAGCAAATAGTTTGATACAAGTTTGATGCAAAGAATCGCCTTACGATATTAAATATATGATGATTATTGATAGGTCAAATGATTGACCTTTCAATAATACACAAATTATTAATATGTCAAATTATTGACAGGTCAGTGGCATTATTATTTGTCAAATACCACTCACCTATCATTGCACTACTTAACCTTCAACATTGGAACTGTACACAGACATTCCTTTTAGGACATAAGCTTTTGCCAATAAAGGATTTTTCAAGTTATAATTTTAAGGAGTATTAAGCGAGGTTGAAGTTTTCACATTTTTCCTTTTAAAAATGTGATGGACGATATCTTTGTTTAAATTTTTTAAGTTCATTCAATCAAGCAGATAGATGGAAGTTAGCTTCACTGATGGAGATGTTGTTAGAGTTTATTTATATCTAATTAGATTTTTTTCACATAATGGTTTAATGGTTGTTTGGTTGATTTCTATTTAGGTAATATTTACAATCTGAAAGTTATAATTTATTTCAGGTTCAATCCATCATTAGTTTTGGTACTTATCAGTTTAATCGAAAACTAAACACTAGCTTTTTTGGCAGTGGGAGTTATGGTTTTTCCTTTAAATGTCACAATAATTTGGTGATTTCATTTTTCATCTAATTAGATGTTCATAGTTTAAGTTAAAGCCTGAGGAGACCTCTGCCTGTGGTTGAGTCTTGGAAGTTATCCTTGCAAGACTGAAAGAGGTTACTAGCAGACTGTGCTTTGATATTCTAATTTGTTTGAACTATTTCTTTAAAAATTCCTAAATAACACATCTCAAGCTGCAAGTTATCTCTCTAAAAATAAATTCTTGACGAGGAATCAAAAGGAAACGTATATTTTTAAAACATAATTGTAGTATTCGGAACAACCTTTTAAAACAAAAGAATAAATGAATTGTGTTTAGCTACAGGAAACGATAATTCTAAAATTCTTAAGAACAAAAATCAACATATGTAAAGGAATCTGCATATTCTACTATATATTTGTCAAATACCACTGATGTAGCATCCTACAGCCCAAACTACTTGACCTAGAAACTTGAATCTTTGACGTTCCTCTGAGGGTGTAGGTATCCTAAGAAGAGGGGTATCCTAAGAGGGGTGCTAAGAACAGATTTTTCAAAATGTCATCTAGGTAATGCCCTATGGTGTGTCAAAGTTTCAATGTTAAACTGGAGGGAAGCTTATGAAGTTGTCATAACAACCTAATAGAGTACGACAAATCAAATTAAACGTAAATCTTGAATCCAGGGAAGTTTTTCTGTATTTTCACATTTGGAACCGGGTTGATCAGCTTGTAGATAAGCAAAAATTGAATATTAGATATTTTTTTAATGAAGCCATTCAATACTATTGATAAGAAACGTGGGAGAAACAATCTATAATTTAAACTATGATTTCACTACTTGAGGGTGATAGGAAATATAACAGAGGATTTGAAGATATGCTCAATATTAGTGTAAGAGCAAAAATTATTGCTCAATTACAAACTAAAAAATGTTCTGCACAGCTTATGTTACAATGTTCAGATGTTACAAATTAGCAAGTAAATAGTCTACCTGTTCTTTTTTAAAAATTGTAGGACATATGATTCAAGAAAAAAAATATGGGAGTTCACTATTGTAAAAAAAGGACGAGTCTGACCTGTCCATAAATTCAACGAACTATTTGCCGTGTGGTGCCTTATGTGAGCGACGTAGAAACAAGTCATGCCGAACGCACAAGGATACATTAGTACTGACCTGGTTTCGCCCTGGATTGACGAAAATGAATTACCATTAGTACCTTTAATACCTCTTAAGACCGGGACACAGCATTGGCTGCTAATTTTAGCTGGAATATGAGTGAAGGTTGAGTGTAAGGTGATTGTGGCGCGATCTTGTACTCTTATTACTGACTAAGGCTGACATGTTCCTTAGACAGGACTGTTAATTAATAGCCCGACAGCCAATGGCAACTAAGGGACCTACATTTTAATGTGGGATTCGAAACACAATTTCGCCTCAGTTTACAATTTACGAACTGGTCTAACTATGAGGATGGTCAACTGTGAGGACTCGATAGTGCAGATGTTAATTTCCACTATGGAACACTGCGTCCACAAGCCATCGCTCACAACTATCCACAATTCGTGACCTACAAGTAGCTGGATTACAGGACACGCCACCGTCATAACCTTAATAAAAAGAACCTCGATATAACAGATCCCTTGATGTAACATATTTAAAAAAAGTAGACTCCACCATAACACATAAACAGACCTCGATATTAAATGTTTCTTGATAATATTTTTGGTCCCTTCAGATTCATTATGTCAAAGTTTTACTTTAATTTTCATCGAAGGAATTCAAGGGAAGCAGCTAGGAATTTATATTAAAAACTGAATCTTAAATAAAATGTTTCAGTAATGACAAACATATGACAAATACCTGCCGAATTATTTCTGGTAGTAGGTAGTAATATATATTATGAGCTGGATCTTATGTAGACTAACATATGACAAATCCTTCTGATTTTTAATGTAAAACTCATTATAGAAGTTCACATGTTTTAGTTTGAAGCTAATTTCTGTTTCAGGAATAGTAACTGCAAATTTAGACAATATAACTAATACATACAAATTACTAACAACAAATAAATGTCTACAAAATAAAAATGAGTATATTCTAAAAAATAAAATACAAAAGTATCAGCCCATGTCACTTTGTGACTTAAAAAATAACGTAATAAAATAGGCTTTAATTTTACAATGGTTATTTATATGGTTTTGCAACGTAAAACATCATTCAATGAGAAAGTATAAATATTGTTGTTGTTTGTTTTTTTAATTTTGTAAACAAATTGTGTCACTGGAATAAAATTTCCAGAGGCTAAACTACCCATCAGGCAAACCTTTAGAACGAAACTAAAACTTCTGACTTTAACCCTTAATATGACGTCTGTAGGTCTGTCAAGATTTTATGTATAACTAGCTGATACCCCCGGCTTTGCGCGGGAGATTATTTTATTTCTTGTCGAATCCTTGTTTTAAACTTAGTTTTGTATTCTGATAGTAACCATAGTAGCTATTTCTGATGGTAACCATAGCAACTATTTAAAGAACTTCCAAAATCCTTGACATGGTTCCCTTTCCGTCAACCCTGTGCCTAAGTCCTTAAAGATATCAAAACCAAACCATCATAGTGCACATCATGAGATTCCAAGCTTTCATTTGACACCAAGATCAAGTATCTACGACATGTAGTTTTGGCTGTAGCCCGAAATATACCAACACACAACTCTCTTTTTATATATATATATATATATATATTGATTTTTCATAACTTTTAAACTGCTTGATATAACTGATAGGACCAATTTTTATGCAGATGTCAAGTTTCTCCTTTAAAATGTACCCAAATGATGATCATTTTTAGTTTTCAAAGCTAATATCTCAAAAACTGTATAGTATATCAAAATTTGTCCAGAACCAAAAAGAATAGTAAAATTCAAGGTCAAAAATAAAAATTCCAGGACACAAATGGAAATTAAGGCAAAACCAGGTGTCAGGACATCCATTTTTTTAGGACATGTGGGAACCCTGGTACTGCCCAAGTTCTGGCCTGTGGTGCCCAGGTTCCGACCTGTTATGCCCAGTTTCTGGCCAGTTTTGTCTAGCTTCTGCCACTAGTGCTCAGGTTCTAGCCAGTCATGCCCAGGTCCTAGCCAGTAGTGCCCAGGTTCTGGCTTGTCCTGCCCAGGCTCTGGCCAGTAAAGTCCAGGTCCTAACGATTTGACAGTTTTCTAATTTATTTTGAAGTAGGCCTTCTGCAGATGTTTCCTTTAAAAGTATTGTTTTTGCTGTTCAACTTTTGGGATGCGTAACTTAGGAACACTTAGGAATTTTGTAGAAGCAAATTAGATACAACTATCTAATATCTGAAAATTTGATTATTATTTTTTAAAAAAGGACAGATAATTTTGTAAAAGTAGGTATGTCACAACGCCTAATCCATCAGTTGAATAGTTTTATTGATTTTTTAACTGTTGAACCATACCATCACAAGTTATTTTTGTAGCTATAAAGTATAGGCCAAAACATTTGCATTGCCGCTGTCTTTCAAGCGGTCGCAATTGATTCAAGTGGCTGCGGAATGGTTGACAGATATTAAACGCTAGGACAGCTCAGAGGTTACAGGTGCAAATCCCATATTGGGCAAAGATTTTTAATTTGAGAATTTTTTTGGAAAATCATCCATTTAAATTAGACTAGTCTGTATTTATTTTGTTTTCTATTAAAAATGCCTATTTTCATATTTTAGCAGCATGTTCTAGGTAGTACTGGCCAGGTTCCTGCCAATTAAGTTCTGGTTCAGGAAATTTGTTTTACATGGGCTGTCTGATATCTTTTGTTATTTTATAATCTCCCCCTCCTTTAACTGCCTAAACCTGTTTTCTGCTGGGACACACCATGTTGGGTGTGTTGCCTTCAGTGTCCCATGTTCATTTTAGTTTTGGGTTTCAACTCAAAGAACTCAAAGGATTTCTTGATATATAAACGCAATAATTGAATTGAATTGGACAGTGAAGTCTTGTGTTCATTTGAGTTTGAGTTTCAACTCAAAGAACTCAAAGGATTTCTTGATATATAAACGCAATAATTTAATTGAATTGGGCAATGAAGTCTCGTGTTATATGCTTAGTAAGGCTTGACCATCGATGTAAATAAGTAGTACACTGGATTGGTAACTCAGGCCCCGCAACGCGAGCCGCCGGCAGTGGTTGCGTTTAAGATTTTGCAGGGGCGATGGGGGAATGCATCTTTTGCCGGCCAACTTGTACTGACCGTCTGGTAAAATATTAATTGTGATTACTTAATACAGTGGAACCTGGATAATTCGAACCTCAAGGGACCAGCTAAAAACTTCGAATTATCCATAAATTCAAATTAAAGAAGTTCTAAAGAATGAGGCCAAAACATTAAAACTTCACATTGTGAATTTAACCTCTTTATGAACAGGGCCGGATTGGCCATAAGGGCATCCGGGCAAATGCCCGGTGGGCCGCCACCTTCAGGGGCCGCTGGGCCGCTTGGGGGCCGGGTGCAGAGCCAATTTCCTCCTGTTTGGGGTTTGGGGGGACTGAAATGACAATAAAGAGGGCGAAAACCATACGTGTGAGCAAAAAAAAAAGGTCATCACTTTGCCAAGCGGGAAATTCTGTCGTCAGCCCTGTCCAAAGCCCCCCCGTATATGAATCATGTGGGCCGGTACGCCATGTAAATGCCCGGGCCAAAATTTCTGGCCAGTCCGGCCCTGTTTATGAAATTGACACTCTAAAAGAATAAATTCATCAACAAACGCTAATTACAAGGGTTCAAAATCAGTAATCATAAAACAGAAATAACTACCCTAAAGTATAAACAACGTACGACGCGACGTACGATAATACAAAGAAACATTTCTGCTAGAAAAAAGTACAGTACGTTCTGCTACTTCTGAACTTTATACAGGCTACCAACTTAACTTCGTGCAACATTGACAATTGCACGCTCATTGACTTCCTCTAAAGAGAGTGTTTTATAGGTCCGAGATTTTGTCGACATGGTCACTTCACTTATTTGATGTTACGTAAAAACTTTTTAACACTTAAAAACAAGACACTGAACAAATAAAAAAAAACACTTAGTTTAAGGGACGATCGAAAACAACGGAATGCTGCACTGGAATTCGGAAGTTAGTTTGGCTGGTGGGGGAGGGAAGGGGGTCGCAGTGTTGAGTAGCCTTTGTGTCGACATAGAAAACTTCGCATCAGGTCTGGCGCATGGCTCGTCTGCCGGGAGCCGTTCTACACAGAATCAAGCGCGAAAAGATTAGTGGCGCTGTCACGGCGAGCGCAACCCTTTTCCGAACCTCAGTCAGCGTTCTGTACTGTTTAGTTTACATTATTGGTGTCATTGGTGTCGAGTTACAAGCGATGTTGGGGTAGGGTGGGAAGCCTGGGAGGTGGAAGGGATGAGTCATTTGACCATAACCTGACACGGCATAGGTCTGGCGTTAATTTTTAATGAACATCATAGTAAAACGTGTTTTTCAATGAATTTTTAACTATTTCCAGTCGTGGAATAAAATTCATGTACCTTAAAAATTCGAATTATCCACGATTTTTTAGCATTGTTTGGATACAAAATGCCAGGGACCAAGAAAAATATTCGAATTAAAGAAGATTTCGAATTATACAAGTTCGAATTATCCAGGTTCCCCACTGTAGTTAAAGAAATACATCTATTATAGCAAGCTTTACCCGTAAAACTGCTCCAAATCCGTGCAGTTTCAATACGGTTAACAATACAGTCTCGCGTTTTTTCCCCCAAAGCCCCTTCAATTTGGCCCGGCTGCAACCCCAACGCACAGCTGTGTTGGCTCGGAAATCACTACACGAGCCTTACAGGGAGCGTGCTATCCAGTTGTATTTATTTACATCGATGGGCTTGACCCATCACTAGGCATTAAAACACTATTAGCATTGAATTTAAATGTAAAGTCAATGCTTTTAGCTAAAAACCTGCACAACTTTAAGAGTCCCTGTAATTAATAAACTGACCATGACAGGCCTATGCTAATTATCAACACATTACTATCATGTATTGAGGCTTGTTTTTGATTGTTTATAAGGTTTAACATTTATTTTTTATGTTTCCCTACAATACTGACAGTTCCTTATGCGTTTGAATGTGTTTTTTTCAGGTTTGTTGGCCATGAAGATGGAACTGTGACAGATTATTAGTGTAAACAGTGTTCGATCCAAATTTTATAAATAAAACGTTCTTAAAATGTTAGTCTTTTTTTACACCACCGAGTGACATCATCACCGAGTCAAACACTTAATCATACCAAGCTCAGAGTGGATTTGTACACGAGTTTGCTATAGGTTTGCCGTAGAGAATTGGAATTAGCTAAGGGAGCCGAACCCCGAACAAGTTGATGCCGACTTTGGTCTGTAAATCGAGTCTATAAACTTTAAATTTCTGAGTTTAAATTAAGCTTGTGGGCTTAGGTTATTAGGTTCCCAGCAAACTTACTTGTTTCCAGTGTAGGTCCAGAGTGGGCCCACCGCGGGAGTCCAGAATGGGTGAGATCAGGCTTTCAAGGCGCCATCAACAAACATTTTGGGGAAGGGGGTTTTTTTAACAATGTAAAACTATAAAATCTCGTAATGATGAAAATTTTAGTATGTCCACAAAAATACAAACCATCACAACAATAGTTGATGTAAAATGTTTTGTTATTGAACTATTATTAACCGAGAAATCAGGTGCAGTATATAAATATGTATCTAACGAGTGCGGAAATCCATGGAGACAACTTTGCGGATATCGCAAAGAGCGACAATAACATGTAATATTTGCCACAACAGCTGGCTGTAAAAGGCTTTGGCCACTGATCCCGAAAAAAATTCAGGATTTTACATAAATGTAGAGTTGATTTTCACGAATATTTCAAGTGATTGTAACTGTTTAATACAGTACACCTCGAATTATCCGGACCTACATTATCCGGATCCCCGACTATCCAGACCGGTCTATCCGAGAAATTACAAAATTAAATTTGAGGCAAAAACGATTAATTAGCGCCTAATTGAATCACAATAATTGAAGGAATCGTATTGCCTAAACAAATCAAATTAAAATTAATGCCAAAGGTACAAAATTAAAACCTTGGATTACATCTGGTTTGATCAACTCTATCAGGCATCGAGATACTTTATATAAACATTTAAAAAGAGAACCCTATAACATTGCATTACGTTATCGTTGTACCACCTATCGTAATACGCTAAATATTTTGATAAAACACACTAAGATTGAGTATTACAAGACTATAATTGAAGAAGCAGGGGGAGACGCTAGGAAATTTTGGTCGGTTGTCGTTGTCGTAGCTATTTATGCAAAAGGCCTACATAATACCAAAGGGTACCCACAGACCGTTTTGCTATGGACATACAAATAACGTGCTCTTTACATGGGAAAATGAAGTTTTTGTCCATACCTAAAAAACTAAGAATGACAGAATATTAGTGTAAATTGCTAAGTTGTTTTAAATGCTTTTAAAATTATATGCTTTTTGGCATATGTTGCTATATGAATTTTTTGATTTACAGGGCTACCAACATTTTCAAAAAATAATTTTTTTCCGAAAATTTGATATTATCAAAACATTGTCAAGTGACATATCGCAGTAATGCTGAATTGGCAAGGATTAAGGATTTCGAATCATAACTGAAAAATATTTGATGGTTTAGAAACGGATTGAGTTAGTTCTGTTTAAACCAAAATGTTTCTTTTAACGAGACTTTAAAATTATATAAAATTTGTTATGGGTTCATATAAGAAAATTTAGAGATTCAAACTCATGACCTTCATTTCTGGAACACTCTGTGAATAAATCGTGATGAAAATATTTTTAATGATTTCTTCATAAGCAAATTAGTGAGGATTAATTTTATTTGGCGTTTCTACGTTAAACCGTTCTCCCGTTACAATAGGTGGACGAGTGGTCTAACTCACCCTGTATATATTATATATATATATATATATATATATATATCTATGTACTAGGTGTCCCACCTAAAGTGAACCAATAGCTAACTTTTTTACTATAAATCTGACAAAGAACTTCTTATGGGGGACTTCCATTTATTTTTACCACTGCTTTTAGGAGTCAGTTCAAAATTTAAAAATGTGGCTGCCATTTTCCAATATGGCCGACAATTTTGATTTTTCTTATGGAACACCCTATATTTTATGGTGTTTTTGAATTCTACGCCTAGTTTTAGAAGCTTTCAATTCTTTCTAATTTTCCCCTAAACCCAATGGTTAAGGAGGTATGAGCAGTTAAAGTTTGATTTTTCCCCTTTAAATGCATCTGAAAATTATTGGTAGTCTGTATATCGAAAACAGTAGGTTTTAACAGAAGATACCTAAGAACATAAACCTAAAAATATGAAGTTAGTTGAGATTTAATAATCGTAAATTAATTTTTAGTCGAGATTCACTCGAGGAAATTTATCATTTTGAATATGCTTTTACTCCATTAGGAGTACATGGGTTGCCACAGTTAAATGGACGCTATGCATTTTAATGCGGAAAAATCAAACTTTAAATGCTCATATCTCCTGAATCATTGAGTTTAGCAAAACATAAGAAAGAAGAAAAAGTTCCTAAAATTAAACTTAGAATCAAAAAACGCTATAAAACATAATGTGTTCCATAAGAAAAATCAAAGTTGTCCGCCACATTAGAAAATGGCGGCCAAATTTTTAAATTTCGAAGTGACTCCAAAAAGCAGCGTTAAAAATCAAGATAAGTCTCCCGTTAGAAGTTCTTCGTCTGATTTATGATAAAAAAGTTAACTATTGGTTCACTTTAGGTGAGACACCTGTTGCAGCGAACCTGCATTTTCATTCCCCGTGTTATTCTTATAGAGATTACAAAAACATGTCATATCTCACTGATGGGCATATTTTTGTGTATTTGAAATTCGCTGAGTACGCAGGTCTGCTGCAACGGGGGCATTTTTATATATATTTTAATACTTTGCTCTTGCAACCTTAAATATTACCAAAGTGCTAGAATTATGTGTCAGAAACTTCATCTATTAACTTTAATGCTGATTTAAAGTGTAGACAAAACACCTGTTACCAATAGGAACTCCATTAATGAAAATACACTGACACTAACCAACAATAAAACATTTATACAATAAGTTTTTTGTTAGTTAAATTTGATTTATTCTTCTATGAACATAACTATTAACTACTGAAGTTCTGTAACAAATAAATTTAACTAACTAAACTTTAACTTAAAAAATACCAACAACAACAACATAGTTATCTCAACATAACTTAGCTGACTATGTGGTTTGTGATCTAGTTAGCTGTTGCTTATTTCAAAAACCAATATTATTTTGTTGTTTATAACAATTAAGTAAGGTTTCAGGCAAATTTATTTTGTAATTTGGTTATGATTAAGAGTCTATAGTTTCCCTCCTGACACTACAGATTCCCGCTGACTTCCTCAATTAGGTGTAAGCCTTCTACGGAAGTCTAACCAATTTATTTACCTGTCTTAGAAGTAATTAGACTACACTTTGTGATAAATAAAAAATGGCAAACAGTTTTTCATTCTATTATAATTATTAAGCTTTCTGAGGACATTTAAAACTTGATGCTGCCGTTGTGTGGAAGATGTTATAAGAATGTGCTGTAAATTTCTAATTATTCTATAAATGTTTCACTGTACTTTCATAATGCAAGACATGACCACCAGCAGCATCTCCTGAAACAACAAAACGTCCCTTTTAGAATCATTGTCAATATGGTTCGTTATTACATTCAGGGATTATATTTAAGGGTATGAGAGTGGGCGAAGACATTTTTTTTTTGTGGGGGAGACTTTAAGTATTTTATGTCAGTGAAAAAGGTTAGAAAATACAGACTAAAAAAAAATATTTATTTTGTGATGGTGGATTTAAGATCGAGGCATCCATTAAAATGATTTAAACATTATTTACCAATGACTAATGATGGAACACTCTTATTATCTAACTTATATCGCAATAGATTATTATGTTAACATGCAATAAATTATATTCAAAATATAAACATATAATACAAATTCCTAATATCTTGAGACGAATAGACCTGTTTCAAAACAGACTTAAATTTTGTGTCGAGCGTTGAATTGTTTAATCTACGATAACAATTCAACATTAAAATTTGTTTTTATCCAAGAGGGCTGATAATGTTTAGGCCCAACAATGAAAACTCGAGGAAAATGGAGTATTCACCATTCACCACCCAACTGCGATGTTTTTGTACCATATGTTATTTATAATCAGATACAAAGAAAAAATCTTACAACACTAATACGGTAATGTTTATACCTGTACTATACTCACATACATGATGGTAAATATCATTGCCATCTCTAGTAAAAAGGCAGCAGCCTTTGACCTGGCAACGCCCCCCTTTGACATAATTTTTTTCAAGTTTTAATTTTAATATGTTTATTTTGTCAAATAAAATATTTGTCAAATATTTTGGTTATGTCGTTACGTCCCTTTTGATTGTCCATATGTAGTATGCTGAGCTAATTAAAAAAAAGTCCTCCTCTATACAAGGGTAAAAAGAAGAAAACAGGTGTCCACTGCAATCCCTGTTAAACATACAAATACCGTCAGTTTCCACGCAAGCCAGTCACCGTTTATTTTAGGTGGGCCCTCCCGCCAACTTTTCCACACATTTGCAAGATTGTGCATGGTCAGGAATAAAACCTACGCATCTCCAATCGACTTCCACGCTATACTCGTCAGAATAGCGCATTAACCATCTCGGCCATCGGCCATGAGAACAATTGAAGGGGTCCCTCGTAAAACGTTCTAAGCGACAAAAACCTAATTTCGAGTAATCAAGCGTTGAAAGTTGAATTCTAAAATCTAAGGTTTTTTCAAGGTTAGAACTTAAAATCATGTATAATTTGTTAATACCCTATTTATAACAGGGGGGTTTTGGGGTTATAACGTTTTTTTGGGGTTATAACGTTTTAAACGACTGGCGCTTCTCTGACGGACTGCTCTTCTGCTTTGGAAGAAAACATCATAAAAGTGTAGGAATACCGACATAAACTAAAATAAAACTCAATATAAATCAATTTTATTGGTATAAAAATATAAAAACGTAATTTTGTTACATAACATGAGACGTCATTTTGCTAAAAATTATCAAAATATGGTGCATAAAACGTTATTCTACTCATTTCTATTGGGGGCAGTTTCCCAGGCTTCGGCTATTTAGTTTTTGAAATAAGGGCAATCAAGCTTTTCTATACTCATTTCTGGTCTTATCCTTCCACTTTCCAATATTTACTTCACGTCTTTTATTTTTATTTACGTGATTATGGTCTCTGGGCGACAACGCAACGACTGGCGGGTAGTCCATCTTTCGGTGAATAGAACGTTTTCCCCCAAAAAGTCCGTGCAGTCCCGCGAAGCACGCAAACTTTGACAGACAAAATCAGAGCTACCAACTCAAATATCTTCAAAACAACATATACCACAGTGTAGCTCATGTCCTAGAGAACCTTTTTCACTAAATATCTCCGATTTTGAAATTTTGCCGCTTAGAACGTTTTACGGGGGACCCCTTCAATTGGCGCATAAAGTCTACAGTCGACCCTAGCAGCGAACCAGTGAACTGCTAGCCCAGCCGTCACTAACAGCACCCGGAGGAGGTCATGGAATAGTATATTACGTTACTAGGCCGCAAAGTACTGTTTTGCCGGACAAGAACGATAGTTCCTGCACGAGCGAAAGCAACTACAGAAAAAAACATACCTTCAATCATAACATAGTCCTTGCATAAACATGCGTTTCTCAAACCTAACCTATAACCAGGCCCGGTGACAGCATTTTCGGGCCCCTTTGCAATCACAACCCCGGGCCCTGAGACCTGACGACCTTTTAGCGAATTTCGACGAGTTTTCGAGTTCGTAAACCAGCCCGATCGGACTACCAGAAGGGGGGTAAAGGGGGGGTAAACTCCCCCCAAAATGGGTTTTTGGAGTTTTTTACATATAAATACACCCGTTGCAGCAGACCTGCATACTCAGCGAATTTCAAATGCAAAACAACATATTTTAATCCAACATAGCGAGACTTGACATGTTTTTGTAAGCCCCATAAGAATAACATGGGGAATGAGTATGCAGGTTTGCTGCTACAGGTATGTTTAAACTGGTTGGTTTTAATTCAGTATTTAGTAGATCTGAACTAGAAGAAGCCACTTACCAAGTTTTATCAAGATATGTTGAGAAATAAGCGAGATATAGAATTTTACTTATTTCCCATAAGGTTAACATTGAGACAACGTACTGTGTTTACCACTTTCTATATCTCGGCAACCAATGGAGCAGTGATTCAAAATACTAAATTGTTTGTTTTTTTGAGCTGAATTCAATGGTGCAAACAAAAATTTAATAACTTTTATTTTTCTATGTGAAAAACTAAAAAAAACCCATTTTTGGAAGGGTTTATCCCCCTTTACCTACCCTTCCTATGGTCCGATCGGGCTGGTTCACGAACTCGTCCGAGTGATTACCACTTTACACGTCTGTACCAAATTTCATTAAGATTGGACCATATTTACGGCCGCTACCGTGTTAACAGACATATATATATATATATATATACATGTATAAAAATTCGAACGAATGGTGTTTTTTACTTCTGGGGACCCAAAAATGAAAAATTAACACGGTCTCGGACTTAGGTTTTACCATGAGTACTACCGTAATAGCTTATTCCTTTAAGGAAATTCGCTAAAATAAAAATTATCAAATTTTTGTTGGCACCATTGAATTTAGCTGAAAAAAACAAACAATTTAGTATTTGAATCACTGCTCTATGTCCATTAGTTGCCGAGCCGAGATATTGAAGGTGGTAAACACAGTACGTTGTCCCCATGTTAACCTTATGGGAAATAATTAAAATTCTATATCTCGCGTATTTCTCAACATATCTTAATAAAACTTGGTAAATGGCTTCTTCTAGTTCAGATCAAATAAATATTGAATTAAAATTACCCAGTTTTAATGTACCCGTAGCAGCAAACCTGCATACTCATTCCCCATGTTATTCTTATGGTGCTTACAAAAACATCTCAAATCTCGCCATGTTTGATTGAAATATGTTGTTTTACATTTGAAATTTGGTGAGTATACAGGTCTACTGCAACGGGGGTATTTTTTACTTGTTTTGTGTGCTTTTGGGCCCCTTTTCAGCCCTTTGGGTCCTTTTTAGGTGTTTCCAGGCCCCCTGCGAGCCCGGGCCCCATGCATTTGCCCCCCCTGCCCCCTCCCCCTGTCGCTGGCCCTGCCAATAACAAACAGAAAAACATTTGCTATGGATGCAGTGCTGCCACTATATTCCTCTAAAAAGAAACCAATAAACCCCATAAACAAGCATTAAACGTCAGTTTCCTGAAAATCAGCTGATCGTTTACTTCCATTCTTTCCGTCCTAGGTCGGATAAGAGTTTACTCGGCCTAAGCCGGCAATGGGTAACTTTCGAGCCAACAAAAAGGAACTGAAAACAGATGTTTCTGTTTTAGTATGATGAAAATAATTTTGAATGACATCATTGCCTTTTGAACTACAAACATCCGGACTGAACTCAAAGAACAGTTAGCTAGAGGCGATAAACAAGTCGATAACCTGGCCAAAAAGGCTAAAGAACACAATATAGTCTCTAATAAACACCAGAGAGTGGAGGAGAGATGGCAAGTGGACAAAGTGTTGCAGGGCAAGGCGTTTGAATGTGTTACTGTGGCCGATTTCAGTATTCACAAGAGACTGGCTTTAGCTATATAGGGATAGTGATATGTGGGTGGAACAAAAATTGGTCATGAAATTTGTACCTCTTGCTTTGACAGACAATGGCAATGATGCAGTAATAAATGCTGTGAAAGATGAAGACAAGTTTCCAATTATGAAACTTGGATTTCAAATCAAATCAAATCAAACCAGCTTTATTTCAAAAATAATTGGTACAAAATATACAAGGAAGTCATTTTGTCTACTTTACAATTTTTTCTTTTGTTTGCATGCCATTTTTCCTTAACCTAATATTTTTAGCAAACAAAATAAATAATTACAATACCCCCGTTGCAGCAGACCTGCATACTCAGCGAATTTCAAATGCAAAACAACGTATTTCAAGCAAACATAGCAAGATTTGACATGTTTTGTTAAGCTCCATAAGAATAACATGGGAAATGAGTATGCAGGTTTGCTGCTACAGGTATATTAAAACTGGATGGTTTTAATTCAATATTTAGTAGATCTGAACTAGAAGAAGCCATTTACCAAGTTTTATTGAGATATGTTGAGAAATAAGCGAGATATAGAATTTTACTTATTTCCCATAAGGTTAACATTGGGACAACGTACTGTGTTTACCACTTTCAATATCTCGGTAACCAATGGGCATAGAGCAGTGATTCAAAATACTAAATTATTTGTTTTTTTGAGCTGAATCCAATGGTGCCCACAAAAATTTGATAAATTTTATTTTTCTATGTAAAAAACTCAAAAAACCCATTTTTGGGGTGGTTTATCCCCCTTTACCCCCCCTTCCGGTGGTCCGATCGGGCTGGTTCACGAACTCGTCCAATTGATTACCACTTTACATGTCCGTACCAAATTTCATAAAGATCGGACCATTTTTGTGGCCGCTATCGTGCTAACAGACACATAGATATATATATATATATATATATATATAAATTCGAACGAATAGTGTTTTTTGCTTCTGGGGGCCCCAAAACGAAAAGTTATAGTGGTCCCGAGCTTAGGTCTTACCATGAGACCTACGGTAATAGCTTCTTCCCTATAGGGGAAATTCGCTAAAAAAAGACTATTAAAATATGAAATACCCCTCACATAGGCTACTGCCCGTGCGTGAGAGTGTCGTTATCGTTAATTATTTTACAAACAATTGAGCTAAAATGTATTTAGGTAAAAAAAAATAAATAAATAGAAACAATGAATCTGAAGGGAAACAGAAATGGAAAACAAGATTCTTAATCATGGTATGAAGATATATTTTGGTAATCGAAAAAATATAAGCAGTATTTGTTGAAATTTCAGTGCAACTTGATAAGGACCAACCCCCCCACCCCCCTCCCACCTAAGGACAAACAGACTTCTTGGACTCACCAAAACATTCACTCGCTCTCTCCCACCTCTCACCTCTCGCTCTCTCTCTTTCTCTCTCTCTCTCTCTCTCTCTCTCTCTCTCTCACACACACACACCCACACACACACACACACACACACACACACACACACACACGCACGCTCACACAGCCACATACATTCATTCTCAGCATACCGGTTCATTATCGTCGGTAAACAGAGGTGATTAAGTTGTCAGAGTTCTGTCTTCCAATCGAATGTAGCCAATTATTAATTTTTACTTTGAAAACAGAAAAAGATAGATCCGTGTTTTTTAGCGAATTTGGAAGATTAGTATACAAAATGTGGGAAATATAAAAAGAATTTGTTGTCGAAAAAGTCTTAGTTAGTTTTGGAATTTGAATTCTTGCATTTACTGTACTTCTAGTGTGATGTGGATGATTTTGAACTTGAAGAATACTAGTAGCGTTTTTAAATAAATGTCAAACAACAGCTCGAATAAAAAGTTGTCTAACATCAAGAACTCTGAATTCTTCAAACGCGTCCGTCGGATACCGCCGACACCTTCTCATTGCTGCCTTTAGGTTTGCTTTTTGTGTTATTAATAGTGGTTGAATTGTTGATCTGTACGCCCCACCCCAAGCCAATATTCCTTCCTCTAAAATAGACTGTACATAAGCAAAATAAATAGATTCGATTTCTTTTGAGGTTAAAATTTTGCTAAGTTGGCTGAAAGCGTAAATTAATTTTCTAAGTTTATTATTAGTGTATTTGACATGTGCGTTCTATGACATTCTACTGTCCATCATAACACCTAAGTATTTATAAGTATTAACCCTTTCTATATTCTCGCACCCACAATTTAATGACTCATTGTTTCCACACACATGCATTTTAAGGTTTGTAAGTCTTGTGTCTGACCTATCTCTTAGAGCTATTGGCATACATTTGGTTTTTGAGACGTTGAGTGTTAATAGATTTTGATCAAACCAAGACTTAATTTTTGATAAATCTCTCATTGATGAATGAAAAACTGACTCCCAGCTGTCACCTTCATGAAGAATTGCTGTATCGTCAGCAAAGAGATACAGTTTACCCAAAATATCTAATTTGGCCAGTTATATAGATTAAAAAAAGTAAAGGGCCCAATGTACTTCCCTGAATAACCCCGTAATCTATATTTCTGGTTTCACTGTTGACCCCATTAATTGATGTGACTTGCCTCCTATTTTCTAAGTAACTCCTAAACCAACTGTATGCCAAACCTCTAACACCAATAAAATTTAATTTTTCAAGCAATTTGTGTCTATCGTGTCAAAAGCCTTAGCTAAATCTAAAAATAATATTTGGCAACGTTTATTTTTGTCAAGTAATGAATTTAATATCTTTGGTAATTTTGAAAAGTGCGTCAGAGACATTTATAGATTTCCTGAACCCAAATTGGTGTTCTGTTATTATTTTGTTTATTTCTAAATAATTCATCAATTGATCTTTGACGACCTTTTCTTTTTTTTGTTTTTATTTTTTGAAAAAACACTCAACAAACTAATCGGACGAAAGTTGGATTTGATTGTGATGTTGTTTGATTTGTAGAGTGGAATAACTTTGGCAACTTTGAAGGCGTCGGGGAACACGCCAGACGCTATGCTCGTGTTAATAATATGAAGTAATGGTCTACAAAACGATTGGAAGTTTTGTTTTAAAAAGTCAGCCGATATGCCGTCGCAGCCGGGAGCTGAGCCGCCGCTCTTATTTGTATCAGATAAGAAAAAATATACAGGCCAGCTTATTAGAAAGGCGATGAGTTATGATTAAAACGCTCAAGCATTGTTGGTGCCGGTGTCACCGACATAACTACATTGTTAAACAGGTGTTTTGCTATTTAAAAATTCATATGTTATGATCACTGATCCCTTGAGATGGCAGTCACTGCCGGGTACGATTAGATACATTACTTGAAATGGTGACCTACCCAGGTAGGGACTTTAAGCTAAGTACGAATGAAGGATGACTGTGCCGCGATCTTGTAGTCTTGTTACTGACTAAGGCCGACATGTTCCTTAGACAGGACTGTTAATTAATAGCACAACAGACAATGGCAACTAAGGGACCTACATTTTAACGTTGAATCCAAACCACAATTTCCTCGGTTAACAGTTGTTTCGTCTCATTAGGTACAGGTAGACAGGAGATTGCAGCTGTCTCTGTGCTACAGCAAGCTCAGATTTCAGAGCTTCATCCCAAGCAGCGAAGCTACAAAGACTCTTTATTAGATGAACAGATTGCTGAGAGAGACCGTAACACACTAGAAAAACAAGTGAATCATCTGTAAAAATTGTCTATTGAAGCGTATTTTACTGTTGAAAATTTGCATTGGCGTCAGCATGTGACCTTTAACCTTAGACCTCTCTCACACTTTTTACACTTCCTTGTCAACAAACCTTCATACTTCTCATACTTCCCATAGGAAATTAATCCAAGTTATGAGATGAAAATGCTGGTCGTTAAGTGGTTGTTTGGTGAGAAAAAGGCGCTATTTATATTTATCTGAAATATTTTAATCTCATACTCCTTGTACCTCTCGTTGATGAGTCCTCGTAACTCTTTTGTTCTTCTCGTACTTTCTTATCGGTAAAGGGCTACATTGCTACTACTAAGGTTTCATTTTCGAGTCTAAGAAGAGATACATGTTGGATCGATTTAGAAGCTAAAAATATATCAGGTTTTATGCATTAGATGAGAAATTGGGAAGTAAGGGCATGAACTACAGTTTCAAAGTTGATGACTGAAGGAAAAATGACTTTTTCATGGTTAGATCAATCTGGTTTAAAAATGTGATTGTGTACCGCCTTCTATTCAACAGGACGACATTCCAAAGGATACTTTGGACAGATGGTAAACAAATCAAGAAATTGGCTGATAAAAAGCAGCACGAATCAGGATCAGGCAGGACGAATCAGAATCAGAATAATTTATTGATCATTCATATTCCTTGAGAACAGATTAAAAGTCAACACTAGAGGGATTGTAATGAATCTGTAACATGGTCATGGCCATAACTAAAAGAGATGGCTTGCAATGCTTTCGATCATATTTATGACATACACCTTCATATCTATTACATATTAGTAATAGTTATATTTGTTTTTCTCTTGTTAATTATTTTTGTTTTGAGAATATTAAAATAAGAAGTCCTATTATTTTCTTTATAAGTATTTTATTACTATATGTTAATATTAGCAAGGACACTTTATCAACGATTTTGGTAATGATTCCAGATCTAAATATTGACAAATTAAAAAAAAAAAAAACTATGGAGGCTTTCTTGTAAGAACTGAGGATTTAACAGCTAATACTGCAATTTTTTGAAATAATGAAATAATAAATTAAAAGTCTTATAAATTGGAGCTATAAAATGTGTGACAAAACCGCAATTAAAAGTAAATAAGTAATTTTTCCTTCCTAGGGAACAATTTCAAAATATATATACTACACAGTAGTACAGTCTGTAATGTGATAACCCTTCCCGGACTATAGGCGGATATATCCGCTAACGTTTTGTACCCATGGACGGTAGGCAGATATATATGCCAACTACTTTCAGCTTTCCGGAAAATAGGCGGATATATCCGCCGATTGGCCTAAGAAATACTTATCCAATTTTGGGTATTATAATCACTTTTTATGAACAACAACAATGGAAATGAAACATTATTAGTTCCTGTTAATGAAACATAACACGTAGTGTGGGTACTTTTCACTTTATTGAAAAGAAATTTATGCTTGGTTGGTTAATGCATTATAATCTTCACATTTTCGAATTACTTACATAAAATACACCTTCAAACAATTTATTTCTCACACTTAAAATTTTTTTTAAGTAAAATATATCAGTGTGATGAAGATGGCCTACAGATATATCTGCTAAACTTTTTTGCATTACGGACGATTGATAGATATATTCGCTGATGGTTTTTATGGGTAATTTCTAACAAAAAATTATTTTAAGCTAAAATACAGAATATATCAACTGTAAACACATAAATAAGTACTAAAAACACAAAAAACCAAAACAATTTTTTTGACTGCTACCTATTTTTTGTTGTTTTCATAGCTAAAGAGGTCAATCCGAGATGGGTTTAAAGTAACTGGGAAATGATAAATCGGATCATCTCTATTATTAAAAGAATTTCTGGGATTTTGTACAGAGCATATCGACCTTTATAAATTAATATTTCTACACACATTTAGTATCAAATTAAAGCTATTACTCCCTAGATGTTCCTTTTGCTGGTTTGGAAAACACCCCATGAAAAGCCTTCACACAGAAGGCTTTTGAAATTCCAGCAAAAGTGGTACTATCTGTGATGGAACCTCTAAACTTTTTCTAATTTAAATTTGTTTGTAACAAAACAGATGATCAAGATTTAAAATAGTTCCAAAGATACCACAGAATGCAGGACTAGCAAAAGTCAATTAACATTCATCCACATTATGATTTCGATTTCTTAAAATATTGAAGTTTTTTAAGAAAACAGAAAATAAGGAAGGGTATTTGCCCAATTGAAACTAAGACCAACAGTCTGTAATCATCTTGATTCACTGTATTTATTTCCTAAAAAAGGAACATAAGTAACTCAAGAGGTGCTCTGGAGATAAGATATTCTAACTATTGACAGTAAATGCACATTGATACATGATTCTACACACTGTTCCATGTTTCAACGTTTAGATTTTTAAAATGTTAAATATTAACCTAAAAAATTAAAGTTTTGGAATGTGTTATAAATTTAAAACCTTTATTTTGTAAATACACTTGGAATGCGAAAGCTATTTATAAATATTTATAAATGTCAACGGTTAGCCAGTCTATTTAACTCGATTTTGAAATGTACCAATAAAAATATGCCTATTTAATGAAGGAATTACATAGAAAGTTATGTTGTTTGCTTACTTAATCATTTTCATCTTATGATCGGTCTAGAGGACATATAGACAAAAAAGTCCTTCCTGATGCTTGGGGATAATGTGCCGAGCGGCGAAGTGGCCTGAGGAACGTATCCTCATGGTGTTATAAATGTACTTCAATCTTTTTATCTAATTAAGTCTTGAAATAAACTCACCCCCATTTTATGTTAAATGAATGTTGTTGCACTGTCAAAATTTCAAAGTTTAAGACGTTTACATACACTTTTTAAGCAGATGAAATGAATGAACTTCTCTGATTGTGTGAGGAATTTCTTACTTATATTGAAGTTTCAAGTCTAAAGTAACAAGTGATTTTTAAAATTTTGCCCGGTTGAGAAGTTCAATTACTGGCAATTTTATTCCAGTGCAATAACACAAGAATTCGTCTAGAAATTTAAAAAATCACAGAAATTCACACACTTGCACATTTAAAGGCAATTTTTGCTGCAAAACTCCATACATCATCTTAAAGCCTATAATGTACCAAGTTTTTTTAAGTCCCGAAGTGACGCGGGCTGCTAGTTTAATTTTAATTTCTTTTGTTTATTTAATGCTAGAATACTGAATACAGATAATTCTATCTCATCCTTCGCTATAATATTTAAATATTATGAATATTTAATTGTTGAGTATGAGAGTTAAACTAGAATTGTGCAAATATATATGTGTTAAATCAGTAATATGTGTTTGTTTTTATGAGAACTCTAAATTTAGAATTATTAAATGTCCAGGTAAAACATAAATAATAGTCATTCATTGAAATTAATTTACCTTCTAAATTAGTCATCATTTTTTGCCTTTTCTTGGCACATTTTTTTGCATTCTTCTCGACAACATTCAATGATAGCAGTAATATAGAAGCAAACAACAGAGGCTGAAATAAAAACAATGCGGAAGCTTAACATTCGTTTGTAAACATAGGTGCACAATAAAAATCCAACTAAAGCAATTACAGTTTTTGCAAAGTCTTTTTACAGGCAAAATTAAGTTCTTTTTACGAATAACACCATTATCAAGATTACGTGTAACAATTTTGAAGGTAACATTTCACATTTAATATCACAAAACTCAAAAAAGAAATAGTTAATATAAAATCCCGATCTTCTTTCAAGAAAAATAGTAATTTTCACTTCTCCAACTCTTCTGATGATTTTGTTCGAGAAATAAGTTTGTTGCGATTTTTGTATAATGTTATTTTCTTGATTTGAAAAAAAAATGGTCAGATTTAGTTTACCTTTTTCTTGAATTAAAGCTTTTTAAAGTAAAAATCAGGAATACGACCCATAAACTTGATAAACTTATTAGTTCTAAAATACCCTTCATAGGAAGTAAAAATTTTTAATCTTTTCTTTATTCTTTCTTCCTGGAACACCGTCGCTGGATAAAATAATTATTTATTTATATCTCTAATTCAGACATTTTGTTTTTCTAATGATTTTATCACGTGCCAAAATAAGCCTAAAACTATTCCTTAGTGTTCTAAGCAGGTAAGGCTACACTAATAGTATTGAAAATGTTCTAGCGAGAACAAGTTTAATATTTACAATAAAAATTAAACAAACAAAGTAAAAGGGACATCATAATGAGTAGGGTGCCTACATAATGTGTATGTCCATCTTTCTTAGCAATATAAAGGATGGTCTTGACCTAGCGTTCAAATGTTTTTGGGTGATAGAACAACACAAAATGTGACTCAAATCCACAATTTAAAAAATCCATCCCACACAATCACCTTGACAAATTTTTTTAAAACTTACATTTACTCATGAAAATTGAATTTTCTTTCGTAATTTGATATATTCCTCAAACTTTGACACTACCATCAAATTCTACATTAAATTTCAATTAAGAAAAAGTCTGCTTCCATGAACCTGGAGCTTCAAATTCACTACTTAAATAATTGATTATAACTTAAAAGTTATTTTTATCTTACAAAAGATAGAAAAACAACGTTTAAAACTTTTCATTCAGAAAAATGCTAGGGAAAGCAAATTCTGTAACAACTGCTCCAAAACCTAAGCTTTCAAAAGATATGATAGAACTGTTTATTAGTTTACTTTTAACAACAGTTAGTTATGCCAGTTTAAAGAGTACAAATCAAGGTTTGACCAAAATCACTCGAAACAGAAAAACAGCTTTTTAACTCCTAAAATAACACTGTTTAACAATGGGATGAATAACTCAATGAGAATGTTAGCAAGTCCATTGGGGAAAAATTGGGGCACCCCTAACTAATTCGACTGAGTTTTTACATATGAGGGAGGGTGGGTAAATAAATGCCCCAAATTTCAGGGTTTTGGGCCCAAAAAGTGACAGATGAGCCGAACATGTAATTCAAATATTTAATACAAACATTTAAAACTCAAAAAAACAACATTTAATAAAATAAAAACTCACACATTTTAAGCCCTCTCCCAGAGTTATGGCACAAAAATTATTATTTATGAAAATAGAGATTTATTTTACACATTGTGTTGCCTTAAGGAGTGTATTTTGCATTCTAGCAGCCAAAACTTTGTGGAAATTTTTGGAAATAAAGGAGACACTTTGCCTAGGTATTTTTGTTATCATTTTACAGTTTATTACTTACCTGCAGCTGCAATCTCAAGTTGTGCTGCCACTTTTCCAATCATTGTAATCTACAACAATAATTAAATGGAGATATATTTCACTCTGTACTTGTGATTGTGACCCGCCAAGGGAAAAGCAATGAAATTTTCCCAGATGAAATTTTAGAGAACAGCAAGTTTTAGAGGTTAGGGTAAAAAAAATTATTTTCTGATTTTTATTGTTTCTTCCTCTATATATGTTCCCGAAAAATATTTGCTCCATCCTATGTTTGAACTTTTATCATGGTCAAATTTTTCTAAACCCTTGTAATCTGGAGAAAGAGTAACTTGACTTCCCAATGCTATTTTAACGCTTTGAAGTTAAGAGAATCAAAAAATTCTAAGAGGAATAAATGCAGGACTTGCTAAGCACTGCTTCAAGAATCAGAACCTGAAAATGTAAAGTATCTTTCAGAAGAAGTTAATAGACTACATATCTCCTAGACTAATTGAAGTTTCAAAACCAAAAAAATGTACTAAAGGTAAAAAAATAAAAATTAAAAGCTCAGACAGCCAATATAATGACTCCTTTGTTTGAAATTCATTATTGACGATGGTGAATTTATATTTTGATTTGGATTTTTAAGACATTTGCCATCAATGATTAGTAAAAAACAAGTTTTACGTCGTTTCGGGATCAGGATCTGGAATCTGATCCCGTGTTCAGGTGGAAAAAACCTAGAACCAAGATGTAACACACAGCCAGGATAACCCGGACAAAAACATAGCTAAAACAAAGAACTGTAAGAGCAGTCACAAAAACACTATGCTGAAAAGAAAACAAGAACACAAAATAACCCAGAAATCACAGGTGTCACAAGTATCAAGATTCATTAAACAGGAGAGAGCACGTCCACACCCAACCAAAGCCGAGCTAAAACTTGTGGGAGGAAAGGAAAAAAAAATATAAAGACATTTTGTTATGGTTAATTGTAACAGATTCTTATTAGAGTATAAAATTAAAATTAACCTATAAAACATTTTGTTTTTAAAATTTTGCATTTTTTATTACTCCCATCTATTTAAGCAACATTTGACAAAAAATGCAAACTATTATCACAAATCTAATGGTGGATTCATATTCAGCTTTAAATTTATAATATAATGGTATGTGAATCACAGCCAAAAATGCAAGTAGTAACAAAAAAATAGAAGTTAGATATTTGTAAAATGCTATTTCCTGCTATGAAATGCTATTTCCTTAAATTAATGTTTTTATGATTTCAAATTCAAAAATTTATAACTCGGCTAAAGTTTAATTTCAGATATCTTGGAAATTCTTTCACCGGTTTGTCTGGAATTTAATGTAGATTAAAAACTAACTCATTTAAAAAAAAGGAAGTTAAGGTCCCTTTTCCCTTGGCAGGTCACAATTAAATTTTCAAAACATTTATTGCATTTATTGTGAGTTCAAGAAAACAAGAAAAGAAACATGATTTAAAATCAGGATTGTTTTAAGTTAAGGAATATGTAATGGTCAGTGCCGGCCTTAGGGGAGGGCAACAGGGGCGGCCGCCCAGGGCCTGACACTTCTAATAGGTGTTTTACTTTGTTTAAAATAGGTGAAAACAAAATCAAATTACAATAAAACAGCAGAGTGATATTTATTAAACCTTGAGACTGATTACACATGTAATGCAATTTGAAAAGAAGTCAAAATGGTAAGCCAAATACGATCTTCGCCGTTTTATGTTATTTGATAAGGGTGTATGGTTTGCGCAAGGCCTGTAGAAAATAATGGGAATAATGGGTGAACTACCTGAGGTATTCAAAGTAAATACTGTAATCACTATGCACCAGCGAGCACAGCTGCTAGGTACCGAGGGGAAGTAGCAGTGAATTAGATGTTCCTTTAGTTTCATCCGTTCTATGCGGAGAGGTTATTACCAGTGAATTACAAAATATTTCACAGTCGTAGTGTTGGCGTCACGCGACGCACTATTACCAAACTATAGGATGAGGAGGCCACCAAAAATTCTCAACTTATGCTCGTGAATTTCCCAACCCTCCTGTTTAAAATTTCAAATTAATAAGTGCTTCAATTTAATAGTGGTCAACACAGTTCAGCAGATTTGTCAAAAAATAGTAAGAGATTTGCGGTCTAAAAAGTTCACGATTTTTGTATTCCCTAAACTAACTCATGGATACATCATTGATCATTTTCAAAATTATCTCCTATTTCTCTATTAGAAAATTGGTTTAGTTTTCGACCACTGGCGATATCTAGTTCTCATAAATACATACCATAAATAATATTGCCAACAAGATGGATTTTGCCACCATGATGAATTTCTTCTAGAAGCAAACCTAAAAAATGAGTTGAATAACTCGCAACAACTGAGGGGAATGAATTAAATAAAAACTTTGGCGCATTTGGCACTAGATGTCGAAAGCAATTAACTACCAAATGTGTAATAGCCATGGAATGCTCACAACATTACCAGAGTAAAAGAAGTATTATATAATCGAAATTATGCTTGCTATTGCAAAACTATGGACTCCCGTCCACATTCACAATATAGAACACGAGCAGTGGGAAGTTGTCGCTTTCCCCCAAGCGGTGCAGGGGGGGGGGTGAAAGTAGAAGATGTCACGATCACGTGGCTGTAACACATTGTAATAGTAGCCCTATAAGGTGAACAAAACTTAAAATATATATATGTATAAAATTTAAACAAATAGTGTTTTTTTTTGTCTGGGGCTCCAAAACATTAAGTTCTGATGGTCCCGTGCTTGTATATTACCATGAGACCTACGATAATAACTTCTTTTTTCCGTAGAGGAAATTCGCTAAATGACTCAAATTTGCAAATTTTAAAACACTTCCTGAAACTTTGAGAATATTGGATTTAAAGTAAATTTTAAACACGTTTTCAATTGGCTCTCTTGTCAGTCATTTTATTGTATTAGAAAATATTTGGATTGAAGTATTAGTGTCAGTTAAATAATTAATCTTTATTTCAGCGTTATTTTCCTGTAATTGTTGTAGGCCCTATTACACTTGTAAATTGGTTGTGAGCTGTTTTGTTTTGTTCTGAATGGTGGTGAATAAAGATCTTGATTTTTTAATAAAATACCTTGCTACAGCATAGAGAAAAACAAAGTTGTCTACTTACCATGTATGGTTCGCCAAAAGACAAAGTGTACTAAAAAAACATTTGGTGGGAATTTGGAAAAAATTGATTTTTATTTTAAGTTAATAATTATCATCGAATTTCGAGGGGTAAAATTTTGAACATATATACATAATAAAGTAGATTTCTCGTTTATTAATTTTATTATTTTACACGGAATTTTACAATGATTTTTTGTTATACAAATGATTTCTTAAAATTGAGACTGAATTTTTGAGTATTGAAGCCACTAATATTTGATCAATAGACCTTGGAATTTTGAAAGTTTTTCTGAATACAGTGTAATTTTTTGTCAAAGTTCCTAGGGATGGATTGAAAATGTGCAGCTTGCTGTTTTTTTCTGAAGGACAACACCATCATCTCTATTCTTCGCCTAGCAGACGCCACTGCTTTTCTCTTTGCCCCAGTAATTACAATCTCATGATCCAGAGGCATCCGTGGAACTTTGATTATGGTTTTTGTTTCATCTTCCAATCGTTTTCTAGTTTGGCCTTTGGTCCCAATTATGGGTGCATAATATGTTCTTGCAACATGAAATGAGGTTTTATATCTTCCACTGTCCATCAAAACTATGTCATAATCATCATCGCCATCACAAGGTTCATCTCCAGTGCAGTCAGTGCCATAGTTTGAAGGATAGTCGCCCCATTCAACCCCACTCTGCTTGTTATCACTCTCAAAGTCCCCTTCATTTAATCTATAACATCGCCCATCCACATAAATGAAAACAATACATTGTAGATGGGGAATAAAACACTAATAATTTGCATTTGGCTTTGTGGATATTAAACAAGATGATTTTAAAGGGCTAACAAAATTTAACAGCATCAACCTTCAAAATATATTTCAAGTTATTACTTCTTAAAACTAAACAAATAAACTTAAATAAATACACTGACAATTAATGTTAAAATTTACATTTAAAAATTATTTTCCTGAACTTGCTGAAAAACTTGCAGTAACTTGCCTGAAAAATGTATGGTTTTACAACTAAAATATTCTTGTAATTCCTGGGAGGATCTTCCTGATGCATAACCTAGTTAAATGCCTATAAACAATGAAACACTAAGGACTACAATGTGAACATTAAGCTGTTATTTAACTTTTTATAGATTTCATCTACTGTAGAAACTGTTGAAATACTAAATAACATTAATTAAGTATCAATAAGATAACAAATAAAACACTAGAATGAACTTTCATATATGATTGTAGACCTTTGAAAGTGGCTACAATTAGATAGGGTTTTTAGCTAGACTTTAACATATTTTCCAGTATGCAAACACAAAACCACGTTATTGATCTGTTTTTTATATTTTATTTTAGAATTCAATTGATGTAGTATACCCATATTTAAAATAATAAAGTAAGTGATCGAGTTTTGATAAGATAACAAACCAAAATCTTTGACCAATTTTCATGTTAAGCAGGCAATCACAAGCTGTAACAAACAATAAAAAGGATTTTTAGAAAGTCTTTGACATGGTATGACACAGAAGAATGTTTAAATAGACAAATCTTGGGCTTATCACAGTTTCGAGCTTTATGATTGTCCAGACACCTGCATTTTTTATGTATATGTCGTAGCCACTTGCTGTAATTGGGCACTTCATGAAGTGTGCGGGCTGTGTTGGACACTTCATGAAGTGCCCAGCACACCTGGGCACATAGTGTAACTCTATCATTTCAATAAAAATTACAGCATCTGCCCAACAAAACTGGACACTTCATGAAGTGCCCAGACGCTCATTGGACACATGTTGTAACAACTGAGGCATGTTGGGCAGTATATTTTAAATCAATATCTATAAGTATAAAAGAGGATGTTGGTATATATATATATTTATTTATTTATTTGGCAGGGATAAACACAAAAACCGCTGGACCGATGGCCACGAAACTTGGTACATACATGTAGAATTTCATGGAGTAGGTTTATACACCTTCAATTTCGTGATAACTTTCAGGGCTTAGCCCTGGGACCGTCTTAAAGGTACCCATGTCAGGGATTTTGAAATAATTTGAGTTAGATTTGTTTACTAACAAAACATATGAAAGTAAAATTTAAAACAGGTGATGTAAATTATAATGGTATTTCTTTCTGCTATTTAACTGTATTTTTGTTAAAATGAAGATTTGTTACTTGGTGCCAGGTGGTCAATGAATTAGACTTTTGCATTTTTTCAAAGTGCAATACACTATATAAAATGCTGATAATATGTAGTATAACATAAAATAAATAACTGATTACTGAAGGACTCCAGTGATCACTGATCACTTATACTTGAAGGACTTTTTTTATGACAACTAACTGCTATTTAAAGAGGAAGAGTGTGCTACTGTAAAGAATTAATTTTACCTACAACACTTTAAAAAAATTGCCGGGACGGCTCATTCAAACGTTTTGCTCAATATAGAGTCTAAAAACGTAAGACAGCACTTTTTAATATTTGCTGGAGTGGCATTGTAATTTTTTGTTCAAGGTAGACCCTAAAACCTTAAGAAAATGATCTTTTACAGTGAATAAAATTTCAAGCTAACTTCTTTGATTCCTCTAACACGTATGCCTTCATGAAGGAAATAAATAGGATTTCTAATAAGCAGGTCTGCTGCGACAGGGGTGCATAATAAAGTTTTAATTAAGGGTAACATATGCGAGCAGATTCAAAGTGCCGTCGAAAAAGCCAAGGGTGCCGTTCCTTATATTGTGCCCCATGATCATCATCAGGGCAAGCTCAGGTACCATGGAAACGACCATTAAATGCTTCTCGGCGTTCGTCTCTGTAAATTGGCCTCTTGAGTGTGTGAGCGCAATCCTCTTCACCTGATAGCACGATCGACTGGACAGCCGACACAAGCAAAACGCACTTGCAAGAGGAAGGACCACCGATATTGGGCATTAGCCTACCCAGGGCAGCAACACCATTTGGGGCTTTGTCGGTGGGGCGTTGGATATGGTCACATTTTTTTATGTACAGGCAGTTTATGCAGGAATATAATACCCCCGTCGTAGCAGACCTTCGTACTAAGAGCGAATTTCTAAAAACTTTTGCTTTATGGAAGTACATTTGATATGTTCAAAGAAGTAGATACATTACATACATTAGATTTTACAATAAGAAAAATAAATGGGAAAGCAAGACTATATAATTCATGGGTGATAGTGTATGTATAATTTTAATCGTGAGCGAAGCCACGGGTTCTTCTAGTCAATATATATAAAAGAAGAGTTGTGTGTTGGTATATTTCGGGCTACAGCCAAAACTACAAGTCGTAGACACTTGATCTTGGTGTCAAATTACAGCTTGGAATCTCATGATGTGCACTATGGTGGTTTGGTTTTGATATATTTCAGGGCTTAGGCACAGGATTGTCCGAAAGGGAACCATGTCAAGGATTTTGGGAGTGCTTTGAGTTGTTGCTATGGTTACCATTATTTCTAATGGTAGCTATTTTTAGCTACTATGGTTACTAACAGAATACAGCACAAAGAAACAACTAGAATACGATAAGAAAAAATAATCTCCCGGGCAAAGCCGGGGTTATCAGCTAGTCTTTGTTAAAATCAATCCCAATGTTTACATTAAATTCCAAGGTCTGTGTCTAAGTAGCCAATGTCACTGTTTGCTAAAAAATTAAACCTTTTAATATTTTTCAAATCTAAAACTGTTTATATTGGTTTTAGTTGCATATGCATTTTGAGAATATAATAAGTCTACCTTATATTTGGATGATAAATTTGTTGCCGTATAAGTTGAGTTCTGACTAAAATAAACAGTTAACAATAACATAGTTATTTTTCAAAATAAAATAGTAACCACTTAATCAAGGATAAAACATAAACTTTTAAAATTAGTTTTTTTAAAAAAACATTGTGGTTTTCGAATTTTTTCTAAATCAAACATAAAATTGTAGGTAATAAGCTATTAAAAAATTTTTTTACACCCTGTATATATAGATGTTACATATAAATGTTTTATTTAAAATGTTTCATGTATATTATTTTATTAAAGCATAAAATTTCAATTGACTGAATTGTCTAATTTATGTTTTCTGAGTTATTTTGGCTACATAATTAATACTATTATTTAAACAATATACTATTTTAAAACCGTTTGTTGTTTCAATAATGATAATATTAATAATTATATGCAGCCAACCTAACTCAGGAAACATAGAAGAAACCATGATAAAAAAACATACTGGCAAGAATTGTATGGTTTAGTGGCATACAATCTTATTCTTAATGTTTTCAAAAATTCTTTTAAAATGTTCCTATTTTGTATTATTAAAATAATATATCGGATACTACTAACAGCAACGTAAACAGCAGTGTATTCAGTGCATCAAGTGTCCAGCATCTGAGCTGGACACATAGTGTAAAAGAAATAATTACAGCATGTGCCCAACGAGCGTTGGGCACTTCATGAAATGCCCAGTTTTGTTGGTCACATAATGTAATTTTTAATGAAACCGTTCAATTACACTATGTGCCCAGGCGAGCTGGGCACTTCATGAAGTGCCCAATTACAGCATGTGGCTACGACATATATATTTACAACCCGACGGTAACTCTAAACAAAAAGCTTTGTTAGAATACCATAGCATCATCACACCAAAAATAATGTATCCAGGCTCATCTCAATTCGAGAGCTGATAATTTGCGTTTCTTGTGATTAACGACCAACTCTGCCGCCATGATTCGACTGACTCCGTACGCGAGCCAGCTGTCTTGCTTAGCTTGAGCTTCACGAGCAGCCGCCAAGACCTGGGGAGACAAGGACGATGTACAACAAAATAACAAGTTAAGGTCTTAATTATTTCACAAACAAAGGAGAACCCAGGAACTGATTTTGGGGGTGATACAGACTGATCTGCTGCATGAAATAATAGCATTAAATAATAGCAAATAACTGCATTGTAGCCTGACATAAATGTCTCGCCACAGGATTACGAGGAGGTTCATCCGAGGCAAGATGCATCAATACTCTTATTTGATACTGAACGACTTCTTAATGCAGTGATATATTGGCAATTGTTTTTAAATGATGATCAGAAGAGGAAGAGGGTTTATAAATATTGCAAAACAGCCTTTTGACTTTACATCTCTTGACTTAACCTTTAGGTAAAATAATCTTAGTAATATAAGAAATAAGACTTAAGATGTTTACTGATTACAAGATAAGTTGCTTTATAAACCTTTTCTAAAGTTTCCAGTTCGCGAGCTTTGAAATTACTTGAACAGATGGACACTTACATATTGGAACCATAGGGAATCACATAAGTAATTTTCAAGCTTGCAATTTTTAGTTGTTTTTTACAAATATGAATCTAATACAGATGTTTGGCTGAGCATTAAGTTACTACTTTATAGCCCAATGTATCATTGCAGTGAGTCAGCCACAGCTTGAAAGGTAATTAACATCTTCAAAAAAGTATTTCCTGTAACTATTAAATTTGTCTGTATATGTTCGCAAAAATCCAAATCAAAATATAAAAAATATTTCCTGTGACTAATTCTTTTACCTGTTTCTCAAGATTATCCAGTGTGTCCAAAACCTGCTGATCGGCAGACATGTTCTGAGCCCAGTCCATGAGTTGTCGAAATCTGTTGCGGAAAGTCTGTAACAGTACAAGTTGGACCGATAAACTTATATCGAGCTACAAGCAGGTTAAATTTTTTTGTTTGAACTATATAATTTTTATTATGTTTCATTAGAATTGACCAATTTTACTCATTTCCTGTAGGCCTTTCTCAATAGTTTACATTGGATTTTGTTAGAAATTATAATTCGATATTATGACAAGTTTAGACACCCATGCATAAGTTTAGACACCCAAGCATGCCAAGTGCTTAAACATGCGGGGACTTTTCCAGTTTCTAAAATTGTACTGTCTATATTTCATTGTTTCAAGATAAAATTTATTATATACCTCTAGTTTAATTACAGTTCACGCATCAAAAGAACAACATTAAGCCTATATAACTATGAAATTTCAGAAAAGAAACGTTGTAAATTTCTTTATGTATGTAACAAAATAACGCCCAGTTCTAAATTTGGGGATGTTATTTACCATTTCTTGACAGGGTACTTACCACATCAAATGCAGAAAAAGACCTTTGGAGAGACCCACAAAATTTGGAGGACCCGACAACAATTCTTGGCTTGGGGTTATTTATAAAAAATATAATTGTAAACCATTAAAAAACAATGGTCTAAAGCAATTTATTAGAATTCTTATTCATAACAATAAATATCTCTCGAGATTTCTTGCAATATAGTAAAGATAATGACATATAATGGCACCACAATTCGTATTTTACAGCGATACATTTGAAACATTCCAAAAGTCTTACCTATGACAAATCTTTTAATCACAATATTTTTTATAAACTGGAAAAATCAGACCTTCAGGTCAAAAGGAGGACTTTTAGAGGACATTTTTTTCAAGAGGAGGACTTTTGGAGGACTAGAAGAATTTGGAGGACTAGTAGACACCTTGCCTACAAGCCGAATCTTTTTGCCTCCAACTGATTTTTATTTTTACAACACTTGAAAACCCATTCGTAGGTCAAAATAACTTTACATAGCATTCTTTTCATAAAAAAACACACGTTTAGAAAGGAATTTCATATAAATTTATTTTAAATTAAATTCACTTCTACATGATTAACTCACATAAATATGAATATAAATTGAGGTTTGTAAAATGTTTGCAACCAGTTTACCTCAACCAGCAAGTTTCGTATTTCTCCTCCATTCCATGTCTCAATGTAGGACAGCAACTTGCCGAACTGATAGAAAAACTTGCACATTTTGTGTAGGTCAACTACACTTGCATCAGCCTTTAGAATGTCCCTGGAACAATATACAATTCTTTAGACAGTATCAGGAGTACCTGATAATCCTGGGATTACAGTCATTCAATCCCCGGATTGACAGGATTGCAAGAAAATCATTGTTTCTCATTTTTGCATGAGTTTAATTTTTTAACTACTACAAAAACCGTCTATAGAATCGTACAAACATATGTTTTAGGAAATTAATATTACAGTATTAATTAATAATTAATAGCAAAGTTGTTTATTTTTTTAATTTACACCCCTTTAGTTGGCAATTCATTCCCAAAGTTTACTTTGTCTGAAACCAAAATTCAATTCAACAATAACAACTTATTCCTAGAATATAATGGGACAGTACTGACAGTACTCAATAGTTTCTTGTCGCTCTGAACTCTGAACTTTGAGGTTCCTGTTAATTCCCATGATTCGACGTATCATACGGGCCAAAGTACACAGGTGACTTTATTTTGACATTTATATCTTACCCAATTTTTATGTCAATCGGATTCCCAACATTTTCAGGTGCTATTGAGCTTTTGTTAAGCGAACATCTAAGCGAGTCGGGAAGATTTTGTCTTGTGAGTAGTGAGTTTAGTCACTTGTTATTTTAGCAATAACCATGCATTACTTAATCTGTGAATTATTTGTAAATAGTGAAGTAATATGGATGACCAAAATGTTCTTGTGGCCCATAACAGAGATTGTGATGTTTCATCCGTTTGTTATTATCGTCTTACATAAAGGACGGGAAAACGATGCAATGTAAGATTCGCAAATTTGCTTTAAAACCATTAAGTCTTAGGCGGTTCTACAAAGGGACTGTGCACTCATTTGTCAAGCACACTCAGCATATAAGCCATTCATAAATTTGGAACGATAGGTAATCAGCCATCAACAAGCACAGATTTTGCGAGTTTGAAAGATAAAATTATAGCCTAGTTAAATTTAATAACAAATTCCATAAGCGTTGTTCTCACACATTAATATATTCTAGAAGGCATATATAGAAAACGGGAATCCCAGGATTGATCTCGGGATCAGCTTTTGTCAATCCCGAAATCCCGGGATCAGAATTTAGGTCAGGGATTGAGACCCCTAGTTAAAAATGTTGTTCCTGACTCTTAGTTTTCTCTAAATCCAAGAATACTAGCCTTGGGACATCTGACATTCCAATGTTACAGTACACCTCAGGTCCTCGGATCATCCGGACCCCACACTATCCGGATCCCGGATTATCTGGACCGGTCTATCCGAGAAATTAAAGAATTTAAATCACTGCAAAAACATGATTTTAGCGAGTTTACGGGTGAAATGCTCCTTCAAAATGAAAATTAAAATGTAATACATTACTTTATGAATTTGGAATCACAACTGTAGGAAGCACATTGCCTCAACAGTACATTAAAACATTTTCGTGAACGTAGTTTTCTGAGTTGCTATACTTGGGGCGCTAGCAGCAATCCAACAAAGGCGTAACCTACGCAATTTGCGAGTTTGTTTATTGCTGTCATTTGATGTGTTAAGTTATTTCTAAAGAAGAATTATGAGTTACTGTAATAAGTTTTGAGATTTGGGTTAGCCCATCATTATTTCAAATCATTATTTCCATCATTATTTCAAATCTGAGTTAATTTGAGTTATGATTATTTTATCTTAAAAAATGAAATATTTTAATCTGGCGTTTAATCCAAACGTAAACCGTAAGCATTATATTAAAAGTAAGCATTATGTTAAAAGTAAACATTATATTTCTATGATTAATAATAAAGTTTAGTTCTTAAATTTGTTTCAAAATTAAACCCTAGTAAAATTTGAAAGACTAACATGTACAGACTTGACACGCCGTTTTAAGCATCAATTTAGCTGGGGCTAAGGTACGCGATCGGTATTTAGGCGATATTGTAATGACCTCGGATTATCCGGATTTTTTGCTATCCGGATCGGTGCTCCGCCACATTAATCCGGATAATCCGAGGTGTACTGTACTAAAATGAGACCATATGGCTACTAACCCTCATGATAGTTTTCAGATGTTACTGCCAAATTCGGCAGGGAACATCGTAAATGGATGAAATTTTGCATAGTACAAAACAATCAACAACATAATCAAATTTCATTCTCCTCCCACCTGTAATTTTCCTTGAATATTTTTGGAGGTTCTACTTCAACGACCTTCACTTCCCTATTGGAGAGAGTTTTGACTATCCAGTATGGTAACTCCAATGAAGTGCCCTGCTCCATATCTTTGGTTTCTGAGCTAGGATCAAGATGACCTGGAAATGATAATGAATTCTCAGAAAGCATAATAAAAACCTTATGCAAATTTTCCTGTAAACTATCGGAGTTGGTGGGAATACCCTGTCTCAACTTCAACATTGGGAATACTAGATGTCTTATAAGTTTCAACATTATTTAATCTGCTGGTAACTTCAGTCTATTCCTAACAGACATGGGATCCACCATACTTTTTATGAAGGGAGACTCAACTAGAATGGATAGGATCTGATGGAGGTGGGGGGGGGGGGGTACATATAACTGGGCGATTCTCTGAAAAGTGAAACTGACATGGTGTTCTTGAAAGCAATATTTCAGCACATGTGTATTTGGTGTATTTTGTTAGAAAAGTATATAAATGTTATGATTATGGTAAAATCAATAACTTATTATTTTTCCACCACATTACGAAAGATAGCTTGCAAACTTAACCTATCTTGTAAACACCACTCACTAAGAAAAATTACTAGAATTTAAATGTAATCCGTTTGGTCATAGTCTATAAAGGAATATTTTTATAAAATTATATGATAACATTATTGCCTTGTCCTAGAGCAACACCTAATAACTTATACCGGTTATGCATGTTTAACGTTTAAAGCCACTTAAAACAACAGTTTTCCAAACACACCTCACTGTGTTCCATGCGCCAGGGTCAATCCATTTCAAATCACCCAATAAAAATAAAATTTGTTGCTCAACATTTTTTATTTGCCTAATTTTTTTAATATGAGTTCCCTATGGTAAGACAATCACAAAACGCTATTTGAAAAATTTTTACAAGCCATAGTTTTTTTCTGGCGGCCATTTTTAAAATGGCGGTTAAGCAGATTTTAGTGAAAAACAAGGTCCGCGGAAAGTTTAATTGCCAAGCTATTTTTAAAGATATCAGAATAATTTAAAAACCAGTGTGTTCAGCATGAAATGAACTTTAAGAAAACATTATATTAATGTTTCTTTTGTGCAAGAAAGTCAGTCAAACTCATACTGAAAAAACTCGGATGAAAATCATCAATCGTTACTTTTTAAGACCTTAAAGATTTATGAAAGAAATGAGACTCACAACTAATACTTTTTTTCTCTGTTGAATAGTTACATAACTACCTGCTGAAGAAGTTTCAGGCCTGACAATGCTCTCCTTCTTTTTCTAGAGCTTTTCAAAAATGGCCGAAAGCCTTTTATTGTCAATTTTCAGCGGTTAATAACTAAAAAGGGACTGAATGAAAACAAGTGAAAATTTTACAGAATGTTCTTCATACAAATAGTAATATCTCACAAAAAAATTATGACTGAGACTCAACTACATTTTGAGTTATACCGAATTGAATTTCAGTTAAAACGCTACCATTTTTTACAGTCGTGAGGTGCCAAGTTAGCAAATAAGGGTTTGTAAAATCCTAATCCATAATAACAATTAACTTACACTTAACATTTTAAACATATTATTCATTATTTAGGCCTCAATTTTTTTTGTATTTACAAAAAATATTAATAACTTAACCATTAAATTGCATTAAGTTAAAACGCTTATGTAAAGAGTAAGTATTTATTAGGCCTACATACTTTAACTGTAAAATATAGGCCTATATGGTTTAAGAATTATATATAGTAAATAAATTTTATAAAATACATAGTGTAAAAAATATATGACGAATATGTTAGTAACTCAATAATCTTTCATAATTGACATATCAGTTATCATGTTGCAACAAGTCAATGAGAGTTTTGTAGGATTTGCAGGTATAGACAACGGCAGCATCCTACAGCCTGTACAGCCTGTAAAGCCTGCCTGTTCTTAGATGCATCTGCAAGTGGTGACATGAACTCCCCCTCTCTCACATTCTTTGCTGAGACATAGGTGAAGCTCAGTTGGTGCCTAATCATGTCCTGTCAGTGTAGTTTTAAATTAGTATTGCCATTGCTCCGTATTGAATGACCTTACAAATAAAAATTTACAATGAGTTGATTTGTGGGTGAAGCCAGCTGAAGAACAATGTTTGCTAAAATTAAGAATTTCAAAAGAAATTACTAATATTTGTCATTACCATAAAGATAAATATTTAGGCAAATACAACCACATTTTAGGAAAAAATGTTGTGACCCATTAAGTTGCCACAAAAAACCAGTTAAAAATGGATTGTGTAGAATAATTATGGAACACCTTTCCAAGAGTAAAAATGTGGATATCAATCTTATTCCTGGACAAGCTCTATGTCCAGCCTGTGCACTTGCAGACACATGTAAGAACAGGCAGGCTGTACAGACAGTTGCAGTTGTCTATCCTGCAAATCCTGCTAAACTCTCATTGACTTTTGCAACATGATAACTGATATGTCAATTATGAAAGATTATTGAGTTACTAACATATTCCTCTTATATTTTTACATTAGCCTATGTATTTTATAAAATTTATCTATTACAAATAAATATAATTTTAAATCTAAATGCATATATGTATTACAGTTAATACATATAGGCCTAATAAACACATATTCTTAAAATAAGCATTTTAACTTAATGCAATTTTATGATTAAGTTATGAATTTGGTTTATTTGGAGATGTACCGCTTTTTCTGGTTTGAATTATTATTATTCTAAATTCAAAAAGTTGTTCAGGCCTAGGTAATGAATAGGATGTTTTAAATATTAAATATAAGTTAATTGTTAACACAGATTAGGATTTTACAAGCCATTATTTGCTAACTTGGCACCTCACAACTGTAAAAAAGGGTAGCGTTTTAACTGAAATTCAATTCGGTATAACTCAAAATGTAGTTAAGTCTCAGTCATAATTTTTTTGTGAGATATTACTATTTGTATGAAGAACATTCTGTAAAATTTTCACTGGTTTTCATTCAGTCCCTTTTTAGTTATTAACCGCAGAAAATTGACAATAAAAGGCTTCCGGCCATTTTTGGAAAGCTCTAGAAAAAGAAGGAGAGCATTCTCAGGACTGAAACTTCTTCAGCAGGTAGTTATGTAACTATTTAACAGAGAAAAAAAGTATTAGTTGTGAGTCTCATTTCTTTCATAAATCTTTAAGGTCTTAAAAAGTAACGATTGATGATTTTCATCCGAGTTTTTGCAGTATGAGTTTGACTGACTTTCTTGCACAAAAGAAACATTAATATAATGTTTTCTTAAAGTTCATTTCATGCTGAACACACTGGTTTTTAAATTATTCTGATATCTTTAAAAATAGCTTGACAATTAAACTTTCCGCAAACCTTGTTTTTCACTTAAATCTACATAGCCGCCATTTTATAAATGGCTGCCAGAAAAAAACCATGGCTTGTAAAATTTTTTCAAATAGCGTTTCGTGATTGTCTTACCATAGGGAACTCATAATAAAAAAATTAGGTAAATTAAAATTTTTCAGCAACATAGCCTGGGTGATTTGAAATGGATTGACCCGCCACAAAAACATTCAATTTTATTTCTGCTGACTTAAAAAATAGCGTTATTATCATTAGAGTTATCGTGCAAAGGTACTTTGTTATGGTTTTTCAAAATTAAGTGATTATAATTTTATTTTAAATACGTAGTTTTAAAATATTTTTAAATTCTGTCCTGTGCATCATTTATGCACAGGACTTAGGTAAAAAGGCTGATAACTGCTGATAGCCTATACAAAGTTGATATGGATCTTACAATATTTATCTATCCATGGAGTAGTATGCTTAGGAACAAAAGTCCTATAAAGATTATTTATGCCTACTAAGCACTGTCATAGTAACTTTAGATAATCCTGGGTTATTGCTATCTGGATTGGTTCTCAGCCACATTAGTCTGCATTAACCGAGGTAAACTTTCTGCCTATATTGGAAAAATCCAGCTAATTTGAGTTTGGAAGAGTACCAAAAAAACGACGGTAAGCAGAGTAAGGTAGGCCTTACCGTTTAAGTGGACTCTTTTAGGTGAACATTTTCAGTCTGAGTGAGCTTTATTAGGCTACATTTAGGAACTGTGTATGATTGATTTGATAAATTGTATTTGATTTGTAACTGTCATTTACGGTACCTAATTACAAAATTTTCCAGGCCCACCACGTGTTAAATTTTTACCAGGATTTCCCTCTTTGACCCAGACATTCAGTACTATAACCTGAATGCCTTGTGCATACAAATATTTAGGCCTAAATTTAAAATTTTCACCAGTGTTACTGTTTTTCATCTTCAGGCACTGTACAATGGCCACTAGCAATCAGGGTTTCTAAAACCTATTAAATTAAACTGATCCTTTAAAGTTAAAAGATAAGTAACAATTCGATTAAAATTAAACTTACCCATGTTCAACACCTTTTTAGTGAATTTGCAAGGAACTCTTTCTTGAGAGGCTAGAATATTCTCGATAGAAAAATAATGAGGTTTATATCTGTACAAATTAAGCATACTAAAATAAAATTAATGCACCTTTACCAATTTAAAATATATGTCTACCACATACAACAAATAACTGACGAATTTATAGAAATAAGTTTTAAAAAAGCACAACAATGAATTTTAAAAACAAGTGAGGTTAATATTTAATTGATTCCCGCCAAATTTCAGCTGTAACTAACTGTAACTGTCAGCTCCATCTGAAAAATTTTTGTACAACCACTGACTATAGTTACCAAAGTAGACTTCAGATAACTATATACAAAGGAATATATAAGAATATATTATCATAGATAAAATAATAGATAAAAACACATACCCAGCTGCTGGGTATACTTTATATATATATATATATATATATATAATATATTTTCACTTTCAAAGATGAAGTCATTGATAAAGGGATATAAATATCCTTTTGTCTATGATAAATACATCCTAAGGATGTTTATATCTATGATATTTATTTACTTAGGGGGCGTCCATAAATTACGTCATCGTTTTTTGGCCATTTTTGGACCCCCTCCCAACAATCATTCTACCGTCATAACCCACCCGACCCCCTATCATTGAAAAATGACGTCGTAAGTTAAAACTGAATTAAAATGTTTTCTTTTTTAACGGTAAAAACCATTCATTTACAAAGAGACAATACAAACACCAACAAAAAGTGCAGTAATACAATATTATGAGCAACAATAAATAACGGCCTACTAAATATGGTTACAAACAAAAAAACTTAAAAATAATGCTCAAGAATTAATTTGATATACATGCCAACAACAATCCAAGAACAAAATATATATATATATATATATATATATATATATATATATATATATGATATGCATATTAACAATCAATAAATGCATAATGCATCAGAAGAAAAGTGCGAAAATATTGTTTTACAGAACAAGCAACCCACTAACAACAATATACTACATAATAAAAAGTTAGTATAACTTTACTTATATTGCTAGTCTTTGGGAAAGTCCTACTACAGGTCTCTTCTGCTGAGTTGGTGAAACCATCAAATTAAGTTTTAAACCCATTTTGAGCTAAATTGATGTTCATCAACGACTCAAAACCAGAAACTTTAAACTTTATAGTCCTACATTTACTGCAGGCATGGACACTGGCACTGCCTGCAAATCGAAAAACGTTGATAATTAAAATCTGCTTTTACTGTAGCTTTGTTCTGAACTGAATCTAAAATACTAATGATTTTGCTGAAAGCTGATTAACTTTAATTTAATGAATTTACATAAACTGTTTACAATGTTCCTATCTAAATTAGTTTTGAATAAAAATTTGAAAAATAACGTCATCTCAGCGCCAAACCCCCCCCCCATGCACATCATCCTATCGTCATTTCCATTCTGGACCCCTCCCCCCATTTTCACATGACGTAATTTGTGGACGGCCCTTTAGCAAGTCCGCTCTACACATTTTTTCAGTGTGATCTTGCCCTTAGTCTGTGGCCATATGTGGGGCCTTGGCCCCTGGCCACACTACAAATCAGTGGGGCCTTGCTTGGCCATATCGAAACATCATATGGATATGTATCAATATGGCTTAGGATGGCAGCATCTGAGAGTTGCCACAATTTTTGATGAATTATTTTTTGAAAATTGTGAGCGGCAACAGTACCCTTTCCTAAGTTGTGGGTTATAAGAGGGATGTAGATGATTCCGCTGAATTTCTCACCCCAAAAAGAGGGAATTTTCATAAAACCAGAAAAAAACTATATTTACATGTACTCACTTTCCTCCCGAAAGCAGAAGCTATTCATAACGTGATAAAATTGTGACGTAAACCTAATTATTACTATTAAGACATCTTAAAATATCTGTACTTTGAGTGTTGAAAGGAAACGGTTCCAGAAATTGACTGGATTCAAGCGAGTTTGAGACCTGGGCCACCGGTCTGACACTTAAATGAGCCAAGTGGTAAGCTTATTGGAGCGGGTTAGTTCGAAGCACTTTAGTTAGATCATTGACTTTGAATGTAGAAGACTTCTACATTCAAAGTCAATGGTTAGATGTCGTTGTAAAAACATGGTTATCTTCTTCTTCACTGAATCAGCCAATCAAAACCACGATAACGATCTGCTAACTTCCTATTCCGTCTCCCCTTATTTTCTGTCATGACGTGTACACAACCAAAACGAGTTGGAATTAATTTGAGTGTGGGAAAATACCTAAAGTACGTTTGCCACTAGTGCAAGTTGTTTCGCGAAATACTGTTCTGCGTGATTCATATTGTGCTTAAAGCGATTGATAGAAAATAAATACGTAGATTTTTACATGAAAGCACTTAATAAAAATTAACAAAATTAATTTGTATTAAGTGCTTTTATGTTAACATCTACGTATTTATTTTCTGTCAATCGCTTTAAGCACAATATGAATCGTTGTAATATTCATGATGGACACTTTGTGTACTGTTGTATTATAAATCAGAATCTCCACTATAAATAGTAATAATGTATGTTTATCCATCATGTACAGTTCAGGCATTATTTGATTAAATGCTTATTACGTCATGTTTGTATCGTCCTATATATAGGACACTGTGACTTGTAGGATGAAGGAATGAAAAGAATGATTTATAAATATAATGCAATAAAACCATAATATTTAGCGTATAATTGCTTTATTATTACACTTTAACATTTCTACAAAGTTGAGCTTACTCATTAACAAGATTTAGATTTTCTTAGCTTACGCTAACTTATGTCCGCTCAAACGCACTTTTCTAGTGTACGTATCAGTCTTTCTTATGAAATTCAAGGAAACAGTTACTTTCTTTACTTATGCACAATGCAACTTTGCACTTGATGCAGAAAAAGTTGGTTTTCCTTTTACACCCAGGATTTTTACAACGGGATTGATTTTTCTCTTTGCTCACATCGGGTAAATGGTCCACTTGGTCGTAACGCACATCTTGTAGAGGCTTGATGATAGCTAACCTTTTGTGATGGACAGTGGGTGTTGGTGTTGGTGAAGATGACGGTCTCCCCCTCTTTCTCAGCAGACCTTTGCCAGATAATATGAAAGATTCTCCAACGTGCTGCCGGAAATGAATTAGATCTAACACATCTCTTGCTGGAACATTTAGAGCAGCAGCTGCCCTGCGATACTCAAGCCACGCATTGGTTACTGCTAAATCAAATGAATGAGTTATTAGTCGCAGTGTCCATTTCTTTGATCTTATAAATGTGCGATAAATAGCGATTAAAAAATCATATTTATCCACCCCACCCATGCTGGCGTCGTATAATCTCACGGCTTCTGGTCTCACAACTTCAACATAATGGTTTTTTCTTTTTCTCTTTCTAAATAAAAATTAATTTAGTTAATTTTGTAAGTGCTTTTATGTAAACATCTACGTATTTTTTTCTATCAATCGCTTTAAGCACAATATGAATCACTCAGGACAGTATTTCGCGAAACAACTTGCACTAGTGGAGTGGCAAACGTACTTTAGGTATTTTCTCACAATCAAATTAATTCCAACTCGTTTTGGTTGTGTACACGTCGTGACAGAAAATCAGGGGAAACGGAATAGGAAGTTAGCATATCGTTATCGTGGTTTTTATTGGCTGATTCAGTGAAGAAGAAGAAAACCATGTTTTTACAACGACATCTAACTAAAGTGCTTCGAACTAACCCGCTCAAATAAGCTTACCACTTGGCTCCTTTAAGTGTCAGACCGGTGGAAGTGACAACTCTTTACTAAGTTCATTATTACTCTATGCCTGGGCGTTCTGAAAACTGGACGTTTTGAAAGAGCTAATTATTATACAATAATCTTAGACTAAGGAGAAAATTCAGCCTTCTTTAAGTTATAATTTCAAATAAACTACCTGGATGTAACGAAATTGATATTTCTTAATAGTTAGAAACATGAAATTAATTTTTTAAATTTTTTTGAACTTGCAGTTTATTTTGCTTTCTGAATTTTTTTAGTTGCAAATTTTTTATTTTTATGGGGGGCCCTTGAGCCCCTTGAGCCCCCTCCTGCTTTGAATATGCCTTTTGATTTGTAAAATCATTTAAATAAGTCTTTTCTGCCCTTGTATTTTTTTCTTCCTTTTTTATGTATAAGATAATGTAGTGTGGTGAACAACGACCTTCTCGTTGGTGGTGAATCATTAAATCCTCAGAAAAAAACTTCTGCTAAAAACAGTTAACAGCTGACTAAGCTCACCTTTGTTGATGAGTCAGACGTCAGACAGAAAATGAAACAGGAACAGCTGTGTGACTCATAATATTTAAATGGTTCGGTTGTGAGTGGTTATGTTATCTATGAAATGTGTATTTTTAAGATTTTTCGTTCTATTAGTCAACTAATCTAATATTTTGGTTGTTAAATCTGCGGATTCCATTTATCTAAGAGGGTGATTGTTCATAAACAACTGCAAAATGGTATGATTAATGCTTTGTTGTTTTCAATTAATTATGGTGGTTACTTCCTAGTTTAACCTTATTTAATATTTTGACAGATCGCTTTACAAATCAATAATTTAAAGCCTTGAAGCTATTTTAATTCATCCAGAGTAAACAAAATGTTGTGTAAAAGTAGTTAAGGTTTTTGGGTATGTATTACTTGCCTTATATCAAGCCTGATTGTATATGGTCTACTGAAGTAATACCTATAAGTAATAGGTAATGGACTATTTGAGCGATGTACCTGGAGACTTCACCATGTTAATTTCATAGTTTTGCTGCTGAAAAGCAGAGGAGGAACCAACGATGTAGCATAGAATCGTTTTCAAAGGCCTCTCGAGAGCTTCTAATTTACTCCCTTCGCCAAAATTTCAGAATGAGAATGTTTGTAAGCAATGCAATGTGACTGAACAATTCAGTCAACTGTTTGCAGTCACAACATCGAGATTATTCTTAAATATACTTAGCATCAGCCAATTGTCCAGTTGGTCCAATTGGACCATTGTCCAGTTGGTCCAATTGGACCATTGTCCAGCCCTTAAGGCCTGTTTTCATGATGCCAACTGAAGAGCCAATCGGCATAAGACAGTCCAATGCTGAAAACGTATTTGCAGCGTGTGTACACTTCTTACCTAATATTTATTAATGAATATTTAAAAATTAACTGTAAAGTGGTCCAATAATTATTTATAGTCATTTTCGGCATTGCACAGCTGAAATGTACACTTCCTTCAAATAGATTTTTGCTATTGGACTGTCTTGTGCTGGTTGGCTCTTTAAGGCCCGTTTTCACGATACCAGCTGAAGAGCCAACCAGCAAAAGACAGTCAAATAGCAAAAATCTATTTCCAGCAAGTGCACATTTCAGCCGTAACGACACAATGCCAAAAATGACTTTAAATAATTATTAGGTCAATTTATAGTTATTTTTTAAGTATTCATTAATAAATATTTGGTGAGAAGTGTACACACACTGCAATTACGTTTTTGGCATTGGACTGTCTTATGCCGATTGGCTCTTCAGTTGGCATCATGAAAACGGGCCTTTAGCAAAACTTGCCATGCTGCTTAGCAAAATGCTGCTTTGTGAACTCTGTGATGCAAAGTGTGACACTAATCAGTGACACTAGTTGATGTCATAGGCAACTCATAGATGTTTGTTGCACCAATTAAACATTATACTGGATATAAATTGCACTAGTGCAACTTCCTTAGGAGTTTTAACTTACACCATTTGAAGTTCCATGTGTTTTCTTGTGGCGGATGTTTTCATCTTGGTACAGTTATTGTGCCATTCACGCCAGCCTCTAAGCTATCTAAAATCTGACAGCTATGTCGTAGGTTGACTTCTGAAATCTGAAGTCCACACCTACCTGAAGAGATCCAACGAGATCGAAACATAGCAAGTATTTAATACCATTCCCGCGTGGCCTGAAAAGGTTGGAGTGGTGTTTGGGTTTACCAACTCCCCACCTACCCAGGTGGAGTATCGAGCGGAGCTCAATACACGCAGTTTCTACTTGCTAAACAGGAAATCGAATACGGCTTTGCGGCCTCCGGCCAATAGCACCACTACTCAGAAGAGCGTGGGGATAAAAGTACCCATAGCAGCTGGTAGTGTGTTCGCGCCGTTCTACCAACAACTAGAATGCCGATTCCTGTTCGTTTCGACTTCAGGACAGTTGATCGTCCATAGTCTCATCAGGTGTGCAATTGAGCACACTACGATGTAGATTGATCTCTGTAATTTCCAGAGGCACACTGGATACGTTTGAAGTTCCATGTGTTTTCTTGTGGCGGATGTTTTCATCTTGGTACAGTTATTGTGCCATTCACGCCAGCCTCTAAGCTATCTAAAATCTGACAGCTATGTCGTAGGTTGACTTCTGAAATCTGAAGTCCACACCTACCTGAAGAGATCCACTCCAACCTTTTCAGGCCATGTTTCGATCTCGTTGGATCTCTTCAGGTAGGTGTGGACTTCAGATTTCAGAAGTCAACCTACGACATAGCTGTCAGATTTTAGATAGCTTAGAGGCTGGCGTGAATGGCACAATAACTGTACCAAGATGAAAACATCCGCCACAAGAAAACACATGGAACTTCAAACGTATCCAGTGTGCCTCTGGAAATTACAGAGATCAATCTACATCGTAGTGTGCTCAATTGCACACCTAATGAGACTATGGACGATCAACTGTCCTGAAGTCGAAACGAACAGGAATCGGCATTCTAGTTGTTGGTAGAACGGCGCGAACACACTACTAGCTGCTATGGGTACTTTTATCCCCACGCTCTTCTGAGTAGTGGTGCTATTGGCTGGAGGCCGCAAAGCCGTATTCGATTTCCTGTTTAGCAAGTAGAAACTGCGTGTATTGAGCTCCGCTCGATACTCCACCTGGGTAGGTGGGGAGTTGGTAAACCCAAACACCACTCCAACCTTTTCAGGCCACGCGGGAATGGTATTAAATACTTGCTATGTTTCGATCTCGTTGGAACTCTTCAGGTAGGTGTGGACTTCAGATTTCAGAAGTCAACCTACGACATAGCTGTCAGATTTTAGATAGCTTAGAGGCTGGCGTGAATGGCACAATAACTGTACCAAGATTACACCATTTACTATGCAACTTTCAATCTTATTTCATAATTTAAAATGTTAAAGGTCTACTTACATCTGTACAAACAATAATATGACTCAAATTACATGTCGAAACTTTATTTATTGATATAAATGCTGATTAAAAGCAGACAAAATGCTTGTTATAACAGATGCTACTACAAATGAGTTAAGATGACATTCCTGTAGAAACTTCTTGATTGAAAATTTTCACTGTTACTGACCTATGACAACTTTCCTATAGGCTATCAGCTTGGTGGTTAGTTCAAACTCAGTTAGGTATACCTAAATTAGTAAAACTAAGTTTAAGCTATTCATTTTTACAAGTAAATTAATGAAATTTAAGTTATAAGTTTAACCAAACTATGAAATAACTAGGCCAAGCCAACTAAGCCCCTACCTATTTTCATCATTCTGTGTTCCTTGTCTACATTTTATCGTTTTACTTTGAAACATTTCTGATTAAATGATTTGATGTTGGTGTGCGGTTAATTTTAGGGATTTAAAAGTAGTAAGTTAAAGTGATGTTCCTTCAAATTTTTGATTTGGTAATGATTAACCAAGGGTTAAAGAGGATTAAAAGAGGTCTCAACTTCCAATTTTCCATATTGAGTTAGCCTATTAGTAAATATCCTTAAACTACATTCAAAACCAAACAAATTGGATAAAGAATTTTCAAGATACTGTAGGCCTTGTTAAAAAATGCCTGGGTTTTAAATTTTTGAATCTGAAATATTAAAAGCTGCAATATTAGGAAATAATGGTCTAAAAGTTTTGTAAATTTCAAACATATTTTTTGTTATTATCATTTTTATGTTATTGGCTATGTTGGCTGTCATTTTGTCAGAAATTAAAAGCTGAATATGAATCCACTGTTGAATTGTCAATTGTCCCCTTGTATTTTTTGTTGAACGTTGCTGAAATAGATGGAAGTAATAAAAAAAAGGCAACATTTTATTTTACTCGATACAAAGTAAAGTTTATTTGTTGACCTTCTAGTACCTTTTTTTTGTTTTACAACTTCACGTGACCAGGAGCTATGTCGCCAATTACTTCTTCTGGAAGATCCTTTTCATTTTCAGGTTCTGATTCCTGGATCAGGGCTTAGCAAGTCCTGCATTTATTCCTCAGAGAAATCTTGGATTTTCTTAACTTCAAAGCGTTAAAATAGCATTGGGGAAGTCAATGTCGCATTTCTCTCAATTGCAAGGGTTTAGAAAAAATTAATTTAACCATATTAAAAGTTGAATTCAAGTGGACGATGGACCAAATATTGTTTGGAAACATATATAGATTAAGAAACAATGAAAATCAGAAAATGTGTATTTTTGACCCTAATTTCAAAAACTTGCTGTCCTGTAAAATTTTGTCTGGGGAGATAAGGTTCCTTTACCCTTGGCGGGTCACAGTTATGGACAGTTCCCACTGAGCCCCCAGTTGATGAGGTCATATGTAACCTCTCTGCAGAAGTATAGCCATTTGGTTTAAAGATACGGTAGCTGAATCATAATAGTAGCCTAACTTTATGCATTTTCCAACACTAACTCACAAGTTACTAGGTACGGTATTTAATTTCTGCTTAAAGGTCAACATTTCTCTTTAACACCTTAAAGTTCTTATGCTACCTTTAGTTTTGGTTCTTGAACTGTCAATCTCACAGTTTTGAAATTTCTGAATCTTTTCAAAATGAAACCATTTAGTTTGGTAAGAAAGTTTGTAGATTTTCTTGACTAAGAAATAAAGTTGATGCAAACCACCACAACCTTACATTGTTTCTTCTAAAGCATTTCCATCATTACGTTCTGGAATTTTTAAATGTCTAAACAAATTTAATAACCTTTCGTTTCTAGCTTCGACTGGGACAACTTACCTTTTTTTCATACAAGTTGATAATTATGAAGACTTTTATAGTTTAACAGCTGGACACATACTCATATAAAACTTTCTTTTGAATCTGTAGGCCTACTGTTCACCATGGCCCCCACATTCGATTGCGGGCCCTGTAACCAGGATCAGCCTCGGGCCCCCCTATGTTCGTGTGCTATGCTACATTTCAAGAATTACTTGGTAATTTTTTAACCCTTCACAAATTTGATTTGGACTGATGATTGATAATAATGAATAATTAAGGCCATTTGTTAAATCTAAAAACACACACATTATTGGGAAAAGTATTGCAAACATAAATTTAAATAAATCATTCACTCACTTTTATTTTACTGAAATTATATTTATATTTTGAGATCTATTTCCCTCACTTACCAAGATTAAAATTCAGTTGGGGCCCGAGCATGCTATTGTACAGTTCGCACGTTTATATCTCTGGCTAAGGCAGAGTCAGCTGATTGCAAGGTGCGGGGGGAGAGAGGGTTTCTGAAAACGTGGTTCTATGACCCCACTGTTTGTGAAACATTGTGTTTATGTACCAATATCATATGTAGAAAAAATATTATATGATACGATCAGTAGCATAGTAGCCTCAGCCGGAATGCGTGAACTAAATACTAATTTGCAAACAACAGTAACTGGCACGTATGTACCTAATTAAAATAGCAACTAACCACAAGTCTAGAATTAATATTATTTTATCAAACTTTATAAGAATTTACATTTTTGAATTTTCGATCATGATCTGCTGTAAAATATTCTGCAATAAATATGAAAGAAATTAAAAAGGGGGCCCGGGTCCTGTGACCGAAGTTGCACCAGCCCTACCCTTGTGTGGGCCATGCTGTTCACTTAAAACAATGTAGCCCGTTTCATAGTGCTACACTCGGTCGATGTTTGCAGGTGTACCACTGGCAGTCGCACAATGTCAAGCTGTCGGGGGTGGACGACATGGTGCTTCTGCCCACAGTCACGGACGACATAGTGTGTTGCTGACACTCGGTCGATGTTTGCAGGTGTACCACTGGCAGTCGCACAATGTCAAGCTGTCGGGGGTGGGCGACATGGTGCTTCTGTCCACAGTCACGGACGATATAGTGTGTTGCTGACACTCGGTCGATGTTTGCAGGTGTACCACTGGCAGTCGCACAATGTCAAGCTGTCGGGGGTGGGCGACATGGTGCTTCTGCCCACAGTCACAGACGACATAGTTTGTTGCTGACACTCGGTCGATGTTTGCAGGTGTACCACTCGCAGTCGCACAATGTCAAGCTGTCGGGGGTGGACGACATGGTACATCTGCCCACAGTCACGGACGACATAGTGTGTTGCTGACACACGGTCGATGTTTGCAGGTGTACCACTCACAGTCGCACAATGTTAAGCTGTCGGGGGTGGACGACATGGTACTTCTGCCCACAGTCACAGACGACATAGTGTGTTGCTGACACTCGGTCGATATTTGCAGGTGTACCACTCGCAGTCGCACAATGTTAAGCTGTCGGGGGTGGACGACATGGTACTTCTGCCCACAGTCACAGACGACATAGTGTGTTGCTGACACTCGGTCGATGTTTGCAGGTGTACCACTGGCAGTCGCACAATGTCAAGCTGTCGGGGGTGGACGACATGGTGCTTCTGTCCACAGTCACGGACGACATAGTGTGTTGCTGACACTCGGTCGATGTTTGCAGGTGTACCACTCGCAGTCGCACAATGTCAAGCTGTCGGGGGTGGGCGACATGGTACTTCTGTCCACAGTCACGGACGACATAGTGTGTTGCTGACACTCGGTCGATGTTTGCAGGTGTACCACTCGCAGTCGCACAATGTCAAGCTGTCGGGGGTGGACGACATGGTGCTTCTGTCCACAGTCACAGACGACATAGTGTGTTGCTGACACTCGGTCGATGTTTGCAGGTGTACCACTGGCAGTCGCACAATGTCAAGCTGTCGGGGGTGGACGTCATGGTGCTTCTGTCCACAGTCACGGACGACATAGTGTGTTGCTGACACTCGGTCGATGTTTGCAGGTGTACCACTGGCAGTCGCACAATGTCAAGCTGTCGGGGGTGGGCGACATGGTGCTTCTGTCCACAGTCACGGACGACATAGTGTGTTGCTGACACTCGGTCGATGTTTGCAGGTGTACCACTCGCAGTCGCACAATGTCAAGCTGTCGGGGGTGGACGACATGGTGCTTCTGTCCACAGTCACAGACGACATAGTGTGTTGCTGACACTCGGTCGATGTTTGCAGGTGTACCGCTGGCAGTCGCACAATGTCAAACTGTCGGGGGTGGGCGACATGGTGCTTCTGTCCACAATCACGGACGACATAGTGTGTTGCTGACACTTGGTCGATGTTTGCAGGTGTACCACTGGCAGTCGCACAATGTCAAACTGTCGGGGGTGGGCGACATGGTGCTTCTGTCCACAGTCACGGACGACATAGTGTGTTGCTGACACTCGGTCGATGTTTGCAGGTGTACCACTGGCAGTCGCACAATGTCAAACTGTCGGGGGTGGGCGACATGGTGCTTCTGTCCACAGTCACGGACGACATAGTGTGTTGCTGACACTCGGTCGATGTTTGCAGGTGTACCACTGGCAGTCGCACAATGTCAAGCTGTCGGGTTGGACGACATGGTGCTTCTGTCCACAGTCACGGACGACATAGTGTGTTGCTGACACTCGGTCGATGTTTGCAGGTGTACCACTGGCAGTCGCACAATGTCAAGCTGTCGGGGGTGGACGACATGGTGCTTCTGTCCACAGTCACGGACGAAGCTATCGTGGACAACCTGAAGAAGCGATACATGGACGACTATATTTTTGTATCCTTTACTTGACAGCTGCGGTTAAACTTGATTAAAAGATGTTTAGCTGTATGTTTTGTTTGTTTGGCTCCTTTTTTGCTGATTCAAGAATAAAAATTTGATTTTGATTTTGAAAACTAATAAAGATTTGATAAATGTGACTTTAATCTATTAACAAGTTCAGCCCGACGGAAGTCAACAGTCAATTTTGTACTTTCCATAATCCCGACGTGCGCCACCGGTGACACACTGCAAACTTTCCAAAACTCCGACGAGTACCACCGGTGGCGCACTGTTCCCATTTGATTCAATGCATTTTCATAGCACTTTCGGAGCTTTGATGGGTTATATTGTGTGTGGGTATTTTAGGGTCGTGTAAGCACACTGTGGCCACCGGTGGCACACTTGTAAACATTTTTATGAAAAAAAATTTGAAAAGATCAAGGTGACATAAAAACACCAAAAATGGCGGAAGGGGCGTAAGAAGACCCGGGAAGTGCTTTACTCGTACGGAGGTCACAATAACTAACAGTGTATCACCACTGACACTCGGACCACTGCCACTTCGCCGCCATGTCCGGCGCGACACTTGACATTGAGCACTCGGTTCGCCACTTCGCCGCCTGCCGCGCCATCGGCAAATCATGCGTGTGCCACCAGTGGCGCACGTTGGCTGACATGTCGGACCGTGGTGATTTCAGTATGCCCACCGGACGACGTGCGCCACTGGTGAAATTAAAAGTTATTAATTTCACTCAAATTAGCTATTTTAGATATACATAAAGTAAAATCAATGGATATTTAAAAGATTTAATCAAAAGTACGACTTAGGTTAGTTTTGTCTTTTTGGTCAGTTTACTGATTATTGCAACGTCCTTGTAATAAGTTCGAAAATTCAGTCGTTTACCACCGGTGGCGCTCATCGGGCTGAACGTGTTAAATTTGATTAAATAAATATAATTAAAGAAGCAAAATAGTAGGCTAGGTTTATTGTTGCTAATGTATAGTTTTACTGGAAGGACTAAGTTTGAAACAGTTGACTCACTTTGTAAAGCCCATAACTTAAAACATTTGTTTGAAGCAGTGATGTTGATTTATACAAACACTGCTGAATTATAATATAAGGCCTATATCAACGAATTTAATAAAATATGAGATACGTTGGGAAAGTAAGTTCCGTTTGGAAGTAAAACATTTTTCAATGCATTTACAACATTATTATTATATACATCTTAAAGAGCGTACCTTAAACTACTTTTCTACATAGTTCCCACAATATTTAGGCACTTGTCATATCTAGGGAGAAGCTTTTCAATTTGTGCTGAAAAGAATTCCGCTCCTGTGAACGCAGCCACCCGCTGACGCCATTTTTAAGTTCATCGTCATTCAAAAACCGACAAAGGTTACAATAGTATACAGAAGAGTTCATGAAATTTGTGGGAAACACTCAGAGAGATCATTAATTTTGAATTTCCTTTTTTCCTGAACTGTAAAGATGGTTGCACCAATGTTCATGTTTCAAGACAGGAGTGGCCAACCATCTGTCGTTACTGACAATCTAGTTGCCAAAATCAACGATACAGTTCGGGAAAAAATGAAATTCAAAATTACTGATCTCTCTCAGTGTTTCTCACAAATTTCATGAACTCTTCTGCTCACCATTGTTACCCTTATCAGTTTGTGAATAATGATGAACTTAAAGATGGTATCAGCGGGTGGCTGTGTGCACAGGCGGCAAAATTCTTTTCAGTACGAATTGAAAAGCTTCTCCGTAGATATGACAAATGCCTAAATATTTGTGGGAACTATGTGGAAAAGTAGTTTAAGGTACGCTCTCTAAGATGTATATAATAAACATGTTGTAAATGCATTGAACATTTTTTTACTCCCAAACGGAACTTACTTTCCAGACGTAACACGTAAATGAAACCTGTAACCAAATAATCAAGTCCATTTTAGGGACAGTTTGTTGTAGGCCTAACTTTTGGCACAAATAAATGAACAATTATTTTTAAAAGTTTTGCCTCTTTGTTTTAATAATTAAAATTAATAATCTACACGTAATTAATAAAGTACACTGTCTGAAATTGAATAAAAATTGACTCTTATCAATAATCAAAAAGGGGGGTTTTTGTGTCATCATGTTTGAGCCATTGATCAGCAATGATAATAGCCTTATTACAAATTGAAACGTCAGTGTTTTTAGGTAATATGATAATAAACAATTTCAAAAGCTAACAAAACAATGCTTTTGTAGTTTAACTAGAGTAAAATATTTTAAATACATCCTGAATAGGAAAGTATTAATTGTTCTCCTAAAAAAGTAAGAATGAAAATACAAAAAGTTCATCAATGAGAGAGAGGAATACATATTTGGTTTCTGACCTAAATTTTTTACTGTAAGCTCTATGTGTTTGTTGAAAAATAATAAATATTTTCTCTACATTCACTAATTGAGTTGGGATAAAGCTATCAGAAATCCAGAGTGCTTTTTATCTTTGTTTCACAGATTAGTTCTGTAGTAGATAATCTGAGATAATGTAAAAACTGTGACGAGTCAACATTAACATTTTAACATGATAGTTAGTAAAGGCAGAACAAATATATCGGGTAAAAAACAATATGGACTAGAAAATGAAAAATATATAAATTATTTAATTTTGTGAGAGAGTAAACTCGATACACCTATTACAAACAGGATATTCAGTTTTTATTTACACTATTTTAACATTGACCTAAATCGTATTCAACCAACCTCCAAAAGGGTAGTTTTGTTGACTCAGATCAATGGTGTATATATATAATGGAAAGTCTAAAAGACAGATGTATTTTTATTACCAGAGACTAGAGATCCATTAATGTAACTAAATGATAGATTTAATTAATTTAAATAACTAGCTTAAGTTTAATAGAAAAATGTTACCAATCCTTATCAAATACCTAGACCTGTATCGGACCTGTGTTGGTGTCCGTGAATCCCTTCAAGCAGATGCCTTACTTCGGCGAAAAGGAAATTGAGATGTATCAAGGAGCTGTAAGTTTTAAAAACAAATTTTATACTTATTTGTTTCATAGATATAATTTACATTATTTAAGATATACTTTGAGTTATACTTGGCATCATATCATTGTAAGCTTCAGTATCAAGCAACTGGTCGCTTCCCTTCACTTTCAAGGCTAGGAGGTTGAGTACAGTAAATTTATTGTTCTTGAATACTTGATTTATTGTTCTTGTAATCCCTTTGATGACTCTGAATATGCAAATTGAACAGATAAAATGTTTTCAGTGGCTGATTTTAGAATGTTTACGTAAATCGAGATGGAATGTTTTGTTTCTTAGGGAAGTACAAAGTGTTTTATTGTATGTTATCATGGTATTTAACTGTTCTGTGAATGTAGTAAATTATTCCATTACCATTATTCCATTAAATATTCCATTACATTTTTATGAGTTGTCCATATATTGTAGGCCTTACTGGTCTTAGATATGGGTTTTTAATGCCTGTTTTGTATTTTCCCCTTGTTAAACCAACCAGCTGTCAAATCTTTTCTAGAAATTGTTAAAATCCTTTTCTGTTCTCAAGGTATTTATGTAGAGAATTTAATTTTCTAAAAGATAAAGCACCGTATATGATAGTAATATTTTATTTCAAATATGTCAGGTTATAAGTTATATAACTGGAGAAAGTTGCTACACAAATAAATTAGCAATGTAAACTGATGTTTGGAGGCCTACGGTAATCTAACACTCGGACGTAGTGTTTTTAGAGGTAAATTTGTGGAATTATTTTTTTCTACTTGGCTGTTTCAGTTTTTAGTAGTATAAATAAACCAATGTTTCCAAAATATTTACTTTTTATTTTTATTTTTTTCAGGCACCTTTTGAGAATCCGCCACATATCTATGCAGTGGCTGATAATATGTTTCGGAACTTAATAATTGACAGTGACAATCAGTGTGTTATAATAAGGTAAAGTATCAAGGCATAGATTAAGTAAATTTATATGGTATCTAATTTTATTAACCAAAAGACTTATTGATTCTATAAGACAGAGTTATTTTCTTAAAAAATTCTAATTTGTTATGTGTACTTGATTAGCTTTATCTCGACTTCTTGTAAACATTTTAACCATCCAAAATACAATAAAAATAAACAGTTTGGAAGCTGTTGGGGCGCATCAGCACAGAGAGTAAACGTGCTGAGTGCAACTCCGCCACGAATGGAATTCATTAGTCTTGAGCATTGTCAAAGGAAGGGTAATAAACCTCAGTTACAAGCGCATTATATCTCCAGCTATGGCTCCTGTAGTACTAACTGTATTATGTGATATTTTAAACATATGATAATTGTAAACGCAATGTTTCATGAACAATGCTTTCAGGAAAGTTCCCCCTTTCCCCCCATGCCTTGCAACCAGCTGACTCTGCGATAGCCGGAGATTTAATGCGCGAACTGTACTACAGTCTTTGGATTCAATTATACCAAACTTACGGTTTTAGGATAGTGCTTGAATTAAGTTTGTTTCCTAACAGACTGAAAAAATAAAACTACTTAATGCTGTCTAATGATCTGATAGCATTCCGAATGACTGTGGATGGATTGTGCTACCTATTTTAACACATCTTTGTTCAGATTAAATTTGATTTTATCCAAATGGATATAAGAGAGACCATCAAACACCTGTAGCCGGACAAAGAAAAAAAACGTATACGGATGTATTGAAACTTGTAAGCAATTAAGAAATTTGTATATGATAGTTAAGCTAAATTTGTCAGAAATAGTTAAGCTAAATTTTTCAGAAATCAGAGTCGGATAGGGGAATCAGCAGGCTTCCAAAAAAAAAATCTGCTGGCTGGTTAAAACTGCTGAAGAGCATACAAAAAAACATTAAACACAAAATTATCCTAAAATGAATTTTCAAACCCACTGGCTCCTTCAGATAGTAGGGCTGAATTCTAAATTCTAAATTAATAGGTCTATGTTAGGTTTGGTATTAATGATCAGTTTTCAAACTTAGTCATGTGGATAGGACATTTCCTTATTTAATTCACTGTTAAACAGATTTAGGTCAGGTTAGTTAAGTCATACTTTCTCATTTAGTTAACCACTTAACCGCCGCGCACGAGTTAACTTGTGGTAGTAATCTGTATGCGCTCCGCCACGCACGAGATATCTCGTGCGTCACCCTTGCTCGTTCACCGCCACGCCCGAGTTTACTCGGATTTGATGTTCTCAGCTGATTTATGTTGGTACAACTGTTCTGCTAGGTTTTTTCCTGATAAGACTGTACAGTTGACCCTGACGAGTTGCCGACCGGCTGGTGCTGCACTCTAGTGGATTTTTCTGGAACTACGTCCACGCCATGAGTTCTGCAGTATCACGCTCGTCACATTGAGATGAAAACCCGGCGTTTTTGTGTTGATCATTAAATTAAAACTGCACACTACTAAAAATCGCGGGGTTTAATTACTCGGCGCTTAAGGGGTTAAAGTGCTCTTAAAGGTGGCACGATGAGGGTAATTGTGACACAGTTTAATGTCACGGAGTTTGTGAAGCTCACGTCACACCGTGGGCAATGGTCAGACTTGAGCGGAATTATCTAGAAAGATCGAGACGAGTCAACCCCTTCCGGGGGAGGGGAGGTGGTAGTCCCGCCCCCCAGTCCCGCAAGGCAGGATTCGCAGTCAGTCAGCGAGTGAGGAGTACAGTTTCAAGATCGTCCGGGATGGTTCGCCACAGGATAAGTCCATCCAATATTTAATCCTGTCTAGAGATACTTTAATTATGTGCTAGGAGTTATTTTCATAGGTAGTGGGGGGTTAAGGGGTTTGGGGAATCTTTTGGTTCAACGTAAATTAATAACTTTTAATCATGTGATTTTCTCACTTATCCGCCGCACCCTTCTGGCGCGACGGCTATAGCTTGCTCCTGTTTTCCTATTTAATATTTCTGTATTTTGACAGTTAATATGCATTAGATCATATAAATCATCAAAATGGCTGTGATATAGATGCTAGTATGGCTAACACTTATTAACATTTCATTTAATTAACTTTGCATAGTTCGTTCTATCTGAACTTGTCAATGCAAGTGGGGAAGCCGAAATTAAGATCCATAATGGGCCCAGTGCCTCACAAGTTTGGGGCTAATACTTGGCAGCCTGCATGTTTCATGTCGAGTTTGTGAGGAGAAGCCAGGGTTGAGACCATCTGGTCTCGACAATAGTTAAAACGTGAAGAAATCTAATTGAATGGAGGTGTCCGTTGCAGCGGGGAGTCGGGGGCCGGCAAGACGGTGGCGGCCAAGTACATCATGGCGTATGTCGCGCGGGTGAGCGGCGGCGGCACGCGCGTACAGAGGGTCAAGGACGTCATCCTCCAGTCCAACCCCCTGCTCGAGGCTTTCGGCAACGCCAAGACCGTGCGCAACAACAACTCCAGCCGATTTGTGAGTGTTGAGAAAGTTTGTTAATTTTTGGTTTTTTGCCCTGGACCGGTATGACTTATATAGTGGTTTTAATTTACATGTCTGCCTGCATTCCAATATTAGTTGAAAATCATGACCTGGTTTCGGCACTAGGTTGTGCCATGATCACACGTAGTCAGTCGGAAGAGTCAAGCTTGTTGATAGAAGTTGTAGTCACATTGACGTTTTGGAGGGTTTAAAATGACACATACTCACTCACACAAATTACATGAATGAGCAAAAACAAACATTGTGCATGTGTTATTTTAAACTCTCAAAAACATCAAATATGACTACAACTTCTATCTACAAGCTTGACTCTCCCAACTGACTATGCGTGATCATGGCACAACCTAGTGCCAAAACCAGGTTGAGATTTTCGACTAATATTGAAATGTGGGCAGACAGGTAAATTAAAACAACTGAAAAAGTTTGGGCTGGAAGCCTTGGGAGTTTCTTGTGTAGTGCTGGAAGCTTTGGAAAAACATGTGTTTGATGCTGATGTGTTCCTCAATAAATCTGTAAATGATAAAATGGTTCCATAGAATATTTTACAAAACAAAGAAACTGAGTGTTTGTTTTTATATTTATCGCTCACTTCACTGGAAAATTTGTGTTGATACTACCGGCTCTCTGGACCTACCCTTTGTTTGAATGAATGGTGTATTTGAAAACGAAAAGAGACGTTGAGGAGTCCTAGAGCCCATGAAGTCTGAAAAAGAAGTAGTAATGAGAGGCCACCAACCTTCAAAACAGACATCTTTTAGTGGCAATTTCGCTTTTTAAATTGATTTAGTTAAAATAAATTTTCTTTTTTATTGCTGTTTCGCGTTATTGATTCTATTTAATCTACAGGTTTCTTTAATAACTCAGTAAAAAAAACCTAATAAGGCATTTTACAATCCTAGTTTTTATTCATAATGCTTTCTCATACCCCGGAAAATGAAAGCAGATTTATGAATATTAAATGAGAGAATATTGAATGAATATTCAATTTAGCTATTAGTATTCTTAAAGTCTAGTTTACAATCGAAAATTAAATAATGAGCTTAATTAAAATTATCTAAACCAAAATTTTGCATCATTATCAGAAAAATTAATCATATTTTCTCCTTAAACCTTGAAACTGTTACATTTTTTCCAGTCCAATCACACAAACCAATTAGGTACCATTAGTAAAGTATCAATGAGGTTAAATTTTTACACAATGAAAAAAACCCTTTTTATTTTTGACATAAATTTTAGATTTAACATTAGAATTACAGTCGACTCTCGCTAACACGAACCTTGATATCATGAAATCCTCGATATCACGAATTATTTTTAATCCCCCTGGAAAAACCTGTCTAACACGAAGAAATTACTATACATAACACAAACTGATTTTCACAACACAAACTAATTTTTCGGGTATATTTTACCTCTATAACTCGAAGGGACACAAAAATTACCTCTATAACACGAAGTTCAGTAGATAAGACGAATTCGATTCGCGCTTTACCTCCATAACGTGAAGTTTACCTCCATACCACGAAGTTTTCAGAATGGACCTCTGTAATACGAAATCCCGTCGTTGTGAACTGTTTATTTTGTTTTACACGTTTTTATTTTGTATACCGTATTGAAGTAAAACAGTAATATTCAAAGTTATAAGTTTACTCTTGTAGCTGTAGGGGATACAGTAAAGTTTCTTTATATTATTGTTTTAGTAAAAAATATGATCGATACTGTAATAATTGTTTTTACATATTTAAGCAGAGGAAGATTACAGACTTTTTAGTCAGAATTGTCAGAATTATTATGATCTTATCTGCTTTTGTGTTTTACAGGTTATTATATTATAAATCAGTATTTTTCATTGATATATAATATTTAAATAAGTCAAAAGCCTAGATGTAGGGAATAAACTACATTTTTCTTTACCTCTATATCACGAATTTTCATTTGGTTTACCTCTATAACTCGAACTATGCTTAAGACGAACTATACGTAACACAAAGAAAAATCGCAGTCCCTTGGAGTTTCGAATTAGCGAAAGTTGACTGTAATTCAATCCACTATTTACTATTTTGTAATTGAATAAAGAATAACTATGGTAAAATTCTTTCAACTTAGTGCCGTTCATGCAATCAAGTAGCATAAACAAATGGAACTGAGTACTAAGTTCAAACTGTTCCGCTATATAAAATAGTCCATAGTTTAGGCCACATTGTTGGTTGCAGGGCAAGTATGTGGAGATGCAGTTCAGTGCGGGAGGTCAACCGGAGGGCGGTAAAGTGTCCAACTTCCTGCTGGAGAAGTCGAGAGTGACGTCACAGAACCCGGGGGAACGGTCGTTCCACATCTTCTACCAGCTGTGCGGCGGAACTGACCAGGCCACTAAACGTAAGTACAGTCGACTCTGAGGGAGGCAAAGTGTCCAACTTCCTGCTGGAGAAGTCGAGAGTGACGTCACAGAACCCGGGGGAACGGTCGTTCCACATCTTCTACCAGCTGTGTGGCGGGACTGACCAGGCCACTAAACGTAAGTACAGTCGACTCTGAGGGAGGCAAAGTGTCCAACTTCCTGCTGGAGAAGTCGAGAGTGACGTCACAGAACCCGGGGGAACGGTCGTTCCACATCTTCTACCAGCTGTGTGGCGGGACTGACCAGGCCACTAAACGTAAGTACAGTCGACTCTGAGGGTGGCAGAGTGTCCAACTTCCTGCTGGAGAAGTCGAGAGTGACGTCACAGAACCCAGGGGAACGGTCGTTCCACATCTTCTACCAGCTGTGTGGCGGGACTGACCAGGCCACTAAACGTAAGTACAGTCGACTCTGAGGGAGGCAAAGTGTCCAACTTCCTGCTGGAGAAGTCGAGAGTGACGTCACAGAACCCGGGGGAACGGTCGTTCCACATCTTCTACCAGCTGTGCGGCGGGACTGACCAGGCCACTAAACGTAAGTACAGTCGACTCTGAGGGCGGCAAAGTGTTCAACTTCCTGCTGGAGAAGTCGAGAGTGACGTCACAGAACCCAGGGGAACGGTCGTTCCACATCTTCTACCAGCTGTGTGGCGGGACTGACCAGGCCACTAAACATAAGTACAGTCGACTCTGAGGGAGGCAAAGTGTCCAACTTCCTGCTGGAGAAGTTGAGAGTGACGTCACAGAACCCGGGGGAACGGTCGTTCCACATCTTCTACCAGCTGTGTGGCGGAACTTACCAGGCCACTAAACGTAAGTACAGTCGACTCTGAGGGAGGCAAAGTGTCCAACTTCCTGCTGGAGAAGTCGAGAGTGACGTCACAGAACCCGGGGGAACGGTCGTTCCACATCTTCTACCAGCTGTGCGGCGGAACTGACCAGGCCACTATATGTAAGTTCAGTCGACTCTGAGGGAGGCAAAGTGTCCAACTTCCTGCTGGAGAAGTCGAGAGTGACGTCACAGAACCCGGGGGAACGGACGTTCCACATCTTCTACCAGCTGTGCGGCGGGACTGACCAGGCCACTAAACGTAAGTACAGTCGACTCTGAGGGAGGCAAAGTGTCCAACTTCCTGCTGGAGAAGTCGAGAGTGACGTCACAGAACCCGGGGGAACGGTCGTTCCACATCTTCTACCAGCTGTGCGGCGGGACTGACCAGGCCACTAAACGTAAGTACAGTTGACTCTGAGGGAGGCAAAGTGTCCAACTTCCTGCTGGAGAAGTCGAGAGTGACGTCACAGAACCCGGGGGAACGGTCGTTCCACATCTTCTACCAGCTGTGCGGCGGGACTGACCAGGCCACTAAACGTAAGTACAGTCGACTCTGAGGGAGGCAGAGTGTCCAACTTCCTGCTGGAGAAGTCGAGAGTGACGTCACAGAACCCGGGGGAACGGTCGTTCCACATCTTCTACCAGCTGTGCGGCGGAACTGACCAGGCCACTAAACGTAAGTACAGTCGACTCTGAGGGAGGCAAAGTGTCCAACTTCCTGCTGGAGAAGTCGAGAGTGACGTCACAGAACCCGGGGGAACGATCGTTCTACATCTTCTACCAGCTGTGCGGCGGGACTGACCAGGCCACTAAACGTAAGTACAGTCGACTCTGAGGGAGGCAAAGTGTCCAACTTCCTGCTGGAGAAGTTGAGAGTGACGTCACAGAACCCGGGGGAACGATCGTTCCACATCTTCCACCAGCTGTGTGGCGGGACTGACCAGGCCACTAAACGTAAGTACAGTCGACTCTGAGGGAGGCAAAGTGTCCAACTTCCTGCTGGAGAAGTCGAGAGTGACGTCACAGAACCTGGGGGAACGGTCGTTCCACATCTTCTACCAGCTGTGCGGCGGGACTGACCAGGCCACTAAACGTAAGTACAGTCGACTCTGAGGGAGGCAAAGTGTCCAACTTCCTGCTGGAGAAGTCGAGAGTGACGTCACAGATCCCGGGGGAACGGTCGTTCCACATCTTCTACCAGATGTGCGGCGGAACTGGCCAGGCCACTAAACGTAAGTACAGTCGACTCTGAGGGAGGCAAAGTGTCCAACTTCCTGCTGGAGAAGTCGAGAGTGACGTCACAGATCCCGGGGGAACGGTCGTTCCACATCTTCTACCAGCTGTGCGGCGGAACTGACCAGGCCACTAAACGTAAGTACAGTCGACTCTGAGGGAGGCAGAGTGTCCAACTTCCTGCTGGAGAAGTCGAGAGTGACGTCACAGAACCCGGGGGAACGGTCGTTCCACATCTTCTACCAGATGTGCGGCGGAACTGACCAGGCCACTAAATGTAAGTACAGTCGACTCTGAGGGAGGCAAAGTGTCCAACTTCCTGCTGGAGAAGTTGAGAGTGACGTCACAGAACCCGGGGGAACGGTCGTTCCACATCTTCTACCAGATGTGCGGCGGAACTGACCAGGCCACTAAATGTAAGTACAGTCGACTCTGAGGGAGGCAAAGTGTCCAACTTCCTGCTGGAGAAGTTGAGAGTGACGTCACAGAACCCGGGGGAACGGTCGTTCCACATCTTCTACCAGCTGTGCGGCGGAACTGACCAGGCCACTAAATGTAAGTACAGTCGACTCTGAGGGAGGCAAAGTGTCCAACTTCCTGCTGGAGAAGTTGAGAGTGACGTCACAGAACCCGGGGGAACGGTCGTTCCACATCTTCTACCAGATGTGCGGCGGAACTGACCAGGCCACTAAATGTAAGTACAGTCGACTCTGAGGGAGGCAAAGTGTCCAACTTCCTGCTGGAGAAGTCGAGAGTGACGTCACAGATCCCGGGGGAACGGTCGTTCCACATCTTCTACCAGATGTGCGGCGGAACTGACCAGGCCACTAAACGTAAGTACAGTCGACTCTGAGGGAGGCAAAGTGTCCAACTTCCTGCTGGAGAAGTCGAGAGTGACGTCACAGAACCCGGGGGAACGGTCGTTCCACATCTTCTACCAGCTGTGCGGCGGAACTGACCAGGCCACTAAACGTAAGTACAGTCGACTCTGAGGGTGGCAGAGTGTCCAACTTCCTGCTGGAGAAGTTGAGAGTGACGTCACAGAACCCGGGGGAACGGTCGTTCCACATCTTCTACCAGCTGTGCGGCGGGACTGACCAGGCCACTAAACGTAAGTACAGTCGACTCTGAGGGTGGCAGAGTGTCCAACTTCCTGCTGGAGAAGTTGAGAGTGACGTCACAGAACCCGGGGGAACGGTCGTTCCACATCTTCTACCAGATGTGCGGTGGGACTGACCAGGCCACTAAACGTAAGTACAGTCGACTCTGAGGGAGGCAAAGTGTCCAACTTCCTGCTGGAGAAGTCGAGAGTGACGTCACAGAACCCAGGGGAACGGTCGTTCCACATCTTCTACCAGCTGTGCGGTGGGACTGACCAGGCCACTAAACGTAAGTACAGTCGACTCTGAGGGAGGCAAAGTGTCCAACTTCCTGCTGGAGAAGTCGAGAGTGACGTCACAGAACCCAGGGGAACGGTCGTTCCACATCTTCTACCAGCTGTGCGGCGGGACTGACCAGGCCACTAAACGTAAGTACAGTCGACTCTGAGGGAGGCAAAGTGTCCAACTTCCTGCTGGAGAAGTTGAGAGTGACGTCACAGAACCCGGGGGAACGGTCGTTCCACATCTTTTACCAGCTGTGCGGCGGAACTGACCAGGCCACTAAACGTAAGTACAGTCGACTCTGAGGGAGGCAAAGTGTCCAACTTCCTGCTGGAGAAGTTGAGAGTGACGTCACAGAACCCGGGGGAACGGTCGTTCCACATCTTCTACCAGATGTGCGGCGGAACTGACCAGGCCACTAAATGTAAGTACAGTCGACTCTGAGGGAGGCAAAGTGTCCAACTTCCTGCTGGAGAAGTCGAGAGTGACGTCACAGAACCCGGGGGAACGGTCGTTCCACATCTTCTACCAGATGTGCGGCGGAACTGACCAGGCCACTAAACGTAAGTACAGTCGACTCTGAGGGAGGCAAAGTGTCCAACTTCCTGCTGGAGAAGTTGAGAGTGACGTCACAGAACCCGGGGGAACGTTCCACATCTTCTACCAGATGTGCGGCGGAACTGACCAGGCCACTAAATGTAAGTACAGTCGACTCTGAGGGAGGCAAAGTGTCCAACTTCCTGCTGGAGAAGTCGAGAGTGACGTCACAGAACCCGGGGGAACGGTCGTTCCACATCTTCTACCAGCTGGGCGGCGGAACTGACCAGGCCACTAAACGTAAGTACAGTCGACTCTGAGGGAGGCAAAGTGTCCAACTTCCTGCTGGAGAAGTCGAGAGTGACGTCACAGAACCCGGGGGAACGGTCGTTCCACATCTTCTACCAGCTGTGCGGCGGAACTTACCAGGCCACTAAACGTAAGTACAGTCGACTCTGAGGGAGGCAAAGTGTCCAACTTCCTGCTGGAGAAGTCGAGAGTGACGTCACAGAACCCGGGGGAACGGTCGTTCCACATCTTCTACCAGCTGTGCGGCGGAACTTACCAGGCCACTAAACGTAAGTACAGTCGACTCTGAGGGAGGCAAAGTGTCCAACTTCCTGCTGGAGAAGTTGAGAGTGACGTCACAGAACCCGGGGGAACGGCCGTTCCACATCTTCTACCAGCTGTGCGGCGGAACTTACCAGGCCACTAAACGTAAGTACAGTCGACTCTGAGGGAGGCAAAGTGTCCAACTTCCTGCTGGAGAAGTTGAGAGTGACGTCACAGAACCCGGGGGAACGGTCGTTCCACATCTTCTACCAGCTGTGCGGCGGGACTGACCAGGCCACTAAATGTAAGTACAGTCGACTCTGAGGGAGGCAGAGTGTCCAACTTCCTGCTGGAGAAGTCGAGAGTGACGTCACAGATCCCGGGGGAACGGTCGTTCCACATCTTCTACCAGCTGTGCGGCGGGACTGACCAGGCCACTAAACGTAAGTACAGTCGACTCTGAGGGAGGCAAAGTGTCCAACTTCCTGCTGGAGAAGTCGAGAGTGACGTCACAGAACCCGGGGGAACGGTCGTTCCACATCTTCTACCAGCTGTGCGGCGGGACTGACCAGGCCACTAAACGTAAGTACAGTCGACTCTGAGGGAGGCAGAGTGTCCAACTTCCTGCTGGAGAAGTCGAGAGTGACGTCACAGATCCCGGGGGAACGGTCGTTCCACATCTTCTACCAGCTGTGCGGCGGGACTGACCAGGCCACTAAACGTAAGTACAGTCGACTCTGAGGGAGGCAGAGTGTCCAACTTCCTGCTGGAGAAGTCGAGAGTGACGTCACAGATCCCGGGGGAACGGTCGTTCCACATCTTCTACCAGCTGTGCGGCGGGACTGACCAGGCCACTAAACGTAAGTACAGTCGACTCTGAGGGAGGCAGAGTGTCCAACTTCCTGCTGGAGAAGTCGAGAGTGACGTCACAGAACTCGGGGGAACGGTCGTTCCACATCTTCTACCAGCTGTGCGGCGGGACTGACCAGGCCACTAAACGTAAGTACAGTCGACTCTGAGGGAGGCAGAGTGTCCAACTTCCTGCTGGAGAAGTCGAGAGTGACGTCACAGAACCCGGGGGAACGGTCGTTCCACATCTTCTACCAGCTGTGCGGCGGGACTGACCAGGCCACTAAACGTAAGTACAGTCGACTCTGAGGGAGGCAGAGTGTCCAACTTCCTGCTGGAGAAGTCGAGAGTGACGTCACAGAACCCGGGGGAACGGTCGTTCCACATCTTCTACCAGATGTGCGGCGGAACTGACCAGGCCACTAAACGTAAGTACAGTCGACTCTGAGGGAGGCAAAGTGTCCAACTTCCTGCTGGAGAAGTCGAGAGTGACGTCACAGAACCCGGGGGAACGGTCGTTCCACATCTTCTACCAGCTGTGCGGCGGGACTGACCAGGCCACTAAACGTAAGTACAGTCGACTCTGAGGGAGGCAAAGTGTCCAACTTCCTGCTGGAGAAGTCGAGAGTGACGTCACAGAACTCGGGGGAACGGTCGTTCCACATCTTCTACCAGATGTGTGGCGGAACTGACCAGGCCACAAAATGTAAGTACAGTCGACTCTTGCTAATTCTAAATCAAAGCCGTAGCCAGGAAGTTTTTTCGGGGGGGGGGGGGGTTTGAACAGGGCTGGCGGGTGTATTTCCGGCTCAGCAAAAGTGGTGACCTTTTTTTTTACTCACACATCATAACTTTTGCCCCTTTTCAACTGTTCTCGAGCCCCTCTACATTCTCTACATTTGTTCAGGGGGTTTTGGCAGGGGTTCCAGCTATTTCAGGGGTGTTTCACCCCCATTTACTACGTTTTCAATGCTGTTTCTACTATTTCGGGGGAGGTTATGACCCCCTAACCCCCCCATTGACTACGGCCTTGTTCAAAATGCAACGCTATTACGATTTTTCTTAGAGTTCAACATCAGCATAGTTGGAGTTAGAGTAGTATGTCTTACTCAGTTTTGACTTACAGAGGTAGTTTGAGCTAAATTCTAGATATATAAGCCTATCAATCAAAAATATGAGGGGCAGTGGTAAAGAATAATGAAGCTGGCCTGGATTTGACTCATTAAAACTTAATGCTGGGGTTCTAACTTACAGAGGTCCGTTATGGAAACTTTGAAATATAGAGGTAAACTTCGACTTATAGAGGGAAAGTGCAAATTTAATTTCGAATTTTAATTTAATTTTTTTGAACTTTGAGTTATAGAAGTAATTTTTGGGTTGTTTCAACTTACAGAAGTAAAGTAGAACTATAAAATTATTTCAAGCTATTTGTGGTTTTTATTTAGGCTTGGACAGGTTTTCTTAGAGGATCAAAAATAATTCGTGCTATCCTCAATTTTCGAGTTAACGAGATTTGAGTTATCAAGAGTGTACTGTATTACAGTTTTTGTACAGTTTACTCTTGCTAATTAGAACCTCAGTACATGTAAATATTCAATATCATGAATTATTTTCAATCCCCTTGGAGTGACTTGTAATCCAGTGATGAATGCAACTTTCACTTTACCTCCACAAGTCAAAGTTTACCTCTAGATTTTGAAGTTTTCTCAAAAGACCTCTCTAAGCCAAAACCGCGGGGTGAAGTTCACAATCTGTTAATGAGTAACAACTGGTCCTACATCTCTTTTCATTTGAATTTCAGACGTAAACCATCTTCGTATTGAATTTAACTTGAATTATCTCTGTTAGTCAAATACAATAGAGATTGACCTCTATAACTTGAACTTTGCCTGAGTCAAATTATGCGAAGAAATTTCTAGTCCCTAGGAATTTTGAGTTATTGAGAGTTGTTTGTGTCACAATTTTTGAATTTGTAAAATGAAATACTGTTTGCACATTTTCTTACTGCTTCTGTTAAATTATATACTCCCTGTTGTCCTGAGAATTCAGGACCAAGATATAGCTGGATAACAGTTTTAAAGAGTTAAACTGACACACGTTAAAAATCTGACGATAAAGAAGTCACTTCTGCAAAGTGTAGATTTGTTGAAGAATAAAATATTCGATTACAGTAGTTAGGATCTCTGCATCCGACACTGACCATCGATCTGGGGCAAAATTGCAAATCTGAATTTTAGTTTTAGTAGCTGTTACTGTTTAGGTATAGAAAAATGTTAAAACTACTTGTTCTAGCTAACTTATAATTTAAAAAAATACTACGTTGCCTTTTATTAAAGCTGGATGCAGTGCCAGAAAATTATTTTAATTGTGAAATAAAACACTGTTTTCAGTTTATTCATTAATCCAGAAGCTGTAGTCCAGGCAACGAAAGGTTATAGAGGGAATTGCATGGATCACAATTTTTGACTTTTTAACTTTATTTGGACTAGTTAGGAGTAAAACATATCAAAAATCCCTGCCTTTAGCCCTTGAGCCGGCTGGGCTGGAAGGGCCTGAAGGTACAATTTTTTGGTTTTTCCTAAATATCTTGAAAACTATCAACTTTTAGTATTCCCTATTAAATTTGAAAATTAAAGAAAATTAAATTTCCTGTTAAAAAAAGACAGTATTTTTCTTACAGGAAATTTAATTTTCTTTAATTTTCAAATTTAATAGGGAATACTAAAAGTTGATAGTTTTCAAGATATTTAAGAGAAACCAAAAAATTGTACTTTTAGGCCCTTCCAGCCCAGCCGGCTCAAGGGCTAAGGGCGGGGACTTTTGATATGTTTTACTCCTAACTAGTCCAAACAAAGTTAAAAAGTCCAAAATTGTGATCCATGCAATTCCCTCTATACCTCTTTTTGAGCATTCATTGCCTGGACTATGGGTGAGTTCACTCACTCAATGCAAGTAAAAACTAAAGTTAGGTAGTTTAAACAGCAGACCTCACCATTTATTTTTTCATCATGTGAAATATTTATCACAAGATTTATGGACAAGTGACAAGACTTAAGTTGATAAACGGATAGAAAATGCAGTGACACTTTTGAGGAAAACACCAACCAAGAATATAGTGATAGCTTATTGCCAAGGCCAAGAAAAAACTTTTTCAACAAAAAATAAATTAAATTTATGGAAAATGTTGAATTTAATCCCTTAATATTGTGATGTTTGACAGGAGAGCTCGGCTTGGTGCAGATAGAATGTTTTTTGTACCTGAGTGGAGGTGGCTGCTACAAAGTAGAAGGCACAAACGATGCCCACGACTTTAATGAGACATTGAAAGGTAAGATGATAGGTTTAAAATGGTTTAGTTTTTAATTTTAGCGGTGAACTTATTAGTGGGTGAGGTTGTTTGTGTTAAACTGGACCACATCTATGATATATTTCTGCTTAACAATGTGGTTCTTATTAAACACAATGGAATTTTTTATCTGTCAAAAGAGTTTTATGGGCACAAGAAGTCATGTTTTGTCAGGCCTCAAACATACATGATCTAGTTGCTGTGGATTTACTGCCTTTTTTTGACAGAGTAATGAAGGTAATTGTGTATACAAATCTTCTGTTTATGATTAAGGCCTTAGGAAATGTATCTTAAAGAACAGCAATAAACTCCCTTGACAGTATTTGGAAATCTAACTTATTATGAACCTCTGAAGTGTAGTGGTAGGCCTAGTGTTAATTGGTAATTGATGTAGTAGATGTGAGCCATAAGTGTTATGGTAGCTTTGGTTTAGAATCTGCATGATAAAATCCCTGTTAGTTCTAATCACAAGCTGTTGAAAACTGTTTTTATTTGGTTGAATAGAAAGTCCAATTACTTCCTTTTGCTCATAATGCCCAAATATTTTTTCCAATGCGAAAATATAGGAAAAGACCCATAAACTTTTATGTGACAGGTTCTATGCAGTCGTTACTTCAGTATGGTCTTGAAAAGCAAGTTTAGCAGATGATTACTTGAAGCTTTTTGGTATTTTGAGTAGGTACAAAGTCTCAAATGGACTTGACCATTGTTTTTTTTTTGTTTTATTAGTTCAAACTCTGCAAAAAAATTTAATCTGTGTCTAAAATTATATTTTTCTGCAGCAATGAGTGTGATGGGCTTAACCAAGAGTCAGCAGAACGACATTTTGCGAGCGGTGGCGGCCATATTGCATCTCGGCAACATCACCTTCACAGAGAAGGGAAACTACGCTGAGATTGCCACTCCGCCGAGTGAGTAATTAACATCTTGTTGAGAGGGAGAGTGTTTTAAGTGTTGTTGTTATTGAAGCATAATAAATGTAAAGAAATATTGCTAATTTGGTTTTCAAATCCCATTCGAAATGGGTATATTCCATTCTGGGTACAATTAAAATGTACTCAGTGTATTAAGTCAAAGCAAAAAACTAATTTTTACTGACTGATAACACAAACAAAGATTTGAATTCCGAAAACATACAAGTAAGCATCAATGCGCTTTTATAGTTTGCTATTCTACTAAGTTGATCCTATACACTTATTTACTAGATAAAAAACTACGGTGAAAGCATTGATGATAAATAATTAGGTTCTTTCCTTGAAAAGTATTGACTGATCTTGCTCAAGATATTGCTGATTTGTTATTCTGATTAACAACTGTCAGACCATTCACAATTTAAACGTTAAAAAACCACAGGCGTTGAAAGGCACAAAACAAACAAATGAGTACTCATGCATCACGCTGACAGGATGGAGTGAATTTCAATTTCAGGACTTAAATTTCCTATCTTAGCATCAAAAACCCGAATTTTGGGCTTTATGCCCCCTCAAATGGAAACTAGGGCTTCCGATTTATTTTCTCAACTTATTGGCCAATGAGATTATTGTAGGAAATTATACCTCCACCAAATTAAAAAAAAATTGGATGAAAGTTGCAGCTGCTTGAGTGAAAAATCTTCTTGGGACAATTTACTGTGTTTAATGAATTCTCATTTTAGTTCATGTATTGGCTATTTTTTATTTAGGCAGAGTACTTAAGCATTTTTATTTTATTTTAAAATATATATTACATTTACATTTGGGGCTTATACATGGTGTCTGTAAAGTCCGTCACCAAACGCCATAACTTTGTTTTTTGGGTAAAAATAAGCAAAAAAGTTCCTGTGAAGGTATGTCCTAAAATGCATATTTACCCAGATATCCGCCATTTTGTATTTTTCACAAAATATTTTTTATCTCACAAAGTTTGTGAATTGATTTTTTTGAAACTTGGTATCTACCTTTAACTAGTCAAGGTTAGTGTATGAAAAAATAATCAGCATGATCAAGTAGTAAATTTCAAAATGGCGGCCGTTTGAAACCTTTAATTTGAAATATCGGAAAAACGTTACATAGTACACAAAAATATGAAGAATTAAAATTTTTAGAAAATGTAATTTCCTGTCTATTGCCACCAGAATTATGAAAATCGGTTAATAAATAACTGAGTTATGGTCAAATTTATCTACTGAGGCAGCATAATTGACCTATGTCAGCGCATGACTCAATGCAACAATGGGCCATTCTCCTTCCAATTTATGCTGCCTCGTTGGATAAATTCGACCATAACTCAGTTATTTATTGACCAATTTTCATAATTCTGGTGTCATTAGACTGGAAATTAAATTTTATAAAACTTTTAATCCTTCATATTTTTTGTACTACGTAACGTTTGTCTGGTATTTCAAATTAAAAATTTTAAGCGGCCGCCATTTTGAAATTTATCATTCGATCATTCTGATTATTTTTTCATAAACTGACCTTGCCTAGTTATAGGTACATACTAAGTTTCAAAAAAATCGGTTCACAAACTTTGGAGATAAAAAATATTTTGTGAAAAATACATAATGGCGGATATCTGGGTAAATATGCATTTTAGGACATACCTTCACAGGAACTTTTTTGCTTATTTTGACCCAATAAACCAATTTATGGAGTTTGGTGGTGGACCTAACAGACACCCTGTATAACTCTTTTTGAATGGGCCAATAACACCAAATTTGGTGCATTTATCCCCATTAAGAAGAGCGCTTAGATTTTTTTGCACAACGTTCTTGACCTTGATATTATAGAAATAGAAAGGAATGTTCATACCAAATTTGAAGAAAAATTGCTCTAAAATTTTGATTAAAATTCAAATTATGATTGCTAGTGTGCATAAACCTTTATATAGTTTTCAACGAATAGTGTTTTTGGCATCTGGGGGCTCAAAACAAAAAGTTATCATGATTCCATGCCTCAGAGTCACCGTGTGGATGATGGGAATAGCTCACTATTCCATAGGAAATTCGCTAACAGCAACAACTTGGCTTATAATGCCAGACTTGCAGACCATCACCACTACAACACCAGAAACGGACAAAACTTTGCTCTTCAAACACACCGTCTCAGTTTGTTTGAAAAAAAACCCTCTTATCGAGGAGCGAGGTTTTTTAACCTGCTACCAGAAGAACTAAGAAGCCACACACCAAATCATTTCAAGAAAGCAATGACAGAGTGGTTGCTGGAGCATTCCTTCTACTCATTATTCTCATTATTCTCTACTCATTATACTCAGTTCTTATCAGTCTCTCGTACCGAACGGATGTCCAGCTGATAGCGCTCCGCTGACCTGCCGCCGAGCCCGTCCGTACATGTAATCAGTGAACACGTGCATCTTTATCTGACATTTTATGTTAGTTACAGTTATTATTTCATATCTTATGTGATACGTTTTAGGCTCTCGTGAATGTGACATTATTATGGATCCTTTCAATACTTTTTTCACGTAATTTGCCTCGTTATCTATCATGTCGGGGAAGTGCACCAGGTGCAACGAACCTTGCAACACCGCGAGTGACAAAGACCAGGTTGCGACCTGTTGTGAATGTAGTGGCTCTTTTCACGCCCGTTGTTGTTCATCCAAAGTGTGGCAAGCATGGTCCAAGCGCAATGCCAAGAAGGAAGAATGGAAGTGTGACTTATGTAAGACAGAAACGTCATCTACCAGCAGTAAGTCAGATAATGAACCATCAAATAATAGTTCAGCTGTCCTTTCTGTCCTTAACGAAATGCGTAAACAAATCTCTGACAATCACAATGACACTAAGACTAGATTTGATTCATTGGATAAGACATTAAACTCGCTTCAAGAGGTAGTTGAAGAATCCAAGAATTGAATAACAGCCCTAGAGGAGGATAATGCACAACTGAGAGGGCAGTTTGAGCTTATCAAAACTGAAGAAGCGAAAATGTGCGAAGAAATGGAAGATCTGCGCCTGGAGCTCTTGGAGCTTCAGCAATATTCTAGGCGAAATAACCTCGAAATCAAAGGTATCCCTTATACCCATGGGGATAATGTTTACGCAATATTAGAACGTATTGCTGTGGTTCTCGACATTCCATGGAACATAGGTGCCATTTCCATCGCTCATCGTCTACCGCCACCTCCGGCCGGAGCTCCTTCCACCATCCTCGCAGCCTTTGTGTGCAGAGCCGTTAAGGAGCAGTGGCTGGCCGCCGCTAAAACTAGGAAACTGAAAACCACTGATCTGTCTGCGAAGCTGCACCCTGGACCAGTCTACATCAACAGTCATCTCACCCGGCACAACAAGCAACTCTTGGGCCGAGCCCGCCAGCTCGTCCGGGACAGGAAGCTCGCCAACGCGTGGGCGGTCGACGGGAAGGTGATGGTGAGGAACATGGCAGGGACCAGGACTGCCAGAGTGATGAAGATGGAGGACATTGATAACTTTGCATCATCATAAACTCACGAAGGTAACTGTAAAGGACCTCCGATAAAGTAATCATTCCTCAATCTTTGAGATAATTTCTTACCTCTGATAAAATAAGCAAAAACTTTAGAGTGCGTAAAGCCATTGTTTATATAGGCTAAAACTTTTTTTTTCTCATCGTGCATAGTGATAATAAGCACAGCAATAATAAAACTACAAGTGCCTTCTTTATTTTACATCTAATATTTTATCCAAGCAATATAATTGAATGATTTTAGTTTAATTTCTAATGGTGTAATCTCCCAATGGGCTATAAAAAATATAAGGCTCTTTGTTTATTTACGTGTCCATTATAATTCTTATCTACTTATCTGTTGAATTTAATTTCTTTTTTTTTATTATTGTTATTATCTAGAGCATAATTTAAAGTAGTATTGTTTAAAATAATCTTTCACTAAATTTTCGCTGTTAGTAATAAATAATGTTCTTTTTTTTCCTCGTTACCTTATAAGGTAAATTGAGCCTTTTATGTTATTAGAGAGTAGGCCTATGGGTTAAACTGTAATTAGCTGTACGTGTTCAACTTTCTTTCACCATTTTTATCTAAGCTGTATTATTATACTTTTTCACAGATTTCTTTTTATTTTCCTATATTAAATATTAATAGGCAATATAATTGAAATATCTAAGTATCCATAATCATCATAAACTCGAGTCCGATTAATAGCAATTGATTATTTTTGACTTGCACTAAGGTTTTTGCAGCTTATTGTTTATTAATAAAGAATCGGAAATTTTACATACTGAAATATTGGTTAATTTTTTGTGTTTTTATCAAGGATTAATGTCCTATACTCTTATTTTTGTAATAGTTTCCTTATTTCCCATTCAATTTCCTGTAAAGTGATGTGGCTGAAATATGGAGTGACAAACAGGTAAAAAGTCAAAATAAAAAAAAAAACTCGTTTTGGCTTCTCATGTGTGTGTTTTTCTTCTGGAGTTTATAATAAGCTTTTTTTTCCTTGAAATGTTTTCATGCAGATGATTTTTTTTTTAAATACAGTATTACAGTATATATCTTCCTCTATGGTGACCTTATAACACTGGATGTGAGTTGGGGGGCTGGTCTAGTGTTTTAACAACAAGAGAGTGGCTGATATAATACTTGAAAATTTAAACGATTTCAGAAAGGTAGAATGTTTTGAGCAAGACTGTTTTTTAAGCGTCAACAAATATTTTAAAAGTAGTTTTAGTGTGTTACATTTAAATATAAGGAGCTACAGGAAGAATTTTGATGATTTATTAATTAATTTAGAAAGCTGTAAGGTAAAATATGATATGATAGTTCTAACTGAAACATGGCTACAGGAGAATGAATGTGCATTAACTGTTTTGGATGGGTTTACAGCTTATTCAAATAAAAATAGAAGAAATCAGAATGATGGAGTTATTTGTTTTGTGAGCAACAATTTTAATGTTTCCTCTTGTGAAATAACATTATATGGGGCAACAGCATTATCCCTCAGCTTGACAGTTGGCGAGCGTGTCATCACTGTCCTGGCGGTTTATCGCAGCCCCTCGCACGACGGGGACCTTGGACTATTTATCGATGACCTTGAGCGATACTGCGATAGCCGGCCCAGGGACCGAACTCACCTCATAGTGGGTGACATTAATGTTTGTATTTTGGATGACAGCAGGACTGTAATGGTGGAGAGGTATCTAAATGTTTTATATGGGGCGGGTTTTATTTCCTGTATAGATAAACCGACCCGAGTGAGTGGGATCTCGAGTAGTTTGATTGATCACATATTTGTTGATTTAAAAAGTAGTAATGATGTGAAAGCGTGTGTAATCAAAGCTAGCGTAACTGACCATTACATTACAACCTTTGAATGGAACATTTCTAACCTTAGGATAAATTTACCCTATGCACCTAAAATATTGATTGACAAAACCAAGGTTAAATCTGATATCGAACAACATAACTGGGCACCAGTTATGGAATGTTTAGATACAAACGAATGTGCGGATTTATTTTCTAACAATATAAATACCATCCTGCAAAATTCTTCTAAAATTAATAAAACATCGCACAAATCAAGGAAAATAAAACCATGGATTTCCCAAGGTTTAATTATTTCAATCAGGCGTAGGGATCGCTTGAACAAAAGAGTTCAATCACAACCTTTTAACACGGCATTGAGCAACCAGTATAAAACTTATAGGAATATTTTGAATTCTTTAATTAAATCCGCTAAAGAAAATTATTACATAAAACAATTCCAGGAGAATGCGGGGAATCCTAAGAAGTTATGGAAAAATATTAGTGAGTTGGTTAGCACCAGCAAAAAGAGTGAGTCAATCCAAATTAGCCAATTTTTCACTAAGAATGATTGCAGTTCATCTGATAGGAATTGTTGCTCCTCAAAAGAGGTGGCGGACAAACTTAACGACTACTACGTGAGTGTTGGGGCTGAGCTAGCCAGCAAGGTACCTGCGACCGGCTGTGTGATAGACGACGAGCAGTATAGGGCCCAGACGCAGTTCCACCTGGTCCCCGTCACTGAGCGGCAGCTGGAGGACTGTGTCCATGATCTACGGGGAGGGTCAGCGCCGGGGGTGGATGGCATCACAGCGGATATTATTAAAGAAAACTTGTATCATCTAAAACATCCTCTTTTACACTTGGTAAACCTTAGTCTGCAACAGGGTATATTCCCAGATAGTTTTAAGTTAGCGAAGGTAATCCCTATTTATAAAGGGGGTGGGAAAGGCGAGTGTTCCAGTTATAGACCAATCTCTTTGTTAAATGTTTTGTCAAAAATACTAGAAAAATGTATTGGCAAGCAATTGGCTGATTACATGTTCCGTAACAATTTAATTTATAATAAACAATTTGGGTTTAGAAGTGACTTAACTGCAGATGATGCTTTTTTTACTTTTTCCAATCATCTGTATCAGTTAACTAACAGTAATAAACGTTCATTAATGATTTTCATTGACCTCGCTAAAGCTTTTGACTCATTGGATAGATAAATTTTGTTGAGGAAACTGGATTGTCTTGGAATCAGGGGTGTCGCGCTAAGTTGGTTCGTAAGCTATCTGTCAAATCGGCGTCAGTTGGTCTCGTTGGAGGGCGTCCAGAGTGAAATTAAGGAAATAGACTATGGGGTTATTCAAGGCAGCACCCTTGGCCCCCTACTATTCCTCATCTATCAGAATAATCTTGGTAAAATTGATTTAACCAATGGTAGTATGTATTTGTATGCCGATGACACAGTCCTGGTATTTGAAGGTAGCTCATGGGACGAAGTCTACCATCACGCTGCTCGAGGTCTGCTTACCGTCAGAGGGTGGTTCGACCAGAATAAGCTGACAGTGAACACCGGCAAGACCAAGTGCGTGGCGGTCTCCCTGCGTGCGGCGGGTGACCCGATCCACCACGAGTTGCGCCTTCACTCATGCGGTGGGGCGGCCCAGTGCGGTTGCACTGTCATCGAACGCGTGGACAGATACAAATATCTCGGTGTTATGTTTGATAGTAGGCTTTTGTGGGAACCTCATGTAAAATCTTTAAATAACAAGTTGCGAAAATGTATATATATGTTTTCCGTTCTATCTCGTGTCCTCGAAATGAATCTTCTCAAATCAGTTTATTTCGCATATGTCCAGTCAATCTTGCAATATGGTATAGTGTGCTGGGGCGGTGCGCTTCCAACCGTAATTTATCCTCTTCTAATAACACAAAAAGGGATAATAAAATCTGCTCTCCAAAAACCAGTACGGTATTCAACGCAATTGATATTCGAATCCTTTCAAGTTCTTGATATCCGCCAACTCTTTATAAAAACACTAATTTTATATGGATACAAAAGAAACTTCAGCATGCTGGAGCAAGTGGCCCACATTTATGAAACTCGGCACAGAGCGGATGTCGGCATTGTCACACCTCGCATTGTCAAATCAGTTTATGCGTCAAATCCATATTATGTGATCCACCTGTTGTACGGCAACTTACCTCCGGAATTGCGCCACGCTCGTCCGTTGAGGCTCGCGTCGTACAAGAAAAACTTATTTCGTTGGCTTTTTAATTTAGGAAGGGAGACCGCCAGCCGCATGATATCTTCTGTTTATACACGTTAGGTGCCTGAGTCACTCGCTCGCCAACAAGCATAAATTACTTTATAATAAGTTAGTGTTTTACTAACAATTGTTGATTTGTTTGAGGATGTGTGAGTGTGAGCGTGCACGTTTGTGTGACTTACCGAGAGTGCTGGGCAGTGGAGGTGCGTGTGTGTCTATTTGTGTTAGTGTTCAGAAGCCCTCACGTGTTATTTTGACCGATATATTTTTTTTTGGCATCAGCTATATCAACTATATGCAATTTTTTTACCTCCGGCCCGCATTACAAATAGTTTTCACTCCATACTCAACATACCGCTAGACATTTCTTTTATGTTGTTTTTTAACCTCCTTGATTTTGTTACAACATTGTTGCAGTAGCTCCTTAACTATTAATAAACAGTTATAGTATAGAAGTTATAAACAGTGACAATTAGAAGAAAGTTTTTTTTTTGTGCGAGAGACTTGAGAACTCGGCCCCCGCGCACAGGCGTTGGCCCATGCGGGGACCATTTCTGCATGTAATATTGTAAATTTATTGTAATTTATCTAGAAATAAAACTTTGATTGATTGATTGATTGATTAGAGGAATTCTACAACTGGAAAACCTGAAACTGGAATACCTGAAGAACAACCAAGGCATAACATCACACCAGCATTCTTTTTTCTATTAATTATGATTTTTAGATACAAACCATGTTTGTAGATTCTTTTAACTTACAGAACACACTATTGTATTGACCCTATTGTATTTCTCCAGGAAATTTCAATAAAGACTATTGACTATTGACTATTGACTCCATTCCTTTTCCAGGTCTGCAGTTCACGGCTCGGCTGTTGCAAGTGGAGCCGGGCCAGTTGAGCGCGAAGCTGCGGAGTCGCAAGTTCGACAGCAAGTGGGGCAGCGAGGCGGACTCCATCGACGTGACGCTGACCCTGGAGCAGGCCACGTACACCAGGGACGCCCTCGCCAAGGCCATATACGCCAGGCTGTTCGACTTTCTGGTCAAGGTATGGAGTGGAGAAGCGGTTGTTGATCTCTATAGTCATGTCCGGTTGTCGGTTGTTAATCTTAGATGGGCCAATTCCAGAATTTCTCGACTCCGATTCCTGTTTTGATCCTGGAATTTTACTCACGCTTCTCGATTCCAGGATTGATACCAATTCCTGGTAATACAAGAAATAATAATCACTCGCGAGCATAAACATATTTTACTAGCCTAATCTAAATTAATTAGACGCGAAATGGCAACTGCATTGTCTGCGAAATGTCAAACCAGTGTTTCCAGTATATGGGCCAAATTTAATGGCTCAAGTTCACTATCGCCGTATTGGTGCGAATCTGAATGTTCGGCGAACAATTTGCCGTACGAATCCTAATGAGAGGGACGTAGAATGAGTTATTTAGAGCGCATCGTTAATTTCCTAGGATCCCCCCAATTGGACAATAGCGAAATTGATTCATAACTATCGTAGACTTGGTTTATAATTTTTGTTTTTTATGTGAAATTACCGTACTGAGTACTGCTGGACGATGTGCAACCTTGGCGATTAGATTTAGGTTATTCGTTGTTGATTTTTGCCGTAAGTCAGATGTAATTTACGAAGCTTTTCATTTCCAAAGGTAGTAATTAATTTAGTTAGTAAATACTTAATGCAAATAATCTGAATGTTTTCTGATGTTTCTTTTAGGAAAATATATTTATAAATATAAAAATGTTTGGTTTTGGCAATTTTTACGTCGGAATCGGCTGTAATCTGTATCAAACCTGGTATCGCAAAGAATCGAGAATGAACGATTCGTCAATACCACCTGTATCAAGGAATCGAGAATCGGAATCGGCCCATCCCTAGTCTTGTGACTTATTTTTGAAGAGGTTACTGGCCTTTATTTACCTCCACATGGACCTCAGACCTGCATTTGGAAGATGTCATGGAAAATAAAACAAGTTGGTGGGTATTCAATTGTGGACTCACCTACCATTTCTCATTAGATTACGATTAATTATGCTACTATAAAAAACATTTTGTCTCAGTAACTGTTTTTAGGAAGAGTTGGAAAATTTGGATTTTCTCTTGATAGCCAATCTAAAAAAGGTACTTTGAAAAACCTCTAACTCTTTACCATTAAAGCAAAGAATTTTTCACATTTCAACAGGCTTATCCTAAATTAGGCTTTCAACTTTAGGGTCTGCTCTGTTATCAACTATTGGATCTAGGCCACGTTCCAGGTCTTCTATGACACGACTCCAAGTGCCCTTAGCTCTCAGGTCGTAATAGTGTTAGGGTTCCCCTTTGTTCTTCTAATAAATTTTTATTTACAAAATAAAAGGAATCTATCTCCAAATAGTTAGAAAAGTCCAGATGGAAGAAAACCTATGTAACCAAATTTGAATTATTTATAAAGTTTTTACTGCTACATTATTTTTTAAGAAATAACTGAAGAGTTTGATTAATTAAAATCGTGTGAATATATATTAATATGCAGGACAATTTTGTTCAAGTTTGTATGGGTTTGGGTCCATCAATTTATTTATTTATATCAAAGGTTATAAATAGTTAAGCTGATGTTATGCTTTTCTCCTCAAAATTCAAACATTTTAAAAACTTAATGTTCTAACGCTGCTCAATTTTTAATTATTTTCTTATGATTTCCAGCAAGTGAACGAAGCCATGCAGACGAGTGTGGCAGGAAACAGCATCGGGATATTGGACATCTACGGGTTTGAGATCTTCGAGAGAAACGGCTTCGAACAGTTCTGCATCAACTTTGTCAACGAGAAACTGCAACAGATCTTCATACAGTTAACTCTCAAGGCCGAACAGGTAGGACATTTTTTGTTTGAGAGGTGGTGGTTGTATTTTACTGCATATGTGTGTTGCAGGCCTTCATGTTTTTGATTTCAATTAGTAGTACCTGCCACCATTCCTATCCTATGATAATTTTTTTCGTGGGATCAAACCTTTGATTATATTAATGTAATCTAGTGCAGAGAGCAAAGATCACAGGTCAGATTGGTCAAATAACCCCTTTTGCCCTGTAACACTCTTATATTCACCCCTTGATGTACTAATTTTTTTTATATTTCTCAATTTTTAATTGTAATATGTTTATTTTGTCTGTATTTGGTCTAATATTTTGGTTACGTCCTTTTTGATTGTGCATATGTATTGACAAAATGCTGAATTCATAAATAAAAAAATTGTCCTCCTCTATACAAGGGCAAAAAGAAACAAAACAGATGTAACACTGCAATCCCTATTAAACGTACAAATGCTGTCAACTTCCACCCAAGCCGGTCCCTTAATTTTAGGTTGGCCCTCCCAACAACTTTGCGACACATTTGCAAGCCTAATAGGAATTGTGCATGGTGGGAATCGAACCCACACACCTCTGAACGGTTTCAATGCTATATTCGTCAGTATATCATGTCAACCGACAGAGCCACAGCACCACTGTCGGTCAGGAGAACGATTGGCGCATAAAGCCTACAGTCTACCCTAGCAGCAAACCAGTGAACCACTTCGCCAAGCCCTCATTAACAGTGCCCGCGTGACCGGCGAGACTACGCGATCGGGCGCATTGAGTCAGACTCGTGTGTCTACCCCATTGGTTAAAAGTAGGGTATGTGTCAATATATTTTTTTAACAGTGATAAATTAGGTATATTAAAGTGGATGCTCTCATAACTGCCCTATACAGAAATGGACCATAAGGTAGATAACCATTCGGCTGGTTAACCTAACTAACAAGTGATCCTTGTATATTATCATAGCCATTTCTAATTCAAGGCCGTGGCGCTAGTAAATTCACCCTTCCTATCGTAAGGGTTTAGCTGATTTGTTTATCCATACTCTGTTATGGCACTATTTTTTGTTTTCTTGAAACCAGCTGGCTCTTTAAGGGTTTTTACTATGCAAAAAAAAACTTGAGAAGTGGCGTTGCCAGGTCAAAGGCCGCGGCCTTATCACTAGAGATGGCCATGATATTATACATTTTTAAAGACCAAATCAAAATGATAACACAGTTCATACAGTATACTTGAACGTACAAAATCTTAACAACAATATATGGGCGCTACAAAAGATGGATGTGACCTGCATATGTGTCATGCTTTTTTATTGAGCTGTCGCCTGCTGCGCCAAACTCAAGCCTTCTCCTGGAACGAGGTTGGGCAAAGTGAGGACGGTTAATAAATTGTCCTCTGTTTAGATTTTATGGTTGAAAAATCAAAATCTAGAAGTCCTAAGAATAGGGGTATGTAGTAGAGAATTTTTGCATGTTTTTGAGATGAATAATCACAGTTCAGGTTATCATCATAATGGGAAGGTAGTCTAAATAGTTGAGGCCATAATTTATGTTTAGCTGTTTCTCTATAGTTTATTTTAGGGGTCTGCGGGCCAGACTTTTTAAGTTCGGGTCGGGTCGGGTCGGGCCTTTAGTTTTGGCTTTCGGGTCTCGGGCCAAAATCGGGTCGGGCCAAAAATATTTAAATAATTACTGTCGTATGAATTAACTAGAACCTAAAAATAAACTAAATCAAGAAATTAAATACAAAATTAATAGACAAATACCCCCGTTGCAGCAGACCTGCATACTCAGCGAATTTCAAATGCAAAACAATATATTATAATCTAACATAGCGAGATTTGACATGTTTTTGTAAGCTCCATAAGATTAACATGGGGAATGAGTATGCAGGTTTGCTGCTACAGGTATGTTTAAACTTGTTGGTTTTGATTCAATATTTAGTAGATCTGAACTAGAAGGAGCCATTTACCAAGTTTTGTCAAGATATGTCAAGAAATAAACGAGATATAGAATTTTACTTATTTCCCATAAGGTTAACATTGGGACAACGTACTGTGTTTACCACTTTCAATATCTCGGTAACCAATGGACATAGAGCAGTGATTCAAAGTACTAAATTGTTTGTTTTTTTGAGCTGAATTCAATGGTGCCAACAAAAATTTGATAAATTTTATTTTTCTATGTAAAAAGATAAAAAAACCCATTTTTGGGGGGGTTTATCCCCCTTTACCCCCCCTTCCGGTGGTCCGATCGGGCTGGTTCACGAACTCGTCCAATCGATTACCACTTTACATGTCTGTACCAAATTTCATCAAGATCGGACCATTTTTACGGCCGCTATCGTGCTAACAGACACATATATAGATATATATATAGATATATATATATATATATCTAAAAATTCGAACGAATGGTGTTTTTTGCTTCTGGGGGTTGCAAAACGAAAAGTTATCATGGTCTGGGGCTTAGGTCTTACCATGAGACCTACGGTAATAGCTTCTTCCCTATAGGGGAAATTCGCTAAAATTACCACTATCTATCGAGGCCTAATAATTTTTTGTAGGTTAAAATTATATCATAATTCAATTTTAACCTACGACAAGAAATTAAGATAAAAAACTAATATGTGAACAAATTCAGCCAAAAAACTATGAGAGCCATAACAATCAATGATTATTATCATTACAAAGCCACACTTCATCACCATTAACGCCATTAAACAATATAAACTATGAATATAAATTTGAAGTTGAAAAGTGCAATGTCAGAGCTAAATATAGGTGTAAGTTTACAATTTCCGAATTATGAGACGTGGTATTTCTAGGTAACTGTCAAAATCCATTCTTCTCTGAGTTAATGAAATATTTTTGAGGTTATCGTTATGAAATACTCGTGGACGGCTGCAAAAAACGAAAGCGTGTATCTGCTGGTCGCGGATGAACGGTAGATGTAGCTTTTCGAAACTCACGATCTGTCGTGAAATACGATCGCGCGTATTTGCCGATCGCCGATAATCGGCAAATGTAGCCTTACAAAAATCACGGTCGGCCGCGAAAAACGATCGTGTGTATTTGCCGATCGTAAATAAACGAAATGCAGCTTAGTGTAACTCGCGATTGGCTGTAAAATTCGATCGCACACACGTAAGTCGCATGTAAATTCGATTGCCGGGTAAATGGCGGGAGTAACGTATCATGTGCGGCCCGACCCGATTTTGGCCCGAACTATTTGTGGCCCGACCCGACCCGAAAAACTCGGGGACCCGCAGACCCCTAGTTTATTTTGCTCCCAGCCAATTGTATAGCATGCAACAAGGCAGTGTATAGTCAAAGTATTCTTAAATTTGATTACACTATCGAACATCTTTTGATTCTTTTTTTTTTTATTAAAATGCAATGCACAAACTCTTCATACCCATTCCCTTGTAATTTTTAGGAGTATGTCTGGAGGTCCATATTATGTAGATAAGGACCTCAAGACCAACTCCTAAAAATTATAAAGGACGGGGTTTGAAAAGCTTGTGCTTTGAATTTTAATTGAAGTTATAAACCAAGATATAATCAGAATGTTAGTGTTGTTAGCTTGACAGGCTTACACACACTTGATATGGTTAGGCTACTTTCTCTCCCTTATTTTGTGCTGACAGTTTCTAACCTGCTTGGTGCTACATAAGACAAGTAATAGCTGTGAATTTTTTTGACTCTATAGAATAAGTGAAAGCCAGTGTATAAGGGTAATTTTTGCTAATGGCACATTGAAACAATAGAATTGCAGTATACATAATTTGACTTGAAAGTTTGACTTTAATGAAAAATAATTGTTTTTTTGGTCAACTTATTATAAGTTATAATTTAAGATTGCAAAATCTCAAAGAACATTCGATACAAGGCCAACAAAATGTATTATTGCAATTTGATAAATATGATGTTAGCATTTCTTGATGCAAACAAAGTAACTAATCTAAGCACTACCAATTGAAGGGCTTAGAAAAACAATTCCTTAACAATGAATTTTTAACTGCTCTATGGACATCATAAGTTCCACTCAATAATTTAATAGACACCATGTCTGGCTAGATTGGTAGATTCATCAAAAGACATAAACAAAACTGTTGTAAGGAATATTATACGGCTTTGGGAACAGAAGTTTAGCACCTACCTTAACATCCAGTGGTTCTTTTTTCTCAAAGTTTAATAATTTTAATCAGTAAAGAGTAATTTCCCTAGCTAGGGAATTAGGTAATTTCCCTAGCACTCTTTTACTCTAACAAACTCCATGAATCTCATTCGACCTCCCCCCTTCCAAAACTTAAGTTTAATTATTACCTCCTGCAGCCTTGCAGCAGCTTTGCCATTTTCGTTTCGAATATGAGCTGGCACCTCTTGTTCAATGGTCCCAATCAGCCAATGTTTGGTTAGAACTCTCCATCCTAAATGTTTTTTAAGTTTCTTTTACGTATGATCCCCATACTCTTGTTTAAATGTTTTTATCATTGAGTTAACTAAAAACAACTTGAGGTTGTTTGTTGGCTCTAAAAACAAGCAATATCAACTTGATGAGTCAGTATTTTTATTGAGGAATGAAAAAAAACTTACATGTATTCAATTTTCAATTCATTTTACTGTAGTTATGAAACAAATATTCTATACTACTCAATATAATATATACATGTAGACATTATAAATATATACACAGATAAAATAGAAATAAATAATTACATCTTAATCTATAAGTTAAACAATTATTGAAATGTGCATTAACTTAGAGAAAGTTTAATAAAGGTGGGTTTTACAAAAAACAAGCTGAATACACCTGTAATGAAAAACTGTAACTTGTGATTCATGAAAAAAATTGCCAGACAGGCAAACACGAAGGCTTATTAGTTTTCAAAATGAAAGAACACAATTCTTTACACTTTAGTAATTGAAAGAGGGATTTAGAGTGATTGATCTCTTTCACAATTACATTCCAGAAGCTCCTGTCTCATTTTGAGGATTGACTCGTCAGAGTGAAGAATTTCTTATAAAATTACTTTCATAGGTTCCAGATATTGAGAAAATCACTGAAACTGTCATGATTTTATAATTGTATCATTTAATAACGATATTATCACAAGGATTATAATGATGGAAGACATATACTGAGTGACAATTTAGCTAGCTTTGATAAAATTTTAATTTTAACCTATAATCACTTCATGAATGAATTCATTTTTAGTTTATTTTTACTTTGTAAATCAGCCTGTTGTTGGCTCTTATCATTGATTGTGTGAGCTTGCTTCTTAAAAAGTTATTTTGGTTTATATGCCAATGCTGGATCATAATACCTATGTCAGTGTTGGTTTAAAAAAATATAGATTTTGAACAAAAAAGTTTTTGCTAGACAAAAAACAAGTTGATTTCTGTTGTAAAATTAAATATTAATATCAATCATCATTGACTCATTACTAAACTATGTTATATACTTGAATTATTACTTTTGAATTGAATAACAAGGTCAAAGTAAAAACATTCCAAATTTAATAGCAAAATTTGTGTAATGAACAAGGTTTGTTTTTGAAGAGTTTTGAGTCATCACCAATATAGTTCACAAAGCCATTAAAAAATGTACACTTTCTTCGTTTCCTTTCTTTTTTCTCTTATTATTAAAGCTATTCTACAACATTACATTAAAATGGTAACAGATATATACAATATATATTGAATTTGAACTACATATTGTTAAATCCATATTAAAATGAACAACTTATTGTAATTTGTTGGACCAAGAAATGTTATCATTACAATATATTTTTTCTATATCACTGGTAGATTTAATATACATAAATAACAAGATTTACATTTATTCCAATAATTGGTTGTTCTACCTTACTCAGCCGGTCTGCAGTTGACAAACTTTTATAAAAGAATTTCAGCCAGAGTACAGTACCAATCTGAGGACCAAAGTTTTGATCTATTCTGAAGTTACTTGTTGTCCACTTAAGTTCTGAAGTTCACTTCCGTTGTCCACTGAAGTTCTGAAGTTCACTTCCACTGGTGATAAAGTGGTACCGGGTAAGGAGTGTTAGTCACCCACAATAACCTGTCAACATTAAACAGTATTTTTTTATTATAAATTTCTCATATAAAGCAAGAAAATGTGAAACTATTAGCTTATACGAGTAAAAACCCCTTAATTTGTTTATTATTTTAATATGCACAACATTAGACAAGATATAGTCTGTCCATAACAAGCCCTGTTCTAAAATTAAGCACAGTCTTTTTAGCAGTGTCAATACCTAGCCTATTGCTTTAAATGAAGCATAAGCACCATTTGTTTAAGATACGCAAAGCATATGATTTTAAAACAAAATTCTCGTAAATGTTAAATATTTGATGATATTTTTGTTTTCAAATAAATTTACATTAAAACTTAATTTGTAGTGAAGTATATTGTAAAGTAGTTAAGTTTCAGTTTTAGTGATATTATTATAGTGTTTTATTATGAATTTTCTAAATCATTTGTCATAACTGATTCTCCTCGAAAACAAAACGTCGATAAGAACCTGCCTTAACATACGGTATCTCCTTAACATAAAGAATATATATATATATATATCATTTTGAAAACGGACTTATTGCTGCAATTTAGTACGCATCCGTAGTTATTGCGACTGTCAAGGTAGCAAAATCGAGGTAGCAATAAGAAGACTTTTTTCGTACGCATCAACCTTCATTGCGCCCTATACTCACAGAAGGACTTATTGCTGCATTCACAAACTTATACCGGAAATCCTCTTATTGCTACTTCGAAACCAGGTTAGCCAACATTCTGATAAGATATACAACTATGAAATCAGCACTAAGTTACTTTTACGGTTTTTTAGGTACTTTCTGTTTTGTTTTGCTTTATCTCGGAATATTTCGACCGAAAACTTGAAATAAATTATACTGCAGTAAGCAAGCGATCAATTAATATAAAACATTTTGGGGTTTCATTTAAGTATTTTAGTTGTTGCATAATAAACTGATTTTTAGGAAAACAGCCTTACTAACATGATGCAGTGCTGACGTTAAAATTTAAAAAGTTATACCTTATTTAATAAGACAGTTAGTTAAATCCCAACAAATATATTACTAAAATATATTGGAATTTAATGAACTATCTTATTTAATGTGAGCACTGAATCATGTTAGGAAGGCTGTTTCCCTTAACGTCAGTTTATTATGCACAACAAAAATACTTTAATTGAAAACCCAAAATGTTTTATGTTAATTGATCGCTTGCTTACCAATGTTTACTACAGTATAATTTATTTCAAGTCTACAGGCCGAAATATGCCGAGATACAGCAAACCAAAACAGAAAGTACTTAGAAAGCCGTAAAAGTAACTTAGTGGTGATTTCTTAGCGGTTTTTCTCATAATAATTGAGAAAAATTAAATCGACTAAATCCTTCAGTAAAAATTGATATGTTGTAGATTTAAAACTACTCATTTATATTTTAATGGCTAAACATTTTTGAAAAAATTATTAGCGTAATAATTTTTGTATTGATATACATGCAATGAGTTTTTAATTGTAATGCAATAATATTCCACTTCTAGCGGCTCCACATATCCAGATATAGTGTTCACCACTGTAATAAATCGTTTAGTAGCCAATTTCACCATTGGCTATTAAACAATGTACTTCCTGGAAACATTTTTGACAATTTAAATTTGCTTTTTTCATTAATTCTAAGTTATAATTTCATTCCGTTGAGAATTCGAACATACGAGTAAAACTTTAGAGCCTACACTGTGCTCAAAGAATTCTTTGATTGAATTTGTGAATCTTCATTCAAGAAAAAATTACAGAGAATTATAAATAGAGTTCCACCCTAATTTGGGCCTCACGGCGCCCGGCGCGCGGGACGGACGCGTGTGCAGCTGTGTTGGAAGCCTTCTTATCAACAATGAATAACAGAGATAAAAGAAGCCCGCCACTTTTTTAGACAAGCTGTCCCTTTGGCCTGACTGACACAAAAACGTAGTGTGATTTTTTATATTAAAAGTCTTTGAAATAATGTAATCACCCTAATCACCCTAAGTACATGTCCATTTGTGTATTTACTCACTATTTTGTAATTATTTTATAACTCAGAGGTGTATTTATAAAATCGATACTATTGCATTTTTCAGTGCGGGAAATAATTACGCTATAAATACATTATTCTTCCCTTACTAAGCCATGTCCACCGTAGCCTTATTTAAAGCCTCCAGCTTCGATAAAACAAAAATTAGTAAAGTATTAGTTAAATACGTACAGACTGTCAGACCAAAAACAAAAAACTTGAATCCTTAAGAATTTTTCAGCTTATTTTGACTCAAGTAACCAAATTTGAAGTTCGGTGATGGACTCAAGAGACAAATTGTTTGAGAGTTTTTGGAATCATAAATTTTCATCACCTTATTGCAATGAAATTCAATAATTCACAAAATAATTTGAGAGCAACATTTTAAATAGTTATCATAATAGACTGTATTTTTTGAGCTATCATCTACCTACATTTGAATTTCATATAAAGGAACGAAGTACCGGGTGAAACACTAACTTATCAATCGATATAGTACTTAATTTATATTTCTCTTTATTAGCATGGTATTAGTTTCAGATATTTTCAAAATCGTCTGCACTGAAAGTATTTGTAACTGTATTTGCAGAGTAAAGAATGTTATACTGAATTTTTAAGAGAAATCAATCGAGTAATACAATCATAATACTGAAATAAATGTGTGATTAATAATAATACAAAATGCATAATTTGAAAGAATAGTTTGATTTGAAATTGGAAACTAGATTGTAAAATTCAAATAATATTACAAAATTAATATCAACGGGAATTTAATATAGAGTGTGCCGTAGTACAGTATTTTATGAAAATTTATATTTTACATACATTAAGCTTATAAATAATTTACTAATAGCCTTCGCTATTTAGTTACATAATGAAAACAATGTGCTATATTTTTGCGTTGATTTGCAGTGTAAAACCTTTTCTGATGACTGTCTGGCATAAAAATCTCATAATGAATTGGTAAATTTCAATTCATTGGTAAATCTCCTTAACATAGTAAATAAATCAATTCATTTCTATCCATTGTATAAAAAGCTGCTTTGAAGTCCACAAAAAGTACTCTTTGACGATAAACTTCAGTTGACCTTTCACGATAGACTAAATATGTTATCGATAGTAGAGTATCCTTAATAGTTTTCTAAAAATAATATATATCAGATCCTTTCTTTGGATGCAATTTTGAGTGAGGTGAATAAAAGCTAGTACTTACTAAGTATTTCGTACTACTAGCAATTTCTCAAAATTAGTAGAATTAAAATTGGCTAGAACTAGGTAGTAACTACAACAGGTTTTCCTAAATGATGTAGTATCTACTAACCTAATACGTACTTCCTCCCAAGTAGTTACTTGAGTGGCATAGTTGTCTTCGTCACAAAAATTTAAATTAAGTTGTGGTTTATTAAGAATTTAGAAATAGTAAAAATTATCTCATTCCGTCAGTCAATCCTTTGGTCTTTGCCTTTGCATATAATAAGCATCTGAATTGATCTGTTAGAATATAAATAAAGCAATTTCCTACTTAATTATATTTTTCTACAATTATGCTATAATACCTTGTGCATAAATTACAATTAAATTTTGGATTTGAACAATTTTTCATAATAAAAGTAATTGTGCACACAGAAAGCGACCGTGGCGTGATCTCGTGTAAAAAATGAATCAGTCAATCGATTTGCCAATAAATCAATTCAATTGTCTACTCTTGCGTAGATTTTATATGAACGAACTTTCAATACCCATAGTCTTGGAGATTTAGCCCTAAATTCTCAAATATTATATGGCCCTGGTCCCTAAGAAAACCTTCAGGACTTGTTGAAGTATACTTTTACTTCCCTACAATGGATTTGTCCAATATAACAAAGGAAGTTATATATTATACACATTTTAACGAGATCGTTTGGAAATACTGATCGTTACAACGCCTGAACTGAACTCTCAGTTTAAAAACCTCTCCGAGAAAACAAATTTCGTGTGGTTAATTTTAAACAATTTTAAATTATAACATGATTAAAACTCATAATATTCATTTATATGGATAAAAATAGGAAGCAACAGTTGAAAAAATAGATAAAAATAGTTGAAACAAGATGAAAACTAAAATTTACCATTTTGCAGAAAAAACAATGACCCATTTGGAGGGTACATCTTCCTCAAGTCCTTATTGAGCCCTCCGCATAAAATTTTTAACTGGAATCAAAGATTGAGTTTTCAAACAATAGTATGTGGTCAGTGATTTTTATTTACATACATTTAAGATTTATTTTCATATTAAAAACTACCTTAAACATCGCGGTTTAAGCAAAGAGGTAAAAATGAAGCATGACCCCGTGCATACCAGAAAAAAGTGGAACTACAGTGCTTACTACACGGATCACTTTTTATTCTCCGGACAAGCCTAGTAAATACTTGGTTTCCTTGAAAGACGTAGTACGTACTAGGGTAGAACAAACTAGCATGTTATTCACCTCCAAGGCGAAGTAAACTACGGAGCTAGTATGAACTAGCATTTTTATTCAACGGGAACCTGATAAACACTTCAAAAACCCTAGTTCTAGCAAATACTACTTTTTATTCACCTCTAACACAACTACATTTAACACTACTGCGTTTAAAGCTAATTAAATCTAACAAGAACGATTTAGCGTCATATACATTATTTAAATTGTCAATTTTTTTTTCAGAACAAATTTTTTTGACTTCAACTTTTTTTAACTGCCTCCTAACCCGAATATTTATTGTTCCTCTGCAGACTGATTTACGAAGTTTGCCAAACAACTTAAATTTTCACTTTCTTATTGACAAACACTCATTATCAAGCCATTTATTTATATTTTTAAAATTTGAAGTAATTTTGGCCCTTTATTTTGATCGAGCCAAATCATCAATAATTTGTTTTATGTTGTTGATATTCTTTTGGTTATCCTCAGCAAATTTAAAGCCGCTACTAAACATATGCCTAACTCAAGCTCGATAAAACGTATTGCTATTTTTAGTCCAATTAATTTTAGGCAATAAAGGTTCCATTAGGCGTTCTTTGTTATTTTGACTTATTCCAATAGGGTAGATACTTTCCATTATTGTGATAATAAATTGTATTTTTGTCAAATGAAAACGCCTACATTTTTAGAAGTCAAGCTATCAACCTTTTTTCATTAGCAGGCTAAACTAAGTTTGAAAATAATAGTAGGCCTAAAAAACACGCTGATTATAAAAATCCTAAATCAGTGGTTCCCAAACCTTTTTGCTGGCGACCCGCAAACGATCTTAATAGTTTTTTTGCGACCCACTATTGGTGTACAATTATAGAACTCAATGAAAATAGATCATAGTGAAACAATAAAACTTATAAATTTAACCTTTATCGCCATTGACAACCTCGATTAAGCTATTGTAATTGTATTGGAAAAAACATTACGTTCATTTTGGATAAAAAAAATGGTTTTCTCATTTTTATACGATTTTATAACTTCCTAGCAAGGTAGCTCTAAGAGCACTTGAAAAAATCTAATTTCTGAACTATATTTCAGGTTTACAATGTTTCTCGCTTTTGGTTTTGGCCCACAAAAGTAGCCTTTTAAACGTATGGCTACTTTCCATGAGATCTTGTAACTTTTTTTTGGGGGGACACTCTTAACAGGAAATTATTCTATTTTTCTAGTAATGATAAGTGTCATTACCAGACGATATATGTGGGTGTTATCTCACCCTTGCGTTTAATTTGGGGCTCGTTAAACGACACTCAGATGACCCATTACACAAAACACAATATTTGTCCAGAACGATACAAACGTCTCGCTTTTTCAGGAATTTTTTAACGGCTAGTTCCTCCCGCACGCTGGCCAACATTTCAAACTAACCGTTTGGCTCACGTCAAAAATGAATTAAGCCCAAAAAGCGAACTAGAGATAACTTGTTTAGTGCTACAGATAAAACGATTTTCTAAAACCGATAAATACAAAGATTGGCTGAAAATACCATTTCAGGTGGATAGTTGGACTGGAGGCGGATTCTGCCACGTGGTTGGGGATCCGACTGGCGGTAAGATACATCCCTCGACTTCTGTTACTACTTAAATTCGACTAAAAGGGAAAAGAGTGACCTTTTTAGTGAAAAAATTATGATGAGTGATAAACATTTTTCCTCAAGTAAGTTAGCAGGGATTTTAAGAGTCCTCCCTACCCAGTCAAAAATATTCAAAAACAGCCCTCACGCGGACCCATATAGACGCCCCATGAGGTAAGGGAAAATTTTAAATTCAATATAGTTGTAATGGGAAAAGTCCAAACTACTAGGATTGCTTTTTGGAATTTCGATAGCTTAAAAAGTTGTTTTTCTATAATCAATTTAAATTAGTCAACTTTGGACATTAATATAACGTGTTTTATGACCTTTTTCAAGAAATAAAAAAATATTTATTTGAATAATATCGCATAGTATGGATATGTTTAAAAATATGGGAGCTAAATGGGTCATCGCGAAACCTTACATTGCAAAATGTGCACTGATCTAGCATGAGCTCTTATGGACCCGAAGTTCCTAAAGTCGCCGCTAGCGTCGCAGAAAAACGAAAACTGCCGTGGGTAGGGAGGACTCTGAACCTACTTGATATTTTTTTACTCTACGTTTTCTATAAACTAGAAATAAGAGGGTTATCTTTTATTATTACTTTTTTCTGTAGCCTCGTCGCGACCTACCTGAAGCCCTCCCGCGACCCACACTTTGGGAACCATTGTAATTATAAAAAGTGCTGGCCGTGTAATCTGACGTAAAACTACTCGTATGGCTCTTTCAATCAAATCTTGACAATCAGTTTAGTTGTACACACTCGTGAATTGGAAAAATCTCACCGATTTTACAACAGGTAGAAGGAATTTCTAGTAACGATTTAGGACTGATTTTTTTTCAAAAATTTGAACCCGAAATGCTAATTATAATTCTAGCCATTAATCATGCAAATCGATTTGGGTTTGATGCGAGTTACGACCCTCAAAATCTAAATTATAATTTGACCGATGGTTGACGGATCTAATGTTCTAATCTTGCTATTTCAAAGGTTTCAGTCTAAGAACTTTCATTGAAATTCCGGTAAAATATTACTATAATTTTTGGTAAACGTTGTCTCTTTTCGAAGAAGAAGTTTTTTTCATAATCTAAACAAATTTTAAAATAATGGTCCGCTACCCTACAGCTTTTAAAAATGTATTTTCTGTATTTGGAGTTACAGTTCTATGGTCTTCCTGATAAAACGTTTTTTAATCCATAGGCTGTTTTACTAGATATTTCTATTTCTATGATAAATCTTATTGACAAATACAAAATCTTAAGGGCGTCTAGAGCTAAGCAGTCTTCATTAAATTCGCAACGAAAGCTGGAATGAAACAATAAAGATAAGATCTAAACTTGCGTTTTATTATGACCATCCTGCACCCTTGCTTCTGGTTGGTAAATTTTTTGTTTTCAGTGGGTCTAATCCTATGCGCAAGCCGCAAGAAAAAAAGGTGGAACCAGTTGCCGCCGCACACCGCACCTAACTGCTACCTCATCCCTTTTTTGCGACTCCGACGTATTTTAGTAATGGAGAATGATAGAAGTACACTTCACATTTTTTCCTTACCGTGTTTTAATTTCTTTAACAACTGATAATGTAGGGAATAATCCATAGCGTCCATTCTAATTACGATTAAGATGTTGTCATTTTAACAGTCATTAACTATGGAATGCGCCCATAATTTTAGAAAAACTATAATGAGATATAGGAGCACACATAAAAAATAAAAGCGTTAAAAGCAAGCCTTTTTTTGGAGTACAATATACGGTATCATGTATCGTGACCAGGAGATTTTATAATAAACCAGGGGAAACCAGCGCGGCTTCGCCCGCTGAACGTGAGTCAGTCGGCTGTTTTTGCTTTATTTACGTATTTTTGTAAAACCAGCCATTTTGTAAAAAGCCTAGCATTTGATATAAAACGCCACCTCATTGTAAAATTTTGCCCCATTCTACAATTAGACTAGCTAAATTTAGGCATTGAACAAAATGGCTAATTTAACACAATTAAATTCAGCTTTTTGTCGTCGGGAAATCATGTCAAAAACCTGAGTTAAACCAGCCGATTAATAATAATGCTAAACGTTACTCAGTCCCACAGTAGAACTCATGATGGCCGCTGACGGCGCTGAATCAACTTGCAACAACAAATAATTTATTAGCCTAAGCGGTTTTAGGCTTTTTATAAAACTATTAACCGCCACAGCGCCGGCGCTAGTGTCGCCTTATTAAAATTCCTCAGTTGAGGTTATGTCATAGTTGAGTTGTTTGTGTTCTAAAGGCCTGCTTCATTAAAATATACTGTTAAGATAAAAAAAGGAAACTGCACGGTCGGTTAAAACACCTGCCACTATCCGTAGTTTGGTGAAATTACTTCAGTTTTTAAAATATCGCTTTTTTGAACAATTCTTCAAGCGAGGAATGATCATAGAAATAAATGGGCAGGAGTCTGGACATCCTCCTATCTCTGGCTCGTCTGGGCTGTACCTAAATACTCCATAAAATGAATTTTGTGGTTGACATGGTGTGAAACATAAGCTTACTCAGAAAATGCATGTAACAAATTTTGAAAGTATATAAATGAGTTGTGAGCTTAGTGTTTTGGATGTAGGTTACTGAAATCTGTCAGCATTTCTTTGCTGACAAAAAGATAAACATAAATATGATAAATACGAAATTTATAATTATGAGACAGTAAAAGCGTTTTTGATGATTTATTATTATTAATTTTCATGGTCTACAGTTGCAATATATTAATTTTGCATTTGATTTGTGGACGTTTAATTCAAAAAGATTAATTTTAGGATTTAACCTATATTATTACATTTAGTACAATTGTACAAGAATAAATAAAGAGTAAAATAAAAATAACTTAGAACTAATTTTAAATATTTTTAGAATGATGTATCCTGAATTTGAGGATCAAAGTTTGCTTTGAACTTTCCTTTTTTTCCCCCTTTAAATCAAACCTTAATCAAACATATTAATAAAAATGGCTTTATAATGCGACTTTTTACAAAAAAGACTGATGCTATACGTCTTTTTAAAATAGCTTATTTAACTTTTTGCTGAAAATTACACTAAATTTGGCTATAATGCTAAAGTAATTCAGCTTTACTTAGCCTTTTTACAAAAATCCTAGTTCACCCAGTCTAACTGTACAATGGGATAATGTTCATAATAAGGCAGCGCTTTATAAAAATCCTAGGATTTTTACAATATGACTGATTTTACAATAATACTGCAACAAATACATATAGACTATAAACAAACAGATACTCGGACCGCTGAAAGGCTTAACATTTTATGGGCCCCCTTAAAAAGCTGTATGTATCTCAACTAAGTAAATCTAATTAAAAAAATATAGATGAAAATAATGGTTTTCATTGAATAGTGTGACACTATTCAGCGTAGGCCTACCGGTATTTTTAGTATTTTTGGCTCTCCTGAAAAATAAAGATTTGAGATACGGCTCTTTGTCAGCAGCCCCACAATTTTTACCACGTTTCGTACTCTTATAGTTTTTGAGAAACTGTGATCAGTCTGTCAGCCAGTCAACCAGTTTATTGCTTTTATATATATATAATTATATCAATAGGCATTTCATTATTTCAGTTCACTTTTTGAATCTCACGTAACTCTCCAAACTGAATAGTGTGGCCTCATTTAATGGAATATCGTTCCAATTTCGAAAAGAATATTCTTAACTCATTACAACACAATAATAGTGTACAAAATTGAAACAGTACAGTACACTATGTTTTATGTTTGTAAAGTATTTTTATGATTCTTGTTGACACCTTTACAGGTAAGGGCACTTAAAATAAGAACGGTGAAAACTTGTTAAAAAATTAAAAATAGATTTTTGCACAGATATGAATTCCTCTACACGATCCTTAAATGTTAAAACTGCAAAACAAAATTCCTGTACAATTTTATTAGGATTAGAGCTAGGGTTGTGAAAGTAGTGATTTTTGAAGTCGAGTCGAGTTTTAAAAATACTCGCGAGTTTTTCGAGTCGATTGTTTTGAATGGTAGAAGTTAATAGTTTTCACACTTACTTATTGATCACATAAGATTTAATATTTTTTGTTATTAAAATTGGAAGTGTGCCTATGAGTTTACAGCAAACCTCTTTTAAAATTAAATGAAACAATAACTCAGATCATCCTTAACATAACTTATATCATAACTCATAACTCAATATTTTTTTATAATTTTCAGACTGAGGAGGTAAAAACCAAGTTACACCTGCACTTGTTTCCCTAAAAAAAGGGTTTCAGTAACATATTTTTATCGGATCAAAAATTAATGTCCATCAGTCTCATTGAGCAAGAGGAAGAAAATATCTCAAAGTATAGAAAGGAAAAAAGAATAAACTAAATTGATTGATATTAATAACCCAAAATTCCCTCAAATTTAAGTAAAATAACAAGGGTTCTATGGTGGCTGCTCGTGCCTGATGTTGACTGTGTGAAAAACGGTTGTAAAATGCGATCGTACTTCCCTATTTCGGGGAAACGACGGGAGTACGACTCACACTTCTGAGTATTTTTCAAAACTTCGAGTCGAGTCCAATAGTATAAACTCGGCAGGAAAAAGCTCGATAAAAGAGTACTTGCACATCCAGAATTAGAGTAATGGTTTTGTTTTGAAAATGGGTCTTATTGACTAATAAAGTTCAGTAAATCACAATAATATAAAAATAAAAATAAATAATAACATGCTTTTCTGTTGGCATTACTTTTGTTGCAAAATAAGCCTAGACCTCTTCGGCCAATATGGACCTGTGTTATCCTCACAATATATATTCATCAAAACATTTATCTTTAAATTTAATTTAAATTGGTGTGCTGAATAAATTTCGTTTTCCTACATTTCTATTCGTTGTTTGAAACATTATATTTACTATTTTCAATCTTTTGTGGTTTTATTTTAAGTTTTAAAGAGAAATATGTTGTAGTTTTTTGGTTGCCATTTTAACGGAAAAAACGGGTTTTGTTCCTTTTTGACAAGGGAAAAATGGGTCTTGTCTACAGGTCGTATCAAAACGAGTCTTGCCCATGAAAAAACTCTATTTTATAGTTTAAGGTAGACAGGTTAAAGTTTTTTTCAGGCTACGACATGACCTATCAGCATATCATAATGCAAAAGTAAATGGTGCAAAATCATGTTTAGTGGGCAAGATCCGTTCCGATAATAGACTACTTAAATGAGGAATCATTTTATGAACGTAATATTATAGGTTTATGAGCAGTAATTAAATAATGATGATAACTTAAAAACTCAGCCATTTCGGCCATGATAATCCCTTTGAAGTCCGGGGTTTTGCCAATATGTTTCTGTACTATGAATTAAACTAATATGTTCTGCGGTAACAAACAAATAAGGTAAGGTTTTTAGACTCCTCTGGCACGTTCCATTTACGCATAACATGTGATAGACTCAATAAAATTAACAAACTGAACAATCAGGGACTAATAAAATTAATCAATAGGCAAGTAAGAGTATTCATTGGCAGGGCAATACTTAAATTAGGCCTAAAACTGAAAATGTATCAATTTCCATGACACAATGAAAATCAACGTAATGTTTCTTCTCTCTTTACATCATTGCTATAAAAGTGATTGCTTAGGAAAATTTGAGTTATAGTACAACATTCCCTAATTGTTGTTTTGCACGATAAACTATAAACTGTCACCCATGTGACATAATGTCGATGAATGTATTAAATTTACTGACCATGACTGTCTAAGGTAAAAATTAAAATAAATTTCTTCTTATTTGTTCTAAGTTTTTACTTATATACTTTTTTTTAGTTCTCTTCACCTATACCAGCATTTGATTCATTAAGGTACTCTTTTTCGGGGAAAATTTTCTTGAGCCATTTAGTGTGGAAGCAGTTTACGCGGAGAGTCCTGAACAGACACTATAGTAACTGTCAACATACGGTAAACAAGTCGTGATAGCGGTGTCTTTGACAGGCACGCGGCTGCTTCAAGGTCACTCAATAGGGCCTCAAGGGCCTCAATCGTGTAATTGCAAGTTACAATTCATATATTAAACAGTATGAGACGCTGAGATCTCAGTAAGTACTAAACCAATTAATTCCTATAACATATATGTCTAATAAATGAGGATAACGTGAAGCTTCTTGGAATTTCCTTGGAAGCATTGTTTGTCTGCTGTTTATTGATTTTGCTCTTTCACTTACATATGGTTACGGTTTCACTCGATACAGTTCTAATACCAAAGTCGTAATAAGAAACCATAGCAGCTTATTCCCTGAACTATTAACTAACTTAGAAAATTACATAAAAATAAAAAGGTAATGCAAAATCAAAAACCTAGTTCAGACGCTCTCATAGTTATTTAATTCAAAGCTAATACTTACAGCCCCAAATTCTCAAATGTAAGTTAAACGAAATCGCGTGTGCAAACAATTTCAGCCCAGTCGGTTCGAAAGTTTTTATTTTTACCCAGAACAAACCCACTACGCTATAAAATCATATAACTTACTTCGCCATTGATAAAAATAGGAATAAAAAATCAACGTTTACATAGAAAATAACACCGACTTACCTTAAAGTAGGTAATAGGTTTATTTTGATGTGATTACTTCAAAAAGTATTGATATTATACCCAAATACGCAAAGTTGAAGGGTCGCAATTCCTAAAAGGATGTGGTATCAAAATAAATATACCAAGTCAAGGTTGATTTCTTGGTAATAACTTGTTTATAACTTTTGAAATATGTTTTTCTCAACTATATGAACGATTATATTTGTTAAAAAACAAATGTACCTGGCCAGCAGTGGATCTTTGTGTAGAATACATTTTTTTTTGCTTTACAGAAATTATACTGCTGGCCAAATATATGATGTAAATTAATAGACAATACTCAGAGCATTGTTGTTACAACAAATGTAACCGTCAATATAGTAAATAAACCCGTTGTCAAGCTATTTCAAAGACACTAACCTTGATTTGGTATATACTTGATTTCTTACCTTTATAGGAGATTTGGCGACCCTTCAACACTTCAAGCATTGTTTTTTTTGGTGTGATCTAATTAGTAATCTTTAGGTGAAAATAACTCCCAGTTCAGCCAATATATCCAAAAAGACTAAAACGTTAGTAAATTCTTATTCTCCGTTAAATTAATACCAAATTAAATGTCATCATGTCATATAATCTCAAATATACTCCGAGTAATATCGGTGAAGTGACTTTTTGCTCGGATTCTCATTACAGTGCTCAATTCGGTTTAGCCGTCTGTAATTGAATACTCTTACAAAATCGCATCCATTTATAATCTTAAGGCTTTTATAATGTTGTAAAAATATTTTGTTGTGAAACTCTCCACAGTCAGGACATGATTCCAAAATTAAAAAAGGTGTATACGTTGGTGACTTATAAAAATGTAAACGGACCTCATGTAGACCAACTAATGCTTAAAGAGTTAAATAATCTCACCTTTCCCCTGTTAATTTATTTTAGAATCAATACTTTTTGCACATAACAATAGATCCTTTCGTTGTTTGGGAAATGACTGAAAGCATAAAAATAATAATAGGTACAAAAAGAGGTATTTCAAATACCCAAACATAAATTACCTTAAATATATTTTCACGATAATGCATTAAAAATTCTTTGAAAATACCTAAGCATAATCTGGAAATCGCATTCAACATTATAGAAATGAGACATGTTTCATTTAAATGACTGACTGCTTACTTCTTTGATTGATTGCACAATTCAACAACGGCTTGGAGATTTCCTTCAAATGCTAGAAATATCTTGCTTACAGCTCAAAACGTTTCCTATGTAGATCCCATTGCAAGTAAAATTCTTACTGCTTAAAAGTTAATTTAAAAGCTGTAAAATGTTTGACATTGGGCCTTTTGAGTGGGCATGTTAGTAACGAAGTAAATAACAATAAAATAAAAATAAAACTGATAGCAGCTGTATTAAAACCAAGCCATCTACCAAGAGCAATGCTGTTTTAGCGTGTCGTATGATGATTGTATAAAATATCTTTAAAAATGAGCATAAATAACACTGGTTTTTTATATAGTAATGGATAAACTGATAAAAATTCAATATTACTGGGCAAGGCTTGGTCCACCGATTGCTCTTTTAAATTTCTGTACGACTAGTCGTGTGTTTGCTGCGAAAACTTTCTGCCTTAAAGAGAACAAACAGGTTTGAAGTATGTCAGATTAGAGCAGTTTATCTATTTCCTGTGTTCAATTGGAAACGGATTTTGGAATATCTCAAGTGAGAATAAAATATTACTAAAACTTTAAGGACCCAGCCACAATTTAGCACAGTTAATTTGTTTACAAAGCTTGTTATTATTACATTTTATAAAACAAATAGTTAGTATAAGAAGGTAATAAAACAATTATTTCTAAAATTGAGCTAGATTATCGTAAAAAAACTAAGTGGATACATAAAATCCTATACACGTAAATAAACAATGCTTGCTTGTGAGACTGCAAGTAAATATCTCAAAACCGGCTTGTAGGATTTCCTTCAAAATGTAGAAGTAACTAATATTTGGATAAAACTTTACTATGTACCAGGTTACGTGGCCTAATCAAACAACACAAAAAATTAATTTTAAAGTTGAGACAATTTTGCCTTGGGCGACAAAAGTTGCCATGACAGCAACGAAATAAACGAAAATATAGAACCATATCAGTTGTTTTCAAACCCGGTCATCTATAACAATTCTATTTGCAGATGACTGAGATTCTTAAACTTGTGGTTTGATGTATCACCGAGCAGGGCTCGGACCAACATATACTAGTAATAAATACATAAAGCAAAGCTGAAATAAAAAAGTTTTTCTACTTGTTACATTAACAACAGTAATTGTACCTTAAGAAATAGTAGTGCCTAAAATACGAAATTATGAACTATGTAGCAAAACATAATCAAACTAATGGCTTGAAGGAGCTGAAAGATCCTTAAAAATATTAATGGGAAATTTCAAGCAAAACAATCCTTCTTTATTATGGTACCTTAAAAGTAAACTGGCTTTAGATCCACCATAAGTTGGCTTTTTATATCTAGCACATGGTTTAGAATCAAGTAACAACATTAAATCGTTTGATGTAAACAAAGCAGAAGGTTTTAGATCCCGCTGCTTATTAAATGTTTAATATTCTACGTTATTTTTCGTTTTCGGGTGAATTGAAAGAAATTTCAGTTTTTTTTTGAGTCCCTGACATCAAAACCTTTAATAAAAGCCCTCTTTTATCATCCTGTGACTTTTCCTGCCCACAATCTCTATTCAAAAATTGTCTTACGTTAAAATACATATATAAATTTTCCTATAAGATTACATAGATCATAATAAAGTTGTTGAGAAGCACATTGAACAAACCAAAATTCACAACATTATAATTGAATTTGGGTGAATTGAAAGGAATTCCAGTATTTTCCTTGAGTCCCTGGCACCAAAACCTTTAATTCAAGCTCCCTTTTATCATCCTGCGACTTTTCTAACGCCAACAATCTCTATTCAAAATTTTGCTTACGCTGTTATACATACATAAATTTTCCTATAAGATGTTGAGCATGATATAGATCATAAAAAATTGTTGTGGAGCACATTGAATAAACCAAAATACACAACATTAGAATTCGTGACAATACACTTAGAATTTGAAATATTTTCGGCTCAAAGTGCATGATACGTAATATTGATATTCTTATTTACATTTAAATTTAAATGCATGATTTACAGCGGACAGACGCAATTACGAATTTGCAATTCACAATGTCCATTTCTTGGTGAAAAGGAGTAGTTTTATAAAGTGTTTCGAACATCACTTTTAACAAGTACAATAACACAAACAAAAACAACATTAAGCTACAAACTTAATAAAAATAGGCCAGTATAGAAGACTAACTTTTAGATTGCTGCAAGTAACAGATACGATGTAAAGGCAAACTTCAATAGTCAGTCACTAACAAATGCAAAGATAAAAATATATACTCATTTAATACGTTAAGGGGTTTTGTGAGCAAGACTCCTCCTACAGTTCAGAACTAATTACAATAATTAAAGAGTCGTTAGGAATAGTTTTAAGTAAAGTTTTGCAGGAAATAAAATGTATAAGGGTTAGACTAAAGGAAGCATCCCTAGACGACCTTTAAGTTTTGTAATTGTCCTTAAAATTTAACATTGGACTATAAATTTCAAAGAATATGCTGATTTTAATAAATATTTAATAATCAGCAGACGATAAACAATAACTTAAAAGGTGCTGAACAGCACAAGCACAAGTCCAGTTTATATCACAATCCAAGATCTCCTTTATTTTTCCATCAAAGTTTTTATAATGAGGTTGCATTTAAAAAAAATGTATTTACAAATTATAAATTACGAATTATTGTTATTTTTGGGGATAGTTTTCCTAAATGTCCGGCTGAGCATGTTAAAACAACATTTCAATCAAACTTTAATCAATACATATAAATAACGAAAATAATTTGCAAATAAAAATGAATTTCAATTCATAATGCCTTTGTTAACCAAAACGCAAAACGTTGTACAGTCCTGTATTTTGTGTAGCCTACTGTGGTGGGCGAAGGTGCCGGAAGTAGCAGAAGTTAGGTCGCAATAAAGGTTGATGCGTATATCTCGGGCAGTATAAGTTGTCAGTTTGGAACAAAGGTAAATATACCGGATAAAAGAATGCAACAAATATAAAACTAGTGGTAGGCCTAATAAGGGTAGTGATAAAACATATTAAAATATCTATTTGATATTTATCCAAATCACCAAGACGCACAACAGTCTGTTTTAGAGTAATTTTGTCTAAGTTGGTCGCCTGGTAGAGAGGTAGCAATAACTCCGTATTCGTGTATTCCGTATAAGTTGATAGCTTATACGCTCTCAACGAATCTGCTCTTATTGCTACGTAGCAATAAAGGTTGATGCGTGGATCATGCAGCAATAAAGGCTTATCCGTTTATATATATATATATATATTCGACAGTAGGATGACAAAATGTTCGCCTCCTTTAGGTGTGGAGTGAAATAATCTGACTCTCTGGACTGTGTTAAGCCAATGAAAGCCAATGTACTTATCCAATTAAACATGTTCAGAACCAAGCACAACAATAATGATGTTGGTTACTAATACAGTCCACTCTTGCAAACTCAAAATCCCACGGGGTTATGATCTTTCTTTGAGTTACGTATAGTTTGACTCAGATATACTTAGTCCAGTTACAGAGGTAATTATTACTTAATTTCAACTTACAGAGGTAATATCAGCTACATGGAAGGTATAGAAGCAGGCAAACCAAAAAAGGAAAAATTGAAAGATAGAGGTTAAGAGTAGTAACGTTGGACCAAATATGACTAACTGACACATTCCGACCTGTACTCAGGGTTTTTGACTTACAGATGTTTGTTGAGTAAACTGCGAGCTTTAGGGGGAAATTTACACTTATATATAGAGAGAGAAAGTGCAAATTTAATTTAACTTATCTACAAAACTTTGAGTTATAGAGCTAATTTTTGTGTTGCTTCGACTTAGAAGTAAAATATAGTAATTTTGAGTTGTGGATAGTTTATATTTTGACTTAGACAGGTTTTTTCTAGGGGATGGTAAACGCGCCCTAGTCCTCGCGACCGTTCTGATACCTATAATCAAGTTACCGAAAATTTTGAGTTGTTGAGAGTCAACTGTAATTTATTTTTTAAGTGTAACAATTTTTCCCGTTTTTAACAATGAGATCAAATCAGGAAAATTGAGACCTTGCCAGCTGCTGGTCGTAGTGGGGCGTGGAGGGCGGGCGGGGCGGCGCAGGGATCTGCTTACCTCGCCAGCTGCTGGTTGTAGTGGGGCATGGAGGGCGGGTGGGGCGGCGCGGGGGCTGCTTACCTCGCCAGCTGCTTATTGTAGTGGGGCGGCGCGGGCGGGGGGAGCTGCTTACCTCGCCAGCTGCTGGTCGTGGAGGGCGGGTGGGGCGGCGCGGGCGGGGGGGGGGGCTGCTTACCTTGCCAGCTGCTGGTCGTAGTGGGGCGTGGAGGGCGGGTGGGGCGGCGCGGGCGGGGGGGGGGCTGCTTACCTCGCCAGCTGCTGGTCGTAGAGGGGCGTGGAGGGCGGGTGGGGCGGCGCGGGCGAGGGGAGCTGCTTACCTCGCCAGCTGCTGGTCGTAGAAAGGCGTGGAGGGCGGGTGGGGCGGCGCGGGTGGGGGGGGCTGCTTACCTCGCCAGCTGCTGGTCGTAGTGGGGTGTGGAGGGCGGGCGGGGCGGCGCAGGGATCTGCTTACCTTGCCAGCTGCTGGTCGTAGTGGGGCGTGGAGGGTGGGCGGGGCGGGGAGCTGCTTACCTCGCCAGCTGCTGGTCGTAGTGGGGCGTGCAGGGCGGGTGGGGCGACGCGGGCGGGGGGGGGGGGGCTGCTTACCTCGCCAGCTGCTGGTTGTAGTGGGGCGTGCAGGGCGGGTGGGGCGACGCGGGCGGGGGGGGGGGAGCTGCTTACCTCGCCAGCTGCTGGTCGTAGTGGGGCGTGCAGGGCGGGTGGGGCGACGCGGGCGGGGGGGGGGGCTGCTTACCTCGCCAGCTGCTGGTTGTAGTGGGGCATGGAGGGCGGGTGGGACGGCGCGGGCGGGGGGCTGCTTACCTCGTCAGCTCCTGGTCGTAGTGGGGCAGGGAGGGCGGGCGGGGCAGCGCGGGGGCTGCTTACCTCGCCAGCTGCTGGTCGTAGTGGGGCGTGGAGGGCGGGTGGGACGGCGCGGGCAGGGGGCTGCTTACCTCGCCAGCTGCTGGTCGTAGTGGGGCGTGGAGGGCGGGCGGGGCGGCGCGGGCGGGGCGGGGATCTGCTTGGGCAAGTCACTGCTGGTGACGGGGGGCTCGCGGGTCAGCAGGTTGGAGGCTGGGGGTCGCTGCAGCACCACGGCTCGCGTCGGCCACATCGTCACCAGGCACAGCACCAGCGGCAGGGACGACGTCATCTGGGGACAGAATGTCGTCGTTATTTAACACGTTCGCTGGGGCACCTTTTAAGAGCTGCCCTTCTGAAGCCTGGCATAGGACGGCAAAGAATTGAAAATTTGGCCTCATGCATAAAAGCTATCATGCACAGCTTTTTACTGCTTCAGAATGAAGTTCGACACAGTTCTGTATCATCATTTCTGTTATTTAGGAGGAAAACGCTCGACTAAGTGGCATTTAGGAAGTCTTTTGGCTCGTAAATCGCAGGAAATTCCAGCACTAACTTTGACAGGGTACAAGTACAACAGTTATACAGAACAGGGACAAAATATATCCAACTACTCAGGAGTGGCGCCTCACAGAAGAAGAATGAAATTGGCATGGACGCAATGCCATATGGCACTCTCCCGAGCTCCAAGAAGTCCTGCTAAGCACCTCACAGCTCTGTCCACAGCCAATGTGTTAAGGTGCAGTCGGAAATTTTCATGAAATTTGCCATTTATTTTTTTTTGTTAAGACAGTGTCAAGAAACTAAAACTAACAATTATTTTTCAGATCTAGTACTTTGTGAGGTATAGGGATCAAAAGTGCCAGAATATGGCAAAAATGCACATTTTTGTATATTGTTCATGGGTAAACAGTTTATCTACAGAGCTTATACATTTCAAAAATATTCTTGATTAATCAATGTCTTAAACATAGCATAAAAAAGTTTTGTTGCAAAAAAAGGTTTTTAAATTGTATTATACTAGTCGAAGCTTAAAAATATGTAATTTTGAAGGCCAGGGAATACCATACAATTTTCTACAAAAATATTTCTTTTCATTACAAACATTTTGTTTGGAATGATGGATGGACAAACTGAACTTAGGACCTGCATAATTTGATTAGGCAACCCACATTCAACAAAATAATGGTTTCGGAACCTTCTTCATTCCACACATCCCAAACTGACAAAAAGTTGAGAAAAACCAGAAAAAGTTCATTAGACTGCTCTGCTGCCTGGCGAAATAGTTTTTCAAGTGACTGTAAAACCTCAAGATGACGCAGGGAAGTTATTGAATATAGTGTGGGATTACACTGAAAAATTAATGTTATAATCTAAATGATAACAACCACAGCCATTGAAATGTATACAATAATCAAAACTCCTTTGACTTAGGCAAAGTATGATGTTATTATGGAAGGATATATCAACTGAACTGCTAAGTAATATTAAAATGGTATTCAAATGGACTGTGCTTTTGGACATGATTTGTTAACAATTTATTCTATTATGACATATAAATATTTTTATTGTAAATCAAAATGTTGTGTAACATATTATACAAATTTCAAATACATTATTATTTACTGAACACTCTTATTTATAGTCTACTTCAATACCACCCTCAATTTTTCACGTTTAGCTGTTATTTTAGTCTTTTCTTCTCAGCGAGTACTTTGTAGCACTAAACTGTTAAATTTTTCCACCTTTTGTACTGTAATTCACTTTTTTTTTTAAATCCTAAAGTTACGTACGTTTAAATTTCGTCATATCCCTCCAGCTTCCATGTTTCTATTTTATATTCTCCTTGCTAAAAACTGTAGAATAGAGAATGTAACTAGTTGCACTTGGGTGGGTTTGATGCCAACGCACGTTAGCTCTACGCCAAGAAAGGAAGGCAAGAAAGCATAACAGTCAAGTTGCTACACACTTTCTCCGCTGCAACTTCCAACGATCCGACAATGATAGTAAACTGATCTATGTTGGGAACAACCGACTGCACAATAAAGTCATATGAATGCAGTGAGGTATGTGTGAACTGTTGCAGTTAAAAGTTTATGTGTGAGAGTTTCATTGGGAAGATGTTGGTGTAATTTTGTTTTATTGTGAGACAGTTTTAATGGGTTCTTGTTTAGTGACCGTGTTTATCATTTTCTCACAATTTCTTATGTTATAGTTTTTACTTGAATTGATTCTTTTCTCTAATTTTTGTATCAATTTAATAGTCATCGTATAAATGGATAATTGACTCTTGAATTTTGTCAGTAAATATTACAATATTCAAACTCATGTTATTTTAACGTCAATAACCTATACATTGTGTAAAAGTCCAACCACAAGATTGTTCTTTTAGGGGTGTAAGACTATACGTAAGGCTTTTACAAGATATTGTTTTAAAGTATTTAAAACAAGGTTATTACAAGGTATTACAAGCTACGTTAGACCCCAACCACATGATACTGTTTTAGGATAATATGAATTTATTAGGTTGTAGAAAAGTGTGACCACTTCGTGTAGCTTTGACACTGAACAAAACAAGCAGATTTCTTTACCAGGATGATTGATTTGAAGCCCAGAAATGTACTAAAAAACTGTTGGTTAGTTTCTAAAACTAAAAATTAATGACTGATTTTTAATAGCATAATAAAAATTACTTAGTATAAATTCTCATCAAACAAAAAAATAAAATAAAACCTTGGGGAGGAGATGAATTATTTAAAAATTTTTTCAGCCCCTTAAAAACCTTTTGTGCAACAAACTGGTTCAAATCAACAGCATGTAAGCAATGATTTGCAGCGTAACTTGGATAATTGACGTAGCCAGGAAGGCATCATGGTGTTAAAAGCGTGAAAAGGAAAGTGAGAGACGGACAGTGTCCACTGTGTGTGACCGAGTGTACGGATGTAATTAGGATCTCATAACTGCCCAGCATCTGCTGAATCATTAATTTTCCTTGATAACAAAATCAATTGTAAATTATAATTAACAACCAAGTGATAATATATACTCTATATTAATAAAATTGTTATTATTAAGATTTTCAAAGCAAATAATTAATTTTCCTCGGTAACAAAATTAATCGTAAATTATAATAAATTTATTATAAATACATAGTATGATGAAAATCTGTACCTATATATAATGAATGTAATTAATCTAACATTCTTTATTACATTCTTAAAATCAAACACCTCTAACTACTGTAATGATAATGTCTTAGTTTATATGATCCCTGTTGATAGGTCAATGTTGACTTATAGGGTCAATATTGTTACTTTTTTGAATAAATAAATTAAATTATTTTAGTTTACAACACAGTATTGCTTTACAATCTTCAACAATACTATAAATTGAAAGTCCATTTTTCATGTTCATCTTGCTGGTTTAGCAATACATCAGCGCAAAATTTGAATTTTTGTGAGTGCCTAGAATTTAAGTATCCCAGCAGCTCATTAACTGAGTACAGAAGTTTAGATACCAAAACACATTTTGAGTTTTGAATTGATTTTGATATTCTTGTTGTTTTATACCTTCAGAGATTTTATTTACAAGCTTGACTCCAGCCTGGGACATTAAATACTTAAACGTCACAGAACTGTTTTGCCCGACTCGATAAGTGCCCCTGCCCTTAGTATCGTACTGGTGAATTTGGCTGTCCTGGACAAATGAGCATTATTGTTGTAGTACAGTGTTACCTCAGTTACCTTCTGGATCTAAAACAGTTCAGCGTAAGCAAACTAAACTCATTTCACTCTCAAATTGATGGAGCTAAAACTTGATCTACTTGTTTGTCTAGAAAGAATAGAGTGTAAGGAATTAAAACGATGTAAATATAGTTAAGATGGTATCAAGTGAGAAGGGAGTGTGAGAGTTCCAGTTCCCACTCCGCCGATTGTTGGGCCTCTGAAGGTCAGTGTCACGGAAAACAGACCGGGGAAAGTTTCTTGAACCGTTTCATTTCTTTTTTCTCCCTTGGAAATAGTTCACAATTGTATGGCTTGATTCTGAGAACAATTTTTTAAGAATTACAACCATCTTGAAATAGGATCCCTGGGGCGTCGCTCTGGGAGGGGTATAAAATATAATCCAGCTACTTGGAGGTCACGAATTGTGGATAGTTGTGAGCGATGGCTTGTGGACGTGGTGTTCCCTAGTGGGGATTAATGTCCGCACTGTTGAATACTACGTTCATAGGACCGTCCTCATAATTAGACCAGTTCATAATTTTTAAACGAGGAAAATTGTGGTGCGGATCCCACGTTTAAATGTAGGTCCCTTGGTTGCCATTGGCTGTTGGGCTATTAATTAACAGTCCTGTTTAAGGAACATGTCGGCCTTAGTCAGTAATAAGACTACAAGATCATGCCACAATCATCCTTTGCTCATCTGTCATTCATACTTGGCTTAAAATACCTACCTAGTTGCCATTCCAAGAAAAGTATCAAGTATTAAGTACAATTTGAAAATCAAGAAGTTGGGAATTTGTTGCTAACCTAGTTGGAATTGCAGCTAACCTAGTTGGGGAATTGTAGCTAGCTAGTTGAAAAAATTGAACTGAAATTGAATGTAAATTGCACAATTAATTAAGTTTACACTAAAACTTCATTTGTATGTTTTACAGTGATTTGACAAGAAAATTTTAATTACTGTAATACTCTAATCCTTCTTCAATAATAATCAAATTTCGCTTCTCTTGCTACCCTTAGCTCTTTAAATCCCAACTATATGTTTAGTAAACCTATAACACCGCTGGTCAAAGTCAATATTATTTTAGCGTAAATAAATGACATTCAAGTGCTGTATTAGTGTATGTCCTATTATTCAATTTTTGGTTAAGCTTCAATTCCAAAGTATATGAAAACCCTGCCCAGACGCTCGGCTCATAAAACTTTAAACATCTAGTAATTAAGCATGGCAATTTTGGAGCACCAAATATCCTAACTCTAAAGGTCTTTAAAGGGGTGTGATCAAAATAATTTTTTCATTTACTTTGTGTGTTTGAATTGAATGATTTCAGTAGGGAAATTAAGATTCAAGAGTTGGGCAATTCAAGGGTAACAGTTCAGAAAATTAGGTGACCTCCTTCCCCTAGAACTTTTTGGTGCGACACCACTGCAGGTCCCAGTAATTAGACTGTTTATGGCGTGATTTGGACTTGTGTTTGAAATAATCTGTGGATGTAATCCTGATAGTGTTACCGTCAGAAAAAAATGGTTCACATAAGAAAACTGAATTGTGTTCAAACTTTTTATAATATCCTATCAGTATCAGACAAAACACATGACATTCTGAAAATATTTATAGGTCAAAATAAATTGTAACATTTATTGGACATTTGGACACCTTAATGTAAAAATAAAATAAATAATAAGATTTTTATCTTTTTTGCACCCGGTGCAAAATAAAATAAATTAATCAAATTCACGAAATGTAATTTTATTTTGAGATTAATTTTAATTTGAGACAAAAATTACATCCATTGAAACCATAAAATAATTTAATTCCTTGTTTTTAATCTCCCTCAATCACTTAAAATAGAAGTAATAACAATAACAGTATTAGTTTTTGCATTGAAAGTTAAAATTGATTTTATAATTGTTACCAGCTGAGACCCAAAGTAGGCCATGGATTATTCACTGGTCCATAGACAAGCTGAGTATCGTCGACAATGAACTCGAACAATGAAATGAACACAATGGCTCATTGACGGGAGTGTGTCAGGATCAACTCGGATAGCCATGACAGTGAAATGGAAACCTTATACACTGTCATTGTCATTGCCAGCCTCATTATAATGACCGGTCATTACTCTCCGTCATTAAACTGTGTGTTTCGGTGTATGTCGAGTGCTGAATGCTGATCACAAGGAGTGAATGTTGAATGCAGGCCGTGAGTGTGAAGTGAATGTTATAGACGAAGTGTGGTGCGTGATTGTCGGGAGATTGAGGCATCTAGGCCTGCCATTATGTTTGTGTGAAAGTTTGGCTATTAAGTGTGCGGTTATCATTGTCGCTGTTAATGAGGGGCTTGGGATTCAGAGCGTTGGTAAGCTCAAAAAGGTGGATGAATAGTGGAATTTTGGGTTTGGTTAAATGTAGCAGTTCTCATCCTGTTTTTAATTGTGAACCCCTAACAAGTTATTTTCATGAATTGTTACCCCGGATCATATTTGTGCTTGGGAGGGCTAAAATTATTGGCCGTTCCAGTGTGATTGTAAAGCTAGATAAATGAATTAATTATCGTGAAAATTTAAGTTTATTAGTTGGGTTAAACTTAATTTTCAACACTTTTTCAATTAATTTTTAAAAATTTATTGTAAAAAATTTTACAAATGCTACTACAAATACAATTTTTTTAAACCTAGTTTAGCTAGATATATTGTATAAAAATGCAATCGATCATTATTTTGGTAGCTTACTCTTATTTGAATAGCCTGTGTTGCAATGTGAGCCCTGAGCCTGTATTGCTTCATATAGTAAAGGTGGGGCAGTGAAGGAAAAAACTCATGGTTTAGTTAATTGTTATTGAATGTTGACCGTTTTGGTTACAGATTTAAATTCGAAGAAATTTAATGGATTATGTAGAAGTATTATTGGTTATAGAGATATTTTCGTAGTTAATTAAAGCAGCAGTTCAAATCCGTACTTGACTTATCCTCTGAAACTCCACCTCTAAGTCCTAATCACTAACAACTAGTCTTAAAATGCTCGAGTGTTTTAAGCAAAATACTTAAAATTAATCAGAAAAGAAAATCTATTGAGTTTTCAGGTTTAACATGGGTCTGAATCCAAGACTTCCTCACTACCCTGCAATAGGAGTCCTAAACATACAGTGTGTGTTTTAATAAATTACTACAGCCTTTTCTGTGAAGAGTACAGGTTGCTTGCAACAGTGATACGCGTGATGCAACTTGGTGTGAAGCAACGGTGTACGTTTCAACTGGTCCAGATACAATTATTACACTGACCACCTCGCGCCTAACCGACCTCCGTAGGTCTTGTGTTGTGTAATGTAACACGCCGAGGGGCCAAGAGACTGTGTGGGCAATCAGTAGAGTCCCTGTTATCCGGACACCTCGGGACCGAGACCCATCTGGATAACAGTTTTTTGGTTGGACCGACGTTCCCTAAAACTCGTTAAATTATAATTCTAGAATTCATGATTACTTTTCTCAAATCTTTATCACAAGAATTGTCGATACAGTTTTTTTACCTTGCCACCTTTACATTTCAGGATGCTAGAACTACACTGGAACTGTTTTGCACATTACTTCAGTCTAGGGCTTCAGTGGGTCACATCATTATTGCTTAACGAAAAAGCCAATGGTGATTGGCGGGATTTGAACCCGGGCCCATGAGACCGTGGGATGATGGAGGAGACACGGGGGGGGGGGGGGATTGTCGATACAGTAATCGTCAGTTTACTGCTGTTGAATGTTGATGTCCAGTTAAATCGTTGTATTGATAAAAATTGTCGGCTTAAATAGATGTTACTCCTGTGGAGTGCAGTCCAGCTAAAAGTTGTCCAGAAAATAGGGAGGCTTTTGTTTTGTGTAAGAGAGAGGAATTTGGTATATACACGATCAAATGAATTCAAATGATCAAAATTTTAATACTGTATTTGATTTTTTTTTAATTATAATTGTTTTTAGATTAGGTCATATAATAAATTAAATAATATTATTGTTAAGGTGTTACTTTGTTTTACTTGAAAAGGTTTTGTATCAGTGAGAATTGTAGTGTTTTGTGTTGGAAGAATTCCTGTTAAAGATCTCCATACAATTTATGATTACATTATTTTTGTTCAGCAGTTCAATTTTGGAAAAAATGTACCCCAAAAGAAAAAGAATAAGATACCTCTCTATTTGCCATTGCCTTTAACTTTTTGATTGACACAATAACTCAAGATTTTCAAAGCTAAATATGTTTAAAAATATATTTTAAAAATATTTTTTATTTAAATTTTTTTTATGTTTGATGGAAAGAATTCATTTATAAAACTGTCAACAACCATTTCTTTGAGTAAAGGATTAATTTAACTTCCAGTTAGACAATAACAGTCCAAGGATATTCATTTTCATTTTATTTATTTGAATTTTAATATAAAAAAGAGTTTATCGAATTTATTTGTAATTTTTGTTTCTTAAGCCACTAATCAACAATCTATAAACTTTATAGGTTGAAAATTGAAGTAATTGATTTTTCAATACTAACATTGACCTTATTGGAGAAGCAATTTTTCTCAGAAACAAAATTTTTTACCCGAACATTGACCTTCGTGGAAAAAAGCAGATAGTAACAAGATGAGGCAAGTGGGACCCCGAGTGCTACTCCCACTGACTCCCACTCAGTCCCTCCCACTGTAAAATGGCCTATTGAATTTGATAATCAGCCGAAGCGAATAGGCCAGAAAACATAGAGAGAATGGTGTACAAAGTACAACGTCGTTTACTGAGGTCACCGAACCGGGATGACGAACGGCTTTGAACCGGCGTGAATACTTCAACACTGTGAGTTATGACGGTAATCTTGGACGGCGGACCGCCGGACCGCAGGCCAACTGTGGGCAAGCGGAACTGTGGACTGTGGACCGGCGACGGGGATCGATGGGAATTGAACAAGCGTGAACTATGTCGAGTAAATATTTCATTAGTTTCATGAAATCATGGTGAATGATGGCCGATTTTTTTGAAATCAAGTAGTAATAAAGCGCGTCGTCGTTTTTACAACTGAATCGTGTAATCAGGTTGATATTGTGCAGATGTAGTTGTCGTGATATTTTGATGCGTGTAGATTTATTGATGTAGTTTGTATGTAGTTTTTACAGTATTTTCATTGTGGTCGTCTGCACATGTTTTACGGTTTTAGCTTAGCAGTTCGAAGAAAAGAATACTTTATAACTAAAGCGCAAAATACTACTTCAATTACTATCACCTTGCCTTAGGAAAAGTGCATTATTCGAAATTCTTGTTCTTCTTCAATAGTTAATCCAAATGAAGGATCATATTATTTTCAACTACCTCCCATTCTTGGAAAAACGCGTTCTGCGTTGTTTACAGGGTCCCCTTCAATCGCATGTACCCTGCTAGACACTCACACCAGTCTCACTTGTCTCCACTTAAGGGTTACCCTTTCCTATGGCAATTTTATCTATATCACAATAGTTTTAGGATAAAAGTTACTATTTTTATGTTAAAATAAAAAAGATCTGGCGAGAGAAGTCTAAGACGATCTTAAGTTTTGTTTGGAGTCCCCAGAAGCCAGAAGCTACCTTACACGGATGAAAGGTTAAAAAATTGTTTTAATGGTAGAGTAACCAGACGTCCTGATTTTCCCCGTGCAGGCAGGGTGTTGAGGGCTTAGTCCGGTGTCAGGTCTAAGGTATTGCTACGAGTCTGGGGTTTTCATAATTTTTGCAAAACAATAACTTTATTAAGATTTACATGAAATCATGCAACATTTCAACGGGAGTCGTGACTAATTTATAGGTTGTAGAGTTATCAGGAGATCGACGAGGTAAATCTGGCATAAAAACTAAAGTTGGCAACCCCGCGGGGGTGTGTCAACAACAAAACAATTTAACCTCTACTATACTGACCTCTTTCGTCTGTCTAGAATAGTAAGAGTGATGCTGTGATTTAGGTTGGAGCTGGCTTATCTCATACAAATTCAAGATAAAAATTAAGTAAAAAACCTACAAAGAAAATCAACAATCTTATTTTATTATCTTCGACTGTGTTATTGAGGGATAGGGGACGTGTTTGGTTTGTCGCCGCTCCTCTGGCCAAATGTTTGTTGTTCAAGTCAACTGTCCTAGGTTGGTCTGAAAAATATCTGGTAACCCTATTTTAAGGACAGTCATAGGGTGACTGTTTAGTTTGACTGAGGTAATTTAGGTAGGCCTGCCATATTTTCAAGCGGTAAAACCGGGACAACTAAACCAAGGATGCTCCAGTGTTGACACACCGGGGGGTTTGGGGGATATGGAATAAAAAAACTAGAAACAATCTAAGAAAAAGATTAACCAAAAGAAATATATGAATTCCATAACAACCTCCCCATGGGGAGGGGGGCCCGGGGGTCCTCCCCCGGAAATTTTTGGAAAGTTTGGAGGAAAAGGGTTAGTTATAGTTAATTTTTGCAGTAAAAATTAACCTCAAGCAGACCTATTTTGTGTCCAGATTATTGAGTCAAACTAATAAGTTTTAGGTAAATATACTTAGGTAAAATTTACTTTTGAACAAACTTATAATCTGGTAAAAACTTATAAAATTTTTAGATCAAAATTTTGAATTTGAATGTTTTGAAGTTATTTTTATTTTTTGTGTTGTGCCAATGCAATTTTTACCATGGTAAACTCGGATGATAATTCATTACATGAAACAAGACTTAAAATTAATTTATTTTACTTCAATGAAAAACAAATGTATTTTTGCTAATGAAATACAACTTAAAAACAAAAGTACATATATTATCTAAGAATTTTTTCTTCTTTCTTCGTTTGCCGCAGCAAACTTGTTAAACCACAGGTTTAGTTAATTATTGAATAACATATTTCGCAATTGAAAAACTGACCGGGACATCAGGAAAACCGGCCGGGACACCGGGACAAGAGCAAAATACCGGGACTGTTTCGGTCAAACCGGGACGTATGGCAGCCCTAAATTTAGGGCATCGTGTAGACCATATAGGGCAATATCGGGTGGTTGCGGAGGAGACACCGGTCCAGTCTGCCCGCGTGATGGCGTGAAGGCCGCGGCGTTACGGCGTTACGTAAGGAGGATGAGCCGTTACGTTGCGTCAATCTGTATCGCTCGCTAATGGAAGCGTGTTCCCGCCACATTTAGCGCCGGTGACGTCATCGGTCCGCGTGGCGGGAGAAATCGCTCCAGCTGACCGACTGCTAACAGCTGACCGCTCGACACTTCAACACTTCCTCTATACGGATTACGCCGGTGTCTGATTCTGTGTTGAAAGCAATTTATGCAGAACCTTCTAAGTAGGGACATCCAATGGTATTTTTTTAGTTCCGCCGCCGAAAAGCAGAGGAGAAATTAGCGCTGATGCATGGAATAGTTCAAGGTTCTGTATACATCGGTTAAAAGCTTAAAAGCCAAATCAGACTGGCAAGATGCTCTCTCTGGTCGCTTACGAAAGTAGTGACGCACGTTGAAGCTTGAGAGCAATATTTACGCTGTATTTTCAAGACAACCGCGTAAAATGTGTCAATTTGATAATGAGCAAAAATTTCTGTAAAATATAGGTTAACGGAACTTGTCCTTTTCCTGAATTTAAATCTAGACTATTTTAACAAACAAATCGTGTTAATTTATCGAGTGTCGATTCTTTACTTTTTGTTAAGAACTAAGTAATTTAAATTTTGGTGTAAATTTTGTTAAGTAAAATATTTTAGACTTTATTTCTGAATGAAATTGTATTTTTGGCGAGGCATTATTTAATTTTTGGCTTTTATATTTATTGGGCAGGACTCACCATTTTTTTGTCCAGTATGAAGTCCTTTGTCGATGTTGTTTTTCACACCACATTCACACAACTTTTTATACTTGTGTGAATGTGGTGTGAAAAACAAGATCGACAAGGACGTCATGCTGAACAAAACAAAAAAAATGGTGCGTGCTGCCCAATATAAAAGCTAGAAATTCTCGACTTTACTCTAAAGCAGAGAGAAATTCAGGTTGCTCTACATTATAAAGTTCATTAACATTGCGTGTGAACCTTAAAATGAATGTAACTATCAGCAAATACGATAAAATCTAAAGCTCATCAGCTCATCTGTGACTTGAGGCCTATTACATCAATTTTTTGAGATGCAGTATTTCACATCTTGCTTTTCTCAGTTCGGAAATTTTAACAGGAAGTCGCCGAAAATCAATATAAAGTACCGTTATTCTTATTATTTCTTCTTGAAGAGTTTAAAGTTTTGCATTCGGTTTCTAGTTGGATTTAAAATGGACTTAATTATTTATAGTAATAATATAGGTCTCCTTAGAGTCTTAGTGTGTGGTCAACAATCTATTTAATATATTCATACAATGTATCAGATTTTAATTGTAATTTAATATTTTTGTTACGAAACTTAGGAAATAGTATCTAGTTTATCTCTAGCCTTGATATTCAAATCCAAATAAAACTTTGTGGTAAACAAGAGAGTCAATCAAACAAGTTAATTCTGACACTACATAAAGTGTGCCAACGTTTGTTGACATGTATTACGTAGTGTAAAATAACTATTTTTAAAAGCGAAAGATTTTCGATTTATGTCGGCAATTTCATAGATAATCTTTTGCTAATCATCGAACATTACTCCTCCACAATGCAAGCATTGTTGCCGTACAATAGACACATTAGTATTTCCTATTGAGCAGGCCATAAACAATGCAAAGCCATCCAATGTCAATACCCATCGCGTGGGGTCCGTTGCAGCGTTTAGTCGTCGTTTAGGAAAAGCAGGACGCGTCCTTCCAGTGTGAAACAAAGGCGGCGACTTCTTTTGTTTTCGACACAAAAGGTTTTAGATCCGATTCTTCGAGGGATAAGGAACACGAATTATGTGACGCATGCACATGAAGATTAAGATGTTGTTTTAGGAAGTCGAGAGCTGGTATTGGCACGACACGAATCCCATGATTGAGTGCTTTTTTGATGGGACTGAGAACAACTGTATGTGTATGCATCTCGTGATCGAATTTAGATCTTTAAAACCCTATGCTTGGTTCTCACTTCAATGGCATTTATTGCCTTCATCTCTTGAAAAGAGTTTAGATCCGTATCACCCGATACCTGGTCCTTACGCATAGGTTCACTAGCATTTATTGCCTACATCTCTGGAAAGGGATTTTGATCTGTAACACCCTATAACTGGTTCTTAGTTCACTAAAATGTATTCCCTACTTCTCCTGAAAGTAGTTTTGAACTCTAACACCCTGTACCTGGTTCTTACTTCACTGGCATTTATTGCCTACATCAATCGAAATAGTTTAGATTTTTAACACCCATGCCTGGTTTCTTAGTTCACTGGCATGTATTGCCTAGATCTCTTGAAAGGGTTTTTCATCTGTAACACCCTATAACTGGTTCTTAGTGCACTAGCATTTATTGCCTACACCTCCTGAAAGTAGTTTGAACACCCTCTACCTGGTTCTTAGTTCATTAACATTTATTGCTTGTTTCAATCTGCCAGCCTTGTCTGTAACCGCGAGTAGGTTGTATAAGGCCATAAAACTAAGCTAGTACAGTAATAGTGGACTCGCCGTCTAAACCAGGCAGTGTATATTGGACTGCCGCAACCACGCCCTCTAGCCTTCACATTTACTGGATACCGCAGAACGGCATCGCGTGCAGTACTTCTAGCCAGTCCAGGCCATGATCTAGGGCAGTTGCTCTTTGAGATTGCCGATAAACACTGGGCATGCTTAAGTCTGGAGAGGGAAATATTTGCATTTGAAAGTGGTACAGCACTAAACAGTAGTGTCACGGTTTTGTACAACTTTCATTTGATCCCATAAGTTATAGGTTCTTTCCACCTGAAGACCGAGTCACTCGTGAAAATTGTTTTTACGAGTCAGTGGTGGCGAATGTCCGTGGAAATCAAAATCAAAATATAAACTCACCATAACCAACAATGAGTTTCAGACAAAAAATCATTTTAAAAGTTATGAAATTTAGTTCCCCTCAATGTCATCAAAACTATTTACGGAATTCCCTAAAAATTACAAAAACTAGTCAATGACTCTGTCTTCAAGCAAAACTTTACAACACACCCTTAGCCAATGTAGCATTACCAGACAATCGCGGACAAAAACCCTGATTCGGGTTCGGAAACAAATCGAATTAATTTCATGAGACCGTGGCACGCGGCACGGACAAATTGAATCCCCCACAAAATTATATCAACCAGTCAATGAATCTGTCTTGAAGCAAAACTTTACAACACACCCTTAGCCAATGCAGAATTACCAGACAATCGGACAAAAACCCTGATACGGGAACAAATCGAATTAATTTCACGAGGCCGCGGCTCGGACAAATTGGATTCGACCGTGTCCTGTAATGGCTGTAATAGGTCATAAGGTGTACCTAAGCCGGTGGGTATAATCGATGGTAGGGTCTGTGGCTGGTGTCCCGTCGAGACGTTATAATTTCGAGACAGGCCCTGGACCCGAGGACCGTGGCGTGACGTAATCTCTGGCAATGTTGGATTAGCGATGCAACTATCGAGATAGAAAGGAATCGATTATTTTTGATTCGATAGTTTTGAGAATCGATGGAATAATCGTTTGAGGGAATCTATTATTTTACTTGTTTGCTTACTATATATTATCGAAAGCACCTGGTGGACCGAGCCTTGCTCGGTGTTATTTCATGTTTACCAGTTCATCCAGTTACTATAAAATATTTCAATGTCATAAAATTTATCAATATAAACCTTTTTTATTGCTCCATGGACTCTTCATCCCACCTGCTGTATTTTCCTTGATAGCTGTAGATTCTAAACAGCTGTTATGATTACTTCATTTGTTTACACTTTCCTTGTTTATTTTCGTTGCTACCACGGCAACCCATAAGGCCAATGTTAACATTTTACAACTTTAAAATTCGATTTATTACGTTATTAGCTTTTCTCTGGCCAAGTAATCTGCCTGCGTAAAAGACGTTTTGGAGTCATAAATTACTTATTTCCAGACTTTGAAGGAAATCCTCGGAGCAGTTTTTGAGATAAATGTGCAAGCAAGCGAGCACGATAACATTACTCATATAAGAGTATAGGATTCTTTGCAGTTTAGGACTTATTTTCCTATGTTAGTTCTTCATTTCATGGGTAGCATCAGTATAGCATCAACATCATGTAGGGCAGGGTGTCTATCTGATCTCTAATTCTCTTAGTCCTCCCAAAGTCCCCGTCTTGACCTGAAGGACCTCCAAATTTTCCAGTATATATGAAAATGTGATTAATGTTTTTATATTTTGGGATGTTAGAAATGTACCGCTGTGAAGCACGAATTTTGATGCAATTATGTCGTTAACTGTGCTAGTTCTTGAGAAATCTTGAGAGATATTCACATTGTGACTTAAATTACTTTATATTGTTGTTTGTTATTGATTTTCAGTGGGTTTTTAAGAAATAATATCACGTAAAAAGAAATGTAAAGGGTCCTCTAAAATTCTGTAGATCTCTCGAAAGGTCCTTCGAAATTCCTTTTCATTGCATTCGACGTGGTAGACACCCTGAACATAGACCTGGCTGGTGCTTAAGGCTTTGCGGAATGGGTTTCCAATGGTTAGTGCTTTCAGTGAACCACGTAACTAAAATAATATTCCAAATTTTTTTAACAATAATATTTTATGAAAGATTGTGCAATTATTCGTTTATTTGAGCAATTCTCAATAATTATTGCCAAACAATCGGGTGGAGTTACAGTAGGAAAGCAGACTAAAAAATCGAGTTTTGAGGAAAATAATCGATTAATCGATACCAGTACAATAATCTATTCATAGATTCTTTTGAACCCGATAGTCGCAACATGACGTGGATGTGGGCGATCCGGCCCGGAGGACCAATAATCCATAGTGAGGCGCTACAATCGCCGGTCACCCGTGACCGAACGGGTCGCCCTTTAACCCAAACGTCTTGCGGCTCGGGGTGCCCGTCTGACTGTGTTGGGGCACGATTGACTAATTTTTAACATTGAATAATAATTAGTTCGTCTGTTGAGATAAAAAGTTGATTGATTTTTCAGTCCACTCGTCAAGAGATCTCTCTCTATAAAAAAATTACCAATAAAAATTGCAGAATTTATTGGTAAAACTTGATTAATTTACCAATACTTATTGGTAGAAACTCGTTGACTTTCTACTTTGGATGTGAATGTGTTTGCATACTCTCGCAAAGAGTAGGTAGTTTAGGAAAATAATGTTGCTGCTCCTCCGGAGTCTAAAATGAAGTTTCGAAACGAGCCCTCGACATCGGGGCTAGAGGAATACAAACGTTCGAACGCCAACACGCGGAGGGTATTATGTACTATTAAATTACTGCGGTGGATGATGTGTAACGTATATCGAAGCCAGGAGTTAATGTCAGAAGCGTTATTGCACAACTATATTTCTCAGAACAGAATCCAATTAAATTATCATCCTTATCGACTACTTTCGATTGGTATGATTATGTTCTTTTCGTAACTTTTGGTTACACTAATGATTGGAGATTGTTGTTATTGAGGAACTCTTAAAATCTCTGTCACCGTGAAATCGATGAAACAGATGTCAGAAGAGAACGCGAGACATCTATTACGTACACTGTGAAGTTGCTCCGTCCTTTTCCCTTCTAACCTTTCTATCCCATTTCCAGATGACTGGCGCGTTGCGGATCATAAGTCGTGACTAGGCGCTGCTAGAGCTCTTTAGCAGTAGTATATACAGTAAATAATCATGAAACTAGTATAAAATTATTTCATATATATTGTTTCAGTTGCATTAAAGTAACGGAATTCTCGTCCTTCACAATTCCGTGCTGCATTTCCGGAACTTTTTCTCACGAACAGCCACTGTTTTCGAATCGACAGCGAGTATCCTTCTTGTTCGATCACATGGACAGAAAATCACCGGATCGAATCAAACGCCTCAGATCCAGCGACTGATAAATCTCTACGAGGCCCTTCGCGTTTTCGCCTCACGTTTCACCACCCTGCAACGCCGTAATGGCGAAGGCACCGACGGCGATTTTCGTCCACTTTCCCTGCCCAAATTCCACTCCAATTTGCTTTTTCCTGACCGCAAGAGTTATGCAACTAGTTCGGTCCGAGAGGTTTTGCGTTTGTCTTGTATTATGGAGGCAAATCTGTGTTAGACGGATTCTATCACAATGAGTGGTGTAATGGCGATTTTTTACTTTTTGAGTTCTTTTGGATCTCTGGTTTCCGGTCGAATCTTTACGGAGGAGAGGAGTTTGATTTTTTGGAGACAAAATCAGTGTCAAATGTTACCAAGTTGAGTCATGTTTTAGGATAATGGCGGCAGTACGCACTCTCTCGATGTTCGGCGACAATTTTGAAGCACGTGGTCTTGTGAGAACGAGTTAGGACGCTCTATAATATATTGAGAGCAGCAGTTCACTCACGTCCTCGTCTAGTCTCGCCCTGCCTCGGCGAGAGTGTACTGTCGCCATAAAAACTGAAGCGTCTAAAGGCCCCTGTGAAAAATATGACAAAGAGAACTAGTGTGCAGTTAAAATCCATCCGCACAAAAAAGGAATCAGGAAAAATTATACGTGACATGAAGGAAAACGCGTCTTTCCCAACGTCCACCCACACAATCCTGGAATATCAAAACGAAAACCCAGCCAGAACTGTCACTTCATCCGATACTTTCTAAAATTAAAACAACAGAACTGAATGTCAGCGGCGCGGTGCGGCGCGGGCGAAAGGGAAGGGACCTTGAGGGGTAATTGGAAGGTGTTGGCTGATCGACCGTGACATTGAACCACGACAAAGAACCAGGCCAATCTACGGACCAATCAGCGGCTGATGAAAAGGTCACGAGAAGTTCTAGGTTATGAGGCTGTGTTTTCTGTTTGCTTTTGATGTTATTGTGTGACTGGATCGAGAGGAAATTACATTTTACGGTGACTTCAATGTCTTGTGGCCAATCAAAAATAATGGATTAGTTTTAGTACAGACTATGACAATTTTGATTTATGTTCTTCTTTAATGTTTGCAATGTCAAGGTATAAGGCCACGCTTGGGCCACACCACCTAGTGTAGCCTTGAGTCTATCTGAACGAGGCCGGGAGCGTGTATTTGGAAGGCTTGTATCAGTAAATGGAAACCCTGTGAACATTTGTTTTTAGGGTTTCCGTTCGCTAATGTTCGGTAACCTAGATTTGGTTTGACGGGCGCTGGAGTGAATTTAAAAGACATGCCTTAGGGGATTCAACCTGCACCAATTAATTTGTAGGTTTAATCGAAAATTTTGCTGATAAGACTAATTGTAACCGTATCAACTATAACGCTTTGTACATTCCCTAGCTGAACCCGGCATACGTCATGCCTTTGACTATTTACCAAAGATCACCTGTTCAAGTGAACATGTCATCATACTTTATGTAAATAATATATTTGCATAAAAATAAAATTACTTTGGAAGCCAATGGGGCGGAGCCCGAGTGAACTTTCAAAATAAAAAAACGCCATGTCCATCTCAGGTATACTGGCTCTATTCCTGCAAAATGGCAGCTGAATCGGGCCAGTGGTTTTTACATGATGGAACCTCAGAGTGACGCACAAACATCCATATTTTTAACTAGTAGGAAGTAGGATAATAACATTGTTTTCTATCACATTATAAGGGCTTATTGTGAAGCTACATCAAGGAAATACTGATGGTAGCGAACACATGGGATTGATGACAAGTCTGGGTTTGTTGACCGAGTACTTTTAGCACGTGCTGACAATAGACCGTGAACAAGTTTCAGTCTCTTAGCTTTACATTCCTAAGGTTTGGTTTTGATCTTGGTTCGTTAGGATGTTCCCGCAATCAAGAAAAACTGGTGATTCTACCTGATTGAATAGCTTAAATCAATGCGGCAAACCGGACATTGTGCTACGTACATGTCAAGCGTACCACTATCGTGTCAACTTATCCAAAAATACTCATCGTAAAACACTGCGTTCTTTTCTCTCCCTCAAAGATCAAACCCGGTGTTATGAATTGCTGTTTTTAATTATCAGCTGTTATTTATGTTTACTTCTTGTTGATTACTGATATTTATTTACTTATCCAACTATGTAACAATTTTAGTTCATTAAAGCCTTATATTCTTAAAAAGGTTTTATTTATTACAAATTTAATGAACTAATGTTTTTTTAAGCAAATAATATAAATAATGGAAAAGCTTTTAAAACCTGAGAAGTTTGACATCAGTCCTGAGAACCCATCTGCAAGCAGAGCTTTTAAATATTGGGTAAAGACTCTTGACAATTTTATGTCTGATGCTGAAGTGGCCAATGAAAAGAAACTAAATGTGTTAATTAATTTTCTATCATATAATGTATATGAATACATTTCGGAATCTTCCACATATGAATCAGCAATGGAAATTCTCCAAAATATTTATAACCCACAACAAAATGAAATATATGCAAGACACTTATTGGCAAATCGAAAACAAAGAAAGGATGAAAGTATAGACCAATACCTTCAAGAACTGAGACTTCTTAGCAAGGATTGCAATTTTAAAACAGTAGACGGAAATACTTATCGAGACGAATCTGTTCGTGATGCTTTCATTAGTGGAATTATGAACTCTCATATTCGACAGAGGCTATTGGAAAAATCATCATTGACATTAAAAGAAGCAGAGGACATTTCACGTTCACTCGAATCTGCTCAAAAAAGCTGCGAAGCATATGGATCTTCTCATCTAGGCCTAACTGAAGTATACTGCAACACCTCATCGACTCTACCTGATCAAGTAGGTGACAGTACAGATCCTGAGGAGTCTCCTACTTCAGCTGCTGTACCGAAACACTCCAAACAAAAGTGTTTCTACTGTGGAGGCCGACGTTACTTTACTCGAAATGACTGTCCAGCCAAGGATGCTACTTGTTCTGGTTGCAAGAAAAAGGGACATTTCTTAAAGGTATGCAAATTGAAGAAATTTCAAGGTAAGATCTTTAATGCCTCTTCTTTGGTAATGTCCACACTTTCATGCGCATCTGCTTCAAGTGGACTATCAAAAGCAGTTGTACAAGGTAAAGTAAATGAAATACCTGTTAACGTTTTGGTGGATACTGGGAGTACTGATAGTTTTATAAACAGAGCCATTGTAATAGAAAATAATTTTTCTATAGTTCCCGATCGAAAACAGGTGTCTATGGCTTCTACTGTTTTATCATAGGGTATGTTTCTGCTAAATTAGAATTCTCTGGACATAATTATGAGGGAGTGAAACTCTTTGTAATTGATGATCTTTGCACTGACATCTTAGTTGGTCATGATATAATGAAATTGCATTCTTCAGTAAACGTTGATTTTGGGGGAAATAAATTACCTCTATCTATTTGTAATGTTGCTTGTGCTTCTGTAGAACCACCTCGCCTTTTCCAAAATTTATCTCCTGATTGCAAGCCCATAGCAACTAAGTCTCGCAGATATTCGAATGATGATGAAATTTTCATCAACTCCGAAGTACAAAAACTCCTTCGGAGTGGTATAATTGAAGAAAGTTCATCTCCCTGGCGTGCACAAGTACTTGTTACCAAAAACTCATCTCATAAGAAGCGATTAGTAATAGATTACAGTCAAACTATAAATAAGTTCACTTTACTTGATGCCTACCCCTTGCCTAATATTGAAAACATAGCTAGTAAGATAGCAGAAAATAAAGTATTCAGTACTATAGATTTAAAGGATGCCTACCACCAAATACCAATATCGGAACATGAAAAGTGCTTCACAGCGTTTGAAGCAGCAGGAAAACTTTACCAGTTCTGTAGGGTTCCATTCGGTGTGACAAATGGTGTGTCTGCTTTTCAGCGCACAATTGATAGGATTATTTCTATTGAAAAGCTAGAAGGGGTGTGGGCTTTCATTGATGATATAACTATAGCTGGGAAAACTCAGTCAGAGCATGATGAAAGGCTGAATAAGTTCTTAAACATAGCAAAGAAATATAATATCACTCTTAACAAAGAGAAAAGCAAATTTTCTCAGGATACAATATCAATTTTAGGATATAGAATTAGCTACCAGTCTATGCAAGCCGACCCAGAACGTCTGAAACCTTTGTTAGATTTGCCATTACCAACTAATCCATCTGAGTTAAAGCGTGCATTAGGAATATTTTCTCACTACTCAAAGTGGGTTCCGAAGTTCTCAAACAAAATTCGGCCTTTGGTCGATTGTAAATCTTTTCCTATATTGCCTTCTTCTATGTCAGCTTTGGCATTTGAAGAAATTAAACAGGACATAGGAAAATCAATACTCACCGTGATTGATGATCATTCTACATTAGTTGTGGAAACTGACGCCTCAGATTTTGCTATCGCTGCGACATTAAGTCAAAAGGGTAGACCTGTCGCTTTCTTCTCAAAAACATTGTCTGATTGTGAAAAACGCCATTCCTCGATTGAAAAAGAAGCACTAGCTATAGTCGAATCTGTTAAGAAATGGCGACATTATCTTATTGGGCGGCACTTTCTCCTAATTACCGATCAACAAGCTTTGTCGTTCGTATTCAACAGTCGCCATACCAGTAAAATAAAGAACGAGAAAATCACTCGGTGGCGTCTAGAGTTGTCACCTTTTTCTTTTGACATACAGTACAGACCGGGCAAGGAAAATATTACCGCAGATGCATTTTCACGCGTGTGTGGGGCTGTCACTAACATAAACTGTGATGATAAGCTTTTTGCACTTCATCAATCGCTATGTCACCCTGGTATCACTAGGATGTACCATTGGATAAAAAGTAAGAATCTTCCTTACTCAGTTAATGATGTCAAAACAATGACAAACAAATGCCCAATATGTGCAGAAATTAAACCACGTTTCTATAAAAGTGAAAATGCTCATCTAATCAAGGCTACAAAACCTTTTGAAAGACTGAATGTGGATTTTAAAGGACCTTTGCCATCTTGTTCACGAAATCGATACCTACTAACTATAATTGATGAATTCTCACGTTTTCCTTTTGCTTACCCCTGCAGTGATATGTCCTCAAGCACAGTAATTCGTTGTTTAGAAAACCTTTTTTCAATATTTGGAATGCCTAACTATATTCATTCAGATAGAGGCACTTCTTTCCTTTCAAAGGAGCTCAGGGACTACCTTCACGATAGAGGAATAGCCACAAGTCAAACAACACCATATAACCCTGCTGGGAATGGACAAGTGGAAAGACTCAACGGATCATTGTGGAAATCAATTTTGCTAGCCCTAAAGACCAGGTCATACAAGGTTGAACAGTGGGAAGTTGTGCTAAATGATGCGTTGCACTCCATAAGATCCCTTTTATGCACCTCAACTAATAGTACACCACATGACAGGTTTTTTACTCATCCTCGGCGGTCTCTCAATGGCACTTCTCTACCTGATTGGCTTATAAAGCCGGGACCAGTATTCCTAAAAAGAAATGTGCGGTCGTCAAAATTTGAACCTTTAGTAGAAGAAGTCGAACTCATTGATGCTAACCCTCATTACGCTTTGGTGAAGCACAGGGATGGGAGAAATTCGACTGTCTCCCTCAAACACTTATCTCATAGGGGGGACACAAGTCTAATAGACAAATCAAAAGAAGACTGTCCTTGCATTCAAGTACCTTGTCCTCCAAGTGATGCTGACCGTTGCCTGTCAACAGATGTGACACCAAACGATTGTCTAACAAACCTCTCCCCCTCGGACGCCACTCCTGAATGTAATATCGAAGAACAGCGTCCTCAAGAAAGGCTGAACCCTTCTCAAGAAACGGCAAACTATCCTCAAGAAAGGGCTGGCCTTCTTCAAGAAAGGCCAAACTATTCACAAGAAAGACCGAAAAGATTAAGAAAACCTCCAACGTACTTATCTGACTATATTTCCTGAAATTTGGGGGGGGAGAATGTTATGAATTGCTGTTTTTAATTATCAGCTGTTATTTATGTTTACTTCTTGTTGATTACTGATATTTATTTACTTATCCAACTATGTATCAATTTTAGTTCATTAAAGCCTTATATTCTTAAAAAGGTTTTATTTATTACACCCGGGTAAAAATGTAACGGGACATTAGGAAACAGAGTTAAAACCGAGGAAGGTCGACCGTTATGAAAGACGATCCGAGGTGGTGCTAGTGACTAGTGCAGTTGCAACACTCTTAGACCGGAGAGCACGGATAATCACTCTGTTCCAGGGTGTAATGCGGCTTGGGCAACCTCGGGTCTCGGACAAACGGAATAATGGTTCTTCTACAGTCGGATTGTTTTAAATTTGTGCCCGTAACTACGTGCTGTTTGGTTGTTTGGCATGCGCCAAGTTGGAAGGATTTCATAATATTCTTCCATCTTTCGTGTTGTTACACGCACAAGGCACAATGACTCGTGCGTAGGTAAGTGTGGATGTTGGAGGGGTTCTTGGATGGAAATCGTGACAAGATTTGTGGTGCATAAAGGCAAAGCGTAATTTTGAAAAATGTTTAGTCAATCTATTTGCAATGAAATGAAATTTTCGTTGCCTGTGGTTTCAGCTTGGATTTTAGATTTGGAGGATAGTTAACGCCTTTGTAGCCAATTAGGCATGCCTTTCTTCAATCAATAAAATATGCAGATCAAAATCTTTTATTCCAGGAAGACAATGTATAATAATTGTCTTTTTACAGTATTCCTCTATACTATACAGTAGGCCTAATTTTTCTTTTAGGAATTTCGTTTTCCCTTGAAAAGAGTGGATTTACAGACATCCTTCATATTATCCATGCTAAATTCAACTTTCCTTTATGTTCGCCTTAAGATATCTCATTTTGGCTGGCGTCCTACGTACTGATTTGGTGGAATGGGAAAGAGAGGAATAGGTGACTGTCACGTGAACCATTGAACGCCTAACTATCCTTCGGGCTTTGCCCGTACCGTACGGTTTATCTTCTGACAACTCTGCTGGCCAAATAAACAAGGACTATCATCAGGAAGACCCTAGTTCAGACTGGGGGTACGACTCCAAGCCGGAATGCCCACGAACTGTAAAAAAATGGCTCTCTATTGTCACTAGCTCAAGAGTAGCTGATCATTTATAAACTGATTCAAATCACAAGGCCCAGTCCGTCCGTAAGACTAATGTTAATTTTAGCATTGGGCCTTATGATTTGATTCGAACTATAATAACCCTAACACGAAAAGCATTCGTGAGCAATACAGAATCTAGACCATTGTGAAAACAATACCTCTCACTGTGAGATGCATTCATTTTATTGCGGCAATAACAATTTATTGCTACAAAAAGCCATCGCACCAATAAAATAGAAACTCGTCAGAAATAAAGCCATTTACAAAGACCAATCGCCCCAACGCGGGCGGAAGTGAAGTGCTGAGGTGAGAGGGAGAGAATGGCCCGCTGCTGCTGGCGACCTTGATATCTCACCAAATCACTGATCGCCGCGCTGACCCGCAGACCCACGACGTCAGCAGACAAAGTCTCTCGCATCCTCGTGGTCCACTTCGTGACCGTGGAGGCTTTCGGAGGCTTTCACGCGGTTGCGGGTCCGATACCTGCTCAACGCTGTGAAGTCAACGTAGCGTTGTAAATAAAATAATTCATTGCTATTCGGGTGTGCCCACGAGCTGTAAGAAAAAGGCTCTCAATTGTTACTAGCTCAAGAATAGCTAATCAGTTAAGAACCCATTTAGAAAGGCAATCGCGAGTAATAAAGAATCGTGAGTAATAGTTTGGTAGACGTGTAATTGTTTGTTTGTTTGGTGATAAAGAGTAGAAATTGATTTTCAAAATTCAGTAATGTGGGGTGTTTGACAAAACTGTTATTTTGGGAGTGTATAAGTGAGACATTTGTCAAATAACCTCATAATCATTTTTAACGAATGTTAAAGACCAGGCGCAGCACCGGTTGCGTATTTTAACCGAAATATAAGTAAGAGACATTATACATACATACATTATACATTGCTTGAAATGGCGACATTGCTTGGTAGGGATTTTAAGCCAAGTATGAATGACCTTTGAGTGAATGATGATTGTGGCACGATCTTGTAGTCTTGTTACTGACTAAGGCCGACGTGTTCCTTAGACAGGAGTGTTAATTAATGGCCCAACAGCCAATGGCAACTAGAGACCTACATTTTTAGTGGGATTCGAACCACTATTTCGTCTGGTTTACAATTAACGAACTGGTATAATTATGAGGACGTACATCGTATTCAATAGTGCGGACTGTAATATCCACCAAGATACACCGCGTCCAAAAGACTACTGCATATTGGATGAATTAGGTGCGATATTGTAGTCTTGTTTCTGATTAAGTAAAAATGGATTAGTAAAATAATCCATTTTATTGCATTTATAGGATTTTTTCAAAGTACACTGGGACAACCTTACTTTAAATGAGTGTTTTACTACAGTAGAACCTTGATAAGAAGACTCTCAAGGTGATTCTAAAAAGAGTCTCGTTTTCAAGGTTCGTGTTAACAAGACATTGTCATTACAGTTTCAAGAAAAGTGTACTTTTTATCAAATTTTTTTGTTATCGAGCGTCTTCTTATCGAGGTTCTACGGTATAAGTTAACGGGATTGAATGAGTCATCAGAAGTGCACTTAACGAGGCTATGTTTGTTAGAGTTCAGGGTGCTTCATGTCAAACGTAAAAAACGCAGTTTCCCTGTTAGCCGCGCTCTTCTCTGTTACGGATCAACCATTCGGTGACCCACTGCGCAACCGCGACCCCGCGCATCACGCAGCTGTTGCTGCTCACTGCGCATGCGCACTGTGCCTCGTGACGTCACGCGCCGGCCGAAACTAGACCGACCCGCGCATGCGCGGCGCGTGACTGGCGACTCGTGACCGATCGCGGGTTGTCACTTTCCCGTTCAAGGCCACTCGCCACCCGGCACCCCAGTGTGTGTGAGAGTGCCTCAGCGGCCGGCGTTAATTTGTTAAATATCGATATATCGCTTTGTCGATGGATCGGAACTATTAATATCGATAAATACGATGTATCGATAGATACAATATTTAATTTCTGGAGAAGAAGAAGACGATTTTACAAGTTGAAATAGGGATAATTTTTTCATCATACTAACGCAGAAACATCTGTTTTCAGTTCCTTTTTGTTGGCTCGAAAGTTACCCATTGCCGCCCTAGGCCGGATAAACTCTTATTCAACCTAGGCCGGAAAGAACGGAAGTAAACAATCAGCTGATTTGCACAAACCGACGTTTAATGCTTGTTTATTGGTTTCTTTTTAGAGGAATGCAGTGGCAGCACTGCATCCGTAGCAGATGTTTTTCTGTTTGTTATATGTTAGGTTTGAAGGTTTGAGAAACGTAGGCCTATTTTTTTATGCAAGGAGTACGTTATGATTGAAGGTATGTTTTTTCTGCGTAGTATGATGAAAAATATCGTACGTTACACGGCCGGGAAGTTTTGCCGTACTCGCATGAAAATCCCACACTCGCTTTCGCTCGCGCGGGAACTATCATGCTCGTCCGGCAAAACAGTACTTCCCGGCCTAGTACTGTAATATACTATTGTTATAGGGTTTGTCAGCACGGAAAACAACATTTAAAAAATTACTTCACTTTTAAAGATTTTTTTCACTTTTGAAACGCAAAATATGATGGTGTGGGCTACGCATTTTTACCGCCTGAAAATAGTCTCAATAACACCAACCCCTTTGAAATATGTTTTTAAAAACCTTTTTTCTTAAGGCGATAGGTACAGGAAATTAAATACCGATACATGATACACCAATAATATCGGATCAAAAATATCGATAAGTTTTTGCTATTCATCGAAATTAAAATATCGATATCTAATATAATTTCATTCTTTCGCCACCCCTAATGAGTGTCAAGAGAGAGTGATTGTAGTTAAGTAAGTGAGTGGGTGAGTAGGTAAGTGTGAGTGTGCGGCGCCCCCAGCGGTCGGGCTTGTTACGGGCCGAGCAGGTGTCGTGCCGTAAGGATTAGGAGTAATGGTCTAGCCTGATTATACGGTGTTGCAACTAGGCGCCGTATGTGTACATTGAATGTTTCTATTTTAGGATGGATGGTTGCTCAACGGGATTATATTTACTTTTTGATTGACCAAAGAATACTTTTTAGGCATTATAATTTAGTCTTGTTAACCTACTTTTCACCTTTACTCTTACCTTAACAGTTCGCAATTAATAAAAATTCCATAGCCCCCTTAAATAATTGTTCCAAGTTAGCTGTTGGTGTCCCACGGTCCCACTTCGCTGGAAATAGTAAACAAAAATTAAAAGTCAGTGAAAACAAATGAAACAGCTGTTCCGCCCATTTATTTAAATTGTGCCCTTAGGGAAAATTTTAACAAAAAACTAATATTTTCCCAGGGATTTTTTCCCGAGTCCTTTTAATACCGGGTTGAAGGGTGTCGGACTTAAGGTTTTCTCAAAAAATACGGGTAGTTTGGGCTTAATATATAGATACGTATTTTCTAACTAATTGGTAATTTTTGAAACGATAAAAATTTACTTTTTGGAAATTTTTAGGCAAAAATTACTTTTTTAGAAAATATATTAATATATTCTCCAAAGTGAAGTCTGAAATTATTTCCGATGGATCTGTCACAGATCGAGAGAAAAGGAAGGTTGACAACGAAATTAAAATATCGTTCATTGAGCTCACAATATCTGTATTGATCCGGAAATTATTTTCCTACCATAACTCATTAAATTAAGTCTAATTGAAGAGCTCAAAACCCAATTAAAGACGATTTCACGCCCGGGATTGGAAGTTTAATACCATCCGACACGTGTTAACGCGTAGTGCAACCAATGACTTGGCAGTGCAAACGCCAAAGGTCAACAGCCCGTGATTGACTGTCACAATCAGTCAAGTGGCAGGACCGCGATCTCAGATATTTCATACCGTGAATGGATCTCATTAGTGGCAAATAAACTGGTCCAGGCACCGCATCAATCTCATCTTCCGACCGATACGGACGGAATATAAATGACTTCCTTACAGGTCTCGGCCATCAAACGTGTTAAGGCGGATTGTAAGATAAAATAGTGCCAACTTTGTAATGTAGTTTATTGTCAATGCGGTTCATGATAATGTTTTTGGGACTTTAACGTCTTTGAAGCAATATTAGCCACTCCGATCTACAGAACTTACAAACTTAATGAAATATCAGGAAAGGTTTGTACATTCAACAATTTCCCGGTGAATTTGCATATCAGGTGCATTTAACCACATTCTGCATTTTATGCTCTGTTGAGACTGCAAGGGTGCAAGGCACATCATTTTGGATTTTGAGGACGGGCAAGGAGGAGAGCCCTCTTTAATCTCCGACAACCAGGTGACGAACCAGATACTAGCATTGGGAAATAGTTTTTAAGCCTCGTTTTGGGCCGCCAATCTAGCAGCATAGTGGAGCACAATAAGCTTCGGTTGACGAGCTGAGACCTTTTTAGTCGATTCCCCACACTCCAAACAATCAATCATTCTATACTGTGTTAGAAATTTGTTTTGCTCTTTGAACTTTATACGGTAAGGTAATGATGGCGGTGTATACAATGGGTGGGAATGGAATTCAATGAAACTTATATTTTTATGATAAGAAGAAATGAAAACTCGAACCTTGGGCTTGGTACTACTGAAGCGACATTCCTCTATAACAATGTGCGAAGTCGCGAGTTCCAAGGAGTGCTCAGTGCGCGCTAGCAAGTAGGTGAAGTCCAGGAAAAGTAGAAGTGACATTCCACTCGCGTTGCTGCTCGTGTCGTTCAAGTAACAATATTCTCGTTGCGTAGCGGTTGGCAAACCGATTGCTAAACAGCAGAGACCTGATTAATATGAATTAAGGGGGTTGTCTGCTTAAGTTGACGTACGAGGTGTGCGATTTTTTGCTCTTGCTTCAAGAGTTTGAGTTGGAGTTTTCAAAAGGAATTGGCGAAGAAATTAAAGTTGCTGTTGAAAATAATTTCCCCAATGGTAGGGCAGACAGTCAGTCAATTCCTGACATTCTTATTTTTACAACCCTTTCTCACGCAGTGTTGAAAAATAAAAGCAGTGAATAGTCAGCTGTTATGGGTCCCTTAATTCACGACTGACGTTACATCACATGATGCATAGACATGTCTCGCTCCGCTTGGTTATAGCGAAGCCCGAAATTCGCTAATTGTGTCCATATTTGGAGTCGGTGGCAGATGGTCCGTTCACCGCAGCATATCCTTGTTTGTTTTGACTGGCACAGTTGAGTGAGTTCCCAGCTTTTAGTGGATCCAAGGTATTTTTATTGTAGCCTCTAAAGCAGAATCGCCTCTTTAATCTTGCCGAAGTGATTGTTGAGATCCCTTGCCTCACGGGGCCTCTTAGCTCGAACTACTGTCTGGCCAAATATTAACTCGATTTCAGTTGTTGCCCCTGCCGAGTAAGCCTACTTGTTTTCGATTGGATATAGAAAATCTCAGACCGGCATCGAAATTGTGATTAAAATTGTGACATGGTTTGTAAAATATGTGTTTAGGAAAAGCATATATATTTAGTTCAAAATTATTGATTACATTGAGCAGTTAAATAGATTATGGTGTCCCCCTTCGCTGGAAAAAAGTAAACAAATATTTTTAAATATGAAAAAATGGATCAGCTGCTCAATCCTTTGCTTTATATTTGTGCCCTTAGGGGAAAGGTCATGAAAAAAGTCTTAACGTTTTCCCTGAGATTTTCTCACCGAGACGTTTCATTCAAGTACAGGGTTGATGGGTGTCAGACTTATTTTTTTTATTTTTTTTTTTTTTAAGCAACGAGTAGTAAGGGCTTTATATGTAGATGTAAGTATAGTGTACATGGTCGGTTATTCAATAAATTGTTCAGTGAAAAAGGGAAGGGTTGCAAAGTGGTCGACCAGTAATAGTTATTTTTGTGTTTAGCTAGTCATCATAGTCATAGTCATATTCTTTATTGCACATAACGTTCAGCATTAGCCTACAATAGGTAGTAAAGGACAGTGTACTTAATTCTGGATACTTAGTAATACGAGGATTCTTTATAATTGATAGATTATTAAGTATTGTATAAATTATCACAACCTCAACTCTATAATCAATTGTCACAAGCTGAGTGTTCTCTTCCGTTCCAGCTCTAAGCCGATGTCCCCAATCAGATGTTAGCGCCTGCTGTAGTTGAGCTGCAACACATTTACACGACTGCGTGGCAATTTAAAGGCGCTCGATTATGAATTATATATTTAATTTTAATGTTGTTTTCAAGTGTTTTTTATCACTTTACTCCCGCTAGAGACAAAGTATTATTTTACTCACTCATTACGAGGAGAAAAAGCGTATAAACAAAGCAGGCGGAGGAAAACGCTTTTAGTTAGCCTTATTAAGTTTTTTATTGACGTTTGACTTTATATTTCTCCGTTTGAAAAGACTTGAAAATAGAGTGAAAAATCAATAGAGTAAACCTATTGATGGAGTAGAAAAACTGCGAAGAAGAAAATGTACCAACGCCCTCAGGCGTCGTCGTTCAGTTTCGCCTGGTCGGACTCGGCGAAAGCAGTGGCTTTTACTGATAAATAGAGCAGACCTGGATAGATACCGTGTGTGGCGGCGCCGCGTCGTGCCGGCGGTGACCCATTATCGGCCCGCATCGTGCCGTCGTGCCGTGCTGCTACCGTGGTGTGCGGCCTTCGTACAGGCCGTATGGTTCTTTGTTCACCATAACAAAGAAACATTACCGTCACACTATTACCATAACATCACAAAGAACAAACTTGGAAACCCTGATCAAAGAGAATCTGAAACGTGGAAAGACCTGCTCAACTAACTTAACCCTTACAGCACCTGCCCTCCAGTAAATATTTAAAACCGACACCTAGTGGACTGAGTCTCCCGGCCAAAAGCTGGAAGTAAAACAGAAGAAGCGATGGATGAGAAGAAGATACTTAGTAAAGGGAAATAGTGAGAATAAGCTATGGGAAAAGATTAAGATGAGGATGGAAAGAGGAAAGGGAAATGAGAGAAGGTTAAACATGTTAGGAGGATTGAGGGAGAAGTAAAATAAGATAAGCCAGCACTTAGCGATAGAAAATGAAAGAGAAACAGAAATACAGAAACTGAACAAACTAAATTGCGAATAATAGGTAATGGTAAATGAGAGATTTTTTGAAAATAAGTCCTCATAACGGCAGTGATATCAGCAAGTGGTCGTGACATGGCGCTACGGCCTCAGAGACTTTTCTGAAGGGGGAGTCTTTGGTATAACCAACGGCCACAGAATAATATAAAAACCTTTATCCCTCCCTAATTTTATCATGTACATTAGTGGTCCTTGAGTAAGTAAGTGTCATACAGAGTAATATGTAGATTACAAAAAAATATTAAACACATAAAAATATTGTTACAATATAGGACTTGGAAAAGTTGACCTTTTTAGAAATTTGTATTATTTGGTCAGACAATTTTTTTTCCTGTGAGACGGTTATCGGGAAGGATGAAAACGTTTTTCCTTTTAGAAGTTTTCCAAACTTCATTTAATTCAGCCAACAATCACTCTCAAAAAAGAGCTTGTCGATTTGGCGTCTACGTAGGTGCCAGCCCGACAAATCGCCAATCGATTAATTTCCTCCTTTGTAAACAAGTCTTAAGGTATCAGGATGGATTGACACCTTTTCTTTTCATCAAGACAAACCTCTCGATCAATAATTTGGAACTTTAAATTGTAATTAACGAACAATTCGCGTTGGTTACGTATAAACATTTTCCCGTTTAAAAAGGATTGTTTTTCGTTGAGTTTTCCTATAGTATTATTAGTTCTACAACAGTTCCTGTTCACCAGTAAGAAAATAAGGTCAAAATAAATTTGGCTCCTAATTTGACTGGTATGAAAACAAGAAAAAGCTCTTGTCAAATTTTATAATGTAGTGACGTCATCATTTCTCCCACGCGTTAACGTCTCCACCAGCTTTGTCCTACACGTAATTCAAGACAAGAACACTCAGGGGAATGAAAGTAGAAAACATGTGAAACGCTTACAAACTAGTGCAAGGACTTCACTGCCTGGCGAAATCCTTCTGGCAAATGTTCAAACAGACCAAAAACAACCCACAGAATATTAACTAAAAAAAATTAGGCTGTTAAGCAGCTCGGTCACGTCTCCTCTTTTATCGCAGCAAAAGACACTCCAACTTGACCGCACTCAGTATTCTCTAAATGTAACTACGGGAGCTGGTGGTTATCTAGAGTCAAGGGTCGACTTTGTGACCTTTGAGCAGTCACGTGATCTTGCCAAGAGAGAGGAGGATAAAACAACAACAACCAATTGATTTATCTAATAAGAAACGACATCGTGACATAAAGAATGCTCTAGCCAATGATATATTTGGCGGGATCTCGCGAATTACAATAGTTGGTTTTCGTTTGTTTACGTCAGGGACATGCTTGTCGCTGGAGAAATAAGTGAAATTTCCCTCCTATTAAATCTTAATATACATGTAACTCAAGGCACAAAAGACTAGACCATACTTGGGAATGAAAGTAGAAAACATGTGAAACGCTTACAAACTAGTGCAAGGACTTGACTGCCTGGCGTATGTTCAAACAGGCCCAAAACAACCAACATAATTTTAACTGAAAAAATTAGGCTGCCAAGCAGCTCGGTCACGTCTGGTCTTTTATCGCAGCACAGGACACTCCGACTTGACCGCACTTATTATTCTCTAAATGTAAGTACGGGAGCTGGTGGTTATCTAGAGTCAAGGGTTGACCTTTGTGAACTTTTAGTTACGTGATCTTGCCGAGAGAGAGAGAGAGGGGGGGAGGGAGAGAGTGAGGGGAGGTAGGCTGTCAGGTTCAAGGTGATCTCGCGGTATGAAGTATGAGCATGAAGCGTGAAGTGCGGCCCGTGGAAAGCGGGAGAAACCTGACCTTTCGGACTGTCAGCGGAGGCAGGACTGCAGGGGTAATTGTAAATATGTAGTCTAACACGTCCGGGGGTAATTGGTCTTCGGGAAGAACTCGACATTTGGTGCAGATGGGTAGACGGGCAGCTGGAGGCTTGTCTTGACTTGGCGTTAGATAATAGATCGGTCTGAACTTAAGATGGTTCGTTTTCGGATTAACCCTTATTATCGAAAGCTTGAATAATGTAGTCTCGCAACCGCAGTTTTTGATAAAGGAGCTCGCGGTCTTTTGCGCTTTCAAATTTCTAAGAAAACAAGATACGAGATTTATAATTATTTTGGATCCGGTTGCACTACTAGTAACCCGTACATTCTGCCTGTCGTTTAAAACCGAAGACATTATAGTCTGTCATATTAAATTAAATCATACGCACAAGATTTTCATCTTGTTTTATTCTTTGTTTATTAACACGGTCTATTCATAAAACAGAGTGTCAACTGATAAACCAATCAATCAATCATTTATTTGGCCATTCAACTTTACAGTAATAGGTTACGTCAAAATTTCAACTAAGTGGTTCTTCATAAATTATCAAGTCCATTTCTGATACTGGAAATATTTGAAAAACTGAAAATACAGTGGCATTTTTGATACTGGAACTATACTTTAATTTTCAAATTATGCACTTTAATTTTATTGGACTTTAAGTGATTATATCGGTAGTAAATAGTTTTATCAGAACGGTAATAAATAAAATAATTTTATGAATTGATATCTGTTAATCTTAGTTCCTCCAATTTTTCTCACTTAATGTCTAGTTTATGTCTTAATTGTATCTGAAAAGTATCCATGCACATTCACAAAAAGTAGCATATATTTTACCACGTTACTCGTCTTATTAAAAAAAAAACGCCTTCCCCCAATAATTAAAGGAGTACCAAATTATAATACTTTGAGCAAAACACTTAAAGATAGGCCTAAACATATTTTCTATCTAACTTACAATGTCTTGCCAAAAACTGCGAATTCATCCCTACATTCACTTACCCAGTTTAATGTTTCTGCAGTCATTGGCAGCCGGAATTCACGATTGTCATTGTTAATGACGATGAAGATCTGCGGTCCCAAACAGAAGTGGGACGGAGGCCCCGTTAACCGTTAAACGGTGGAATTCAATTAGACAAAGCAGTGGTTTACCGCGCCGCCGCTTGGTCTGGGAAAGAGCGGCTCGATCGGGAAAACAAAAACGCGTCGTGGTGATAAGAACACGACAGGCTTTTTTTAGGGGGGGGAGGGTTCTAAATAAGGATGCGTTAAACGAATCCAGTATAGATGTTTAGATTGGACATTTATTATTACAGGTGGGGGACAAATTTTGTGTGTATTTCGAGAGTTAATTAAGCACATTGCCTCCTTCGTGAAAATTGTCGCCCTCGCTAGCTCGGTCGCAAACATTTTCACTCGTGAGACAATTTTGTACTTTACTCACTCAACAGACAAATACTGATTGACTAGCGATTTGAGAATGATTTTAAGTTCTAGAGTTCACCTGATTAAGATATTAAATTACCATTGAATTAGGTGGTTACACGAACACGATTCATTTTAGCGAATTTCCCCTATAGGGAAGAAGCTATTACCGTAGGTCTCATGGTAAGACCTAAGCCCGAGACTATGATAACTTTTCGTTTTACGGCCACCAGAAGCAAAAAACACTATTCGTTCGAATTTATATACATGTATATATATATATATATATATTTGTCTGTTAGCACGATAGCGGCCGTAAAAATGGTCCAATCTTAATGAAAATTGGTACATACGTGTAAAGTGGTAATCACTCGGACGAGTTCGTGAACCAGCCCGATCGGACCACCGGAAGGGGGGGTAAAGGGGGATAAACCCCCCCCAAAAATGGGTTTTTTGAGTTTTTTACATAGAAAAATAAAATTTATCAAATCTTTGTTGGCACCATTGAATTCAGCTCAAAAAAAACAAACAATTTAGTATTTTGAATCACTGCTCTATGTCCATTGGTTACTGAGATACTGAAAGTGGTAAACACAGTACGTTGTCCCAATGTTAACCTTATGGGAAATAGGTAAAATTCTATATGTCGGTTATTTCTCAACATATCTTGATAAAATTTGGTAAGTAGCATCTTCTAGTTCATATCTACTAAATAATGAATTGAAACCACCCAGTTTTAATATACCTGTAGCAGCAAACCTGCATACTCATTCCCCATGTTATTCTTATGGTTACAAAAACATGTCAAATCTCGCTATGTTGGATTGAAATATGTTGTTTTGCATTTGAAATTCGCTGAGTATGCAGGTTTGCTGCAACGGGGGTATTAAGAGTAATTATGATTTTGGCGTAAAAGAGGCATGGCTAGAGTTGCCACTGAGCAAACCGAAAATTTATATTTGGATTGTGAACTTAATTAAAATTTTCAAATTAGTAAAACGTAAACGAATTAGATATTTATATCATCTGTATAAAATCTTAATCTCCATTGTGAATGTCTAAAATACTTCCATGTGTAAAAAAACACGAATTCAATAGATCCTCGTATTTTTGTATCCATGCGTCAGCGGAATCTGAGAGGAGCGAACGATGACAGCGAGATTACACGTTATGGCTTTCCAGTTTTAACGCACTTTTTCGACAAACAACTTTTTACCGCGATTAAATCTTCGTCTAATCACACGTCATGACGTCATTCCCAAATCCAGTCATTTTCTCATCAAGAACACATTAAAGCCTGCCGCGGCGTCAAGACAAACAAAAATAACGATGCGAATTTTCGAAGACAATGAGAATGCTCAAGATACGTGTCATGGACGGCCATGACCCCCGCGTGAACTCTGGGGATTTTCGAATTTGAATATTTCGTGGGCAGTCGTGTTGAGAGGCAGAGCACGTTCGGACTGCTTCGGCGCCGGTAATTAAGTAATTGTGGAGGTCGGTTTTGTATTCCGCGCGCTGTTGCGATCACTGTTTACCGCTCCTATGTGCGCTCCACCGGTGTGTTTGGGCAGTCTGTAATTTTGGCGGGAGTTTGTGTGATTGTGATTGTTTGGACGGGTTTTGTGGGTTTGATATTATTGAGGTCGGTTTGGATGTAAACCGTTCCACTTATTTTATGGTGTCACTGCCACTGTAATTATTTTAGTTTTTGATCACTACTGTAAAAAATTGTTTTTTATGATTAGAGAATTATGAGTTGGGAAACGAAAGTATCGTTACTATTTACTTACAAATATATCTGTACAATTAGTTGGTTGTTAAGGGGTGACAATAAAGCTTTGTGATAGCATGGTCATTGAAACACATTGGTAAATGTATACATTAGTAAATGTTATTAATCAGTGATGACAAATGACCCTGAAAATCAAAATCTAAGCTTGAACTCTCCAACGACGATACAACTTCTTTGTCATGGTTGAAACAAAAACCTACTCGAAAATCATATGATCGCAACCATCCTGTCTTTGAAACCTAGTGAATGCTGTATAATTATGTGATGTTCTCACGTTGTTTCAAGAAAATAAACCATCAGCTAATTTACGGCCCTAGGGCCGAAAGTTTTCTGCCCTCTGGCAGAAAACAGCTAGTTTCGGCCACCAAATGACGTTCCTAAAGCTAGTGATTACTTCGTAGAGTGGTGGAAATTAAATTATGTACCTACTTAAATAGTATACCAGTTAATCGTGTTAAAAACATTAAAATCCATTCGGAATTAGAAGACCTTCACTGGTTAATGACATCCTTAAGGTCGCTCGTCTCATCAATTCTAAGTATTGTCATATCAAGATTATTGTAATGAGAAACTGATGTAAATTTTTTAATGTGATTGGTCATTGGGCTATAAAACAGTTCTCAGTTAGGCATTGGATAGGTCTTGGCCGCAGTAAAGACTGCACTGTAAAAGAAAATTATCACATGGAAATTAATACACGTATTTCACACTCTTGGTTCGTGTTCGCCGTTAAAATAAACTATATATGTGAAAATGGACTATACAATGTTATAGTTATTTGTGCATTAAGGGAATGCGAAGTGCAAGATTGTCAAGGAATAAAGTTCAACTTAACACAGCAGGTGGAGGAAAAATAAATATTATTTATAGGGCTGTTCGAGTTTGGAGTCTTAGTTTTGCTACTCATGAATTACAAACAAATATTCTATCGGTTCAGATATAATTATAGATAAATATAAAAAGTTTTTTAAAATAACTGAGTATGCAGTTCTGTTACAACGAGGGTATTTTTTAATGACGTAAAAGTATTTTAAGTAACAGAAAAATATTATTTCGACTTTCTTTATATGTATCACTTATTGCCAATTTATTCACTTAGGACACTCACTATTTCATTAATGGAGTAAATTAACTGAAAAGAATCTAGTAACATCTCATTAAATTTTGATTGAGGCAGTTTCGATCGGTTTCCTGGGTTTACGGAACGCCGCTGACATCGTGTACATTCTCATCTGTGTATTACATCAGCTTTCAGTAGCTTTACTACGATCAACTTGTTCTCAAGTTAAACACTCCTCCTTGTTAATGTTTGAAACTGCATTGTCATTACAACTTTCAGTAGGTTTAGATGGTCAAATTTTCCTGCAGTTAAACATTGCGCCTTGTTAATACTTGAAACTCATTCTCATTCCAGCTTTTAATAGCTTTATCATGATCAACTTACTCTGTAGTTAAACATTGCATATTTTTAAAACTTGGAACGGCATTCTAATAACAGATTTCAGTAGTTCTACCGGCTTTACCACTCCCGAGTTAAACATCGCACCTTGTTAATACTTGAAACAGCATTCTATACGGGGCGGCGCGGCGTTCTTTGATAGAAAGTGCAGCAGGCAAACACTACTCCACTCACACACTGCAGCGGGTAATTGGCTCGCATCACAATCAGGGCGGCTTCATTAACGAAACTGGTGAATGGAACACCGTACAGTGCGACTCAAATAACGTGGCGCGGTCTGCCCGTAAGGCTAATGTTAATTTTTATATTGGGCTCATGAACGCGGACTGGGCCAATTTATTTGAATTCTATCAAGTTTTTAACGTAAAACCACTTGTAATACATAGTTTTTCACTGTCGGCGCAGGATTGTGATTGAGCAAAGAATGGTGAATACGAATAGAAAACTTTATAAGTTGAAGACTTGATACTGGGGTTTTTATTTCTGAATAGTGGTTTTGATTCTACTTGCACTGCAGCTTGTAAAGCAAAGGCTCATTGGACTTTGCAATTTTATGTGTTGTCAGAAATGATTTTTAATAAGGTAATTTTTTTCACTGAGGGGTAAAAATATTAAATGTAGGTAAAAATATTAAAGAGAGAATTATTAATCCAGCCAGAACAATTGCGATAACCCACCCTTATGTTTTATAAATGTGAGGGTGCAAATGTGTAAAAGTAAAATGTAGCTCCCAACTCATTTGGACGTTTTATGAATTTCTATGAGAAATAAAGTCAAATAATTACTGTTTACGCAAGTTTATTACAGTTTTAAATTGTCTTACCAACTATTACGATTAATAATTTGCTAAACTTAAAGGTGAAATAATTTGTACTAGGCTAATAGTGGTTGAATAACTGTTGTAAAATCCTATTTGGTTATAAAGCAAATAATATAAACTCTCAATTCGTATTAAGTAACTCAAAATTAATTGTCAAAGAATCAAATAATGTTGCAAACATTGAGTAGTATTTTTCTGTTAGATTGACACTATATTAACTAGTACTATATACGAACCACTCGGTTACATCAATTGCATCCATTTAAAAAAGGACGTATTAAAAAAACATTCCAGTAACATAAATTAAAGTATAATGTTTTTCAAAGTATTTGTACAATATTCATTTTGTGTCGCGATAGTCATAATTATATTTTGATTATTCCTTTGTGTGTACTTTGCCGTTATAAATTACACTTACGATACCGATTTAATAGCGGAAACTTAAAGATTTGACTAATCTTATTTAAAATACTTGTCCATATCGTCTAGTGTATAATCAAATCTTATTTAAATCATTTGTCCAGACAACTAAATGAATACATGGAAACAGATTAAATGCATTAGTTTATTTGAATCACTAAGAGAGAAAATAATTACTTGATTAACAAACTGTAATCACTAGAAACAATAAGTAGAATTTAGGCTGTTAAAACGTGATTGTTCTGTACATGCCATTCGGCCAATAATAAATCCCTAATCAATAATTGGCGATTTGCTTTCAATATAAATAATTCAAAAATTAATCCAGCTTAATGTCAAAAAGTGAAACCAACAAAATCTACCATCAAAATATTAAAATTTAATATAATAACGTCTCCTTAAAACACGCACTTTTAAATAATGAACTTTTACTCCAATATTTTTTTCCATAAACGTATATTACTTGGAACTAAAATTTTAATACTTTTTCGACTTACATTCACAAGAACAATTTCCGCAGTGGGTAAATCACAGGTGCACTAGGTCGGTGTTCCGAACGCAAGCATGGTTCACTATTCACACGTGCAGTCTGTCAGTCGTACGTATGCACGTATGTCCGCGACCGTGTACGTACGTACGTTACGTCCGTTCGACAGCAGAGCGCGCGGCGGTGTGAGCTGAGAGCGGCTCGCCGGACTACTGATAACAACAATGTGCTTCTCTCCTCTCCCCCTTCCCTCCCCCACTTTGCCGCCACGCGCCTCTTTCTCTCTCTCTCACCTTCTCCCAGTTACTACAGTTGTACTACTGTAATGTATCCTAAATGCTAAAATGCTCTGTTGCTTTGTAGCTACCCGTTCTTCTGTGATTTTTTTCATCGTTGAGGAGATAGTAATGCTGTTAGTGTTCGAATTTTTAATGTTAGTTGTATATATCTTTGTTATAACATATTTATGGTTTTTTTATATTTATGTTTTTATGTTAATTAGTATTATTTTATTTTTTTATTTTTATTTTTAAAAAAGAGGGCCATGGCTTCACTTGACCATGGTGTTGCAACGCAGCAGAATTAGCTTATTGTGCACCCTCCGCCCTTACTTTAGAAGGGTTATCAGGCCTTCACTCTCCGTCAAACCCCGAGGTTCTTAACGAACCTTGAGATCTTCTTGACGAAGGTACCTTGTTCGTCACAGCGCTTCCGTATGATAAAACTGATTAGAGCCGCGGCCGGGAGTTGAACCCGGGCCGGCTGAGTGAAAACTCATATCGCTACTAACTAAGCTACGGCGCTGTCCCCGTTCATTAGTACAGATCAACAATAGTAATTGCTCGACTGGGTTGGAATATTATAATCGATTCTACATTACCTTTTCGCCACCAGTTCAGCGGTTGTTTTTGTAAACTGTAACCAGGTTATTAAACTGCTTTGCATTTTAACGCCCATACCGGTTTGTGATTTTCAAAAAACAACTGCTGAACTGAAGAAGAAATTAAAAACCGTGTATGTTACTAGTAGTCATATTAGTACGGGGCATATTCAAAATGAATAGATTTGATAGAAAAAGAAGATATCTTCTTTCTCTGTGATGGCTTGTAATTAAATTTGTGTTCTGTTTGCAGGTAAGACGCCATTGCTGGCTTTCCAATAGTCGTAAGTAAACCTTATAAAATCAGTTAATTAATCAATGCAGAAATTATGTAATTCCTTTAACTTGGTGAGGGATAGCTAATTAAAACAACTATAGAGGAGACTACAGTATTGAGTTATTTTTTTCTGTGTAGGGGAGTTTTAGACTATCAAAGAAGTTAGTTTCCTCAAATCGTATTTCAGAATGGTAGTTAAACAAGTAATTCGGCACTGTGATATTAAAGTATTTTTTATCGTATGAAAAAGGTAATGGCTAAAAGTTACGAGCTTAAATTTGAGACAATTTAAACAAGTTTCGCGCGGCAACCTTTTCAAACACGTTGGACGCAACCGCTCGACGATTGTTGTACCGCCATTGTGGCCGGTTATCAGAATCAGTCATCAGCATTGTAGCTGCGGTCATCACTCATCAGTCATCAGCATTGTACAGCGCGGTCGGCAGCGGCTGATCTGCTGATTGCATTGGCAGATTGAGCCAGCATGTTGTGTCGCAACTTTACCGCTAGGTCCCAGCTTAACTGCCAGTAAATCAGGTTCAACGGAATCTGTCCTAGACTCGTTTTGGGTTGGATTTTCAATTTATAGTTCGAGAAGGAAAAATATGCTGGTGGAGATTGTAAGATTTCGAAGTTCTGAACGAGAAGCAAGATAAATAATGAAAAGCCGATGTTGTTTTACTTTTATTTAGAGTTCAACGGTATCTGCAGTTGCATCTTTAAAACAAAAAAAAATTAAAAATATAAATGAATACAATATAATATACCAATTTGTTTCACTAATAGTATTTTTATTATTGATTGTTCTTTTCGTAAACCATAAATTCCTCGTGTCTCCCGGAAAACGTGACTTATACGAGTTTGCGTGGTTTTAACAACTTGTTGGGAGCATATGAACAAACTTTTTACGGTTCATATTAAAGTTATGAGCTAATTTCACTTTTTAACGAAGTTATATCGTTTCTGGCGTTTTACTCATAAATGATTACGGAGGTACAGTGAAGTTACATAACTAACGACGGAATTTTTTTTGGTGGTGAGGTACAAAAATATAAAGCAATTGGAAATGCATGTTGGGAAAACCTGGTAGTTTACGTTAATTCACATACACGGTTAGTACATAGACTAGCCCTAATAATATCATTCGAGTATTGAGAGCATGTCTTCAATAAAACCAGTATTTAAAAACGCGAAATAGAGCGGTCTCAGTAATAACACATCATGGACAATAATAAGCCACTTTCCCCTGTATACGGCTTCCGTATTTGATAATTTTAAATCATTACAAACACGCAATGCAACTGGTTTAGTGTTGTGTAATGCTATGAATATGGTACCAGTACGGTTACCATGACAATTGCTGTCATGAGTGGTGGAAATGTCGTTCTATGATGTATAGCAGAATGCTTCCTATTGCAGCCTCCCACAATTTGAATGCTTTGAATTATGCATAGGCGGACCGTGATGGGATGTTTAAAAATACGGGAAGTTGTGGGGAGTTCAGGAGGTATTCAAATTGAGGGGAAGAACGGATTTTTGTGTTTGTAAGAAAAATAAAGGGACAAGAATTTTACAACTTTTCCAGTCAGCTCAAGCTTGGGATTTCCTCATATCTGTAAAGTCGGGTGACGTCGGATTTATTAACAAATATAAATATCAAGTCTTTTAAAATTTCCATTTGAAAAATCCTTAAAAGTGTTAACGATTGGAATAGTCTTGTACACCTAAGTTTTGTTATTCAATTTCCTCCATAATTTAAGCTTGCATTTCTAATTCTTCATGTAAAATAACGTAATGTGCAAAAACAGAATACCCACAATATTGTAACAAAGCTTTGCTAAAGCAAAGTTTAAAACTTAGAGAAGACACTTTGATGCAAGGGGAAAATGGTTTTCCCTGGCGTAAGAAAATATTGGTATAATTTTTCGTCTTTTAGTAATGGGTTATAAATTTAAAAGTCGGCAATGCAATTATTTTATATCCAAATACCCACCAAGCTAGGATTTTACTTTTAGAATATTGCATTTATTTCTTTTGTAAGGATTCGGTGTAGTAGTCCATTTTTGTTGATGGATTTTAGTCTCTGAATCTCATTATGTTCTATTTCGAACAGTACAGCTATTAGAATTTATCATTTAATTATGTGGGCGTTCGTTGCGTTTTATAAATACAAGTTTATAAAACTGAATTTGAAAATTTGAATAACGTTTTTTAAACGTAATTTGATTGGATACACTTTGAAACTTTCAACGGAGCTGTTGAAACTATTTTGAAAGTTAGAGTAGACAACAAAGTGAAAAGAAAATTAATGTTTCCATACTTAATAATTTGAGTTGTTACGCTTCATAATTGGATATCTATAGACACTCCAGCTAATGGTTAAGTTAATTGGGACATTTGGATTTTGTGTTGTTTGGATTCGATTCGGAGACCGTCACACCTTCACTTGACATTTCCAGCACCATTTCCCCCTTTTTCCCGTTTTCCCCGTTTCCCTCATTTCCCTCATTTCCCCAGCTTGACCATTAGAACCGACCAGGGTGACGGCGAGATCCTCTCTCATAATTGCATTGGCGGCTGGGCCCCAGTGACCTTGTTTGGGATTTTCTTTCTCACAATTATGATAATTAGATGGACATTAAATTTGTTGAGGATTTCCCTTCGATCCCACCCTTAAAAACGAACCCTTATGTCCCTTGTAAATCTTATGATGAAAGAGATTAAAACAAGCTAAAATAAGAACCGCGCGATATTTTTATTGACTCGAGCTCCTCTCCTCTAGGCTGATGAGGAGAGTGCAGATTAGTTCTTACCACCAACTCAGTTGGGGTTATCCAAAAAGTGACCACTGTGCTCAGTTGGGGTGTACCCTTCGAGGGCCATAAAACTATCCCTCATCAGAAATCTGACCGCTGTGCTCAGTCCGGTTACCCCTAGTGTTGCACGAATAGTGAATTTTGAAGTCGAGTCAAGTTTTGAAAAATACCCGCGAGTTTCGAGCTTTTTTCGAGACGAGTTTTTTTTAGATTATACTATAATAGTCATCATGTTTCTAAATAATCGTCATGTCAGAAATTATTATCATTAATAAAATACAAATAACAACTTCAAGGTAATCAAACATGAAAGAGTTGTTGAACCAAAAGCAGATATACAAATAAATAATACAAAAACTAAAGAAAACCTTTAACTGAAACTCACAATGATTCTTGATTTTATATATTTTTAAAGCTTAACTTGTCTTTAGGCAAATGAAAACAAAGAACTTCTATGGTGACTCAATTCATAATTTTAAATATTTCCTTTGAGTTACTCACACAGGTACATATCTATTCATGTAACTGTCAACAAAAAAATGAATTTGATACTTATTTGGAATGGTTTCCAGAATATAAAAAAGTCATTTTTTAAGAGAAGGAATAATGAATAACCTCAAAAAATAGAAAAGCAAAGATTGAGTAATATAAAAATTAATTTATCTTTAATAACTCAAAAGAACTCTTTCTTCAAGTATAACAAACAATGTTTTAGTGATGTTCGTTAAAGATTGATTGACCCTGTGAAAAATCACCGTAATGTAATTTCGCACGGACCGATTTCGGGTAAACGGCGGGGGTAACTAATCAACTCCAACTTTCGGGTATTTTGCAATAAGTCGACTCGAGCAGTGTACACTCGGCTCGAAAAAGCTCGATTCTTGTTATCCCCCATTCCCAAGCCAATCAGAAGCTCGTCTCCGCTCGGGTCCCCGTGGAGGCCGGGCATTGTCGGCCACTGTCGGCCACTGTCGCCGCTGTTGTCGCTGTTGTCGCTGTCACTACTTTCCCCGTCATCCAGCGGTATCGCGCCGCCCGACCGTGGTTCCTCGCGCTACACGCGCCCTTCCTACCGCCAGCGTTCTATGGGTTTACCGCCGCAGATTAGACTTTGATCACGATTTTCTACGTGTAATACAGACAGGAAGGTGGAGAAACAGTTTTAGCGGTGAAAGTTACGGGGGGTTCTTTAATGGTGGATTTCTTCGAGATAGTTTACCGGAATACATATAAGATTGTTTTTGCTTTACGCTTCAGATCTCTAGTCTTTTTATAGCCCTTTTATATAGACTTTGATCATGATTTTCTACGTGTAATACAGGCAAGAGGGTAGAAAAACTGTTTTACTGTAGTGAAAGTTATGGGGGGTTCTTTAATGGTGATTTCTTCCAGATAGTTAACACGAATTAATACGATTGTTTTTGCTTTACGCGTTCAGATCGCTAGTTTTTTTATAGCGCTTTTATAATTGTGTTGTTTATAATAAAACAGTTACTCTCCAATTGCGCAACATTATGGGGTTTTGATAGATCTAGATGTTTCACTCCGATCACTTTAGTGACATTGAAATTTTGCATCGTGGTCATTAAAAGTCAATTAGAATGAATAGGCTACGTCTAAAAATTGTATTTACATTATAAAATCGCTTTTAACATGTTTTGCCACATAAAAAAAATCATCCATTCGATATAGCTGTATAATAGTTTATTCAGTAGAATTTGCCGTTTTTTCCAAGTTATCTACGTACATATTTAACAGTGGTCTTCATGATAAGTGTCCTCGTAATGTTTTCGGTCAATCGTCCCTTGAGTGTTCCTGAGGACTTATGAATCTGAGCTAAATCCTGACACCATCGACCCCATTCCATCACTAACTGTATTTTTGTGAAAATTCGTAATAGAATAAAAATTATTGTAAATGGAGAGGTATTTTTTTCTCAATACTACTAGCTGCCTCCACGGCAGATGTTAGTGGTTGAGTGGATCGCCATAGAACGATGCGAGTAGGAGTACTCGAGTACCGATAGCCGAGAAAGGAGTGCTAGCACACCAAGTGGCGTGGGGGGTATTGGTATACTGCGGTGTAGGAGTAGCAAGGTTCCTTCCTTAGAAGAGTTTTATCGCTGAACAATATTTGAAATATTTCCCTTCTTACTGTATTACGTTATATACCAAGTATGGTTCTGTTTTAAGGTCTGTCAGATTTTTAACTTAAAATTGTTCTTGAATAGTGTATCCTACTGTTTTTATTTTGGTGTTAAAATTGAAGATTGGCTTACAGTTCGCAAATTATGTCTCCGGCTATGTGATCATAAAAGTAGTACTAAATCACTCAATCATAAAGATCATTAAAATATCACATGCTACTAACCGTATCATGTGATATTTTAATCATATGATATTGGTAAACTCATCGTTTGACAAATAGCGGGGCTGTAGAACAATGTTTTCAGAAAAGTACCCCCTTTCCCTCACGTGCCTTGCAAGCCCTTGCAAGCCAGCAGACTCTGCCATAGCCGGAGGTAATTTGCCTGAACTGTATTTGAAAGTCCGGTAGGGCAAAACAAAACATGCCAGTGATTACTGACATGTTGGCATATGTGAAATAAATTATATTAAAAGAAAAAACTTCTTTATTCAGCCAGTGTTTTTCTAAATACATAGGCCTTGGTTTTTCAGCACAACTGCAATTGTTGATGTACATGACAAAATTATATGTACTATACAGTCAACATGTGTATACTAAAATTAAGGTTACACTAAACAACAATTAATTCTTAAATACATAGTACCTGGTGGACCGAGCCTTGCTCGGTGTTATTTCATGTTTACGAGTTCATCCAGTTACTAAAAAATTTTCAATGTCATAAAATTGGTAATTTTTTATTGCTCCATGGACTCTTCATCCCACTTGCAGTATTTTTCCCTGATGGCTATAGATTTTAAACAGCTGTTATGATTACTTCATTTGTTTACACTTTCCTTGTTTATTTTCGTTGCCATCACGGCAACCCATAAGGCCAATGTTAAAATTTTACAACTTTTAAATTCGATTTATTACGTTAATAGATTTTCTCTGGCCAGGCAATCTGCATAAAAGACGTTTTTGAGTCATAAATTACTTATTTCCAGACTTTGAAGGAAATCCTCGGAGCCGTTTTTGAGATAATTGTGCAAGCACGCAAGCAAGCATACAATCATACAAGCACGATAACATTACTCACATAAGAGTATAGGATTCGACCAAGGGCTAGTTACCGCTTATAAATAAATAATTCATATTATTTTTTGCATTTATTATAATATAATACTGATTCAAGGTCAGTTCCAACTGATTCAAGATCAGTTGGAACGACATTGTCGACTTGGGGACCAAATTAAAAAAAAAAATTGTCCCACGCTCAGCAGGCCTGTGGTATAGATTTTTCCTGAGATATTGGGGAAGCTCTGTGGCCATGTGAAGTATGTGTGACGCCGCATGTGTTCCCAATAGTCGGTGAGCGATATCACATTACCACAGCCCGGACAGTCACATCATCATCGCCGTCGGTAGAAATGTCAGCACGAAGCTCCTTTTGTCCCCCTAACGCGACGACGCTCACCGAATTAACTTTTGGCGGGGCAAATTGATTCTATATTGTGTTTGCGCGGGAAAAGTGGGTTCTAGGTCCGGTGATGAGAGAAAGTGCGTGTTTCATTGTAGTTATTATTTTCTTGCGGTGTTGTGGATTTTTGTAAAGACCGGGTTCGAAGCTTTCGTTTTGTATTGTGGTTAATTGACTGTATAGTTGTCTGTGCGTTATAATGTAATTTGTTGTCCTGTTATAGAGATATTCAGTTTGTGACGCTTAACCATGTTTTAAAGTCTATTCTGTCTGCATTCAACATAAATTTTCCTAAAACGGTGATGTTTAGAATTGGTAGAATCAATAATAACAAAAATTCACCTCAATCGACCGTATTACATTCACGTTATTTAGTAAAGCGTTTTCTTGATCAAGATAGGGATGATCTATCTAAGTTATTGGTATACTTAAAGAGAAACGTTTGGACTTCACGTCGTGAAGAAAACTTCCATTGATCACCGTAAAAAAAATAAAAAAAATTAGATACTTGTGACCCGCCAAGGGAAAAGGGACCTTATCTTTCCAGACAAAATTTCAGGAAAGCAAGTTTTAGGGGTTAGGGTTAAAAACACATTTACTGATTTTTATTGTTTCTTACTCTATAAATGTTTACGAACAATATTTGGTCCATCTTACACTTGAATTTAACTTTAAATATGGATAAATTATTTTTCTAAACCCTTGCAATCTGGAGAAAAAGGGCCTTGACTTCTTCAATGCCATTTTAACGTTACGAAGTTAAGAAAATCAAAGAGTTCTGTGAGGAATAAATGCAGGACTTGCTGAGCTCAGGGATCAGATCATGAAAATGTACAGGATCTTCCAGAAGATGTAGTTGACGACGTGGCTCCTGGATCAAGTGAAGTTTCTAAACAATACAAAAGGATGTAGAAGGTTAACAAATGAAAGAAGTAAAACCTCAGACACCTAATATAATGTCATATTTTGTTAAGATTAATAATAAACAATTCTTTTTTGAGTATAAAATTATAATTAAATTTAATTTGTGTAATATAAAAAGACATTTCGTCTTTAAAGCGTTGCGTTTTTTATCACTCCCTTCTATTTCAGCAACGTTTGACACAAATTCAATGGTGGAATCATATCCAGCTTTAAATTTCTGACAAAATGATGTATGAAACATAACCAATAATAAGTAGTAAAAAAAGCAAAAGTTAGAGATTCGCAAAACTTTAGACCCAGATTTCCTAAAATTTCTGTCTGCAATATTTCAAATTAAAAAATTATAACAGACATTTTTTAAGATAACTTGAAATTTATTTCACCAGTTTATTTGGTGTTTAATGTAGATTAAGCATATACTAGTAACTCAATTTCGAAGCAATGGAAGTTAAGGTCCCTTTTCCCTCAGCGGATCACAATTACTGTGTCGGTCGATGGAACTCCCAGAAGCGCCGATCGCCCGCCAGCTGCTAGACGATTGTTTCTTCACCCAGTCGTGACTCAAGCGTCGTGCCCCACAGTAGTTATTGACTAGCTGTATTGATTCAAGTGTGAGTTATTTCATTGAATAAGGATTGTTTGCACATTGAATATAACAAACCATTGTAGTTTCCATATGTAGTCGACTAGTTTCGGTTGCGCACAGATTGGATACTGTAAAAAATATGTGATTATTTTATTTAATTGTTATTTTTATGGGTATATTACAAGTCGATTGGAATTGCAGTAATATAATCTCGTTTGCTTAGGAACGTTCTTAAGGAATTATTATTTCTAAATCTAGAATATTTTAGATTTTACACCATCACCCTGCTGGTAACCCTGTTTTGACCCGTGCTTAGAGATGTCTATTAAATAGTTTATAACATTTCTTATACGGTATGACATTTTAAATTCTTTTTCCGATCTAGGTTTTTTCAAAGAATGACCCACAATAATTTACAACAGTGATTATAATTAAGTATAAGATACACATTTACATGAGTTGAATAGAAATTTTGATTACAGTCATAAATTAAAAAATAACTGCAAAACATTTACATTATTTTTTTTTTCTAATAACGACAGTATATCCACGGAAAAATTCACTTTCAATATAGCCAGTTTTTAGTTAAAGGGTTTCTTGAGTCGCCACCACTCAAAGGACACACAAAAATCAGATGAAATTCACACATTTATTATGTAACTAAAATAATCTGAATGAAACTGTAAACATGTCGGTCTCATGTATACTGAATAAAAAAATTCGGAGCAACGGGGAGGAGCCTTAGCGGAAACTGGAAGTTAGCTGCAAAAAGCTGAAGGGGATTTTCCCTGAAAATTTAATGTCACAAACTCTACAACAAAATTTTATGTTTTACTCGTTCCTGTTCCTGTACAGGTTTTACATCACAATATTTTATTTCTTGTCGTATCGGAAACCGCGGAGCCGGAAGATAGGGAAGGAAACGGCGGCCACTGTGTAGGCACAGCTTTCTTGTTCAAAGCCATTAATATTTGTTTACGCTTTCTAGTTCAAGATCGATCATCGAGACACGATTTATAGAATTCGTTTATGGAAGGCTTTTTAGAACCTATTGTGTAACCCGTATTGTCCGGGTTCAACGATTTGTAGTAAGTGACGACCGGCCAATTTTTCGTAAATTTCGTTATAATGTCGAATGAAAGCAGTTTTGAAATAACAACAATTGTCAGGTTATAAAAAATAACTATGAAGATATTCAATGAATAATGGATTCACAATGATTTTACATAATTTACATAATCGTAAATGTTGCAAATCCAAGGAAATTTTATTTCCAATATCAAATAGACCAAGTCGTTTTACCGCAACTCTTTATGACACGCTTTCTAAGAACTCATTTACGATATATCTTGCATGCAAATGAATAAGAAATAATCACTTCTCACCAAAAAACTGAAAACCGGCAGTATTTTAATGGTTCGAAGAAGGAATACATTTCACTTTATGAATGCAATTAAGAGTAAGCAACACAAGTAAACTGTAAAATTCAAATTATTATGGAACTTAAAATATAACACACAAAATATCACATAAAATATAGCCCACACTGTCATTGATAACTGGGCTATGGAACAGCGCCGCCTTCGATGGTGCTTCTAACTATTCTGGCCAGTCATTAGGTAAAAAACTGCTTCCTGAAACCTCTGCTCGGTTCACCACCAGTTGGCTGCTGAGTCTGGGCAGGAGTCAGGTCAGGCGGGAAATCGCTTTGATCACTGGACACGGCCATTCCAGAAAACATCTCTTCAAATTTGGCATTTCTCTTTTATCCATTGTACAGACTCTGCGGCAGACTGCAGATCACATAATCTTGGATTGCGAGAGACTGAGGGCAACTGGAAGATCACTCTTCAGTCTCCAACAATTAGGAAACGAACCAGATACTAGTTTTGGGAGAAAAAGCTCTCAAGCCTCGTTGGGGGCACAGTTTTAGGGATGCCAGTCTAGCAGCTTAGGGGAGCACAATAAGCTTCGGTTGACGTGCTGAGACCTTTGAGTCATTCTTCACACAATCAATCAATCAATAAATCAGTCAGGAGCTTCCTCTCAGAGTGATCACCCCTGACAACCCGGCTCGTCCAGCACGTGTCCCATGTTTCAGCAGCCTCGGTTCAGCCGCGGTTCAGCCGTGCACGTGCCCGCGGCTGAATAGTCCGACAGCCGCATTTGCAACACAATCCGCGGTCGTGATCCCCGGAGCTGAGACAAAGCCGCCCGGGCTGTTTGTATCTGGACCGATGTGTCGCAACGACACGATTTCGGTCTAGTTTTTAACAGTCACGACACTTTGTCGCGGTCGATATGTAGGGCTGTTTAGGATTGAAAAGCAGTGTGGTCGAGTTCATAGGCTTACCATAAATTTTCAAAGCTAACCCCGGAAACCAAAAGCATTGTTAAAGGGGAGGGGGAGAAGAGAGACGAAATGGTGTAATTCTTAAGGGTCCGGTATCAATTCTTGGTCCGGTGTAATTCTTAAAGGTCTCGACTTTTCTGCCGTTTTTGAGTGGCATTATCGTTTCTTAAATACTGATTGGCCTTGTGAACAAGCAGAATCCGCAGTTGAGCAGTTGTCGTGCAACGAATTAGCCCGTCGTCGGCCGAGACCCTTTTAGTGTGATACCTGGTGAAACCGTAAAATATCCCTTCTTTTTGATAAAACATTTCTTTTGAATAAAATTTATTTCGGGCGTTTTCCTCTCTTTTTCATGCCAGCTGACTAAAACCCCGGACAAAATTCAACCCCGGACATTTCCCCGGACGCAAGCCTGATACCCGGACTGTCCGGGAAATCCCTGACGTCTGGTAAGCCTTTAGTGTTATTTGGTGGTTTGATATTCATTGGGTTATTGATTTACCTTGTACCGTTCAGGAAATTAAAATGCATAATACTGATTGTGCATTTATAGTAATTATGATTTTATTTTCTATACTGCTTGTTTTCTTGTAATGGTCGGGTTGATGACAGTATTGTATAGCTGAGGTAAAAAATAGGACCGAGAAGGGACCCTTGAGGAACTTGTTTCAAATACCTTTTGGGTTAAAAATTATTTTATTATTAATGAATATTGATAATGAATTGCCATTTTGCAGCCAGTCCTCTAGGACTAGTTTTGACCAAAGAACTATACTACTGGAACGCGCGCTGCCCATAAGCCGCGTGTTGTAGATTCCGGGCGCATGCAGCGGTGTGTTTCGATTGCATCCAGGGACGCGCGGGCTGAAGAAGGGCACGAAGCTGGCGCGTCCATCGTAGATATGCTGGTTTGACTTCCCGCCTTCTCGCCTTAACTCGAAGTTTATACCACTTAGCACTGAGATAAAAGGTTGAAATTTTGCATGTGAGAAGTCCTTTAGTTTTGAAAGGTAATAGTATCAATTATATTTCAAAAAAAAAATTTTGTCTAATTTAAAACATGAGAAAACGTCAGAAGTTTTTATTCAACTTTAAAACTTGACACGAAAAAAGTAGTCGGCTGCTACTTTTTGTGTTTTTTGGTCAGGTAAAATAAAAAACGGTGGATATTGTTGCTAAGGAATTGAATTTCTTAAATAATATTTTTTTTTAAAAATGGTAGCCGTAGTTTGATTATTAACTTAGTTTTTGTGAAAGAATTTATCCGCGCTGCGCCAGGATAAAAACAAACTCAAATCTAAACTGATGTTTACAAAAACAATGTAAACTAAAAAAACACAATTATAGTATCAAATTAAAGGTATGAATCTCACAATTACAATGGTACCAAATATAAATATGTTTTAGAGACAGTTTGCACATTGTAGGAACGTTACAAGTTTATTCCGTGGTTGCAGTAACTAAGGAATGTTAGGACAAGCTTCTAGGTTATCGATTGTTACGATGTGAAAACTGCCTCTAAACCATTTATGATTGGTACCATAGTAATTGTGAGATTCAGACCTTTAATTTATTGCCTTATTTGGAATTTTTTACCTTATTTGTACCCGGGCGGGCGCTAAAACGGAGCAAGAAGATGGCGCGTCCGCGAATGTAGTTCATTACTCCATACAAGTGATGATGACCTTAGATCACACACGAGGTTTACAGATTTTAAATCAAAAGGCAAAGTAATTACGGCACATTATGGTGTTTTCAAAATCGTTAATATGCAAACGACTAACGACGTTTTATCGATTTACTCAATCTAACTGAAAAAAGGCTACCACCAACGATTTAACCTTGAGAATATGTAACAATTTAACAGGCGTTATTTTTAAAAATCACTTAAGCAATGACGAATTCCATGGAAGCCACAAATTATTGTTGATCAAATCCGTAGCTAATTTTTTTTTAATTATATCACATCACATTGCCAAACGGGAAACTTTTGAAATCACAAACAAATCTAAGTTGAGTTTAAGGCAAAGGTTGACAGTGTTAATTTTTTTCTAACTTGTAGATTAAGCAACTGATGCTTGTGAAATACGCTGTAAAACTTGTCTTAAAATAAAGTACATTTTATATTTAAAAATTGTTTTATCTCACCTGATACATATTTAGACATTTTAGTCCTAATTTTCAAGAAAATGTAAAATTTACCAGTAACGTCTTATAATAAGTCATAATATTCTGCATTAAAATAATCAATATGAAATATAATTGGTTAAAACAATTATCAAACGTTAGCAACACATTCATTTTGAAATATGACAATACAGTATTTCAGAGTTTACAAGGCGTTTAAAGTGCTGCAATAGGCTGCAACAGCATTATCGTAATGCCTGAGCCTTGGCGCGGCCTGTGTACCTGCCCCGCCCTGGCGCCTGCAGGCCCCCGACGCAACCGCGGATTCGCTCTGTAGGCCCAGCGCGCGTTCCAGTAGTATAGTTCTTTGGTTTTGACATTACCACTTGTTACTGTTCGTATAGTCTATGAAAGTAGTTGTGATTTCTTTTTAGTTCACAGGCAGCTTTTTATCAACCTTTCCCTTAGATATGGTCAGTGGTATCTTAGCCACTCCTCACAAATAGACACTTTAGGAACTCTTTTAAGAGCCCTTTAAAGATTTGACCTAAGGGTCTCCACAAGTTCTCTGATACCGTAAACGCTCCAAAAAAACTGTGACATTGATTTTAAGTTAAGACTACCAAATCAATGATGTTCTCATGGAAGGAATAAAGTCAGTCTTATGTCTAGCGACTTCTATAGATCTAGGCTCTCAATCCAGATCATGAAGAGAGAAGAAAGAAAAGAAGAAGAAAATCATCTAGGTAAGGAGGATGCGAAAGGAGTTCTTCAAGGTTCTATTCATGGGCCCTACCTAAAAAATATAAACCTCATAGCATATACTCACTTAATTTTATTACAATTGTTCTTGGTAATCTGTTTTTATTCTACAGTCAAAGGAAAACCAAATCATATGATTCGAAATATTTCGAGGACACGAGCCAACAAAGCAGAGTTGTGGACGGTTTCCGCTCTGACCGCGACCTCGGCGACGTCACGGCCGGCTGGGCCCAGCACACATCGCTGATCGCCCGCGGCGGCCGTGCGCTGATTGTCGCCAACCCACCACCTCAGTCAGACCTCTCTGCGTAAACCGCGCTGACCTTGCATCGCTGGGTTGTGTTCTCAAGTGGTTTCGTTTTACACGGGTTGGCTTGTTGGTTCCCTTTGAATAAAGAGACTGGATGTCCGATTAAAGGTTTTCGATTAAATGATGCGAGTGTGCTAAAAGAGTAAAAGTGAAAAGAAAACAGCCCAACAGTAGAACCTTGAATAACTCCTTTCGCATAATTCTCATGATCTGAACAAAAAACCTAAAATAGTTCCAAGACATAAAGTCTGATTATTTGTTTCTTGAGAACGATATTCATTTGGTAGTATTAACTTGAAAGTCAGTCATCGTAAACGGTATCTGATAACTATTGGAGATGTAGACCTTTAGGTACAATCTAAAGAAACTTGATTACCGACTAAAGGTTCTTGATTAAATTATGCGAGTGTGCTAAAAGATACAGAGTAAAAAAGAAATCGGCCCAAGACTAGAACCTTGAAAAACTCCTTTTGCATCCTTCTCACGATTTTAACTGAGAGACAAAAATTCCTAAATTAGTCCCAAGTCATAAAGTTTGACTGTTTGTTTCTTGAAATCGATATTCACTTGGTAGCATTAACTTGAAAGTCAACATCACCGTAGATCTCATATCCAACATAGCTGGAGTTGGCTGGTGTCTGAGAACTCATGGAGATGTAGACCTTAAGTCAAATCTAATCAAATCTGTAAGTAGACATTATTGAAGAACCAGATGCAGTTGTGAATTTGCCTTGACCGTCAGATGTCTTGCTTTAAAGCATTAAAAAAAGTTTTAGATTTAAAAATTTCTCACTCCGAAAACGTCCTCGCTCTGACATCGCTACGTCTTAGATTTTACAGATTAGGAAGTGAAAACGTTTCTTCTGTTTTGCCAAAACGGTAGATTTTTCAAGGATTTCAATTGTCGATCCCTTAGATGCAGAGAAAGAAGTAGTGTGATCAAGGTTTATAGTGAACACTTAATTCCTTGTTGTGCAAAGATTAGGATACCATTAAATTAAGGGTTCCTATATTTTTTCCTCTGTGTACAAACCCGTAAGAAAGAAGCTTCTCTTTCGCTAACTGCATTTCAAAAACTAAACACCCGATAATCCACCACCTTGCTTCTTCTACCCGAACTTATCTAATGAAAACAAACAGCTCCACTTTCAAATTGTAGAACAATCGCGGCTATCGGACCGACTGGGTCACGTTTGACTCCTGACCCCAGAACAATACAGGGTGTGTTTACCTTCCTGTCCGCCACAACCGCCACCGCCACTCGGCCCCGCCCCAGAGGGAAAGGCGCGGGTAGCAGTGTTGCCAGATAAGAGTTTAAATTTTACCCGCCAACTCCATTAAAAATCCCCGCTTTTACCCGGTTTTTCGATAATAATCCCCGCAAAATCTCCGCAAGTACCAATAACCGGGCAATTACCCGAAAAACCACCTTATGACTTTCAAAACACCCAAAACTGGGTAGTTTCCTAAAATTACTAGGTAAGGAAGGAAACCTTACATCAATAAACTGCTCGCTATATACCTTAATATGTCTATTTACTTCGAGTATTGTTCCCAAAACCATGAAAACAAATTCTTTTTCTCATCTTACATGAACATTGGATATTTGCAAAGCGAATCATGATTAACAAATCACCGGCTTTATCAGTTTTTTCATGTATATAGGGTGCCAGGTAAATCCCCGTAGCTCAAGTCTAAAATCCCCGGTTTTACCCGATTTTTCTTAATCCTCTCAAAATCCCCGAATGGCCGTCAAAATGCCCGAAAACCAGGAAAATGCCCGGTTTCTGGCAACACAGAAACCAAGAAAACCATACCGAATACATATTTAAAAATATAAAATAATGTGGAGAGTTAGGAAAATCTTTCCTACTAAATATAGATCTACTAAATATTGTCGTCAAAAATACCCGGTTTTACCTGGTTGTTGAGTAAATCCCCGCAGCCCAAGTCTAAAATCCCCGGTTTTTCTCAACCCCCTTAATTCCCCGCACGGCCTCAAAAATACCCGAAAACTGGGTAAATACCCGGTGGGCCCTGCCATAGAGGGAAAGGCACGGGTAGAGTTAGGACTGCGGCGCGTGCCCAAACGAGCACTTCGGCACGGCGGCGGCGCGCTCCGGGCACGAGGGCGGTTAACTGGCGCTCAGATAAAAACACAGACGGGATTGTAAAGTTAGAGAACGGGAGTAAACGATGTTACGTCATACATAATAGTGATACCGTATTAGGAGAGAGGGATTGTTCGCGTTTGCCGTATTGGGTGTGTTATTGTTGGAGATTTTTTAGATTATCTTTTTATTGTGCTCAATCTTGGTTTACGTTATAAGTGTGAATGGTCGTTGAGGCGATTGAGTGCGGCTTGGTCTCATACGGTTACGTAGGCTTCAGCTGGTTTCTGCTGCAACTTTTATTTACCAGGAAGAAAGTCATCTAGTGAACACGAAGAAGAAGAAATAAGACGTTTCTTGAGTAGTTTGCAACTCTTGTAGAGCTTCATAAAGCTTGACTCGCGTTAAATTTTTAACTTGTAGTGGATTCAAATGGTTTGCAAAATTGATGATGACAAGAGATTCCCAATTGAAACGCTAGAACAGCCGTTTCTGCTCACCCTTTCATTTTCTCTACCATCAATCAAAATTAAAATCAAAAATTGATTTGTCATAGAGTAAATATTTAACAATAGGCCCAGTCAACAACAGCTCTGACATCACCAAGTCACAAACAAGTTGTACTAAAACTACCAAAGGCACGAAAAAGTAGTGTTCACTGAAACAGTGTAATGCGTAAAGGTAATTCGAACGAGTTCCGCTGGAGTCAACAAACACTGAACGCATTTTAAATGCAGAAGAGTCGGGCGCACCGAAATTGCGCCGTGACTCTAAATCTTGTCCCAAGGGTAGACCGATATTGCGCCGCAGCCCTTCCTAGAATCACATGAGGGAGGCAAGCACTGACTCCTCACCTCGCCTTTCGAATCGGAACACAGGAATTCCTTCAAAACCCTTCATTATCGCTCCTTGGAGAGAAGTGTCGAGTGAGCGACGGAGTCAAGCTAAATCTGAAAATTCATACAGATAGCTTACTTTAATGGCTGATATGGAGGTGTTCTACAAGAATTCAAGATTGGTTCTTCGGACAAAAATACTTCAACTGGTATCTTCTTTACACCTGCCAAGTGGCTATAAGCTGTATCAAAAAGTGCAACGTTTTTACACCCAACGTACTAACACTTGATTTCACTTGATTACCGTTTGGTTTCTAGTTCCGGTAACTAAATTAATTCATTAACTATACCGTTCGATTTATGTTATATGGTGCTGGAATATAGTAACTCATAACATTTTTTTCGGAAGGGCTATTTCTGTATTGATATCATTGATTTATATATTTTTAATGAAGATCGCAAAGAATAAACAACTAATTCTAAATAACTATAATGGTTCACCTACCTATCGCTGAGGTGTCTTATGCAAAACTGACAAATCATTTATTTGTGGGTCCAAATATTTTGTGGTTCGTCAACTGGTCAGAGTGGGGGGCGAGGGTAACATTTCTGAGTCATTGCGTGGTGTTGCCGTCTACAGGTACCTGCCACCCTCGTGGCGCAGTATCGGTTAGGGATTAGTGAACCTTTTTCGTCAGTTTGGTATGCGGCGCAATTTCGGTGCGCCGGAAGAGGCACGGTTAACCCACGCGTGTGTAGCGTGTTCTACCAAGTCACGGTGACTTAGATCCGTGGAAGCGTGATCTCCCTAGCCACGCAGCCTTAAGAACTGGTTGGCGTAAAGATATATAAAAAATTATCTCAAACTCAACGCTCTCTTCGCCACCACAACCATGACAGCGAGCGCTTCCTGGGCGATATGAAGAAAGTGAGAATGACAATCGGGTGTGAGTGCGAGTGTGGAGTCAGCGGCGCGAGTCGGCGACAATCGGAAATGGACTAGGAGACTCGGAACTTCCGGTGGCGCCCCGCGGTCCGCGGTGTCGGCGCTTCCTCCTCCGATCGCTGCCGATCATCGCCGATCATTGCCGATCATTTCCGATCACCGCCGACCACGACCGATCGCCGGGCGTAAAGGTCGCATTTGGTTGCACCGAACTGATTTGCCAGTTTGAGGGTTTCTTTGACAGAAATCCTGAATGGGCTGAAGATCTCCTGAATGGGGGCGGTCTACATCAAGGTCCGAGCGCTAAAACAGGGTTTTGTATCTTATTCATTGATCGCTGGATTTTCATATGATTTCCAATATTTTGGTGTCATTTTAAAAAGGATATGTTTTTGTAGGTCGCTATAATTTTAGAATTTTTGATTTTATCCCCGTTTATTTACAGGAATTGTGTAAATCTTTCAAAAAAAGGTAGTTTTTTGTTAGATTTTAAAGTCTCATAACTAACAACAGGAACGCTTTATAGAAAAATAAAAATTATAGAAGCCTATAAAATATTCTGAAGAAAGTGAACCCACTCTCATTTTTATTAAATATTCAAAAATAAAGCTTTTGTCGCCCAGATACGAAACGTCTGCAAGCGTACTTCAGCGCGCTTTAGCCCTATCTTTACAATGTTATTTCGCTCTGTGACGCAGATTTTTCTGTCAAGGAAGACCGCCCCCTTAACGAATTTCCCCCTATAGGGAAGTAGCTATTACCGTAGGTCTCATGGTAACACCTAAGCACGAGACCACGTTATCCTTTCATTTTAGGGCCCCCAGAACCAAAGAACACCATCCGTTCTTCCCCAAGAAGCAAAGAAAATTCTGTATCTTCGTTATTTCTTAGCATATTTTGATAAAACTTAGTATATGGCTTCTTCTAGTTCAGATCTACTCAATATTGAATTAAAACCACCCAGTTTTAACGTACCTGTTGTAGCAAACCTGCATACTCCTTCTCAATGTTATTCTTAGTGTGCGTACAAAAACATGTCAAATCTCGCACGTTGGATTGAACTATGTTATTTTGAATTTGAAATTCGCTGAGTATGCAAGTCTGCTGCATCGGTGGCAATTCTGGGTCTCTATGATTCTCCAGAAGAGGGCTCACTTTAGCCACAAGGTCAAGGTCATTCAACCTTTTAATTCATATAACGATAGTGTATTTTTTGCACTGTTAAACATTTTGTGGGAAAATCCAAAACGTTGATCTGACTATATTTGGCCAACTATTCGTTTATTATTATTATTTGTTCTCCTTTGTGTGTTTTTTATGAATCACCAATGTCAATTACATAACCACAGGACTTGATTTATAATTTGTTTAAGATATCTTTCCAGATACTCCGATTTTTTTTAAAAGATCCTCCAAAGCTCTTCCTTTAAACTTGGTTTCTATTTTTAACTGGCTGACACTCCTATAGAATGAACTGCTTTCTAGAACGTGTCAGTGCGGACGACGTCACCATCAGTCACAACTACTGGTAATCAACATAAAACGTTTTGTTAGCGTTCTCTTCAGTATGTAACTGTGATGAACGAATGGCTATGAACAAAATAACTTGTTTTGTTCATTGTAATTGCGTTAACGTATGAATGTTAAATTTAATTGGTACTTATCGAAATACCTCAGTTTTATAATAATGCGAATTTGGTTTGTATTACGAAAAGGTCAATAACTGTTAAGAAAATGTTCTCCCAGCAGAATGGGTGTATTTCGAAAATTTATCGAAACGTAATTATCTGGAAATGAGACTTAGTTGTAGCGGAACAAATTTAATTTCAGTCATTATTTCTGTCGACGGTATTGCGTCACAAGTGGTCACCTTTTTACTTTCATTGATTTCGAAATAATCCGATTTCATAATGTGATTGGCCGAAGCTAACAGTGTTAACGAGGCTTGCAGTACGTGTCCACGGTCGCCTCGTCCCTGACTGATTTGTTGTCTCGGGTAAATTAGCCGACGGAAATCTATGTCTCTTAAATTTTTTTTAATACGCTAGGGGTTATTTGTGATCAAAACATCAACATTTCTTAAATGATTTTGATAATAATTTAGCTGTCATTGGAAATAGTAAGGTCTAAATTTTCAAATCAGTCTTTAGGGTTTGGATTGGGATGGAAATTTAAAGAAAAACAGCTGATGAAGTAAACGCTGTTTTTGTCAGCTAAGCCATGTTATTACTAGACCTTAAACCATTTAATAATGTAAGGCTGCAGAGCAGCATACGCTTACCATATGGTATTGAATATCACGTTAAATCTGCAATCAAAAATTATATATGCTTTAAGTAAGACATCATATATTTGTAGAATTAAGTGTAATTCTATTTTGATAAATTATTCTACAGCGAATATACGCCAAATAAGCTTTAAATTTAAAAACGGTTATTGTTAAATTTATGGTGATTGTTCGCTACAGTGCATGTCATTGGAAGTTTTCTCTGCTTTAATATTCGGATATGCAGTGTGTTTAGCCACACGAATGACGTGAATTTACCAGCTAACATAGCAACGCTTTCACAGAGATATATTGATTGTCCGTCACTCAACACCAGTTTTAAAGTCAAATCATAAAAGCCACAGTAGAAAACGAAGGTAGGAAATGAAGGAAGTGAACACGCAGTCGGTTACGACAGAGGAATATCGGATTGTGAACCACTTGGATATGAGATTGGAAAGCGTAAAGCTTGGAATGGACGAGCAAGCCGAGCGCCCGCGTGTGTGAAGCGAGTTCGCGCGTTGAATCCGTTCGTCACGCGTGCGGAAGTAGGAGGGTGACTTCCTGGGAGAAGAGGACGAAGCGAATTATATATATGTAATAGACAAACTGGTTATGTATGACATATTGGAGTTGGTATATACTAAACTTTCGTTTTTGCACTCATCTTTAATTTTGCATGGTATTCACTGACCGACTTGTGCAACTGTGGTATGTATTCAGCTGAAGGAGTTATTTAATGCTGTTAACTTTTTTCAATAAGTTGTACAGATTTATCTTCAGACACGTCCTTGAGATGTATTAGTACCAGCAACAGGGCCAGTCATGCTGGAAGATCTTCCTTCGTTTCTGGTTTGGATGACGGTTTTTTTCTGACCTTTCAGAATTTCCTAACCCTTAAATATTGAAGCGTCTCTTTTAAGAATCCTTGACTGGTAGAAGATGCGGTTTTATAAAACCTCGATTATTACATAAAATTAGGCCACACAGGACGATTACGAATGCGACGAGTGGATGAGTAATACTTTGGCACTCAGGCAAATTTGTACAATTTTACAATTTATTCATTTTTGTCTGCTCCTGAACTGGTATGACTAAATAATAAATGGTTTTACAGACCTTTCGTCTCCAGTTCTAACGGTTGAGATGTTCTATACTACAACTAGGTTTCGGCACTATTGTGCCATTATCAAGTAGTCGTCAATTTCTTCATCGAGCTAAAAATTGCAGTCAGCCTGTCGAGTCGACATCGTCAAAAGTTCAATAAATAACGTACACGGACACACTGGACTAGTCAGTGTCCCCGTGCTGGCAGCCGCGACAGTACTGTGAAATAATTAGTAAGGGACATTGTGGCTGATCGCGTCCGTCTACTTTTGTGTTTTCGTTATATGGTTCTCTTGTTCGTGACCGTGTACGTTATTTATTGAACTTTTGACGATGTCGACTCGACAGGTTGACTGCAATTTTTAGCTCGATGAAGAAATTGACGACTACTTGATAATGGCACAATGATGCCGAAACCTGGTTGTAGTATAGAACATCTCAACCGTTAGAACTGGAGACCAAAGGTCTGTAAAACCATTTATTACATTTTTATAATTAACCGTTGGGTTTGTCACGTTAGAGGGTGATTCGTTTGAGGAGCCCAAATCCTAAGATCCGGAAGAAAACAGACCTCCGAACAAGGCTTTTCTGTCTGTATTCAGGATTGAAGCCAATAGCCTCGGTCGTACCTTTCCTACCCTTGAAAATCGCCTCTTTTTGTCAGTTGCAAAATATTATATGGGAAGGTAAGCCTCACGAGCATTGCTGATGGGACCTTCTTTACTTTGAACATGTCTTCCTGCATCGTTGACCAGCACTATTAGACAGACTGTAATAATTACATATGTACACTTTGGATGGCGACGGATCAGAGGATTGTGCTCCATTTTGCCTCAAAATACTCTTCAATAGAGTAAAGTGGATTTGTCCTGAGCCAAGGTTCCTCTCTACGTCTGAACATACTTGTCCAACTCTCTGATCTCATAGAAGGTAGCGCATTGAATAATTTAATAGAACACATGGGGAAGTAGTCCTTCCTCGTACTATTTAAGTTCTGTCACAGAGAAGAATCAAAAAGAGGTTATCTTCTAATGTTGCGCTCAGCTTATGGCTAGCTGGTGTCGAGGACTTAGTTCACCATTAACCCCGCGAAAGAGCAGCACTGTCGCTGCCCTCTCCTAATTTAGCTTAACTGAAGCTAGTAACTGGATGTAACTATAGTAACTAGCAACGCAACTGTAACTGTAACTGGATTTAACTGTAACTAGTACTTTGGCGCAACAGAAGACCCCTTTAAAAGCGACCTCTGATAAGTAAGATAGTGACTTTAAATTATATCTGCGATAATCATATGGTTTTAACCATGTGATTCAGAAATAATATTGTTTATAAATATGTTTATGTTTTTTAGTTTTTGCAATAAAATGTAAGTGTTCAGTTGTTATTTTAAATGATTTATTTCTAATCTTATACTGGCGACGAAAAAAACTATTGAAAAATGAGTAGAAGAGGTGGAAACAATAGAAACAACGACAATACTCTAATTGATTCATTAAGATCAAAAATAGAAAGGTTTACATGCCAAAACTTTGATGAGTCAGACAATTGGGAAGACTATGAGGCTCACTTTCTACTATTATGCAAAGTTAAAGGAATAGGGGAGGAATCCCGTGAGGTAGAGGAAGCAAGAAGAGATCTCTTACTGGCTTATGTAGGACCTAGCCCATTGCGGAAAGTTGCAAATTTTTTACTGCCATCAAAAATACAGGAAGTTTCTTGGGATGAACTCATCAAAGGCTTCAGATCGGTTTACAGACCTAAGAAAACAATTTTTTCAGCTAGATTAGAGTTTGAGAAGTGTGTGAGGGAAAATGGGGAAAGTTTCTCAGGTTTTGTGGTCCGTCTTAAAGATCTGGCACAATATTGTAAATATGGACATAGTTTTGATGAAAGGGTAAGGGACAGATTTGCAGGAGGAGTAAAGTTTCCCAAATTTGAAGTGGAAATTAGGCAACGATGGCCTGAGGGATTGAAAGAGGATGGAACAAAACTGAAATTAGAAGATTTGTTAGAATTAGCCGTATCAATTGAAAGAGCATATGGAGAAATGGACAATGAAGTTTATAAAGAAGTTGATGTAACTAACATAAATAAAAATCTTGAGAGAAGTGACCAAAAGGAGTTGGAGATAAGAAAAGTAAATAAAAGACGTGAGAAATATGGTGACACATTACAGAACCAGAAAACTACAAAAAATGTGCTACAATTGCGGAAAAATAGGACACTACGCAAGGGTTTGCAAATTTAAAAAAGTAAATCAAGTGAATGAAGATTCGGAAAACGATGACAGAAGTAACAAAAACCTTGAAATAAATGATGTGCGTAATAATAGGAAATTCAAACAAGCACGCATCCAGGTAAGCATCAACAAGGTACCAATAAACATGGAATTCGACTCTGGAGCCTGGGCTTCAATGATAGGGAAACCTCTTTGGTTAAAGATTGGATCACCAAGCCTAGATAAATCAAATTCTAAGTATGTAGCATATGGTAACAATGTAATAGATGTACTAGGGGAATGTCATGTTAATGTTAAAGTAGGCAACAAGACACGTAAACTTAAAGTTGCAGTAGTCAATGGAAACGAAAAACCGCTGTTTGGGTTACCCTGGATGTTAGCATTCGACATGAAATTACCCCCATATGTAACAATTAATAAAATGGAAAGTGAAGGTCCTGTAAAAGAACAAAATGTTATCAAGCCTAATGTTAAAGAAATTATACAAGATTTTCAGCAAGTGTTTTCAGAGGGTTTAGGGAAAATTAAGGATTATCAAGCAAAACTGCATGTAACAGAAGATGCAACACCAAAACATTTTCCAGCTCGTAGTGTTCCGTTTCCAATGAAGAAAAGGATTGAAAATGAGCTATCAAGACTTGTAAAGGATGGCGTTCTAGAAGCAGTAGATCCTGCTGAAACACCAATTCCGTGGGCAACTCCAACAGTCAACGTAGAGAAAAGTGATGGCTCGGTAAGAATTTGTGGAGATTTTCGAGTAACTTTAAACCCGAATTTGATTTTAGACAGAGTTCTTCTTCCAACCTTCGAGGAACTGACAAGCAAAATTGCAGGAGGGAAAGAGTTTTCTATCATAGACTTACGTGATGCATACCTACAACTTGAAGTGGTAGAGGAACATAGGAAGTATTTAGTAATATCAACACATAATGGCTATTACAGGTACACGAGATTACCTTTCGGAGTATCATCAAGTCCAGGAATTTTTCAGAGATATATGGAAAAGCTTTTGCATGGATCGCCACAAGTAGGAGTTTTATTGGATGATATTATAGTAACAGGAAGAAGCAAAAGTGAACACATCAGGAACCTGAGAGAAGTTTTGAAAAGAATGAAAGATGCTGGGTTGAAAGCAAAATCAAGTAAGTGTAGGTTCTTTGAAGAGTCAGTGTCATACCTTGGACATAAAATTGACCAGAATGGAATTCACCCAACAGAAGAGAAGATCAAAGCAATTCGAGATGCTCCTTCGCCAACTAACGTCAAACAATTACGGTCATTTTTGGGTTCAATAAATTATAATGAAAAGTTTATTCCAAGTTTACATGCTATTTGTAGTGATCTCCACAAGCTGACGGGTACGAACTCAAGGTGGAAGTGGACGGCAAAAGAAGAGAATATTTTCAAAAAAGTAAAAAACATTTTGTCAAGTGAAGATACGGTAGTTCCTTACGATGAAACGAAACCGTTATTATTGATCTCCGATGCATCAGAAAATGGCCTAGGCGTTGTTCTAATGCATAGGTATAAAGATGGACTTGAGAAACCGATAGCTTTTGCAAGGCGCACGTTGATGCCAGCGGAAAAACAGTATTCGAATATTGACAGAGAGGCCTTAGCCATTATAATATGGCCTGAGAAAGTTTCACCAGTACGTTTATGGACGGGAATTCATATTGGTAACAGACCACAAACCCCTTCAGAGAATTTTTGGAAACTCACGAGATCTTCCAAAGATAGTGAATAATCGTTTGGTGAGATGGGCTCTTGAGTTGAACCAATATAAATATGAAATTGAGTACAGAAAAGGAGAGGATAATATGTGCGCAGATGTTTTATCCAGACTTCCTTTTAAAGAAGAACAAATGAAGGAAACCTGCATTAAGTTTTTGAATGTGGATAAAGTAAACACCATTATGTCTTCTGTTCCTGAGAATTTACAACCATATTCACAAAGAAAAGAAGAACTAGTGGTGGAAAATGATTTACTATTGTGGTTTGGAAGAGTTATCGTGCCTAAGTGTATGAGAAATGATGTTTTGAAAGTTTTACACTCGGGACATCCTGGAATTGCATCTATGAGATCTGTAGCGCGATATTACGTGTGGTGGCCCAACCTTGATCAGGAGATTGAATCCTTTGTGAAAAAATGCACACCTTGTCAAGAAAATCGAGATAACATAGAAGAAGTACCATTATACCCATGGAATGTACCTGATAAAGTTTGGGAACGGGTACATATTGACCTAGCAGGACCAGTGAATGGGTGGATGTGGCTCGTAGGTATTGACGCTCTATCGAAGTGGGCAGAAGTTGAATGTCTAAAAACAACAAGTTCTGCTGTCATAATACAGCGTTTAAGATCATGGTTTAGTAGATATGGACTTCCAACAGACCACAGTTTGTGTCAAAAGAAATTGAGGAGTTCTTCAAGAGAAATTCGATAAACCACATTAAGACAACCCCTTACCATCCAAAAAGTAATGGACTTGTCGAAAGGCTGATAAGAACATTGAAAAGACGGTATTATACCACCAAAAAGGAATTGGGGGATGGTTCATTAGCACTCCAAAATGTGCTTTTCAGCTATAGGAACTCACCACAGAAAACAACAGGGAAAGCTCCAGCTGAATTGTTCTTGGGTCGAAGGATGCCAACGATATTTGACAATATAAAACCTAACCTCCGAAAGAAAATGGAAATGAAAGTTTGGAAAGATCAAACAAGAGAAGAAGGAAAGCGAGCTAGAATCTTTGAAGAGGGGGAAGAGGTGTGGATCAGAAATGAAAATGGTAGTGGATGGTCAGCTGGAACAATTAAAAAGCAAAATGGTCTGTACTCATATGAAGTTCTTTTTGGAGGTCTTTTAAAAAGGAAACACTCTGACCAAATAAGGAAACGTGAGGGAGCTATAGACGAAAACCCTGTATCGACTAAAAAATAGATGGACACCATTTAAGGGGAGAGAAGTGTAAGATAGTGACTTTAAATTATATCTGCGATAATCATATGGTTTTAACCATGTGATTGAGAAATAATATTGTTTATAAATATGTTTATGTTTTTTAGTTTTTGCAATAAAATGTAAGTGTTCAGTTGTTATTTTAAATGATTTATTTCTAATCTTATATGATTCTTCTCTTTGGTTCTGTCTCTGCGGATGTTGTGCTGGTGGACATCAGATCTTGTGGTGAAGAATTCCAAATTTCTGTTAATGTAGAACAGGCTAACTAGCATACATTGGCTGTAGAGTCAAGAAACTGAACTCCTACACAGTGGTCCAGGGGTCCAACATACATAATTTTAAACCCCCATAACAACTCTTTAATTTCTTTCGGCCCCTCCGGTCATGGGCACCTGGACATAACACGCCCTTTGTTCGCCGACAGCCAGCGCCACGCGTGCCAACAAAGGGTTAATGGCTAACGAAGAAAGTTATTGGCGGGCGGTCAATTTGGCGGGTATTGTTTCGGCGGGAGAGCGCCCCGGATACGTGCCTGTTGATAGCCTATTGGCTGCCTGACTATCAGAGGGAAATTGATGTCCGGCCGTGAAAGGAATAATGGACAGAGTAAAAGTAAATTAAACATAGCATCCGAGTTTGAAATCAGATTTAAAGACGCTCTAGTGTCTATAACGTGACGTGTTGTGACTGCTGTTGTATCCGGATGGACGAGGTTTGTCAAGCACGGTGGCTGGTTGTGGTTTGGAAATTCTTCTCCGCGGGATTTGAATTTGGGACTAAGGTGGTTGGCGAATTTTGAAACCCCTTTCGTATTATTGCAACATCACCCGCCACAGTGAAATATTGGTAATAGTGTCTTCAAAACTCTGGGACAACGGTCGTAGATAAAGTTCTACGTGAAACGCAAGATTACTATTTAAATACGTACGTTTATTTTTCCATACTATCCAGGGTTCCGATCAGTAACCCTTCTGTTTCATCCGACTGCCGCGCAGAAAATAAGTCGATTGGGAGCACCTTTCGATGGGCCTAGCCTACTTTTGTGACGCTTTGACAGACGAGCTGTGTTAATGGTTAAAATAACTATTTAAATACAACTACATATTCATAATATAACCAGAGTTCCGATCGATTAGTCGAATGTTTCGTTCGACTGTCAATCGGAAAATTAGTCGATGGCGAGTAACTTTCGATAGCAGTATGGTCTACTTATTGCGACTCTGTGACAAACGAGCTATGAGAACGGTACCGGCCTGCGGCGCCGATCACCTGTTTTTGAGTAAAGTACAACATTGTCTCACGAGTGAGAATGTTTGCGCTCGAGCTTGCGAGGGCGACAATTTTCACTAGGGAGACAATGTGATTTACTCTTGAAATACACACTACATTTTTCTCTCACCTGCAATAATAAATATCCCCTGACCGTAAAAAATTATTTTATTAACTTAGTAAGTTATAAAAATATCCATTTTGTTTCGTTGTGCTAATAGCGCCTGCATCCGGGTAGCTGCAACCATGCATGCACCGGTGATCAGCTGATTTGATTGTTGCAACGTTCTTACATGCTTAATTCTAGTCATTATCACAGTTGATTATTCCTGCCACTAAATCAGCTGTTAGCGCCTTCATTCGTTTAGCTGCAACATATTTGCATGGATGCGTGTTTTCTCGAAGGCGCTCTAGTTTTTAAATTATTTATTTCAATGTTATTCTTATGGATTTACTTTGTCTCCTACTGGGAGACAAATTATTACTTTACCAACCCATTACAAGGAGTAAAAAGCGTCTTAGCATAGCAGGTGGCGTAAAAGTTTATTTTACGTAACTGATTTGTATTTGATTCAGTAATGTACCTTTTTATGATGTAGCCTAATAACAAAACCAGAAACCTGCCTCAGATAGCAATCAAAGTTCCTTGATTAGGATCTTTGTTATATAGTGTCGTATGTTCTGACCAGATGAAGGAATTGTCTTCTCTTTCAACTTATACCGTTTATTGCAACGGTCGTAGATAAAATTCTATATGAAATGCGAGATAGGCTACGTTTACTTATCCATAATACTGCAGCGTCCTGATCATTTACCCACCCATTTCGTTCAACTACCGAGGAGAAAATTAGTCTATGGTTAGTAACTTTCGATGCACTATTGCGGACCTGGCCTTCTTGTGACTTATTCATAAACAGTGTTCCGATCGATTAATCGAATGTTTTCTTTCGACTTTCAACCGGAAAATTAGTCGATAGGAGCAACTTTCGATGGACCTGGTCTACTTGCGCCGCTGTGACAGACGAGCTGTGAGAACGGTGCCGATCAGCTGTTACCTGTTTGTTTACCCCGGTCGCCGCGTCGGTTTCCCCGGACCCCCGGTGTGCGGCTCCTCGGTCAGCGGGCAAGCGTCACGCCGGGGGGGGGGGGGCGAGGGGGGGTTGGTCACCCCATTAACCAGGCTGTCATGCTGTGTGGACAGTTTCGCCCGAAACTGCAATTTTGAACAGTTGGTTATGCAATTTCGTGGTTTTCTAGTCGGTTTTCGATGCGGCGCGTTGTGCTGTGATAATTTCACGGGAAGAGTCCTTTTGGGTAGGGTGGAAATCGTGGAAAGTTTGTCTGAATTATTCCAATTGTTGGTAGTCAGCAAGTTGAGTTTGGCGATTTAGGGTTTCAATTTTGTAATGCTTCAGTGTTTGAAAGATCAGTGAGGAAGTGGCTCAGTGATGGAAGGTGGTGAAAAAGTTAACCGATTATTGACACTCAGCCTTATTTGTCATGTGTCTTATTTTATCTGTCTTGTATGTCGTATTCCATTCCTATGGCCCCTTTTAGACTAGGACACAGTTGCCCGTAACTGTGCCCGGACACTGTTACCGGCAACTGTGCCTGCTCGGGCAACCGCAGCGGGCAACTGCACGGACACCGTTTCCCGCGCCAGTTGAGAAATATGTTGTCAACAGAGGAGGAGTGCCTTCTTCTCGCTCTCCTAATTAGGAAAAGGAGGCGAAGAAGGAGGAGGAATTATTATTTACTAGTTGATCCGAGCGCACGGAATCGTGCGCTACTCGAGCAGAGCGATAATTCAAATGGCGACAAATTTAAAACACAATCATGCTAACACGATCCGTCTTGAGGGTTATGTTTACACAAATTAAAAAATAACAGCAATTAAATTATCCAGCTGATCAAAATGTAAACAATTATGTTCTTCATAAGGATAACATGGGAACTTTAAAAGCCAATGAGGCAGAGCCCAAGGGACTTCTTCAAAAATGTAAGGCCAGTTTGCAAATCTACGCGACACGCTCTTTCCAATGAGCCGTCAATGATCAAAATCGGTTAAGAAATGACGGAGGAGTTCATAAGACAAATTTCGTGTTGGCGTATTAATTATATAGATTATATAAATGATAATAGTAAAAATAATAATAATTATTATCTATATTATTAGAAGAATTTCTGGGATTTTGTCCAGAGCAAATCGACCTTTAGAAATTAATTTTTCTATGCATATTTGGTATCCAATTAAAGCTATTACTCTCTAGAATGCCTTTTGCGGGTTTGGAAAATATCCCATGAAAAGCCTTCACTAAAGAGGCTTTTCGAAACGCTTCGTTTCCTCAAATAAAGTGAAAAACATCTTCGTTCTACTGACGAAATGCAATGCGCGCGCATGCGGTGGACGGACACAGTTACGGGACACAGTGTCCTAGTCTAAACAGCCCCATTTGATTCAATGCCCCGCTTCGAGTCTCGGCAACCGTCAGTTGCTCTCGGTTGCTCGCCGGTGGCCGACATCGGTTGCGCGAGGAGACACCGTTCAGACACTGTGTCCCTGCGGGCAACTGTGTCCGCCTAGTCTAAAAGGCCTCCATAAGCGGCAATGCCCCGTGAGTTGCCGAGAAACAGTTGCCGGACACGGTTGCCGGACACAGTGTCCTAGTGTAAAAGGGGCCTAGCTAGTCAAGGTTTGTCTTAAAATATGCCCTAGTTGCCTTAGTGTTTTAAGCAATAATACATGACATTATAATGACTTCAGCAATTAAATAGTTTAAAGTATGAATTGCATTACATGGCATTAACTACTTCTTCTATTCTGTTAGAAACATCAACCATTTCGAAACTAATTTGTATTTTAAATTCAAACACAAACACTCGCCATGTCCACATGTAAGGGAAATCAGTTTCTCCGAGCTCTGTAATTCAAAACCCCTCTAGGCTATTTAATTTCTTAATTTCAACAGACTGTAACACACGCTACAATTATGCTATCACTGGAGTTTTAGACGGAAACAAATTCAACGGGACTTATCCAACAAATCTACTTTCATTGTACACGAAAGTAGTGAAATTACAAGTATTAACAATGCACAGACTTGCCAGTTTCTGTCTTAACGTGTAAACAATGTTCCGCTTTGGGTAATTCATTAATAAATTAGTGTCAATCAGAACTTTCTTGTTTGCAAACCATATTTTAGAGTTGGAATTACAGTGACGCTACCACACGAATTGCTAATGCGCTTACACGGAAATCTACATTGTATTTCATGATGAATAAATGATCCCCTAGGGAAGGAAAGAGTCATCTAGTGACGAGGTCATCGCCTGTTCGACTTTGTCGTATAACCAATGAGTCCAAGCAATTTTAAATTTTTCAATGTTAAAGTCAAACATGTGGTTATATGTTTCAAAAATTTGTACATTCTGGTAGAGAATCTTGGTATTGAAGAAATTAAAAATACCTTTTTTATCCTCTCTTGTGCACTCATAGTTTTGATATTTTTAAAATAAAATCCCTTCTCTAACCCTGTATACCATATTTTAGCCAAGAAAAAGCAAAAATGTTCCATTTCAGTAATAAAAAATCTTTAGCATGTCATCACACTCTGGCGCAATCTCTAGTGACGAGTGCCGACATAACTTCGCGAGTGTTCGATTTCTAGCTTCAAAACATCCAAAGCATGAGCAGTCTTCTTTTAGTTATAAAGTCAATGGTACAACTGAATAATAACACAAACGTATAATTTAATCCTGCTGATTGTTTTAAATAGATATAACGGAATGAAAGCCAAACTTTAATAATAAACAAATCGTAAAATTTTTGGTTTAGCCCTTGCGGTCCCAGCACTTCAAAAATCAAACAAAAAATCTTTCCTTTTGTATTTGGTTTAATTAGTGTCTAGGAAGGCCAAACAATTTTTTTAATAATTTTTATGATTATTTATATAAAAAATTTAAAATGTCCTTTATTATGGACAAAGTGACTGAATGAAATTTTTTAAAGTCAAAAATAAAAAATAAATATCATAAAAAACCTGTAAACATTTGTTTTATAGACAATAAAAACATCTAATAACCTTAAAGATATATTATGGAGCCTATTTGGTACAATATTTCCTACGGTTATCATAAAAAGGCCTTGTCTTTTGACAAGCCCACACTTTGCGCACTAAAAATCAGATTTTCCCTAAGCACAAAATATAATAGGGAAAAAGAAAATATTTTGTACCTTCTAAACATATAAGAAAAATGAACAAAAGCTTTGGTACCACTTTGGTAAATTATTTATATAAAAAATATAAACTGTCCTTGAAAATGGACAAAATGACTCGGATGATTTTTTTACCTAAAGTTTAGCAATTAATTACAAATAAAACAAAATTGTTTAGTTTTGCCTTTGACTAGGGCCTAAAATAAATCAAAACAACAATATAATAGAAAAATTATGAAGTAATATTACTTATATACTGTAAATATATTTTACAGTAAAAGAACTTCCACTCACTGTTCAGTACAATTGTCCATGAACTTGGACAATGATTTTTTAAGTTAGATGGGCATCAAGAACCTGTTGTGTCACATCGTCCACGTTCTGGGACACATAAGTTTAAGCATTTGTGGCATCAAAAATAATGAATGACATGCCATAAATAATGCATATGAAGTTAATTTGATCCTTTTAGATTACTATTGTAACATTGTTATAACGTTAACTTATGTAGGGTATTGCCAAATAAGTAATAAAAAAGTGCTTGCAAGCTCTGTTGTACTGATGGTCAGACATGCTCTCACAAACAACATATGATATCAGGATAGCTAACCTAAAATCTGATGAAAAGCAAAAATTCCCTTCTTAAAGAGTCCATGAACCAGGACAAATGGACTGGAACGATGTAAACTGATAGAAAATATTTTAAATAATTGTCTAAAATGTGTGTCCATGATCATGGACGCTGAGACCGAAAGGGTTAACAATTAGCATAAAATATTGAGGGGTACAACAAAAGTTACAGCTGAAAGTTATATTGGTCGTTTTATTTAGATCATCACACGGGTCTAAAGTCTAAAGTTGCTTTTCTTAATTAAGTCATTCTTACATCTCGACTTGATGCCTCGGCAGAAAAACCGTTGTGCCTTGCCCCAACGGTTTTCATATCCACCCAACCAACAACTTCATCAGTTACACCTGACATTGTATGAAAAACGTCATTTTTGGTCGCAGTGATGAAACATACTATTTCAAAAATTCAGAAATGTTATTGTGATTTTTAATTTGTCGGGCTAATTTATATCTGTTAATAAAACCACGGATGAATAAGTAACACAGATTCGCAACCAAATGCCCTTTGTCGTGCCCGTTTTTTCGGCGGCGTCAAGTTTATTAGGCCGTTTTCAACCATATTGTACTTGTATAAAGGGAGATTTCGCCAATAACAAATCTTTAGGTCTTAAAGAACAGCCAATAATAACTTTGATATCAGTGGATTTTGGGTGGCAAAGCAGTCCAACAAACTTGACGCTGCTAGAGAAAACAGGCACGAAAAAATGAATTAGGTTCCCAATCTGTAAACTTGTATGGTTCTTCATCTGTAATTAAAACATCTTAACTTTTATAGAAGTTTAGCCATTTTTGTAACTCCGTCGTGGTCACCTGGCCATATTGTACGTCCCAGTTGATTCTTTTATTGGAAGCTTTGGATCTGAATTGGTATTGGCGGAATGCGGTTGAACAGTCCGAGACACCAATTAGACCATATAAACCGAGGCAATGGGACGACTTGTACGTCAAGCGACCCCCCCAATCGGCTTGCCGAGTGTTCGAGACGTTCGGAAAGGAGTGTTTGCTCTTGCAAATTGTTCTGGTTCGGAGTTGCGAAACAAGCGCCTTGTTCGGAATTGGAGCTCGATCCCTGCACAGCTCGACGGGAGGAATTGCTCTTGGGCAACGCGAACGGACCTGCTCTCTGCTCTCGATCTAAGGAGAATGCCTCACAGCCAATCTTGGAAACCGATTCAGTTGTTGCTAAATCAGCGCCCTTTGACCTGCTTCAGATTGTAATCAAAGTTCGTTAATTAGGATTTGTGTTCTGCAGAGTATATTCTGACCAGATGAGGGAATTAGGTCTACTCTCTGCAACTGGTCGATGCAAATCATCATGTGATATAATGTAAAATCGATTTCTAGCCTCTTCAGTTCAGTCTTAGACAGATTAGATCTACGCTTTTCCCAAAAAAATGAAAAGGAGTCTCTGCCTAGAAAGCGTCGTTTATATTCACAGCTTAAAAAATGTAATTAATTTTCCATTTTGCAAAGAAATGGAATAGGCTCTCTAAACCATAAAACAAGAACATTTCATACAGCCTTAGCCTTTCACCACAAATAATGAAGTTTATAGTTTAGTACTTTTGTTTAGTGTGATTGTTACGTTATTGATCATACCTTTCTCTTCTTGGTTTGACCTTGATCAACTTATTAAGAAAGAGATCTAGTCTCTGCTATGCCTAAAAATTAAGGAGATATACATCGCGAGCAACATATTTTGGTTTGGGGGTTTACAAACAATGGTGGTTTTAAACAGTTTGATTTGGAGATGAATGAAAAGCATTAAGTCGTTGAATAATTTGAAATTCGTTGAATTATGTCATTCGTTGTCCTTACAAACCATAACATCTCAAAACTCTGTTGTTCGTAAATTCTCAAGCTTCAACACGTTTCTCACGGTTATAGCTGACTTTGGCAAACTGCGTATAGTTTTGAGTCCACGCTGATAAAATACAAATTTTTATAAACTGCGAGTTTCTATTCTACTTGCAAATTTTCGTAATATGAAAATGTGTGTTTAAATGCTCAAACAAAGCATGGTTTTGTTTTCCAACTCACGGCCGAGGACCTAGAGGACCTACAGTATTATTGCTATAGACGGCAATGCAGCGCCGTTTAAAGAGAGTGGGAGGGGATCGTGACCCGCGTGACGCAATGTAGTGTAACGCAGGTCAGACCTGGTGACCCGGTCCCCTCGCCGCGGTGACTGGGTTGACTCCAGGGTCCAGGTTTATTCAAAACTGGAGCCGTGTGTTTTGTTGGATGCTGTTAAATGTTGAATTTTATGTTTCCCAATTCAAAAAATAGGGATCTTTTCCGTTATACGTATACCACCATTCCAAATTTACCCTTGATATTTGACAGAGCACCAATAACTTGGTCAAATAAATGTTATTAATCGTTTTAAAGTGGAAATTCCTTGAAAGAATATTTTACCTGCGGTTTTGTTACCTTATCTACCGTTATCTCTGTCTAGACACGAGAAGCCAGCGTCTGCCCGTCTAGCGGTCCCACTTCCAGTTTCTTAGGTTAGGTTAGGTTAAGTTACGTTAGATTAGGTTAGGTTATGTTAGGTTACATACCTAACCTAACTTAACCTATCCTAACCAAACTTACCACCTACCTTGTACCCTGTACCTATTGATGCCTCCATCTGGCCGCTGCGGCGGCGGCGTTGGAGTTGTCAGCTGCCCGGTGCAACCGAGACACTAGTTTTATGATTTGATGATAGGTGGTTGATGGTAGAATTGATGGAATCCGGTTGTTAATGATGGTTGATATGTTACCAAAATCAAGCTTGAAAAACAAACCTGAAACAGTGGTATACGTATAACGGAAAAGATCCAAAAAGGGATGTTTTCAGTTTAAAAACTAGTTTTTCTTTCTCGATTGTTAATCGTTACGAGAATTCTTGATTCGTTAAGATTGTATGAAATATTTTTTTTACCTCTGGTGATTACAATTTCTAAAATTTGTTAGGTGTCGTGTACTAATGAGACCGTTAAATTGCCAAACCATTTAGAATTTCACTAACCTTTCTTCCCATCCTAATCAACATTTTCTGCTATCTTATTACAATTTAGGTCTACCAATTTCTGATCAAAGAAGATGGAAGGGTGGAAGTAGATTTGGATCGCCCAACCGCATGGTGGAGCGTGAATAGCGTGTTATCCCCAATCCGTGAGAACTCGCGACGGTCCGGACGGCTTCCGAGCGTTACGCAAAGCCCGTCACGTATCGCGCGGCCGCTGCCGCTTCCTCCGAATCTGCGAGTGTCTCGGAAGTCTCCCCAACTGATATGGTCTATTCCCACTGGAAAAGGGTCCAATGCTGGAGCCTTTTAGGGAATTTCCCCTATAGGGAAGAAGCTATTACCATAGGTCTCATGGCAAGACCTAAGACCGAGACCATGATAACTTTTCGTTTTGGGGCCACCAGAAGCAGAAAACACTATTCGTTCGAATTTATATATATATATATATATATATCCATATATCTATATATATATATGTGTGTGTGTGTCTGTGAGCACGATAGCGGTCGCAAAAATGGTCCGATCTTAATGAAATTTGGTACAGACATGTAAAGTGGTAATCCCTCGGACGAGTTCGTAAACCAGCCCGATCGGACCACCGGAAGGGGGGGGGGGGTAAAGGGGATAAACCCCCCCAAAAATGGGTTTTTTGAGTTTTTTACATAGGAAAATAAAATTTATCGAATCTTTGTTGGCACCATTGAATTCAGCTAAAAAAAAAACAATTTAGTATTTTGAATCACTGTTCTATGTCCATTGGTTACCTAGACTGAAAGTGGTAATCACAGTACGTTGTCCCAATGTTAACCTTATGGGAAATAAGTAAAATTCTACCTCTTGGTTATTTCTCATTATATCTTGATAAAACTTGGTAAATGGCTTTTTCTAGTTCATATCTACTAAATATTGAATTAAAAACACCCAGTTTTAATATACCCGTAGCAGCAAACCTGCATACTCATTCCCCATGTTATTCTTATGGAGCTTACCAAAATATGTCAAATCTCGCTATGTTAGATTGAAATATGTTGTTTTGCATTTGAAATTCGCTGAGTATGCAGGTCTGCTGCAACGGGGGTATTTTGATTATTGAACGTTATTTTGCACAAACATTTTTGCGTCTTGTTTTAATACTATACCTTCAAATTAACTTTACACCTGTGTTCATTGTGGTCTTAAGATATCTTTTCGACTCATTTCAGCCCTTTAAACGTATTATTTCAGGTCGTCATTGATTTCGTAGAAAAAAAACTAATTCCTTAATCGAGCAGAGAGGATCGTCAACTGATGTATTTCTGTAAAATCACTCCAGCCTTGTCCTCTAACCTAGGTCACACTCCGCAGGAGCGTACATAACAGCATTCTGTATGTGTATCCTGTTGGAAGACAGAAGCATTTGCAGCACACTTTCGCGTCTCTCTGTCGCCTGAAGCGCTAACCGCAGTAATGAACTTTTCTCATAAGCGCACTGCCATCCACACCCAAAGGTGACAACCGATGTAATTTATATAACTGATTAAAATAACTAGAGATCTAGACTATTAGTAGTTTAGCTTTTGATACTGAATTAAGCTTTCAAACTCGAGTAAGGCTTATAAGGAGTGCGTGTAATTGTAAAGTTTGTTCACGATTAAGTTTGCTAAAGTGTGTCACAAGAAAGTCACGCGGTTAAAAACATTTCAGGAAATGTAATTCCTGCTGTTATTGTTCATGGGGCTTTTGATTCTTGATAATGGAAAGTGAAATGGCTGGTCCTAAAAAGTGTCAGTCCTGCTAAAACAGCTTGTCCATTATTCATTCATACGTATGGAAGGAGACCAGATTATCAAACATTTGAATTTGGACACACAATACTGGGGAGATTGAGACTATAGAATGCCCCCCACAACGAGAGGGTATTCTCCCCGGAAGATGTTTGAAAAACATGTGCACTTTTATATGTGGGGTTTGATTGTTAATTTATATGTAGTTGAAAGTTTCACTACGCTCTCTACGCTTTCTTGTTCTATCTGGTACCGAGCTGCTGTAACTTTAACTCGGCTATAGGAAGCTATGAAAAGGATATTACTGATTTTTATTTTGTTATACCTAAGGCTTACCTTTCGATCCAGTTGTGTTTAGTGGAGACCTAGGTTTCAACGCCGTGGCGTAGTTGAGCTTAACTTATGTTTAGGTTAAAAATCTCATTAAAACTTAGGTCTTTACTAAAAAAAAGATGTAACTGAAATACTCAAACACATTTTTATTGCGCTTTACCAATACAATTCATTCTTAAAATTAATTTACAACATATTTAGAGAATCAATAAGTTTACGAGGAATACAGAGGAAATCACTCTTGAGATATTGTTGCAAAAATTTGTTCTGAGATTATTTTTAAGAGGGCATCAGCCTCTTAATACCTTGCATTTGCCCCTCCCCCTCCACATGGGCTTCAGGCCTGTGCGTGGAAGTTATCAAGCGAGTCAAGTAGTGAGGTGGTACAGTACAAGGATGAACAGTACTGCTAAAAGTAGCGATATCACATGATATCATATACTTAATTTAATTTAAGGACTCGATCCTGCGTCGCTGTCGCCTTAAACCGTGCCCGAGTGCGCTACTAACTGCGCCACCGACTCACTATCTGGAAAGTTTCATTAACTGTCCATTCATGAACTTGAAGGATTCCAACTGAAAAATACCAAGTCAGTGTGTGATAGCACTGTGGCGGAGTCATGCCGTACCGGATGTGGCGGTGCAAGTCACGTCGATCACGTAACAATGCGGCACGTGTCACGTAGCGGCTGCTAGTAGCTACGTGATCGTCTACGTGACTCCTGGGGAGGGTGTCAGTGTCGCAGCGAGTTGGGTAATGGGCAACGTAACCGAGCGTTGTGTGGTGCTTGATGAGTCTTTGAGGAGGGTGTAGTTCCGATTTGGTCAGCTGTCGGACGGAAGTTAAGTCCGAAAACGTTTGGTGAGGTATATAATTGAACTTTTATTCCTCTATGTTTATCTCTTTATTAAGTGGTGAGAACCCCGCGTGAAGCTAGTTAACAATCCTGTACCATGGCGTCTCCGCGTTTAAAAAATTTAGATTTATTGAATGCATAATGATGTGTCTAATTAATGTAAAAATTAAATTGGAGGGTAAATTTTAATTTATTTTTTTAGATAAGTAGAATAAATTTGCTACATATTTTGTTAAAACATTTATGTCTTCAGTTTAGCTCTCCAATCCATAACGGTAAACAAGTATTGAGACAATCTAGGTGTGGTTAGATATTTTTACTGAGCCATTTTGTAACAAGAATATATTAAAAAAAAGTTGTTCAGAAGTTAAAAAACTTTTTTTAGGGCTGTACATAATTAATCTATGCTTACCTTAAGGGGTACATTAAGATTTACTGAGATAGTGTTCTGCTCAGTTCCCCCCTCCGGGGGGGAGAGGGGTTTGGAATGAAAATAGGCTGGAAGAACCCTAAAAAAAGAGCGTTTCTTCTAAGTGAGTTTGCTTTATTGAAGTTTTGATATGGAAGTTATAATACATTAACCAACTCTATATTCTCCAACCTTATATCCACCAACCTCATTACTAACTTCATATTCGCCAACCTCTTTTGGCATTCTGAATATTCAGTGGTCTCAGAAGAACCCGATTTCTGGAAGTGGCTATGCTGGTCTCACGAGTACCTCTTCTTCTTCAATTACTGTTTCCACCAGCCTCCCTCGACAGCGTTGTGTCACGCCGCCGTCGCGTCACGTTACGTCACGCGTGTCGCAGGGTGTCCGTCACGCCGCGGGAGACGTCCGGCTTTGCGATTGATATTGATTTATCCCGCCACTCCCGTCGCTTGTAAATTATGCAGAGACAGAAGCTATTGGTCTTATGTAAAGCAGGGTTTGAAACTGTATAACGTTATATATTTTGCAGGAAGAACACAACCTTATGTAATTTGAGGAAAACAAATGAAATAAGAGCGTTTTAGATGCAAAAATTATAAAAATTCGGCATCGAAAAAATCTCTGCATGTGATTTGTGGCCGCTTTAGTAACTGCTTTAATTTTGCTATGCATGGCTTTTAATTATTTTAAAATATACGTAATTTGTGGTAGCTTTGGTAACTGCAGTTTGCTATGTATGGCTTCTAAATATGTAAAATTAAAGGTTTAGCGCGTGGTTTACTACCAGGTCACACTTAAAAAGAAGCTTTGTTTCAATAAGTTTATATGAGAACATGTAAAATTTTACACGAAATAAAATGTGAATAATATTGTTTCAATCATTATATAAGCTGAAGTGTTTGACGCGTAATGGATTATTGTCTAATGTACCTACCCAAAGTTTTGAAGGGCCTTTATTTTGTTTTTATAATCACCAACACAGTAAACAATGTTTATCACTTGCTTGTTGCAAATAATACTTTTTATCGTTAACATGACGTAAATTATGGTTATAAAGCATTCAGCTATATTATAGAATTCTCACCCATAAGAGTAATTAATTAACTGCCCGATGTAAAACTAAAAACAATTAATTAAAAACCTAAAATAAACAAGCCTTTTCCCCTGAAAACTATGGTGTATTTACCCAGGATCTTTCAAAAGTATATATTTATTTCATGAACATAATTAGAAATAATAACTTTTAGCTTAAACTTTCTCTTTTCTTCGTCCCTCCCAATTACCGATGGACCTACTTCTGCAGTATCGAGTATCGTAACTCAATTTTCAAGTGAAGGGAGCCAATCTGACATTACCCTACTTACTGCACGGTAGCCCCCATCAGTCGCAGAGATTATCTGTTTACAATGATTGTCAGTTTCAAGGATTATCGCGCGTATAGGCCCATGACAGCGTCAGTCAACTTGGCGTGTTTGTACGCGGTAAATGTGTACAGTTAGTACAAACTTGATGTGTTTGTACGGTGTAAATGTGTGCAACTTTGTACGTCACGGAACCCTCGGACTTAGAGAACGTCGTGCCGTCAAACATAATTTCTTATCCGATGTCTCACGCCACGCTCAGTTTGACGGGCCGAAAGTCAACAGGGACTCCTCTGTGTTGTAATTGGAACACGGTGTGTTAAGTTTGAGTAACTTCGTTATGTTGTCAGATAGATGGGTCTCTCCAGTCTCTCGTTAATTTTGTTAAACGGTTTTGGTCGGAACTGTGTCGGTTAAGTTATTCAGCTAATATAATATACTAGCTATACTCGGTAGACTTTGCAATGCCTTTGACTATTTATCATAACCTTTGATCAAATAAACATGTAAATATGCAAACAGTTTTGCGTAAACAATATCTTTACATAAGGTTAATATGGGAATCCTTTCGGGCCTCTGGGGAGGAAACTAATTGAGGGTCGGAATGAATGATTTAAAAACCTTCTCCGTGAAATTTTATTATATACCAAGTTTCATGCCAAATCGTCCAACGATGTCCGAGCCCATTAACCTAATAATATAAACATATATATACATACATACATACACAAACCATCATCAAATAACCAAAATCAAAATAAAATATTTTTTCATAACACCTACGCACAATGTTGACCAGGGCGGATCCCTTTATGGAAATACCGGCGCGAAAACTGCTTGGTTCCTGTTCAAGATCTCGTAGAACCTGTGTACAAAATTCCAGCTCTGCACCTCCTTTGGAAGCTGCAGTAGTAGGGTTGAGTTAGTGCGGTTGCCATTTCTCCAAAAAGAATAAGTCAGGCAATAATGAGGGTCTTGCCTTTATAGACAGGTATAGATTTATTATTTAAAACCCAATATTCCGCGTAAACCGGAAACCGGACCGAATAGTGAAAGGACCTGGATGTGGGTGTTGACAGCAGCAGACATTGTTGTGTGGCTCGTGGAGAGTCGAGCCTCGCCGAATGCTGATGACGGGAGACAAAGCGGACGTGAGAATGTTTTGCATCAACACCGAACACCGGGACAATGTGGCCGATCCGTTATCGTACCCACAACACACACACTACAACAACTGGGTCGAGGCATACTTAAACGATACCGTCCAGGACTAGGATGACGGACTTTCGCCCAACTGGAGCAGTGATTCGGTGCTTTGCACAGAGAGTATGATTTTGGTTAGCTTAGAAAACCTTACGGGTTCCCTGAAGCTGCAATAATTCGATAAAGAAACTATTCCGATCTATCCTGGAAACTATACCTCTTGATTAAACACATAAGTGTACTACACCCCTATCGGGATCGAGACGGTTTTTCTACCATAAGATTTTTGGCACAGAAAACCATTGACTTAATTTCTTAATTTGACTTTTTTTAAATTCCAAATCAGATGCAGTAGAACCGTTATTCCTCTCTCTCGCCTATCCTTTACTTTCCATCAATAAACACTGTCGTTAACTGCAAACTATTATCACAGTGTAAGGAATGGATTTCAATTCCATTCTCTGTATTATTCATTGTCGCTATTCAACCCAGTAAGACTAGATGTAGAATCCAGTCGCCATTGCACATTCGAATGAAATGTGACTTAAGTGGCACACCTTACTCTAAAAAAATCACTCGAGTCAAAATTATACCATTGACTAATGTTTCCAATTTCTCCTTACCGACGCCTCTAATTCAAGCCGAACAACTTGATAATAATTTCCCTTCCAGTTTTTAATCACTACTGAAGACATAATGTACTCCCAGTTGAATGTTCTGATTTAAAATGTCTGTTCCCGATCATATATTCCTTTTTTGGTTCAAAATGTAAATTCTGACTATAATTTAAATTTGCCTCTCACTATTTATTCTACCTTCAAGAAACTTAGCCTAATATATCCGAACACTACGTCTCCAATGTGAGTGTTATGACCACCGACGAGACGCTCTCTCCCCCGCCACACAAGGTGCTATAGCCGTCCCATAGTCGTGTCGATCGGGCCATAAAGCTTTGTCCCGGTTTATGGCTCCACTCGGGTTTACGAGCCCTACATTAGGGGACTGAGCTTGGCACATTCACCGGCTTTCATCTGTCCCGATCACTTCGATATCCCCCAACCCCTCCTTGCTGACACGTCTTTAAGAATGGGGTGTTCTGTTTATTGAATTTTATTCCTGCTTGGTTTGTTGTTAATTAGAATTTGTGTGGAAGGAAAAGTTTATTTAAGTAAATAATTGAACTTTCTATAAATAAATAATATATTAGCCTGTAAAATGGAAACATTACCGTTTTTTTGTGATGCGAATGCCATCAAAAGGACGCACTTTTGCATCAAGTAGGACATAGATAGGAAAAAAACATTTTTTAACTTCGTAATAATAGTCGTGGCGACCTTAAACATTCCTTACTTTAAACATATGTCACAATATAAAATCACATTTTTTAACAGACCTTTTTCAACTTAGTCAAACTTTTCAACTCCCTTACGAATTCCATCAAAGCCGAATCAATCGAGGCCAGGTTCAAAAGGAAGTTACGGTTTTTTGTGTCTAGGGAATATTACAGTGTTCGTGATTACCTTATACTGATAATTATGAGTGATTTTCATGTTACATGTAAGAATCATATAGGTTAACTGTATTTTTTTGTTATGTCTGTACATATGTTTATTTGACGTTTGTCCATGCTTGTAAAAGTTTATGACAACAAAGAATTCTTGACATTAGGAAATTATGACAGCAGGGCTAATTCCCTGCTTCCCGATGAGCTTTGTGACGTTGTATATGCTGCAAACAATACCTTAGAGTGACACAATTCGAATTCCGTTATTTAAGCTTGAAATAAGTTTCAAATTTCAGTAATATATTTGTCATTTTACTTGCTTCTTTCTTAAGTTTTTGTTTTTGTGTCTATTATAACTGTGTTATTAGTTCATAAGTCTGTAAATTACTCACATTATGTAATTATTTGTTCATTTACTAATTACTTTATAACTGTGTCAATGTTGATTTCCAAACAATAGTCCTTGATCAGAGAATAATTTAACCTAGTATACTGTTTAGTATATATATTTAGTCTTAGTCACTCAGCCGTTATAATGATGCTATGTGAAGGAGGCCTCGAAACTGGCATTTCATGCCTAGGAGGTCCCTAGATTTATCCATCACTTTGATGTTGTGGTTATTAACAAGTGTCATCTCAACTTGTATAACATGTACTGTACATTCATATATTTATCATTGTATTATGTAATTTTATGGATAAATAAACGTTTCATTCATTCATTCATAGTAAAAAATACCTGGATGGTGGCTCTTCCTAGGTAGTTACGTTGTTATTAATAATTTGGCTTGGACCGCGACAAAGTTGTAGACAGATAATGATATATTTATTGATGAAACTGTTGTCAGATGCCTAGAGACAGTTATATTCAATTATTAATTCTTTCCAATGCTGTCAAATGACTCCGACCCTCTGTTTCGCAACTATTTTTATTTGCACTAGGTGAGAGAGGCCCCACCACAGGTTTTCTGCGGTGCACCGGATTTGGGTACACCACGACTCAGCCACGAATGCACTCGATCCTAACGACAGGGACAAAAATTAATTACAGGGTGCGAGGTGGAACCAATGAATACAGAAACTATTCACAATTAGAGTAGATTTGTCGTGGTAAGACTAAACCACCAGACCGATTAGATTTGAGGTCCTAGAAATCCTAAACAAATAAATTTAGCGTTTAATGAAATAAACTGCGCAACGTTCTGATATACCTCTCCAATACTGACGGGGAAGTAGAGAAGGTATCCAAGAAATTGTTGAAAAACAAGCGCGAAAGTTCCGTAAATTACAAAATCGCTCTCCTTGAGAGTCAGGTTAGTCATATTCGTCAACACAAGAACCCTAAGTTCATCTAACATCCTCCTAATTTTTGTCCGTAAATCCGGATGATTCATTAAGTTACTACAACGATGATTTATATTAACTATCCTACTTATAATATTATAAATGTGAAAGTATGGATGTTTGTGTGAATATCTGTCTTTCAACTACGTGAAAATTACTGGCCTAACTTAGCTGAAATTGTGCAGGAATAGAGCCACTATATCAGAAAAGTACATTGGCCTATTCACTTCCTTAAAATCACCTCGGGCTACGCCCCGTGAACCTCCTTGGCTTAAATGTTTACATTTTATAAGGATGTAAACGTTCGAATACTAAATTGTAAACAGCTGTGAATACTAAAATTTGACAGTTCAAAGAGCAGAAGTAAGATCAGCTGTAATTTTTACCAGCTGTAATTTTTATCGTGGCTCAACTGATAATTTAAAATAAGTTACAGAGCATCTACAAAAATTAAGCTCATATGATAAGGATAAATAACACTCCAACTATCAAATAAGGCGTTAAAAAATGTATCCTTAGAGTAAAATCAATATAAAAGGACCTTTGGGGTGAAATTAAAAGTAAAATAACCTTCAGAGTAAAAAAATTCTTTATTCCATTGTCACAAAGTTATGAAAAACAGTCCTGGAGCGGTGTTCAGGCAGAGCCGTTGGGCTGGACAGTGACGGCCAGGTCGGGGGCGGCGGTGCTCAGCAGACCTCTCTCCGCCCCCTGACCCCGGTCCTCGGGCCTCGCCGTCGTCGCCAGCCCCACTGGCAGGTCGGGGAACTGGCGGTAGTCCACGGGGAGGCGGCGGTAGTCGTCCGCTCTCGCCAGGTACCGCCGGAGCTCGTCGTATCGGCTCGGGTACCGCTGGAAGTCGTCGTAGGTGTTCGGGTATCTCCGGAGGTCGTCGTAGGTGCTCGGGTATCTCCGGAGATCGTCGTAAGTGCTCGGGTATCTCCGAATGGCAAGTTCGTTTTGGTACCTCCGGAGTTCGTCGTATCTGCTGGGATATCTGCGATCGTCAAATCTGTGAACAATTATTAGATTTGGTACAGGAGATGGCTATACCTTTTGTCACATGATATAATAATCATGTGTTTAGTTGTTATTGTTTTGTTTTTAATATTGTAAACAAGTTACTTAAGTTTTTGAATTAAATGGTATTTGTTCATAAAGGATTTTTATAATAATTTAGTAATATAAAGATATCATGGCGCAGTCGAATGTATGCTGTTTAAATGATTATTAACAGTGTTAGATTTTACATTAAAAAAAAAAAAAAAAATGGAGTACAATAAACCAGCAACATTAGATGTCACTGGGGACATAGCCAACAATTTTACCAACTTTAAAGAGGAAGTGAAGATATATTTAGTAGCCACAGAAACTGAAAAGAAATCACGTGAAGTGCAAGTTGCAAGACTAAAAAATTTATTAGGCTCTGATGGTTTAAAGCTATACAATAGTTTGAAAGATGGCTCTGAAGATAGAGAAACCATCAATTCAATCCTTGATATCCTGGAAAAACATTGCATACCGAAACGAAACCTTAATATGGATATTTATAAGCTGTTTTCAAGGAGACAGCATCCTGAAGAATCGTTCGAACAATTTTATGCTGATCTGAGGAGACTGATAAGACCGTGTGAATTTGGAGAGCAAGAGGAGAAAATTATGAAAGCGCTCATCGCTCTGGGGATAAACTCAAGAGAAATGCAACAAAAGCTTCTCCGTGAAGACACAAGTCTTGAGAAGGTAATAAATTGTTGTAAGTCGTTCGAGCTTGTAGACAAAAACATGGAACTTTTACGCAGAGGAATTGAAAAAAAGAATACCATCGATGTGATTAAGCAGAAGTCTTCTATCGTTACAGATAAGTTAAATAAAACTAGTTTTAATGAAAACCCTAAGAGACCACAACAGTTTGACAGTAAAAATAAATGTTTTAGGTGTGGTAGGGAACACTCAGGAGCTTGCCCAGCTATGGGTAAAACTTGCAACTATTGTTCAAAGCCTAATCATTTTTCCAACATGTGTAGGCTAAAACGTTATCATCAGACTAGTAACGTTAGCTGTCTAGAAGATCAAAATAAAGCTGAAGAGGATTATGGTACCTTTCGAGTATCTGATAAGTCTGGTGACTGTGATGATAATCAAATCAATAGTCTTTATATTGTGAACTCTCTTGGTAAGAAACCTATCTGGTGCAAAGAGCTTTCTGTAAATGGGCATAAAATAAAACTAAAGCTTGATAGCGGGGCTGATGTTAACATATTACCTCTTCATATGCTTCAAAAATGTGGTATCTCGCATAAGTCACTGGAGAAATGTAATATACAATTAGAAGCTTATGGTGGATTTAAGATTAGACCTGTAGGTTCTGTGACAGTACAGATTGAAACTGATTCCAAAATATCCCTTGCACAGTTCTTAGTTGTAAATAATCACACAGCTATTCCAATTTTAGGATTGCAATCATGTGTTGACCTGAATTTGATTAAACGATTAGATACTGTAGATCGTAGTGGTAGTGCCAGTAATAAGATAGAAAAAGATAAACAAGTTATCTTTGAGAATCACAAGGACGTTTTCAATGGACTTGGTTGCTTTCCCGATATATGTAAAATTAAACTGAAAGAAAATGCAACTCCATCTGTAAGTCCTGCTAGGCGTATTCCATTTAAAATTAGAGAAAAGTTTCGGGAAACATTAGAGTCATTACAAATGAAAGGTATAATTGCTCCAGTTGAGGAGCCTGTAGATTGGATCAACAATGTTGTAGTTGTAGAAAAACCAGACGGTTCGCTTAGAATTTGTATTGACCCTATAGAACTAAACAAATACATAGTTAGGGAACGATATGTAATTCCAACCATAGAAGAATTGTCCCAGAATCTATCTCACAAGAAAGTATTTACTGTATTAGACATTAAAGATGCTTTTTATCACATTGCCCTTGATGATGAGTCAAGTAAATTGTGCTCATTTAGTACAGTATTCGGTACATTTAGATTTTTGCGAGCTCCATTTGGTTTGTCATGTTTACCTGAACTATTTCAAAGGCTTGTGCACAAATACTTTGGGGACATAAAAGGTGTTTCCCTTTACTTTGATGACCTTTGTATTGCTAGCGACTCCAAGGAAGAAAATGATAACATTTTAAGAGAAGTATTAGAGAGAGCAAAACGTTTCAATGTGAAGTTTAACTTTGCAAAGTTTCAGTATTGTCTTCCTGAAATAAAATATGTAGGAGTCATTTTCTGTGAAAAAGGAATGCTCCCTGACCCAGAAAAAATTAAAACAATCAAAAATCTGGAAAGTCCTAAGAACAAACAAGACTTACAACGCATGTTAGGAATGGTTAACTACCTGAGACATTTCATACCAAACATGTCAGATCTAGTATCACCTTTACGAAAACTTTTGAGAAAAGATATTGCTTGGCAGTGGAACGATACACATGACCAAGTCTTCCAAAAACTAAAACAAATGTTGTGTAGTCCTCAAGTATTGGCTTCATTTGATCCACAATCTCCAATCGAAATTCAATGTGATGCATCTAGGGATTCAGTTGGGTTCTGCTTGCTTCAAAAAAGAAAGCCACTGTATTTCGGATCCAGGTCTATGACAACAACTGAAGAATCCTACGCTCAAGTCGAAAAGGAACTGTTAGCGATTTGTTTTGCTGTACAAAAACTACATAACTATATCTATGGTCATGAATCTGTAACAGTATTCACTGATCATTTACCATTAGTTTCTCTGATGTCTAAACCAATGGACAAAATACTAAACAATCGATTGAAGAGGCTCAAGCTTAAGCTCATTGACTACAACCTAAATGTAAAATATTTGCCTGGGAAATATATGTTTATTGCTGATTTTATGTCCCGTACTGGATTGAAAACTGAACCTAAAGAAGATAAAACGATGAAAGACTTCATTCATACACTAGGTTCCAATGATGTACATCTAAGTGAGCCAATACAAAAGAAATTTCAAGAGAAAACCAAGCTAGACGAAACTTTGAAAGAAGTTATTTCGTATTTACATAGTGGATGGCCTGATGTGGATCAAATGCAAGGTGAACTGAAAAACATGTACAGGATGAGAAATGATTTACAGCTCAGTGATGGCCTGGTATACTATGGAACAAGATTAGTTGTACCTCAATCACTAAGAAAAATGACACTAAATCTATTGCATGAGACTCATCTTGGAACCTCCAAGATAACTTCATTAGTTGATCAATTTTACTACTGGCCTGGAGTTTACTCTGATGTCCGCAACATGATTGCATCCTGTGCTGTCTGTCAAAAATACAATAGATCAAACACTAAAGAACCTTTAATCAATCATGAAATACCAGATACACCATTTACGAAAATCGCGGCTGATATTGCAGAGATTAATGGAATGTACTATCTAGTCATTATTGATTACTTTTCACGATGGCTTGAAGTATATCAAATTAACAATAAAAATAGTTCGACTATAATAAGGAAGTTGAAGGAAACATTTAGCAGATTCGGAATACCACAGACAATGATTGCAGACAATATGCCATTCAATAGCTTTGAAATGGGACAGTTCGCAAGAGAATGGAACTTTAAAATTGTTACTTCAAGTCCTTATCACCCTAAATCAAACGGTTTGGCTGAGAAGGCCGTCGGGATTTTTAAAACCATGTTTAAAAAAGCAAATGAAAACAAACAAGATATTGAATTGTATTTACTAAACTATCGCAATGCTCCCGTGGCTGGTTTGGGATATTCTCCTTCTCAACTTCTCAACAGTCGTCATATCAGAACAAAGCTCCCAATTAATGAACAATTTTTAAAACCAAGACCTGTGTCAGAAGATGTAATCAATAAAATGAAAGAAAATCAATATTTACAAAAGTTTTACTATGATCGAAATGCATCGGGAAATGGTGGTGAAGAATTCTATGTTGGTCAAGATGTCCTTGTACAGAATGTTTTTAACAAACAATGGGAACCAGCTAAGATTATAGAAAAACTGCCTCAACCAAGATCCTATTTAATTAAACATAATAATGGCAGCATACAAAGAAGAAATTCGATACACCTTCGGAAACATTACAAGCCTGCATTAAGAGGTCAATGTGACGCCAAAGGGGAAGAAAAGAGGGATCCTCCAGTGAGATCAAGAATTATAAGTCGTAGAAGTGGTAGAACAATAAAACCTCCAAACAAGATGAACTTGTAAAAAAAAAAAAAAATTAAAGTCTCAAAAGGGGAGATGTCACATGATATAATAATCATGTGTTTAGTTGTTATTGTTTTGTTTTTAATATTGTAAACAAGTTACTTAAGTTTTTGAATTAAATGGTATTTGTTCATAAAGGATTTTTATAATAATTTAGTAATATAAAGATATCACCTTTAATACCTCTTAAGACCGCGACTCAGCACTGGCTGCGTATTTTAACCGGAGTATGAGTGAAGGATGAGTGTAGGGTGATTGTGGCGCAATCTAGTAGTCTTGCTACTAAATAAGGCCGACAGGCTGTTCTGGACAGTCATTGTCCTGTACCAGCACTTTCTCATTATTTTTTCTTCTGATGAAGTCCTAAAGGGACGAAAACCAAAAACTTGTGTGTATTCTTAGAGTGTTATTCTGTGCTTCATCTGTTTTCATCTTTACTAGTTAAGCTAGCTGTCTATCCCTTCCTTTTTACCCTATCCTAAAAGGGGAATCAGTAATCCACAGCCGAAAAAATGAAGAACAGACATGCAAAGAAGACCCTTAGGTAAAATATAGGAGTTTTTTTTGCAGGTTGCTACTTCTTTGCCACCGTAATACCAACCTTAAATAAGTGCAGGAGGTAATTAGCTAGAGACTTAAAACAAAATAAGTTATACTATCGGCTTCAACTGAATTTAAAAAAAAACAACAGACCTGGAGTCGAAGGGCAGCCCGCGGTCCCTGAGCGCGCCGCCGCTGAGGTAGAGGCCGTTGTCGCGGAGGTCGGCGGCCCAGGGGTCGTAGAGGCGGCCGCCCCTGCCGGGGGCCCGGGGAGCCAGGGGAGCCAGGGGGCGCTCCAGGAACAGCGGGTTGATGTAGCCGTTGTTGTAGAGCTGAGCAGAGGCCGCAGCCAGCAGCAGGGGGAGCACCACCTGGGGACAGGCGGGGTGTAGTGGCAGGGCATTGTGGGTAGGGTAGGAGGGCATTGTGGGTAGGGTAGGACGGCATTGTGGGGAGGGTAGGAGGGCATTGTGGGTAGGTTAGGAGGGCATTGTGGGTAGGGTAAGAGGGCATTGTGGGTAGTGTAGGAAGGTATTGCGGGAAGGTAAGGAGATCATTGTGGACAAAGTAGGAGGGCATTGTGGACAGGATAGGAGGTATTGTGGGTAGGGTAAGGGGTATTGTGGGTAGTTTAGGAGGGCATTGTGGGTAGGATAGGAGGGCATTGTGGGTAGGCTAAGAGGGCATTGTGGGTTGGGTAGGCGGGCATTGTGGGTAAAGCAGGGGAGGTCATTGTGGGTAAAGGGTAGGAGGGTATTGTGGGTAGGGTGGCATTGTGTATAGGGTAGGAGGGCATTGTGGGTAGATCAGAGGAGGGCATTATGGGTAGAGCAGGGGAGGGCATTGTGGGTAGAGCAGGAGAGAGCATAGTTGTAGAGGAACCTTTAGAAGCTCTAGTTTCAGAGGAACCCCAGGAATTATAGCTTTAGAGGAACCTTCAGAAGCTCTAGTTATGAGGAACCTCTGTGAACTGTATTTTTAGAATAATCTCAGAGGTTCCGGTGCTTAAGGAACCTGAACGATATTTTGATAGAGACCTATAGAAGCTCTATTTCCCGAGGAATCTTGAAAAGATTAACTTTAAAGGGTCCGCGAGGATTTATAGCTTTAAAGGAAGTTTTAGGTGCTCCCAATACAGCTTTCAACAATTGGGATTAAGCTGTTGCAGCTGTAGAAGTTTCTCTTGAAACTCTTAAGATTTGGCAGCTATCAGATTTAGAAGAAGTCTTGGAGCTGAACATTTAAATTAGGTATTAGAAGTTGTTGTTGCAAAGTGTGCAATTACACTAAGTCGCAAATAAAAAAAATAAAATTCTATAGTATAGACAAAAATATTGATAATAGCTTGTCGAATATAAATAAAAAAGTTTGCTTCTACACCTATTTATGGATCCAATTTTGCGGAATTAAATAAAAACTTATATTCCTATTTTATACCTTCGATTTTTTTATATTTCAAATGCTACATATTTGAGTTGTGGAGTGGTAACGGTTGCGTTATCCTTTCTTTCGGCTGAATTTCAATAATTATATAACCCACAAGCAGGGCGGTCGCAACAGCACGGGCCGCACGAACCGTCTCGGGTCAACGCTCGTGTCACAACCGCGGCTGGCCGTAAACAGTGTGGATCCGAAACGTTTAACAACGATAGGTTGGGATTGCCTTGCTCCGCGTTTCAGAGCGGAATGCACTCTGCGATTCTCCGATCGCGGCGCGGAGTGATCTCGTGATAGGCTTTCTTGTGGTTGTTGTCTTTTTCTTCATTGTTGTTGGATACTCATTTTATTTACGATTACAAGGGACTTAGTACGAACAGGGAATAATATGGTAATTTTACGTTGAATCGGGAAATGCTTGCTTTAATCAACAGGGGTGCCGAAATAATTTTTGAAAACATTTTTTTTTACGTTGAGACGGTAAATCCTTGATTTATTAATACCAACAAGGGTACCAAGATCGCTTTCGTAAACATTTTCTTCGTGCAGAATTATTCAGCTTATTACCTACATAAGAACATAAGTATTATTACTTTTGTACCACCAGGAGGTTTTCTTTTCGGATTCACACCTTGATAACGGCTGGACAGATTATAATGCTTGAAGGTCAGTTTAATGGTGTTCCTTCGTAGATTTGCCAATATGTCTCAGAATTTTAAAAAACAGCTTCGCCTAAGTACAGGAAAGGACTGAAGTTTTGGAACACTATACCAAAACAGTCAGTCACTATAGTTTGCTGACACTAAAAGTTCAGTCACTTGTTTTTTCCTGACAACACCAAAACAGTCAGTTCAGTCAAGTCACTTCAGTTTTGGCGCTATCCGTCGACATTAGATCAAACTCAGTTCACTTTGTTCACAACTTCTAAACATTTGGGTAATTGTTCTAAAAGTTAATCACCGATTGCAGCACCTTTATTAAAGTGTTTGTTTTCTCTATTTGGTCCTAATTTATATCGTTTGATCCAAGAACCACCAACAGTTAGAATACTTTAATACCCCCGTTGCAGCAGACCTGCATACTCAGCGAATTTCAAATGCAAAACAACGTATTTCAAGCAAACATAGCAAGATTTGACATGTTTTGTTAAGCTCCATAAGAATAACATGGGAAATGAGTATGCAGGTTTGCTGCTACAGGTATATTAAAACTGGATGGTTTTAATTCAATATTTAGTAGATCTGAACTAGAAGAAGCCATTTACCAAGTTTTATCAAGATATGTTGAGAAATAAGCGAGATATAGAATTTTACTTATTTCCCATAAGGTTAACATTGGGACAACGTACTGTGTTTACCACTTTCAATATCTCGGTAACCAATGGGCATAGAGCAGTGATTCAAAATACTAAATTATTTGTTTTTTTGAGCTGAATTCAATGGTGCCCACAAAAATTTGATAAATTTTATTTTTCTATGTAAAAAACTCAAAAAACCCATTTTTGGGGGGGTTTATCCCCCTTTACCCCCCCTTCCGATGGTCCGATCGGGCTGGTTCACGAACTCGTCCAATTGATTACCACTTTACATGTCCGTACCAAATTTCATAAAGATCGGACCATTTTTGCGGCCGCTATCGTGCTAACAGACACATAGATATATATATATAGATATATATATATATATATATATATATATATATATATATATATAAAAATTCGAACGAATAGTGTTTTTTGCTTCTGGGGGCCCCAAAACGAAAAGTTATAGCGGTCCCGAGCTTAGGTCTTACCATGAGACCTACGGTAATAGCTTCTTCCCTATAGGGGAAATTCGCTAAAAATCATCTCAAACATTCCAGAAATCTCCATCTATAATCAGCCGAAATACGCGTACGCTATAGCCCGTAAATTTCATTTCGGCCACAAAAACATATAACCATAAACAACCACACAAGCCCTGTAACAGCCGCCGTTATCCTTAAACGCGGCGATTTCCATTTGATCCGGGGGCGTTTTGCAACGCATACATCAACTTCGGCCGGACCTCCTCTCTAATGCTGTCCGATTGGCCAATCCGCGCTCATTAGGCTGTTTGGAGAACAAAGCTGCGCCGAGCGTTTACTGCTTGATAGCGCAATGCGCGCGACCCCGGGCGCCGGCGCTGGAGCGGAAAATTACCGCGTGCGGGACGCGGGAGTGTTTACACTCACACTTACACTTACACTTACACTCCCGCGTCGGTCGTCCCAATTGACCACATTCGTGGCATAAGACCAGTCAGTGAAAATCCAGCTGCCTTCCTTCTTATAGGATGTTGTCACTAATGTTGGTTAGGTAGGGTTAGGTTCGGTTGTTTGGTGGATAGTCAGGTAAGACAAGTTGGAAGACGATAAAAACATTGATCAATTAAATACTTTATTAGCTACTTTTAAAATTTATTTAAGTTGCATATTTTAGGCAAATGAGAAGGGAGTTGAGAGAAGAGCTTGACGCCAATGTTCTCTGGTTTGCATTCAAAAAGCTTTAAGTTACATTATTATTATATATAGATTATATTATTATGTGATACTGATGGATTTAAATTTCTATTTCTGGTATTATAACTGTGCTGGTGTGCCTTTACAAGATGATGTTCCCTACAAAAGAAATTACTTCAAACATGTAAATACTTGGTACTGTCAACAACCCTATAGATTTCTGAAATGATCAAAACAAGATTCAGTCGGTTTTAGTTTCAGCAAACACCTTACAGCTCTTTTTTGCAACATAAAAATCCAGTTCAAGTTATAGTGGGAAGAACAGCCCCACAAAATAATTGAATACCTGATGAAGCTCACAATCAGTCCAAAACGCTGTCCGATTGGCCAATCCGCGCTCATTAGGCAGTTTGGGGAACACAAGCCGCGCCGAGCGTTTACTGCTTGATAGCGCAATGCGCGCGACCCCGGGCGCCGGCGCTGGAGCGGAAAACGACCGCGTGCGGGGCGCGGGAGTGTTTACAAGGTTGTGTTTTGAGTGAGTTTGAGTCGTAAATGTCACGGGTTTAAGGGGTCGGTCTGCGCTTCGGTTGTGTGGTACGAAAATAAGGTGCGGGAGGTTCGAGGATCATGAGAGCCAAGGTGGAAGTGTTCCACCATGATGAGAGCTATTGTTGATTTTACAGTCTTTACAGTCACTCCCTTTTATCCGGACATCTTTAATTGAAAATCGGTCTTATTTTGAGATTCTACGTTGGTACAGTGGCATTTAATTTCTTAACATTTTTTTTTATCGATGTATACATCGATGTACGTGATCGGCATGGAATGCACAGGACTGTATCAACAATTATGTGGGAAAAAATGTGACCAGTAATCACAGATTTTAATCAGAGTATCGGCTTTTACTGTATATGCATTCAAGTTAAAATTTAACGTGTTATAGGGAAAGTCGCGCGTCGGTTTAACCGGAAACCCCGTCTTCCGGACGTATTCAGTCCCGAGAGTTCGGATTAGAGGGAGTCTGCAGTGTTTGTTTTATTTTAAAGCCGAGATTATACTGGATGTGCCTATAAAATAGATTTTCATGTATTCATTCATGTTCTCAAAACTGATAAAATAAATCCGTTAAATAGACTGTTCATAATTTGCAAGCGGGAAAGTCTATTATTGTACTTCAAAAGGTTATGGTGAGAATATATTAATCCTAACCATACTTCGCTCCCCTCTTTCCCATCTATAACAAACAAAGATCCATTAGACAGAGATCTATCTTAACAAAGATTTTTGAAAAATGAACAAGAATTTTTAAAATTAATTAACCTTCTCATCAAGTTTGGACGAAAGAGAAAAGTAAGATATAGAATGTTATTATTTTAAATTATAATTTATTGCCTAGTTAAACGGTAAAATTAAGCTTTTCTCCCATTTTCTGAGAAAAAATCTTAATACATCGCAGTACGTAAGTAAGCAATAATAAGTGTCTCGAACCGTGCAATTTAGAAACACAGAATTATATATTCGAACCGATTGCGACGAGAGCGCCGTATTAAAGGTGGCGCAGCCCGCAATACAGCGCTGTAGCAATATTGCGTTATGGCGATTTCAGGCGCTGTGACAGCGGACCATCACCGCTTATGGCTGCATATTGCCGTTTTGCCGACTGGATATCGATATTGCCGCGGCAAAATCGTTCAAGGGTGGTTTTCCGTCGGGAAAATCACGTAATAAAAGTAATAAAAGAGTGCCACACAGCACATTGTGAGGTTGGTTTTTATGTTACGTTTTACAATTTCGTAAATTAGAATAAAATTGTAGGAATGTGATATTTGACCTTTACCCTTACTTGAATTTAATAATAGACCTTTTATATCTCAGGGATCGGAGTTTATTGCAAATTAAAACATGTAGCCCAAATTCTAAAATGAAAAAAAATGAAAAAAGTAAATACAATACAGTATGAATAACATTATTACATTGCAGGGAACTAATAATTCCTTATCAAAAGCCAGCAAAATTAATTAAGTAGCCTTTTATAAATTGTAATTTTAAAATTTAACTGTTTTGCTTTGTAGACCGAGTTAACCCTGAATGTTAGGGAAGCTTATATCAATTGAAAAAAATTATTATTTTTGCACAGGTCTGAGTTTGTATTTTTGGTTAGCCTACTATTCATGAAGCTCTTATACTTTTAATATTTACTTAATCACTAAGCACTATTTACAACAATTAAGCTCTACAATTAATCAGTAGAGCTTAATTGTTGAAGGTTGAAAAACGACTAAATTATATTTTAAAATTATATTTTTCTTTGTTTATTTGAACTCGCGAAGCAAATGATCCCATTCATATATATTTTTAATATTTGTTATGTAGGAATTATTTATTCTAATATTTCTAAACATATTATATAACATGTTTCTATTTGTTCTTGTTTTATTGCTTTTTATTGAAAATAACAAATCCTTCAAAATACGTTATGAAAAAATGCATAATATAACAAAATACCCCCGTTGCAGCAGACCTGCACACTCAGCGAATTTCAAATGCAAAACAATATATTTCAATCCAACATAGCGAGATTTTACATGTTTTTGTAAGCTCCATAAGAATAACATGTGGAATGAGTATGCAGGTTTGTTGCTACAGGTATATTAAAACTGGGTGGTTTTAATTCAATATTTAGTAGATCTGAACTAGAAGAAGCCATTTACCAAATGTTATCAATATATGTTGATAAATAAACGAGATATAGAATTTTACTTATTTCCTATAAGGTTAACATTGGGACAACGTACTGTATTTACTACTTTCAATATCTCGGTAACCAATGAACATAGAGCTATGATTCAAAATACTAAATTGTTTGTTTTTTTCAAGCTGAATTCAATGGTGTAATCTAAAATTGGATCACTTGAAGTTTTATATGTGAAATACGCAAAAAACCCATTTTTGGGGGGGTTTATCCCCGTTTACCCCCCTTCTGATGGTCCAATCAGGCTGGTTTACGAACTTGTCCAATTGATTACCACTTTACACGTCGGTACCAAATTTCATAAAGATCGGACCATTTTTACGGTCGCTATCGTGCTAACAGACACATAGATATATATATATATATATATATATATATATATATCTAAAAATTCCAACGAATGGTGTTTTTTGCTTCTGGGGGCCCCAAAACAAAAAGTTATCATGGTCTCAAGCTTAGGTCTTACCATGAGACCTACGGTAATAGCTTCTTCCCTATAGGGGAAATTCACTAAAAATGATAGGAATAATATATATTGAGACAATTTTTTTGTCCCTATAAATTAATTCCAGGCCATAAAATATATTTTAATGATACAGGGAGTGACATTTTTCGAAATGTTTACAAACACAGCTATCTATAGACATAATTGATGTAAGTGGTTGATAATAAAATATATTTAGAATGTTAAAAACTGTTCCCTAATAATCCTACACCCAACTATATTCAAGTGTATGAATCTAAAATCCCCTAGTAAAGCATTTCCTACTCATTACACAGCTGTAATTTTTCACAGCTTAAAAAAATATTTTGTACCGAGTAGTACAGAGTGTTAGTGGTTGGTACTCACCCAGTGAGGAGTCATGATTGATCAGTGACCGAGGTGGAGGCTGCGGACACTTATACGTGGTAGGGACCTTGGCTGGACGTGTCATTACCACTGCCACGCAGGCGTGACCACCGAATGTGGTTATTTCCAACGATGGCTTTTTTTTGCTGACCAGTGAAGGTGGAAATCAGAAATGTCAAATCTCAAAACCAATACCAAAACCTTAAAAGATAATCTTTGAATGTTAATTTTTGACAGTTATCCTGTCATATACTTTTATTTGAAAAATATTTGTTTAAATACTTGCTTGATTGCACAATTATCTCGTGAACGGCTCAGAGGATTTCCTTGAAATGCTTGAAGTTACTTATTTATGGCCCAAATATGTGTTCTCAACCAATCCTTTATTTGCATGTGGGAATATAAAAATTTGATTTTTCAACTACATTATGTTTGTATCACACTGTTATAATGGGAGTCATTTACCAATGACAATGACGACGGCAAATTGGGAAACGATAGTTCTGTTAACACTTATTAAAATATGTGCTGTCCATGGTAGCTTCTGATGTTGTAGGTTGAATTAAAAATATGCTCAAATGAAAATTCAACCAGTGGTATTTTGATTTTACATCAAATTTGAGAAGAACAAATACACATACACTCTTGCATTAAAATCTGTTTTATGGTGCAACACTCCATAAATATCCAACATTTTCAACACATTTAATTTATTGTTATCCAGGATGAATTATTATATGTTCTTCATTGATACTGCATTTAGAAGCAAGCATCCAGTGTCAGTTTCTTGTAGTAAATTAATGTTGTTGTGCATGTTGTATTGGTGCCTGGATGTTCTATTCGTTACCAATGTATATTATGCATCTACTTGGGCTAGTCGTCTGTTGGAACACTATTTTAGGTTTATTTTGTAAGTAGCACCGAGAATTATATAATATTCAGCCATGTATGCCAAAAACTTGATTTTAGTTACTTTTATAAAAAGAGTTTCTGATAATAAATAAAACAATCGAACATATGAAACTAAAGTATGTACTTTCACACACAAAAAAACATTTGTTGGAACATCAAAACAATCGATAAACCAACCAAAAACATTTTCAGGTTCTGTTTTTTCCTATGTATATTTTATGGTACAACTCAAAGCAATAAAACAAATTGGTAATATCTTAAAAATTAATATCTAAGACTGATACAAAGTAGCTAATATAAATCCCGAGCAAAATTTGTAGCCATAAAACAATGCTGCCGCCACTTAACCTTGTGATATGGACATACAAAACGTTCTCTTCTCTCGCTTCCTGTCGTTGAGCTCATTCTATAACTGTGTATGATAACTGCTACCCTGCAATTTCCTGTGTTTCCTGTTGTGAGTGAGTGGTATCATTTTAATTGCTCACAACTCAGGCTTGAAATTGATCTCGCACGGTTTGGTTCTCTACAATATAAGAACTAGGAGACAAGTTGAAGTTGAAATGGAAGGGGAAATCGTGTGATATAATGATTATAGCCATTCTATGGAATAAAATAAAGGAAAAAAATCATTGCAGAATAACAGCCATTAACTTTGTGAAGTTTAAGTGGTTTCAAAAGCTAAAACGAGTATGAAATTCCAATAAATTTGATTAAACTGGAATAATTAGAAATAGTTTTAACGAATATTAAAATCCAAAAATTAAAAAAATGTTATGTTACTGTTCTAAAACACATTAAATTGATCTTTTAGGATGTTGAATACATGTTAAAAAAATTTCAAATCTATGGATTACTATCCATGGATCCATACTAAAACAAAATTTTAACAAAAAGTGAGATTGGAAGATTATGTAATAAATAGAACATATTTAAAAAATCATGCTTATGAAAGAAGGGTTAATTGATTGAGCTTGTGTACCTAGATTATGGGAGCTCTCAAAAATACCTTATTTTGCAAATTTTCTGTAGTAGAGTCTAAATCGGATGAAACTTGATTCTTAATTTTTTTAATTAATTCTGATGGCGATGATATAAAATTAAATGGTAAATGTTACCTTTCTAAGTGAATATTGTTGGAGTTTAATCGAGGTAGCCTATTGTGTTTGATTTATTTGTTTCCAATTAAGCGTTAATAAAGAAGACAGTATAACGTCTTGATTTTTTCCATTGTTAGTTAATATTACATCTGAAATTCATTGTTGGTAATGGCGAGTTTATGTTTTGAGTTAGATTTTTGAGGACCTTTGGCACCACTGATTAGCATAAACGAGTTTCACAATGTATAGGATCTGGAATCTGATCCCATCTTCATTTTCGTGGCGGATTCTTGTTGTGTTCTTGATTGTTTTTCTCCTGAAGACGGGATCACTCCAGATCCCGAAATGCAGTGAAACTTGTTTTTACTAATCAGTGATCAGAAATGTCCACAAAAATCAAAATCAAAACAGAAACTTCTTAGATCTTAGATTCCATTTCAAAGTAATTCTATTTCATACAAATCTAAACTAGCACAGTGATGGATTTTTTACTAAGTATAACTACTTTTCAACGGACAGTCTAAACATTAATTTCAAAAATGTTTCAGGAGGAGTACGTGGCGGAGAATATAAAGTGGACGCCGATAGAGTACTTCAACAACCAGGTGGTGGTGGAACTAATGGAAGATAGAAACCCGCCGGGAGTGTTCTGCGTCCTGGACGACGTCTGCGTGACACAGCACGCGGTCAACCGCGGCGTGGACGCGGACTTCCAGAAGGTAAGTAGTCGTAGTCATGGAGGATTAGAGCCCGCCGGGAGTGTTCTGCGTCCTGGACGACGTCTGCGCAACACAGCACGCGGTCAACCGCGGCGTGGACGCGGACTTCCAGAAGGTAAGTGGTCATAGTCATGCAGGATTAGAGCCCGCCGGGAGTGTTCTGTGTCCTGGACGACGCCTGCGCGACACAGCATGCAGTCATCCGCGACATGGACGCGGACTTCCAGAAGGTAAGTAGTCATAGTCATGGAGGATCGGAGCCTGCCGGGAGTGTTCTGTGTCCTGGACGATGTCGTGCGACACAGCACGCGGCGGTAATCCGCGGCGTGGACGCAGACTTCCAGAAGGTAAACGATTTTTACTTTGTAGAATTTGTCGGATTTGGAATGTTTGATTCTCTGAAAAAGTTGATAGGAAATGTGTTAAATAGATGATTTTAGTGATCGAAAAGGACCACAGTCGACTCTTGTTAACTTGAAATGCTAGGGACTATGATTTCTCTTAGGTCTGGTTCACACACATCAACATTGGGGTAAATGTAAATGTTCACATGCATCAGCCATGGTGCCGGTGGATGTCACGGCCTTAATTAAGCGACAAAGCAAAGTTGTGTCGATCACGACCTGTTGATTACAATGGAGCTGTAGGAGCGTGTTCATATGGATCGACGCGATGATGTCCCAACTCAGTTTTGTGCATGTGCAAGTGAGATCCAGTCCAGTAGTATATACCTTAGTTTTCTGTTTTTTTTTTGTTTTTTTTTTTAGAGTGGAGGCTGGAAATGATGGCTGCTGGCTGCAGAATAGGAGGTGGAACATAATTTAGATGTGTATGTTTTAACAACTCTAATTGAAGAATGATCTGTGTTGTGGGACAAAACTATAGGCAGTTACAAATCTAAAATAAAAACCACAGCCGAAAATAACTTAGGAAATATCATCGATTTAAAGTGAAGTCCGCTATTTGTGTGTTTTGTGTTATTGTCAATAACTATGTAAATGTGTAAAAAGAAGATCATTGACAAGGACTTCAAACTAAACAAAATTACAAGAGTTGCCCAATAAAAAAAGAAAAGCCAGAAATTAAAAATTGAAATATTATTAGAATGTCAAGCCAAAAATAAAATGTCATTTAGAAATAAAATGATACGTTTGTAGCCCACCATAAATTTAAATAAATTGTAAAACTTCCCAAAGTCGTTCTAATGGAATTTGACTCTCCACACTTAATATTTTGCCACAGAAACTGAACACGGCGGTGAAGGGGCACGAGCACTACGCCATGACGAGAGAGGGCTTCATCATCCGCCACTATGCCGGGAGTGTGTCCTACAACGTCGAGGGCTTCTGCGATCGCAACAGAGACGTTCTCTTCCTGGACCTCATCCAGCTCATGCAGTCCAGCGCCAAGTGAGTACTGGGAAATCACTTGTCGCCCATGAAAATGTATTAAGAGTTATATAAAATAGTTATTTGTGTATTAAGAGTGCAAAGTATGTCATTGCAGCTAGAGAATTGTAGATGGCCGCAAGAAGCGTTAGCTGAGTGCGGCCAAACATTTTGAGAGCGGCAATGACTATTTGTGCTCGTATTACACACATTTTTTTCCTGGCACCATTATTTTAACAGTTTAATTTATTAACTAACCTGTACACAAAAGCTCATTGAGGTTATGTTTGCTTATTCTATTGGAATGAACTGAAAGTTGAGATAGAAATGGTGACAACGAAATCAGCTGATTTAGAACAAGACAACTTGAATTTAAAATACAGTGAGTGTCATAAGATTTCTGACCAATAGAAACTGGTCTGTGGTGTTTGACGTCACAGTTATCTCTCTTGTTTGCCACCCTTATTCTTCAATTCAAGTAACCCTGATTTAGCGAGCGGGAATGAAATGAAAGCGGAAATGAACCGTTTTGCGTACTGTTTATAGGTGTGGCAAAGTGATTATTTCCTTGCAGTCGTAGGAAAAAGGTTTTTTGTTTTGTTCTTAAATTAATTTATACAATTGGTTAAAACATTCGTCTATATCACATTGGTTGATTGTATGTGTAGTTGAACTGAAATCAATTAAAAATTTAGAGACCAGTGAAAAATTAAAATTATCCTGAATAAACTAATATTAAAAGCCTGGTGGGGAACCGAGGTTGAACATTGAAAGAAAGCTACAACACCGTCTCCATCATGACTTCCTTTGCTGTACCCAGTATTAGTACAGCAAAATGGGGCTGTACTAAATGAAATCATACAAATGAAATCATAGAAGCTGAGGGTGGCAGTGTTGCCGTTTACAGACGGAGGGTCGCCATTTACAGACGGAGGGTTGAGGAGTGGCTGCTCCGCATCGGCGCTGATGCTGCGGAAATCTTAATAAGGTCGCCATACATCTAATTACTTTTCAATGTTATATTTTAATCGCACAACAGTGTTTTCTCGTTTTTTTTTTTTACAGTCCCATCTGACATTTAGCCTTACTTCTACAGTTTTATTATATATAAGAGAATTTTTTATTTTATCAAGCCCATCATCGTTATTTAATTATCATTATCATTATTATTGCTATTATTAGTAGCAGTAGTAATGGTGGTATTACTATTTTACATTTAAAAATTTTATTATGCACCAAATTGCCCTAAATGATTGTTATAAATTGTTCCACTGCTCTTTTCTTATAGCCAATAGTTGTTTTAAGTTTAAATTGTATAATTTCTGTATAGTTGTAAGTTTTTTCCTTGTACAGTATAAACAAAAAGTGACTGAGAGACTCTTCCCCACACACAGACGTATAGTCTTGTGGGGAATAACTTCCATTTGTATATTTTAAGTTTTTTGTTTTGTAAATAATGTATTTTTTTTCTGGAAATAAACTTCTTGATTCTTGATTGTGAATGTGGAACACCCAGCTCACAGTTGGGTATATGAAGCTATGAAGTATGAAGAATTAAAATTAAGCACCAATGGGATTTCATCCCAGTGGGGGTTCATTAAAAGTAATTTAATATGAATTCATACAGAGATTTTTGTTCACAGCGGGTTCTTAAGAAGCCTGTTCCCTGACGAGCTGGCGGCCATGGGCAAAACCAAGTCCCGTCCGTCCACGGCAGGCAATAAGATTCGCAGCCAAGCTAACCGACTAGTCGAACGACTCATGGCCTGCTGTCCTCACTATGTCAGGTAAACACTAGGCCTATGTTTGAGAAGGAGGACAGTGACACTCTGCTGATTTGTCCTGATTACGAGTGGAAGAATGTTTGTATAGGTTGGGTCAAAGATCTTGTTGAGTGCCATATTTACCAAGTCTTACAAAGATGTTAAGTTTTACAAAGATCTTGATTGAGTCTAATGAAATGGAACCAAGGGATTGCAGGTCAATATTTTAATCTTGCAATAAATAAAAATACCCCCATTGCAGCAGACCTGCATACTCAGCGAATTTCAAATGCCAAAAAATACTTCCAACAATGTAGTGAGACATGACATGTTTTCGAAATCTTCATAAGAATAACATGGGGAATGAATATGCAGGTTTGCTGCTTCAGGCATGTTTAAACTAGGTGGTTTAATTTCAATATTTAGTAGATCTTATCTAGAAGAAGCTATATACCAAGTTATATCAAGATATATTTAGAAATAATAAAGATATAGAATTTTTTAATTGCCCATAAGGATAACATGGGGAATGAGTATGCAGGTTTGCTGCCACAAAAATGGAAATTTCTCTGGTTTAAGACTAAAATACATTAAATCTCATCTAGATGAAGCCACAAACCAAGTTTTATTAAGATATGTTAAGAAATAAGCAAGGTATAGAATTTTACTTATTTCCCATAATAAGCGAGGTATAGAATTTTACTTATTTCCCATAAGGTTAACATTGAGACAACGTACTGTGTTTACCACTTTCAATATCTCTGCAACTAATGTACATAGAGCAATGATTCAAATTACTAAATTGTTTGTTTTTTTCGAGCTGAATTCAATGGTGCTAATCAAAATTGGATTAATTTTATTTTTCTATGTGAAAACCCTAAAAAACCCATTTTTGGGGGGTTTATCCCCCCCTTTACCCCCCCTTCCAGTGGTCCGATCGGGCTAGTTTACGAACTCATCCGAATAATAACTACTTTACACCTCTATGCCAAATTTCATTCCAATCGGACCATTTTTGCAAGCGCTATCGTGCTTACAGACACACATATATATACATATATATATATATATATATATATATATATATATATGTATATCTAAAAATTTGAACGAATGGTATTTTTTGCTTCTGGGGGCCCCAAAACGAAATGTTATCATGGTCTTGGGCTTAGGTCTTTCCATGAGACCTACGGTAATAGCTTCTTCCCTATAGGGGAAATTCGCTAAAACACTGTATTTATAGTTGAAAATATCCAATTCAGATATGATTCTATTAAATTAAGCTCCCATTTTTTCTTCCTCTAAATGGCCCTTAATGCACGTAAATGTTGCAGAAAACCTATAGCAAACACATTCCATGTGCAAATTCTATGGGTAGTATCTCTCTTTTGTAGTATTGAAATACGATTTCAAGATTTTGTAATTTGCGTAGTTTGTAATCAGCAGCATCTGGGATATTTGTATTACAAGCTATTTGAATTCAGTTTTAATTAAATTAAGGAAAAAATGAGTTCAGTTTGTAAAAAATGGCCTTAATAATTGTAAATGTAGATATTATAAACTTCACTTGTGTGTCCTTCTTTTTTCCATGCCATTATACATTTTCCTGTCCTGCTTTACAGCCTAGAAAAAAATAGCTATAACAAAATTTTTATGTTTCAAAGGTGCATCAAACCAAACGAGAACAAGCGGCCAAAAGACTTCGACGGGGAGAGAGTTCGCCATCAAGTGGAGTACCTGGGACTGAGGGAGAACATCAGGGTGAGGAGAGCCGGGTTCGCCTACAGACGACCGTTCGCCAAGTTCATCCAGAGGTACGCTTACTTGTCATTGGTTTGACGGGGAGAGAGCGGTTGTCTCTCCCCTGCTCTCAAAATTATGATTAATTCATTGAATGATTGAAATGCAAGGAATGCACTCAAAAGGGCTCAGCACGTCAACTGAAGCTTATTGTGCTCCCCTAAAAAGGGGTTAAGTAAGGATGTTGTTTGGACAGATCTGTTGGCTGCTGGTAGGCTGTAAGTACTAAAACTCTATTTTTATTGTTATAAAATTCCAAAAGGTGAGAGGAGGGAAAACCTGTGCTGAAAAAGAGACAGTTTTTTCAGACCTCTTGGATAATAGTCTTGGTAGTGGTAACATAATAGTGAAGTTGTTGAGCCATTTAAAATAAGTAACTCAAAAATACATGTTCCAATTACATGTATACATTGAAATTGGAAATATATGAATTGAAATTACATATTTTAAATATGCTCTGCTACCAACTGTGAACTAAATTTTTCTTGCTGGCCAGTGCTCATGTTTATGAAAGTGAATTGTACACCCCAAAAATACTTACAACCGTCACTTCTTCTATTCCATATGCTGACATTTTTATTTGCTTGATTTATCAATTACAACCTAAACATACTCTCCCCCTTAATTCCTCCTGATGCGACAAGTTACTTATTTAATCATATAACATCACGGTAACTAATTTTTAGTGAAATTAATATATTACTTTTTAGTTATTAAATTAAATTGCAAAATAAATGGTGCCCTCATTTGATTACCCCCAAAATAATTAAAGAACTAGCACATTATTGACTTTCTTAACTAAAATGTCAAACCTCCTCTTCCTAACAACGTTCACCAATGACAGAGCTACCATTCTGCCATCTCAGGATGGCTTTATGTGCATCCTTGGAACCCGTGGTCTAACGAGGCCGATCTTTGACTTAACCGGTGTATAGGTAAATGGCGTTAAGGGGACTAAAGCCCACACTCAGTATTTTCCTTAATGTCAATCTGGTGACCTTGGTTGTACAAAGTGATCACAAAACCTTTGCCAATATTGTCCCTGTAGATGACTGATCGATCACTGGGTTGACAGGTACGCAATCCTCACTAAGGAGACTTGGCCGCGGTGGCCGGGGGATGCCAGGACGGGTGCCGAGTGGATACTGCACAGTGCCGGGCTGGATGCCTCCCACTACCAGCTGGGAAAGACCAAAGTCTTCATCAAAGCACCGGAGACAGTAAGTCAGGGTTTATCGTAGTTAAGAAATTTTGTGAGTTTTTATTAGAAGTTTGTTACAATTTTCTTTCTTTATTTACTGTCCTCTACCAAGACTGAACGTAAATGAAGAAGTTATTGAACAATTTCTTACTCTATTTATTTTGGAAAACTTAATCCAAGTTAGATAGGAAAAAATAAAACTGTTAAGTCTTCATCAAAGTACCAGAAATGGTAAGTCAGGATCTATCTTTGTTAGTTGAACAATTTTCTGAGTTTGTTGTAGATGTTGGTTTTATATATTTTTTTTTACCCTACTGTCTTTTCTTAAGACTAAACAGTTTTTTTAACTGTTCCTGACTCGATTTGTTTTGGAAAACTGTTGTTAGATAGAAAAAAATAATATTGTAAAGAAAGTCTTGATCAAAACACTGGAAACGGTAAGTCAAGATCTTTCTTTGTCAGTTGAGCAGTTCTATGAGTTTGTAGTTGATGTGGGTTATAATTTTTTTCTTACTTTACTGTATTCTCCTTAGGCAAATTTTAATAAACAAGTTTTTCAAATATTCCCTATTTCATTTGTTTTAGAAAAATTTTGTATTTTAGATAGAAAAAATTGTGATTTTATGTTGTATGGAGAAATAAATGTTTCTCCTTACTCTTTGTCTGTTAGTATGTGTACTCAATAGTGTTTAGATTAATGGAAATCACTCCATTAACCAATAACTGCGGCCATCACTCCATAAGGCTGCGGCCTTTTAACTGGCAATGCCGCTTTGCAAGTGTTATTCATATTGTAAAAATCCTTAAGAGCCTGTAGATTCTGAATGTTAAAATTGTTATCTTATTAAATGTTCACATACAAAAATATGCAACATTTTTAAAAAAAAACCTCCTCTGAATATGACAATCCTACCCTGTTTCTCAAACTGATATTTTTGTCTGCTGATAGCTAATGTGTTACACATAATGCATTAGTTTTCATTGCCTGTGCTTTAAGTGTTCTTTGTAACTACTTTTTTCGTCTTCGTTTGTCTTGGTTTGCATGTCATGTTGCATGGACTGTTTTGTGTTGTCAGTTGTTTTTGCTGGAAGAGCAGAGGGACAGGAAGTTCAACGTGTATGCTCGCGTGATCCAAAGGGCGTTCAAGAAGTATTTCGCCCGGAGGCAGAGGGAGAGGCAGAAAGCTGAAGCTGCGTGTAAGTCTTAAGTTGGTTACAGCATTGAGATATAACAACTCAATGTTAAACTATAACTTGAGTTAAAGCTAAAGTAAATTTTATTTGGTTAATGCCCAATTATTTTGTTACTTTAAAACATACTGCAAGTTTAAACTACTCATTCCTCATAATTTGGCTTACTGTATGAGATGGCTGGGCGAGATAAAGAAAAAAACTGAAAAAAGTTGAAACACATATGAACCTTCTTGCTGGTGAAGATAGTGATTGATTAAAGCTAAATAAACAATTAACTCGGTTGGTTTGGAACTGCAAGTGATGAATTGTCTAATGGTCAATACTTGCAATTTTCACCAACATAAGACACAAAGCTATCAGTAAAAACCATGTTATTATAAATATATAAAATAGTTATATCGGAATATACAAACTGATCATGAAACTATCATCAGAGGTAAGTTAAACTTTTATCTCCTCGACTAATCAAGCTTCTGATTTTGTAGAGTTGAAGCTAAAGTAAGTTTTATTTGGAACTGAAGTATAATAGAAACATGCAAATTGCTTAAACACTTAATTTTTTATGTACAAAATTTGAATTTGGGTTAACTTTTTTAACTTCAGTTTACGGAGCTAGATAGCTGGTGACCACTATTTGCAAAATTTACCAACTTTTTTTAAGTAAAAGAAGTAATTCCGAAATTATTGTCTGTAGTTATTACTATTTATTTGTTATTTAATTTGTTAATTCCCGCCCCACAGCTTTAGTGTTCGGCAAGAAGCAGAGGAGGAGGCACTCCCTGAACAGATGTTTTGCTTGCGACTACATCGGACTGGAATCCAAGCCTGGACTCCAGAACTTGGTTGGCCGAAGAGAGAAAGTCGTGTTTGCCGAAACGGTGAAGAAATACGATCGCAAATTCAGGGTGAGAATATTAACATTGCAGACCTAAAAACTAATCTTTAGATATGCAAAGAGATTTCTGCATGTCTTAAGATAACCTCACTGGTTCGATATTCAGGAGGAAGCCAATCTATTTTTAAGTAGAGGTGTGCGGATATCCGAAAATTCGGATCGGATTCGGATCGGATCGGATAATCGAATCCGATCCGAGGGTTTTATAACTATCCGGTAAGGCTGACTAGATATCCGACTCTATCGGATAGGCTGCTTATTTTGGGGTAAATTTTAAGAAAGACCAAATTTTAAAGTTTGGAAAGTCTTCCAAACAAAACTAGTCACTGCCAACGAGAGTACAGTGGTGAGAGAAAACATCGCAGAGCAAAAATGACACTTTGGGATGCGACGATTCGCGATTGCGGCTTGAACAACGCCTCGACACGATGCGATTATGCAGTGGTATGCATCAAGCGATGTATTTCGGTTGCTGATATTGCGACTCGTGATAAGATCGAGATCGTTGTATACGATCAGAGTATTTCGCAATACCCGACGCGATAACGAACATCCTAAGATAAATTCTTGTATCGTAGCATTAAATCAGTTAACAAATAAATAATAGTAAGTACATCCTTTATTAGTTCTGTCACTGTCGTGATCTCGATCAGTATCCGTTACCGACAAAACATCGATTGTTACGCGAGAGAATCGCAATCAAGAGAAATCAGGGTTCGTCAATGACCGACAGTGTCCCCACAGTCGTCTTCAAAATTGCCAAAACGAAATATCCCGTAAATACCCCATAAATAAATAGTCGTGTTGATGTTTCATACGACTATTTCAGGCCGTAAATATCTTAAGTGGCCCGTTGATACGATAAAATAAAAAGCCTACAATAATTTTGGGCTGCCAAAGATTTGGCGAACCTGTTCATTTCATTGTTTGTCTTTCCACTCAAATCGTGTTTGAATGTCGTCGTCTGCTGAAAAGCTGAACTAACTCAAGAATGTCTTTCTTTCTTAAGAATGTATTAATTTATTTATCAACTAAGCAATTACCTACCTAGAAATATAAAGTTGAATGATCAAAATTAAGTTTTTATTTCGTTGAAATATTAATCTTTGACGAATTAAGCCGAGCCGTATTTCCAATACGTGATTAAAATGGACATTCTTAGATAACAGTAAAATGCTGAATTGACAACCTACGCCTGTGATAATAATTAAGTGAGTTTGTTTGTTGTTTATTTTCTAAAACAAATAGACTTTTATTTGTTCTAATTTAATGACCAAGCTTTAATACTGAAACCTACAACATTTGAAACTCATCTTGAAATTTAGGTTAAGTTTACTGCTCAGACTTATTATATTATAGTATTATTTTGTAGTGAATCAAAATCTTGGTTGTCAGGCATTAATGCATGAATAAAAATGTAGAGCTTTCTTCTTCAAATGTGAAGAGATTGGTGAATCAAGTTTTATATTTAATTCTTTTGTCTTATCACTTAGGCCTAGTCACTGATCAAATAATTTATTGATTTATGAAAAGGAAAAGAACAAAAAATACAGAGGCATAAAAATGAACAAATTTAGATTGCATTGAAAAATAAATTTTTAAGTAACCCAATTCTGAAATTTATTTAGGCCTAATAACCTTGTTGAATTAAATACTAACTATGCTTAAGGGGAATCAATAAATTTCCAAATTATTAACAGATAATTAGTTGTACCTTTGCATACTTAATTGACATTTGGCCTGCATTGAAAACAATATATCTGAACAATCAACAACTCAGGGCTATCAAGGCAAACCTTACCTTACACATTAGGATAATATGGTAGTTCCTTGCAGTTACCTTAGGCTTATGAGAAAACCTAAATCTACTCATTACGCCGTGCCGTAAATATCCGAATCCGGTACTATCCGATCCGAACCTGTTGTTATCTGATCCGAAACCGATCCGAACATAAGCTATCCGATACGAATCCGATCCGATCCAAAAATTCACTATCCACACACCTCTATTTTTAAGTATAGGAAGTTTTAAATTAATTGTTTTAGAGGTTATTGTGAATAAAATTCAAATTATGGAAGGTTCATATGCACAATTCACCTATGCAAAGAAAATCAACACCAGTGGATTCAAAGAAGAGGATCCGTATTATTTAAGTTTCAACAAGATTGTTTTTGTGATTAATTCAAATTTCAGAGGCTTATGGTGGTATCGGTTTGAACTGTAGAGGTTGGCTTTGAATTTAATAGGTGCCGTTTCGAATTGTGGCAACAAAATTGTAATTATAGAGGCTGGAGTAGACAAATTTTTGGATTTCAGAGGTTGCCTTATTTGTTAAAAATATTTCAAATTATCGGTGTATTATTTTTGGAATATTATCGCTTTTTTATTAGTGAACTGACCAAAGTTACTAATTATCGAGGAATATACTTAGTAGAAGTCTATATGAATTTGAAGAGTGATCATGTAGACTTCAACTAAACGTCCTTTTAAATTCAGGGTGGGATTGTATCCAGTATAAGTGATCTAATTTCAAATAAAAAGCTCATTTTCCTTTCCTCCCTACATCTCATATCTTCATTTGCGTGTCTTTAGAACTTCCTTATCCACATTTCACAATGAATCTTGGATAAAACAATTGAAGAACTGTGCATTTAAACTAGCTGAAGTAAACTCTCATGTTTCAATTCTAGAAGCTTGCCTATACCTATGCATAACACCTATAGGCCTCCTCCTTTGACTAGCACACCCAAAAACAATTCAACCAAACAAAAGAAGATAATTTGAAGAAACAAAGATCGTCCTGTCAAACTACAGATTGGAACAAAAGAAATTAATAGACAAACTTCATGCAGTCATTGGCTTCCTCCTTACCAATTTTTGTAATTCAGTGCCTGAAATGGCAAAAACAGTGATCAATGCTAATGGTCAATATAATATGAAAGTACAAAAATTTCTCCATGGTTGTCCTTGATTTTAAAGTTTGTCAATTGTTCTTTACCGTTTGTTGGTCGGCAGGTGGCGCGGCGAGACCTGATCCTGACGTCGAAGGCGCTGCTCCTCGTGGGCCGGGAGAGAGTCAAGCGGCCGCTGTGGAGCTCCTGGCAGGACCCGGACTTCACGGAGGTGGTCAAGCGCAAGATAGAGTTCGACCAGATCGCGGACGTCACGCTCAGTACTCTCCAGGTAAATGTTCTACCTCTATTTTTGGAGCAGTGTTACTATCTGTCGACACAAGACCAAACTCAATTCACTTTGTTTACAATTAATATTATGAACATGGTTTGAGAATAGTTCTTAAGGTCACCATAGATTGCAGTGTTTACAAGAGAAGCTGCAACCAATTAATTTTAATTAAAAAAAAATTAATATTTGTTCGGTAAGCAAATATATCTCTTTATTTAGTAGAGCTGTGTCCGTGCAGTGGTGCAGAGCTTTGAATAAAGGCCAGAGTTGTTTGGCCATTAGATGAAGCCTATCTGACAGGTAGAGTTGTGAATTGTTTTGTTTTACAATCTTTCTTTGCCTAGGGCAGAGTCTCTAGCAAGCTGGAGGCGAGTTCATGCTTATATTCCTACAATTTGAATCATGATTTGATTGTATATAATATACATCCAACTGTCAAGCTGAGATTGAGTAGCATGTAGCAGTGGCATCACATGAACACGCTAATTATATTGTTGTTTTCCACTTCAGGTTTACCAACACCTCCATTGGGTTTACACATCAAGTGACTTGAAACTTCATTGACAATGGAGAGGTGCACACATAGATCTTCTGGAGTGAGGCAACTAATATTTGTTTAAACAAAATTGATGTTCCCACAAGATGCTGACACTGCCAAAAGATGCTGACATGCCATCTGCAGTATTCACTGATGGGCCACATTAGAAAACTTCATTGATACTTGTAAACCATTGCGCCAGTTCTCATACAGATTTTCAGCTCCAGTAAACTTATGGTGTCAGTTAATTTTCGTGTGAAAACATCAAATGAAGCGGCCTAGGCTTCACGATGCCTGTGTCAAAACACAACGGGGGTGTCGATAAACCTGTTGTAGCAAAAGAACAATGTAATTTGCATTTCCAAGTGGCGCCACTGCTATATGCTGGTGTGAACTACGCTTTATTCCAACTACGCACCACTTGCAGGACGACTTTGTGGTGATCCACCTGAAGGACGACTACGACAGTCTGCTGGAGGTGGTGTTCAAGACGGAGCTGCTGTGTGCCCTGGCCCGGCAGTACCGCGCCGCCCTCGGCCGCGACCTCCCGCTCAAGTTCTTCACCAGGTCAGCATTCGCGGAAATAGTATATTACGTTACTGGGCCGGGAAATACTGTTTCGCCGGACGAGCGTGATAGTTCCGGCGCGAGCGAAAGCGAGTGCGGGATTTTCATGCGAGTACGGTAAAACTTACCGGCCGTGTAACGTACAATATTTTTCATCATACTACGCAGAAAAAAACATACTTTCAATCATAACGTAGTACCAATACATTAACCTTGCATAAACCAATACATTTCTCAATCCTTTGAACATAACCAATAACAGCCAGAACAAACATTTGCTACTGCTGCCAGTGCTGCCACTACATTCCTCTAAAAGGTAACCAATGAACAAGCATTAAACGTTGGTTTGCTGCAAATCAGCGGATTGTTTACTTACGTTTATCCAGCCTAGGCCGGATAAAAGTTTTTGCCGGCCTAGGACGACAACGGGTAACTTTCAAGCCAACAAAACGGAAGAGAAAATAGATGTTTCTGAATCGTATTACATCACACTGACACAGAAACATGTGTTTTCTGTTCCTCTTTGTTGGCTTGAAAGTTACACATTGCTGTCCTATTCTGCGAACAATAATTTTTTCTTATACTAGGCCAGGAAAACAGAAGTAAATAATCAGCTGATTTGCAGCAAACCAACGTTTAATGCTTGTTTATTGGTTACTTTTTAGAGGAAAGTAGTGGCAGCACTGGCAGCAGTAGCAAATGTTTGTTTTGTTTGTTATAGGTTAGGTTTGAAGGATTAAGAAACGTATTGGTTTATGCAAGGACTACGACTAAGTTATGATTGAAAGTATGTTTTTTTTCTGAGTAGTCGCTTTTGCTCGCACGGTAACTATCATGCTCATCCGGCAAAACGGTACTTTCCGGCTCAGTAACGTAATATACTATTTTTTCAATTTTTGTGAGGGGGATTAGAAAGCCTGTGTAGCCCCACCCTACAGGAAAGTCCTTCTAGGGTGCTCCAGTCATCGTTTTTGTGGTTCTGCATGGTTATCAGAAGGGAAGGGGAGCTTCCACATTACATTCCCTCCCCCAAATAGGTGGCCTTTGGAGGATTAATATAGATGAAGTTGAAGTGAAGGGAAAAGGGAAACCAATGGGCAGACAACAAACCTTAAAGCAAGTGGATGTGAGCCCCGGATGGAGGTGAGCAAGGGGATGTGAACCCTTTATCCTGTCACCAGTACACCCCTGCCTTATCTTGTCTGCCTTGTCTTATGTAGAAATCTTAAGCATGTCCTCTCTACTGACACCATTCTTTACGTATATTGGTATATAACATAAATCAAGAAAGTTTGAATTGAATTGTAGCCCAGCCTCCTAAGTGGGCATCAAGTTTTTCACTGAAAGACGGCTGGCTACAATACTGCCTTCAATTGTGACAAAAAAACTAGCAGAAGCCAGTTAAGATCGTTCTGGGGCAGTGTATTAGCTTTGTTTTTCTAGGGATCAAAACATTTCAAGCTTAGTTAAAAAATGTGAGTATTTGGTATTTACTATTTACGATTGTTAAGGTAAATACATCATAGCAAATACTTATACAATTATCAGCAACATTCATTCCCTTTGAAGACTGTACTGTAAGTACCACATCAATCGCCCTAAAAGTCTGCAAATCAAAATAGCTTTTCACTTCTTAATATTGCCTTAAGTTTCATTAATCTCCTTGCATTATTTATACATAAGTCAACGATAAAGACTAATGAAACTAGGTAGTGTTTTAAATGTATACGAATAAAGTATAAATTTAGGCCTATCAGAATGTAGCTCGAGATTGATCAGCCAACCTTCCAGATTGTGAAGATCAAGTCTTGAGCAAGGCGTTTGAAGCTAGGAAGTCTCATTTGAGGGAGTTGAAGTTTGAACAATTCTAGCAATCAAACATTTAAATATCTTGCCAATAAACATTTATTTATTTTAAAGTTTCAAAGATGTTTTACCAAATGAGCGCGGAAATTTAGCGGTAGGTGGAAATTTCAATTACACAACAAGAAGTACAACTCGGCAGCATTTTATTAGACCAAAAATCAATGAATCTTTTTTCTCCAAATCTATTGGCTACCTTGGGCCAAAGTGTTTTAACTTATTACCTGAAAACATTAAAACAGAAAATAACATAAAACAATTTCCAAGAAACTTAAGAATTGGCTGATGACAATTGAAGATATTAGCTTTCTTACCACTGTTACTGCTTAAAATTGTAACATAACATCTTACATTATTTAAATACTTAAATTCATTAGTAAAAGCCTTAGTAAGTAATTAGACAGTGAACCTTTGTTAAAGCGATAAAAATCTTAATATTGTACTATAATTTAGCATACGCTCAAGTAGACTACAACTATTGATAAGTTATGTAATGTTATCAAGCAAGGGAAGACCAAATGGACTGATAAAAAATAAGTAACTTATGTGAATCCTTAAACCATCGAAAACTGGTTGTATGTGGTTATTCAATTTCCAAACAATGTAAATATTATTGTAATAATGTTCAATGTGGAAAAATAAATATTCTTATTAATAATTTTGACTCTAATCAAAACCCATAATGCGTTTCAGCTGTGAGTTCCGAGTGAAGAAGCTGGCGTGGGCGGGGGGCGGCGTGCGGACTGTGAGGTTCGTGGAGGGGGCGGCCACAGACCAGGCGGTGCTGACCTCTGGTGGCAAGACCCTGACTGTCACCATCGGCCCGGGACTCCCCTCTGACACTCGTGAGTAGCCGAGAGTCTGGTGTGATTTTGTGTGGTTGTGGGGGTTGAAAATCCTCACTTCCTTATCTATGTTGTATCTTAAGGCTTGTCATGTGAGTAGGTACCTCCTTACCTATGATAAGTCTATTTGCCTTGTGTCTAGTTACCTCCTTATCTGTGACAAGTCTACTTATGTAACTAGTCGCCTCCTTACCTATGATAAGTCTACTTGATATGTGTCTAGTCACCTTACTAGTGACAAGTCTACTTGTCATGTGTCTAGTCACCTACTTACCTGTGATAAGTCTACTTGTAACGTGACTAGTCACCTCCTTACCTATGATAAGATTTTTGTTATCACTAGGCACCTCTTTAGTTACCAATGATCCAAAAAGTGAAAATCAGTCACTCATCCTTTACTCAAGTCTTCTTAAGTGTTTTTTTTTGTGAAAAGCCTTAGGCTGGGCATTTTGTTTGGAAAGGGACAGAATACCACTAGCTTACCTGAAGAAACAGTTTTCAAGTCAGCACACAGAAACAAAAGATGTACACATATTTTTCAGTGAAATTTTGCCTCTCTAGGGGAATTATTGATAAAGATTCTTATTTGAATTCAATTTTAAATTAACTGTCTCTTCTCTCAGCAGAAACCCCTTAAAATGATCAAATACCAGAGGAAACTGTGTTTACAACTTATGTGCCTCTGTGGGTAGATTTATAAATGTTTCTTCAGGCAAGCTAGTTGAATTCAGTAATTTTCTAACAAAGGCAATTTGTAATTCCCTTTGAAGTATCTATTAACTTGTCGAAGAGGCTTGTCAGAGTTTTTAATAAACTAAAGCCATGACAGATACAATTTTAAGAAAAGATACTCACAGTCAAAAGATAAATTCTCTAAACTCAAATTTTTATGAAAACTGCAATGACCTACTCTTCATCTCAAGAAGATCAAATGATAAAAAAATCTTTACCATCTAGATCAATCTATTGATTTCTCTACCTTTAAATTCTTTAAATTCTTAGGTTTAAAATTCATATTTTTTGATAATAAATAAAATATATGATATAGTGATAGTAAAATACGGTGATTTTATTTGATTTGGTTTTTTGCGGACATTTGCCATATCACTGATCAGTGAAACCACAATCAGTGGAATGTGGTCCTCAATCTTTACAATTAAGGCCGAAAATCTCCCAGAAATCCCCAACTGTCGATCTCTTGAAATTAAGGCCAAAATCTCCAAAAATTCCAGGCCTATGTTCTTGTAAATAAAAGGCAACCCTATGATGGGTCTATGAGGCCTATGGGTCTATGGGTCTATGGGCCTATGATGGGTCTGAAATAGGGGCAGACCCTATTTCAGACCCATCATATATCTATAGATTTTTTAAGAGGAAAAAGCTAAAAGGTTAGTTTTACATTAGGATCCTAGCAGGAACAACCACCTGAAGATTTTAAGTTGTTTACTTCCACTCAACTGTCATTGTATATTTCATTACATTATTCACTTACAATTGAACTATCATTGTCATTACTTTCTTCACTTCCACTCTATCAACATTGTTTATTCCCCTGCAGGACCGGTGCAGAGAGTGGTGCCGTCGCTGACGCGAGTGCCCCGCAACATCGCCCCCCGCCCCTCCGCCCCGGCCCCCGCTAGGTCGGCCCCGCCCCCGCCCCTCACCACCCCCGCCCCCCTCATCCTCCACCCCCGCAGCAGCATACGAGCGCCCCCGCCGCCCAGCGAGCCCGCCCCGCCCAACCAGCCCAAGCTGCAGAAGGTGATGCCTCAACAGATCAACCAAGGTGAGAGATTTATTGTCACTGACTGTAAATAATGAGGTAGATTTTCACTGTTACCTCCAAGCTGTACCACTTTTGGATAGGGACAGATTTTTGTTACTTTTAGTGACCAACACAGTATCCTTGTATTTAATACTTCAATTATTAAGGTCAGTTCTACATCAACAAAATTAGGGGTTGGACGTTGTTACTGACTATAGATAATGATGTCGATTTTCACTCTTACCTCCCAACTGTGCCACATTTAGGTAGGGACAGATATTTGTTACTTTTAGTGACCAAAATAGAATCCTTGTATTTTACATTGAAGTCAATCATTTACGTCACTTATACCTAAGACAAAGGAATCCGTCTGAATTAGATATTCAGTTAGTATTAGTTTCCTATCATGTTAGCTGTAGTATTAACCCGTCTTGAGAACATTTACTGAACAAATGAGAGCAGTGTACTCTGTTGGTGATGGAAAAAATATATCCTCCTTCAATCTGGCAGTATACTTTGTACAGTAAAGTGCTTATTTTTGGGAGAAGGGATGAAGGAAAGAAACAAAATAAGATGATAATTGAAGAGTTTTAAACTGTTTTTGTAAGATTTTCATAAAGCCAGATTCTTGTTACTTTCAGTAATCAACAAAGAATCCTTGTGTTCAATGTTAAATTTAGTAAATTAAGTAACTTCTAAATTAGGAAAAGAAAATCAGTTGGAATTAAGAAGGTGATACTCTCTTCCTGTCAGCAAACAAGTATCATCCCATCTTGAGAGTGTAATATTGAATTGATAGTTGATATAAGTTTAGTCTGTTGGTGACGGAATGGGGATACATCCTCCTTCAATCATGCTGAATACCGTAAAGGCCTACAGAAGCATGCTTATTTTTGAGACGAGATGAAGGAAGGCAACAAAATTTGGCCATGGTTGCAAATTAAACTGTGTTTAAATTCTGAACAACAATACTAAAGAGATTCTTAATTAGACAAGACTGAGATTAATCAAAATCTTTGTAAAACACATAAACTAAAAACAATTATTAAGTCTACTAAAAAATATCACAGACATAGCGTGAAACCACCTCATATTCAGTTGTATTGTCTAGGCCAAGACAGGTTGGCAAAGTCATAAACACTATAAGCCATTTCTCGGAACGTAACCGGATAGAAGCCGATGTTAAATTCGTTGAACTCTACCGGAAAGGTGGCTCGGTCCGTCAGGTTGGCCAGGAGGTACTGGTGATGGATCAGCAGATGGAGGGCGTACATCCGCGTCCACCCTCGCCACTTCATCTGGAACAATCGGCCGATGAGTTGCGTATCCACCCCGAACAGAACTTTTACCCTGTGCACCAGCTCGGGCCGCTTGTACAGTATCTCTTTGGTGGGTCTCTCTCCGGCGTTGTAGTACCACAAATCTCCTCTGTAGGAGTTTCTGTACGATTCCAACCAGAGTCGTAGGAATCGTGCGTCTTTGTGGGCTAAGAGAACTTGAGTGCCTAGGTATTGGTTTTCGTCCCAGTTCAATGTCATTTCGTACTTCCTGAAGTTGTCGAGGGAGTTGACTAGAAAGACGTCGTTGTCCAGGAATATTCCTCCGTATTTCATCAGGATTCGTATCCTCGTTATATCTCCCCCGTGGAATTTCCTCATCAATGGTTCGATAAATTGGTTGAATATTTCTGTAGGTTTTTCTACATATTTGAATTTGACTATGTCTTTGAATTCCTTAATGTTATTTAGAACGTCCCAGTACCTCCCAATAAAACTTGAATTGTGATTGCGGTGAAAGATGATTTTCTCAGGCTTTTGGTTTTTCAGAGCTGCCAAAACACAGATCATATCGACATAAGTGAAGCGGGGAAGGTCGAAACGCAGGAAGTGAATGTAATTGGGGACTAAGTACCGGCCATCTTTTGTTCCTGTTATATTACTGATATTTGCGGTGTTGAAATCAATAGATTGTTCCCATAAGGGTTTCTGGATGTTCTGTAAATATAATTGGAATATTGCTATGTTGATGATGGTCAGTATTGCTATTCCAGTCAGGGTTATTTTTCCAGTTGTGATTAGAGCCTTCAATACCTGAAACAACAAAGGCATCAATATGAGTTTTATACTTAGGCTATAAAACACAGAACGTGCAAAGGAATCAAAATATGAAAATATGAATCTAATTTTTGATTCTATCATCATCATTGGTAATCAAAAGATTTAAATATTCAGATGCACCATACTCTTCCATCTTTTAACGTTAATCTATACACAATGTTTACTGAGATGTAGTGTTAAAATTTATTTGTCAAAAATCAATTAACAAACAGCCTAAACATGTTGCCTGACTCCTTAAATGAAATAATCAATTGGCTTAGTGAGGTATTGAAGCAAATTCATTTCACCTATGATGGGAAGAAATTTTATACCCAACTAGACAATCTTAGCCGTGGGTTCCAGTTAGCAATGGTTATAAAAGCAGTATAGCAGATAAAATTGTTTCATAGTCTTTTTACAAAAGTAAACATAAGAACACTCGGTCTTGAAGATTAATTGCCAGATAAAACCGTGATGGTACTGAATACTAGCATTTACTCTAGAATGGGATATATTAAAGTCATGATTAATAGAAGTAAACCTTGACTCTGGTTTCATTCAATCATAGCATGAGGTTGTTTTTACTGATTGATAGTTGTTTTTTGGCTTTTTGCTGGCTTCCAATTATTTCTGGCTTCCGGAGCTAAATAAACTTTTGAATTTTGGTCATATAAATTACAAATATGGATACAATATTGTGTGTTTTGCTGCCTTGTCGGAAGTTAAATAAAATCGGTTTTGTTTCAGTGTTTGCCGCCGCAGCTAACAAGCAGATTCTTGCCAATGTTGCCTTAAGACCTGTCAAGTAAGTACTCATTTTTTTAAATGTTGTAAATAAATTTGCTCATGAGAACATTGGTAAATCCTCCTGAACCATTTATTTGGTTAGTTGTTCCATGGGGAAAAAAAGGTTTGTTGACATAAATTGCGATCAAAATAACTATTGTTTCAGTTTGCTTGCCTCTATTTTTTATCGGCCTCGATAAAATTTTGTTAAAATAATTAAAAGTGTTAAGAAAAATGGTTTGATTCTTAAATAGGATTAAGCAGTGTGTTTTGCTATCCTAAGGGTTAGCGTCTTGGACTCCAGTTCAAGAGGTCATGTGTTAGTTTCCCAGCTTGCCCACAGAAATTTTGGGGGCTTGTACCGCTTTCCCTTAAGGTGTTCCCTTAAGGGTTTCCCTTATATGTAAAATGTCATTTAGTATTGACAAATCTCAAAAAAAATTTAATAAGCAGTATTGATCAGACAAGACTAAAATTGTGAATCAGTATAAATCCCATCAGAACATTAAAATATAAAGGGAGTCCATGAATTAGAGGTTTGTATGTGATCTAGAGAAGAAAACTTGAAAAAACCTATGTACAGAGAAAGGTGGATGCATATTTTTAGATTTTTTATTGAAAGGTTTCTCATATTACCAATGGTATAAATTAAATTGTTCCTTGAATGTTTTATAATCAAAGTTTTGTAATATGCATTTTTTACAAATTTCCCAATAGACTAATGATTTGAATGATTTATCCAAACTATATGTTTTTCAGCGCTTCATTAGGTAGAAATAGTATATTTGTTTCAACTTTGCCTATAAATCGCTCTCGACCAGCATGCAAACCCTCCTAAAAAATTAAATTCAGAAGATCCCCGATTCTATAAAAATAACTGTATGATATGTCCTCGCAGAGTTTACTTCGGGTGATCCGCAAAACTCGAGTATGTGGAAACTGATAAATACATAATATAAGAAAGCCGCAATAATTTTGTACTGTTTATCTTTTAGTAAATGGAATTTATATTTTTTGCCTTTTTAAAATATTCTAGAGACCTTCTATTGATATTTTGAATTCATAGATCTTAAAAACTGAAAAGGCAGCCATTTTTAATTTTTGAATTTACCTTATTTTAGCCTTTCCAGGGAAAACATTTTAAAATACTTCATTAGTATGCATTTAGAGCCTATAAAGAATATTTGAGCCAATATTCATCGCCCAAAGCCCTACATTGTTTTGGAAAGTAAGCTTTAAAAACTAAAAATCGCTGCCATCTTGAATTTTATTACATACCCTATTTTAGCCTTTAGAGAGAATATGTTTTAAAATCCGTTCTTAGTACGCATCTAGAGCCTGTAATGATTCATTGTGTCAAGTTTCATTGCCCAAAGCCTTATAGTTTTTGAAAAACTGTGATCAGTGAGTCAGTCAGTCAGTCAGTCAGTCAACCGTTTTGGCTTTTATATATATAGATTGTGGTTCAAAAATATTTTTTTCATCCCTCTGTAGTGTCACTATTTACCGACTTTGAAAAAACCCAAGTCCATACTAGGGATGTACCACTTTTTTCAAAGTCTGTCCGGTACCGGTTCTTGTCAAGCTCAGTTTTTGTTCCCTGAACTGGTACCATCGGTACCTAGTGTTAGTTAAAGTGTGTTATATGTTGTAATGAACCTACAAACCTACAGGTTTTCTGTTGTATATTATTGTTTTATAAATGTTTTAATCTTATGTATAAGTTTCACCAAAATATGAACTACTATCTCACTTTTTTATATTGATTGTTAACTTTCTGTTAACTGGTGAGATATAAAAATTATATACTATGTGTAAAAAGAACAGAATCCAAGTTTATTTCCTTTAATAATTTTATAGTTCCCCTAGACAATAACCCTATTCCAATTATTTTTTTTTTGAAAAATTTAGTTATTAAGAATATTGAGAGTTAACAAATTTAAATAAAATTAGAGTTAAAAGTAATTTTAGAAACTTTATCGACCTCCAATAATAGTTATCGGGTGCATTGCAGTGCAGGTCCTGCGGTCAATCGTTACCTGGCTGGTAGTTGCTTCCTCTGATTGCTATGGGTACCAAAGTATTAGTACTGGCATTTTGACATTGGCTCTCAGTTCTGGTCGTTTTCCAAAGAACCGGTGGAACCGAGAACTGACTTCATGTACGGGACACACCCATACTCCTCTCCGAAAGTGTATTTTCGATGACAGCTAATATTAATTAGGGGTGTGCGAATAGTGATTTTTTGGTTCGAATTGAATCGAATCGAATAGTTTATAACTATTCCGAATATCGAATATTTTCAAAACGAATATTTATGTCAATGGTTATTCGTTCAAATGAGATCAAATTTTAAATCGCAGCATGTAAGTATAAATACCCTTTCGCAGCAAACCTAAATGTATACTCAGCAAATTACCAAGCATTTTTTAGCAACTATTCAATAATTAATATAATGTTATCAAACCAAAAGTGTTATTTCATTGTGTTTTTTTTACTCTTGTCCTTACTTTCTCCCTCTCCTCCCTGAATTTATCTTATTTAATTATTAATAGCATTATAACCAGTCAAAATAATATAGGTCAAATATCAATTACTAAGGTACACACAAAGGTACAACTAATCAATTGTTAAGAATTTAGAAATTTATTGATTCCCCTTAAGCATAGGTAATATTCATTTGAATAAGCATAATTAGGCCTATAGTAGCAATTTCAGGATTTGGCTACTTAACAATTCCTTTTCATCCTACTGCAACCTAAATTTGTTCACTTTTAGGCCTCTGCATCCCTTTGTTCCTTTTCCTTTTAATGAACCAATGAATTATTTGAACAGGGACTAGGCTTCAGGGATAGACCAAAGAATTACATATAAAACTTGGTTCACCAACTACTTCATATTTGAAGAAAGCTTTACAATCTTATTTGTGCATTAATGCCTGAGAACAAAGATTTTGATTCTCCTAAAGTAGGCCTAATACTATAAAATAATAATAAGTCAGACCAGTAAACTTAACCTAAATTTTAAGGTAATTTACAATTGCCATTTACTTACAACAAAGTTTATTTGTTTTACATGATAAACAGCAAGAAACACATTAATTATTATCATAGGCAAGTTGTCAAACCAACATTGTACCGTTATCTAAAAATGACCATTTTAATCACGTATCAAAACAAACACGCTCCGCCTGATTCGTCAGATTTCAACAAAATAAAACCAATTTTTGATCATTCATTGTTTCTATCTCTACGTAATTGCTTATTTGAAAAATAAAGAAATCTGAGTGATTGAAACAAACACGCGATAGACGTTCTCGAGTTATTATTAACAACTAAACTTCAAAAGCAAAAGCAGACGAAGTTTCGAACGACGACGAAATTCGAAAACGAAAAGACAAATAAACAGGTCCGCCAACTCTTTGCCAGCCCAAAATTATTGTACTTCATCGTATCAAAGTTGGAAGCGACGGTGATCCCGGATTCCGTTTAAAATATTTACGGCCTGAAAAGTCGTACGAAACACCAACACGACTATTTATTTATGGGGTATTTATGGGATATTTCGTTTTGGGTTTTGGCAACTGAAGACGACTCTGGACACTGTCGGTCATCGGTGAACTCTGATTGGTCTTGATTGCAATAATTCTCTCTTTTACCAACTCAACAACTCAACTGATGTTGCGTCGGTATCGGATACTGGTCGAGACAGAACTGATGAAGGATGGACTATTATTTGTTATATGATATAAAGCTGTGATACTAGAATTTGTCTTACGAAAAAATTTGTTGTCGCGTCGGGTATTGTGCAGTATGTTAACCTAAGTACTGCAGGACTGATCAACACGACAGAGGGAATTTGGTGGCAAAACTGCGATGTCAGTATTATTTTACAGCAGCTATTCATCTGCTGTCTGTCCACGTGAGGACGCAACTGTTTCTGATGTAAAAAATGGATTCGAAGTTGTTTGCAACTAAAAAAACCTACTTTTATTTTGAAAATGGAAACGTTTTCACCTACTTTTGATTTTATGCTAGTGCTTTAAATATTCGATTCGGTCATATCGAACTTCTTTGCAATCTCGGATCGAATCGAATATTACGATATTCGATTCGAAAAAGTTCTAAGTTTGAATATTCGCACACCCCTAATATTAAGGAAAATGATCATTTCCCAAGCTTAAAATGGAGCAAGGGAAAAACGATCAGCTGACTTTCCCTTGCTCTGACTTTACTAGTTTTCAAGAAATCTTGAGAGATTTAATTATTGGTAAATGAGATGATAAAAAAATCACTCTAGATAATTGTTCTTTTATTAATTTACAATGATATTTTTCATGAACAACGCCATGCCAAGAATTTCACTGGGTCCTTCAAAATTCCTCCTTTTAACTGTTTTTCTTATAGTAGACATCCTGATAAATAGTGAATCAATAATCTAATGAGGAGTTGTTTTGTTTCTGGTTGTTCAGTAGGTCAAAGCCGGAATTGCCGTCCAAACCGCAGGTACCCAGGTGCCGAGCCCTGTATGACTACAGCGCCCAAGACCTCGACGAAATCTCTTTTAAGGAGGGCGACATCATCGATCTCATCAAAGAACGTCAGTGTTTTTTGATATTTTATATTTATTTATTTATATTATTTTTTGTGTTTATTTGTTTCTATTGCAAATGAGGGCCAGACTTATCAGTGTCCATGGACATGCTTCGCATTATATATTTAGCTAATTACATGCAGAGTGTCTAGTGTGTCTAGCAGTCTTGACAATTTTGAGAGTCTGGAATTAGTTTTGAATTTCAAACGTTCTGGAAATTTACTCAGTATTAAGTTTTGTGTTGATTCCTTAGTAAAATTTATTTTATTTTGTCGTTATCTATAAAAAGAAATAGAGCTGATTAAAAATTTTAAGTTTTTCTAGCATTAAAAACGTATTCAGGTTTTCATATGATGAGCTCCAGCAAACTCAAATACCTGGTAAATTTCTCTATAACAAAGAGTTCTTGATCTTAAATGGGTCAGACTGTCTTTTGGTATTCATAATTGTAAAGTGAACATAATATCTTCTTTCCCCAGACAATCCAACCAGTCAGATTGATACTTTTGACTTTTGACCCTCTTACTTTTGATGGCATGTGTTGTAAAGTAAACTCTAAAGGTCTATAAATTAAATGTAACACATGTTATGAAACAACATGTGATAATTAATCAATATAGATGAAGGAAGTTTTTGTTTTGTTTAAGGAATGAGATTTTTAAAAGTTATATGTTTCTATCAGTTTCTAATTAAATGTTAATAAAATAATTAAAAGTATTAATTTGTGTGATTATGAAAACTTGGCGACGAGGATGGGATAACCATATTGAGAGAAATTGTAAACCAGTGATGTAAAATATTGAGTAAATACAAGTTTATTTCTTGGTAAAAAAAAAAGAATTATGGCTGCCAAAACAATAATAGGTAAGTTGTCTGAGTTTGACCCGGAGGTTGAATCATTCGAAAACTTTTCTGAAAGACTTGAGAATTTCTTTATGGTCAATGCTATTAATGACACTGATAAAAAGGGCTATTTCATATCATTAATGGGTCCTAAAATGTACGGAACATTAAAGAATCTGTTAATTCCTGCTGTTCCTAAAGATAAAAGTTTTAATGAATTGTTGACTGTTCTGAAATCACATTATGCTCCCAGGAAAAATGTTATTTACGAAAGGTTTGTATTTAATAAAAGGAATCAGAAGGAGAATGAATCAATTTCTGATTATAGCATTGAACTCAGGAAGTTGGCTACAACTTGTAAATTTGATTCATTTTTGGATCAAGCACTCAGAGACAGATTTTTGTGTGGGTTAAGATCTACTCATATTCAAAGTAAACTTTTATCAGAGGGGGAAAAATTGACGTTTGATAAAGCCATTGAGGGTGCCTTGTTAATAGAAAATGCTGATCATAATATAAGGTCTCTACATACTGAAAGTTTCCAGCATTCTGGTGATATTAGTTTAGTAAGGGGGAAGCCTAAGAAGTTCATGTCGAATACTAGATCCAAATCTTGTTTTCGTTGTGGTAAGGATCATGACGGTAGAAGCTGCCCTTACAAAGAATATAGTTGTAATTTATGTAAGCGCAAGGGACATTTGTTTGTGATGTGTTCTCAAAACAAAAATAGGCAAGGTCAAGTAAATCATAGACATGATTCCAGAGTGAATTTCTGTGGAGGAGAGGGTGATCAAGAAGAGGATCGCTCACCAGAGGATGATAAGTTTATTACGAAGGATTTGGAGTTGTTTACTATAGCTTATTCGAATGATAAAAGTAGGTCTAATAATTTTGTTGCAAATATGGTTATAAATGATGTTCCATTACAGATGGTAATAGACACAGGTGCTGTTGTTAGTGTTTTACCGGACACAGTTTATTTTGAAAAATTTCAGAAATCTGTTCCGCAGCTGGAAAAAAGTAAGTTATGTTTAAAAACATATACTGGTGAAAAGATAAACGTTTTGGGAGAGTTTCAGGCCAGTGTATACAACATCGATGGAAAAAGAAAATGTTTGCCTTTAGTAGTCGTTCAAAGCTCAACGGCTAATCAACCAGCACTCATGGGAAGAAACTGGATGGAAGCTATAAAGCTTGATTGGAATAAGGTTACGAAAGGAGGATACAATTCTACTCTCAATGAAGTAAACGGTAAGACGGTTCAGAATTCTAGTCTAAGCGTAGAAGAGTTGAAGAAACAATATTCTAGTATATTTGAAACATCTTTTGGGGAAATTAAAAACGTAGAAGTTGAATTAGTACTTAAGGAAAATGTGACTCCTGTGTTCTGCAAACCGCATAGTGTGCCATTTTCGTTACGTCCAGCAGTGGAAAGAGAATTGAATAATTTAGTAAATAATGGTGTTATCTACCCTGTGACACAAACTGAATGGAGCACACCTATTGTTGTAGTTCCAAAAAAGGACAATTCAGTAAGAATTTGTGGTAATTATAAAATCACACTGAATCAGGTAATCAGAACGGACCACTATCCATTGCCTAACCCGGATGAAATTTTTGCTCAAATTTCAGGTGCAAAATATTTTTGTAAGCTTGATTTGGCTTCAGCTTACAATCAGGTTAAGGTTAAGAAATCTTCACAGCCCTTGTTGACTATAAATACTTTCAAGGGATTATATCGATATACACGTTTACCTTTTGGGATTTCAAGTGCGGGTCCATTGTTTCAATCTGTGATGGACAAAATTCTGTCAGGAATAAATAACACTTTTTGCTACCTTGATGACATTCTGTTAGTTGCTCGAACTCAAGAAGAAATGGTAAGCTTGGTTCATAGGGTGTTGACTAGGCTAAGTGAATATGGGGTTAAATTGAATGAAGCAAAAAGTGAGTTTTTCAAGACAAAAGTTTCATTTTTGGGACATCTTCTGGATGGAAGTGGAATTCATCCTAGTCCAGATTTGACTAAAGCTATTGTTACGGCTCCTAGGCCTAAAGACATCACACAGTTGCGTTCTTTCCTTGGGTTATTGAACTATTATGGTAAATTTTTACCAAATTTGTCGTCTTTACTCTATCCTCTTCATCGGTTGCTTAATAAAGGAGTAAAATGGGTATGGGATACTCAGTGTGAGGAATCTTTTAAGAAGAGTAAAAATCTGTTAGTGCAAAACAATGTGTTGATGCCTTTTGACCAAAATTTGGAACTTTTGGTGACTTGTGATAGTTCACAATATGGAGTTGGAGCCGTAATGGCTCATGTGTTGCCAGATGGTTCAGAAAGGCCTATCGCCTTTGCGTCCAGAACTTTGTCAAAATGTGAAATGAAGTATGCACAAGTAGAAAGAGAAGCTCTGGCAATAATTTTTGCAGTAAAAAAATTTCATATATTTCTATATGGTCGTAGATTTAAGTTAGTGACTGACCACAAAGCTTTAACTTTTATATTAGGTCCCACTAAAGCAGTACCTACGTTATCAGCTGCTCGCATACAAAGATGGGCGCTGATTCTTGCGGCTTATCAATACGATCTTGTCTATCGAAAAGGGTCGGATATATCAAATGCTGATGCACTTTCCCGTTTGCCCTGTAATGAAGTAACAGCTGAAGATGCTGATGCAATTTCCCGTTTGCCCTGTGATGATGTAACAGCTGAAGCTGAAGAAATAAATTTCTTCTCTAGTACATACAGTTTACCTATTACCTACAAAGAGATAGGTTTAGCAACAAAATGTGATCCAGTTTTATCAAGGGCCCTTAAATATACGCTATATGGGTGGCCTAGTCATGTAAGTGATGATTTAAAGCCATTTTCAGATAAAGTTCATCAGCTGTCTGTTGAACAAGACTGCCTCTTGTGGGGTACGAGAGTAGTCATCCCGCCGACACATCGAAAAGAAGTATTATTACTTCTACATTCAGAACATCCAGGTGAATCACGCATGAAATCGCTGGGCAGAAGTTACGTGTGGTGGCCTAACATGGACAAAGACATTGAAAAATTTGTTTCAGAATGTAATATCTGTCAATCGACTCGGAAGTCTATGCCAGTAGTGCCATTACAGCCTTGGGTGTGGCCTAGTCAAAATTGGCAACGGTTACATTTAGATTTTGCACACTTTGAAGGAAATGATTTTCTCATCCTAGTTGATAGCCGTTCAAAATGGGTGGAATTGTTTCACATGACCAATACGACTTCTCTGAAAACTATCGAGAAGTTAAGATCCTGTTTTGCTGCATATGGCCTTCCACAAACAATTGTAACTGATGGGGGACCGCAGTTCACTTCAAGTGAATTTGATGCATTTTTGACTGCCAACGGAGTACATCATGTTCTAACTCCACCATATCATCCGGCTTCGAATGGTCTGGCAGAGAGGATGGTTCAGACGGTGAAAGATATTTTCCTTAAACAGCTTCTTCATGACAAGAAAAACCAACATAGGCGGACACTTCAACACAAAATAGACAGTTTCCTGTTTGCTTATAGGAACACGCCACATACTTTCACTGGATGTACCCCTTCTGAAATGTTTTTAAAGATGAAGCCCCGGACTTTAATGAGTCTTTTGAAACCGAATTTGTCAAGGGAGATGGAAATGAAACAACAAGATATCAAAAGGAAGGTTGACGTTCACAGAGGTTCCCCCAGAGTTTTTCAAACTGGAGATAAGATTTTTGTTCGTTCTGTCAGACAAGAAAAGGTAAATTGGTTGCCTGGAACTGTAGTTAAGGTAGTAAGTCCAGTGACTTATTTGATTAAAGAAGGAAACCGGACTAGGTTCGTTCATGCTGATCATTTAAAACAAAATAAATCATGTATTGAAGATGATGGTGAAGTACAAATATCTAGACCAAATATGATGGAGCAAGAACCATTATTAGGGCCAGAATTAACCATGACATCTCCATCAAGAACCAAACAACAATCACCAGGCATAGGTATACCCACACCTGAACGGATTTCAAATAATTTGCCAAATCAAGAAATTGGTATTCATGAAGGACAACTGCAAAGAAATGGAGGACAAGAAAATCAAGAAACAATTCTCAGACGTTCTCAAAGGACAAGAAGGGCGCCTGAAAAATTGTGTTTGTAAACAAGAATTCTCCACTTTTCATGAAGGCATTTGTTTCTAAAAAAAAATTTTTTTTATTTTTGGAAGAGAGAGATTAAATAAGAGAAAGAGTTAAAATGTTAAATTTGTAAAAAAAGTGTTTAAGAAGAATTTGTTTTATATAAGTCGAAGGGAGATGTTGTAAAGTAAACTCTAAAGGTCTGTAAATTAAATGTAACACATGTTATGAAACAACATGTGATAATTAATCAATATAGATGAAGGAAGTTTTTGTTTTGTTTAAGGATTGAGATTTTTAAAAGTTATATGTTTCTATCAGTTTCTAATTAAATGTTAATAAAATAATTAAAAGTATTAATTTGTGTGATTATGAAAGCATGTTTGATAACAAGACTTATTTTGTTTTTATTTATAATTACTTAGCCAAAATTTTACCAGTTTTGTCAATTTACAGATTAGTTTCCTTTTATGTTCTGTTTCTTAATTCCATTAATTCTGTTTGCTCGTCCATCGCCATAAAAAAACTATTTTCAATCAGGAAATCTCCCATGTTTTTGAAAAGCATATGGATGTTCAGGTTTGATTCATAATTGCTCAGATTACACACTTCCCAAACTTGTTTTTACTTTCTCCATAGTATATGGAGAAAGTATTGTTTTCATCAAAATTTTTGAGTTTGGGTTGTTAGTGGAAATATTCTCGTTAGTGCTCCTTGAATCCAAAAAAGTTGTTTTTCGGTGTCTGTCTGTCTGTGTGGATGTGTGTACGTATGTAAACAATGCTAGAGATGACACCAGTGGTCCGATTTCCATTAAATTTGGGTTGTAGATATAAAGATGTAATATCTCCAAGCCTCTTTTTTATTTTTTTGAATTCTAAATTTTTAAGGGTATTTACCCTGTATAAAAAGTACAAAAATCAAAATTTCTCAAAAACGGCTCTAACAAATTTAATGGTCTTAAGCGCTTTAGGTGACAAACAAAATGTCACCACCTGCAAGTCTGTAAAAATTCAGGTTCCGAAGTTAAGGGGGTTGAAGTTTTAAAAATTCATATTTTTCAAATTTTACAAAATCTGTAACTTATGAAGAAAATATACTTGCAACCATTAAGTTTGGCTTGAAAAACAAATAATCCAGTACCTATTTTGAATCATTAGTTTACGTCAACTGGTTGTGGAGATAATTGATATTTTCATTTGGCGGTAAACGCAGTAGGTTGTCTGATGTTATTCTTTTGGAAAATATTCAAAAACCGATATTTCCATTAATTCCAAACATATTTGTTAACATTTGGTATGTATTTGTGAGGTAGTTGTAAATTTATTTTATTTTATTGTAGATTTTCTTGCTTTACTGGAGAAAGTATGTGTCAGTTTGCTGATACCATGTATTTTTCAGATGAAGGAGGTTGGTGGACCGGGCGACTGAAAGGGAAAGAAGGCCTCATGCCGGCCAACTATGTACAAAAACTATAACACGAACCAAAGAGATTAGTCCTATCATGACAGCTGTAAGCTTAGAATAATGTTTAACTTGTGATACGAACAAATTAGGCTGTAGCATAACATTAAAGCTTTAACTTTAAAGTTTGTTTTACAGTGTGTCTGCTATCATTAAACTAATATTTAAATAGTGTTGAAGTTCAAGTTTAGGTCTGACAAGAAGCAGAATTAAAAAAGTGATGTATTTTCTCACAAAATGCCTCTCTTTTACTTCTCCCATGAAGCCTTCAATAAACAATATTTATTATTTGATTCACTGTACCATTTAAAAGCATTAAAATTACAGTATATCCGCATCAGTGAATACTACATTCATCCATAAGAACCAACCTCATAATTAGACCAGTTTCTAATTCATTGGTAAAATTGTGCTTTGGATCCCACGTTAAACTGTAGGCCCCTTTGTTTCCATTGGCTGTTGGGCTATTAACAGTCCTGTTCAAGGAACATGTCGGCCTTCTCAGTAACAAGATTCACACCACAGTCATCTTAGACTCATCTCTCTTTCGCTTGGCTTAAAATACCTGGGTAGGTCAACATTTCAAGAAAAAGAATGAAAGTATATCAAGCCAGGGAAAACTAAAAGAAACTCATTAGACACCATATAAATGGCACTAGACTCCATTGGAGGCTCTGATTCTAATTAAATTTTCATGAAATAGTAGACACACTGTTAAATCATAGTCGCTTTTGCTAGAATGTCAGACAAATAATAGGGGCCTAATTCTTTTAGTGGTAAAAGAATGTTTATTAATTTTAACAAAAGACTAAATACACCAGAGTACCGCTATTCCGAAGAATCTTGTTCTTGTTAATTCATTGCTTTCACTTTCAGTTTTAGCTCAACAGTTGATGGAAAATGTTTATATGTATGTAGGCTGGTCCTGCAAATCTTGTTTTTTTATGCTTGTTAGTCCTTCAATAGTGATCCCTCCCTTAATCTCGAGAGGTAATGAAATACATCTCAGCAGCGGTATTCTAGTGTAAGTAACTTGTTGCATTTATAAGTATTTAACTAAGCACATACATGCAAACCCAGGAGTATTTTAATTGTTATTGATGATTTAAGATTTCTATTCAGTATAAAATTGATCAATTTTACAAATTTTCAGTATCAGACAGGGGATTTACAAAACACCCTTTACATTGTTCGGTTGTAATAGGAACTTTGGATCTCAGATCTTTGAAATGTAATCATAATGTCAAATTACTTTTTATTGGTTGCATTACAAATTTTAAGTATAAAGTTTTATTTGCTGTATGACGGTTTTATTTGCTGGCAGTTGTTTTACAAGCCGTGGTTTATGGCTGAAAGAAGCAAAAATTGTTGAATTTTTTATCACACTTTATTAGTAACTCTAGAATTACAACTAAGGGAATTTTTAGTTTTTCCTTCGAACAATTGTATATTTTTTATATTTATTTTTTCATAGGATCATATAACTTTTGTAATTTTAATTTAATGTACTTTCCAGTATAGGCCCTATCCATTAAAACTATTGTTATTTTACTCTTTGCTTTCAACCCTTCATCAGGTGCATGCAGATTTTACCTCAGTGAACAGAAAAAAAGTTCTATTTAATATCAGACTGCTGAACTTGCGCTTTCTATATTTTAAACCTTACTATTTGCAAGTACCCAGGTAACCTTCGCTGTTCCCCCGAGGAGGGTAACTGATAAAATCGCATTTCATATTGTCTCTTAGCATTTATGTCAAGTTTTAACTGATGGTGTTTTTGGTCCCTAGCATAAGTAAATTTCTTTGCCACATAAAAGCTAGTAATTAGGTATTTAAAATTGTAACTAATTGAATTAGGTTTTCAGCTTTTTAAATTTATTTTACCGCTGACTTTTCCATCCAAGCAACATAGGTTAAAGAATTTGACATTTGAGTTCAACAATCTGTAGTAACCCCCACGCAGCAGTCAACCTTCTCTTAACTGATCCTAATGGTTAAATATGTTTTTATGATAAAAAGTGTTTTTGCAATAAACATAAATCCTACTTAGACCTGGTATGGGATAACTCAGTTTCCAGTAAAGAGCCAAATTGTTTACAACTTCGATGCATTTAAAGTAAACTGTACTTCAGGCCAGGGATGTACCAAGTGGGGACATATCACCTCCCAACATGATAATAAGGGGAAAACAAAAAATCAGGGTGAATATTGAGAACAGAATGAATGTACCAGTATTTAGGCTTCACCTCCAGTTTATTATCTCCATCAGAAGAAAAAAAACAATATTCGAGAATTTTAATCTAATATATTTTAGTTTTTACATCCATGTAGATAAAGGATGGGCAGGTCTCAAAATCCAGAAATTTATGTGAAAATGTAAAATTCCTAGGTTTGGGCAAGTTTGACTTTTACATCAGGAAAAATAGATGTGGGATTGTTTCTTTTCGATCGATTGCGGGTTAACAGTGACTGTAACTCTGTGGTACTTGTGAAAGGTCATCAAATTGATCGTGATTTCCTTGTTGACTACTTTCAGGTGAATAATGGTTTTGTAAAATGTTATGAGCAGCGTGAATAGCCATATAAACCATTTGCGAGTAATTACTGATAGCTGGTAAACCATTAGAGTAACTTTGTAAAAGACGAGTATCTTAATTCTTTGTTGTGTAAATGACATTTGACTGAAATCCCTGTACACTTTTGATTTTTGAGATTGCGACCTGAGACCAGCCTCAAATTAGTATGGAATTCCAATGTTACTGTGTGTGTTGTTATGCCTCTAGATTTGCCTAATAAATAGTTCTAGTACATAGTTGTAGTACATAGTCCTAATTTTCAAAAATTTCTGTGAACCCTCTTCTCATATCCGCTGTAATTGTGACCCCACCTTTACCTATATTTGTTGACATTAACCCCCCCCCCCCCCGAAAATAAATTGTGTGTACATTTCAAGCACGGTGGAGTTAGTTAAATGGAGGATCAATAGTTAAATCAGGGTCCGTTAAGGGATGGTGTTCTGCATTTCGTATGTGTATTTTCAATGTGATCAATTCTGTTATTGAGTGTGGTCCACGGACAATAAAATCTTACGGACTTATATAATATATATTATGTAGTTTCCTTGTGTCTTAAGCGTAAACATAATCATAATGCTTGAATATACATTAACTCTGAGGTTTGAGTTGTTTCCCCCTCTGTGACTGGTAAAAGTAGGTGCAAAATCTCTAAATTGATAATCGCAAATCTTGAATTAATGTAATTTAAAAAAGTCAAAACTTTAATAAATCAACTTAGCCAACTTTAGCTCATATTGGTCTGCCTCTTCTCTTAAAAATATTTTTTGTTATACCGCTGTGAAAACGGCAGTTTTCATTGCATGTGTTGTGGGCCTAAAGAAGCGCTTTTTCACCGTAGGGAGAAAAAGAATTGGTTGATGTTGAAGACATCAACTGTTCGTTTAGAATGTACTAAAACTGTGAACATGTGTACGTCAGCGACGATTGCAAGCTATTGATTGCATTGAGAGTGGTTATCAGTTATTTTTATCAATTGTAATTCTGTTGCATTGTTGTCGGTTTAATCGACTTGTAAACTCGCTTATTTCACCAAACAATAGTAAAATGCATTTGATACATCGATAGTTGTTCATTGTTGTCAGTCCAGCCTAACATAAATGAAACAGACAATCAGCTGATTGTTTAAAGTAGCAACGAGATATCTTCAAAGGTAAACAAGTTGTAACATTTTGGTTTTATTGAGTAGTTACTGTGTTGTATTCAGCGGTATAATGAAAAATATAGCTCATCACATGGGCCTACGGCTGCTTTTTGTTACTCAGTAGGTTTTTTGACCTCAGCTTACGGTCTTAAAACTTGCCCTCGTTTGGAAAGCATCACTTTAGGCCCTATTATTGAAATATACTATTTTTATTGGATTTTTATCAAGTTTTTATTTACTATCATCCAAGTTTAGGAAGGTGAATACTTCTAACTTTTACATGGTTTGTGTACTGTTTTACCAAGACTTGAATGCCAGCGTAAGGAATCCACTCGCCAATGGCTGAGCTGGTCCGCCTCCCTGCAGCTGTTTCATTTGCTGTTGCCGATTGGTAGTCATGTCATTATTTCAGAAATAGGCCCCTTTTTCCGCTCCCCCTGCTGGCATTTAAGTCATGGTAGGACAGTAACACAAGTTTGTGAAAGCCATTGGTTTCACTGCCATCTTTTTTCAGTAAGAAGTGAAATAATTGAAACCTTCAAGTCACTGTCGTCTTCCCATAATCCTTTGATTAGTTAAATTATACTAGTATAGTGAACATCGAGCCAGTAGTAAAAAAATATGGCTATGATTCATAAAATTAAGATTAAATCACCCAACTCGGCTATGGTTCCGCAGAAGGTGCACGCTTCGCCTCACTATCTAGGGGACTCGGTGGGAATGGTGTTGTCGGGTGGGGAACTATCGATAGTCAGACACCCATACGAAAGATATGTAGATATTTGCTATCGATATTTCACCAATTTACTTCACATTACTATCTAGGGGATTCGGTGGGAACCGGGGTTGATGGGTGGGAACAATTGATTGTGAGCAACTTGGCCCAACTGCAAATTTCCCAAATTGGGAATTTGGCCAGACTATAAATTTCCTTTCTCTAACAGCTTGGCCACTGCTGCAGCCGCAGCGCCGTGGGCGTCATCAAAACGGGTACCACCAAAAAATAAACAGGTACTAGTAAAAAATAATCCAGTTTTCCACATTATTATTCGCTTTTCGGGCGCGGTGATTATTTTCTTTGTTTTCATATGACGTTAGCAATCGTGGAAACAAAGCGCTACGCGTTTCAGAGCCAGTGCAGTGACACCCGATAACTGTTCAAATCTACATATCGGTTTGTAAAATCTATAGAACTATCGATGTATTGTTCGTATGATGTGTTTGACTATCAATAATATCCCCATCCGATAACCCTGATTCCCACCGAATCATCTAGAATGTCGAGTGAGTCGTGCACTTTCTACGTAACTTGTACCCCCAACTCCTGATAACTTTTGAGGTTTTGGATGGCTTTAGGCCAGTTTACACAAGGAACAAAAGAATTGATTTGCATGAGAAATTTCTCATGTGAATACTACACATCTTATACATATAGAGAAATTTACTTTCCTGTTATTCCAGTTCTTCCTTACAATGTCCAACTCCTATAAGTATTTGTTGTGTAAAGAATTTATAGTTACCTAAAAATATATATTTAGAATACTGTTGTGCTCTGTAGTTATTCGTTATACATTTTTAATATTTCTATACATAAATTTATAACTGCCTTATTTATATAATAAATTTGATTTTAATAAGGTATTTTCTTTTTCTTGTCCTAATATTTCTCAAATACAAATGGATTGACTTGTACCATAACCATCTCTAGTACAAGGCCGCGGCGCTAGTAAATGGCAACATCGCGCCTAAGGGTTCAGCTGATTTAGTTATCTATACTTTCTTATGGCACTATTTTTTGTTTACTTGAAACCAGCTGGCTCTGTAAGGGAAAGTCAATGGTTTTACTATGCAGAAAACAAAAAACCCTTGAGAAGCGACGTTGCCAGGTCGAAGGCCGCAGCCTTATTACTAGAGATGGCTATGCTTGTACTCCTAACTTAAAAATAACACAGGTGATGGGGGTGTTGTATAATAATATGACAGACGATTAACCAAAATATTACCTAGTTAATAATTAACTATTCAGTTTGAGATTGGTATTAACAGTTTGATAACACGCAGAGAAGTTCACTAAACAAGACAAGTTCAATTAATTTTATTCAATGTTTTGTGTTGGTGTTACTCAAAATGTAACAATGATGGTGTCCACCAAGTTTTAGGAGGTTTGCATGTTGGGCGAGAGTGATTTAAGCCGAGTTCAAACAAATATGCTATTTCTACTGTACATTTTTGCCTCTAGCTGCTAAACGAGTAATCCAATCTTCAATGCGATTGAAAAACATTTCATTACCATTTGAGGGAAAAAGGAAAATTAATTTAGGAAACGTTTCAACTTCTCATTTCAATCTGGGGAGGAATCACTATCTGCAATTTTAAGGGTGTATTTAAGGGCTTAAAACTTTTGGTTCGGATAAATCATTAAAATCATAAGTCTACGCGGAAATTTTGTAAAAATTGCACATAACAATTACATATAACCATACAATTGTTATCCTTTCGAGCGAAGTCCGCAGGTATATCTGCTAGTGAACAAATAAATAAAGAAGATTGAAAAAATTCTAATTTTTAATTTTTTTTTACAAGTTGCTATACATGAGAAAATTTATTTTTTATCAAGCAAAATTAGGTACAACGAAAAATTGATTAGGTAAAACATAAAAACAAACCTTACAAAGACCAGAGCATATCCTCATGTCTGCTAATTACATTCACATAATTGTCTCGTTGTCACACAGTATTCAACAATGCCCGCCCCACTGCCCAGCTCTCCACTATCACCAACATTAAGATAACAGAGATAACAGTATCCGTCAAATATGTGATTGGTCACCTTTGTTTGTTTACATCTATGAACATTCTACAGGTCACTTCTGTGCACTAAAGAGTGCATGAGGGTTTTAACAACAAGAAATTTTTCTTGGTTTGAATTGAAATTAATTGTTGGTAATGGAGAGTTTATTGTTCGGTTTTGATTTTTTAAATTTCCACAAAATACAAAAATAAACAAGTTTTTTATGTTACTCATTGTGTGTTTAATGAAGGGTTCTCTAGGAACCCAAAAATGTAGACACCCAAAAAAAGATATAATATTTTTTGGGATAAAAGCTCGGAGCTGGAAATAAATTTAAATTTGATTAAAATAAACCAGATTAAATTGCTAAGGTGTAAAAAAAAACTAAATTCAATTCCATTACATAATTGAAATACAATTTTTTTGTTTATTGCATATTTTTACCAAATTGTAGTTGAAATATTTTAGATGTTTCACATTATTATGTGAATATTATTAAATAAAATGTCATCTGTATTGAAACTTCAAATTAAAGACTTAATGCTACAAACCAGTTTAGATCAATCATATGTTCTTACTCGTCATGATCCGCATGTTCAGTTTTTTCATCTCTTGATGATTTGAGCTTCATCTCAAAGTATGTTTTGTTGCAACCGGTAGGATGACAAAAATTTTCCTTCCACTTGAAGGATTACATTTTGTAATATCAAAAAGCTCCCTTGATAGTAGAATTGCGCTTTAAGCTACTTTGCACATTTTGTAAGACAAAATTCATCACAGCCGCTGAATCCTGAAAAAGCTGTTTTCATTGCTAAGTTTTGATAACATCAACTCATTCATCTACGTTAAACTGTGTTACTCTGAAAGAGAACTTATGAAATAAAGCTTTTTTTCCTGTTCGGAGCCTAAGAAAGCTTTGCTTTTGGCCACTTGATGTTTGCTATGTCGTACACTTCGTAAGCCATTTCTCTGAATGTCACAGGATAGTAAGCGATGTTGGTCTCATTAAACTCCACTGGATATATTGCTTTCTCATTGATACTTTTCAGTAAATACTGATGTCCCATTAGGAGATGAACTATATAGAGAGATTTCCATCTTTGCCAATGTGTTTGAAGGAAGTCATCAATAAATTTAGTGTCCAATCCAAAAAGAACTTTGACTCTGTGTATGAGTTCTGGGTGTTTGTGCAGCACCTCTACCGTCGGCCTCTCCCCGCCATTGTAGTACCATCGAGACCCATCGTAAAACTTGTAGGTCTCAAGCCACTTTTTTAAAAACCTAGCATCTTTATGTGCAATGATCACTTGATTACCCAAGAATTGTCCTTCATCCCAATTCAAACTGATTTCAAATTTTCTAAAATCATCGACACTATTGATAAGATAGCAGTCGTTGTCTAAATAAATTCCACCGTAACTCATCATAATCTGAATTCGCGTAATATCACTACCGTGCCATTTCCTCCATATTTCTCTCAATTTTTGTCCATAAATTTCAGTCGGCTGCTCTACTTTGTGATTAATCATAACATCTCTAAAACCAGGAGTTTGGAGCAGTACCTCCCAATATTTCCCAGTGAATGTCTTGTTGTCATCGTAGTGAAAAAATATCTTGTCAGGCTTTTGATTCTTGAACGCAGCCAACACACAGATCAACTGGTAGTATTTGAGGGGAGTTCCTCCAAAGTGGATGAAGTGGATATGGTTGGGGACCAGGTAACAGCCTGAGGGATTTCCGGTCTCATTACTGAACTGGAGTCGGTCAAAGTCCAAGGTTTGCTCCCACAACGCTTCACCTCTGATTGTCACTTCTGGATTGACAGCATCTCGATAGTCTGCCAGTTTATAAACTATCAGTACTAGAATAAAGACCACACAAACTTTGCTCCGGTAAATTTTGCTTACTGACCACATTTGAAAAATTATATTAGATTTTTTTTCAAGCAACAACAACAGATTTTATCCCAAAATAAAAAAATCTGAATTTTTAAATGAAAGAACTGATTTTGCCATCACTAAAAACTTATTTTGGTATTATCAAATACTTTTGTAAGTGTAAACTATCTTCCTAATAGCGAATATTTTTAATAATGAAAAATGTTCATATAGTCTTAAATTTCATACATATAGGTAATAATTATTACTTGAATTCTAAACCTTCATCTTGGGTGATAATAAACTTACCAAGTTCGTTAATTTAATACAATTAAAGTTCGTCGACTAATCTTCATGCCACATTATTTCACTTATTAAATAGTTAAAAAAACCATTATCAGTTATTAAAAGTATTTAATTATAACGAGCCATTGTTTTCTTAGCATAGTAAAATAAAACAATGATAATTTAAAAAGAAAATGTAACCATTCAGCATTCAGATAAGGGTATGTGGCAACTATATTGAATTTTTCTTAATTTCAACTTGGAAAAGTGTCATTAATTGGTAGCGCGAAGTTTGAATTCTCTTACAATCATCAATGGGACATCACTTTAAGGTTATATAAAGGCAAGTTTTTTAACCTGTCATGACAGGTTATGCACGGACCATACTCCAGAAACCTTTACAATGTACCAGTACGAATAAGTAGGAGGATAAATGGTACCGGCAAACTGACACATACTTTCTTCCTTAAAGCAATTTAAAGCAAGAAAACCTATATAATTAAATATAAAATAAAACCTATTAAAAAAAATAAATTTGTAGACTCACCGTCATAAGCAATATAGTTGTTTTTTAATTTAGTGGACAGCTGTTTCGCCCCTTGTCCTAGGGGCATCATCAGCACAGTTGAGGTTAAATCATTAAAATCCTATAACTAGATTTTCTTGTCTATATAACATTGTGATAAAAACACAAATACTGTCATTGCCACAAACTGTATAAAACACATTTTAAAACATTCAAAATGACTTGACTTGAGCCACACCTAACCTCAAATTCCTTGTGACTTTTGACCACTGTCTACTGAACCAGCTGACTCATGTTTGACTTATGGGGGAACAGCCATCTGAATTATTTGTCAATTAATGAATTTCTGTTTTGAAGCCAGAAATTTCCAAACGAAATCGGTACACATTCATCGCTAGAGATAGTGCCAGCTGTGATGTTTCACGTAAAAGATTTGTATCCCTTAAATGATCTTCTCCAGAGTGTGCTAATTTTAGTAACATTTGATCAAATTTGTTGGCTTCAAAATTTAACATTGCTTGAGCCGTCTATTTTTTATTTATAAATACTTTCTCCACATACTATGTATAAGGGAGAGAAAGTAAAAAGAACACAGAAACAAGTTGAGAATGAGGGGAAGGACATTAAGATTTGCCCAGAGGTGGAAACCTTGGACAAAAAAAAAGAAGGGAATAGAAAGAAATAGGCCAGGGAGGCACTGTACTTTAATTTCACAGTTGAGGGAGCAGTGTCAAGAACAGCTGTTATAAGCCAACTAAAATGCGAAATCAAAATCCATTGTCTATAGATTGATGCCTCTGAACCTGTGCAAGGAATGGGTAAAGTGACTGGTAAGCTACTGTGTAATGAATAAATTTATCTACGACCATTGCATTAAGCACCAATAATGGTATTACAATAAACATTATAATGATATACATTAAGACACCAAAAACCAAGCAGTACTCTAATGACGACTTTAGAGTACTGGAGTCACTTTAGAGTACTGGTTCTAGACCAATGAGAGCTCGGCATTTGACGGAAGTAGTGTCATAATAACAATTACGCAATTCGCACATCAGCTGATTGTTGCATTACGATTCATGTTTGAGTTTACTTATCCCATCAGCTGATTGTTCCACAACGATTCATGGTTCAGTCTGCTTATTTGCCTAACCTCAAATTTTAGTTGACCTATTCCATCATTAGTAAAAGTCATGAGTTTTGTTTAACTTCGGGGGAAATTTTGTCGTATATTGTTGGTCGTAGATAAAATAGTGTATGCAACGATTGTATTATGCCTTTAAGCCACTCGTGAGATATTTAGAACACTCGCTTCGCTCGTGTTCTAACTTACATCTCACTCGTGGCTTAAAGGCATTCATTATACAATCGTTGCATAAACTACTATATCAATAACATTGTTAAGTTTTTTATGATAAAAGTAATTTTTTTATAAATTATTTTTTTTTTTCAACTATTCAAGACTAGGGTAAGTATCAATAACAGTAATGTCTAGTTGAATTACAGGCTACAATCCTTATCTAGGATTAAATCCATTATTTAATCTTATGTGATTCAAATTTTAACAGGTATCCGTAAAAATCAGTCACCTTTACTTTGATTTCTTGTGATTAAGATGTGTTATATTGAAATTAAATAAATTGCATTAAGGAAAAGTTAATAATATTAATATTACTTATTTATTATAAAATATAAAAATTATATTAAAATTTTAAGCTAAATAGTGTACCAGTAAGCTTAAAAGGATTATAGACACTTTTGAAAAAGCACCAGACAGGATGAAAGATCACAAATGTAGGAAAACCATACAATATACACAGGGTATATATATGTACCCCCACATGGGGGGTGTTTTTGTGTATCACATATATATGTATTGTTGACAGGGTTGTCTACGAAAAAGGTGAACTTGAATATACGAATAACTCAAATAAGGCAACCAAAACTCAAAAATCAGACTCAAGGTACACTTTTGCATAAGCCTGTGGAATATCGAGTTTCTACTTTATACCATTTAAAAATGGCAGCCATTTTTCTATTTTAACACTTATTATCTTAAAAACCGTAAATTTTAAGAAAATTGCACAAAAGACAAAAAAGTTTTATAATATTATTTCCTAAAAACCAAACAAAGATTATTAAGATCGAACTACAAATAGATTATTGCAATTTTTTTTAATAGAATACATGATTGTTTATGGGAGTTAAAGCAAACTTTTCCATAAAAATTGAAATAACTCTTTTGATTGTCATTTGGTCATAATAATCTTTGTATGTTTTTTTTAGGAAATAACATTACACAACTTTTTTGTCTTTTGTAAAATTTACAATTTTTAAGATATTCAGTTTTAAAATATAAAAATGGCTGCCATTTTTTAAATGGTACAAAGTAGAAACTTGATACTGCGCACCAAAATAGGTCCTATTAGTCAACACATATGCACCAAGTTTGAAGTTGATATCTTTAGTGGTTTCAAAGTTATGCAAAATCATATTAAAACACATACAAACCGACAGACGTATAACCGTGGCCCCCACAAGGGTGGGGCTGGTGCAACTCTGGTCACAGGGCGCGGGCCCCTGGGGGCCCAGCCTTTGACAGTTCAAAGAGCATTTCCTGCTCTTTGAACTGTCAAATTTTAGTATTCACAGGTGTTTACAATTCAGTATTCGAATGTTTACATCCTTATAAAATGTAAACGTTGAAGCTAAGGTCATTCACAGGGCGTAGCCCGAGGGGATTTTAAAGAAGTGAATAGGCCTATGTCCTTTTCTGATATAGTGGCTCTATTCCTGCAAAATTTCAGCTCAGTTGTTTCAGTATTTTTCATGGGGTTGAAAGACAGATATTCACAGAAACATCCATACTTTCACATTTATAATATTAAGTAGGATAGGAAGGATGTAACTCATTAAATAGTTAGTTATAAATAACATAACTATATTATAAATAAAATAGTAATGTAAAATAAAGTTAATATAAAAACAGATACAGTAGAGTCCCACAAACCCGGACTAATGTGGACCGAACGGTGTCCGGGTTTGTGAATATTCCGAGTTATCGGGAAATAAGTAAAAATACCCCCGTTGCAGCAGACCTGCATACTCAGCGAATTTCAAATGTAAAACAACATATTTCGATCCAAAATAACGAGATTTGACATGTTTTTGTAAGCTCCATAAGAATAACATGGGGAATGAGTATGCAGGTTTGCTGCTACGGGTATATTAAAACTGAGTGGTTTTAATTCAATATTTAGTAGATCTGACCTAGAAGAACCCATTTACCAAGTTTTACCAAGATATGTTGAGAAATAAGCAAGATATAAAATTTTACTTATTTTCCCATAAGGCAGTGGCGGCTCGTGTGTAGGTTCAATGGTTCAGTGAACCCCCTAAAATAATCAAAAACAATAATTTTTTTAAGTAAATAGCAGAAAACCCCATTGTTAAACTTACTTTTATAAACAACATGGCAAAAAAACTATTGTTACGTCCGGGCGAAGCTCTCACGCAACGCCGGCAGAGCGAGGTTCAGTTCGCCGAGTGAACCCAGCTGGCTGGCGAGGGGTGTGAGGGGAGCGGAGGGGGGCTTGCTTGAAAGCAATGGACTTATCGCTAATGCTCTCGGCTAGCGGCGAGCCGAGCGCTGACGACATTGGCCGACCTCTTCCGAAAGAGTAGTTTCTTTCCTAACCGCTTCTGTTTCAGCAGCACCCTACGGAACGCGAGCTGTAAACCTTGATAATGTTGTTTTAATGGTTCGGGCAATGTTTAAGTTTATTTATTTAAATATTGTGTGATTTCTATGTTGTTTGTAGTTATAAATAAGTTTATTTCAGTTATGCGATTATGCGTTTTATTTTTAGCTCTGATTATTGAAAGAAAACAATCGGCGTAGCGGCCGCACCATAGCTTTCTGTAAGAACAGTAATTAAGCTATCAAGCAACGGTAATAACGCTATTGATTTAATTAATTTTGGATTTAACATTTTAATGTACATAGTAGCAAAATACAATTTATCATCAATGGTATAGTGCCTTAATCCCATAGACTATAAGCATTACACTCTTGTATAAAAGCAGGTATGTCAAGAAATGCAGGCACTACGATCTTGTAAGCATTTAACGTTTTTAAATACTGATTGGCTGATTGGCTTAAGACAATAACTCTAATATAATACATTGGTATAATGTATATGTTATTAGCTCTGAACCCCCAGTACATAAGCTCACGAGCCGCCACTGCCATAAGGTTAACATTGGGACAACGTACTTTGTTTACCACTTTCAATATCTCGGTAACCAATGGACATAGAGCTGTGTACTAAATTGTTTGTTTTTTTGAGCTGAATTCAATGGTGCAAACAAAAATTTGATTATTTTTATTTTTCTACATAAAAAACCTAAAAAACCCATTTTTGGGGGGGTTTACCCCCCTTTGCCCCCCCTTCCGATAGTCCGATCGGGCTGGTTTACGAACTCGTCCGAATAATTACTACTTTACACGTCCATGCCAAATTTCATTAAGATCGGACCATTTTTACGCGAGTTATCGTGCTTAAAGACATATAGATATATATATACTTATGAAAATGGACAAATGGTGTTTTTGGTATCTGGGGACCTCAAAAAGAAAAGTTATGATGGTCTCGGGCTTAGGTCTTACCATGAGACCTACGGTAACAGCTTCTTCCCTATAGGGGAAATTCGCTAATAAGAAAAAATAAGAATAGTTTCTGTTATTTCTATAAGATATCATTTATTTATTGCATAGTAAAAAATATAAAAACTATAAATTAGTTACAAAAAAAAACTTAAAGAAAAACTGAAACTGTTTTAAATGTGTCACACCCACACCATGCTCTGGCCTTGAATCTCAATGCACTTTATTGCTCTGGCAGGCTTTCCGAGTTACCCAGAATTCTGGGTTATCGAAGTCTGGGTTTGCGGGACTCTACTGTATAAATATAAATAATTTGTCCATGTTCATGGACCAAATAAAGTGCAATATCTGTTTACGTTTCATTAAATTCAAAATTCTCTTTCAGTTTGTATCCTCATCTTTATGGACTATTTGTTTTAAGTGCAGTAAAGCAAGAGTTTTTCAGGCCTTATCGTGTATTAACTTAAAATATAAGTCGCACAGTAAATATACTGCCATTCATCAGTGACGTTTTTTAAAATTGAGATAGCTTTTGTATAAAACTAAAGACCATATAAAGTTTTATTTTAGATGCAGAATAGAAAGATTTGTTCAGTTTACCGCCATAAAAACCATTTGGTAAAACATGGCAGGTTTCTATCTGGTCGATTAAAACATGATTTATTGAACACTAAAATCAAAACATATTGTTTTTAACAGTGTAATCGTATCAATAAATCAGTTACCTTTGGTTAAAACTAAAACCGATTGAAATTATTGTTATAAGTCAATTGTCTGTGTAAATCTCTCTATCATAGTGTGTTGAGGTTGGCTGGATTAGCGTTGGATAAATAATTTTATAGATTAAGTCAAATGAAATGGCTATTTTAGCACTGGGCTTACGGGCGACCAAGGCCACGTGGCTCTGAGGTGTAGGTGTGTTCGAAGGGCAAAGTCTTTGTTTTACTATGGTTTTTTTTTTAGATGTCAAGGGCACTTTGTTGGTGAGGATCGCCTCTGAGGGGACTTTGAGGTCTCTGACGCATTATAAATTTCTTTACGTGCATTAAAATTCCCTCGTTACAGCACTTCAGTACTTGTTTAACAAAAGCCACAGCCAGAAAAAGAGTTCCACGAAACTGTCTAGTCACATATAAACTAGAGAGAAATCTTCTGTTTCTGTTTTTATTACCAATGCTCCATTACTCAGGCTGTGTGGGATATTATACCTTCTCCAGTGTCGTAATGGAATATCTACAGTATGTGCCTCAATCAATGCATGGTCAGAGCATTCTTTGCTTCCTTTAGTCTTCTTATGTCGATCATTAGTTGTGATTTAGATTAAGACTGTCTAAAGCCATACATTAATTGTTTTATGGAAAGTTATTCCCGATTCAGGAGGAGTTTCGATATTAAAATTTTTATTCCTGTCTAAGAGAACTTTGCTTTTGGCCACTTGATGTTGGCTATGTCGTACACATCGTAAGCCATTTCTCTGAATGTCACGGGATAGTAAGCGATGTTGGTCTCATTAAACTCGACTGGATACACTGCTTTCTCATTGATACTTTTCAGTAAATACTGATGTTTCATTAGAAGATGTACTATATAGAGAGACTTCCATCCTTGCCAATGTGTTCCAAGAAATTTATGAATAAATTTATCGTCTGCTCCAAAAAGAACTTTAACTCTGTGAATAAGTTCTGGGTGCTTGTACAGTACTTCCACTGTTGGTCTCTCCCCAGCGTTATAATACCATTTAGACTCATCATAAAATTTGTAACTTTCCAGCCACTTTTTTAAAAACCTAGCATCTTTATGTGCGATAATCACTTGACTGCCCAGAAACTGTCCTTCATCCCAATTCAAACTGATTTCAAATATTCTGAAGTCGTCGACACTTCTGATAAGGTAACAGTCATTGTCTAGATATATTCCACCATATTTCATTATCATTTGAATCCGTGTAATATCACTGGCGTGCCATCTCATCCAGTTTTTACTTAAAGGTTTTCCAAAAATTTCTGTTGGCTGTTTTACTTTGTGATAAACCACAACACCTTTGAAACCAGGCGTTTGGAGCAGTACCTCCCAATATTTCCCTGTGAATGTCGTGTTGTTGTCGTAGTGGAAAAATATTTTTTCTGGCCTTTGGTTCTTAAATGCAGCCAACACACAGATCAACTGGTAGTATCTTATGGGAGTTCCTCCGAAGTGGATGAAGTGGATATAGTTAGGAACCAGGTAAGAACCTGAGGGGTTTCCAGTTTCATTACTGAACTGGAGTCGGTCAAAGTCCAAGGTTTGCTCCCACAATGCTTCTCCTTCGGGTCTCATCTAGATTGACATTTCGTCGGTCTGTTAGCTTGTAAACTGTCAATATGAGAATACAAGATGCGAAGACTGTACTCCAAAAAAGTTTACTCAAAATGGACCGCATCTGAAACTAGTGATTCAGATGTTATTAAAAATTATAGAATTGCAGTGATTAAATAGTGCATAATAAATGTAATTGAATTTAAAACATTAATAAAGTATTTTATTTATGACAAATTCACAGCCAATGGAAAACTGTTGATGTAATTTAATTAAATCCTATACATTTTGGAACTAAAATAATATTTTTCATATTATAGCCAGAGGACAAATAAACATTACAGTAATTTTAATATTTTCAGAGTAGAGTAGGAAGGAGGTTTCCAAGCTAACCCATGGCCAAAAAACGGCCTCCTGGCAGCATTAATAGGAGGAGGACACAAATGGAATCTGGCGCCTCATCAGGAACCTGGAGCCGTGGGTTTGCACTATATGCCAAGGTTAACTTTTACCTGATACAGTTCTTGATAGGTCTTGACTACTTCCATCTGTACCTCCACTAAATTTGCAAGGTCAACTCGGCCATGTGCAGTTACTGTGGGCAAGGGGTGACAACATGCACTACACTCTCTTTGTTGTCTCTTTGATGACAAATTGCTCTCAGAGCCATCTGACCCACGTCAAAATTGTTAAGAAGATGCTAAAGAGCAGCAATAGCTGGAGGGCTCTGTTAGAACAAGAGAGATGGATGTCTAGAGTGACCACAGAACTGAAAATAGCAAGAGGTTGATTGTCAAGTGAAGAATCCTGAAAGGGATAGAGACCACTCATTTTGTGGTTGCAAAGAGCAGAGGCTTGGGCCAATTGCAATGGATTGGTGACCGCTTGCACTTTTTTTTTAGCAGGTATGCCCAGAGAAAGGTTTCTTGCTTCCCCCGCCATGCTTGACATGGGGCCTCAACACCTGTAGGTGACTTGAGGCTGGAGACCCCAGAACTTCACTGTTGTGTAGAGGGCACTTTCACCCCAGCACTTTCACCCCTCCTCCATGTGCTGAATACTTGGAGGAGGGACATGATTAATACTGGTAAAAAGCCAATACTTAACTAATACTAAAATCCGATACCAGACATTTTATGTGTTCATTGGTTGAACTTGATGTATTGAGCGCCTTCTTTAATTTGGGTACTAATTGAGAATTAAATCGTGACACCGTTGAAATCCGCATTTACTTACTTAGCTGGGATGTCATTTCCGGCCCCTACAATACTTATTACTATTAACTGTATGGTAGGAGTACTTAATCTAATACTCGTGTACTAAATAGTACTAATTGAGTATTTAATCGTGGCACCCTTGAAATTCACATTTTCTTACATGGCCTGCCTGAAAGTAAGTAGTTAACGGTAGGAGTACTTGATCTAATACTTGGGTACCAAATAGTACCTATTGAGTTATTTGTCTTTTTGCTTTTTAAAAGCTGGACCTCTTTTTACTGACCCAGAACCTGGTCAGTCTGCATGAGTAAGAGATATAGAGTTCTTTCTTACCAACTTTCACTAGATAAAATAAAATTGTTACATTTTTGCATAAAAAAAAATTAAAAGATATTTAACAATATGCCTTGTGGACTACTCCATTAGCAAACTGCTCACTTTAATTTAAATTCAACTACAAAAATTATTATTTTAATATGCTGTACAAACTTACCTGTCATTGACTTTTATGTCTTCATAGCAATAAACCATTATCTCAGAAACCTGCTTGCTGCTTTGTTACTGTCTGCGAGACTAATGTTCTACTGATACAGTTGTTCAAACATCCTCACAATACCTACAAGCCATTGTCATTCTTAGATTCCCCTTGTAACCAATAGGTCACCTACATCGTCTATTATAGCCCTGGTGTTTTTTATTTACTAACAAAAACAGATTTTAGAACCTCTAATATTACCAGGTCTAATCAGTAGGTCTAATATATATTTAAAACAGGAAAATTATTTAAGAGGTTCCAAACTTGTGAAAGTTGATTTTATTCTTCTTAGTTATGGCAAATGCCCTCAAAAGTTCCAGTAATAATAAATTTAATGTTCAATAAAAATAATTCAACAAGTACCACCGACAATAATTTTTTACAATGGACAAGAGTGCTGTTTAGTAATATTTGTTGTTGAAACAAAAAATAAACATTGTACTTAATATTTGGTAATCAAATAATTAATTTTGTAAAAAATTACATCAACATTTTATTTTAATGTTTTCATCTTTATTTTAGTCTCAATTAAAAAAATTCTTTAAATTGTTAAAAAATAAATAATTGAAATAAACTGATCTCTTTTGCCAAAACTTGTAACATTTATTAAACACTTTTTGTATGATAAATTGGGCTTTCACATCTGCTCTTTAAATCAAACTAACTAAATTAAGGGTTACTTACATTTGAAACTCTCAGTCTAACTTCAGTAGTTCTCCATTATCTGACATCTTTTGCAAACTTCTGCAACACAAATGTATACATAAGAGAAAAAGTTTTATTCGATCAAACCTCTAATTTGATGGTACTAAACTTGTAGTTACTCTTTTGCACATGAAGTGAATTGCTTCGTTACTTATTCTCCAAACAATGCTGATTTTTCATGCTAGCTGTCAAAGAAATTGTTTTCTGTAAACTTGAATTTTAAGTGACAGTTTTGTAACAACACACAAATCACCTATATACAACAGTTAAAGCAGGGATTACTTTCAGGCTGACATTTCATAGCTAGTGTTAGGGTGACATTTGATAGGCTTACAACAAAATATGTTATCATATCTATGGTCTATTATCTTTATTGATATGATGGTTATTCAAAATAAGACATGGTCTTACTTGTCAGCTATTTCCAGTTCAATGTTTAAAATCAAACCTTATTTATTATTTTTTCTATAAATTATATAATTTCATCATAACACTGCATACACTTAAAATAAAATACTTTGTCGAAAAAGTAAATAGATAAATTTGAAGAATGTACGTGAATAAAGGAATGGCCATGATGACAGTTAAACTTAATTATAAAATAATAGACAGATATGAATATTTCATTTCCGAAAGAAGTATATTTAAATTAAACTAGCTGTTGTTAACCCGCTTCGCTGGGTTGAAAAATCTTATAAATGCCTAAATAGTAGCCCAAAAGATGTAATTTGGAAGCAAACATTATAACGTCTAATGTAATCTAAAATTCAATGTATTATAATGTTTCTCCATACATATTATATTTATTTTATAAAGCCGGCGGTGGCATGTTTGGTGGTAGCAGTCTGATTTTCCCTTTCAAACAGCACATAATATGTGTTTCTTTTTGAATTAATCTTTGTGCTATGCAATAACTACAAATTTTGCCCATCTTGCAAATTACTACATTCGGGTGTTCAGTAAAATCTACATTTGATTGGAATAATGTGTACTTTACAGCCAAAATCATAGTTCCTTGTCCTTTTGTAAACGGCTTTTTAACTGTTTAATGTAATTCAGCTTCTTCTGTTTAATCCCTTTTTCGAAGGTTTTCCGTTATATCTCTGTTCTGATTATTTCTTTCATCACCTTGTGCGTCTGCCTCCCTTTCTGTTCCAAATCTGCTACAACAGTGTTTCTTGATGTCGCTGTGAATTTTCCCGTGATACCCTTAGATGTGTTTCTTTCTCTTCGTTGTTTAATTTTTTCTTGCAATCGTTCATTTACGTGATGAGATACGGAATCGCAAACATTTTCTCCTACGTTTTGACATTATTTTCGTCTTATTTATTTCTATCTTTGAATTTAAAAACAAAAAAATATGTAACTCTACAGTTTCGTGCACTTCATGTTTTTTAATAAAATAACCTAACAGTAAAAATTTACTAAATAATTGAAAACGTAAATAAAAACACATTTGCTAAATAAGACTGTATTCACCTGATGTACAAAAACGATTGTAGGTGCTGCATTCTGTTGGCAGCCACTTTAACCACGGTTACGTTTCAAATTAAACCATGTGTTTTGATATAAACAAATAAAACCTCAAGTACTCTCAAAATCCTTGACATAGGTCCCTTTCGGACGATCCTGTGCCTACACTCAATAAGATATCGAAACCCGACCACCATAGTGCAGATCATGAGATTCCAAGCTTTAATTTGATACCAAGATCATGGGTCTACGACGTGTAGTTTTGGCTGTAGCACTAAATATACCAACACACAACTCTTCTTTTATATATATATATATTGATTATTCCAGATTAAACATATATTTTATTTTTGTTTGGCATGCTTTATACTTTTTTAAGGCACTGGCGCACAAGAGCAAATCTTAAGATGAGAATGAATAAGGGATGAAACTAGGATGGATAAGATGATAACCTGTAGCTGAGAAAGAATCAGTATCATAAAATTGCAAGCTAGGAAACCCCCCTATGTTACCAACTATATTTCCAATTTATACAGATTCATTCACTATTACTTAATGATTAATTTTTAATTATTCAAAATTATCACTATTTAGAGGGGGGGACGAAAGTAGACAGATATTTAATTTGAAGATTGCTGCAATGCGACACCTGGTAAACACAGTAGAATATTTTCTTCTGTAGGAAAATAGGAATTTTTCTGCCCAATGGAGTATGGCCTCTGAAAATAAGCGAGGAACAAACTATAAATTGAAGAGCCTTTAGTTTTACACACCCAATCTTAAAACTTTTCTCATGAATAATTAGCATTTTCATGCCAATAAAATTGAGTGTGGCTTAGTGCAAAGAAAATCTTTTATTCTTAAGATATTTTCTGTGATTCAGTGACTCTACGATCTCCTTCTATATTGTGTGGTGATTTCTTTCTGCAATACTGTTAGAAATATCGATGACCTAAACTGCCTAAACAACAATTGGTGACAAAACTCTTCTTCCACACAAGAAAGATAGGTTTAACTCCAACCCACCAAATCTTACCAGCTCGATGACAGCCGGACACTAGTTGGGCAATGCTAATCGTAAGGGAAGTGAGCAGCGGCACTCATTACAAGAAGTCGTATTAAGCATGGACGTTTACAGCCCGTAAATATCGGTTATGGGGGCGATCGACAGTTTTATGAGCCGTAAATACCGACTGGTCAAGCAAGACGGCTACTGGTCTAGCAGCTGGACTCTGAGCGAGACTGCGGTATAGTCTGGTCCAGATAATTTGGTCCAGTCCATCCCTAAGACTGAGTTAGTTTTAGCTTACGTATGGCCCAGGTCATGTTATTTGATTCTCCCTGTACGCTGTCATCCAGGAATGTAGTCTGATAAGTGCCATTGGAATAATTTGATTACCCTTAAATGGTTGATTCTGGACTAAGCTGTCAATGATCATTGGGTTTTTAATTAATGATCCTGCTTTAAGAATCAGGTGGTCATTATTATCAGTAGTAACAAAACCTTTTGTATCAACTGTTCTTATAATAATCTTTCACTCATATTCTCCCTAAATTACCTCCATAGAAGGTTGGGTGTTTAATTGAAAACCCAGTGAACCGATTGAAACATGCTTGGGTTCGATCATAATTACTCGATTATGTTGAGTTGGTAATAGATTTGCTAGGCTACACTTGCTTTGTAATTTTTAAAATGCTATATTTGTTTAAATTTTTAAAGGAGTCTGAGGAAAAACCCATAGTTTGTTGATTTTACATAACTCATAATCACCATTTATTACCGATGTAGTTTATTAACTGTAAAAAAAATTTTAGAATTCTATTGTTACAGCTAAATATTTGTATCTCTTGCACTGCATTAAGCTGCAGTGAGTTTTTGAAATAAACTAATAGGCCTAAAATCTCACAGACATCAATCTTGAGTTGTCTTTCTCAACGGTTCTCAACAACACAGACCATTGTTACACTGTGCTGCTATCTGTGCGACTTATCGATGAACTAAACTAAATTGTGCTCAGCGGCCACATTTGTAACTTATTGAACTTCATTACCGTCCGCAAACAATTCTAATGAACTTTGAACCGGAATAAATCACAAATATTTTCTTTAGTTTTATTTTTTTTGTGATGTTGGTTTTTTATGATTTTTCTATGCTTTTAGCTTACAGCTTATTGTTTACAGTTTTCCCATTTTAATGCCTTTTTTGAAATGAAATGAAATGAAAATCCTTTATTTAACCATGCAAAGTTAGGGCCACATGGCCCTTTCTTACACTTAACATGGATGAAATAAATAAATACAAGATAACAACAGAAGGATGAGCTACTGAATAACTTGAAATATTTACATAAAAAATATGACTAAAAAATAAACTTATCTGAATATTTACAGAAAATATATACAAAATCGGTAAAAATAAAAAAATATTTTTCCAGTCACACACTCAAGCACACATGCATCAGCAATCGCGCAAACACGGAAACCCTAAGACGCGCCAGCCATGACCATCCGCTCAAGATAAAGTGCTTTCAGTGCCGCCACAAACTGGGAACGCTTATCAAAGGATCTGATCTCCAAAGGAAGGGTATTCCACAGACGGCAGGCGGTAACAACAAAACCCCTGTCATAAGCTGTGGTCACATGATGAGGTATACGCAAAGTGATTGAGGAAGAACGTGAAATACGAAAGCTATCTTGAGACACAAATTTAAAATCGGTTTTAAAATATTTCGGAAAATTCGTTTTCAAAATTGAGAAAAGTAATGAAAGAATTTTAATTTCTCTTTGATCGTGCAGTTTCAAAATGTATGCCTCAATATAGCATGGCGTTATACGCTCATCGCGTCTCAGACCATATACATATCTCAGGCAATAATTCTGAGATCGCTGGAGCATACCCGCCTGAGCAACAGTCATGTCATTGATTACAGAGTTGCAGTAAGTAAAGTGGGGTAGTACTAATGATTTAATCAAGTGTAGTTTAGTATGCTGTGGTAAAAAGTTCTGTAGTTTTTTTAGAGAATGTATAGAGGCAAAAACCTTTTTACATATGTCAGTAACTGCATCATCCCAAGAAAGTGTGGAGTTAAATGTCACTCCAAGATTCTTTACTTTGTCATAGTACGGAAGTGCATTGCCATCAACCGTGATAGGATTGATGGAGTCAAAGTCAATGGAGTTTTGAAGTCGAGAATGGCAAATTAAAATCGGTTTAGTCTTTTCGTGATATAGTCTCAGTCCATGGTTTTCAGTCCAAGTAACTATTTTATTTACATCTACATTTATTTTTTCAACACAGTCGTTTACGTTATTTGCAGTAAAATTGCAATATATTTGCAAATCGTCAGCGTACATGTGGTATTTGCAGTGGAGCAGAGTTGTGTGTATGTCATTGACGTATAGTACGAATAGCAGAGGTCCAAGGATTGATCCCTGAGGCACACCGCATGTAACAGTCTCCCAGTCTGATCTTGTATCTCCAACCTCAACACATTGCCGCCATGTTGTACACCATTGTACATGTTTTTTGTGTATCTTATGTTGTTTTAAACTTATATATTTGACAATGTCATCTGTTTGCCTTTACTTTGTAACGTATAAAAAATATTCAGTACAAATCAATTACTTTTTGACGTTTACTATTTCATAGTTGTCATATCCTAGTAGGGTCCTATTATGTTGCAATAGTTTGATTTTATTATCAGTAAATGAATGTTATTTAAAAAATCCATCCAATTTACTTAGTTTGCACCAATTTTATAGCATTTTTACACAAACTCATCCCCGAAATTTAAAAAAGGCACTTGTTGCTCCACAAAATCTTCCTCCATGCACCTCAATTTGTGACATATGCAAGCATCGGGAATTCTTATGTAATTAAGAATCGGTAAATCTCTTTTGAAATAAACGAAAGAAATAAGACCTATTGCATAAATTTTATAACTACAATTATCTTTGTAAAACAATCACCAGAATGGTTGCAAAATTATTTGACTAAAAAGATAAACTGGATGTAAATAAAAAACGTCCTACAACAATTAAAACACTTAAAACGTCTTACAACACTTAATTTTAAGTGTTGTAAGACGTTTTTTTATTTACATCCAGTGAATACAACAACACGTATCATGCTAATCAAGAAATTATTTAAAAAATTAACGTATACGTTGGACCCCCGTTTAAATTAAAAGGTGACTATGTTAAACATTTACGAAACGTAAAGTATTCCCAGAGCGAGTTGAACGATGCAGAATAAACAGATGGCTAGCGGAGTTGAGATGTACTCTGGGCTCTCTTCCGCTACGATTGAAAGCACCCAATTTCATTCACCTTCTGGCTGCCTTGCTGCCTCAAAAGCTTTGTAAATCAATTCAATTCTCCTGATTTGAATAGATTTATATAGATCTGAAAATAATGTAAAAATCGATCGAAGTATATATATATTTTTTAAAGACGTATCTTTTATCTATTTGTGAAGTTTTTGTTTCGAAATACAGTACCTGTCTTCGGGCTATGTCTGTAGTTATTATGTAATAAGGATGTAAATAATGAATAGCTAAATAATTATTTTACCAAGCTTCCCTTCGATTTGTCCAAAACATCATGTATGTAGTCCGAATTAATTGATATGGCCCAGGTCATCTGTAGGTCCAGTGCTAAAATTAACATTATATAGTCTTACAGGCGGAGTAGAGGGAACACGGAACTGGACGTGACCTATATTATGAACTTGTTGGTGATAAGAAGAGTGCTCGTTAAAGTAAACAGTTTGGCTGATCGACCAAATCCTTCTTACTTCCCCAAATCCCAATTCCTTCAAATTTCTTCTTCCGATTAGTTAAGTAATTATAGATGATTATTTGTCGTGTTAATGAGATATAGAACAATATCTAGGGTGACAAAAACAATTAATCAAACAAATCACGGATAAAATCTTTATTGATGAGCAAAAAAATTATAAAAAATACTCGTTACGTTAAGCACTTACCAATTTTTTTTTATACTGTAAGCAATAAACTAACAACATATTATATAGCTCGTTTGATATAAAAGTACACAATTTAAATTTTTAACTGTAGTTTGAGTTGATGTTTTAAGCCATAAGCAGTTAAATAAAAATCAAATCAGTCTCTATCACCGATTGTTCACCATTAATTTCACTGATCATTGTCGTTTAACAAAACTTTTGCACACAACTGTTTTTCTGAACAATGTTGGTGAGCTGATCTATGTAATTCTCGGTTGGAACTAAAACATTTCTTTCTCTCTTTCAACTGCCGAATTAAGGGTTCAAAAGAACTATTACCTTGTAAAATATTCGGATTGCATGGCGCGGAATTCAAGGTTATATGAAAGTAAGAAGGCTTGTTGGGGTGGTGCTAAATTGACCGTTCAATCTCGCTATGGTTATTTCAGGAATAAAAGATCACGTTTAAATATTTGTATGCTAGTGACAGATCTAATGGGGTTTCCGTAGTTTTTGAATCAGGAGAGAGTGAACTGACACATTTCACAGTTTGCAGTAGTTGCAAACGTAATTTCGGAACAAAATTTAAGTTTTTAACATCGGCCACATCACTGACAGACAGTTTCAATAAATCCCTTTTAAATTTATATTCCTTAGTGACTTTGGTGCCTATTTATGTTTAGCTAGTCGAAATATGCAGTCAGTTGTTACAACGAATTATAATTGTGTAGTTACATACCAAATACCCTTCATGTATACTTGTTGCTAGGGGATTTTTTATTAAGACTCTCACTACAGTTTAGAAACGATTTAAAAATTTTGGTGCGTTGAAAAGAGCACAGGGCGAAGTTTGTAAGACATAAAATGTTTTCATAAGTGATGTCCTTTAAAAAATAAGCTATTCCAGTACGAGTTTCATAAAAATTACATAAACTTCACGGTTTTTTAGTTATAAGCAAAATTATGTAAAAAATCAGACTTTTTGCCTTATTTTGCATGTTTGACAATGTTCCGTGACGAAATTTTGTTAACAAACATCGGATTTGGATTCAGTGCCCCAAGAAACGTAAGAAACCAAAAAATCGAAGTTAACCCAACACTTTACCGCGAAAACTATATTATGACTGGACTAGAAGACAGATTATTTATACCTTATAGCTTGAGACTGAGACTCAAGAACGTTAATGTCTTAGTGGTGGGTGAAGTTTCCGTTGCCGTTGCTGGAGCAGTTAGTTGGTCGAGGCAGAACACAATAATAAATATTATCGTATCTCAAAGGTATTCCGATAAGGATCATTAATCCAGATCAGAAGAAATGAAGCTGACTTTAAGATGAAATAATAATTTAATCCCAAGATCTTAAACTGAAAAAAGGTTTAAAGTCCAACGGAAGTACACATCTCAATTTACTTTATCAAAATGTCAATTACATTCGCACCAAGCTCTTACTGAATTACGCCTTTCCAATTTGAATTCATAATTTTATTTTCACTGACCCTGAAGTAAATTTATTTATTTAATAATCGGCAATTGACATTATAACTCTATTGTACATCGCAAGGGACGCACATGACACAGCCACTAACCGCTAACCAGTGACAAACAGAATGGAGAGGTTTCTGATTGAAATAAGCCCAATAGCAGGTTATGATTTATTTAATCCTTCATTAAATTTTGTTTACACTTTTTTGTAGACGCCAAGTTATCTTTTAATTTACCGTATACATGTTGCAATGCTAAAATTAAACTATGATTAAACTAGTTTATATCACATATAACATAACTGCCAAAGACTAAGGACAAAATAATCATACTGGAGACTAAAGGTTGCGATCATTGGAGACTCCACCGCACATCAACTTGGTCTAGAAAGTATCTAAATAGTAATAGTGCTTCACTTGTAGATATTGATGTTTCCCGGTAAAAATAAAGCCTAGCTTAAACCCTTTAGGATTCTTCCTTATAACTTTTTTACTTCCTCCATGAGATAAACATAACAACAAGTAAGTAAACAAATCATTGGTGTTCAGTGGACAATAAACTCATGTTTGTATATGAGATCGGGAGCAAAGCCCCGATATAAAAATTGCAGGTCAACAATATAAATTCTAGTCTAGAGAAGTTTATTGCCAACATCATACTCTAGACTTGACGTCGATATTTACGAGACTTCCGCTCAATTAAAATCAATTTAACACCTTATCCGGGTGACTGGACTGGTTTAATTGCATGTAATTAATTACTTGCATTGAATCGCTTTTACTTGATATCAGATAGGAAAACTTCGGTGATAAATTTCCTCTCGAATAGTTTTCTCATCTGAAAGTTATTATCGGTTTAAAAATTGAAGCCGATGAAAAATTAATTTTCTGTGTTACTACTGATGCAAATTTATTAGGTCCGATTCATTACTTTTCATTCGAAAAAAATTTCTATCCAGTAATAAGAAAAGAAAATTCATTTTTAAGAATTACCAAATCTATTTCTCGGACAACGTCTTTTAATCGATAACATCGCCTGAGAAACGAAAGGTTAAATCACCCTCCATGTCTGCAGTTTCGCCTGTAGGTCCGCAGTACTTGGCAGTCGTCAGGGCCGGCTCTACCTACAGACCACCTGGGGCGCCAGGGCCTGAGGGGCGCCAAAGGGGGCGATGGGCGGCCCCATTTGTCAAAAAGTAGCCTTTTATTTGACAAAAAATAAGCAAAAACATTGTATAACTGTCTATGATACTTAAACACTTACAAATCTTTCATCTTTTCTTTTGAAATAGGTAATTATCAAAAATTAACAACAAAAAGAAGTAAAAATAATAAATCTTTAAGTGGTTTTAATCTAAATGAAAGGAAGAATGACTTAGGCATCTTAATAATTGGATTTTAACCTTTGTCCATGGTATATAATTTTTTTTCTTTATAGCCCTGATAGTCCATACTAAACGGATATAGTCTAGTTGCTAAAATGCATTTTAACCCTAAACCTGGAAATAAGATCCACCCAAAGTTTTTTTTTATTTCTGTTTCTTCAATACCTACATAATTCAGATCTGCGAGGTGCCACTTTGTCACCCTTGAGCAAATTCAAATATCCAAGGTGACGACCAAGATGGCGGCCAAGATGGCTTAAAACCGGATATAATTTTTTTAAAGTTACCTCACTGCATTTTTTACGTGTATTATTTTAGATATTGATCATCTAACGGATAATATTTTTCGGCCGCCATCTTGGATCCGCCATATTCGATATCCACTATTAACTCTTAATTGTTAATATTAACTCTTATTCGAGTTTAATTTTATTCATCTTATATGGTCAGTGGCACAAATAAAATCAAGGTTGAGGTTGTGTGGCTAACAAGTTCAAAAAATATTCCACCAGACGTAAGGGCAGTGGATTTTCTATTGGCCCTCAATTTACAGATGGATTTACAATTAATTTTAACTAAACATTTTCCATGTGGTATTTAATTAAAATTAGTTTTTATGTTGGTGTACGACACCTTATACAAAATGTACAGTTTTAAAGAATTTAAGCTGAAGTTTTAAGGCACAATAATTTGTATATGAGTAAGGATGCGTAATAATACAAATAAAAAACAACATTTGCCAATTTTAAGGGTACATAAATTTCAATACGTCATGTCTTCAATTCGAGAAATTAAAACATTTATAAAAGATAAATTCCAAAAAAATGGATAAGATCTTTATTGCATTTGACAATATAAAATTGAATTGCAAGCGTCATTAAACAACCATTTAAGCGGTTTCCTTTTGGTATACTGGCTGTCAGGAAGCACTAGTGCCAAATTTTAAATTGCGAAAATTCCTAGCCAGTCGTTTTTAGTATTTATATAAAAAACACTTATATATAAAATACTTTTACAGATTTGATTTGTTTTGACTATTCAACATTAATAAATATGTGGAGTCGTTTCTCAAAGAATGGAAATGCAGTTCAGTTCGAGTCGACGTTGATTCACGTACGGTTGCATGGGACAATTAACATATCCAGCAAATGTGAGCGCCAAGCATAAATCGTTACTGCACGCTGTCAATTAGTTTGGCTGACTGGGGACGTTATTCCTCTATTCACTACTTTCCTGAGTCTTGCGGTGTTGATCCAAATGTCAAAATAATCCATAGAATAAAAAAATGTTGAGATTTAAACGTCTGAAGTTAACCATTTGTTGCAAATACTTGTCTTATTTTTTGATATTTATTGCGCTCTTTACACTCTTCCTCGATTCGCTACTTTCCTGAGACATGCGGTATTGATCCAAACGGCGAAAAAAATCCCTAGCATGAAAGCAAATGTTGAGATGGAAACGACTGAAGTTTACAATTTGTTGCAATTGCTTGTCTTATTTTTTTGAAATTCATTACGCTCTTTACATTCTATCTGCTCTGGAATTCTTCACATTGTTTACGGTGCATCTATTTGATGTTTTTGGCATCTATGAATATGAAGTATACCAAAAGGATTAGTTAAAATTTTAGTTTTTTTAAGTTTTAAGTTCTTAAGTTAGGATTAGTTTTAAGTTAAGTTTTTAATTTTAGTTTTTAATTTAAGTTTTAAGTTTTAGTCTTTTATTTAAGTTTTTTTTTATAAAGACTATTTTATATCTTCCAAATATTTGAAACAACACTCCTACATCTATCTGTTTCCAGATTAAACAATTTTTTTAATAAAAGCCTGATTAGTAAACATAATTTTACGTCTATTAACTACGATTAGATTAGTCTAATCACAAAACTAATAAATCATAAAATTGCTCAACAGGTAAATAGTATTTGTGCAAAATTGAACTTTTCATCATACACTCATAACATTCTATGCCTGACATTTTTGAAACTGATCAAAGTTCGACGCTATACAAAGGTATTGAAAAAATATAGCGGCTGTAGATTTCAAGTTGTAGATGAGTGCAGTGTAGGAATCCCATTACAATAGGTAAATTGGTTTACTGTTTTGATTGATTTTAGGATTCTAGTGTAGTTCTAAGGGCGGAGACACATGGGGCGATTTTTATCGCGGCGGCGAAACTGCCGCTGCTGTCGTTTTCTCAGTTTAAAAGGACCGCGGCATTATTGTATTCCGCCCTGTGTGTTAGCGTCCATTTAAATCAGTTCACTGCCGCCACGATAAAAATCGCCCCTTGTGTCTCCATCGTAATATATATATATATATAACGCCAGCAGTCTAGATCGTGAAGTGCCGTTTTTATTTTGTAATTCATTTATGGAAAGATATGGACGACCGGTATGGTTATGTTTATTGTCGAAATAACTTGATTCAAACAAATCACTTTATAAAAAGCACTTTAATCAGTTTACATAATTTAAATAATGATTGGTTAAACTACGAATCAGCTTTGTTTTTAGTTTATTTATATTTCCAAGCTCAAAATTTTCATGGGAAAAACTATTTATTTTAATTAATAACAATTTAAAAATGTAATCATTGAAGAAATCACGCTACCGACACTGAAGTGTTGTCCTTGAGGAATTTTACGATCATTGTTTGATTGTTCCAAATATGCTAACAAAAAAAAATATTGTGCTGATTGAGATTATTGCTAACATTATCGTTATTTCTGACAACACTCTCTATTAACCTAAAAAAAGAAAAAAACACCCAAACATTCGCCCACAACTTTCAATCGACAATATCCCTAACGAAATGCCTAAAGATCCTCCGAAAAGTTCAACCCAAACAATCGCATAAAACTTTCACCCACTCCTCTGAAACGTTTAATCCTAACAATCTGTCTAGTTCTAGTCGAAACATTTGAGGAAAAACTTCAACCCCGATGTCTTAAACGTTTTGACATATTGTTCCTTTTAGTTTAACCAAAATATTTTCGAAGGTTCCTTTTAAAATTATTAAAAAGTCTAGACTTAGAAATTTCATTTAAAGATACATTTCTTTCCAAAATAAATTGAAGTATAGGTGGAAAAGATAAACAGCTTGACTGCTTTACTTTATTTTCGACTCTTACCGGTTACCTATCTACATGTAGGAACAAATTGGTCGAATGCACATTAATTGTACTTGAAGTGTGTAAATTGACCCTGAGAAAAATAATTAATCTCACAGAAATTAAGCATATATTTTTGTACAGTTGGTATGCGTTTGGGTTTGAAAAATGCAGAAGATATCAGATTTTCAAAAATATAATATTACGCGTTTTCGAGTATAATGTTCAAATACCCTACTTTTCATTGTAAAATATTAACAAATTGGGCTATTCTATGTTTTAAATTCATCGTTAGCGATCAGAACTACTTTACGTTAGTTTATGTTAAAAAAAGCAATCAGAACTACTTTTTACCATCCATATCTCAAAATTTGATTGCTTAGTACAATAAAATTGCTGCTTGTCATGAATTTGCAGTATTGCGATATAAATCTATGGCCTTCTGACAACCTTATCGTACATTGTATGTAGGTAAAATTAGTATATTTATAGAATAATTGAGGTATTAAATAGCACATGGAATATTTAAATCTACCAATTTAAAGACGTAAATATCTAAAATTAAAAAATAAGCGATAAAAATATAATCTGCTTGAAGTAGACGATGAATAGTGGAACGTGTAAGGCGGTGAGCGGCGAATTCTATTGGCTGGTTTCAATTGAGGCAGAATAACACGAAGAGTGTACCTCAACTCCTCTTGCCTCCTATTTATCTTGGATTGAGAATCAGAGAAATATTCTTAAGTAGATATCCAAAGATATTTTAACATAAAAACTAAAGTATATAATTTGGGTTACCTTGTTATAATTTAACTATAGGCACCTAAAAAAGAATAATATTGCGATTTTCACTTTTAGTTCATGGTTTGTATATTGTCTTTTGAAAAGTTTAGAAATATCTACAAGGTTTCGCAGTAGATGTCTTATGTATAAAACGGGATTTAAGTGGGCCGAAACCTTGAAAGAAACTGGCGAGTTTGAGAAAGAAACTTAAACTCATGATTGTTTTTAAAAGTTTGGCCTAAAGAAACCCTCCCCCTAACGGACTTTCCTAGTTCTAAGAAATGCTTTACTTTATCACTTTTCCTGCAAGAGGCAATATGAATGACTTGGTTAAGTGTTTACTGTTTACTTGTTATGTTACTGGATTTCCTACAAAATTAATAAAATATAATAATAGCAATAACTGTGTACCCAACCAAAACATTATTACAATAATAATTAGTTCCAAAATAAGTTATAAATAAAGCGCAGCCCCGTACCTCGAAGAAAGTGGCGAGTCTTGGAAAGAAATGCTTGATTGTCTTTAAAAGTTTAGCCCCCCAAAGAAACCCTCTTCCTCTTGATAACGGGTTTTTCGAAGTCTAAGAAATTAATTTGATCAATTTTTCTGCAAGAAGCAATGTTAGTGGTGCAGTGAGGTGTTTACTATTATTTAAGTTTTCAGTTGAAGATCATACTAGATCGTAATAGTAGCAATATTTCACCCAACCAAGAAACAATTAATTACAGTTATAAGATCATAACTATTCACACTAGTTTTCCTCCAGAGCTATTACTTGATTATCAATTTGTAAGTTTTTCCTACCTTCTCTAAACAGCGAAAATTGCACTTAAACCTGCAAATTTTTCAATTCAAAGTTCCACGGGGGATAAATAAGAATATTTATTCATAAGCACTAACAAAACCTATCACTACACACATGCATCTACAACACAGACAACATGAGTACTTGCACTGGCTAACGACCGATAACAACTGGGAGGGCAAGCTTTATCCACTCCAACCTGACCCTAAACTCTTATCAGGCTTATCGCTTTTGTCGTGAAATAATCTGTTTTAACGCAATATCCTATACTCTTTTATGAGCAATGTTATCTTGCGACCGAACGCGGTTGGTTGCATGCTTACTTGCTTGTCTGCACAATTATCTGAAAAACGGCCCCCGAGGGTTTCATTCAAAGTCTTGAAATAAGTCATTTATGACTCAAAAACGTTTTTTATGCTTATTACTTGGCCAGAGAAAATCTAATAAAGTAATAAAATTAATTTTAAAGTTGTAAGTTATTAACATTGGCTTTATGTGTTTCTATGGTAGCAACGAAAAAACAAGGAAAGTGTAAACAAATAAAGTAATTACTCCACCTGTTTTAAAACAACAGCCATCTATACTCAATTCCACATTCACCTTTCAGTACAGGTCTTGTAGGACAATGCAATTCTATTACCTGTGTTGGGTATATTTGTTTACTAATTTCCATAACATTTGATTACAAAATTAAATGTTCAGCTGATCATCACAACTTAAATTGCATTTGAAATACATGGCATATGGAAATTACATACTGTTTGTTGAACGTGGAACCGAGTATAGGACAAATTCAGCGTGAGGGATAAAGATTGCATTGAGTATTAACAAGTTTTTACTTATCAATTTTATGACACTAAAATCCTTGATAGTAATTGGATGAACTGGTAAACATGGAAAAATACCGAGCAAGGCTCGGTCCACCAGGTAATATTTTAGTTTAAAACATTACCAGGATGTTTTCTGAAAACTTTGTTTAGAGCTCTTCAAGAGTTGTCAATGAGTTTCAACTAGCTGTCGCATGGTACGTGTAACAACACCTCGAAACGGATTAATGTATTGAACACTGCTCTATATGAGTGTGGAAAGCAAACTTTCCCTTTTGGTCAAAAGTTGGACCGAACTGTAACATTTACGATGGTTCGAGAGGTAGTGTCCTTGGTAAAAATGCTAAAAGTGGAGAACAATTCCGAACAAACGGTATGGACGTATAGAGAAAAAAAGATGAAATCATTCTGGAGTCAACTATTGCATTAATGTTACAAGAAGATATTGAGAGCTTTTGATTTTATCATAAATAATTACAAAATAAAAGAATTTCAGAATTGCCAATTTGATTGATTTTACAATGACTTAAAATTTAATAAAAACTAGGTTTAACGTTTTCGAAAGAATAGTAATAATAGTTTTTAGTTCATATACTAAAGAATGATAGACCCCCTCTAACATGGTAATTTTTCCATGTTTACCAGTTCATCCAATTACTATCAAGTATTTTAGTGTCATAAAATTGATAAGTAAAAACTTTTTATTACTCCATGCAATCTTTATCCCACACGCTGAATTTGTCCTAGATTGCTGTTTGTTTCTAGTCGACTTCAACAGAAATGAATTTTGCAAACTTGAAAACGCTGCTCAGAAATAAAAAAGCAAATTCAGCTATAAAACTGTAGGAGGTAATCGAAAACAAAAAAAAATTAAACAAGTTAAACAATTTTAAAATCCTCTTAAGCCCTCCTCTAAAGGAAAACATCCTTTAAAACTTGAAAACACTGCTCGATCAAAGAGAGATAGAAGGGAAGTCATTACTGAGTAGTAATAAAGCAAATGCAGACAAAGGGACTTTTCCCGTTCCTTTGTATTGTGCATTAACCATTGTAGATCAAGATTTTAAACATGCATTGTGAAAGTAACTAATTAATAATGGTAAAATTCTGGCCCCTCGCAATTTCGCATTAAAAGGAAGGCGTTGCTGCGTGAAGTCCGAAGTACAGAGATATAATGACAATCTCTCACTTCATTTTGTCGGTTAGGCAATGTGCATTCAGCATGTATGTTGCGTCGGTGAATTCGCAGGGGCTTCTGTAATGGCTGCTTATTTCAACCCAGCGTTATTATAACAACTGTGTTATCTATATAAATAAAATTAGAGTTTTATCTGTACATTGCTTAGAATTATGAAATTATTGGTTATTTTTGCGTTTTGAAGTTCAGAGAATCCGAATCAAGCCTTATCTCAAATTCTGTCAACCTGTCTGTTGGTAACGCTCAATATCACACATTAGTCCGCTTGTCACGCAAACACTAGAGTACTGGTATGGCTGAAACCTATTTTACGTATTGTATGCACATATGAGAAGATTTTAGATGAATTACAACTAGCGTAACTCGTTTTTAAATTAAACAGCAAGCTACTAAAAATCGAATTTTATTTGATTTCGACCCTATTAGAAAGCCTATGAAGTTGTCATGGCAACCTAAAAATTTCCAAGGAAGTTTTTCCGTTTTCCCACGGGTGAAACCGTGTTGATCAGCTAGTTGAATTTAATTTTTAAAGTTTCGGCTCTGTTAATTAAGCTGCAATTGCATTGTGGGGGTTTGAATTTTTTAAAGGTGTATGAAAAGCTCTTATAGACTGGGGATTAAAAAGAATATTTAGGACGCGAAATGATTAACTGTAAGATAAAGAAAAATGCCTTATGAAAGTGTATCCGTAACAGTTTTCCTTCTATCTGTCTGTAGGTTTCTTAAGGTTTTTTATTTTCAAATTAGGTCGAGGCCTATAGATGAGTGTCAAAACCACTTTTTTGTGAAGTGTGAGTTTTAATTGATCTTTTCAAGTTAATTTATTGATTAGCACGATGCGTGTTGTTGTATTCACTGAATGTAAATAAAAAACGTCTTACAACACTTACAAATACATTCATACTTGTACTGTAGACGGTGAATATATAAAAAGGTAGAAAATGGCGATCGATTTCGATTGGTAACATCTATCATCATCAACAGGGCCAGTGAGAGACTGACAGCAAATTTTAATTTTCAAATATCAACATCATAAAATATATATGTCACAGAGAATTTAAGTAAGACTGCGAAGTTCTACTTTTAAATTAAATGCACTATGTTTTGATAATCGTTATCGACCTATTTTTTTCCATTAAAATTTAGTTTTCGCGGGAAAATTTTGGGTTAAGTTTGTTTTTTGTTGATCATTTTGTTTTTGGGGCGCTGAATCCAAATACGATGTTTGTTATCAAAATTTCGTGACGGAACTTTTTCTAAATGCAAAAGATTAAAAATTCTCATTTTTTACGTATTTTTCCTGCGATGGGTTTTTTGAAGACCAATTTATTGGAGTACAATACAAATATAAAATAATCGATAAACCAAACAACGAGATGCAAATATACAATTTTATATTTGTTGTTGTAACTTTATAAAATTTGATTAGAATCAGATATTTACCTTGTTGATTTGAATGGCTGCCTAAAAAAAAACAAAACACAAAAGTTTAAGCTCTTAACAAAAGGACAAACAAGTAGTTGATTTCGCTCGCGTGAAGGAAGCCTTTCAGAGGGTTACACGTGTGAACATTGTGTGTATTTACCAAGAACCTTCAAATACGTTGTTTTTTAGTGAAATTTGTGCTCCATTCTCGTCCAAGTGTCAAAACCCATTCCATGAAATGATTTCCTTCATTTATACCATATTCAATCGCTATTGTGAGAAGTAGCAAATAATTGGATTGCATATAACCAATGGAATAAAGCCAGTATCCTAACAAAAGTTCAATAATGTACAAAAGACGCAGTGCACTTTCCTTCCTTACTTACAAAAAATATAATTTTTTTAAATGCAATAAATACAACTTTAGTTTTACACCATCCAAATAACTAAAGTTAAGAACAACGAAATTTTAATAACAACATTTAAAAAGACCTCTTGCTTAGAAAACCATGTTACATAGGCATGCAGCCTGAATTCCAGTAAAGCAATATTATCAGCTTTTACACGTTCAATTGCGTTCAACCATTCAAGAATCCATCCCCCTTCATGAATGGGCATCGCCTAAACCGTCAATATTTATTTAAGTTTTCAATTTGTCTTATGATTTTCCTTGCTAAAAAACTCTTGATTATAAACAGTTTTACATATTAATTAGTTTAACACTTATCAAGTTCAAACTGTTTTAAAAGTTAATATAAAATTTAGGAAAAACATTGAGAGGGAATAAATGAGCTACCATTACAATTTTTTTTTCTTTGGAGGTAAAATTATTAACATTGTTTATTGCATATGAGTGATTTAATTCGATATCGTTTTACGGATTTTATAATAAATCATTGCCTTCAACTGCTATGTTTAGACGCTTTTTACTCCTTCCAGTGCGTGAGTAAAATAATAACTTGTCTCCCTGCGAGAGTAAAGTAATTACATTGTCTACCATCGGGAGTAATTATACCTTGTATACCTTAGTCAGTAACAAGGCTACAAGATCGCGCCACTATCATCACGATCATCACACTCATCCCTCACTCATATTCAGGGTAACGTCCTCCATGAGGTACCTGTCTTATTAAATTGATTAAGTGATTAAGTGACAAAGTAAACCCATAAGAGTAGCATTTAAATCACTAATTAAAAATTAGAGTGCCTTCAAATTTCAATGAAAAAACATCCAAACATGTTGCAGCTCAACAAATGCAGACGCTAAAACATGATTTAGTGACATAAGTAATCAAATAAGAATTACATTTACGACAATCAGCTGTGAGAACGTCTGAGAATTAAGCATGTAAGAATGTTGCAAAAATCAGCTATGTATGAATGGTTGCAGCTATCCGGATGCAGGCGTTAGCAAAAAAAAAATGGAAACAAAATGGATACTTTTATTACTTACTTAGTTAATTAAATGTATGTTTATATACTGAGTATTTACTATTGGAGGTGGAGGAAAAATAATATGTGTATTTTGGGAGTAAAACACATTGTCTCCTCGTGAAAATTGTCGCCACCTCAAAGCTCGGGCGCCAACATTTTCACTCGTGAGACAATGTTGTACTTCACTCACGCAGTACACAAATAACTATTTCCATGGTCCAACGTCCTTTTTATCATTACTTACATATTTTAATAAGCGTTTTCTCCATTATTCTTAAGGCCATGGCATTATAGTCCAGTCAAAAAACTTAAAAAATGGCCCAACGTGGAAAAATTCCGTTAATTTTGAAACTTTGCAAACTTATTTAGAAGTACCTAAAGATGAAAATACCAAAAGTCCTGGAAAATATGTGGCGAGCTCTAGTGGCAATTGATGGAAACAGGGTACTTTTTTGGTTTTTCGTAAAAATCTCGAGAACCGTTGGTCAGAGGTGAGAACTTTAAATGTACAAAATAAAGCTTATTAAATTTGCTACAAAATGATGTGGTACATTTTCTTTGTACTCCTAATGATTGTCGAGTTGTAGGGTGCCAAAAATAAGGATATTTTCACAATTTTCCCCGAAAAATGAGCAAAATTTAGTTTTTTAGTTTTTAACGTATTAAATTAAAAATTATCTTATTTTGGTGGGCACCATTAAATTCAGCTTAAAAACCAAACAATTCAGAATCCTGAATCATTGCTTTATGTCCGTTGGTCACCGAGATAATGGAGGCGGTAAACACCCCTTACATTGTACCCATATAATCCTCATGGGAAATAAAAAAGTTCTATAACTCGCTTATTTCGCAACATATCATAGTAAAACTTGATTCGTGGCTTGATATAGTTGAGATATATCGTATTAGAGCCTAAAATCCTCAATTTTCACATTTATGTGTCAGCAAACCTGCATACTCCATTGTTCGCACAATTCTTATGCAGGTGAGTATGCAGGTTTGCTGACACGTAAATGTGAAAATTGGGGATTATGGGCCCTAGTACGATATAATCTCAACAATATCAAGCCACAAATCAAGTTTTACTGAGATATGTTGCGAAATAAGCGAGATATAGAACTTTTTTTACTTCCCATAAGGATTACATAGGTACAATGTAAGGGGTGTTTACCGCCTACATTATCTCGGTGACCAACGGACATAAAGCAATGATTCAAGATACTAAATTGTTTGGTTTTTTAAGCTGAATTTAATGGTGCCCACCAAAATTAGATAATTTTTATTTTCATACGTTAAAAACTAAAAAAAAACTAAATTTTGCTCATTTTTAGGGGAAAATCATTTTTAAAGTTTTCACCTCCGACCAACGGTTCTCTAGATTTTTACGAAAAACCAATAAATGTACCCTGTTTCCATCAAATTGCCACTAGAGCTCGCCACATATTTTCCAGGACTTTTGGTATTTTCATCCTTAGGTACTTCTAAATAAGTGTGCAAATTTTCAAAATTAACGGACGTTTTTCCAGGTCAAACCCTGTTTTGACTGGACTATTATGCTTACGATAACATGGTATCGTGACCAATGCTATTAAAATTCTACTTAATTTTTGAATTTTGTATCTACAACTCAATAATATTGACTCAAAGTAGAGAAATTATTTCTTTTGACTGTAAACATTTTGCTCCTGTTAATGTGACATCGTGTGTACCGTTGTAATAAAGTAATGGATTGAATTTAAATTTAACAACAACAAACCTGTATTTCTTAAAAGTATCGCATTGCTAAGTTAAACTTAAATGAAAACGTGAATAATTTATCGGTTGGCGTATTTAATAGATCCAATAGAAATAAACGTATTTTCTTAGAGCTGAAAATAAGATGATCATTCGATTTACTTATCATAGTAAGGAATATTAAACCAAACAGATTGAACCATTCATTAAAACAAATTAGACGAAGCGTTTGATTGCTTCTAACAGAACATACAATATTAAAAGTATCAAGCAGTGTCAACTATAAACTGATTAGACGCGGAAATCTTTAATCCTAAGCTTCTGTAACCAGGATGGGTATTTTACTAGATTCTAGCTGAGTGCTATTTAATTATTTATACTTAAAAGGGACAATGTTAATTGAAAAGCTTTTTCCAGTATACAGTTACTATGAGTTTTCATTAGATTCAATTCAGAGGAACTTCCAAACCAAACTAGTTTCAACTTTGAAAACTTGTTGATCTACGTAAAGAAAATATACAACTCTGTTCTTAACATACACAAGAAGGTTACACCTAAACTTCCGTAGCAATGATGTTTCGAAGAGTACTACTGATTCTCTGAGATCATTGTCCAATTAATGACAGCGACCATTTATCTTGTAAGAAGAAGAACAAATGTATCTTATACATATACTCTTTTATGCAAATACATACATAAATTTCCTGAAAAATATTTCTGTTGAAGTGTTTGGAGGTCATTTAAAAATTCTGATTGGCATTAAGGTGTAATACGCTTTCATCTTATTCGCTATATTTAGGCCACAATGTACACGAAGCTCATAATATACTCTGAACATAATTGACTTTGCTTGTAAAAGTTTTCTTTGGATTTGTGTAATAAGAAATAAGACTTGTTTAGAAATGTTAACGTAATATTTAATTGTTTTATTTTGATTCATTGATTTGTTTGGTAGGCTTAAACAAAAAAGTTTATTTCATACAGGGCTTTCTCTCTCTATCTAGACCTTCTGTGCATTTTTTTCTTTTTATCAAGATAAACACATTTTGTCTTATTCCGGTGGGTTTCTCAGGCCCAGTTTCCTAACTTTGCAAATGTGATTTTAACTAACATGTTATTAGCTCAATAGTATTTGGAAAGTCTGGAAACCCCTGTTTATGAATTAATAATCTATGAAATGACTTTTGATTTACTAAAAAAGTTCAGGAATAACAGTTCTATAGTAAGCCTCTCCTAGAAAGTTATTTTTATAAAAGTCTTGCCAAGCTTTGCTGGTATCGTGTTTCGTTGCCAAAATTGCTCTTAACGTGACAACTGCCAATGCCCTATTAGGATAACTTGGCGGTATCGTAGAGAACTCTCAAATCAATGTTTCAAAACAAGCAAGGTCATTCAGCGGTGACGCTAAGGTGCCTAGTGCAATAGAGTCCTTAGCACAGTTTTGTCTAATAATCACGAAATTTTTTTAAGGCAGAGCCATGGTAGGGCGCAATCTTCCACATGCATTAGGGTTACAATAAGACCTCTAAGAAATAAAGAAATGTACTTGACATGGTGCAAATTAAAGAGGTCGCATTTCTGAACACGTTGACAAAATGTATTGCATTGGATACGTGTATGGTTGTTGCATTGGAAATAACATGTTTTTAAGTTATATTTGTACATATTTAGTCTTAGCTGTCTCAGGCTTATTTTAATGAGCTCTGCAAATTCAAGTTTGAATGTAAATAATTTTATCAAAATACTTTTGGAAAAAACGTGTTTGTCCGTCTTTCTCAAAAGTAATTGCATGGTTTTTCATTAATTGTATTGTTTGCTTTTTTAATCCTACAAAAGCATATTTTCCATTTTTTTTATAACTAGCGCCTCCCTGCATCTTTTAATATATGAAGTTAAGATCCTTCTAAAAATCTCGAACTTAACTAGACTTGGCCGGAAAAGTTGGGCTACTCTATTAAGAATATAAAAAGTTTAAAATTGTATTTGGAGGCAAGAGTCTTCACACTAAGCAAACCTGATACAACGTTAACATTTTAAAATACCTTACACTCATGCATTATAAAACGATGACCTCCATGTTGAATTCTCAGTTCAAGAATCAAGAAGTTTATTATCAATGATCACAATTGATTACATTATATAAGGCAACGTCAAGGCTTAGTCGAACTTAAACTATGGCCCTAAAAATGTAATCAAATTTGGGAACAAAATCAAAATTCGATGTTAACATTCATAACTTTAAATTATGAAATAGTGTAAAAAGGGTTTTCCAAAAGCCATCTTAACAGTTTGGATTTAATAATATCTATTGAGTTGATGATGTTTTAAATGTTAAAATTAATTCGAGTAAATGATACTGTAATCATGATAAAAACAAATTTTTGTTCAAATTAGAACAACAATTAGCAGTCATCAGACGTAAACGTTTATGTTATCAAGTTCTAGGTCAAGTCTGCGATGAATGTTATTACCTTGCAAGTGCATTCCCAAATGAAGATGCGCTTCCGAAATAACAAACACATTAGTACCGCCGCCAACGTGTTTGCTTCCGGAGGAAATGGAATTAGCTCGGATTTCCGGTAAAATGTGATATTGTGGACTTGACCTTGGCTCAGGACCAAAGTCACCAATCAGCTGATTCGGCCGTTTACACAAAACCGCTTTGAGGATTTCCTCTAAACGCTGGAACGTAGATAGTTCTGGCTGTGAAACCTGATATATGTATGTTACTGGGCCAGTAAAAGTTTTATTAAGTAAAAAACCCTTAAAAGTGGTCAGGTAATTACAGTTAACTGCTACTCCAATTTCACAATAGAAATACTATTTTAGGGTGAGTAGCGAAGATTGTATGGTGTATTAAAAGAGTGCCATTAAGATAATGTGACTGTACTGTTTTATAGGAATACGTCCAACTGCTAGAATTAAAAATGTTGTGAAGCGTCTTAAATAATAAAAAAAATGGTTAAGAATGTTGACAAACATTTTCCTGAGGGCTTAAAAATATTTAATAAAATAGATAGGTTTTAAACAAATTAATAAGCTAGATTAATTTACTAGTAATTCATTTGTTTGGAAATTACTATATTGCTTTTTGTGGGTTGGTATCATATATTTAATTTCGTAAGGCGATTCTTTGCGTCAAAATTGTGGGCTTCTGGCAAGTCGTAGCAAGATGGGAGAGGGCTCAAATTAAAGGTCTCTATTCCGTGATGGCGGGAAAAATAATGAAATTGCTTGAAATTCGAAAAAAACGTAAAATAAAACAAAAAAGAAAACGAGAAATAACGTAAAATATCTGTCATTTAAAATGCATTGAGATATAAAAAACGTCTGCTTCGTTTACATGAAACATATGATGCTGATACTTGATTGAAAACCATGTGGTAGGCTAGATATCAATATCAGGTAGATTCAGTTTGCTATGAAGGAATTTTATACTTTAATAAATGAGGATTGTTTGAATTTTCCCTCATTAGGGGCTTTTAGCCCTTTCAAGCCACTAGTTTATAAATAACTTGTAAAATATAAGAAAAAAATACATATTGAAAGCCAAAATTTGGACAGTTCGTACCAAGCTGATTCATGAAGAGTGATGGATGCTCCGACTGGATGCCATTGAAACGTGTAAAAAAAGCTGAAAGTATTTCTTTACTGGATTTTCAGCTATCTGTCTGTGTAACGTGGTTAAGTATGTTATGTATGTTTTGCAAAGCAAAACATAGAAAAACAAAATATGTAAAAATAAACAAGTATTTTATTAAATCAAAACCTAAAATTTCTATTTCTATATGAAAGGCCCTACTAACAGTAAACTGTATAGCGTGTTTTTATTGGAGAGGTTTAAATGTATCTTCCTTCATGGAATTTGGTTAATACTGAATTTATTCGTTGGTTTTATACGCAATAGCATTTCTCACAATAGCAATTGAAGACGATAAAAATTAATAAATTCATTTTATGGGATGGATTATAACAATATAACCGAAGAGAATACAGAACATATTGTACTAGAACGTCCAATGTGAAGGTAAATACACACAATACACACACGTGTAACCACCGGCAAGGTTTCTCTCAGGCAAGCGAAACCAACTATTGCATTGCCCTTTTGTTTGTTTTGTATCTTGTGTAATTTTTTAATAAAAGGTAGTCATCCAAGTCAACAAAGCAAAGACGTTTTTAATTTAAACCAATTTTTCAAATCAACATATTAAAATAGAACTACAACATAAATTTATTTTCTTTCTTTCCAGATATCTTGATGAAACCAGAGTATGTTATGTGAATTAAGTTTAAAGATATTGTTAAGAGGTTCGAGGGAGAAGTAACCACCCCTGACATGGAAAATATTCGATTCCAATTTTTTTTATAAATCAGGTACAGATTTAAATAAAGTGCTTTCATATTATGCAGATAATATACTAGAACTTATATTGCAGTAGAAGATTTCAATTTGACAGTTTAAATATTTTGTGGATTGAATTCGTTTTAAAACTCCAAACAAAGCAACAACTCAACTTTTATTCACTTTGGTGCAACTTTGAGATTGCTTCCTCAAGTCAAGCAATACAGGAATCGACCTTTTCTAGGAATCAAGGTCAAAGTGAAAGAAAATACGAAAATAAAAATACGAGCGTTAGATTTTCAATTAAAAAAGAGACATTGACGAATCAGTATAAAAGGACGTTAAAAAGTCCCATTTAATGTAACAATTCTTTGTATAACAACTTGTGTAACATTTTATATGGCAACTTGTTAGATTGAAGTTTTTGAATTTTAATTGCGAAATAAGGTATCTGATACTTACTACCGACGATTATATGCCACAAACGATTACGTCAAAATGACTTTTTACTTTGACGAGAACAATAATACTTTATTACTTAACAACGTTTTCTAAAATCATTATAGACTCTTCACTCAACTCAAATTACAGATATGCTGTAAAGGACTGAGGACAAAAAATGTAAGGAAAAAATTAGATCAGTTTGATTACAAAGATATTATAGCATAAACGATACAGGTTTCAGGTCATAATAGCTGAAAACTGAGATCGTGCTTTTTGATTAAAGAATCTCGCCAACCCTTCATGGCGGTAATTTTGTCTTAGGTTTTAATTTTCACATTTTTATTTTGTCCGTTGTTGGTGGTAATGATTATATATATATTTTTTAACTCTTCAGCACCTTAAAGTGCGTTGAATATTTAGTTTATTTTTGAAGTGTGATTAGATACGTCTTTATTTGCTCATATACTTAGTAACCTACACATTATAATTAATTAATTTAATACACAGAGTTATGATGTTTATTTATCACCATACTGTTGTGTCTCGAAATAAAAATAGAATGATGAAAATAATAAAAATATGTAAAACTCATAAACTCATATTTACGATACTTTTTACTCTCAATATGTTATCCTATAAATTCAGTTTAATACAATCAAATTTATAAAATTAGATGTTATTGTTTTGTGATTCTATTAAATATAAGTTAATACGCACATTCTGTGCATATAGTTAAATGTTTGTATTCGTGCATGTTTCTTGATCCTCCTCATGGCTGTTAACACCTTATATTGGTTAAACACTATGAAATATAACTTTAAATATTTTAAATACTTTTAAACCACAGAGAGCGATGCACCTTATGTTAAAAAAAACAGTAAATGTATTTTAGTAACTTTTTTAGTAATGGAAAATTAATGAAAATGATGATTGGTTTCGGATAGTTGACATGCTTCGATCAACTTCGATACAAGCGAGAGCATGAACATCCGTCTGACTGGTTAATTAATTAGTAGACTAATTTCCAAAGCCAACTAGACACAGTATCGCATCATAATTAATTTTTTGAATTCGTCCATCACTTCATTGTAGATCTTTATATTAAAAGAGAATAATTAGAGCCAACATTATCACAAAATCTACTTCTCTTTTTAGGTCATTGTTGTCTTGAATAGTATATCAGATATCTATCTGAACCACACACTACACGCGTTACAAAAAACCGCTCATTACCAAGCCTGAGTTAACTTTACTGGATAGCCATACCGTGTGTTACTACAGAGAACGTAAAGAACGTACGTTCTGTGTAGGATAACGTATACGGTGATTCCCAGGCAATGGCCGAGATTTGCGATGTTTTTGCCCACTCATTTTCTTGTCGAGTTTAAATTCCGCCAGAATGGCGATAAAGCCTCGCAATAACACGGTGCACACGATGCAACCTCCCTGACTCACTGACTCTGACTCACTGACTCACTGACTCATTGACTCACTCGTTCACAGACTCACTGACGAGACTGTGGACATACGACTTAATCTTGATTTTGCTGACCAACTTGATTTCATCTGTGGAAAAACTTTCTTTGGGTTTATTAAAATCGTTCTATAAAAAGGTTACGGTGACAACGTCATAAGCTTCCCTATATTTTAACATTATGAACTTTGAAGTACGCGTAAGGAATTTTGTAGACAGTTTCGTAACATAAATCCAACACCCAAGCGGAGCGTCCATGATGAATTTTGAATCTGTAGGTTTTCAATTTGTTGAGATTTGCGATTCTTTGTCCAGAAAACAACTCATGGAAGAAAATTTTTTTTTGAATATTGAACAGATATTGATATTTGTTAATATAGTTAAGGAATAGGAGAATTGTTTGCACTTAGAGAGAAAATGCAAGATAATATTTGAAGGTTAAATCATAAAGTTAAGTTATGATATGAATCAACGTATTTTTAGTTATTCGTTCATTTTCGGTGCTGATCGTTAAAATTTGAGCAAATTAAAACAATATACTAAAATGAACAAATTTGTTTAGTGAAAACGAGAGGTACTTCCTAGCCATTGCTTCTAATGTTTAGCAAAGTATCAAGAGATTTGTCAGTGAGTGATAATAGCAAGTTCACAAGTGGAGGAGGTCAGAAGCGAGAGAGATTTGAGTATAGAAGAAATTACCTTTCATATCTTTTACCCACTGGAACCGCTTTAAATTCACCTGAAAAAGAGAAATAACGCAAAATACCCGCCATTTAAATAGTATTGTGATATAAAGTCGCCTGCTTTGCTTACATAAATATGTGATGATGATACTAGATTTAGATTGTAAACCATTTGGTAGATATTAGTAGATCTAATAAAAGCCAATATGCTATAAAGGTATTTTGTACTACAATAAGTAATAATTGTTTTAATTTTTTCTTCTTAGGCGCTTTTAATCCCTTGAAGCCACTAGTAATATGTTAAAGACATTAAGCCCAGAGAAATGAAGTCAAAATTTATGTTATACTGAACATAATTAAGCCTCCTCAATTGATAAACACTCATTTACCCAATTATCTGATCAAAGAAAATTGCCATAAGATTAACATGGACAAGGGAACGAGAAAATTAGAGGATAAATTCTATTCAGATTATCCACACATATGTAATTTAAACTTTAAACCCAGTTGGAATCAATTATCCTATAAATGTATGATGATGGAGTAGTGAGGAAGCAAGCCGTTATTATGCTATATTAGCGTCGGGCTCCCTTCCGGCCACTTTGTAAGCCCGTCCGGAATGAATTAAAGATGTTTGGCATTTTATTGGATGAAATTATGATAATTTATCAAAAATTTGGCTCGTTGTTCATTATTTTGATATGTTGAGAGCCTGTCTTTAAGTACTTACGTATTGGAGAGTATAAAATGGGTTTTTATTCTTTTTGGGATTTTTGACAGAGAATTGATGGTAAAAGCGTAGTAAATTTCGTTGTAAAAGTGTTAAATTAAAACCTAAATCAATATTATACATGAATGCGTCTATTATACTGAGTTGAAAGTTCGAAACCCTTTACCATAACACACTGCAATAAATCTTTACTAGCTTTTTAGCTGGTAAACATAAAGTGAAAACAAAATTATAACAACACTATCTTATCTCGACTCTTTTGGTGTATTGATATAATTAAAAGACGTCTCACAACTCATATTATATCTATACTTATACAGTATTACATATAAGACGGTAAATGTACATAAAATATGTAATATGGCGATCGTTTTGGATTGATCACACCAATCATTAGGCCCAATCGGAGACAGTGAGTCCCTCATTATTAGTGTAATTTTAAGTGTTGTAAGACGTCTTTTATTTACAACGACTTACAAAACTTTTACCATCAATTCTCTATCAAGAATCCGAAAAAGAATAAATCCCATTTTATATTCTCCAATGCGTAAGTACTTAAATAAGATTTCAACAAAAACATGTTTTCATATCAAAGTAATGGACAACTAGCCAAATGTTTGATAAATTATCAAAATTTCATCCAATAAAATGCCAAACATCTTTAATTCATTCCGGATGGGCTCACAAAGTGGCCGGAAGGGAAAATAAAGAAAAACACGTCATGATAATCAAGAAGTTATTTGCTTTGGTACGAAAAAACTTTAGGATTATTGAACACGGCGTATTTGTTACTAGTGCATGACAAATACATTGTTTTAGAATCCTATTTGATTCTGTTAAATGTGACAATGGGTTTAAACAGCGTCAGGCAAATTTGAAATACAATGATAAACATAGTATGACATAAAAATAACTAACCTTAACATACAAAATACAACCGTCTCTTTCAGCCATCCTTCTCCCCGACGATGTTTCCAAAGAATTCCTATTTACGAGGAGTATCTTGTGAATAGGAGCACTAAAATCAAATTTAATGCTTTATAGAACAGTTTATTGAAAAGCCGTCCCAACTACGACGTTTACTGCAGATTATGGGGAGTGATGTCGGGTAATGCCGGTGTAGATATCCAATGGTGAAATTGATTTCAGCAGCTGTAAAATACGACCGAGTTGATGACCGGTTCCTGAATATCCGGGGGCCACGATTCGAACGTTATAAATAACAGGTGATTGTTATTAGGTTTTAATGTGGGCCTGCCCGGGCCTGGACGATATCTGTGGAACATGTAAATCCGAGAGATTAATAGCTTTGAATTTGATTGGCCGGGAGATGTTGTGGGCAAGCTTCAAATGTAAAGGTAAGATAAAGTTTGGATTAAGTCTTAAGGATTTCGTTCGTAGTTTGTGGTAGTTAATTGGCGGAATTGCCTTGAGTTGTTTGGTCTTCAATGATGAATCAGTTGGTATTTGTCAGAATGAAATCTTCATCAGGTCTCTCACCCGTCTTCTTGTTCCCTTAACACATCACACCATCACCCATTGTAGTACAAACGATTTATTGATTGATGAATGAATAAATGAATGAAAAGATAATTTTCGTTATACCAATGCGAAAACGGCAGCTTTCATTACATGTGTTGCGGGACTAAAAAAGCTCTTTTTCACCCCAGAGAGAAAAAGAATCAGCTGATGTCGAGGATGTTAGCTATTCGTTTATAATTTAATAATAACTGCGTACGTTTGTACGATGGTGAGCTACTGATTGCGTCGTTAGTGGTTTTTTCTGTTATTATTATAAAGTGTAATATAATGTTGCATTTTTGCCAGTTTAATCGATTTATGATACTCACTAATTTCACCAATCTTTAGTTCAATGCGTTCGATACATCGATAGTTGTTGGGAGATATCTTTAAAGGCAATGGAGCTGTAATATTTTGGTTCTCTTAAGTAGTTAGCGTGTTGTATTGAGTGGTATAACGAAAAATATAGTTCATCACACGAGTCTAAAGCTGCTATTCGTTACCCATCATTATTCTACTAAGCTTGCATGTTCTTGTATTGTTATTTTGATGTACAATGGGATAGTGGAAGGAAGGAACACAAGGAAAATATTATAACTTGCATGATGCCTGTTTTCTTTGTGAGGCAGAGGGAAGCCTGAAATTTCATGCTTGTATTAAACCAACACATTGATTATTTTCATGCAGTTTTTCCCTTAAATTTGACAATGAAAATAGGTGTACATGCTATAAATAAAATACATAATTAAAACATCACAAAATTATTTTTAAGGTTTATGGTCTTAGGAAAAGCTGACATGAGCCCTAATATCTTTTCGCCAGCTTACTTTACTCATAATTCAAAATTTAATATGACTGAATATCGATTGCAAAAATAAACGAATATCAGGAGGAAAGCCTTAAGCGAACCGTCTTTTATAACAATTAACTTTCAAATTTAAATTTCAATGAGGAGCAAACAGTTTAAAATTCAATTTGATAAAGTTTTATCTTTGAATAGTTCTTGATTGCTTACCTTTATTAATACCTTATGGCATTAGCCACCTTTTCAACGTACTTTATATGAAAGTTTATCTTGCGAAATTCCTCTACCTGAGGCATTTTTGTTTTCCTTCTTTTCAAACGGTGAATTTTAAAACTAGGTCTACATAAGACACTACATCTATTTCTTATAGTAGTTTATGCAACGATTGTATAATGAATGTCTTTAAGCCACGAGTGAGATGTAAGTTAGAACACGAGCGAAGCGAGTGTTCTAAATATCTCACGAGTGGCTTAAAGGCATAATACAATCGTTGCATACACTATTTTATGTACGACCAACAATATACGACAACATTTCCCCCGAAGTTAAACAAAACTCATGACTTTTAATAATGATGGAATAGGTAAACTAAAATTTGAGGTTAGGCAAACAAGCAGACTGAACCATGAACCGTTGTGGAACAATCAGCTGATGGGATAAGTAAACTCAAACATGAATCGTAATGCAACAATCAGCTGATGTGCGAATTGTGTAATTGTTATTATGACACTACTTTCGTCAAATGCCGAGCTCTCATTGGTCTAGAACCAGTACTCTAAAGTGACTCCAGTACTCTAAAGTCGTCATTAGAGTACTGCTTGGTTTTTGGTGTTTTAATGTACATCATTATAATGTTTATTGTAATACCATAATAGGTGCTTATTGCAATGGTCGTAGATAAAGAATTTTGCGATACAGTATTCGTCATTTGGAGTCTCCAGCCGCAGAAGTATTATTTAATTTAATTTATCATATAAAATGAGCTCCAGAGTTTTCGATCACTGTTTTTTCAAAACCTTGTGTTTTAATATATAAAACTATACTGATGTAGAGTTAAAGGACTTCAATGCAGTAACGTCTTCAGATGATACTCACTAACAATTCTATCCCTTGGGAAGTAGGGTGTTTTGGGGGATCCCACCGGTGGTGGGATGTGGTGGATGACGTCACATCCCACAGAGCACCCCCCCCCTCCCCCCCCCCTCCCCCCCCCCTCCCCCCCCCCCCCGAGGCTAAAAATAGAATTTGAACTGAGTAAACCTAACTTTACTCAAGCTATGTTAACCTAACTTATCTTTTTTTTTTTTTTTTTGTTTTTTGTCTTATGGTGCTGGGAATTGAACTTTGATATGTTAATGAGCTAATTAATATGTTAATTAGCTTAATTGATATGCTTAATGAGACTGTTTACATAATTATCGTATCCGTACGATATTATCGTATTGCGTACGGGATTTCTACCCAAAAATTATGGTACTGGAAAAATTAAATTATTAAAGCTGAAATTTGTGTATTTACTGCCAGCTAGTAGCCTCATTAGCGAAACCATAAACAGCACTATGCCGAGAATGTGAAAGCTGGTGCAGTGACACCCGTGGAATGTGAAAGTTAGCATGTTGCGACAGGTGGAACTAATGGAATGTGAAAGCTGGCGCGTCAGGTGGGCGCCGACCTAGTTTGGCGTACGTGTCATCGCTCGTTGGTTTACTCAGTCTAGTGGTGGTACTCAGCTAGTGCGGACGTGAGAATAGTGCTCTACAGAGTGATCAAGTGCTGAGTGTATTGTGCAACAGTGGAATAGTGCGATTTGGATATTTCATCTGTAAGTAAATACATTATAAGTATTTGTAAGAATATATAATAACATTTTAAGAAACTATAATGATAAATTCAATCAATTTTGCTTGAGATTTGGACTTAAATATGATATTGCACAATCACCAACTGACAAAGTCCATGCTTAAATTTAATATTAAACCAAATAATTAATATTTATAAATGAACTTAAAAATGATTTTTACTTTTTAAAAAGTATTGATAACTTTATTCTGGATTTTGAGACTACAATTGGTCTTTAACATGATATTACACAATCACCATCTAACAAAGGGTAGGTTTACTTTTAAATATTAACCTAATTAAACTGAATTCACATAAGTGATTTATACTATTTAAATAGTATTTTAAACTTAAATCTGGATATTGAGTTAAACTGTAACCTTTAAGACTGAAACTGTTGTCATAAAACCTTTCTGTTTTTACATAGTGAAACTAAAGTTATGTAAATACTGAAACAGAATATATAGAAAATCAGATAATTATAAAAAATAAAAAACAAAGACTGAGTTTTGTAAAAATAAAATGTATTTATTTCAGGTTAAAGAGTTAGCTGAGGAATGTTAAAATCATTGTAGAATAGAACTATTGTGCAATTCAGAGTAGCCATTAGGAAGTGTAGTTAGTCATGTAGGCATAAGGGCCCCCCCTCCCCCCCCCTCCTGTGAATCGTCCTGTGGACTTCCCTCCCCCGTCTACGCCGTCAGGAAGTAGCAGCAGCAACAGTGATGCTGAGGACAAGGAACCCGAGGACATCCCGCGCGGTCTGGCTTCAGGGCGGTTTGTTGAGGTTGAAAATGCCTTCCGTGGCCGCCTCAAGACATACTGTCTTCGGGAACCAGAGTCTGACAAAGTGTCACTGTTAGCTTTCTTGACGGACGTTTTTGATGAGTTAGTTTCTCTCATGCACCTAGTCTTAAAACATGTCACCGGCGTAAAGGTTAACCTCTGGGTCGAGTGTGAATTTCAGGACGTGCACGGAGAAACCTGCAGACGAGCCTTCAAGACCAGGAATGTCGTAATACTTCAAAATGATAACAAGGAGGATATTTGCAGTGAGTTATTTAACAAACTGGTTGCTGAAAAAGAAGCATGCGAGATGAAGGGATCGGGATGGGCATTTGTGCAGGTGTTAGATATGGAGGTGAGAGTAAATGTCTACCGCCCGCTCAAAGGCAGCTCCTTCGTCCCTTTACCTCAATCCATTGACAACAAAAAAGCAGTAGTTAATGTTTATAATGAGGACCAAAAATGCTTTATGTATGCCATACTCACAAAATACATTGACTACAAGAATATCTCCATCCGTCTACAAGCTTCAAACTTCACTCCGCAACTCCGTGCACGTTCCAACATTGATTTCTCGGGTCTGGATTTTCCTGTCAGGCTGGACAAGATCGGCAAGTTTGAGGAGAGGAATGGTGTAAGCGTCAATGTGTATGGACTGGATGAGGAAAAGAAGAAAGATAAACGGACTGGCCAGTTCTACGTACGCCACATTGTTTACCCTCTCCGCATTGCCAAGAAGGAGGCAGACAACCACTTCGATCTCCTCTACTTGACCGAAGATGATAAGTGCCACTATGCATACATTGCAGATTTTGAAAGGTTGGTTCGAAGTCAGCTAACAAAGCACAAGCAGAAGATCTTTGTATGCAAGAGGTGTTTTGCTCACTTTGACAACCGACCGAATAAGTTGAACTTGTCCGGTAAGCAGCGGCTTGAAGATCACAAACGATACTGCTTCGACCATGCGCCGCTGCGAACCGACATACCGGAAGATAAGATCATCAAGTTCAACCATCCGGAAAGGTCCCAAAAGAGCCGATTCACCATCTATGCGGATTTTGAGAGTATGTTGGTGCCGTATGATGGTGATAGGCCTCTCAACCCCCCACCAACAGTGGCACCTCCAGCCTGGGATCCAGCGACATCCAGACCCGGACTCCCCCATCATCGGCATCATGGTGATTCAGCGTCGTCGGCAAATGTTAAAACGCAGAATGTGCATGTTGCTTATGCATATGCGTATTACATCTGTGACAGTCACAGGAGCGCCGAGGATGGAGATGTCGACGACGATGACACCGATACCTGCGAGACTTTTTCAAAACTGCGTCTGTACAGTGGTGAGAATGCGGCCCAACACTTTATGTCAACGCTGCGGGAGGACCTCAACACCATAGGGAATATTCTCTATGGCCAGCGTCAACCCGGCAACCCTCCGAGCCTCACTGCAGACGAGGAGAGGGAGTTCCAGATGGCAACGACGTGCTACATCTGCCAGAAGGACTTCACTCCGAGGGACATCAAGGTGCGAGACCATCAACACTCACCACCGTACAGATACAGAGGAGCCGCACATCAGTCATGTAACCTACAATTCAAGGAACAGGATTCAGTTAATGTTTACCTGCACAACATGAGCAATTACGATGCTCACTTCATCGTAAGAGCTTTAAACATCGACAGGGGAGAAGTCAATGTGCTAGCTAACAATGAAGAAAAATATATTTCATTCACGAAGAGGTTTGAGTACCCGAATGCAGGTAGACACAACAGCCTAAGAGTGCGTTTCGTGGACTCATACCGATTCCTGGCTAAATCGTTGGCTACGCTTGCTTCGTTGCTTCCCGTCGACAAAATGAAAGTCTTGCAGGCCCGACACACTGACCCAGAGGAATTCCAACTCCTTAGGAGGAAAGGTGTTTTCCCTTACAGGTACATTATGTCGCTGGATGTACTTCAAGATGAAACCCTTCCGCCAATTGGAGCTTTCGAGGAGAACACTTCACCGGAGGACTATGCCCACGCACAACGAGTCTGGGAACGATTTGGCTGCAGGACTCTCGAAGATTACTCCAACATCTACCTGACAACGGATGTACTGCTGCTTGCTGACATCTTCGAGAGCTTCCGCGACATGTGTCTGGAGCATTACAACCTGGATCCAGCGCATTACCTGACCTTGCCTTCATATGCGTGGGACGTCATGCTCAAGAAGACTGGCGTGATCCTCGATACCCTGCAAGATGTGGACCAGTACCTGTTCTTCGAGAAGGGTATTCGAGGCGGACTCACCCAATGCGTCACCCGTCATGTTGTAGCTGACAACAAATACATAAGGGGGGATGACACCGAGTCGGACGACGACACCTTCCTTATGTATTATGATGCCAACAACCTCTACGGATGGGCGATGTCCAAGCCGTTGCCTTATGGTGACTTTGAATGGCTATCACGCCGGGAAATTGACGAACTCCAGGAATCCCTCATGGACCTGCCGGCAGATGGTGAAGAGGGCTACGTGCTGGAAGTGGATTTGGAGTACCCACGTGACCCTGAACTTCATGACCGTCACCGAGATCTGCCATTCTGTCCGGAGGTCATGAAAGCACCGGCCGACCAACTGCCGTATGATGAGAGTGTTCTCCTCGACAGTGGAGTTGGAAGATCTGCCAAGCTGATGGCTACTCTTACGGACAAGACCGGATATGTTATCCACTACTGCTACCTCCAGCAAGCAGTGCAGAATGGACTACGTATTCGTCGGATTCAACGTGTGCTGCGCTTCAAACAGTCTGCATGGTTACAGCCGTATGTGGCTCTAAATACCAGACTCCGTCAATTGGCCAAGAACAAATTCGAAGTAGAGCTCTTCAAGCTAATGGTCAATGCGGTGTATGGTATGAGCCTCCAAAATGTACGTAAGCATAAGAACGTGAATATCTGTACCGACCGTGATTACTATCTTAAGTATGTGGCAAAGTCAAACTTCAGCGACCGGGTGTGGTTTGAGGAGGACTTGGCCCTACTTAATATGGTAAAAACGCGTGTGGTACTAGATAAACCGGTCTATGTGGGTATGTGCATTTTGGACCACTCAAAGTGGTGGATGTACGGCTTCCACTACAGGATGGTCAAGCGGTACGGATTAGACAGGATTCGCATGGCCTACATGGACACCGACGGCATCATCTACAGAATCCGTACTGCCAATGTGTACCGGGACATGTTGCAGCACAAAGAAGAGTTCGACACCAGCAACTACCCCGACAACCATCTTTGCTATGACGACAAGAATGCGAGAGAACTGGGGAAGTTCAAGGATGAAGCTGGTGGTCATGTCCTAACAGAGTACATCGGCCTAATGGCGAAGCTGTACTGCATCATGTTTCTGCAGATCGGCAGCGGCGAAGATGACGACTGCAACCCACCTCCCATCAAGAAGGCCAAGGGGATCAACCGAGCTGTGGTGCAGCGAGACTTGACCGTGGAAGACTATAGAAGATGTCTCCAGAACCACACGGTCAAGTACACGGAGAACGAGCGCTTCTTGAGTCGTCGCCATATTATCTACACCATCGTGGTTCGGAAGCGCTCGTTGGCACCGTATGATGACAAGAGGTACGTCTGTCCAGAAGACGGTGTCAACACTCTCCCGTGGGGGCATTATGCCATCACCGCCCCAGCTGCACCAACAGATGAAGAGATGCCGCTGCTGCCACCATCACCGAGACCTGGACCTTCTTCTGCAGAGTGATAATGTACCCACCAACATCGTCACAGAAGATCCAGCATGTATGCAGTATAGCTTTTAATTCGCGGTCACATTGGTGCATGAGAGAGTAGTGTTCAAAATTCTCGTGGTGGGCAATTTAGTAACAAATTGATGTTTTAGGTATTTTTAAAAATAAATACCTCTAGTCATAGTCTAGTTTGTTATTCAATCAAATTGATTTGTAAATATGTATCTGTAAATATGTATCTGTAAATATGTAATATGAAATGTAAATATGTAAATATAAATATGTAATGTGAAATGTAAACATGTGTTAATGTGGAAGAAGTTATGATACTAATGTAAATACTAACCCCGTCGTTTCGACGGGGTTCAGATACGAACCCCGCCGTTTTGGCGGGGTTAAGCAGTTTGTACTGAAAGTCAGACCACTGTAAATATGTGTCATAATGAAATGTAAAAGCAGACCTGTGTAAATATTAATCATAATGATTTGTATAAAGTCAGACCATTGTAATGTAAATACTAACCCCGTCGTTTTGGCGGGGTTAAGCAGTTTGTACTGAAAGTCAGACCATTGTAAATATTTGTCATAATGAAATGTAAAAGCAGACCTATGTAAATATTAGTCTTATTGATTTGTATAAAGTCAGACCATTGTTATTATTTATCATAATGAAATGTATTAAAAAACCAAACCAATGTAAATATTAGACGTATCAAAATATATAAAGTTAGTCCTTTTGTAAAATGGTTATAATTTGAAATGTGAAGTTTGTAATAATTGATTGTAAAAATTGATGAGTGTACATACTGATGAGTGTAAATACTAATGAGTGTAAATAAATATACATTCTAAATATCCACAAATAGTTCTTACTTATTTACCCATGTTTATGTCTATAAGAAATACAATGTCCAGAGATTGATAAAGAGTAAATTCGATTAATTTATAACTTGACATGCAGTCATACTGTTTTTAAATGAGAAAGTATAAACTTTATAACAATGACTGCTTTTCTTTCTCCAAGATAGTACCATTTTGGTCTATCAACGTTGTTTAAAATATAAATGTAATCATCTACTTAAGTCAGGATAGGTTGGTTATTTAAAGGAAGACTCATTTCAGTAATGGATTGTGATAAAAGTAACTAACTCTGGACTCTTAAGACTATAAAGAACAAGGTATAATGACAAGACGGTGGTTAATGATATACACATTTTTATTTTTTCAAAAACCTTATATCTAACAATAATGGTTATACAAAAATTAGATTTAGAATTCTGCGAAGAGCATCTGGATCAGCATATCAATCTCAGCAGTGGAGTCACCGAAGAGTTGGACGAAATCATTCATCTTCATGTCGTAGTTGGTACGGCAGTACAGGTAGGTCAGACAGTAGTGGCCACAGACCGAAGTATCCAAGCCTTGCAGTCGGTACTTGTTGTAGGTGTAATGCAACATATGTCCATTGATGTTACGTCTTAGAAACTGTTGAAAATCACCATGATACGGAGGTCTGCCAAAACTATCGAAATATTTGACAGTATTAGTGTTGATGTTGCTGTTATCTTGTCCTCCAGGTCTGTAGAATGCCACCCAATGTTCTCCACTATGTGTATGCGGTTGGGTGTTTACCAATAATGCAGATGACGGAGCAATATGTCTCGGTAGATGATCTGATGCAAACACTCCGACATGTTGTACATTCGCTTATTGTAGTAAATATTTTCTTATAGTTGTGGTATTCATTCTTGTGAAACTGTAGTCAGATCCAAGCTGGTAAACACTGATTTAGTCGTTGTAGTCTTTTTGCGGTTTTGTTCATTGTTGTGGTGACGAGGACAGCAACAATAACACGTTCCACAATGTGACTCTTTAGCTGTTAGTAGTAGCCCGCCACGTAGCAGTGTGCAATTGACCAAAGCACAACGGTGTTGTACACTTTTATGCTGACCGCAACGTATCGTATTGGTGGACAATAGATTACCAATGGTGGACAATGATCCGCATCCAATATCGGTCATGTCAACTACTAGCACTTTGTCATTGTTTGTTATAAGATGTTTCATGGTATATTGTTTCTTTTCCGATCCTTTTACGTACACAACTGATTGGTTATTGAGACATGTACGTAGTTTATCAATCAATACATGGTACGATATATCACCATGATTCCAGTCAATACCGTGACAGTGTTTGGTTAGCCAGTAACTTTCTCGAAGTTTTTCTTCAGACAAAAAGTCACGATCAAACGGTGGACGAGTAATGTGGTGTATCAGTAGTGTTCCAGTACACACATCAATAACACTGACTTCTTTTACTATATAATAATTACTGTTGTCTTTGAAACATTGTAAATCCAACACCACAGATGATTGACACAATTGATGTTCTGCCGACATGATTACTGTAACACTGTCAGTGATGTACTGGCTGTAATGCACTAGTTGACTGTGCTTTATACATTTAACCGGCATAGTCCACCGATACGTTACGATGTCGATCAATCTCAATGACATTGTCCAGTTCTGCATAGACAATAATGTTGACTGATTCGGTCAATGCTTCGCTGAATCCAATCTCGATGCGTAGATTTCCATTGCGTACCAGGTTCCAATGGCTGGACTCGTTAGCGCTCAAGTCAGGTGTTAAGTCAAACGCTAACAGACAATAACCTTTTTCGAAATCTTCTCTGCTGATATCATTACCGGTATTGTCAAAATGTATTCCGGTACCGCTGAACAGTGTGTGATAAGATAGCGCATAGGCATCATCCGTATCATTGTCAAACACTGGCTGTAATGCTTTCATCGGCACTTGTTCACCATCCAAGTACAGTGCGAAATAATTCATCTTGAAATGTTGGAAATTAAATGGATTTTTCTTGTAGTCTCCGTTGAATGCTTGATTAGAAATCATGCCGACAATTACACGTTTTGGTAACTGACCCAAGTACACACTGTCCAATGTTTTGTTCAGTATGCCAGCGGGTAATGTGATTGATTTCACTTCAACACGTGTGATCGGATATTTGGCAGTACCACTCTCGAGTGTTTTACTATGTGCCAACAGTGCGCTCGGATTGATTTTACAACGACGTACAAACAGATTTGTCTCTTTGATATGTACTTTATATGTTGTGTTATTGTCCGACATGATGGCAAATGCGTTTCTCGATCTGATCAAACGTAAACGCATCTCTACACCGTTTAACATGAACTTGTTCTGATTGCACAAGTCAATGTGTAGATGACCGATCATGTCTGCATAGTGACTCTTTTCAGTAAATTTTCGTCGTTGTACCAGTCCTCATTTTCTTCTTTACATTTATCCATGTTATTAGAGTCATCTTTGTAGAATAACACACTTGTCATGTGTGACTTTTTAGCATCATGTCCGTAGTTTAAAAGGTTTTCCAAATACGCACGATAGGCGTAGGTATTGTTTTGCGGTGACACTAGTTTATTATTCAAGTGTAAATCCACTTGGCTAAATAGCGAACAATAGGTGAGTCATCCGTCAATGACGATATGGGTTTATATTGCACCCATTTACCACTGTCAATGCTGGTCTGTGTCAGTGGTAGCGAGAATAAGTCCAATTCCGTCTTTGTACATTCGAATGATTTCTGGTGAATAAATGGCATCTTTGTTGCTTAAGAAAATATATCAATCTCTCTACTTCTAGTAATCTTCTTTTTATGTTGCACTTGTCGCTTGAGTTTTCGTTTTGTATTTTTACGTTTCTTTACTGCTGCTGTCTTACACTTCCTTGCAGGAAACGTCCGTGCTCGAAGGGGTTTCACCAAAGACTGAGGTGTTACTCGTGTGATGCGCCTCTTCTTATAGCTTCCACTGCTGTTGCTGTCGCTGCCGCCAATGCCAGTGCCGTGTCCGTATCCGCCGCCATGTAGAATGCGATCCAGTTTGTCGTCAGCTCGACGTTTAAGTCCGCCAGTAAATTGTTTAAGACGATCATTCGCTGCATTTCGTGGGTTCATAGTACCATCAGCTATATCACTGAGAAACCCAACACCTGAATGTAATGCCTCCTTGCCCACAGCAGTTGCACCTGACTTGATTAATGGCATGACTGAACGAACAAGTCCACCAAGAAAACTTCCAATCCCATGTCCACGTTGATGCGGTGCGCCTCTATACACTGATACAATACCACTACTACCGCCAAGTTGTTGATCACGGTAGTATTTGAGGTAGGGATCGTTAAGATTCATTATACTGATGTAACTGCTGGTATTCTGCGGAGGTGAAGTTTCATGTACGTAGTACCGAACTCGAATGGCAAGTGATGACCTTTGTCGTCCCTTAAATCAATTTCCACACTCTCGAACGAGCTCTTTATGACAGGCATGTAGTGCGGTGAAGTGAAATGCACAACCTTATGAGACCCGTATTTATAGTCAGTGGTGTCAATGTTGACTATTTTTAACAGTGGTGCTACAGTGTCACCCACTAATTGCGGTTCTACAAGGTCACAATAGACAGAAATGTCTGCTGGAATGCCAGCCAATAAGTTTGGTGGTCTTGTAGCTTTCCTATGTCTTTTCACATCCACATTATTTACATCATATCCCAACTGTAACGCTAAAGTGGGGCTAAGTTCAAGTTGTGTTAGTGTTTCTGTCATTGTAATCAATTCAACCTTCTTTGTATCACTATCATACTCGAACTCAATACTGTGAAGTTTAAGTTTTGTATTCCCGTTAATTGCTGCTAGCAGTTCATTGATATCTTTGTAATTGCCAGACTCCACTTTAGCTACAGTCAAAGTTGTATTAGTAACTTCATTATCTTCAATTTCAGCAGTTGGTTTTGTGTAAATATATATGTTAGCATCATTACCAACTGTTAAAAACGAGCATGGATAGTGTGCTTCAACTAGTGCTATTTCCCAATCTGCTCCGTCACCACCAGGCAAATGTATTGTTGATGGAAAATGTGTCACATAATGAGTCACTGTATTGTTCGGATAGTAGTCCATCGAACTATTGCTAGGCAGTGTCAAATAAAACTGATTATGTCTAGACAGTGACATGACGGTTAGGTTAGGCTAGGTTAGGTTATTTGTTTCACTTCAGATGCAGGTATCCAAGAATTAAATTCGTCTCCGTAACCTACCCACTTGACGAGGTAACGCTTACTACGACCTCTACCCTTGGTGTCAAGTATTTTATCAATTTGGTACAATCGATCCGGTCCTATTGTCACCTTTTGTAGCTCGTGTTCATAAAAACGACCGACTAACGGTTTACCATTCAAGTCCCTTATTATATACAACGGTAGTGGTTGTGATCCATATTCTCGATCAATAACAAAAAATTCTTTACTCCAATTGGTCTCATAACCTTTAGCAAATGTACCTTTCTCTTTGGCAATACGCACTGTATCACCCGGTTTGAACTTTGGTTTTTTACGTTTTGGTAACGAGCTGTCTTTGTACATATGACTCCATACTTGGTACACTGTACTTTTGTTTGCTTTCACAACGTCCATCGGACATAAACCATTACCCAAACTTCGGTGTGCACTGTTATTGTAAGCATCAACCAATTCATCCAACACATCGATATAACGAAATGTGTTTTTATATGTTAAATATCGCCACATACGTGTTTTCAGTGTGCGATTGACTCGTTCGACAACAGCCGCTTTAACATCGGGGTTTTGTGTAGTGACATATTTCACATGATAATCTCTAAACACACGGTTCACTTTTGCACCTATAAACTCTGTTCCTTTGTCAGTTTGTAAACAACATGGTGGTACAGTGTAGGGACTGTTAAAAATTCGTTCGAATGCTGCTGCCACTTCTTCACCGCTCTTACGTTTTAATGGTTCCACATATAACCGCTTACTAAACACATCAATCACTATTAGCAAGTAATTGTAGCCATCATTATATGAACTAAGTCCACGCATATCATTCAAGTCGGCTTGCCATAATTCATTAGGTCCAAACACGACATATCTGTTACGTGGAAATCGTTTTCGAACAGGTTTGTGTAATGTATAGGTGTCTTGGGTGCGTAACCATTCGATAACTTGTCGTTTTGTTTTGTTCTTTTTCTTCTTACTTTGACGTAATGCTCTGACAAGTGGGCTAATACCACCAAACGAGCCTGGGTTTGCAGGATCATAATACACTTTCTCTTCCATCACTGTTCGTGACTATAGTGTAAATGACTATCACATACCAAGTACACCTATACTTATACATTTTAATCTATAGTGAATGCATCCCACTGTAAAGGTTTTCCTCTTCGTGCTCCTGCCCTTGACCTTAATCTATGGGCTATTGGCGTTGGGCTCGGTGTTGGTGGATAATATAACGAGTGGTGTGGTGTTGAAGGAGTGCGCTGTCTTGATGGTGAAGGTGTAACCAAACCTTCTTCCAAATATGGTTCACGACCAATATACTGTCGAGCTTGTGCATTGCTTACGTACTCGGTCGGTACGTTCATATCATTTAATGCATCCAATACTTCATGCCAGCCAGTGGGTACATTTTCCAGTCTTCGCACTCGTACAATTGCATGTAACACATCAATAATGTTCGAACCAGGTATTCTAGTGTTATTAACAATAACCGTACCATCAGGGTCCCATGTGATTATCTGTTTGTTACGTTTTATAAATCTTAACAAGTTGTGTACATCCTTTTGATACGTGGCAGGAAATGTTTGTACAATATCCTCCTCATTATCCTCTTCTTGTATAATTGGTAAAATGATAGGATTGCGTTTTTGTGAACTAAAATATAAAAACCTCTGTAATACTTGTTGATACTGTTTCCACTTTTCACTGTCATCCAATGTTTTGTCTTGTAATATACGATGCATTTCAGCATCCAAACTATTAGTATTAACCGTTGATGATTGAGTTAGTTTTGATTGTGAAGCAGTAGCAGCAGGTGTTGGCTCACTATGTATTCGATCAAATAGCTCTTGCGGAACAACAACCATCTTCTTTGAATATTCCAAATTTGATCTATCCATTTTTCTAACTAATCGCACTATTAAGAACTGTTTGTAATACAGTACTTAATAACAGTGGTAATAGAAATCCACCACCGTGTTGTACAAGATATTTACGTTTCTTGCTCCAATTCTCACCACGTTTCACTAGACGTCTGAGCACCTTTTTATGTTTACGCAATTGTCGTTTTTGTTTGTCTGTTAACTGGATATTACCACGTAACAAGTTGTATGCGCACTCGCACACTGATCTGATACGACTGACGTCACAAGCCTTCAACAGTGCTTTACGTTCTTTCGGTGTAGCGTGTATCAGTGCCGTTAACAGAGCGGCGTCTTTCTTCACACACTGTGACATTACAACTGAGTGACTGGTCTCTAGTGTACACCTTTTATTTATACTTTTTCGGTTGATAAACGTATTGATGTTTTTCATCAGGTAATATACCCATACGTACACGCACCTCGTCTGGTGTGGACTGTTTTAAATCCAACAACAAATAACCATGCGGAGTACGTGTAGCATCAGCATATGCTTCTTCAATAAACCTTGTATTTTCCGGATACACTTGTCGGGCTAAATGTTTTATTTGAGCCCGGTCTCTTGGATTTCTTTTTTTTCTTTTTTTTTTTCTTTTTTCAGTACGAAAACATTTGTATTCGCACAAACCATAGATATCTAAGAGGGTTTCCTTAAACAATACACAAAAGACATGTTTCAAGTCTTCATCTTGAGCTATTACAGCTACCTTCAATGACTGTTCAGACAGAGTCTTTCTCAATATGTCTGTAGTAGTTTCCAGCCGGCTATTCACAAGAGTCAGCTGTTGGTTGGTTTCAAGTGACTTTGTAAGTGTTTGTAACAGTTCACTATTCTGCTAGCGATGACACGTATGCCAAACTAGGTCAGCGCCCACCTGACGCGCCAGCTTTCACATTCCATTAGTTCCACCTGTCGCAACATGCTAACTTTCACATTCCACGGGTGTCACTGCACCAGCTTTCACATTCTCGGCATAGTGCTGTTTATGGTTTCGCTAATGAGGCTACTAGCTGGCAGTAAATACACAAATTTCAGCTTTAATAATTTAATTTTTCCAGTACCATAATTTTTGGGTAGAAATCCCGTACGCAATACGATAATATCGTACGGATACGATAATTATGTAAAGTCTCATTAAGCATATCAATTAAGCTAATTAACATATTAATTAGCTCATTAACATATCAAAGTTCAATTCCCAGCACCATAAGACAAAAAAAAGAAAAAAAAAAAAAGGTAAGTTAGGTTAACATAGCTTGAGTAAAGTTAGGTTTACTCAGTTCAAATTCTATTTTTAGCCTCGGGGGGGGGGGAGAGGGGGGGGGAGGGGGGGGAGGGGGGGGGCTCTGTGGGATGTGACGTCATCCACCACATCCCACCACCGGTGGGATCCCCCAAAACACCCTACTTTGGGATTATGGTTATAATATTTTGTATTATTAAGCTAGCTGATGGTAAGTCGCTTTGGTAGGTATTTACATAACTAACAAGTTCTCGTTGGCTAACACCACATAGCAAACAACTGCAAATAAACATGAAAACAAAGTAGCACGATCCATACCTTGACCCTCTGTAGGGAGGAAACGTTTGGGAATACCGAAAAATCCCTTGCCTACGCTACAAGAGGAGTATACATGTACATGCATTAGTGCTTGCAGGTGCATGGTTTGGTCTGAATGTTAATAGGAATTTCGCTTTAATATGTATGGATTATTACAAAACACTCTAAACCACTAGAAAGAGATATTTTAAGGCCAATTTGTATGAAATATGAGGGTTGATGGATCGCATGGACAAACTAATCAAAGAACCTTAATGTTGACTCGGTAACGCGTATTCTAATAGTGAAAACATATTAGATTTAGAATAAGCAATTATCATTCTGCAATTATTTGTCTTGATATATCGAATAACATTTTTATTTTATAATCGGAGTGTTTTGAGAAACTATTTGCGGTTTTCTTGAAGGAAGGGAACCCTCCAAACCAGGTTACGCATCTCCAAAATACCTCGCCTAATAGAGAAGCCCCGCGACACAATCTAGGCAGCGTGACGTGATGTCGATGTTATCAGTGTAATCACAGCACGTCGTCCGCGGCTCATCACCTGATTGGGCGAGGATCCATTAATGGGCCTCCTTGCATGCCACGCGCCACGTCAACCAGATGAGTCGATAACGGCGATGTCTTCACTTTGAAAGCAGTGATTAGAAGAAGCTGTAGCAGCTTTAGAGGGAAATAGACTGCTTAACCTTGGTTGTTTAATGGTAATTTGATCTTGGTTTCAGACATGAAATATGTTTTGGTGCATCCTGGGAGTTATGTCGTAAATGGTATTTAATAGAATTGGTCATTGTTTGGAAAGGAAAAAAACTGATTTTCTTTGTCTTACCAGAAAAATCTGTTAAATATTTAAGTCTTTACTTTTTTATATGCTGACTATTGGAATCACAGAAAATTAAATATTGAAAGAAAATTAAGGCCTGCTGATTTGTTTCCTGCTGAAGGCATAAGTATTAAATTTGAATGATTTATATTTCTTCTGACTGGGGAACCTGGAATTAAAAAGTTACTATTTTCTTAGTCCTAGATTCCTAAATAAAGATTTTAAAAGGACAACATTTACAAAATCGGGCTACAGATGAAATACATATTTTTAATAGAGAATACCGTCAGTGGAATAATACATGATTGACTTAGAGATACTTACCCTAAAAGTAAAAAATAACACATACATTTATTAGGTTGCATGGTCTTGTTGACTTTCATGAACGTTTTACTAGGGAAAAGCGCACACTAATTAACTGGACAGTTATTTATAGATGTTTAGCACGACAGAATGCTTAGTTGATGCTTATTAGTGTACAGTATTTATTACTAAATCGTGTCTGAGCTTCATTGAGCTTCGTTGTGAAATCAAATGCGATACATATCAAGTAATAATTTAATCGTTATTGTTTAAGTAATTACATAGTTGTCCAGGATATCTTTCAGTACATTATTCCTTATTGATATTTAGGTATATCTAAAGCTAATGCCGGGTATATAAATTATAAGTCTTTCATCAAACTGTGAGTTAACTGGTCCTTGTTTTTAGTTGCTTGTATAACTGACTTGTAAATGTTTAAACTGAATAGTATTGCTATTAAAGATCGCAAAAAGATTATTATAAGGACATGTTTGTAAGTTTCACAAGCACTGAACAACTAAAAACGTTTACAATTCGAGCTGTAAATCTAAAATATTCAGATGATGCATACTTGTAGTCGATTGATGCTGACTTTTTTTTTAAATAAAATACTCTGAATATTTGAAATGATGTCGATAAGCAATGATATGTTGCCAAAAATGTTTTCTCTTCATTTAACGGAAATCGTTCCGCTAAAATTAATTCGATATTACCATTTAGGAAAAAAAGAATGTGGAAAACTTAGTAGAAAAAAATTTCATCCCGGTTATTCAAAATTATGAATAATGCTTTGATATTATTTGAGTTTATGATATTCTATGCCGTTTTTGTTATACGTCGCTAACATCCTTATATTAAATATTGGTAATATTCAATCGACTCCTTATAACACGTATGTAAAAATCATGAAAAATAAAAACGTGTAAACATGTTGTGATTGAATATCGATAAATCAAATCAACGAGGAAAATACCCTAACAATGCTACAATTCAAGGGACATCATAAAATCCTCCTCAAGGTGAGACAAGCCGGGGTGCAACAACTGACGCACTGCAGACTGCACGAGCGCACCGTAGTTATCCCTGATGTTTATAGCCACTCGATTGAATATGAAGTGAGACAAGAAAATGAGTGGGAGAAAACATCGCAAATCTCGGGTAATAGCTGTGACGGACGAGGCAGGCGCAGGTCCCGTTGGTTACCTCATACCCACACATCATCATACACTCCCTTACCTCATAAACACCTCATAACACCTTACCTCATAAACGTATGTAGACCTCTGAGGATACACTGAGAGCATGTAGCTGACTAGAAGTTAATTGGGGCATTTAACATACTGGTATTGAAAGTTTAAATGTGTATGTAAATTTTGAAATGCTCTACGTAACGTATTCGGTGCCAGGACGTTTTTAATACAGATTGTGGAACTGTGGTGCCACTTATAAAACGTTTATTTTGTAAGGTTGATTACTATTGTTTATCTTTTACCTGTTTAAAGATTGGATAGACTAGCTAAACATCATAGAGTTATTAATGAAACCTTTACCGCACCGCTATTCAAGACACAGCCACAACCTTGAGTTGCGTTTTAATTATAGGAGTGAAATTTGAGTAGCGTGACTTGTCCGAATAATAAAATCGGTTCATTGTTGGTTGGTTAAAACAATGATAAATTATAAATAAATTTTGTATAAATAAACACCGATGCCTTTTTAAATGAGATTAAAAAGTGTAATGTTAATATGCTAATTTTTCCAAATTAAACTTTCGTTTCAAAACCGAGCATACACTATTCTAATATAATAAAATAAATGAAATCTATTCACAAAATGATGAAACCAATCCAGACAGAGTAATGAAGTTTATTTATTAAGAATAGTTAATTTTAAAACCTGATATACTCTGGAATCTAGAACTCTCAGCTAAATTACGGTTTAAATTGTGCTTTAACTGAACATCTTAAGAAAGTTTTAACTGTCTCTGATTTAAGAAAGGTTAAATATTAGTTACTGTGGTTTAACATTAAAAAGAATATTAAGGTCTTCGCTTAACACATCCTTAACCAATGTAAGGTTGATCAATATTGTTTATTTTTTACTTGTTTTAAGATTGGGTAGAATAGCCAAACAAAATCAAGTTATGAATGAAATCATTACCGCACTGCTATTATGCTAATTTTTCAATTCAAACTTGCGTTTCAAAACCGAGCGTACATTATTCTAATAGAATAAAATAAATTTAATCACAAAATGATAAAACCAATCCAGACAGAGTAATGAAGATTATTTATTAGGAATAGTTAGTTTTTAAATCTAATATACTCTGGAATCTAGAACTCTTAGCTAAATTACGGGATCAATCGTGCTTTAACTAAAAAACTTTAGAACTGCCTCTGTTTTAACAAAGGTTAAGCATTAGTTACTGAGGTTTAACATTAAAAAGAAGATTAAGGCCTTCAATTAACTCATCCTTAACCATTTATTTCTATTTCTGCAGTTTTGTTGAGGTAAATTTAAAGGTTGAAATGTATCATAGCATAGAAGACTTTTCTTTTATATTTTTACACATGATGTTGAAAGTTAAAATCAAATGATATGTAGGAAATTATTATGCGCTGATAAAAAAAATTGAAAGTAAGCTATCTATGAACAATGAAATTATGGACCAATGGGCCATATATGGTCATACTATCGTGTACATGACGGTATAACAAATAGCCAATAGGGAGCAGCGAGCAGGAGCACTTACTCATATACCCACTCTTTGCTTACTTATATAATTACTCATATACTTTCTCTTTGATACATTTGTAGAGAAGATTCAAATAAATATTAACTAAATATCAAAGAGGATATTCAAAATATGGGGTAGCCATAAAATAACTTAAGAACGGAAATTATGGTGAATGTATTATTAATTTAGAAATTTAAATAAATTATGCATTACAATAATGTAAATCTGACCAAGCTTATTAATTTTATTTACCATTAAATGTAAAATATATCTTAATTTTCAATACCTTGGATGACTCCTAAGATTACTCTCCGAAGACGTTTTTACACGGGGCAGATCAAGGTGAGAATATCACGCTAAAAGGTTCGAAACATAAAGGAGAACATTAGAAGTTCCTACAAGCGTAGCCCATATAATTAATCAAAAACGCACGGTTACTTTTAGTTTACATGTAGATAGACCATGTGGGTGAAGCCAAAATTCCAATAGTAAGTTAACCGTTTATTTAGTTAGCTGTAGAAAACCGTATATTTTTTAGTGTTTTAACTATGCCTTCCAAAAATTAGTGCAATGTAATCTTTTGTACTTATTCTTAGATAAATCATGAGTTGTTGTTGTTTGAACTATCCAGAGAACATATATTTATATTTTTAACTTTAAAGAGTGGGCTACTATAATTCAAGACTTATTCAGATTTTACTAGTGAATACCAGTAGTCATTTGTAAGTAGTTTTAGTTCCAACACTAATTAGGAAATAACAAGTAATTAACAACTAAAATACAATTATATGTAGTACGCTACTGTAATTCAAAAGGCTACCAGTGAACTGAAACAAACATTACCAAAGGAGAAAAACAGTTTAATAATCAACCGGACGTGTTAACACATGGCACAGGATGCGACTGGGACTCGATCGCCGGGTCGCCGTGTCACACGTGTCACACGTGTCAGCGCCGCGACACGGACGACACGACTCGTAACTTGTAATTAATACGCACACATTTCACTGCCTACAACAAATGTCACCATGTTATCAGAGGTACGCTGCGCTTTATTCCAAATAGGCTCATTGGTTAGTCATCTATATTTTTTTACTAATTCTTTGCCCATGAGAGGAAGCTCTTCTGAATTAGGAGGATGCGGATTTATTTTGATTTTTAGACATAATAGACGAATCAGCGTGATCTTTCATTTTTGTAAACTGTGGTGTGACTCTGGAGTGATTGGTCCAAGAATATAAATGGTGTCTAAGAACGGACACCAAAACATATTACATCATGTTACATAATTTGTAAAATTTAGGAAAAAGTTCGGATATATGAAATAAAAAACGGTTCACTGAACTACTGATCACAGTTTCTAAAACGAGGAAGTCTTTAATCCGAGGAACGTGGCTGAAATGTTCTTCATATGCCTAATGTGTACCAAGAAAGGATTAAAAAATGGTTCTCTTGACACGCTAAATTGAGAAGGACAATCTTGATAATGAGGCGTTTAGCCTTGGCCCTACTTAATCACTTTTTTTCATTTGGAATCTGTATTTGGAAACCTAGAACAGATTCCAGATCACGAAACGCCGTGAAACTTGTTTTTTTTTTTTTTTACTAATCAGTGATAGCAGATGTCTGCAAAAATCCAAATCCAAATATAAAACCACCATCACGAACAATGAATCTCAAACAAAGAATGGAATCTGAAATTTTATTTTATTATTTTCTTGGTTAAGTTATTATATTGGCTTCATTGTAATTGTACACTTCCTATATCTCCTGTTTGCGCCACTCGTAAAAAAATAATCAAATTAAAAAAAGCCTAATATTTTGAAAACAATGATTGTGTGCCGATAAAACTTTGTCAAGAGATAGTAAAAATCGAATATTAATATCCTAAAAAAATATTTATATTTGTTTATCTAGGCCTATAACTCCTTTTGGGTTTGTACCATATTGCTTGTCAATTGCAACTAGAGCAATTGTATTTTAAAAATTCAAGAACAATATTTAAAACGATCTCTTGTTTATCAATATGTCGAACGATTACTAAAAAACCTACAATCATACAATTACAAAACCAGTGAATAAATAATGACTGAGTGTGGCAATAAACGATTCACCTCTTAACCGTAATTTACAGCTGGATTTCGCGTAATGAGCCGCTGACCTTGGCCACCCGCCAACCCGGCTCAATTACTTAGCGTGGCCGGAAACAACATACATTCGTTATGAGCTCTTTTCGGAAAAGTAAATGTTTAACAGAGCTGAACTATTAATTATCTCCGGTTTTCTTAAGGATTTGTAACATTTCTTGTAGGACTTCTGCGTATGAAATGCGTTAAATGTGTATACATGTTTCCCATATGTGAAGTATACTTTTTATAAAAAAATCTATATTTTAATACGCTTCGGACTTTTCTTTTCGTAGCCATGTAGCCATCACTCGATAATGGCTGGACAAATTTTAACGTGTGGGTGTCGATTTAAATGTATTTCTATGTAGATTTTCCAATATGATTTAGAATTTTGAGAATGGTCTACACATTATTTGTATACAGTAAAGTAATGAATTTTCGGAAAAGTGAATCAAATTCGATTCACTTTATTTACAAGTAAACATATATATGGTCTTGGTTTTAAATAGTTATAAAATAAACTGCATATTGCAGGACTAATGATTTCTCAGGATATCCGGGTGTATCAGCTAGAATTAATTAATTTACCTTTCAAATATATCACATTTGCCAGAAAATCTACTAGTAAAGTTAAAATATAGATGAACATTTACGGTATCAGATTAAGCCGGTGAACATCATGTATTTATTTATGGGTTTTAATTATTTTTAATGTTTGTTATCATGTTAAGCAAATACTTGGAGTAGTTAGCTCCTAATTGATTGCAGTAAGATGAGACATATAACCAAATGTAATAAAAATATATTTAATTATAAAATAAGAGATTAGCTGAGATAGATCTATCGATAGCAAAAAAATGAGAGTTTAAGAAGTTTTTACCTTAAGTCTCTATCTTCAGGGGATACAAACCAGCCTTGATAATTCAATTCAGGGGATACCAACCAACCTTGATAATGCAATTCAGGGGATACAAACCAGCCTTGATAATGCAATTCAGGTGATACAAACCAGCCTTGATAATGCAATTCAGGGGATACAAACCAGCCTTGATAATGCAATTCAGGGGATACCATCCAGCCTTGATAATGCAATTCAGGTGATACCAACCAGCCTTGATAATGCAATTCAGGGGATACCAACCAGCCTTAATAATGCAATTCAGGGGATACCAACCAGCCTTGATAATGCAATTCAGGTGATACCAACCAGCCTTGATAATGCAATTCAGGGGATACCAACCAGCCTTGATCATGCAATTCAGGGGATACCAACCAGCCTTGATAATGCAATTCAGTTAAAATGAGCTCACAGTTTGAACGACAGTATTCTTATTTCTCGTTAAGTGCAATCAATTTTGTTTTTAAGTTTTACGTTAAAATCTCAGTTCACATCTAGGTAAATTTGTATGATTCTCCGTTATACGAAAGCAAGAAAAGATTAGGAAATTTATTTGGACGTAATAGATACCTTTGAAATATGAACCAATAATCATGACTAGAGATCGCCAGTGGTCGAAAATTCGACAAATTTTCAAATTGAGAAATAGGAATAGCTAATTTTGAAAATGATCCTTGCACACATCAATGCGTAGTCTAAATACTTTTAAATTTGAAATTTTATTTTAATTTTAATTTTTAATTCTCCATGTAAACAAACAGTACAACCAATCAGAACCGAATTCCAAAGATAAAGAGTCATTCTTGGACTCATTTTTTTTCTCACCTCTGGCTTATATTTATGGCATAGTTAATATTCTGGATTAGTAATTAGTATTTTAATAAGATTCCTCATTTATGTTTTAAGACTGAATCAAGTATTGCTTCAGATAAAAGTAAAAATTCAGACATCCAATCAGTTTATTCTGTACCCCTCCACAGATCTCTCCCTTTCTCCCGCCTTTCATTCCTTAATTCCCTTACTCTCTGCTTCCCTTCCTTTCTACCTTCTTCCCTCTTTCCTCTTTTTCGCTTCCATTCTTTTCTTACCACCTCCCCTCCCTTCTTTCCTACTTTTCTGACTTTTTTCCCTTCACCTATCTCTTCATATCACCATCACTAAAATTTGATATTCTACCCATTCTCCACCAATAAAAATGACAATTTGAATTTCATGTCCAGTCGTACTCCAGTTGCACGTCAGTTAGTACTTTGGACGGGAGGGACTCAATGTACTTTTTTATTGCCTTTTTATCAGCAAATTTTAATCCCTCACCTTATTTAAGCGAGAAATTTTTATTTGAATCTGAAATCTTCGACCTTCTCCAAATAGTCCTGATTTCAATCAAACACTGTACCATTGAAAACATTAAAAAACAAAAACCATAAAATAATTAGTTGATCATGACGTGCATACGTAAATGGTAACGGTAAGAATTTACCGTTCCTTTGTTACTGTTTTGGTTTTATGTTTCATCAGATGACAGAAAAAACAACGTATATTTTCACCCAATTTTTTACACTGACATTTGTGTTTCTACATCTAATCTTGACGAAAAGTAGGATATGATAATAGCTACATATGATGCTAACTTTGTTTACGTTTGGTTGTTATTAAATCACCAAAACAGCAACTCATAAGGCCAATGTTAAGTTTTTTGAAATTTTAAATTCAATTTTCTACATGCCTAAAAGACTAATATAAATTTCAACGGGATTCTGCACATCTACAGGAAAAAACAATTCTATCGGTGTGCTTAGATGTTCGCTAGGATGCACACTGACTAAGAAAAAAGGAGGATAAAAACCTTATGGAAAAATGCTTGTCTATTAATATAAAGATTTAATTTGCACTTATATTAAACTTAAATTACATTTAAACACTAGAGTTTTACAAAATAAATGGGAAAAAACGGACGAGATTAATTAAAAGCAGACATATTATCACACTTTAGTTTTATACTGGACAAGACCGTTTCTTAAGGAGGAAAAAGTTTAAGTGAAAGTTCAGTTAAATTCCAAAATAGTATATTTTGATTAATATCGATAAATCAACACACCAACTAATAATCCATCATAATAAAATTGAACTAACCATTGTCAATTGGGTCAAAATCTCTAACACCACAGAGACGAATCAAACAGAGGTATCTTCTAATGTTGCGCTCTGCGGGTGTCGAGGACTTAGTTCACCATTATCACCCTAGAGAGCAGCACCGTCGCTGCCTCTCCTAATTTGACTTAACTGTAACTAGTAACTGGATATAACTAGTTACTAGTAACTTAACTGTAACTGGATTTAACTGTAAGTAGTACTTGGGCGTAACGAAAGACCCATTTGAAAGCGACCTCTGATTGATTCTTCTCTGTGCTAACACATTCAAAGGTGTAAGACCAGTAAAAGTTGAATATTGATAAACTACAAAATATGAAGTAAGTTAGTAAGACTAGAGGAGAACCATCTGCCGGAAACCCCGTTGAAGAGACTTGCCCAAGATCGTTTCACACCGTCTGTCAAGCAATTTTCCTGTCATCGATTTCTAAGACAAAGTAGTTTTGATTTGTGATAAACACATAGGTAATCACAGCAACACATGGTATTATATGGCATTCATCAATCTTTTAACACAACTACAATATAACCAGCTCTGGATCTGACGATATTCCTGTCTAACATCGATCTTGAATAAAACTGTAAAATATTTAACGGATAACATAATGTAAAGATTTTTGGGACGATAAATTGTATGTTATCAGATTGTATAAATTAAACACAGTTTTTAAAATTGTTCAAAACATCAATTTATCAGTTTAGACTTTAAACAATGATCATACTCAATCGTAACGGTGCATAAAATTGCGCCAAAAACGTTCGCACACCTTACAACAGTATTTAAGCAATATAGCATATATTCTGGTCTAAAAATTATATTTTTCCTAGGATATATGTTAAGTTCAAGATTGATAAACGGGCTTTCATATTCTCGCTTAATATGAAAGCCCGTGCTGTGGCCCGTGGTTGAAAACAGGTTTTAATGAAAAGAATTAAATGGAAATATGTAACAAACTCTTTATCTGTACCAAAAAGATTATCTAATTATGTTATAACATTTCTTTTTCATACGCCAATTTTGCCGATTATTTCATTCTGATTAGATTCTCTAGAGAAAACACAGTTCATAAAGACCATCTAAAATTGTCATTGTGAATGAAGATTTTGAAAAGGCAAACATTTAAATGTAACAGTTGTTACATGTTATAATTAAAATCAGCTGGCTGTAAATGTGTCATTTTGAACTTTTGTCATGTAAACAATTAAGTATAAAAATACATGGTTTTCAGTACACAGTTTAAATGTAAATGTGCCATTTTCGAACTTTTGTTATGTAAACAATTAAGTATAACAATACATGGTTTACAGTACACAGTTTAAATGAATTAATTTATAGGTAATTTATAATTTAGAATAGAATAGAATAGAAGCGGGATTATTCATGTAAAAATTGTAATAGTCTTAAGCAAATCAACAATTGTGAAATGCCATTAATTAAGGAAACCATTGAAATTGTAAAGCCAGCTGGGGATGTGAAATCAGGACCTCAACCCTTGAAGGAAATTTTGCTCATAGGGGATTCACTTTTGAGGTACTCTAGTTTGAGGTGCAGGAAAGAGGGAGTAGTTGTAGATTTCAATCCAGGGGCAAAGATTGTTGATATTAAGCATAAATTGAGCAAATACGTAACTATGCAGCCTAAAGTTATATATATAGTAGTTGGTACTAATGACCTTGTGTTTGGCTACAATGGCGGACAAGGCTATAATGGGGGATGGGGAAAACGAGAAGCCTTGCATGCAATGGCGGATCTGTTAAGTTCAGCTAAGAAATCGTTTCCCAACTCCAGAATATTATTGAATAGTATCCTCGTTCGTAAGGATATTACAAATCATGCTCTGTACTCCTTCAATGAACAATTGTACCTAATGTGTAGTAATTTTAATGTAGAATTTGTAGATGCAAGCAGTGTTGTAACAATGCGTCATGTTGCCCGAGATGGTAGGCACTTGAGCCGTTTGGGAAACATCTTTTTTGGGGATATGATCCACAAGTGTATAAAGAGTGTAGTGGATGATCTAGAATCAACGCACCAAGTGCCCTTTGAGTTGTGTGGTATCAATAACCCATCACCAAATAATGAAACTGTGGCAAAACCATCTTCTATAAATGATGTTGATGCATTACAGGCTACACATGCATTACAGGCCTCACTGACTAGCATGTCGGAAAACGAAAGTGTGGTCCAAGTGTTTCCACCTTTGTAGCAGTAAATCCGATTCCTTCTCACTCTCCTCTTTCTTATCTTAATTTGGAAGCATCTATACCCAAGAAGTCATCTAAGGTTGGCAATAATCAGAAGTCGGGACCGTCCGCTTTCAAGATATTACATCAGAATGTTCGAGGCTTGTTGAAAAACTTTGAGCCTTTTCAAATCTTCATTTCTGAAGAGTGCCCAGATGTAATTTGTGTTAGTGAGCATAATCTTACAGATTCACAAAGTGAGGTGGTGTGTCTGACGGGGTTTGCGAACGCAGGTTTTTATTGTAGGCCACGAATGAAGAAAGGTGGTGTAGGTATCTTTGTCAAAGAAAACATCCCTTTTCAGAAAATAGATGTGCATGAATTTTGCGTAGAGGGTATCTGTGAACTTTCAGCTGTTCTCTTGGGTCGTGGGGAGACCAAATATCTTGTGGTTGGTGTATATCGGCCTCCCAACAAAAACAACGATATTAGAGTTTTCTTTGACAATATTTATGGTTGCTTAGAACGTTTGATGAAAAGCAACATAAGGACGGTCGTTTTAGGAGACTTCAACATAGATATGGCTGTGCGGTCTTCTGAATCTACTATTCTGCTGCAGGACATGTCATCTTTTGATCTCCGTCAAACAATCACCTGTTTCACTAGGGAATTTAAGGGATCCAAGACCATCATAGATCTTGTTTTTACGAACTCCCCCATCCATCTTTTTCACAGTTTTGTGGTAATATCATGTCTCACTGATCACCATGCTCAAGTAGCAATCATAGAAGGTTCAGAATCTTTGAATACTCCTAGTGCTGTTTATCACTCAAAAAGAATTTTTTCTGAAGTAAACATCAAGTTGCTTGCATCTTATCTAAGTGAGCAAAATTGGTTGGATGTTGCAATGGCTGGAGGTCTAAGTTTAAAGTTTGAAACATTTCTCTCTATCATAGATTACTATTTCAAGATAAGTTTTCCTTTGGTCAGGAGAAAAATGTCATTTGGGGACAATGTTTTTAAGGTTAGGTTGAATGATAGAGTTCTTCATGAAAAACAGGAACTACGAAATCTGTACATTGTATCAAAAGACCTCCCTTCAACAAACCCTCTTCGTCAGAAATACCTAGATTTGAAGAAGAGATATAGGCAATCCATACGGAATCTCAAATCTGCAAATCTAGTCAAGAGATTGGACAGTTCTTCTAATCGATCAAAAACCCTCTGGAGTTTCATAAATCTCAACAGAAACACTCCTTCTGACAAGAACAGCTGTTCTCCCAGCTTGAAATCTGATGATGGTAGAATAGTGGATCATCCAAAAGACATCGCGAATATGTTCTTACAGTATTTCTTAAACCCTAAAGATGATTCAGGCAATCGTCCTAGTGGTGGTTACCAACCTGTCAATTGTCAACAGAGTGATAGGTCATTCTTTCTGTATCCCACATGCCCCATGGAGTTACTAGAAGTGGTGTCTGAGCTCAAAAGCAAGAGGTCTTCTGGTATGGATGGGATATCTTCAATCCTCCTAAAAAAGGTGGCACATACACTTGCATCACCTCTCAGTGAGCTCATAAATGAATCATTTAGCTCTGGAATTTTTCCTGAACCACTCAAAATGGCAGTTGTAACACCAATTCATAAAAAGGGAAGTTTAGAGGATTGTTCTAATTACAGACCTGTCTCAATCATCTCGTCATTCTCTAAAATAATTGAGAAAGTTGTTTTGAGACGGCTTTGGAACTTTCTAAAAAACAACAATGTCTTGTTCGCTCATCAGTATGGGTTCACTAAGGGAAAATCCACTGTAAATGCAATGTTTACAGTAATCCAGCACGTTGTGCAAGCATTAGACACAGGAAATCATTCCTCTGCTCTCTTTTTTGATCTTAGTAGGGCTTTTGATCTCGTTGACCATAGGTTGTTGCTTGACAAAATGTACAGGATGGGAATCAGAGGTGTAGCTCACGAATGGTTCCATTCATATCTTACTGGTAGATTAAGTCTTGTCAAGGTGTCATCAATCGATGATAACAGCTGTTATCAACAACATTTTTCTGATAAGGGAATTTCATTTCAAGGGGTACCCCAGGGTTCAATTTTGGGACCAGTTTTATTCCTGCTTTTCGCTAACGACCTCGGACAAGATTTGGTGAACTCTAATCTGTGTATGTATGCCGATGACATCAGCATCACATTTTCCCACCCACTGAGAGAGGGTTTGGAAATGGAATCATTTCTAAAAGGTAATCTCTTGCTTGATTGGCTTGATCGAAATGCTTTGTCAGCTAATATTTCCAAGACTGCTCTCCTAGATTTTAGTATTAGAGACCATCCAAATGACATTCCACTTAGTATTTATCTGGGCAATGAGTTGGTTGAGTCCGAAACCGATGCTCGCTTTCTTGGAGTGATGGTTGACTCAAAGTTAACCTTTGAATCACATATTCATCTTGTCTGCAGAAAGTTAAGCCAAGGAATTTTTATTCTCAGAAGACTTAGAGATTTTGATTCTCCCTTCCTGCTTCTTACAGCTTACTATGGAATCATCCATCCATACATGACATATGCTGTTGCAATATGGGGGTCAGAAACGACTCGATCAAAGGCGGTATTTCGATTGCAAAAAAAGGCTGTTAGGGTTATATTTAAAGTCCCAAAACTCGATTCATGCAAAGATTTATTCAAGGCCAACAAGTTATTAACATTCCCCTCAATTTATATCCTGGAAACACTTTCTTTTCTCCGACAGAACTTCTCTATCTTTAATGACTCTATACCAGTACATTCTTACAACTCAAGGAGCAAACCAAAGGGCGTTTTAAATATCCCCCGACATACAACATCATTCTTTGAAAACCACCTATATTTTTCTGCCATTAAAATGTTCAATAACCTGCCTGACCTCCTGAAAAACGAATCAAACCCTATTAAATTTAGGAGAGACTTGAAAAAGCTGCTAGTTGGCAAGGCTTACTATAGTGTAAACGATTTTATGTGTGATAAGACCCTTATGTAATATGTAAATTTTTTGTCATAGAAGAACCGTTATTTTTATGTATTTATTTGTATTTGTATTGACTTGGCATATGCATGTACTTGTCTAAATGCTCAATAAAGTGACTATGACTATGACTATGACTATGAGAATAACAATAACTAATAAAAACTATTTTAACACCTAATTATTAAATTTGTTCTGAAATAAAACTATTTCATTGATCTTTATCAGTTTGGATTTGGATTTTGTTTGTGGAAATTTACTATCAATTATTGCATTACTAATTAGGAAGGTCTTAACAAAAATATTGGTGTGGACGTGTATCTGTTCTGATCGGTAAATTCTTAATGACTATGTAGTCTTGGCTTTAAAAAACTTTCCCTGCATTTAATGTTTATAGCTACTTTTATCATTCTTTTTTTTCTAGTGGGGTGAGATTCCTATCCAGAAACTTGAATTTACTAATCAGAGATCGTAAAAGTCCGCAAAAAACACACTTAAAACCTAAACTCACCATCACCCATTGATATTCAAACGGTTAGTAAGAGCCAACGGATGTAACATTTTTCCAGAGAAATGATTTGAAATCAAAAATATATTCTTCACTACATTTTCACGAAATTACCTGTTTTCGTTTACCTACGAAAATTCACCATTACATTGTTTTTTACGAACAATTAATGTTAACTTTTGTAAAGTAATTTTTACTTTCTTTTGAAAAGATTTTCCGATGTATACATATAAACTAATGCAGAAGATTTCAATTTAGTGTAGTGAAAAGTATCGTTCAAAACCATATGAATTTTGATCATACGAAGTGCTCGATAAATCTCGCACTTTATACGTGACCTCAATAAGCAATTCCTACTTTCCACTTTTGCTGCGAAATATTTTATATTAAAATATAGTATGTAGTACAACATAGTACAAAATAATAGTACTATATTTTAAAATTAAAATATAGTATAAGGTACAATTTAACATAAAGGTAAAATATTACTTTTAACGGTTCATTTTTCTGAATAGTTTATAATGTAATGAGATTCAATATGAAAGGTCTCCCATAGGTTCCAAGTAAAAAAAAGAGAACAAAAGATGAGGGTGGAGAAGGCAGTGGTGGTGGTATTTTTGTGTTTGCATTTTTAGGAGTCAAAATGGCCACCTCCTACGGTTAGTATCACGCCGTGGAAAACTTAAAAAACAAATATATAAAAATCAAAATAGAATCAATCCCTAATAAAAAAATAAATGATTATAAATAAATAAATAAATAAATGAATAAATGAATAAATGAATAAATAAATAAATAAATAAATAAATGGACGAACAAATGAATGAATGACTGAATAAAAAAATTAGGAAATTAATAATAAACACTAAATAAATAAACAAATAAATAAGTTCATTCATGAATTAAATGAATAAATAAATAAATTAACTAATTAATAAAATATTCGTTCCCCAGGTGAGGCTCGAACTCACAACCCCGGCATGGCTCAGCTACTGTCTATAAGTACCGTGCGCTAACCGATTGCGCCACTGGGGAAACCTCCAGCGTGGGAACCACCTCCAGTGCTCGTCCCTGCTGTATAGGTCAAGCCGCACGACGTGGCCCAACACTGGACGGCCAGGGCCACGTCATTTACCTCGAACTGTAATGTGAATGTTTAGCAACCAGAACAAGGAATAATAAAGTGTAATGATAAAAACTGGTGAAAATAATACATGAATAGATTGTGAAAATTAAACTGGTCAGATAAGGCACTACTTTCACAGGATGAATCTAATTTTTCTAAAAGAAAGAGTTAGTTGGTAATGATTGTTTCTAACTTATGTAATCTAAATAAAATAAGTCTAAAGTAGAAGAAGTTATTGTGGATCCAGCATGATCACGAAAAGCCTTTATTCATTTCTTACAAACGTCTATCATTTTTTCTTCACGTTGCTTCATAAATTAAATTTGTGATGTCAGTGGAAGCAAAGAGACAGGAGTAATTTAGCTTCAAATTTTAATTAATACTGCACTTCGATGAAAATTACTCCTTTGCAACTTGTAACAACAATGTTAGCTAACGATGACGTAATTGTTCAAATATTTGACCTAGATTGATGTTGCGACTGATGTAACGTTGCTGTTTACTTTGACCTGGATAAAGTCACTGTAACAATTAGCAAAACACAGAATACTGTTACCGATAACATTACATCATCAAAAGCTTCTGCGATCTAAGTTATCTCAATAAGAGGCGTTAGAGTACAATAAATTGTTACACTAAACTGGACAGGTTTCCAATATCGGGATGTTCGGGAAAGTAAGATTACGTATCTGCAATATTGTGAAGGAGGCGAGGATTTCCTTTTCACTATCAAACCACCGGATTATATTTATTTGGGCTTGAAGTCATTCGAAAGGTAGAACATCTGATTTTTTATATACCAATACCTATTCATTTGGTTTATGGTAGTCAAAATTTCAGGAAGTCCTCATTGTTACTAGTTTTAATAAGAGCAAATTATTACAAAAAATGTGTAAAATTTGTTTGTGCCTAAATGCACAATTTATATTATTATAATAATATTTTGTACTTTTATGTGTTCAATGTCTTAGTGAAGAAGTAGAATACAAATAATAATATGAGGTATTATTGTCCCAGGAAATATAAATACATCAAAATATTTTTGTAATGAGTTTTTAATTTACTTCTGTGTAAGATGTTTAAATCAAAATCAGAGATAATTTAGAAGAAATAGGACTTCGGCTGTGTTCTGTGCATAATGTATGTGTAAAAGTCAATATCCTCTTTCCTTATAATATACCTCGTTTTAACCGCAACTTTAATATACAACCCAATTTAAAATGATTAATGAGGCCACTAAAACCTCAATATGCTCCAAAAGCTATTGGGAACCGCTGTTGTAAATGTGTAATGCTAAATAAATGTGTCTCATTAAATCACAGACGCTTTAATCCGCAGATTTAAATTTACGCAATTTATTCAACCTCGTTTATAGTTATTTTACACAAGGAATAACTTTATTGAATAGCCCATAATAAAATATAATTCTTCAGACTGCTGCTCACATCTGGATTGCTGGAAACAATGTCAAGTCCTAACGGTTAAAAAGAGAGAGGGGGTATCAAACTTTGGCGTATCCACGAATTTCAAAATAGTAGTTTATGCAACGATTGTATAATGAATGCCTTTAAGCCACTCGTGAGATATTTAGAACACTCGCTTCGCTCGTGTTCTAACTTACATCTCACTCGTGGCTTAAAGGCATAATACAATCGTTGCATACACTATTTTATCTACGACCAACAATATACGACAAAATTTCCCCCGAAGTTAAACAAAACTCATGACTTTTACTAATGATGGAATAGGTCAACTAAAATTTTAGGTTAGGCAAATAAGCAGACTGAACCATGAATCGTTGTGGAACAATCAGCTGATGGGATAAGTAAACTCAAACATGAATCGTAATGCAACAATCAGCTGATGTGCGCATTGCGTAATTGTTATTATGACACTACTTCCGTCAAATGCCGAGCTCTCATTGGTCTAGAACCAGTACTCTAAAGTGACTCCAGTACTCTAAAGTCGTCATTAGAGTACTGCTTGGTTTTTGGTGTTTTAATGTATATCATTATAATGTTTATTGTAATACCATAATTGGTGCTTATCGCAATGGTCGTAGATAAAAATCGTTAGGTAAATCAATTTATATTAAAGCTACGGTAGTTATAAACTATCAAAAGAACCTTAAAACTTTTAAACGTTTCATAAACTTGTTAAGAGAGAATAATGCACCGCTATTTAGCCACCAGTACTTTAAACTTTGTTTTCGTATTACTTTAACCTGAATTACATAAAAAAACATTATAGTGAGAAATAAATTTTAAATAATTATTGCAAACAAATTCTTTACATAAACAAGAGGGGTTTCGTTTTATTTCTAAAGAAAACGCATCATCAGTCAAGGTAAAATCTTAATATCTTAATTTTATTAATGTTATTATAAAAGTTTAAGTTTATTAAAGTAAGATTAATGTTCAAAAGGGCGAGCGTATTTTCCAAGAAATGACCAGTAATAAGGTCCTTAGACATCCCTCCAATCCGCCAAAACCTAAGTCTTCATTATTGAGGCTCAGCCTTTGGAGCCCAACTAATCCCTTCCGTGGAAAGGTCCCGGTTACCCCTTAAAATGCTGCCCTAAGGGTATTATTAAATGAGGATAATTATTAATGAGTCTTATGGGAATATATTTGTGAAATCATTCATGTCAAGACTCTTAATTTGTTTTGCAGCTAAGATCCAAGCAATGATGCAAAATATTAATAGGAATCGAACCAGGGAACCACCAAGGTCTTTTATCCCTCTGGAATGACATTAATATTATAATTAAAAGTTGTTGAAACGGAATTCCTACAATGGCACATATTTAGATCCTGCTGCATATATTCAGGTCCTGCGGCATATATTCCATATAAATAAGTAATGAATGCAATTTTAAAATTTACGAGATCCTTAAGCGGACCTTAAACTAAAAAATGAATATAGTTTTGCCTTTGTCAAATAGTTAATAATCCATAAAACGTTTAAAATGGTTGGCAAAGAATTATTTAGCTCTAATATTTTCCAATGCGCTTTTTCTCAATGACCCTTTTTCTCATCCTGAACCATGATTGAATTATGAGTTGTTGAATTATGGACAATTTTTCATAATTCAATAGTGAAAATAAATCGATTTTGATAATTCAATCTCTAAGTGGGAAATGTACAAATCAGTTGAAAACTGTTTCTTTTGTTGGAAGGATAAAAAATGGTCAGTCTGATGATTTTTTTTACCTCTTCCCTAACTGAAGCTTTTCTTTTCAAGAAACAAGAATACTTATATATTTTTATGTAAATTTTTGAAACAGTTAAGGAAAACTGAGTTTTAAAAATCAATCAAAAATAAAATATATAAAGCTCCAACACAGTATCTAACGGATTACGAAACATTTTAAAAAGGTTTGTTGAAACATTTTCCTGTTCAAGGATATCTTAAATCACTAGATTTTTAAGCTTTTCTCGTTACGTTATGGTATTTTTTCGAGGTCGTGTTCACCTTGAATTTAAATTGTAATCCAACACCATAATATCCAACACATTTCAAGGTTTGTTATAATACGTAGCCTTTGCTATCTTCAAGCCTTTTATCTCTAGGTGAAAAACAATTATTATATAATAATTATAACTGTATAATAATTATATAATATAATTATTACATAATTATAATAATTGTAATATAATTATTATATAATAATAATTATTATATATTAACTTATGATATAATAAAAACAAATTTGAAATTCTGTGCAGCTTAGTAAAGAAAGAAGGTAAATTTACCGCGAATTGTTTATTTCGCGGTCAATAAAAAACGGTTGATGATGTGGGTCAATAAAAGCCCCGCGCTGAACGTCTAAGCCTCATCGTAAACACTCTATTATAGCGGAGATCGTAAAATAGAGTATAAAATGCAGTTTCCTCTTCTAAATATTTCATCACAAAGTACTACAAAGTGCATCACAAACTTCTTTCGAGGGTATCGTTATTTAATTACACAATCTTAAAGTTTTCCCAGTTGAATTTGTTTAGATTTTATGGACCTCTGATGGACTCCCGACGTCCCACTTTGTTAAATCTTCCCTCGTGAATCTCCTCAGTTCTTGAAGAGGAGATCATGTAATATTTAGCGGTAAGAGTTTCATATCTGACCTTCTGCAGTTTGTTTCTATAGCAGACGATTCAAAAGAAAACAATATCAATTGATTTATGGAGGTTCGATATATTGCTTGTTGGACAGAATTTGACATCCGATTACATTGTATTTTATATCGATTGTTTTATTAGGCCTACTCTATAAAAACGTATTTACCAATAGTATCTGAGTACAAGATGGCGGATGAATGGAAGATGAAAAATAAGTTATAAGTTTTTTAATTATGTAGTAACGTTTTAATTTAGTTTTTGGTCAGCTTTATTTATGTTTAATTTAATTTTAGTTTTTTTATTACGTTAAGTATGTTCTAGAGAATCAAAGAATATAATTGACTATGGTTTCGGTTATTGTTTGTTATCGATTTTTCTTCATTACTGACGGTTTTTGAAACAGTACAACGACGGAGTTCAAACACGATAGGTTGAAAGAGTTGATATCGGGTTACCGAAACCTAAACTGAGTACCAAAAAAAAAACTGATCTTCGCCCATGTTAAATTATATTGAGAAGTTCAGTTACTAATCCTGAGTTAAACAAATGAGCAATAACTAGTATAATCATAACCTGTAAAGGCAGAAGATCAGATATGAAACTCGTACCATATTTAGCTCCCATCGTGGGTTTCTTGATTACACAATTAAACTTGTTCAAAAATGACTCTAAATTTGTTTGTTCTTTTGAAAATAATTTCTAGAGATTTAGGATAAAAGAAAATACATTTTGTGGGAGTGTTAGATTTTTATAGTTTAAAATTTACGTTCTTAACACAGAACGTACAGAAACCTACGTAAAGTATAGCATTAATAATACTTACTAATACATAAATGAATTATCTTTTAATTGAATACAGAGGGTTTCATTGCCGTTACTCAGCGTAGTTAAATAAATTATTCGGGCGTTATTACCAATTACGGTAAGTAATTGGTAATAACGCCAATTACTTAAAGGCGTTATTACCAATTACTTAAGGTTAGATTTTAGTTCTAAAAAGACTTTAAATTTCGCTCACTTTATGTCGCATAGATCTTGGATCTATGCGACATGTTGGATCTATGCGACTATGTTTATGTTCAATGTTTAATAATCTTGTTTACATTATTGACTCATTAAACTAATTTATTCTGTTCATTTGATACCAATGATTAGTTTTTAAAAAACGAACCTACTTCGTTCCTAGATTTTTTTAAAATCCTAACCTTTTAACTAAAGACAGAATTTAAAACTAAATAAAATAATAAGAACGAAAAATATGATGTTTCTCGATCCCTTGACAACAAAAAGTAGTGATGAAGGGAAGAAAGGAAAGGGGCGAGCACAAAACCAAAGGGCGGTAATGACAAAGGGTTCCTCATGTCCCGGCGTTAGTGCTAATTACTGGGGACCAAACCTGCATCACACCGCCGCACCACACCGGCGTCTAGCGTTCGCCACAAGACTACTTGTTTATTTACCAACGGTAAACGCATTTTTAAGATAATTTTAAAACATGTAGATTTGAAAATAGTGGATCATGAAATATAAAAATACTTACTAAGTACATAAAATATATATGTGGGGTACTAGCATAAAAATGCACTTAATGGGTAAACAGATTTTCAGGAATTATTCACTAAAATATAAGAAGTTTCTGGAGGAAATCGCATTCGTCATATGGTATGGAGTCTAGGTTGTGGGAGGTAGAACTATGGTGTTTATTAGAGATAATCATATGCCTACTAAATTTTTACTGGTTGAGTGGAGTTCATAAATCACCCTAGTTAAATATGGGTCATAATTTAGTTTCTATTATCGCATACATACCATCTATTTAAACATAGACCCATAATAGCCAGATTAAATAAACACAGGTTTAAATGTTTTGGTTTGATTCAGCTAGTGATTAGGACACTGCTGTTGGTTGCTTAATTCATAGCCCAAAATATGACGCGATCATCACGGTGAATTTTTCGACGATTTTTTTCTTATTGGGAAAAGGCGAAATTTTACGCCAGCCTAGGAAAGTCTTAGCTTATTGCCTAAGATTTACAAACACATAAAATAGTGCCCAAAAGAATGTTGACCATTCCATAAATTTAGGAAATCGTAAATTATATTTTATAAACGTGGAGAAAAATTAACCATCCTAGTATTTAAATATAGTTAAAGGCTAAAGCTGTAAAATTATAAAAGAATATGCTCTGAAACACACATTATTTTGCTTCACATAAAACTAAAACTGTTTGAGGGTCTGGGGTTTTTATTTTAAAATAAACGTATCACCAAAGCCTAGTTTGATGAAATGGAAAAAAAACACTTTGATGTATAGAGTGTTCAATTGTTTAATATTATTGATAACTTTTCAAAAAAATTAATTGGATATTTAAAACTATAGTAATATCAACCTTAGTTAAAATGGTCATAAAGGTTTAACGTTTATCCAATTTAATTTTGTTTGAGTCGTTTTACCTTGCGAAGGATTATATCAATACTGCGTTTATTGTTGCGGAAAAACGATTTTGAATAAACATAGACTATTATTGGCAATATGGGTTTATATTTTCTCACCATGTTTAATTTATCTTTCTCCATGGCGTGTTAAATAGTTACTGTCATCGAAACAAATCCCATAATTAAGTGATTTTTTGGGTTTAGTTAGAATATAGCGGATTTAATTGGTTTTGATCCACAAGGATTATAGTTTAATCAGAGAATACGGCCGATTTTTTATAAGGAGAACAATTTAACAGCCAGGCTATATCAGTCCATTTTAGTTTAGGAATATTAATGTAATTTTTACGACTTACACGTTGGTAAATTTTAATTTCAACTGTGTATTCAGCCTTACTCTATACAGATATGGCTTTTTAATGTGCTACTTTTTTAATAAATTCATTTTAATTTTGGTTTGTAACTAGTTATTGTAAGTAAGCAGAGAAAGTCGATTGCGGTGTCAGCTTTGCCATGTCAGGGATACGTCTTTGAGAATTTATACATTCAATAAGCTTCGGTTTTTGTTTGTAATCAAGAATCTTCCAACAGTTCTGAACCAATTTTAATAACAATTATTAAAATACTATAATTGTAAGGTGTTGGAAAAAGGTTGGTGTGAAGTTTTGCAGGGAATAAAATGAATAAGGTTTAAAGTGGAACCCCTAAACAACAATTCAGTTTCGTATTCCTCTATAAGATTTAAAACTGGAGCTTAAATTTTAAAGAAGAGCTGATTTCAATAAACATTTATTTAGCAGACCATAGAATTTGAAAACGTGTCAACTACAATATTTCAATGAAGAATATTGATATATATCGGTCTCTCGCTTAAACCACTTTAAAGTCACATTTCCCGTTGCGATGATATCATGCTGTCCCATACAAAATATCCTTCAAAGCTTGAACGGTTATTAGGTGTAAACCTGAGAGTGGATGATTTTAATAAATCCTCCTCGCAGTTATCGATGTCGACGTTTAGCTCCACAGTTTAGCATAACTTCGCCAGAACGATCAGCGGCTTTAGGCTGCGATGACGTCACGGATTGTACGTTAGGATAATTTGCTATTCAGATGTGTATGTGAATGAATCATACTTTATTTTTGGAAGGTCAAAAGGTACAAAAAAATGTTAGGTTTCTGTAATGTTCTAAAGCGTCCTCTTATTTCTGAAAGGTGTCGAAACAAAAATGAATTTTTCTGCAAAATAGGCCTGAATTTTACTCGTGAAATAAAGCCATAACATTTAATTTTTTTAGTTACTTTGTTTCCCGGAAAGATTGCTTGAGGACTTTGAGAGAAAACTTAGAACTAAACTTGAAACTATTTAGAATGTACAAAACGACTTGCATTATGAAATAATTAAAACTTTTGGATGGTTATTTTAACAACCTTTAATTGCCAAGTCCAAGTCAATCATAAACATTATGTCCTAGACAATTTCGAACAATGTTAACTGTTTTGATTACTTGGTAGAGTAGTATATTCACACTTAGGCATGAATAATAATTAAATAGTTAACTCCACTTCCTACAAAATGAGCAATGTACTCAATTTTCCCAAATAATAATCAATAACATTAGCTCAGTAGACATTTAAATTTAATTAAATGAATATTTTAATTGACTTGAATGAAGGGTCAATGAAGGTGAAGAGGACCGCTAGAAATAAATCAATAAAATCATGAAATTAAACATGGATTCGATGGAAATAATAAAAGAAAATATAGTTTTAAAAATATCCTTCCATTTGTTGCTCCAAGCACCTCTGGGTGCAATTTGATTTATCTTTGTTTTCATCCCCATCCTCATACTGAAGGCAATTAACAATTTTGGACATATTGAATAAAATAAAATAAAAAAACACAACTTTGTTTTTTCAGTAGATTGTGATTACGTCCCTCAGAAAACATATTCTATACGTTTCATTTCAACTGGGTAATTTTTCAAACCGGTATAGGCCAAATAAGGGATAGGATGTATTTATAATCTTATCCGATGTTTTATTTCACCGGTGGATCAGTAACCTCGCTCTTGGACGCAAGCCAAGGTCAATGAAATTAACACCGCATCTGGAGACCTGTGGGTAAACACTGACCTGTGCGCTGCTGGATCGGTGGACCTTGTTTGCAAACAACTACAAAACATTTTCAGTAGTGTGGATACAGAGTGTAACTACTTCCACATCCCAGAGTACGTTAACCTTTGCTGGAAACATCAGCATAATTGTTTTTCCTGTACCTATTTTGAGAATCCCGAGTGTTGTTTTGGTTTCACAGTGGATACTAAGACCTTGATTTTTTTAAACTAATTTAACGAAAAATGTTTAACAACGTTCTGACAACAAGCTTTTTATTTGCTGCTTTAAATTGATACCATTCACGAAAGAATGTTTCAGCTAAAAAGTCAACTGCTTACGGTCTCAAATCCCAACCCCCTTTGATGGTAAATTTACTTCATCTTAAAAACTATGTTTTTTTAGATAAAAATATGCCCTGCAGATATATAACCAGAAGAGTCGAGCTGGCGGTGGATTTGAAGGCATCTAGAAAGAAACTCAATTTAGGTTTTCAGGGTGGATAATTTATTACCAAACTGACATTTCGTTATATGGGGTTCGGTTTAGGCCTTCTAGATTCTAGCCAATTATTCTAGTGTAGTCCTTAACACTTTGTAAATAATAGAAAAAGTTAAGTTGGATTCAATTAAATTTGGTCGCAAAAAAAAGAAGTAACATGAATGGATAAACATTTTTTTAATCTGACACAACAAAAAGAACAAAGATATGGATGATAGTCTAATAGTTGATCCCAAAGAACTATACTAGTATAGTTATTAGTATAGTTCTTTGGTTGATCCTAAACATTGTGTGTTTGATTTCTAGCAACTAAATTAAACGTGTGTAATGTAATGAATACCGTGATTCAACGTGGTATGAATTGCACTTGCAATTATACTTGATATACTTTTAACCATTGATGTAGAGCAGGGGTTCCTAAAGCGGGGGACAATGACGTCTAATGCGTCATAAGTTTTTTTTGGGGGGGGGGGATTTTTTAAACATTATTTTGTTAGCTGTAGGTGCAGCTAAAAGATACTAAGTTTGCTATCAATAAATCACCTTAAATAAATCAATTACTATACAATTTAAATCAGAAAACAAATAAAAATTATTATTTTAAATGCAAGAAATAGGGATTAAAACAACATAAAATAACAGCAAAACTAGTTAACCCCAACCCAATATAGTTTTGACTTTTTAAATTCTTTTAGGAAGAAAGGTGCATTGGAATGTACATTGACTTTTTACGGAGGAATTGTAAACTGGTATCAGCAAAAATTTAATCGATCATCTAATAGAAAATTTTATTATTCCCCCCAATTAAGCCTTGATGTTTTAAAAGTTAGTGGGGTTGTACAAATGGGAACACGCCAAAAAATTCAATTGGTTGTAAAAATAATAGGCTTAGCAAAATTAATTAATTATTCCCCCATAACATCAGGTTCCCCCAGCATTGAGGTTTAAAATATTATTTCTAGGGGTGTAGTGGGCGTTGAAAAGTGGTGTTACATATTCAGAAGGGGGATGTAAAATTTGTAACACTTCAAAAACTTCAACTAAAAAATGCACTACTTACAGCTTTATAATTCTATATTTTTCATAACAAACTTACGTAATTCCGCCTAGAGAAAGAACAAAATAATCTCTAATTTTATGTTCCACTAAATTTCCAAACATTACGAAATTGAAAACTAACCCACGAAAATGGAGAACTTTAATTAGCGTTTTCATAATTGGGAAAAGTAGGAAATTTTAAATTCCTTATAACTATTAGTGTGAACAAAAACACATTTTTAAAAGGAACTTTACTCGATAAATGAAAGTGAAATCAGGAATACTTATACGGTTATTATCTAATTCTTAAACAAATTCAGTTGATTTTAAAACAAAAATATGTCTATAATTTGCAGGTGATGTGACTTTAATAAATACATGTTATTTTTAATGTTTGTGCTAAAATACGATATCGTGCATATGTCGTGCGGGGGGATATTTGGTAACTTGTGGGAATTTTTGGGGGGGATTGGCGTCATAGCTCTTGGGGGATCAGCACCCCTGATGTAGAGATAGTTCTCTGTTAATTATTATTTAAAATAATATCAATAAACTCTAAGCCCATTGGACATTAGAGTCAGAATAAATAACGGTTTCGGATAAATATAGAACAATTACCAGCAAAACGCAGCTTAATTAAATTTGGTTGATCAAGGTGCTTAGAGGCTAGTTCAGTTCAATATTATTATAGATTTGATAGCACTGCAATAAATGTTTGTTAAACTCATGGATTAATTAGGCCATAATTAATACAGTTGTGAGTTCATATTCTATTTTTTAATAAAGATTATTTGTTAGCCAGTGTTTAAATAACATTTATAAAAATATGGATTATGCATATTTTGCATTTATTAAAGAAGGATGAGGTTTTTTTGCATTGAGGGTAAAATAGGCATAAAAGTAAAGTTACTATAATGAACACAGTATTTAATTTTTTAAACTTGACAATACCATTTTTACACGCAGTAAGATAAATAAATTAAGTGCCAGCTTTTATTCTCCAATACTCAGAGCTTTCTTGGTCTGAAATTCATTGTTGGTAATAAGAATTTTATATTTTGGTAAGGTTTTTGTAGATTTTTTCCATCACTCGGAGATGGCAAGTGTCCGTAAAAATCAAAATCAAAACATCCAGATTATCTTTGGTGCACTGTGGCCTACCATGTGTGCTGTGTCAACTTTGACACATTAGTTTACTCATTCGGTTAACTCACTAAATTATATAGTTTTATAACTAGGCCTATTTCTGTTCTGGATATAAATTGAAACGTTACGTTTTATAGATGTAGTACGAATGTGCAATACTAAATTGAAGAATGTAAGGAGGTCGAAATTAGAAATGCGTAGAATTCAAATCCAACAAAAGACAATCATAAAAACTGAGTTTCATGTGAAAAAACCATAGATGATTACATCATAAGACCTCTTATTTACTCACTTGCTTCTTGCATAGTTAAACGAAGTTCATTTCAAAACTCAAACTGTTGAAATCAATTCAAGGTTTGATGATGAATGATCATGAGATCTCAATTAATTATGAGTAACGATCTCAGAATTTTTGTTAAGTTTCGATGCCATTGAACGCCGTTAGACCATAGTCATCATCCAACAGAGATGAATGACAGAGAGAAAATATCCAAGTTTTTATACCACTAGAATCCTAAAAAATACCACCAAGGTAGATACCCACAATAAAAACTCTCATCATGGTTGAGGTCCAGTGTTTAACATTTTCGTCGACACTTTGCATTCTGTAACCGGTCCGAGACCAGTAGTGGACAGAGTCACATTCCAGAGGCCTCCATCACGTCCATCACGTGTGATGAGGTGGCACATCGCTCGTGATGAGAGATCACATCACTTGTGATGAGAGGCAGTGGCACCACCCGTCTGGTTAGAACCAATTTATAACTTATAATCGCCGGTTTAGGTTGTCTCATAGACTATAACTATTCATTAATGATGTATAGTATCTCTTAGGAGATATGAATCACTTCAGTGTCCGTCGACTGATGTTTTCCCGGTTCTATCCTAACTAAAGTCTTGATTAGTATATTTTATGGGAGGAAAAATGTTGATATAACAAATATTAAAATATTACAAAATCAAAGTCGATAGAGCCACCTGGAAAAAATCATAAAAAGATAAAGATAGAGAAAATCACACCGAGGTGAGGCAGAAGCTAGGAACTCGAGTAGACAAGGAATGAAATGAAAAATATAAGTATGTTTTATATCAAGAGTAGAAAGTGGGAATTCGCATATTCGAGACTATACGTTTGAAGTACGAGAATTATCGAACATTTAATAAGATAGAAGCACTGGCAAGAAGGTATGCAAAACACTTTTACTCGTGTTTTTGACGATATTCTTAACCTCACAAAATTGAAATAATCTATATTGGTTTTTATTAGTTTACATAGAAAAAAATATTAAACATTTCTTTTTTACATAAAAAAAGTTTCCGTAGTAAACAATGGGCGCGTTCAGCCGCAATCACCGGTGGGTAATCTACTAACCTATAATAAGTAAACGGTAGTGGTGGACGTAACACCTACCGACCATTGTTGTGCATCCACCGATGTTGTGTTTACGGTGGATTCGGTAAGTAACCGGACATTGTTGATTGTCAAGATGCGATGGATTTGCCTATTAGTGACTATGGTAACCGCTTAACCACCGGTGACTGCGGCTGAACGCGCCCAATGCAATGATCAATTTTTGCGGATGATGAACTTATAACAAAAACAGGTGGTATCATTGTGTTGTAGTAAAACGTTTTCTTGACACTGGACACTTTAAATTTAGTTGCTAGAGGTCAGACAACTAGAGGTCAGAGTTGGTAGACACTCATTCGGCTACCAACTGGATTCACGACGTTGCTTCAGCGGAACTAGCTCCAGACTAATAACCGATATTGCCTGCACTGCTTACACCCAGGTAAACGTTAAAATCCAAAAGCCTTCGAATTTGTTATTACAATTTCCATCGTATTTAGTCAACGACTTCTTCAATATTCTTAAGGATGCGGAAAGAAGGTATTTCCTTAGAGTAAATTTTGGTAGTATATAAGCGAGTTTTTAATTTTATGCAGAGTTTTATGCATTGTGCATGGTTTGACTTGTGTATGTATAACCATAATTTTTGTATCTTTTGTCAATTGAGCATCATAGTCAAGCTGATATTAATACTCGAGTATAGGCTTAGCAAAAGATAATCCATTAAAGGTAAAACAACTTTAACTTATGAAGCGTATAAACAACACTGAGTTGTGGTTTAACTTGCATAATTTTTGTATTGTTTGTAAATTGAACATCATAGTTTCAAGCTGGTTGTTGATACTTGAGTATAAGCTAATCTTTTAAAAGTTAAAACATTTCCATTCAACATATTTAGTGAAATTTTGAGAAAGGTAGAAAAAATAAACTTCCTCTGTTCTTTTCCAAAATTGTAGAAGCATTAGAAACACCCAGTATAAAACACTTTTCATCATTCAGGTTCCTCGACAATGTCACTCGCTTGTGATGTGGCAGCACTGCCTGGTTAGGGCCAATTTATAACTTATAATTACTGGTGTGGGCTGTCTCATCGAGTCGGATCAACCGATTATTGAGTTAATTCGAAAGATTAGTCTCTAGTTGATATCATGCAACAATCGCCCCCCATCACTAAATTTGGCCGGTTCGATCCCTAACAAAGTATTAACATTTTCCTCACGGTGCTGCTTAGGTTTTCCAAAGGTTAGAAGCTTTCATTGAGGTACTGTTTAGTAATACCAAATATTAAATATGCAAGTATATAGCATAAGTAGCTGTATAATCAATATACCAGGCATTTTCTGGCTGTTCTTTCATAAACACTTTTTAATATACTACCATAGTTGTTGTAGTCAGTTTTATGATTCTAGAGTCAACGCACGAAATGTTATTCCTAAACATTTTAGTGAATCACTCTTAAAACAGTTAAAATCAGTTTTACATCAATGTTTGATGGAACCTAGTCAATGTGCACCACTTTGCAGCTTGAAAGTATACTCATATTCGTACCAACTTATGGCTATGTTAAAAAAACGGAGCCTTGATCGTAAAAAACTTGTGGATTTAAAAGGTCAATATATTAGCCACATACATTTGTGGTTGGGAGCTATTAACTTATTAGGTTTATTCATAGTATACTGATTAGGGGCCTATACTGATTATTACGTAGCCAAACCATATTTCGATGATCATATACACGTATCGTAACATTATAATCACGATACAATATAGTGTCAAAAAAGGTATGGTAGATACATTTTTTTTTTTTTAAATTTATTAGACTGGAAAATAATTTATGCCACAGTTGTAAATCAATATGTCATTCCCAAAACGAGTTCTTTTGATATCAACTTCAATGCCAATAATGGTTTTTCAATCAGAAGTTCGCTTCAATAGACCCGTTTTTGAGAAATCCTGCATTGTAAGGCTAGCAACTCAATAAAACTCGGAGAAGTTTCTTGGAAAACTTCGAGTGTGAATCTTGAATAGTAAATGTCGCGGAAATTGAAGGATTCATTAAAGTTCGAAATGCAGATTAGGTAAGGTAGTTAACTATAGTTGCAAATTTTTAAAGGGTTTTTATTTAATTTACTTCAGCTTGATTTCTTTTGTTGTTAAAATATAACTCTTACAGTTTCCTTTATATAAATTGATATTGCATGTTGATGGATACTAAAGTAATATACAATTTATGCTTCAAATAAAAAAAGGAATTCTAATAAGCAGTAGCTTAACGTAAGTTCTCAGGTTCATCAAAACACAATAAAATATTTAGTAGACCTAAGATTTTGATGAGTATTTTTTCTATTGAAGACTACATGATCTGTAATAAGACAACTTTAATACTTTAAAATTTCAATAATTGTGTTTACCTAATGCTTTATGTCTTAAAAGTTTAACTTATTTCATTATCATATTTCTCAGGCTTGTTTTTGATATGAATAACTTTATTTTTATTATTTATATTTATTTCATATTTATTATTTATAAAATAATATTAGATTAATATGCTATGTAATGATATTGTCAATTTCACTTTACAAGAAGTTAAAGACAGTAGAAATGTTGTATCTTAAATCTTAATTATAAATAGCTTCTTGATTTGCATGACACGTGTTCACGTGTTTTATTCACTGGATGTAAATATAAAAAGTCTTACAGCAATTTAAATATATTAATTTAATTACATACACGACTGTAAATATATGGCCATTTTCCACCATTAGTGTACATTTACCGTCTTGTATTAAACACAGTATTGGTGTAAATATATTTTTAAGTGTTGTAACACTTTTTTTATCCACACCCAATCTTAATTATAAAAAATCAGTAATAACAATTAGGCTGCCCTTGAAATATCGGCATATTATTTAAAGCATTGTAATGTTTATTTTAAGATGCAAGACTTATTAAAAATATCCCTTATCAAAAAGAAGATAAAAATGATGGATCACATTTATCTGCAAATGGACGATCTGGATAACAGAAATAAGCAAATAAATCAAGCAATCATCCGTGAAACTGTTGATTTAATAGACCTATTTCTAAGACGTTAAAAAGACCATTGATAAGAAAACTCTATTTCCAAAACATTGTCTGTGTTACCAACCGTTAATTAGCTTTAAAAACTTGTTTGAGTAGCTTTCATATTCATAAATTGGGCAATTTAAGTTTGAAATTGGAGAAGATGAATCTCAGAAACTATAAAGGTATACCAATTTAGTTCAACAAGTTTGTGTAGCCACTAAGATTACGTGCCCTGATCCCTTAAGATAACCACTCCGAACTTTAAACAAGTTGCAGTGTTTGCATATTCATTTTGGAGTACCGCAAAGAGTTCACGTGGAGTTTTAGTGCAAACACTTAAATCCCAATTCATATTTATAAGCGCTTTCAAGGAAGAACTCCGTCACGAACGCCTAACTGCGGCGTAATGGGTTTAACAGAGTGACATATTTTAGCAGGAAAATTCGAGATGGAAGATAATAAGATGAAACTGTCGAGATAAGTTCTTAACTGCTCGTAGAAACCACGTCTCAGTATGCACGTGTACAGGTTGTTTTTTTAACGCAACCCATTTTTAAAAGTGAATAATGCGAATATAAATATAGAATGAGAACTTTTCTTTTTTTTTAGTTGAAGAGCTTCTATTCTTATTATTAATCTTTACATTTTATACAGCCTATTACTAAAGTTTGATCACATTTAGCTCAGATTATTTGTTCAAACAATCCGCCATTGACATTAATACAAAGTTGCGCTCTCTCAATCGAATTCCTGAACACGTTTTGTAAATTACCTCTTTGAATTTCTTAAATTAAATTTGTTATGTTTGTTTTAAGGTGCTGAATATCATGTGAATTGTTTTCGTAGGCCTTACGTCTTATGTAAAAACAAAGAAAATATTATAGTGGAGCATATCGGGAATCGTGGGGGGAATAACCCTAAACTGAAAAAAATAAAGTTTTGGGTTGCTTCATAAAAACACCCTGTAATTACAATAAATAAGCAGAAGAGTTGTGTTATGTAAATAGTATACAATATGCTTTTGTATTATTGCTATAAACGTTTTTTTTTGTTTCCCAGCCAAGGCTAGGAAAAGCAGGTGATGACCTTCATTGTTAGTTGTTAAAATTCGTCAAAATGATATGATTAATTGATGTTAAATTAATAACTGTCAAAACCTATTGACGGATTATGATAAAGTGGACAAAGTTTAAAACAAAGTTTAGTGTTTTTACAACTAAATAAAATTATAATTATGTTTCAAAATCATTTAATAAAAGAAGTTGTTTTCACAAGATATTTTTGCCACCGTCATTTCCCAACTACTTGTTATTTTGTCGCTTCAGGGCTGTGAGGTTTATTAGGGTTCATTAGAAGAGGGCTGAGTAGAAGACAGTGAGAAATTTCAGCATGAATGAGACAATATAAAATATATACCAAACCCACGGATCGTACTGTGATAAAAGCCTCAACGATAGAAGTTCATCGTAACTTGCAACAGTCAAACATTCAATTTAAAGTGGGTTTCCGTCCAAATTAAATTTAGCTGTGATATTAAATTTATGTTTGACAAACTACCAGTTACATGCTTAATGCTATGACGTTAGTCATATATACCCTAAAAAATAATATGATGCGATTTTTAAATAAATAAATATTTTTACCAAGTCTTATAAAAAGATACAGATTGATCACCTGTGTTGATATACAGAAAAGAATACATTTCAGTTCTTAAGTACCTACATTGACATCAGTAACATATAATTTGTATGAAATTGTGACACTTCACTCATATATACTATGAGTAAATAAATAAATAAACACATTTATAAGTAAATATAAAAAAGTAAAATCAAATTATTCTACATCAATTAACTAAGTACAAACAAACTGATAACTGTACAAATAGTCATTCATTTAATTTAGGTTGAAAAAATGCAAAGTTCACTAAACACATTCTGTATTCTGTAAAGATTCTTGGTTGGCACCAGCTATGGCGAGTTTACTGCTATCTCACAAAAAATCGGCAAAACCTTGTTTCTCAAGTAAGAAAGAGAATATTCCTCTCAATAACTTAAAATTCCGGTCATAGTCGCCTTAAAAAAGTCATCAAGCTAGATTGGTATCTGGGAAATCGATGTTAATATGCTCTAACTTAAAAAAAAATCACACCGAAAAAACGGGAAGCCCTATTGTCCTCAGGCTGGCGAAAACGGACAAGAATGCGGAGCAAAAACGTCTGTATGGGTATCAATAAAAGTCGCCGATCTAGATAAATATCCCCGGACAGGCGGCGCGGAGCGGCGCCAGTTTAGGAGAGACATTTAAATATGAAAGCGGATCTTTTGAAGTGAAAGAATTCGCGTTTGATTGCAATCAAAACCCCAGCCTCCGCTGGCGCTGCCGTGTCGACGCGACGTCACGTGGACAAGGACCACCTGGGCGCGTCAACAGCTGATGATCGGCTTTAATACCTTTAATACCTTCAAAACCTTTAATACCCTTAATACCTTTAAAACCTTTAATACCTTTGATACCTTTAATACCTTTAATACCGTTAATACCTCTTAAGACCGGGGCTGCGAATTTTAATCGAAATATGAGTGAAGGATGATGAGTGTAGGATGATTGTGGCGCGATCTTGTAGTCTTGTTACTGACTAAGGCAGACATGTTCCTTAGACAGGACTGTTAATTAATAGCTCAACAGCAAATGGCAACTAAGGGCCATACATTTGTTTAACGTGGGATCCGAACCACAACTTCGCCTGGTTTACAATTTAAGAACTAGTCTAATTATGAGGATGGTCCTATGAACGAGTACTCAATAGTGCGGACGTTAATCCCTAATATGGAACACCGCGTCCACAAGCCATCGCTCATAGCTATCCACAATTCCTGACCTCCAAGGCTTGTGGAGTTCCGTGCGGTGATTTCTACTCGATAGTTCTTACCGGTTACAGACTGTTTGGTAAATATTAAATTGACGGAAGGAACGTCCTCCTCTACACGTTGAGTACAAATTTAAGCATTTATTTGGCTCCTCGATGGTCCTTTCATTTCCTGTCCATGTACCTACGTTGATTCATTCAACAATACTATGTGATTTTTCGAGTAATTCAGTTCTTTTAATGTTAAGAAGGACATCTACGGACACGGATGACCCACCTGCTTGGCTTTCCACCTCGTTAGTTCTTACCGGTTACATATTGTTTGGTAAACATTTGACGGATGAAAAGACCTCCTCTACACGATGAGGAAAAATTTAACCCTTTTAAAAATTTGGCTCCTCGATGCTCCTTCCGTTTCCTGTCCATGTTTTTATGTATATTTATTCAATAATGCAATGTGATTTTTCGCGTTATGCAGTTCTTTTAATGTTAAGTAATGCCAGTGGATCACGGTGTAAGATTTTTACCAGAATAAATTTTGTTTCAAGAAAATAACAAAGTAACAAGCCAAAATTGTGTGCAACTGTAAGATGTATAAATATTAAATAAGCAACGCTGCTGAAGTACATATACCACACGTAACTAACACTTTTATTTAAGGTAACAATTCACACTCCCGCACCGCTCCTCGTGCGTTGCACGTCATGCAAAGTCTACTTCATTGTCCTTAGTTCAAAAGTTAGTAGCTTTTTGAAGGGTTGTTTCTGGAGCCAGCTGCCATTGGTTGTTGGGCTATTAATTAACAATCCTGTCTAAGGAACGTGCCAACCTTAGTCAGTAACACGGCTACAAGATCGCGCCACTATCATCACGATCATCACACTCAACCTTCACTCATATTCAGGGTAACATGAGGTACCTGTCTTATTAAGAATGATTCAGAATATGTACGTGAATTGTCACCTTAGGGAACGGCGTGCTTTTGCTAACAAGGTCGATGATGTAGACTTTGCAAGACGTGCAATGCACAGCGAGAGGGGCACGAGCGTGAATGAGCACCTTTAGTAAGCCTAATAAATGGTCTTCCTTTCATTCCTACAAACTTAATCGACTTTTGTTGTATAAAAAGTTTTTTGTTATATAAATAGTTTTGGCAGATAAAGTATTAAAATTATGACAGACTTTGGTTAGGTAGGAGGGTAGGTGTAAGTAGACAAGGGCGGAAGAATACCAGAGATAATACATGTATTTACAATTCTGATACATTAACGGTGCATTACAAAAACGTCGATACATCTACGGGTGTGTCAACATCAATACTTTATAATCGATTCATTCTTTATCCATTCTTTTGTGTTTCTACGCCAGTAGTATTTTTTAACGCTTATCCTCTTCTTCGTCAAGACATCCAAGTTTGAAACTGTTAGAATAAGTATTCAGATAATGTTCGACCAACCCCAACCTACCGTCTGAGTGGAGGGTAGGGTTTTGAATGTGTTTCAATTTCCAATACCGGTTATATACCTCGGAACCAATTGTTTCTTTGAGATTGAAACTGTTCTGTTTAGATTCTTATGTTTGTAAGTAACTTGATTAATGTGTGTTATACTGAATATGCCATTATTATATCATTATCAAATATGTCAAGTAGCAACACAGATCTCATTCACAAAACTTCCTTTAAACATGCCTCTCATTCAATCATTCGTACTTAATATTTTAAACTGATCGGATTATAAGTATCCCGTAGAACATCACACGTCTACCACCTTCTTTCTCGAAAATAGGATTCTTTCCTTCTCGATATTTTTAACCCAATCACAAAGTACTCACTACAAACAGGCACCACGCGCATCACAACCAACCGTCTCCCCCGGCGCCTACGGCCTTTCCCGTGGTTCGACTGGCAACAATTTTCAATTAGGAGGTGCTGTCAACCCGACCTTGTGTAAAATTAACCAAAAGTCGCCGGGACTGCCGGACTGGTCGCGCGTGCGCGCGTGTGCGGCGCCGCGTGCGGGCGCGGGGATCCCGAGTCAGTCCGCCGGCCGGCGCCGCTCCGATGCGTCCAGGGGCCTCCTCGCGCCGTCCGCATTTTACGTAACCGCATGGTCGTACGGACTTGGTAAAATACGTAATTTTTGGACTGAAAGTTGTAGAACTATTGGGAAATTAATAATTTTGTTTTTGAATATTTTGGGTACGTAATTTTGGACTAAAAAGTATACTTTGGGAATTTAATGGTGGTGTTGTAGTGGTAAAATGGGTACGATTTAATTGGTAAACGTTTGATGGGTAAGGGACGGTTAATTACTTGAAAGGACAAGAGTGTGGGGATTGTTAGTGTAGTGGTTGTCTGGACAGTGTAGACGTTGAAAGGTAAGGAAAACAATAAATTATTTACGGGTTTGTAACAATTTGGGACTGGTGTATTTTTAAGACGTTCGAAATGTTAAAGTGAAGCGTATTTCATGGATCGGGGTGTCAACAATGAATTGAAAACTACGGTCATTCGTCGATTTACTGTCGTTATATATTTAATTGAGCTTTAAATTTAAAATTAAGAGCGTAATGTTTGGATCATTCCTTTGTGAAATAGTCCTATGTAAAATTGCATTTAATTTTATTTTGATAGGGTACCAAACAAATATGATATAGTTATAATTCTGTTGGTGAATCTTTGAGGATTTTGTGATAAATATGATTGGGATTTAATGAAGATAATGTTTCCTTGATTTTAATTGTGGTTAAAAGGTAAAGAACAAATCCTTGTTGCGTGTTCCCCAAAATGATTAAGGGTTTGTTGTTTTGCTGAAGATAGTTGTGAAAACTGTCATTAATGTTTCTTAAGTACATCATAGATCGAATTAATTGACTATGTTTTCCTTACGACATACTTGTTTTGATCATTCAAGCAATACTGTAAAAACGCACTACGAGTCAACACTATACAAAGTCCTTGTAAATCTTAAAAATTAAAAAAAAATCTTTTGTAGTTATGTAATTCATTCATTCTAAATTGGTTGACGGGTTAAAAAGGGATGAATTTAATTGCCAATTGCAATAATTTAAGTAATAATAAATAATAATATTTTGGAAAATGTTAAGAAGTAGATTGATCTCTGATGGCTTATATAGAGTTTTCTGCAAACAAGAAACTAGAAATTAATGTTATAAACAATTATAAACTTACATTATGATAATGTTGAATAACTTTCCAGTAACATCTTAACGTGTGATAGTAGGAAACTCAAACTCAGTATACCTTTACACCATGAAAATTTCCACCTTTAACGAAAGTCTCATCTCAGCCCCTACCCCCAAAAGGGGGTATTTTGGGAGCAGCTCCAAATTTTTAAATACAAACCCCTACCGAATAATCCCTTATTTTAAAGGGTTTGTCAAAAGAAATACAATGGCGCAAACTGGAGGTCAATATCATACCTCGTCAATGTCATAATTTTCTATGTCACGATAAAAAGTTACATTGGTGTATCCACACTTTTGCCTAACCATGTATAATCTATATTCTATATATTAAATTCCGTAAGCGAATTGATCCCTAATAAGCATCTCGAGCTAGGAGGCAGGGCATGTGATTGTTAGTTTTAAAGCTTGATGTGGGAAGAATATCACAAGTGTTAAACATTACCTGAGCTCTGTCCAAGTGATCATGATGGATGAGACCCTGCGATGGTGAACTGAAGGAGAAGATTGGTCCAAGAGTAATTAACTAGTATTTTGACCCCGACATCAACACTTTACGTCGTTAGTGACGTGTTAGCGGAAAGTTCACCTCAGCCTTATCACTGATTTTTAAATTTCAGTTGGTTCGCATCAGGAACTCACGTTAATTCATTTTTAAAAGTTTTTTTTAAGTTTTTAAAATGCGTAAAGTATATCTTCCATGGAAAGTTATGTTGTTGTAAGCACTTCAAAACTTTTCATTCCGATTAAAAAAACACTGGCTTCAAACTGAGTCAGTGAGTTATATTTGGTAATATAAACTCCCAATTTTGATTAAAACAAACCAAAATTGCTTAGTTTTAGTTTAAGTTTTTTTATAGATTTCTAATATTACCTACTTGAACTAAAAACATTTTGCTACCATCCTCCACAAAAATTCTATTATATAAATACTCTCACTAATTTACAATTGTATTAGTCCAAGTAGGTACTAATCTACAAAAGTAGATTTCCTAATCTACAAATTAGAAGAATTTTTAAACATCGAGGTCTACATTTTCTTATACAGCTACTTTCTTAAAGCTTAATAATTTGTTCATCACCGAAAATCATAATTTATCACACCAAACTTCTCTTGAGGACATTTCACGATAATATTGTACAATCAAGCCCGGTTGGATGTGAAGTTTCCACCCCGCCGCCTGCAGTATATGATATGATGATCCTGCTTAGTTAGCTGAAGGTGATTAGTAGCGTAGTAATTAACTCGGGTTTGACTCCGAAATCTACAAGTTTCGTCGTTATCGGAGTGTAAGCGGAAACTTCACACCAGCCTCACATGTACACGCATTCTTCCCAACAATACGTCCATATGCATATATTGCGTATTGGTCCTTGTACGCATATATTGCGTTTGGACATGAATTAGCTAAATTGGATGTGTCACTCATTCTTGAAAAATGTTGTATTAACTGTAGATAAAATACAGTTCACCTACTTTTTAACGATCCTCGTAAATATATGTGACGTGACTTATTATACTTAGACGAGCTCATAAGAGATTACCAACCAAATATTTTTTCAATAAGATTTGAATTGAACGTATTAGTATTTAGTTCTAGTATTTAAGTTTCTACTTAGTTTGCAAACACGCTAGAAAACTATTTGTCTACCAATATTTGCCGTGGTTTTTACTCTTCTTCGATTAAAGTATACAAGACACTACAGAGAGTTCAATGCATTAATCTAATAGAAATAATCGAATAAAAGAGCTGAGCATACCTTACCCAATCCATGAATACGTCTGAAAGCTAGCAAATCTGGCTCTTTGTTATTCAATGTTTCGCAAGATATATAAATATTGTTTCGCTTTTGTTTTGTTTTGAGGATGACCCGAATTGTATTCAGTACATTAAAATAACAATTGTTTTCAAACTATGTGCCTTACGCCATGAAATAAAAATCACATACAAATCCAGTAGCTAGAAATAAATTGAAAATTCTGGAATTTGTTTATCAACGAAAATTATAATTTATCACACTAAACTTCACTTGAGGCAATTTCACTATAATATTGTACAATCAAGCCCGGCTGGATATGAAGTTTCCACCCCGCCGCCTGCAGTATATGATATAATGATCCTGCATAGTTGAGTGAAGGTGATTAGTAGCGTTGTAATTAACGAGGGTTTGACTCCGAAATCTACAAGTTTCGTCGTTACCGGAGTGTAAGCGGGAACTTCACACCAGCCTCACACGTACACGCATTCTTCCCAACAATACGTCCGTATGCATATATTGCGTATTGGTCCTTGTACGCATATATTGCGTTTGGACATGAATTAGCTAAATTGGATGTGTCACTCATTTTTGAAAAACTTTGTATTAACTGTAGATAAAATACAGTTCACCTACTTTTTAACGATCCTCGTAAATATATGTGACGTGACTTATTATACTTAGACGAGCTCATAAGAGATCACCCAAATATTTTTTTCAATAAGATTTAAATTGAACGTATTAGTATTTAGTTCTAGTATTTAAGTTTGTACTTAGTTTGCAAGCACACTAGAAAACTATTTGTCTACCAATATTTGCCATGGTTTTTACTCTTCTTCGACAAGACATTTTTTTGTTTTGAGGAAGACCCGAATTGTATTCAGTACATTAAAATAACAACTGTTTTCAAACTATGTGCCTTACGCCATGAAATAAAAATCTCATACAAATCCAGTAGCTAGAAATAAATTGAAAATTCTGGAATTTGTTCATCAACGAAAATTATAATTTATCACACCAAACTTCACTTAAGCAGATTTCACAATAATATTGCTATATCAAGCCCGGCTGGATGTGAAGTTTCCACCCCGCTGCCTGCAGTATATGATATGATGATCCTGCTTAGTTAGCTGAAGGTGATTAGTAGCGTAGTAATTAACTCGGGTTTGACTCCGAAATCTACAAGTTACGTCGTTATCGGAGTGTAAGCGGAAACTTCACCCTGCCTCACATGTACACGCATTCTTCTCAACAATACGTCCTACATCCTCGTGTGCATATATGCGTCGGGGCATCAATTAACGAATGGGAATGTTGAATAAACGTTTCCATTCATTTGTTGATTTATATTAACAATTAAAAAATTGATTCGTTTAGTTCAAAAACCCGTCAAAAACCAAAAATGTATTTTTGAAAAAATAAAAAAATATAGCAACTGTAATTTTATTTAAATATTTTAAACAATTTCTTGTCTGAAAGTAACCAGTAAATGGGTAGTGAAACTTAAAGGGTTTTTGCACTAAACCTAAATTCATGACTTATATTAAGGCTATAAATCAATAAAATAAAGGATATATAAAATAAAACTTAAATTCTGGTTAAAACAAGTGGTAAATCAAATAATCAAAAGTTGCAAAAATTATCATTCCTGCCAATCTTCATAAGAGCAAAAAAGGAATTCCCTACTATTTAGTGCAAAAACCCGCTAAGAACCTAAACATGACACAGTTTTGCTCTAAAAACAGACTTCAAAAATCTTAGTAGGGTTCTGATCGTCGGACATGACTGGTTATTGCACAGAACGTTTCGTTTACCCTTATAGAATAATAATATGGTCTTAACTCAATTTCGCCAAACTTGGCTTTTAACAGGTTTTTTGAACTTAGTGATTCAATTATACATCACAGTTTTGAGGATACCTGGAAATAAATCAGTGATATTTAATTCTAATAGAGTAATATTTCCTAATTTTAGAGGATTATTGTTAAAGTATTTAAAGTGACCCGTTTTTTATTACAACTTGTCATATTAGTCTAGCTTTTAAGAAATATTAAGTTACAACACTAACCAAATTTTATGTTTTACCAATAAAATTTAAATTAGGGTGAGTGCACCAGTGAAAGACCGGTTATGTACCATGTCTCATGTTAATTTAACATTACTCCCTTATTTCATAGCCACATTTTACAATACACTGCTCATTTATCCTTTGAGTATTAAGAATTATTAGTTAAATTGGGTATTTAAGGTAAGTAATCGGCCTCAGTCAGTAACAAGACTACAAGATTGCGCCACAATCATCCTTCAGTCATCTAACATTCATGCTTGGCTTAAATACACATACCTGGGTAGGTCGCTATTTCAAGCAATGTGTAATACTTATTGTATAATTCGTATTGTACTTATTGACTAAAGGCATTTGTGTCAATGCTCCAATGAATAAATGGAACTGCACCAGTGAATGACCGACCTTGTACCAGTGAGTGACCGGTCTCTTTTAACTGAGTAATTGTAGAAAAAAGAAGCTTAAAACAATGAATAAGAACAAAAACAGCTGAGACTATAGGTTAGTAAAGACCGGTCTTGCTCTAGTGAATGACCGCTATAAGTAATAATTAATTTTAACATGTAGATTATTGCAATTGATTTTTAACTGTAGGATAGTATGTTAACCATTACTTTATTGCAATATATTGTTAAAATATTCATCAAAATACAGAATGAATTTAAATACAGGTAAGCCTTTCAGGGATAGTCACTATATCAGTAAACGTCAAAATCGAAAATAGTCGGACACTCGTTATTAAATATGTTTAAAACGTATTTAATCTTCCACCAATTATAACCAATGATTAAAAGGCTGTTTTACGTTTTTTAATGATTAATTAGCCTAAAGGGAATCTTAATGTAGGCTTATTTTTGGCAAAACGGTCATTCACTTGGGGACTTTTCATTTACGTTAATGTTCACTTACGTTGTTTTATTATGTTAATAGTTTGTAAGCTTGAACAATGTTTGTCTACCAATTACCTACTTCGATACAAGTATACAAAGAACTACCAAGAGAGCCGTGCATTCAACTAAAAAAAAAATCAATAAGTGAGCAGAACCCAAATTCAAGAATACGTTTGAAAGCTGGCAAATCTGGCTGTTTGGTATTCAATAAATATACAAATCTTGTTTCTCTTTTTGTTATCCCTTGTTTCAAGGATAACCCGAAATGTATTCAGTACATTAGAACAAAAATTGGTTTCAAACTATGTGCCTTACGAGCTGAAATACAAATTACATATAAAATTCAGTTGCTAGATATAAAGTATATATATTGGATTTCGTTTAAAAAACTTATTAAAAATATCATGGAGCTTAAAATCTAAATAATATGAGTTTTTGAAGGTTTTGAAATGACACAAATTTAAATCTGCAATGCAGTACAAACTTTGACGTTAAAAATTATAAAAATAACATAAATTTAAAAGTCAATTTAAAATAAAAATTATCAATTTAAGATTTAAATTAATTTTTTAACGTGATTCATAATAATCAATTTAGGTTAAAGAAAAATTTAATTTACAACAGTTTGATTGTTCCAAAGATAAATTTAAATTCAATACTGAGTTCTTATAGAGTTACAGTTATAAATTCACGTTAGTGATTGCGCAAGTTTGGGGTTTTAATGCTGAATGTTAAAGAGTCGGAAGAGTTAGACAGGAGGTTGTAGATTAAAGGGAAAATAGTTTGAAGATGATTTTTTATAGTTAAAAAAGTGTCCTGGAAACACATAGGAAGATATCTGAATGCAGTGTTGATAGGATTAAAATATAATTGGCTTTTGGGCTATTAATTAACAGTGTCTAAGGAACACGCCGGCCTTAGTCAGTAGCAAGACTAAAAGATCGTGCCACAACTATCCTACAGTCATCTTTCCTTCATATTCCGGTTAAAATACGCAACCAGTGCTGCGTCGCGGTCTTGAGAGGTATTAAAGTAAAGGTATAACTAGTAAAGTTATGCTTAAAGGATTGTCTTTTCATTCCTGACCGGTAAAGTAAAACTGAAGCTGAAACAAAGACTTATGCTGTAAAGTTTCAATAGCGTCTAGTTGGAAGCCCGAGCAGCAACTTGTTGCTTGACGCAGTTCGTTGTATCGAACAATAATGATCAACTGCTGATCAGTTAGTTCGCTTCTTGTTTGTTTCTAGCCTCTCTAAGAGTTCAGTGTTACCTTGAGCCTTGTTTCTATTCGAGGTGTTGTTTCTGTATGAGGTCATTTATTACAGTATAATCTTCAAGCAAACAATCGCTATAGTTTATGAAACAAGTTTTTTTTTATATTTTAATATATTACCTGAGGGGCACCTTGATGGGGAGGACGCAATGGAAACTTCCCAAGTGTCCCGTCAGCTTAATATACTAAAAGTCCCCCACTTAGAATTTGAAAATAAAAATGTTGGGAATTTCCAGCCATTTAGTTGGTACAACGAGGACTTAAATTGAGCCTGTAGGAACTTTATCAGCCTAAACTTAAACTTTCTTTGCATGTTTTGCAGTAATTTTCTAGATGTATGTATTTTCTTTTCTGCATGTAGTGATAACACACAGCAATTAATTAATTTTTGAAGAAAATCTAATTCCCAACTTCTAAAAGATTTAAGAGTGTGTGATCAATAGCAATTTGTGTATTAAGAGCGCAAAGTACGTCATTGCCGCTCGAGAATTGTAGATTACCGCACGAAGCGTTAGCTAAGTGCGGCCAAACATTTCGAGAGCGGCAGTGACTATTTATGCTCGTAATACACACACGATTTTTCCCTTCACAATTATTTAAACGGTTTAACTTATTAACTAACCTGTACACAAAAGTTCATTGAGGTTATGTTTGTTTATTCTATTGGAAAGAACCGGAAGTTAGTGTATATAAACGCCACTGTGAAATCAGCTGATTTAGAGCAAGACAACTAGAATTTAGAATACGGTGAGTGTCATGGGATTTCTGACCAATAGAAACTGGTCTTTAGTGTTTTAAGTCATAGTTATCTCTCTTGTGTGCCACCTTAACCTAATAAGTAGCCCTAATTTAGTGAGCGGGAATGAAATGAAAGCGGAAATGAACAGTTTTTCATACTGTTTACAGGTGTAGCAATGTGATAATTTCAATGCAGTAGTACAGTAGTAGGACAAATAATTTATCTGATTAATATGCGTGTGTAAATTGAAAGATTTCAGTTGGAAAATTCAGCTCCAAGAAATTCGAAGCTCAGGAAATGTAGAAAAAAGAAAAGAGTACAGAACTGAAGTTCGGGAGACTCGAGGTCAATAATTGGAAAAATCAAGTCACCTCACCGCCTTAAAATTTGTTGGTACAATGCCACTGCAATCCACCGTTGATAAATACAAAAAAAGCTTATATCTTGACTGTGTATCGTAATTTTACATTACGTCACGTCCAAGTCTGTCACCCTACCCCGAGGTGACGATCTCTGGGCGGTGACTCCGTATAAACAAGTGATAGCCACATTGCTAATTAGCGCACAGCGCAGCGCCGTGATTGTCGCCGTTAACGATTATGTTAATACCGTCGTCGTAACGCCCGCTGTGACTTACGATGTCGTAAAGTATAAAACAATAACGTCGTAAACATGGCGGGTCCAATCATCCGGCCAATCAGTGTGGCGATTGAGAGAGGCGAGAACGCTCAAGGAATTTCACCATTGATTTTGTAAACAAAGAAGACCTCCCATTCCTATGGCACAGCCTTGCTTTTTTTGCAGTCAGCTAGAGTTTTTAAGTCGGTGTAGCTTGAATTAGTTAGTAATGACTAATTATTGGAAAATCAGTTGGTTAAGTCTACCTCGAGAATGGTATATGTAGAAGACCGAAATGTGTGGGTATGGTAAAATACTCTAACAAGGAGCACAGTTTTTTTATCTTGCTTAGAGTAATACTTTTTATACATAATTGGATTTTGGAAACTTCAAACGTCAAAAATCAAGGGTTATTAGCTTGTGGTTTCTCCAGGTTACAATACTTTGCTGAAGAACTCCCCCTCTAACATGTATTCAATAGTTGACAGCAGTACCCTATGAGGATTTGATTAAACTACCATGCATCCTAGCTATGGCAAAACTTTTGCAATCATAAGTGGAAAATCTACTTGACTTTTCTCTTAAGGTTGTCAGGTTCAATCTTAATATCTGCAGCGTACGAATATCAATAATTAATAAAGTTATGTGTAACGAGGTCACTTTTGTTGTTGTGGTTAGTCGAAAATGACTTCTATGAAAGAGCAAAAAGCATACTTTATCAGTAAAACTATTAAAACTGTGTATAGGAGCTGGACAGAGGCCTGTAACTAATAATATTTTGTTATGGGGTGTATGAAAGGAAGAGGTTGACAGATATAACAAGAAAATAGGTAAAGCTTGTGAAGCAATATACAAAGAACTTTTGAAGAAGTCTCCCTTCGACGCTCAAAATGATGTCTAAGCTTGTATAATGTATAATAAGGTTCATTTCCTTACTTGAAAATGGTTTTCCAGTTTATAAACGTTTTGGACACTTTTTGTGAAGTAATTTGTTTCATGCTCTATGGAAGTAACACTTATCAGCATCTGCATTTAATTTTACTACATAGTATTATGCAAAATAAATAACGTTTTAAGACAAAGGCTTTAAAAATATCATGCTTTGATAATCACATTGTAATTTTTCAATATTTTGCCACGGATAAAATATGCTTACAGTGAATAGTTGAATGACAATCACTTATAATGTCTCTGCTTCACAATAAATCATGTGACAATTCCAAGAACCTTGTTTGTACTTAATTCCTAATAAAGTAATTTCAAATTTTAAACCCAGCAGTAATTTACTACATTTCCGTAGCTTTGTATTTTTTCCATGGCATTTCGTTTGTATAGCAAAATCAAAATACTTAAGCTAAGAACACCTGTTTTCCAATTCTTAAAATATAAAATAGTATGCGAGTTTGGTAACAAGACTTATAGCGGCATTACGTGATTTAAGTAACCTTAACACATAAAGTAATAACGAGTTTACTTTTCCTTTTGAGGGTACTAATCATTTTCATTCTTGCCCATCAAAGCAAACAGTGTTTGGAGGTCAAGCGAAGTGTTATGCTGCAAAGTTTCAATAGCGTCTAGTTAGTTGCCCGAGCAGCAACTTGTTGCTTGACGCAGATTGTTGTACTGAAAAATAATAATCTACTGATGATCAGTTACGGGGTTTCTTGTTTGTTTCTAACGACCCCAAGTGTTTGATGTTACCTAGTTTTGTTACTAACTAGAATTTTACTAGTGATGTAACCTTACAAAGAGTTAAAACGTTTAAGTTGTTTAGTAAAGTTTTCAGGTTATGAAAGGATAAACAAAAGAAGATACCCACCTTACCTTTCTGCATCACTCTTTCAAGAGGTTAAATGAAACAGTTATCATAACACTGACATTGCACTTTATAATTTTATTTTCAAAAAATAAAAGCTATTATTGAGATATCGCTACGAAAACGGCGGTTTTTATCAAACTTGTTGCGGGGCTTAAAAGCCATTTATCTCCCTAGGGAGAAAAAAACGTCATGTGATGTCAACGAGGTCAGGTGTTAGTAGACTACTGTTTTTACTACCGTAGGAAAACAGTAGTCTATAAAGAAAAAAGAGCAATAATAAAAGGTTACCTAACTCCTATAAGGCCTGTCCTCTAAACCCCCAAAAAACTTAAAAATACCTAAATGTCATCCGACAAAAATGATAGCGTGCCATCCCTCAATGTGAATTCTATCTTTCACACAGTAAATTCCGTTTTTTTTTTTTCAAGACTGGCTACAAACGGTCAGTATCTGTACACCTTCGACAGGTCACACTGATCACTAACCTATTAAAGTAGCAACTTGGAAAAGTCCCAGGATACCGATTTGCTCTGGATTACGGACTTGTCCTAGTTCATGACTTTTATTTTGGTCACCAGTCTAAGGTGTATTTTACAGACTCGTCAAACTATTTGTTAAATAAAGTTTTAGACTATTCATACAGAGTGGTTCAAAACTATTTGGAGATTGGAGTCTTTCTTTATTCAAGAAAAACATCATTTGTACTATAACCATGAGTGTCTGGAGCCTAGTTTAACGACTGTCTACGAATGTATTTTAGCAAGTTATTTTGTGACTCAATAGATATCATATTTTAACGTAATAAATTTGTTGAGACTGATGAGACCTTTTTGTATACAGTAACACGTTTCATCATTATGCCATTTTAAGATGGCAACCATTTTTGTTTTTCAATAGTAATTATTTAAAAACAAGGCAATTTATGAAAAAAAACACTTCAATAAGTAAAAGTTTCAAATATAATTTATTTTAAAGTAATGTAACGTTTTAAATGGATTATCTCCAATTTTATTTAATATTGCCATAGAAAATGCACTTCAAACAGTAAGACATGCAAATATAGGATTAAAGATAGGAACTAATTTGAATATTCTTGCCTTTGCAGACGATGTAGCAATTTTATGTTAGAAGAAAGATGAACTAAAGGTTTTAACAAAAAACTATTTATTCAAGAAACTAGCAAAATGGGATTAAAAATTAATGATGAAAAAACTAATTACATGCATTTTTCAAAGCAAGAATTCAACCAAACAAACAAAATAAATATTGAAGGACACAGTTTTGAAAAAGTTGATCTTTTTAGATACCTAGGAATTTTAATATCAAGCAGAAACAGTGAAGAATCAGAAATAAACAACAGAATAAACAACCTCAAGAATTTTATCACGTCAAACAAAAATTAAAATCTACCATACAATTATTCGACCAGTATTGCTGTATGGAGCAGAAACATGGATATTGAATAAAAAAGAACAAAGAAAACTCTTTTTTTTTGAAAATAAAATATTTAGAAAACTTTTTGGACCTGCGAATGAAAATGGAGAGTGGAGAATTAGGCACAATGAGGAGATACAGAATTTATACAAAGATTATGACATTATCGCACATGCTAGAGCTAGACGGTTAAGGTGGGCAGGACATGTCATAAGGAGGGATAGAGGATCGCTACTGAAGGAAATAGGAGAAGGACGGCCAGAAGGAAGAAGACCCCCTGGAAGGCCAAAGAGAAGATGGTGGAACTGCATAGAGTCGGATATCACAAGAATGGGAGCAGAAGTAGATGAGGCATATGGCCAGAAGAGGTGGCGAGCAATTGTTGGCGAGGCCAAAACCCTACTAGGTTATCGATGGCCATTGGAGTAAGAGTAAGTAAGTAAGTAATGTAAAGTTATTTAGGGTTCCAACACAAATAAATCATGAAGATCAAATTTTCTCATGTTAATTCATGCAAATATGAAAAAAATAACTCGCAGTTGGGCTCAAATAATTAATTATTGAAATTAATAAGTAAAAACCCTATAATTGCTCAGCTGTTTGTACTGAAACTATTAAAAAAATAAAAATTCCTGTGGATTTAATTAAATTTTTTTATTATCTTTAAACAAAAAATATTTATGGATTTTGAGTAATAAACTTTAGAATGATAAAAAATGCAATATTTGAATTGTATAGCATGGAAAATCGATACTCTATAAAAAATAGTCTCTACTATCGTATTAAATTTAAAGTTGATGCCTATTGAATTTTGAAATGTTATTAATAAATATACGATGAATAAAACTAGGCACCGGAGATAAATGGTTACATTACAAAATTAGTTCGCCTTGTTGCAAGAAAGAAAAACCTACAAAAGGTCTCCAAAGAGTTAGGGAACATTATGTATATTATAAAATGTGTAAATTTTTTTATACATCACAGGTTAGTCAAATTTGCCTGTTCCAGGTTAAATGATTTGGAATTCTGTTTGGTTATGATCTTCACATCTTTGTTTGGTTTATGGAATTGAAATAAAAAATTGACAAGTAGCAGGTTATGGTAATGTCTCAAATTATGGACTGCATTGAGGACATAAAGACCGCTTAAAGTAACACCTTACACTTTGTGTATCAGAGGAATTAACAAGATAGAGGGTTCACAAAAGAATTGGAATGATTTATCTGAAGTTATCTTTACTTTTACAGCGCCATATAAATGATAATTTACTCCTTTTTTCCTTTGATCTACCAGTATTGAATGATGCAAAGGCAATAAGGAGTTGGCTGGATTAACAAGCTATTGGGGTTGACAACAAAGGAACCGGAGTTGTTAACGGTGCAAAATGCATTAAGCAACAGGTGAAGCAAAGTAGGGACTGAACTGATTTACCGCCTCATATTTTCCAATGTGAAAATTGTCATTTTGATTTGTTTTTCGGTTGGTTTTAGCGAATTTTCGCCTTCAGGAACAATCTGTTACCGTAGGTCTCGTGGCAAGACTCAAACCCGAGACCATATTAACTTTTTGTTTTGAGGTCCGAGGTCCCCAGATGCCAAGAACATCATTCGCTCATTTTAATATATACAGGGTGGAAGGAAGTTAGTGTTAAAAAATTTTACGTGATAAACTACATGGTATTTCTGACAAAATGGCACAAATATAAGTTTCCATTACCTTGCAATAAGTGAATAATGGATAAAATAAGATTTTTTCAAAATTGTTGTCCTTACTCAGATTAAATGGCTATAAGTGCATCAAACATTGTGTTTTATGGATTTTATTCCAATATTTAGAATCCTTATAAAATTTTCAATAAGAATAGTACATAAATATTCAGTTTCAATACCCTTACAAACTCTTGTTTTATAATTAAAGTCTAGATTTGTGTTTTTTGAGAAAATGTAAATTAGGTTTGAAGCGGTTTTTCTACGTTATACTGGACTGGAGAATGTGTCAAATATCATATAAAACTTTCGCTTTTAATAAGCTTTAAAATGATGTATAAAACCTACTATTGCTCTTGTTCATAATTCATAGATTTAACAGTATGTGGAGAAAAACAGGGTAAGGCTGAAGTTTCTTTTCTGAAAAACCCGTATGTCCCTTGATTAAATAGCTATAACTGCACTAAAAACCATGTTACTGTGGATTTTATTACCATTTTCAGAATCCTCGTAAAATTATTAAGAAAAATATTACAGTATAGTAAGAACGAGTCATCATTTTGAACTTCTGTTTTATGGTTTAAGTTTGAAATTTTGTTTTTTACGAACACAAATTTAAGCTTATGACAGTAGTTTTATGTCATATTTACTTAAGAGTGTGTTGAATATTATCAAAAGATTCTCCTTTTAATAAGCTTTCAAATGATATACTACACTTAAGATATTATCCGGGTATTTACTATGTATTACTAATAAATTGTGATGAGGCAAAATCATGGCAGAGTTTCTCTTTCATTAGCAATATAGCATGTGTTTTAGCCCTACAATAAACTTTCCTACTTTTTAAAATGACATAATATTTCAGTTTCATTGTCAATAAAACCTGAATTGTAGTATGTCATTTGAAAGGTTATTAAATGAAGAATCTTTTGATAATTTTTAACACACTCTTAAGTCAAATAAGACATAAAACTAATGTCGTAAACTTCAGTTCGTGTTCGTAAAAAACAAAATTTCAAACTTAAACTATAAAACAGAAGTTCAAAATTATGACTCGTCCTTATTATTTTTTAATATTCTTCTTAATAATTTTACGAGAATTCTGAAAATGGTATTAAAATCCACAATAACATGGCTTTTAGTGCAGTTATAGCCATTTTATCAAGGGACATCCGGATTTTTTCAGAAAAGAAACTTCAGCCTTACCCTGTTTTTCTCCACATACTGTTAAATCTATGAATAATGAATAAGAGCAATAGTAGGTTTTTATACATCATTTTAAAGCTTATTAAAAGCAAAAGTTTTCTATGATATTTGACACAATCTCCAGTCCAGTAAAACATAGAAAAACCGCTTCAAACTTAATTTACATTTTCTCAAAAAACACAAATCTAGACTTTAATTATAAAACAAGAGTTTGTAAGGGTATTGAAACTGAATATTTATGTATTATTCTTATTGAAAATTTTATGAGGATTCTAAATATTGGAATAAAATCCATAAAAACACAATGTTTGATGCACTTATAGCCATTTAATCTGAGTAAGGACAACAATTTTGAAAAAAATTTTATTTTATCCATTAATCACTTATTGCAAGGTTTTGGAAACTTATATTTATGCCATTTTGTCAGAAATACCATGTAGTTTATCACATAACATTTTTTGACACTAACTTCCTTCCACCCTGTATATCTGTATATAACAATGTGTCTTTAAGCACGTCAAATTGCGTAGAAATGATCCGATCCGAATTAAATTTGGCACAGACATGTAAAGTAGTAATTATTCAGATGAGTTCGAAAATCAGCCCGATTACCATCGGAAGGGAGGATAAGGGAGGATAAATCCCAAAAAATGGGTTTTGGGATTTTTGACATATAAAAATAAAGTTTATGGAATTCTGATCTAAATAATTGAACTCTGCCTTAAAAAATATTTAGTATTTAGAATTATTGCTTTATGTCCACTAGTTACCGAGATATCGCTCGAGGTAAACGCAGTGCGTTGTCCAAATGTTAACCTTAAGGGAAATATATAAAATTATATATATCACTTAATTATCAAAATACCTCAGTAAAAATTGGTAGTTAATGTCAACTGGATTGTTGCAAAAGTCTCTCAATTACTCATTTTTTTGTCCGCAAACCTGCATACTCATTTCCCATCCTATTCTTGTGGAGAAAATTGTTTTGCGCTCAATTTGGGATTTTAAGTTGATTTTAATTAACATTAATTTTGATTGCAATTTACAAGGTTAATAAGAATTAAAATCATGTTATAATATTTAAGAGCTTTGAAAAAATGAGCAGAGTTGTATTACTTTAGGGATGAAATATTAATGTTATTTAGACAGTTCATTTTTAACAGGTCTCGTAATTTGCTATATTACAAAATTGTCTCATCAATGGTCAGCCAAGAAATTATGGTACATAAATGTTTCGTAAGATATTTGTTATGTATGTTAAGGTACATAAATCATGACTTGTTATGCCATTCCTAACCAAGTTTATGTAAAACCTTTCGTTAGGTCAATTATAAATAATACAAATATTAGACTGTTCAATAAATAAGTTATAGCAGAAATAAAGGAATTTAAATCTTAAAAAATCTAATAACAAACAAAATGTATTAATTTTGTAATTATATCCTAATTTAAAATTAATTGTTTTAAACCTTAGAATTTCATTGATTTGAGAGGTAAAGGCGAATCTTCCAGAAAATATCTGATTATATACGATTCTTTAAATCAGTCTTCAAGCGTAATAAATAAATATAAAATTAGCTTTACTCTCATAACGTGATCAGCAAGCGTTCCTTTGGCAATGGCCGATCTATTCCTGTTTTTCTATTAATTTAATTATTTTAAAACGGAATTTTTCTCTTTTTAAAATTTAGTTGACACGTTACATACCACTCAATGACAGACTTCCAGGAATCACAGCTTCGCCTACGTAAAAAAATACTTTTAGCAATGTGAGTTTCCGGTTTATCAAAATTAAATTGGCCTTGTTATTAATTTTCAATTATTTTTCAACCATATCATTTTGCTTCTTTTTTTGATGAAAAAAATATTTATGGGTTATTCCCAAAGAATAACCCATACAATTGCTCCTAGAAGTGTTGATTCTTTGATAAATCGAATGGAATAACTTGATAAGTAATAAAATGACTATTAAACGTCTAAGCATATACAACAGAGGAATGTTTAATTATTTCCTAATTCAATCAAACTGAGAGAAGAAATATGCAATTAATATGCAATGTAAATAAACGAGCAGTAATAGTTAACGCTAATGCAGAATTCATAATATTTATCTTAAATTCTACGATTTTCTTTATATATATATATTAGAGTCATATAATATATGTGGCAACGCGTTTGATCAGACATACGGCTAAATAACACAGTCGTATTTGCCAGTGTTTGTTTAAGTCTGGCATGTTTACACGGGTCATGCTTCGGTGAGAGACTCTTTCGGGTAAACGAAAAACTTCTATTTGTTTTTACTAATGAAACACAATTTAACAAAATTTAATGTAGTCTTTTCAAATTGCTACTTAAACTTACCAATAAAAGGGTCTGCGATTTTGAAATAGTACTTAAGAGTACTTAGTAGGTTAACAAATTACACAGACAAATTTGAAATTAGTGTACCTAAATGTTTTTTATTTGTTATTTGACATACAATAGGCCTACTAGTCATATTGCCATCTTTATATTTTTATGTCGCATGTTTTCCAATCTGTTAAGAAATTGACTGGATTTCATATGCTTTGTGTAAAACGATATTATTTAAAATTCATAGCTATTATAGAAATACGTGAGATATTGTTATATTTAACATTACGATGTTTGTTAGGCATTTTGATGAAAGAAATTTATTTTCGATGTTCCTCATAATAGCATTGTTTTTATTTATAGAATTTCGTACCTGTATTGTACCGAAGGTTTGATCAAAGTAACCTTTAGTTAATTTGATCAAATTATTTCTTAAAATTAGCACTTTATACGAAGATATCAAATATCCAAACAAGTACTTACATCTAAAGTACTGTTTCCAATGGCGTGGAATTGATGTTCCTTGTTCTTTGTTGGTTTCAATGGTGTAACAACATACAGTATCGAAACAAGTAAATGGAGGTAAAAGCTTTCCTATTATTTTCTATTCTTATCTGTTCTTACCTTTCACGCTCCATTTGTTGCAATCAGAATGTTTTTAGTTTCCAAAACATCTCTCAACATTTTCAAACAAGTTTCTAGTATTTTTCGATACAACTGTTGGTCTTTAGTTATTGCCGTTATATATTGTATACAACCGTATTCTTCTTGTTTTTCTTTAAACATTTTCGCAGTCCAATTAATATTGACTTATGAGTATTATTTATTTATTATGATAAGGGAAGCTTGAAGTACTTCATAGTGTTTTAACACCGGCTTGAATCATAGGGAGAACATAACAGTAAGCACTATTTCACATTGATGGTTTAACGAATGTACAGTCGGTGCCAAATGACGTGGCCAAGGCTATCCGTGGTCCGAATACTAAATTAACATTAAGACTAAAGGGTGGATGGGCCACGTAATATCGCACTGACTATACTGGATTTTTTAAATACGGAGGAAGTTTATTCTATATCTGAATTTGGTAAATTTTTACAGGATTATTTAAACATCGTTTAAGTTACTCTATATCCACCAGGGTATATCTTAAGTAATATATTTTAATGTACTGTAATTTTTGTGATAGCCTTTAAACCTTCTCAGTGTGTCAATCCCCGGATTTCATGTTTGTAATGTAGGAATGTAAGGTTAATAAGATTAGTGCATTCACGTTCAATTGGTTTTGTTTAACAAAACAGTTCAAGCCTGTTTACACCTTGATTGCATTTTGATCGAAGCGTGAATACGTATTGTGTAGGCCCTACTAAATATAACATTTTACAAATGGATTACAGCCATTAGGTAATGTCAATTTGCACTAATAACGTACAAAATATAATAACTTTTATGGTTTTCTTATAAACTAACCGTTAATTACTATTAATTAACCATTAACCGTTAATGTTTTGTTGTGAATGTCTTGAAATTTTATTTTTCAAATACGAATCGTGATTTCTGTGGATTTTTATATATGTTAAACGTTCAATTAAGGTTGTTTTATGTAGGCCTAAGACCGTACTTGCGTCTTTCCTTAGCATCGAAATATACAGTCAGTTACATAAATAATTCTTCAAACAATTAGAAAATGTATTTTATCTCGAAAATGCTCATACTTTTGAATCTTTGTTTTACGCGCAAACGAATTCTTCTTCTTTTTACGTTGATTATTTAATAATAGTAACAATATTTTGACCGCCATTAACGTATATTCAACGTCATAAAATATAGTTTTGATAAATTTTAATCATTGTTATCTCAAAATAAATTTCTTGGTTTTATTTATATCTTTCAGAGATAAAATGTTAAAAATAACTAATCCATCATTGCTGTGTGTGAACCACCGGTAGTGAAGTAAGAGAGGTAGCGAGAGAGGTTTATGGCTAATAAGAGATAAAAACTTGCCCCAGGCAATGTCGGCGATCTCGCGCATCAACTGGCGAACATGTGTGGGATACAAATCAGCTGATTGTTGCCGATGGAACAGCTGTTAGCACAGGCTTCACGTTACAAACTGTACTTTGCACATGTTCGCAATCTGCATGGTTGCTGAACATAATATTTTTCAAAATTTAAAGTTTAAATATGACATAATTTGAGTAAATTTAAATTTTGTGATGTTTTCTGCTATGAATTTTATTCAAACCTTTAGAACGTTATTTGTCCGAAATTCAATGTTGGCGATGGTGATTTAAATTTTGGCGGACACTTGCCATTATGATTAGTGTAAAAAACAAGTTTCACGACGACGTTTCGGGACCTGGAATGTGATCCCGTCTTCAGTTGGAAAAAACCTAGAACATGTTTGTTCCTTATCTTGTTATGTTCTAGGTAGTTTCACCTGAAGACGCGATCAGATTCCAGATCCCGAAACGTCGTAAATTTGTTTTTTTTACTAATCAGTGCACTCAAGATGACATAATCATGATAGCAAATGTCCTCAAAAGTCCTTTAGAACAGTTGTTCCTAGAGAATTATAAAACAAGATTAAAATTTGTGCTGGATTGTCTTTATAAAATAAATTTCGTGATTGGAAGTTCGGTCAATAGTGGTTGCTTATTTGATTTGTGCAATTTGTTTTTACTTCTGTTGGAAGTAGGTTGTTTACCTTTTGGATCCAAATTTGTCTTCAGATACAGAAATGGATTCCTGATATTTTGAGAAAAAACGCGGTGAGTGGTAAAGACTAAGGAAACTATAAAAAACGGTCAAATTTTATTCCAATAAATATAAAATAAAATAAAAATCGCACCTAAATAGTTAACGTTAATAAATGGGCTAGAGGTGAAGGTAAACTTCTAATCCTGTTGGAAGAATCGATTGTTATACTATAGGGATTGTTAAATATCGGATTTATTAAAAACTAAATGACATACGAAGTACAAACTAAACAATAACTACCATTATCATAGAGTAATACAACAGAAAATTATTATCTGAGGTGATAAAAACATTTCATTAATGATAAAATTGATCTAACAGTTAAATCTAAACATCTGTATAAATTTACAAATACTTAAGTTCTTTCTATCTCAAGCCTCAAAAGAAAATTTTATGACAATTAATTGTTAATGACCACCAATGTGTTTATAATTTTTTATCGCAAAAAGAAAAACACAAATAATTCGTAATCACCACTTGTTTCTGTAATTCTCAACAGCTCAACTGTTTGGTTGTAGGACTACTAGAAATCTAAGGTGACATGAGAACATGTTATTTACCAACTGGCAAACCTATAAAATATTTCCAGAATATTAAACAGTCAGGGACGGTGGACCGGAGACGATCAGCTGTTTATGGAGTCGATGGCTCTCCTGCATTCCTGGCTCCAGTTGACAGACCGCCGTTCCAGACGTCGTCCTATAAACCACTGCGATCTGGCGACAGATTGTGATACTCCAGCGATGATGCAAATCTAGCTTTAATAACTTCAACATTTCAAGGAAAACACTTTATTAGCTTTAAATACGTAGTGGTGTAGTTCATCCTGATGTGCTAGTGGAGTTTATATGGTTATGTGGCCTTTTGTCAACCTGGATGACTGGCGTAGAGATAGAGATTGAGAGATTGTGATATTCCAGCTTGGACGTTGATGCATCTGATTTTTTATGGTATGTTAGACCTCCAGCTGTACGGAGGAAATACTTGACTACCTTGACATACGATGCTGAAGTTGAGCTGTAACAGCTTACCGGCAGTGAAATATATACACAGTTATTTGCGTATTAAGGGCGTAAACTATGTGATTGCCGTAGAAAAGAATTGGTTGACAAAAGTCCTGAAGATGGGAGACAAAGTTAACCAACGGGAATTAAACTGATGATAACCAGCTGATTATTGATTGAATCCACGAAATTGGAACTGAACACTTAGTTGATGGTTTTAGAGAGTTAACATTTAATTCATCTTTGTTACCCAATTTTTTTGTATATACCATAGTTTCTTAGTACATTACATGTAAAATGTAAAAAAACTATAAATTTTGTCAATTCACAACTACCTCTTGGTAGACAATACTACTCAATTTACTTTATTCTCAAATAGCTTTTGTCTTCCTAAATTCAAACTTAACAAAGGAAGTTTTTGTTTAGTAAATTAATTGTCTTTGCAGGTATTGACCTTGTCATCCGACCTATCATTTACTGTTTGGAGCAAGGAATTATAATAATTGCAGTGTCATTAATAAATAAAATTAGTTATTGACTAGTGATCAGAAAAGAAGATTATTTACGAATCTTTAGTTTGCCTCTAATTATTCGTAAGCGCTGATTTTCTGTTATGTTGGTGAATGAAAAGCTAAAGTGAATGCCGAAACACGGGAACGCCGGCCGTTTGAGCTTTAACTTGAGCCAGGGATTAAATCCAAGCCCTCTGTGTTAAAACTGAAACACTATTGGTCCGACAGTTAAGTTTAAAAACCTTGTTTGAATTTTTTCGAAGACTGCCTAAAGTGTATGTTTTGTTTCATACTCGTAACTACGATTTTTTAAAAATATTCCATAAAGTCTAACTGCATTGGTTAAAACAAAATGTCAATAAATATGCAAAAAATAAATTTTGTTTTGATCAATAATGTAAAGTGATACGTGGGGATATGAAAAAAGGGCAATCAGTGTAAACCGCAAGAGCACTTGATTTATTTGCTACGTGTCTGCCCAGTTTTTATGGCTATATCTACCAACGCCTGGTTCAATACACATTGTACGTAGAGTCATTGGATTTAAATCCTCATATTTGTTAGCTTAAGAATGACTTAAGCGTATCCAGATGGTTACCTTATTTACTTTTCTAGAAGGGATTTCCATTTTGTTCTATACACAGGCTCTTTCTTCTTTGAACATTTTTTAAAGGTATTCGTAAGTTTGTTGACGAGTGGTTATTAACGCTAATACTTGGACCACAGCCGGTACGTTTTACGTTGTTTCTACGTCTTGGTAACAAGCATTTTGATTGAATGTCTACGGCAAAGATTGATGGGGCAGACTAGTTGAGATGCTGACGTTTGTAGAGTAGGCGCTCATTTACTCTCTTCACTTGTATTATTCTTGGACTGTTCGTAAGAAGAAAAAGTCATGAAGAACCTGGATTTAAAATATTTTAAAATTTTACGAATAATATTTATACTGGTGTGTTTACTGGATATTACAACTTGTGACGTTTGTTCACTGTAATCTGAAGGGCGTTATTTTACTCATATAAATTTTGTTCAGTTGGACGGCAGAACTAGATTAAAAACGGGCAAATTCCACCGAAAATACCAGATTGTTTTTACTCTTTAACATTTTAATATTGTAATGATGAATTGTGTTAACCACCCTCCCTGGTAAAATAATGCCATGTTGTTTATGAAAAAAACTACATTCATTTAGTAATAATTACTTCCTAAAACAATAGAAACTTGTATGATAAGAATAATCTTCTTGCATTAATAGAAGGGGCTCCAATTCAAGTAACAGTGCTCGCTTAAGGGCCAGTATTGCGTTTTAGGGGTAGAGAGAGATCTTGTCTGTCAGTTCTTTACAAATAATGATTCTGATAAGTTACAAATAATTATTTATAACTATAAAAAAATTGACGATTTAAAGCATGCATTCTGGGATAAATTATTCGTCTACTTCTCATTTTATGAAGTATAAATCAACTAGCGACATTTCATAAGTATCAGGACGTGTATAATCCCCTAACCAGTTGCATGATGCGGGCACATGAGGTACCAGCTACCAGCTACTAGGGGCGCCAGCCGTCTAGCGATGGCATCTTCTAGACATCCACTTTAATATAGCGCTAGTGAGTTACACTAGTGTAGTCACTGACAGTGCAATCAAGTAAATCGTTATACTATCGGGAGTCCCAAGATAGAACATAACCTTCCAATATATTTCTATTGCGGTGGTAATCTATTTGTGTATGTTAAAAAATATTGTTCGTTATACCGCTTCAAAAACAGATGTTTTTAGTGCATGTTTTCCGGACCTAAATACACTCTTTTTATTCCTAGGAATTAAAAGCTGATGTACTCGATACCAGCTAACTCTATTTAGTCCTAGGACTAAAAAAGTTAAAAAAGTGCCGAGTACGTCGTAATAATCGAACAATATTCATTCGATTACAAATAATCGAAACATTCACTGTTATAATCGAAACATTCATCGTTATTATCGAAAAATTCATTGTTGTCAGCTTAATCAATTTGTGAAACTCGCTCGTTCCCCCAATCGATTATTACACGCGTTCGATAAGTCGATAGTTGTTCATTGTTGTCAGTCTACCCTAACACAAATGAAACAGACAATCAGCTGATTGCTTCAAATAGCAAGAACAAGATGGCGGCATCTTTTGAAGGAATCTTTAAAGGTAAACAACCTGAAACATTTTGGTTTTATTTAGTAGTTTACGTACAGTATTAAGCAATATAACGAAAAATATAGTTCATCACACGGACCTAAAGCTGCTTTTCGTTACTCGGTCATTTTTCAACCTCGGCTCACAGCCTCGGTTGAAAAACTTGACCTTGTACGAAAAGCGTCACTTTAGATCCTTGTAATGAAATATACTATGAAGTACCTGGTGGACCAAGCCTTGCTCGGTGTTATTTCATGTTTACCAGTTCATCCAATTACTATAAAATATTGCAATATAAATTGTTAAATAGAAACCTATTGCTCCATGAACTCTTCATTCCACTCGCTGTATTTTTCCTTGATGGCTGAAGATTTCAAACAGCTGTTATGATTATTTTATTTATTTACACTGTCTTTTTTTGTTTCGTTGCTAACATGGCAACTCATAAGGACAATGTTAAAATTTTATAACTTTGAAATTAGTTTTCTAACATTGAAACTTTGATATGTCATAGGGCATAGCCCTGAGGGAATTTTTAAAAATCCGTTCTTAGTGGATGCCTATACCTTGAAAGGAACGTTTATGCAAAGTTTGAAGGTTCTAGGTCAAGTAATTTGGGCTGTGCGATGATTGGTCAGTGGTATTTAACAAAATATATAGTAGATTCAATTTTCTCTGGCCAAGAAATCTGCGTAGAACACGTTTTTGAGTCGTAAATTACTTATTTCCAGACTTTGGAGGAAATCTTCGGAGCCATTCTTGAGATTATTGTGCAAACGAGCAAACAAACAAACACGTAAGACAACATTACTCATATAAGAGTATAGGATTTCATAGCCCATTTCATATTTCATGTGTAGTTGTGTTTATTGTTACTAATCATTGGCTAAAATTTGACTTTTACTGGAACCGAACATTTGTAAAAATTGAAATTTGAAAAGAATAGTTCAAAATAATTTGGGAGTACTTTTGAGTAATGATGTTTAAGAATAAAGAAAACCTCATCAACTCAAAACGTCATTACTGTCGGGGCTTGAATATTAAAAAATTCAAGAAAAACAAATCCATCAATCTCTTTATCTAAAATTTCCTTGATCGTCTTTTAACAATGATTTGTTTTCATTTAAATTCAACTGTAAACAGGTTATGGTTTCAACCACTTATAAAGTACGAATCTTGATCTTAATGTGGAAAAACAACAGAAATTAAATACAATGTGCACAAAATTATAAAATTATATTAAAACATTAAATGTGACAAAATTTATGTTTTATTTAAACTTAACCTATTTGCTAAGTATCACAGGCCATGAATGGTACAAAAAATGTAACATTAGTTAATCCATTAAGGGATTCGTTCTTTCCATTTTAAATCAATAAAATGCACCCCTTGGCTAAGCTTACGAGAAAAGAACTACATAAACAATGTTTTTCAACTTAAAAAAAGTTAAAATCTTGTTCCGTTTTAAAATGAATGAAGACAGAAGTATTTATTGCAGAAAAAATAACTGGCGCAAAATCACACCTGGTTTTATAATGAAGCGACAACATTTTACTTAAGCTCAGTAAAATTCAATATGATACATATTAAACATAACCTAACGAATTAGAACTTTCCCAATATTTCTACATTTGCAAGATTTACACATTTCTATCACTCCTTATCTCGTAATTTTTCATTATCCTTATCTCTCTAGATTCCACTCTCTTTCCCATCATACAACTTGGAAGTGGCGGCAGTGAATCACTCACTGACCGGTGATAAGTTTCTACACCGCAGTCGGAGATCAGCCGGGATATTAAGTGGACAAGCTTGTCTTCTGGCACACACCGCTGTCTGGAGAGTGCAGCAGTACAACTACTAATGTATGTCTGATAGGCCATCATCGCCTACGTCGCTCCTCATACTGAGTGGGGACAGTGGATTGCTCAGTGACTGTGACAAGTTTCTACACCGTAGTCGGAGATCAGCCGGGATATTAAGTGGACAAGCTTGTCGCCTGGCACACACCGCTGTCTGGACAGTGCAGCAGTACAACTACTAATGTATGTCTGATAGGCCATCATCGCCTACGTCGCTCCTCATACTGAGTGGGGACAGTGGATTGCTCAGTGACTGTGACAAGCTTCTACACCGTAGTCGGAGATCAGCCGGGATATTAAGTGGACAAGCTTGTCGTCTGGCACACACCGCTGTCTGGACAGTGCAGCAGTACAACTACTAATGTATGTCTGATAGGCCGTCATCGCCTACGTCGCTCCTCATACTGAGTGGGGACAGTGGATTGCTCAGTGACTGTGACAAGCTTCTACACCGTAGTCGGAGATCAGCCGGGATATTAAGTGGACAAGCTTGTCGCCTGGCACTCACCGCTGTCTGGACAGTGCAGCAGTACAACTACTAATGTATGTCTGATAGGCCATCATCGCCTACGTCGTTCCTCATACTGAGTGGGGACAGTGGATTGCTCAGTGACTGTGACAAGCTTCTACACCGTAGTCGGAGGTCAGCCGGGATATTAAGTGGACAAGCTTGTCGCCTGGCAACACCACTGTCTGGACAGTGCAGCAGTACAACTACTAATGTATGTCTGATAGGCCGTCATCGCCTACGTCGTCCCTCATACTGAGTGAGGACAGTGGATTGCTCAGTGACTGTGACAAGCTTCTACACCGTAGTCGGAGGTCAGCCGGGATATTAAGTGGACAAGCTTGTCGCATGGCACACACCGCTGTCTGGACAGTGCAGCAGAACAACTACTAATGTATGTCTGATAGGCCATCATCGCCTACGTCGTTCCTCATACTGAGTGGGGACGGTGGATTGCTCAGTGACTGTGACAAGTTTCTACACCGTAGTCGGAGGTCAGCCGGGATATTAAGTGGACAAGCTTGTCGCCTGGCATACACCGCTGTCTGGACAGTGCAGCAGTACAACTACTAATGTATGTCTGATAGGCCGTCATCGCCTACGTCGTTCCTCGTACTGAGTGGGGGCAGTGGATTGCCCAGTGACTGTGACAAGTTTCTACACCGTAGTCGGAGATCAGCCGGGATATTAAGTGGACAAGCTTGTCTGGCACACACCGCTGTCTGGACAGTGCAGCAGTACAACTACTCATGTATGTCTGATAGGCCATCATCGTCTACGTCGTTCCTCATACTGAGTGGGGACAGTGGATTGCTCAGTGACTGTGACAAGTTTCTACACCGTAGTCGGAGATCAGCCGGGATATTAAGTGGACAAGCATGTCGCCTGGCACACACCGGTGTCTGGACAGTGCAGCAGTACAACTACTAATGTATGTCTGATAGGCCGTCATCGCCTACGTCGTTCCTCATACTGAGTGAGGACAGTGGATTGCCCAGTGACTGTGACAAGTTTCTACACCGTAGTCGGAGATCAGCCGGGATATTAAGTGGACAAGCATGTCGCCTGGCACACACCGGTGTCTGGACAGTGCAGCAGTACAACTACTAATGTATGTCTGATAGGCCGTCATCGCCTACGTCGTTCCTCGTACTGAGTGAGGACAGTGGATTGCCCAGTGACTGTGACAAGTTTCTACACCGTAGTCGGAGATCAGCCGGGATATTAAGTGGACAAGCATGTCGCCTGGCACACACCGGTGTCTGGACAGTGCAGCAGTACAACTACTAATGTATGTCTGATAGGCCATCATCGCCTACGTCGTCCCTCAAACTGAGTGAGGACAGTGGATTGCTCAGTGACTGTGACAAGTTTCTACACCGTAGTCGGAGATCAGCCGGGATATTAAGTGGACAAGCTTGTCGCCTGGCACACACCGCTGTCTGGACAGTGCAGCAGAACAACTACTAATGTATGTCTGATAGGCCATCATCGCCTACGTCGTCCCTCATACTGAGTGGGGACAGTGGATTGCTCAGTGACTGTGACAAGTTTCTACACCGTAGTCGGAGATCAGCCGGGATATTAAGTGGACAAGCTTGTCGCCTGGCACACACCGCTGTCTGGACAGTGCAGCAGTACAACTACTAATGTATGTCTGATAGGCCATCATCGTCTACGTCGTTCCTCATACTGAGTGAGGACAGTGGATTGCTCAGTGACTGTGACAAGTTTCTACACCGTAGTCGGAGATCAGCCGGGATATTAAGTGGACAAGCATGTCGCCTGGCACACACCGGTGTCTGGACAGTGCAGCAGTACAACTACTAATGTATGTCTGATAGGCCGTCATCGCCTACGTCGTCCCTCAAACTGAGTGAGGACAGTGGATTGCTCAGTGACTGTGACAAGTTTCTACACCGTAGTCGGAGATCAGCCGGGATATTAAGTGGACAAGCTTGTCGCCTGGCACACACCGCTGTCTGGACAGTGCAGCAGTACAACTACTAATGTATGTCTGATAGGCCATCATCGCCTACGTCGTCCCTCAAACTGAGTGGGGACAGTGGATTGCTCAGTGACTGTGACAAGTTTCTACACCGTAGTCGGAGATCAGCCGGGATATTAAGTGGACAAGCTTGTCGCCTGGCACACACCGGTGTCTGGACAGTGCAGCAGTACAACTACTAATGTATGTCTGATAGGCCGTCATCGCCTACGTCGTCCCTCAAACTGAGTGAGGACAGTGGATTGCTCAGTGACTGTGACAAGTTTCTACACCGTAGTCGGAGATCAGCCGGGATATTAAGTGGACAAGCTTGTCGCCTGGCACACACCGCTGTCTGGACAGTGCAGCAGTACAACTACTAATGTATGTCTGATAGGCCGTCATCGCCTACGTCGTTCCTCGTACTGAGTGAGGACAGTGGATTGCTCAGTGACTGTGACAAGTTTCTACACCGTAGTCGGAGATCAGCCGGGATATTAAGTGGACAAGCTTGTCGCCTGGCACACACCGGTGTCTGGACAGTGCAGCAGTACAACTACTAATGTATGTCTGATAGGCCGTCATCGCCTACGTCGTTCCTCGTACTGAGTGAGGACAGTGGATTGCTCAGTGACTGTGACAAGTTTCTACACCGTAGTCGGAGATCAGCCGGGATATTAAGTGGACAAGCTTGTCGCCTGGCACACACCGCTGTCTGGACAGTGCAGCAGTACAACTACTAATGTATGTCTGATAGGCCATCATCGCCTACGTCGTCCCTCAAACTGAGTGGGGACAGTGGATTGCTCAGTGACTGTGACAAGTTTCTACACCGTAGTCGGAGATCAGCCGGGATATTAAGTGGACAAGCATGTCGCCTGGCACACACCGGTGTCTGGACAGTGCAGCAGTACAACTACTAATGTATGTCTGATAGGCCGTCATCGCCTACGTCGTCCCTCAAACTGAGTGAGGACAGTGGATTGCTCAGTGACTGTGACAAGTTTCTACACCGTAGTCGGAGATCAGCCGGGATATTAAGTGGACAAGCTTGTCGCCTGGCACACACCGCTGTCTGGACAGTGCAGCAGAACAACTACTAATGTATGTCTGATAGGCCATCATCGCCTACGTCGTCCCTCATACTGAGTGGGGACAGTGGATTGCTCAGTGACTGTGACAAGTTTCTACACCGTAGTCGGAGATCAGCCGGGATATTAAGTGGACAAGCTTGTCGCCTGGCACACACCGCTGTCTGGACAGTGCAGCAGTACAACTACTAATGTATGTCTGATAGGCCATCATCGTCTACGTCGTTCCTCATACTGAGTGAGGACAGTGGATTGCTCAGTGACTGTGACAAGTTTCTACACCGTAGTCAGAGATCAGCCGAGATATTAAGTGGACAAGCTTGTCGCCTGGCACACACCGCTGTCTGGACAGTGCAGCAGTACAACTACTAATGTATGTCTGATAGGCCATCATCGCCTACGTCGTTCCTCATACTGAGTGAGGACAGTGGATTGCTCAGTGACTGTGACAAGTTTCTACACCGTAGTCGGAGATCAGCCGGGATATTAAGTGGACAAGCTTGTCGCCTGGCACACACCGCTGTCTGGAGTGCAGCAGAACAACTACTAATGTATGTCTGATAGGCCATCATCGCCTACGTCGCTCCTCATACTGAGTGAGGACAGTGGATTGCTCAGTGACTGTGACAAGTGTCTACACCGTAGTCGGAGATCAGCCGGGATATTAAGTGGACAAGCTTGTCGCCTGGCACACACCGCTGTCTGGACAGTGCAGCAGAACAACTACTAATGTATGTCTGATAGGCCATCATCGCCTACGTCGCTCCTCATACTGAGTGGGGACAGTGGATTGCTCAGTGACTGTGACAAGTTTCTACACCGTAGTCGGAGATCAGCCGGGATATTAAGTGGACAAGCTTGTCGCCTGGCACACACCGCTGTCTGGAGTGCAGCAGAACAACTACTAATGTATGTCTGATAGGCCATCATCGCCTACGTCGTTCCTCATACTGAGTGGGGACAGTGGATTGCTCAGTGACTGTGACAAGTTTCTACACCGTAGTCGGAGATCAGCCGGGATATTAAGTGGACAAGCTTGTCGCCTGGCACACACCGCTGTCTGGAGTGCAGCAGAACAACTACTAATGTATGTCTGATAGGCCATCATCGCCTACGTCGCTCCTCATACTGAGTGAGGACAGTGGATTGCTCAGTGACTGTGACAAGTTTCTACACCGTAGTCGGAGATCAGCCGGGATATTAAATTAAGTGGATAAGCTTGTCGTCTGGCAGTTCACCGCTGTCTGGACAGTGCAGCAGTACAACTACTAATGTATGTCTGATAGGCCATCATAGCCTACGTCGTTCCTCATACTGAGTGAGGGCAGTGGATTGCTCAGTGACTGTGACAAGTTTCTACACCGTAGTCGGAGATCAGCCGGGATATTAAATTAAGTGGATAAGCTTGTCGTCTGGCAGTTCACCGCTGTCTGGACAGTGCAGCAGTATAAGTAATAACGTCCGTCTGACAGAACATTGCTATTTGGACAGTGCAGCAGTATAAGTAATAACGTCCCTCTGACAGAACATCGCTATTTGGACAGTGACAGTGCAGCAGTACTAGTAATAACGTCTGTCTGACAGAACATCGCTATTTGGACAGTGCAGCAGTACAAGTAATAACGTCTGCCTGACAGTACATCACTATTTGGACAATGACAGTGGAGCATTACAAGTAATAACGTCTGTCTGACAGTACATCGCCATTTGACTGTTGAAATTTGCATAAGCATTTCAAATGATTTTGACTGTTCAAATGAAACTACAGCAGTACAAGTAAAAACGTCTGTCTGACAATACATCTTTATTTGGACAGTGACAGTGCAGCAGTACTAGCAATAACGTCTGTCTGACAGAACATCGCTATTTGGACAGTACAGCAGGACAAGTAATAATGCCTGTCTAAAAGTACATCGCTGACAGCGAAGCATTACAGCTACTAATGCTTGTCTGATAGATCATCATAGTTTAAGTCTCTACTCAAACTGACTGAGGGAAGTGAATCGCTGAGCGACTGTGACAAATTTCTACACTGTAGCAGAAGCTGGGATATTAAATGAACAAGTATGTCGTCTGACTGGATACTGCTGTCTGGACAGTGCACAGTAGAGCTACTTATGTCCGTCTGAAAAACCATTATTGGCTACGTAGTTTTTCTTCATACTTGGTAAATCACTCCTGGGGCCCTATTTTTAAAATGGGTGAGAAGTGAGAAATGCAGTGAGTGAGTCACTCATTCCTCAAGATATTTGTTTCTAATTATAAAATGGAGAGACAGATAAAAATAAAAGTATGCCTAACAAACATGACGAATTCAGTCCCACCGTATCTGTGTGCACCATTTAAATAGGCATTTATTTAAAGAGAATCATAATTTGAATAAAGATATAATATACATTGAGTAAATCACCAATTAATTCAACCATTTTTACTCACCAAGCAATAGGCTGTTGAGTAAAAACGTGTGAGTTTGCAGGAAAAAAGTTTCTTCTTCTTCTCTTTTGGAGGAAATAACAACAGTTATCATAAAAAAACCTTTCTAATTAGGTTATGTTTACTTTTTTTACTAAACATTTCAATTAGTTTGGATAGCCTTTGAGCTATTCATAAAATGCCTTACAACTAAATGGACCTATTAGTATACCATAATAGTTTATTTGAAGCCAAGAAAACAGAGGTAATTCCTCAAATTGATTCATGTTTACATTTGGCTTTCTAGTTTGACAGGTGCATCGTCTGAAATGTTGACATCCCACGTGGCGATTTAAACAATGCTAACATCAGCTGACAGGTGACTTGACGAGTGACTTACTACTCAACTCTCAACCGTTTCAAAAATAGGGCCCTTGGTTGTTGAGTGCTCATCATATGTTGTGACCGCCTTCACCTGCTGCGTTACGATCATAGGCCCCTACTCATAGAGGATGGATTGATTATGTGGTTGTTATTCGCTGCTACGAGTTAAATCATACAACTAGAGATGGTCAAGGATTAACATAAAGAAATCCTTATAACATATTCACAGGAAAACTTTGTCCATCATAATATTTGTTCGCTCCAGGCGTACGAGTTTTATAATTACTAACAATAAAAATGTATGATGTTGACCCTGTACCTATTATCCATATATGTTCGCTCATCCACTTATTTTAAGTTTAATGAAATGTAGAGGGTTTTTTGTTCCAGTATCGATGGAAAATATTGCGGTTTGAATAATATTTTTTCGGACGATAAAATCAACAAGAATCAACGATGTATTTGATTGAAATTGATTTCGAAATGGAACTGACGGCAGCTATTCTGATATTGCTGCAAAAACAGTCGTGTGAAGAGTTTATTTCTTAAAAATAATTCTAATTTGGGCCAAGCACTTATATAGCCTTACAGTAATATTCCATATTGAATATAAACTCTGGATAAACAAGTGTTTAATCTACAAAAATTGCATTTTTAATTCATAACACCAGACATACAATAAAAGTTTATCCAATCGACATAATACTCCAGTTTGAAATTTACTGGTAGGGACATTATGTTTTGATGGTGAGTTTATGTTTTCACTTGTATTTTTGAGAATAAATTTGCCTTTATTGATTAGAACAAAGTGACACGACGTTTCGGGATCTGGAATCTAAACCCGTCTTCAGGTAGAGAGGACTTAGAACATAACAAGGTTAGCCAATAGGCTACCTTCAGTCGCTCCTCAGCTCTGATTGGGTGTGGATGTGAATTGGATACAGAAGTTGATTTGTGATTTTGGGTTTCTTTTGTTTTTTGTTTATTTTTTGAATTTAGTGCTTTGACTACTTTAACAGTTCTTCGTTTTTGCAATTTTTGTTATTCAGATCCTCCTGGCTGTGAGTTCTAATTTCAATTATTAATTATTCGTCAATTTTCTCATTAATCTTTGATCAAAAATGTCCCCCCAACAAGTCATTATGTCACTCAGGTCATTATATAACAATCGGTAATTGTTATCCAGCAAACTCAATTACAAGAAACTAATTTTTGGTTACGTATTTAGGTTCGCAAACGAAAGTTAATCAATCCTTTCTCGGAAATATTGGCGAAAACCCAGACAGGGTTCGTGATCAAAAAGTTCTTTCAAGTCTTTGAGGAAAAAATTGCGTTTCTTAATAATCCTGTTGATTACTTAATTACTCATCATAACGACACTGCGGTGGTTTGATTTACTTAAAGCTACGTAAAAATTTGTGCTGAAGCTAAACAACATCCAAACACCTTTTATTTTCCTTTTTTAAATCCTGTTTAGATAATCCTTAAAATTGATAGAAGATAAGTCACACAAAAGTAGACGGACCCCTGCCTGCTGCTTGGTAAAAATCTGTTTTTTATGGGCTTTTAAATGTTATGGTTGTTCTACTGCCAACTTATTAGTAGTTTATGTTCTTTCTGAATTTTAAAAAAGCTGAAGGAACTGATTTATAAAGAATATTCAAGATGGGACTGATTATTCTAATTTAAATATAACTTAGCCTTTAGTGAGTTATTCTTAACCTAAATACATAATTTGATTTATAATTTGTGGAACAGTTTGTCTTAATCATAAGACTAGCCGTATATAGGTGGTGTGTTTGAGTTCAAATTTAATATAAAACAATTTTAGGTGACTGTAAAAATATTACGAAATACCCCTTTTAACACATATCTTACCTTTGCTCAATATACATTTTTCTAGGGATTCAAAAGTTGTATTAGTAGACTGATAACGAATGATAATTAATGATAGAACAAATTGAAATTTTATCAGACACCATCTGTCGCCTGATAATTAATTATTGTTTTCTCTTTTCATTATTTGTGATCCATCCTTTCAGCATCCATCACCATTAGGCTAATGTTTCTTCTTTGATCATCCTTGACCATAGCGTAAAAATAATAATAAATTGCTGCGAATAAATGCATTTTGCCTTTAGTAACAATCTAATGATTTACATTTTACTTTTAACATAAAATAAAGTATATAATTGATTTACAGTATAACATGCAGTATAGTCACGTAAGTAGCTTTAGTTTTAAGAAAACTGGATTATTCTCAAAGGGAGAAGAATCAGAGTTGAACCGATATTTAGCTTAACAGGATAAATAAAACCCGCGCATGAAGTATTACAGTAGAATGGATAACATTTACAAGAATACCAATTAAAAATATAATAATATTTTAACTCTGAGACAAATGTGAACGCATATTTTGCAGGAATTAGATCCTAATAAAGCATCCAAGAACGGTACAGAAGGTGTTTCAAACAAACTCGAAACTACTGGACAGAATAAATTAAAGTTACATTACTATTCGTGTGAACCATAATAGATTGATTTTGGGTGACTAATTTGTCAAGGAAAGTGAACAAGAGAAAGTGCAGACAAAGCTTCTCGTAGCTCAGTAAGCCATCGTGGAAAAACTATTGATTGACACCAGTAGAGCTGCCAAGTTTTTTCGTGCAGAACGAGATAGAAATTGGGCCAAGAAGATGGACATATTGACAGTGATAGGTTAAATTTATCTCCATTCGCGCAGTTTTTGGGTCTTTATGTCATGACCGGAATACTTCATTCACAACATTTCATTCAATGTTTTTACCACTTTCGGTCAATGAAATTTCTGGAGAGCTGTTGCACTGGTACAACGCTAATTTAATGTTTTATTACTGTTAGCAGTATACAAAACAAACTTACTTTGTATTATCCTCGTTTTAGTTTTCGGAATCAAAAGTGAAAAATACTTTCGGCTAAGCTGATTTTGGCGAAATTCCAAATAAGACTTCTGATTAGAGTTTTTCTCGAATGCCAGTTCAAATGATCTTTCCTGTTTCTTAATAATAACTGAGATCAAGGTTTCACAAGTTTGTCTAAAGTTTCTTTCTGTAAAAGGAGATGTTTCTATTTATTAAATTAAAATTCAAATAAACTTTCACTGAAGTTAACTTGACATAAAATATTTATTTTAGAGTATACGAATTCAAAGAAATCCTCTCTTTTTTATATTCTTGCTCCCAGTTTTGTAAGGATTTGAACTAGATTGAATGGCTGATAAGGAGAGAATCCAGTTGCATTCCTCACCTAATAAAACAGCTGTTATGTCAGTAACAAGCCTTAAAATATTTATGGACTTTTTACTACCGTCCAATTAGTAGTCCGTGTTTACAAATTCTAGCAGTATATATGCTGGAAGATTTATATCTCCCGAATTTAATAGGCGATAGCAAAATGTGACGTTTTTAAATTGCATATATTTAATATAATTGTCTATATTATTTTAATATGAATACTTTTCAAACGCTTCAGTAATTAACCATATTTATTAATGGTACATTAATTTGTACACATTAGGTGCAAATTACTATGTGTTTGTAATGCATATGTTAGACAGAGATAGCTTTATTTTGATTTTACCCTAAATATTTTCTTTCTAACATAACGAAAAACTCACAAACATTATAAACTTTGTATAGCATCACAATTAAAAATCAACTGTTCACATGGCACGTATAGAAGTTTCGATTGTTGGATGCATAGGTTCAGTTGACAAAATACTTAATTTGTTTAATAATTTAAAAGGTAAGAGAACAATAAAATATACATCAATGAACTGATTCTTTTTGGAATATTCTTTTCTAAAAAATAATTAAAAATTCTCGAAAATAAATTAATTGAAAAATTAATTCGATTAGTTATGAATGCAATTGTTGGAATTCATGTACATAAAACATATAGGAATATTTTCAACCTCGACAACAGGCGTTGTTCCAAAGTACGTAATTTAGAAAATACATTTAGATTTTTATCAAGGTATACCTGATTGAGCATTGTTAATACTGAAAGAAAATTAGATTAAGATAGATTTTTAACATTGGTAACATCGGCGGAGAGGTATACCAAAGTGACTCCAGTGTCAGTGGTACATCATCGGCGTCCTACTTTATTCAGCTCATTCTCCCACTGACGGCCAGAGATGCCTGATTGGCCGGCGTGACTTCATTGTTGTGCGGCGCGCAATCTGTGCACGATAAATAATGTGCCCACCACCTGGGATGTCTCAGGTGGGATTGTTTGAGAATCGAATTCGGATTAAATTGTGCATTTGTTCATGCATACAGTTTTACGGGAGTTTTTTATATTTAACTTTAATAGTCCTCAAAATTTGATCTATGAACGTATGATAAAATATTCATAAAAATGTACCTAGAAAAATAGGACGACACAAGAATTTTTTTAGTGTATTATGTTAGTAATCAACAATTAAACTGTAGTGTAAAATTAATGATACTCCTATATTCATTGCTACCTAATTCTTAATTATTTCTTTACTTATATGAATAACATTTTCCATAATCTCTTAAGTATCCAAGATTGGAAAAAATATCATACATATTGCATTGAATTTTAAAATATTTATAAAATACATAATTTAGTTTTAATTTTAAATAAAATAATTACTTTAAACTTTTAATTTTAAACCATTCACAACTAGGCCAATAAAATTAAGATTGTGCCTGGACAAAATTCCCGGAAAGCTGGAAATCGTTTCAATCTTTCCGTTTTACATCCAAGTATATGAATTCGATGTTTGTCCCATTTTTCCTGGTGTGCTTCCGACCTGGGACCACAAAAATACCAGAGTTTTGGGCCATTTTTTATTCTTTTCCAAATAAGTAAAAAACCGTTTATTCTACATAAAAAGTTTAAATACAAGAATTGTAGAAGACGAAATTCTGCGTTTATTGAGTACCTTCTGATAAAGATACTTTGAATAGTAATTGATTTATGGTAAGTTAAATAAAGGGTTTTGGCGAATTCCTCTTTTAGGGAAAGAGCTATTACTGTAGGTCTCATGGTAAGACCTAAGCCCGAGACCATGATAACTTTTAGTTTTGGGGCCCTCAGAAGCTAAAAACACCATTCGTTCGAATTTCCATAAATATATATATACCTATATATACGTATATAAATATATATATCTATATATTTGTTAGCTCGATAACTCTCGTAAAAATGGTCCAATCTTCTTGATATTCGGCACAGACTTGTAAAATAGTAATTATTTTGACGAGTTAACAATTCAACCGGATCGGACCATCGGAAGGGGGGGTTATGGGTAATAAATCCCTAAAAATGGAGTTTTTCGGATTTTTCATGTAGAAAAATCGAAATAATCTGATTTTGGTTTACACCATTGGACTCAGCTCGAAAAAACAAATAAATTAGTATTTTGAATCATTGCTCTATGTCTATTGGTTCCCGAGATACTGAAAGTGGTAAACACAGTACGTTGTCCCAATGTTAACCTTATGGGAAATAAATAAAATTGTACATCTCGCTTATTCCTCAACATATCCTAATAAAACTTGGTTTATGGCTTCATCTAGTTAAGGTCTAATTGATTATGGCATAAAATCTACAAATTTATATAATCCTGAGGCAGCAAACCTACGTACTCACTTTCCCAATGTTAACCTTATGGGAAATCAATAAAATTGTATAGTCTGCTTATTTCCAATATATCTTAATAAAACTAGTTATGTGGCTTTATCTAGTTAAGGTCCACTTGATTTTAGTCTAAAATCCCCAATTTTATAGATTCCTGAGGCAGCAAACCTGCGTACTCATCTCCACAATGTTGACCTTTGGGAGAAAAATAAACGTGTGTAGCTTGCTTGTTTCTCAGCATATCTCGTTGAAACTCAGTACCATGTGGCTCAATATAGTTTGGATATTTTGGATTATACTCTAAAGTCTGCTATTTTTACATTTTCCTTGTCACAAAACCTGCATACTCACTTATACCATGTTATTCTTATGGAGAATATGTTTGCATGCTTATTTACGGACATAATTTGATTTTATTTGGTACGAGGCTTTATCTGAAACACTTATTTGAGCATTTTGAATCCGTTGAGTATGCAGGTCTGCTGCAACAGGGGTATTTTTCATGTTTTATCATCAATTGTGAAAAATTGTAAGATTTTTATGTTTTAATTTCGTTTTCTGGTATTATTGGCATCACTGTATTCAACTTAATAACATGGTATAAGTGAGTATGCAGGTTTCGTGACAAGGAAAATGTAAAAATAGCAGACTTTAGAGTATAATCCAAAATATCCAAACTATATTGAGCCACATGGTACTGAGTTTCAACGAGATATGCTGAGAAACAAGCAAGCTACACACGTTTATTTTTCTCCCAAAGGTCAACATTGTGGAGATGAGTACGCAGGTTTGCTGCCTCAGGAATCCATAAAATTGGGGATTTTAGACTAAAATCAAGTGGACCTTAACTAGATAAAGCCACATAACTAGTTTTATTAAGATATATTGGAAATAAGCAGACTATACAATTTTATTGATTTCCCATAAGGTTAACATTGGGAAAGTGAGTACGTAGGTTTGCTGCCTCAGGATTATATAAATTTGTAGATTTTATGCCATAATCAATTAGACCTTAACTAGATGAAGCCATATACCAAGTTTTATTAGGATATGTTGAGGAATAAGCGAGATGTACAATTTTATTTATTTCCCATAAGGTTAACATTGGGACAACGTACTGTGTTTACCACTTTCAGTATCTCGGGAACCAATAGACATAGAGCAATGATTCAAAATACTAATTTATTTGTTTTTTCGAGCTGAGTCCAATGGTGTAAACCAAAATCGGATTATTTCGATTTTTCTATATGAAAAATCCGAAAAACTCCATTTTTAGGGATTTATTACCCATAACCCCCCCTTCCGATGGTCCGATCCGGTTGAATTGTTAACTCGTCAAAATAATTACTATTTTACAAGTCTGTGCCGAATTTCAAGAAGATTGGACCATTTTTACGAGAATTATCGAGCTAACAAATATATAGATATATATATTTATATACGTATATATAGGTATATATATATTTATGGAAATTCGAACGAATGGTGTTTTTAGCTTCTGAGGGCCCCAAAACTAAAAGTTATCATGGTCTCGGGCTTAGGTCTTACCATGAGACCTACAGTAATAGCTCTTTCCCTAAAAGAGGAATTCGCCAAAACCCTAGATTTAACTTACCATAAATCAATTACTATTCAAAGTATCTTTATCACAAGGTACTCAATAAACGCAGAATTCCGTCCTCTACAATTCTTGTTTTTAAACTTTTTATGTAGAATAAACAATTTTTTACTTATTTGCAAAATAATAAAAAATGGCCCAAAACTCTGCTATTTTTGTGGTCCCAGGTCGGAAGCACACCAGGAAAAATGGGACAAACATCGAATTCATATACTTGGATGTAAAACGGAAAGATTAAGGCGATTTCCAGCTTTCCGGGAATTTTGTCCAGGCATGACCAATTTTTGATCTAATTTTACTGGCCTAAACGAGTTATTTTCTGTTTTGATTCAAGATAAACAAATTCAAATAATAATTTTGGCTTTATATAAACGATTTGAATGTTTATAAACTGATGATTACGTGAAATCAGGCTTTGGTGTAATTTACCGCTAACTGTTGGGATTCGCAACACAATTATTTATGGAACCGATTGATGTTTGCTGATAACTGTTCAAAATATTGTTTATCTACGACCATTGCAATAAGCACCAATTATGGTATTACAATAAACATTATAATGATATACATTAAAACACAAAAAACCAAGCAGTACTCTAATGACGACTTTAGAGTACTGGTTCTAGACCAATGAGAGCTCGGCATTTGACGGAAGTAGTGTAATAATAACAATTACGCAATTCGCACATCAGCTGATTGTCGCATTACGATTCATGTTTGAGTTTACTTATCCCATCAGCTGATTGTTCCACAGCGATTCATGGTTCAGTCTGCTTATTTGCCTAACCTCAAAATTTAGTTGATCTATTCCATCATTAGTAAAAGTCATGAGTTTTGTTTATCTTCGGGGGACATTTTGTCGTATATTGTTGGTCGTAAATGGGTATGCAACGATTGTATTATGCCTTTAAGCCACGAGTGAGATATTTAGAACACTCGCTTCGCTCGTGTTCTAACTTACATCTCACTCGTGGCTTAAAGGCATTCATTATACTATTTTTTTCTTTATAAAAAAAGAGGGTGGCGGCCTCTTTTTACCTTGCATTTATCCCCCCAAATGGGCCTCAGGCCTGTGCGTGGAAGTTATCAAGCAAACCCAAGGAGTGAGCCGGTACAGTACAAGGATGAACAGTACTGCTAAAAGTTTGCGGCATCATCGGGACTCGATCCTGCGACGCTGCCGCCACAGAACCGGGGCCGAGTGCGCTACCAACTGCGCCACCGACTCACTGAGTACTGGCGCACTCAGTGAGTCGCCCAGTACTCACTGAGTGTGCCAGTACTACAAGAATTATAATATATCGTTGCATAAACTACTATTATAATTCTTGTGAAATGTTTTCCCTTACAAAGGATCTATTATCGATTACACTTATAAAGTTCATTCTACCTGAAAATAAAAAAAAACGCTGAATAGTTAAAAATAATACCAGATAGGAAGTAAAATATTTTTTAAGTACAGTAAATTTATTTCAACTCATTAAATACGCCTTGTTTAAAAACATACTTAAAATTGCGATTGTTGTATTAAGAGATAAAGAATGTAACAATGGTGATAGTTAAAGTGCAATAGCCGGAAATGCAGTAAACTACTGATTGTATCTGGCGTAATTTATTACTAACTGAGTTTCATGGACTGAAATAAACTATTTTAACTCATTTCCTCCTTGCGGTGATCCGTATCGATATAGAATCATAAAAAGATACTTTTAGATGGGGTTTGACCCATTTTCGAAGCTTAACGCTTACAAAGTGTATCTTGTGGGCTGTTTATAGCGAGGTCTTGCCGGTAAATTGTCTACAGAAAACAATAAATTCTTTAGATCGGTACGCTTTAAGTATTACATAATACTTGATATATTTCGTATTGACTAGCTTACATAGAGAGGCTGAGATATATTAGGAAGCAAAATTTTTTTTATATCTCTTAAGGAAATTGGCGAAATGTTTAGATGATAATGTTTTGATCTCTCATTTTTTATTTCTTGATAAATTTGATCTTTGTAAGTCACTTCACAAGTCGTGTCTCTTCACAATGCCTACCTACGTACTAAACATATTTTTCATGCTGCAAAATTGTTAGGGTTGCTTCACATCCAGACCACTTGATACATTCAGTTTGATCCTCAGAGGGATAATTCAGATTATTATCTAAATGTTCTATGCTGGATTCAGTTGATGTGTGTTATCGAGCTATAAATAGTTTGTTTCCAACTAAAGTTGGACATTAGATTTTTACCACAGAGAAAAAAATGAGACAGAGGACGCATCTAATGTTTCGCCAAATATGTGTCGAACAGTGCCGTAGAGTGGACGTGGGGGGTAGGGGGGGCGTCCGGAAGTCTATCGTCTCCCTATTGTTTGACTTCCTGTGTGTCGAGCAGTTACCCGAAACACTACTGCCACATGATTGAGTACTCTGCTTATTTCTTCCCTGCGATTTTACCGAGAACAATGGTCCACAATTCCTTTCCAAAAAATAGCTTTAATTACATACGTTTTTCTAAGCAACAAAATACAAACGGTTAATTCTTAAAGTGTGCAGAGTATCTAAATCCAATACTCTAAAACAAGAACTTGAACGGATAAAAAGTTTCTCGTGCTAGGACTTTTGATTATTATCTTTCTATATGGAGTTTTTGGCCCAAGAAATCGATTGCAGCTGTTCACAAGCCTGGGAAAATTCCAGATTTCATCCTACAGGACTTCAAAATGCGCATTCAACCAAAACAGCTGATTCATATGGCCAAGCTTCTTTAATTATATCCAAACAAAACTCCCTCTCCCAGTGATAAACAATTAAATAGTGAACAGCCATAAAAGCATGTCCACTCTAGTACAATGCGTCCCCCCACGGCTGCTGCAAGATACACAAGATAAATCAGCGAGCACTTAGCCTGCGCCCACTTGGGCGGAGTGCTCCGTGATACTCCGGACACTTGGGCGGAGTGCTCCGTGATACTCCGGACACTTGGGCGGAGTGCTCCGTGATACTCCGGACACATTGACAGCTACACCGCCGCTCGCGCCTAGTTAAATGGAGAATTAGCATCACTTGTCCTGCTTACTTCGCGTTGTTCAGCGTCAGCTTCAATTAGTGAGTGTAGCTTAGTTATTTTACCTTTATATTCATATTTTATTCTTTATTCACATATATATTTGTTTATATAGCCGTCTAAGGCTACGTTCACACGAGCGACATTTTACTGCCGCGACAGGTGGTCGCTGTCGCTGTTGACGCCACCAGCTGGAAGTTTTTGAGTTTTCCACTATTTCTGTTGTCGCTGGGATCGTTGATTTGATTAGGATTTACGTTTCAAATAGTTCTCATTTTTGCTACGGCATGATCACAGCGCGGAGAAGTTATAGTTCACATTTTCATTACAGAGTAACCAAGTTAAATAAATGTATGGTCAAAGACTTTCAAAATGAAAATTCAAATATGCTAGTTTAAAATCTAACATATATAAATGAGGAAGAATTTATCGAAAATTTGTAAAATTTAATAAACAAAATGGTATGCTCCGTAAATAATTATTTACAATCCTAGTTATGTTTACAAACAGTGAGGCATCAAAGAATGGTTTTTTGCATGAATGGGTGAGGGTATAAAAGTCTAAGGTCATCGTAGTTTTCTGCCCATAACTATAGAAGAAAATTAAATACGATAATTTTCAAACACTACAATAAATTTCTAAATTGTTATGGGCAGCTGTCGATTCTACAAATCCCCCTCTGTATAGGCCTACGCCTGTGATTGCATATTTTTCGTGAACATGCAAGTTTCGATCCAATGATCATTATTACTTTTTGAACGTTATACAAGTGTTAAAATCTGATACTTGGAGGATTCAAATTATATAAAATAGATTGTTAGAAATTGAAGTATTAAAAGCCCTCGGCTAGACAGGCCTCCCGATTTTAAGATATTGTGCAGTTCATTGTAGGAAGGAATTACAGTGAATGGTAAGACATTGGCAGTCAACCTTACCCCCTTTTAAGAAAACAGAACCACTCACAAACCATCCTTTAATCTACGGATAAATTCCTGGACGATTTACTTCTAATTCTAATACTTTCTAACCGAAAACCAGGCCTTTCTTTTTTTTGGCGGTCTTGGTAATCTTTGGAAGTAATATCCCATATTTCAGGGTATTTCTTTACTTCTTCAATGAAGAGTTCCGTATCGAATCCTGTTGCATCCATTTAAAACAATCGAATTTGTCAAATTTAACCTTAAAGTGTTATTTTCAGAAAAAATATTTACAATATGCATTACCTGGTTAAGATTAATTTAATTCGTTAATCAATGTAACTAGGTAAAAAACTAATGTTGATGATCATATGTGAATTATGTTCAAAAGCACATACGCATTCTGTCAGTTTTTACCAAAAGTAACATTTAATTCCAGGATTCTCTACCAGTATCGTTTGCAGTAACAAACATCAGCTGACGTTTTTGCGACACCGTGGCCTGCCACTTGTCGCTGTCGCTCGTGTGAACACATTCTGATCGTCTCCATATGATCCAATGCTTTTGAAAACTTGCGACCATCTGTCGCCGGCGATCAGCAGTAGAATGTCGCTCGTGTGAACGTAGCCTAACAAATATCATCTATCGTCATAGTACTAACACCAAATGAATCAGTGTGAACAAAATAACAAAAAAATTTAAGTCTAATAAAATCATCTACATATAAATAATATTTTGTTCATTGATCTCGAAACAAGTCCCTGTCATGACGGCATATATTCTGTAATTAAATAAAAAGCTTGATCTAAAACAGTTTTTGAGTTTTTTTTTAAGTAAAAAGGAAGGATTTTAGAGTAAGAATACCTGCAACATTTCTTTTCAATGAGTGGTAGTATTGCTTTACTATGTATGAATGTGTATGGAGCATCCCCAAAGGAAATATTTAACTTTGAAACAAAAATAAAATTTCCAACATAATTGCCACAAGGTTATACACAATTTGATCTTTCCATCACCAAATTTTTTTGTATATCATTATCGGATCATTATTGTTTGATCATTTAAATTTCCATTCCGAACTTGAATATTGTTCTTCCTAGTTGCTCGTAGTCGTTTCGTAAATTATATGAACTTTAGAAGTATGACAAAAACTTTATGCCTAAGCATAAAGAATATCAAATATCTGGTATACAGTTGGATAAAGTACTTTTTTTTAGTTTCCCGTTGTTTGGAATGAACCCAAATGGGAAATTCGCCTAATCCTTAAATATTGGCTTACTTTTTAATGCAAGTATCGGGTCTTCTATGATAGGTAACGATTCTTTTCGAACTGACTTAACTATTAAAACAATTTCCTCCCAGCCTGGTATCAAACATTTATCCTCGCCTTCAATAAAGTTTATCATCATTTAAAATGTTGATCAAATATAAAATGTTTCTGTTGATCTTAAAGAAGTGTGCGAAGAGATTTTTTAAATAGTCGGAAAGAATTGAACAAATTATCATTCGCTTTCACTTGTTCACCTTCTGTGGCTGACAACAAAGGGGCATTTACTGAGGGTAATTAAATTACAAAGAGCAGTTCTGACTATGGATTTTGCAAAACAATCGCGAGACAGGATAATTACCCGGGGCGGTCTACAACCGGTGGTTAGCTCAATCAGGTGAGTTGTGTTCATGCCTTCGCTTCTGACGTGCTGTTTAAAAGCATCCATCAAGTAACTGGTGGATTTCTGTTTTCTATTCAGACAATTTATTTACAGCCTGCTGCATTCATGGAGGTGGATTTAAAGTAAGGTTTACATTCAGGTGTTTTTGATGTTAGTGTTTTAAATAAACCCATTTTTTGTTTTAGTGTGAAAATCTTTTGTTTGGGAAAATTAAAGATGTCCGACGTTTTGTATTTGACAAAAAATTAATTACATATTTGTTAACTATTTCAATTAAGAATTATTATGAAACCATACTTTAAAATATAAACAACAAACACGATTCCAAAATAATGAATTAACTTGTTCTCTGTTGGTATACCAGATCAAACCAATATTTTAACCACATGGTATTGAAAGGCTGCGCGAAAATACTAATGAAACAATACAAACCATTTGAATCCATGACACTTACCATTACTTACGTCATAAACAAATAGAATATTTTTAATTTCTTGTCTCATCGATTATTTTATTCGTGCCTAGGCAATTTTATGCGTCGGTAAAACCGAAGTGTTGTGCAAAGTGTATTTTCTCAATGTTTACAGGGTGCAGCTGAAGTCAAACAGGACTTAAAACCATGTGACCATGTGACCTTTAATGTTTTATTTCGATTAAATCTGTAATTATTATTGTTTATTTACTAAACTATCATGCAGATCATCATTTATGCTTTAATCGTAGATTTGATGATAATATCGAAATATTGTTTTGGTAGACATAATCGCGATTGTAAATATTGAAAAATATCGATTCTTAACTTCGATTTTAACAGTGGAGACGGATTCTAAGGTTTTGCCGAACACACTGTACAAATACGTGTAAATCCGATACGAACGGATGACCGGACAGCGACAACGCCATCAGTCACCGCCGGTCTTGTAATTGTTATGTCGCACACACGGCGGCGATGGGCAGAGATCTACGGCCTGTGACTCGCTCCCACTGCAAATCAACTTCAATAGTCGACTGAACTCACGTTTTACCTTTTGTTACGGGACCTTTTTGTATAAATAATGTCTCCTGAATTTCCTAATGTCAAAGTTTATTTGTATTTCCTGTCATACCATCCTATCGAAGAACAGAGGTTTGGTTTTTCTTTAGGTTGTCTAAACATGTTATTTTAGTTTGTTTTAAGTTTAATTTTATCCAGTAAACAATTATCTTATCGTTTTGGTAAGGGTTTCTATTTCTGTAATTTTCTTCAGTTACTTGTTTACATTAACCAAATAAAAAAGCTAATAGACCACAAATAATTACTATAGAACTAGTACTAGTTTTAATTTTTACCAAGGGATATTTTTCAGTTAGACATTATAATATTTAGAAGTTATTTTTGCCAATTGTAAATAAGTAAATGAAGAATGGTATTAAAGTTGAAACTCTTACCAAAAGTATTAATGAATTGTTATAATAATGATTTTAATACAATAATGATCTTAATACAATAATGATTTTAATGATAAATTAAATTAATCCATATACATAAATTGTAAGGTCTTATAAGATATCTAAAGGTAAATCACACCTCTAAAATATCAGAAATGAAGAGTAAGACAGAAGATAAATGGGTATATTAGGAGGAATATAATTATTATAGATAGTAAAAATTATAAATAAAATAATCTTCATGCAAAGATTTTGGTTTATATTGTGTGAAGTCATATAATCAACAAACAGTTTAGATGAAGATTAAATTCTTTTTCACATGAAATTACTACATAAGAACATATACCTTACAACTAATATTTCACGTGCAAGAAGGAATATTTCTCTGATTATATCGGAAACCCACTCAGCCAAACATTTGTCTTAAAAAACTTCGACACCAAAAGATGCAAAATGAGTCATTTGAAATATTATGCAGAGACCTAATTTGTCATCAGTCTCTGCACTAATTGGCAAAGAAATTTGAATATTTGATTATTAGCTCGGTAAGCACTTGTCTATGTCATAACTGAAAAAATCCGAACCAGAACCATTGACTAAAAGATTATTTACAACCACAACAAGTTCAAGTGTTCGCTGTGAGTGGGCCTTGATATTTCTGACGTCCTGACACAAGCTGCAAGTCATTTGCACTGGAAAAAGAGGAATTAGCCATACTTGTTCCGCTTGTATTTGCATTTCATTAATTCACCTTGGCATGTCGTATATATCAGTCAGGCAAGCTTAAAATTAGAACTCCGCGTTGCACGTGTCATGTTCAACTAATATGCGGTAAATTGTACGATCAGAATCAGAATAAAAATTAGAATATTTATTCACACAACAGATTTACAGTAAACTGCATTAGAGAAAAACAATCGAGATTAGGCATCGCATGGGATTGCCTAATTGAGGTTGTTCACGATCAACAACCTACCTTAATTTATAAATACAAACAATCGGAACTTCAAGAATTAGGCTAAGGCATTCTTTAGTTCATACAACGCAGTTATTCGAGATTAATTTATTAGTTATGAAAAATATAAATAATTCTATTTCTAATCGATTAAATTCCAAACAAAGGAAATAAAAGCCAAATTACACTGAAAGATAGTTTAGTATAATATTTCCCTCATACATTGTTTTTAGTATTATTCTTTTTAGACAAAATATGAAACTGGTATGAATGTGTATTTCGGTAAAACTTCCTCAATTGAAGGGCCTTTGTTTGTTTATAACTTCCCAAGGGTAATCGGAAAATGTTGTTTTCGAATAATCTAAAGTTATTTCCACTGCATAAAGTTACCCTTTTATTGATGAAGTCCCGTCCCTAGCGATGAGAAAAAACACTGATGCAGTCAATATTTCCTTCTAGATTATTACTGTGCATAAAAAAATGTCAACTCAGAAATAACTTTGAGTTGGATAAAGTTAGCTCCATGAATATTAAAGGCGGTTTGTCGGTTACATTTATGTTTTAAATTACTGTGGATCGCAAATTTCGGAACAGAAAGAGATAGGTTTACATCTGTTTTAGGTTTAGACCATTCCCTGTTGCCCAATCGTATTTGAAGGACTTAAAATCGATTAATATTACTTATATTTCATTCTTTTTTATATAACTGACCTTTAACGAATAAAAAAAACTGATAGGGTGGTCTAACGGTCGTCGGCGTGATCATGAGTAAAGGACTAAAAACTTGTAATGTAAAGAAACTGGACCCAAGCTGCCGCTGGCTGTTGTGTGATTAATTAATGATCTGCCTAATGACTCAGATGTCATTAATTAGTCACATGTATGCTCAAGTCACTTAATCCACATTAAACTGCAAGACATGCCAAAAATACGTCGTAGGCCTATTGGACCGGGAGCTGGTGGTAAAAAATGACGTCATAATGTCCTCACGTAAAAGCTAAGCCGTTTTGAAGAGGCATCCTGTAAGGTGAACGAACTTGAAAATCCCCCCAAAAATTTTTGTTCAGTTTTAATGTAGAACAATTTAAATAATCAAATCTTAGTTTACACCGTTGAATTCAGATTGAAAAAACTAACAATTTGGTATGTTGTTCTATTGGTCTATATCCATTGGTTACCAAGATATAAGGGTGATAAACTCAGTACGTTGACCCAATGTCAACACTTTGGGAAATAAAAATTGTATATCTTGTCTATTTCACAACATATCTTAATGAAACTTGATATGTAGCTTCATATAGTTAAGCTCCATTGTATATTAGCCTGACATCTCCAGGAAATCCCCCACTTTTTCATTTCTATAGCAAAGAGCCTACATACATTTTCCCCATGTTATTCTTTTTGGGAGGAATTAAAACTCTACATCTTCTTTATTTGTAAACATATAATGATAAAACTTTGCATATAACTTCTTCTAGTCGAGTTTTATTGGATATTGACTTTGAACAACCCAATTTGTACATAGCTGTTGCAATACCTGTTTACTTCATCCCCATGTGCCTTTATAGAGAATACAAAAATGTCACATCCAAGTTTTTCCACCTTGGAGAAAACCCCCCCAGATCAAGGCCTCACAGACCCATTTTTGAAACCCCCCATGGCGCCTCTTAATAATGCATAGCTTTTACATGTGCACCTGATAACATAATTTTTGACTTCCCAACTCCCGGTCCCACGCAATGACTTTGAATCAATTTTCGCGCCTTGGCTCCGCTATCGGGCGACAACAGCTTCCCTCACCTAGAAAACGTTGCACTTTCACTACTTCTAGACAGAACAACCATTTTACGATTAATAAAAACTGCCACCCAAAAGGATTAGCTGTCAAGTTGGAAAAGTGTGTCAAGATAAAACTACTTTTCATCGTAAAGTGTTGTGAAAAGTGTTGAAACGGATATTAAAATTCAAGGTAATTTAATTAAATTCCTAATTTAATATCCTTCAAACTCGCTGCCAAAATTTGGTTTATGGAGTCTGATATATGTTCCTATAATGAACAGTGTATTATGGAACATAAAACTGCTCCTCCTAAAAACTGATTTTGCTGTTTTATAACCAAGGGAAATAGAACGAGTCTAGAAGTGCCAGCTTCGAAAGACCCGTAAGGATTTCAGAGATGATTTTGTGCCAGCTAATTTAGAACTATAAAAATAAGTTTAGAACGTTACCTAATCCGTATCTGTCAGTAATGCTGTAAACGCAAAATTTCGCCCAAATATACATCAACTTAAATTAAATTTTATCAACAATAATCAATAATAAATTTTAATTTCAATAAATAAGCCACTTTTTCCGCATAACTTTCTGTCTTCATTGTCAAGTTTAGTTAAAGTTTAGAAGTAATGCTAGGTATAGTTAAGTGTTCGAATATTTGTGTTAGTGATGTTTTGTATAAAACTACGTATTTTTGCCATTTAGGGTCATATGTAGGCGAAAGTAACTCGTAAGTGAAATCATTTTTGTCATTATCAATAGTGCGGACGTTAATCCACACTAGAGGATACCGCGGCCACATACCATCGCTGATAACTATCCACAATCCGTGACTTCCAAGTAACTGGATTACAGGATACGCCTCCGTCCCAGTCATCGAACAACTTGTTGTATTGCTCCTATTTCAACGACTTATGCTTATGTGGCTGTTTATATTACCTGCGTAATATAAGTAGACAAGGATTAAAAAACCTGATTGTCTCCGTTAAACTCGCCAATTTATAACCCTTTCAGCTTAAATATCGAACTTGATTTACTACTTCATCCTTAATCATAGGTTTACGCTGTACTAAAAATGATAAAATTCCATCCTAAGAGCTGTTTTCTCTCCCTATAATTTACCACCATGGTCGCAGTATCAGCGTACCTTTCCTCTAATGCCCCACTATCGCACTATCGCCTGTACACCATCCTCCAACTAATTCCCGGCCGTATTGAGGTTTTACTTTTACGAGTTCGGAGGGTTTATGTCTGTATAATGGATGGCGCAGACCGGGTCAGCGGACATACTCTTACTGCACTTGGCTTGTACGAGGTTTCTAATGGGTTTAAACACCATCAGTGATGGCAGTGGGGACGGTGAAGGAATGCTTTTAGAAGGGAAATTGAAGAACTTGTAAAAATGATGGTCTTATTGAATTAGCTTTGTTTTTTTCTGGTACTGATTCATCTCAATTAATATTCATTAGTTATATATTTTGATTTGGATTTTTGCGGACATTTGCCATCACTGATTAGTCACTAAAACAATTGACTAAAACAATCAGTGATGGCAAATGTCCGCAAAAATCCAAATCAAAATATAAAACCACCATCACCAACAATGAATTTCAAACAAAGCATTAGTTGTAGTTACAAATTGTATGAACACATCGTAAAAAAGTAATACTTAAAAACTTTATATTTTAATATAATATTAAATTAATAAGATATTTAAACCTATATAGTTACCGAATACGTGTTGAAAATACATTATTGTATTTTTATGATAAGTTTTAGGCCTATTATTAATATTGTTTTTTAACAAAGCGTCAGTTATTATCATTTTTTGTGTGACAGTTAATTGCGTCGATTGAAAAAGTTCTTTAAATTTGTCATTTGGATACCTTGTATCAAGAATATATTGAAGAAATACTTTTCTGGCATGCTTCTATTAAAAATATATATTTAAACTGGACAAACTAACTAGCAAACGTTTTAGTAAATATATGAAGCAGTGGATGACAATGATTTGTGATTTCCCTTCTTCTTAAAGAAAAATAAAAATATCATTCATTATGGTACTCACAAATATGTTCTAAAACTAGCGGCATTGTACTTATGAACTTAATCCAGTACATAAAAATGTTCATAAATGTAAGGAAGTAAAGTATGATGAATATCTTAGTTCGATCCGTGAATGTAAACAGAGGCGATAGATAGATTAATAATAGATAGGATTTCCTTGTGATTGATTAAGTTCCTAGTGCAATGTAAGAACAGTTTTTATCTTTCACCTTAAATAAATTTGTTGAAAGTATAAAAACAATATTTGTCGGAGTAACATTAGTAAACTGAAATTTTTTATATATACTTTTGATTTAATCTCAGGTAATCACTGCATATAAATGTTACGTCTACATAATATTCAGTATTACAGTTGAAAAAACTCGCACAAACAATAAATTCCGAATGTAGAAAAACGAATATTTCTGTAGCAACAAACTTACATCTAATCAAACACGCATCAACAAACTATGAAGAAAGGTAGAAACGTCATCAAGGTGATATTTCACCTTAATACAATTGTACAGTAATGTTTACAAATTAGAATGCGTGCTTTCTGGTCCTTTAGCGTTATTTTAATTTATAGTTAAAATAAACTAATGACCCTAAAAAAATCATCATATAATGTAAAAATACAATCATTATATACTTTTATTTCTTTCCAGGTGTATATTTAAAGTTATCTAGGTAGTTAGTGCTATCTTGTCTAGTGCCATTTAATCTAGGTAAAATCCTAAGTGTTAACTACTTAATGAGCTCGTGGTCTCCAAACCTAACTCCCGTATAAAGTGGAGCCGGAGGCTCCAACGTGGAGCGTGAAGTCGTCAGCGGGAGACCATTTCCTGATTTTCATCCTTAGCTTTTTGCCTATTGGGTAAAAATGCAGCCTCAATTGGAGGTCTCCATAATAAGTATCCTTTAACTGTCCAATGTGCTCTTTTGAAGCAGGATCAATGTGACGTGGCCCACTCTTAGATTACTTCCAGATTTAGGCTATCCAGATAGATTGGATTATCCAGATCCAAAATTAGATTTAGATTATCCAGATTTAGGATTGGAATTTAAAGTCATATAGGTAGCCAGTGCACATGATAAAAGGTTCTAAACATAAAAATCAACAATGATTTCATCTAAATTACCTTTAAAAAGAGGAAGGTGACCAAAAGAAATAAAAATGACTTTACTAGTTTTAAATAGTGAAGTGATACCGGTAGCTAAACTAATTTGAAAAAAATTATCATCGTTGAGACATTACATGCGTGGACTGCAGCTGAAGTCAGCACGGTGGCTGCCCGCGGCGGCGGTGATATAGAGCCATGTCCGGCTCGTAACTCCCGCAGTAAAGGTGTCGGCTACCGGAGCCGCAATCTTCGCCACGGTTCATTATAAAAACATAAAACCGGCGACCTCATAATCCAGCTGCTGTGTGCGGACGGCGAGCTGCCAGCGGCCTGCCGCGGGACGACGCCGAAGTGTAGTGAAGGGTGTTGGTAAGGATGAAGAAAATATTTAATCCCCAGGGGCTTCAAGGGGCTAAAAGCCCTTAATGAGAGAAAATACAAACGATCCTTATTTATTATAAGTATGAATTACCTTAATAGAAAACTGGCTTTTAGTTCTACCATTTGTTAACCGTGGCACATAGTTTTCGATTAAGTATCGGCAACACATATTTTATGTAAACAAAGCAGACGTTTTTAGATCCCAATGCATTTTAAATGGAAGATATTTTACGTTGATTCTCGTTTTCTGGTAAATTTAAAACAATTTCAGTATTTTTCCCGCCATCACGTAATAGAGACCTTTAATTTGAGCCCTCTCCCATCTTTTTCCGACTTGCCAGACGCCCACAATTTTGACGCAAAGAGTCGCCCTACGAAATTAAATACATGATGCTAATGATACTGCACGAAAGACAGCAGATTTTGTTCGCTTAATCGTCCGCAAAATTTCCTTTTTTAGAGCTTGTAAAAAAAAGTCAGATATGGATGTACACATGATATGGTTATAACCACTGTACATGGTATGTGCAGAAGGTATTGAATTAATCCAAATTTTCAATTTTTTGTTGTTAGTGGATATGTTTGTTTTAGTCCCTGAATCCAAAAATGTGGTTTTTGGAGTGGTGTCTGTCTGACCGTGATGATGTGTGTATGGATACAAACCAAGCTAGAGACGACTCCGGTAGTCCGATTTTTATGGACTTGGCATGTAGGTTTAATACTATGATATCTCTAGGCTCTTTTATTGTTTTGGATTTGCATCCATTAAAAACGAGAAAAATCCAAATTGATCAAAAACGACTTAAACAATTTTGAAAAATTATTTCAGTTTGTGGTGCTTAAGATGGCAAACAAAATGGCACCACCCGCACGTCTGAAAAACTTCAGATTCAGAAGTTTTGACAAGTTAAGTGTTAAAAAATTAAAATTTTTCAAATTCACCCCATATTATATATTTTTTAAAATTATAATAATTAATTAAAATATACTTTCAATCATTGAATTTGTCTTGGAAAAAATTATAATCCAGTATCCCAAATTTATCACAAATATATCCCTATATTTATCTCTCTATAAGAGATGTAAAGTCAAAGGTAAAACTCTCAAGATCTGAATAAAGAATCTGTTAAAAAAGGGGAGACATAGGATTATATAATTACGAGGATACAAGGAGAGACACAACTCGGTTAGAGAGCTGTGAAATGAGATTCTGTATCAACTACTGAAGAGAGGAAATTGCTTCTTGCAGACTGAGGGAATTGGGTAGAAATGAAGTTGTGGTTTAAAAAAATGTATTTAAGAAGTAATTCGATGTTTCATCAATGTTGTATACTAATATAAATCAAAAGCATATTTAAGTTTTGACATAGTTTTTCTAATTTGACTGAAAATATATTAAATAAATTATAGACAAAAAGACCGTATTCGAGAAAAGCGTGGGGTACTCGACGCCGATTTAAACGTGTAATAAGAATGTTTACGAAGGGGAATCTTCTTTTAATGAGAAAAATATAAGTATAAATGTCTGTAGGCAGACATTGAAAACCTTTAGAAAAGAAAATAGTAAAAACATGCATTATTTGAAAAACACTAATAGTAGTTTATGCAACGATTGTATAATGAATGCCTTTAAGCCATGAGTGAGATGTAAGTTAGAACACGAGCGAAGCGAGTGTTCTAAATATCTCACGAGTGGCTTAAAGGCATAATACAATCGTTGCATACACTATTTTATCTACGACCAACAATATACAACAAAATTTCCCCCGAAGTTAAACAAAACTCATGACTTTTACTAATGATGGAATAGGTCAACTAAAATTTGAGGTTAGGCAAATAAGCAGACTGAACCATGAATCGCTGTGGAACAATCAGCTGATGGGATAAGTAAACTCAAACATGAATCGTAATGCAACAATCAGCTGATGTGCGAATTGCGTAATTGTTATTATGACACTACTTCCGTCAAATGCCGAGCTCTCATTGGCCTAGAACCAGTACTCTAAAGTGACTCCAGTACTCTAAAGTCGTCATTAGAGTACTGCTTGGTTTTTGGTGTTTTAATGAATATCATTATAATGTTTATTGTAATACCATAATTGGTGCTTATTGCAACGGTCGTAGATAAATGAAATTTAAATATGGTAGGAGTCGAACTTAAAAAGAACCTTCAATCATTAATTATTAATCATTTCTTAATTATTCTTATTAAGACAGGTACCTTATGGAGGACGTTACCCTGAATATGAGTGAAGGATAATATAAAAAATATAATATAAACTAAAGCTTCTTTAGCTACAAATGGGTTAAAATTAGCAAAATATATTTGATACTGGTCAAAAGTAAAATGGGCATACTCATGAAAACATTAGCTCACTAAGAAAAAGGAAAGCATACATTAAAAGCCACAACTAATTCTTACAACTTAAAAGAATATTTCCGCGGTTTAAACGGGTTAATATTACCAGACAACTTCTGTTGTTTATGAACGGATCAATGGAAATACTCGAAAACAAATAAGGTTTATGATAAAAAATTTGGAGAAATTACAAAGGAAATTTAAACTTTGATTTCAATTATTTCCGAATCAAACGGCTCTATGTCTTTCAAGGCGCTTTAACTGGGTAAAATTGGTACACTTCTGGTAATGACGGACGGTGGCTTGGAAATATCCTCTGCAAAAATCAAAGGCCCTGAAGTAACAAATACAACAAAAACTTACGAATTAAATATAATATTTATGACGTTTAGAGCATGGATACCATTTGGCATTTACATTTATGTCATTTAGAGACTGGATGTAGATTATTGTACTATTGGAGATGCCCTGAACTGGAGATGCCCCCTATTCTATAAGACCTATCGCAAATAAATACGCTGTAGCAAAAAAAAGTAATTTTTGGACTTTCATGTTTCTCTCTCTTTAGATAGTTGAATAATAATATGAGCCTTTTTCTTTAGATAAAATCTCCCATAGGATATTCGTACATAATTTAAAGTCTCTAGCTTATTAGAAAAACGAAAATGACATGTATAATTCTTTCAGTAAGTCAGTCAGTGATATTTGATCAAATTTAGCCATTGTAAACACCGAATAAAAATAAATTTTTACTTTATAATTTATTGAAACACATAATATTTCCATCGAACGTTGGTTTCCTGCAATGAAAATATTCTTTAAAATATTTTAGAATTCTTAAAATTCAAAGTGCCTAGATACACTAAACTAGTTACCAAGTTCCTTAATTTCCTGTCAATCCTTCCGTCAATATGAATCGCTACACAAATCAATTCTTGTTATTCCCCTTATTATTTTCATTATAAAAAATTACTGAACGATTATTTAATAATTTTTTTAGATGAAGTAAAACTGATATCTTAAAACATGTGTTTTTGTTCAATGTATTTTCAATAATATTAAACAAATTTATGGTTGTCTAACTGCTGCTACAGCTTATAATTTGAACAAAAATACAAAATATAACTTAAGAAATCACAAGATGTATTTGTAAAATTCAAGAGTATATTTTAACTGGATGACTACTTACTAGCTCACGACTCACTGATCACGGTTTCTCATAAAAGATAAGACTTTGGGGTACACAATTTGGCATAAATGTTATTCAAAGGATCTTGATGCGTACTAAAAAAGGATTTTAAAATATTGTTACTCAAAAGGATAAAACAGGGTACATCATAAAATTCAAAATGGCGGATATTTATAATTTATAGGCTTATTTCTTAAGACAATGTAGGGCTTTGGGCACGAAACTAGGCAAAACTGTTCTTTATAGGCCTACTAAGAAAGTATTTCAAAATATTTTTTCTCAAAAGCCTAAAATCAGGTAAATTATAAAATTAAAATGGCGGCTTTCAGTTTTCAGTTTTAAAAACTTTTCACGGAAGGCCTATGAATTATTATCAAGGAATAAAAAGGGTGTTACCAAATAATAAAATGTACAAGTCTATAATGGTCGACTGATATATATATTTGTGTACTACCACTTAGGCTCGTCTCGTTTCACAGACAGTCCGAAGTATTGTATTGTGTTCCAAAATGTTTTAAATGGGATAACATCTAAGTACTCAAAGTTTAATCTTGAAACTCTGCATGGACATTGCACTTCAAGTATAATCATCCAATTCGAATAAATGAGTGATCTAGATTTTCACTATGATTAAGTAAACTCTTGAGAATTAGGTTTTGCACTGCCTTTTTTTTCTTACGGTTTTAGTCTGCTTTGAAAACCATGCTGAATTAATACCTTTTGATACCTCATTAAGGCCGGGACGCTGCACTGGCCGCGTATTTTAACCGGAATATGATGAGTGAAGGATGAATGTAGGATGATTGTGGAGCAATCTTGTAGTCCTGTTACTGACTAAGGCCGATATGTTCCTTAGACAGGACTGTGAATTAATAGTCCAATGGCAACTAAGGGACCTACGAGGGATCCGAACCACATTTTCGCCTCGGTTAACAATTTACGAATTGGTCTAATTATGAGGATGGTCCCATGAACGAGTACTAATAGTGCGGACGTTAATCCCCACTATGTAACACCGCGTCCACAGCCATCGCTCACAACTATCCACAATTCGTGACCTCCAAGTAGCTGGATTACACTTAACAGGACACGCCACCGTCCCATTTAAGGCTAATGTCACACACGGGGCGGTTTTTCCCGCAGCTGTTGCGCGGTTTTTCGCCGCCTGTGAAGCAAAATCACATGATTTAAATGGAGGGTGCCACACGCCGCGGCTGAAAACCGCTCACCATCAGCGGGAAAAACCGCCGTGTGTGGCATTACTCTAAGTCAGATGTTGTCGAAAACCGCCCTTAGCGGGTTATGGCCTCATCCTCATGAGTTACAATCTGGCTGGCTGGGAAAAAAATGAATGCACTGTGCTATGAAAGTTCCGAGCTCAATCCCCTGAATGGTAATGATATTTTGTCTCTTCAAATACTTCAAGGAACCCAATTTTTAAAGGACATATTTTAACTAGGAAAACTCCAATTTTTCATGAATAAATTCTAAAATAAGAGTGTGTTTAAAATAGAAGCCGACTCATACAACTTGGTAATCTAAAAATAATATTTAGAGGGAACGTTTCACCATCTCATTTCAACCTAGCTTGGGGGGTGGAAACGCCAGCTGCCACATTTTTTGATTAATTGCGAGCCCGTGAACCATATCAGCCCATTTGTTAATTTGCAAGAATAGTACATCGTATTTTATTATTCAATTAAAAACTAGCAGGCGAAGCCGCAGGTGTCTCTACAAGTTTTACACAAATATAATTAATTAGCTAGTGCATTACTTGTTTGTATATATTAATTAAATACTGTATATAGACGTTTATAATACACATAGACACTAATTAACTAGACATTAATCAACGATAGAGAAATTCTGTTCACCATTTTTTCAGAATACAAGTTCCTGGTTTTAATTTAGTACAACATCATAAAAACCTCTTAATACTTACATCGGTTTCCTACTTTTAATTCCACCATATAAACTGTAAGAAGAAAATAATGTCAATGTTCAAACACAGTAAAACTACAGAGACGGGAATTTCCCCCAAGGGAGTCGTTGGTGTTTCACAACTATTTACAGATCCATAAAAACGGGTTCAAAATCCTGTAAAGTTTGCGGAGATGTAAAATTGATCCATCAGTCTTACGCTTGTCTCAGATAATGCTCTGTTTTGTTGGTATTTTCCATTTTACAACCAAAGTAACTACTGTTGTTTATGTGTTTTATGAGGACTTATTGCATGGATCAATATAACAAAACATTTTACAACATAAAATTTTAAACTCTCAAACTAGGAAAATGGTTTGTTATTTTTTTTTAACATTCGGAGCTGAAGAGGAGACAAAATATTTTTTCTGAACTTAAAAATTTATAGACATTAGTTTTACTTAATCTTGATTAAATCATAAGGTTAATTTGTGATGCCATTTATAAAGTACAAAGGCCTTAATAATTACAGTTTTACGCAGCTTTAATGTAACAATCAAATTAATAGCAGTTCTTAAGACGAAATTTACTTGAAATTTTGTAAGAGTAAAACTTATTAAATGGAATCCGTCTGTGACAATAAACATTATTGTATATTGCTAGTTCGTTTACTCCCATGAACCAAAAATAAAATAAAATGACAAGAGAATAAGTACATAAAACACCCCAATTGCAGCAGACCTATATACTCAGGGAACTTCAAATACTACAATTAATCATTCAGGCGTGGCTTCGCACCAAGTAATTAAACATGAAAAAAATTCTCAATAAGAATAAAATGGGAGGTGAGTATGCTGTTTTCTGCCAAGGAAATGTAAAAGTGAGAAATTTTAGGATATAATACCATCTCAACTGAATTAAACTACATATCAAGTTACATTACGATATTTCGAGAAATAAGAGAGCTGTATACAATTTAATTTATATTCTTAGGTCCGACATTGGGGAGATGACTGCTCAGGTTTACTGCCTCAGGAATTAAAATTTTAGTCAAGTAGATCAAATGAAGACCAGATGAAGCCACACACCAAGGTTTACCTTGGGATGTTCAGAAATAACCACACAATTTTCTTCGTTTCAGACATTAGTATTTAGATAAGGGAAATATTCGTTTAGCAAATTAATTTATTCTCCCTTTTGATTTTAGAATGAGTTTTACCGGGTTAGTTCGTACACGGTATCAATTCAACGTTCAATGCTGTATCATTTTGAACATCGATGTCTTTACAATTCGACTAAACAGTTATGGATCAACACTGTAAGATCAATTTTTAAAGCCTTTAACCACTCAAGAATCCTGAGTGGAGAAACTGAGTTTACGGACTGATAGGGGTATCAGAGCTTATTAACTCATAGCTTAAAATGTAGAAATCGTATCATAGCTTAAAATGTCATATTGTATCATAGCTTATAATGAAAATATATAAAGGGTCTTTTAACATAAAAAATCCCGATTTTATGTTTTGACAAAATGTGTCACTAATTATAATGTATTTGCCATAACATCTCGAAGCGTATAATCTAATAGCTTTTAATGTACATATCGTATCATAGCCTATAAAAACCACTTTGTATTATAGTTTATAATGGCATAATGAGGTACAACTCCAAAAGTATTTTTGTTATAAGCTGTGATACGATTTACAAGTTATAAGCTATGAGACAGTTTTTTTTTAGAAATTATTTACCAACTTCTAAAATGTATCTTAGGTAACATAATCCTTTTGATAAACTGTATACCCATCATCAACTATTGTTAACAATGTTTAAATAACTCTAATTTATGACATATTGGACCACATTGGATGCAACATCACAAAATCCAATAATCTATTGAAAATATTTTTTTTTACTGATATAAAACCCCACTATCCCCACAAAAAATAAACTTATCAACGCCCACTCCTATTCCCTTAATGATGATCCCTGAGTAATGTAACAACTTATATTTACAAGGATACTAAAAGGGCCAATTTGTTGTTTCAGGAGATGCTGCCGCTGGTCATGTCTTGCATTATTAAATTTACCGTGAGATATTTACAGCAGGACTATAACTTGACAGCACAGTAGAATAGTATAATAGTATTTTCCACACAAATATTTGTAACAACTTCCTCAAAACGGCAACATCTACTTTTAATATCATCAAAAAGGTCGATGATTATATTCCTGTACGATAAAAACTATTAACTATTTTTATTTTTTACACATTAGGAAACTTTAAATCCTTTGTCCTTTAAATTAGGAAACTTGTTGAGTAAAGTTTTTTTTAATATTCGAAAGTTTTTAAAGATGTTTGTCTGAAACTAACATTAATACTTTTACTGTCACGATCACTTTTGATACTGCCACAAGATAAATTGGGTTCCTTGTGCATCGCAAAAGACTTTAATCTCTCCTTATCATTAATGTATTTGTTTGCTTCTCATTTTAAATCATTAATATTGAAAAATATCAAATAAAAATCTCTCTGAAAATGTATACATATTCTTGAAAGAGACGTAATGAGTGAATTATTTTTAATGAACTTCCTCCTATAGAAGCAGCATACTGTATGAGGTATAGTCTTAACATACTGTAGGAGGTATGTTAAGACCTAAGCCTGGGACCACCATAACGTTTAGTTTTGAGGCCTAGGCGCAAAAACACCATTCGTTTTCTTATAGTTTTTTATATATATAATATGTACATTGTAGTATATCGTATATTCATTTTAATATGTACATACAATAAGCCTCCATATAATTTGTTGTGCTGTAAACCAGTGCTCTGATGACCTTCCACAAAAAATATCGTTTATAGTTTTCGTTTTTGTAAAAATATACGTAGTACTATTTCTTGAGTCATATCAATGATTGCCAACAAAAGACTTCAAGCAAGTGACTTCATCCAACCCGTCGCGTTTTTAAATCGCGACATGTAACATATCCGACGAAAATTTAGGATTTTCCGTTTTGCCGGGTTGCTATCCTTTGAGGACGTTAACTTTCGAGCATCACTGGCCATGTAGAACTCGACGTTTATATCGTCGACAACACGACGACGAGGGCGGCTAGACGTGGCGCCGCCCGCGACGGCGCTTACCATTTTATGAAGGAATACATAAAATATAAGGGTCATAAACATGAACAAATGACGTCATCGAATAAATGTTCACAAAGATATATATAGAACAATTTGTGTTTAAGAGAAATATTGCTATACACATTTGCTGCTGACGAGGTGGGAATTTAACAAACATTTAAAAATGTTTACGTAAATACAACGAAAGTGAATGTTTATTAAGCGAACATTAATAAGGAAAGCTTATCCTCGCAGATTATATGGTGATAATGTTCAATAGGATTATTATAACAGTTCCTCACCACTCTTGGTGGTGATATACAGTGTGTAAAAAAAGTCCGTCCCCCCCTCTTTAATTTTTTTGTTTAACCTTTGGGGAATGAGACTAACTTAACCCAAATTTTTTTGACCTTACCGAAAATTTTGAGTGACCCCAAAAATGGGGGATTTTGGGGTAACTCAAAATTTTCAAATGCAAACCCCTTTTGAGTGACCCCTCATTTTAAAGAGCCTTAAAAAACCAGACGAATGCTGAAAGTTGGATGTCTCTGATGTGTTTCTGTCCAAATTGACAGCTTGTCAAAATTTTGAATACCACACATCCTTGAAACCTGGTGTCTAGGACGTTTGGAGTTTTAATTCACCTTCGGTGACTTAAAAATGAAACGACCCTGGGAAAAATGTTATTAAAAGAAAAAATGTCCATTTTTGAGGGGACACTCATAATTTTAAATATCACCAAAAGAGACCACTTTTTCATTTAATAACATTTTCCCATGGTCGTTTCATTTTTAAGTCACCACAGGTGAATTAAAACTCCAAACGTCCTAGACACCAGGTTTCAAGGATGTGTTGTATTCAAAATTTTGACAAGCTGTCAATTTGGACAGAAACACGTTAGAAACCTCAAATTTTCACCTTTCGTCTAGTTTTTTAAGCTCTTTAAAATGAGGAGTCACTCAAAAGGGGTTTGCATTTGGAAAGTTTGAGTTGCCCTCAAAATCCCCAATTTTTGGGGGACACTCAAAATTTTTGGTAACGTCAAAAAATAATTTGGGTTGAGTTAAAATCATTCCCCAAAGGTTAATTGTTTGTCTTAACAAACAACAAAATTAAAGGGGGGGACGGACATTTTTTACACACTGTATATACTCTCTTAAAAATCTTCCGATATTAACGAAATTTGATACAGACTTGTAAAGTGGATGTTATTTGGACGAGTTCGGAATAGCCGACAGGACCATGAGGAGGGGAGCGGACCATGAGTGCATATAATCCTCAAAAATGGCCTCTTTTAACATGTTAAAATTATATGGGAAATAAATAAAAATGTATAGCTTGCTTACTGCACAAGATATCTTGATAAAACTTAGTAAATTGGTTTCATCAAGTTGAGATATATTGGATTATAGCACAAACGTCCCCATGTTCACATTTCTGTGGCAGCAAACCTGCATACTGACTTCCCGTGTTATTCTTATGGAGAGTTTGCATGCTTGTTTACGGACACTTTGATTTTACTTGGTGGGAGATTTCGTGTAAATGATTTATTTGAGCATTTGGAATTCACTGAACATGCATGTCTGCTGCAACGGGTATAAATTTTCCTTTGTAGAAGACAATCATAACAATGGTCCAAACAAATTCTCATAAAAATACCAATTCGTAACGCTGCCTGCCATGCTTGGCAACAGAAATAAAAACAAAGTTTATTTTGTAGGGGGTTTCACCTTCTTTCTTTTTGCAAATCAATGTTTATCACATACAAGTTACAATTTTTGAGTTGTAGGCCTAAGAAAAAGTATGTAAACAATCTGATTTTTGTAAGTTTTGCATTTTTAATAATCTTACGTCAAGAAACACCAGATTTGGGTTCAGCGCCCCAAAAAACACTAGAAACAACCAGATGGATCGTAACCAGAACTTCTCGCAAAGGAGATTTTCGAATACAATTTAACAAATGGTAATTTTAAGTTGTTTAAGCCAAAATAATGTGTATCATAATCATCTGATGAATCCAAAATCACATGATATGGGTACGGTAAGCAAATGTACCTACCTAGCGAAGGTAATAGAGTAGCAGTCTCAAAGATGATGCCTGCACTGAAAGGTGAGCATGTAATCGGGTATTCAGGGTGCAATTTCTAGAAATACTATACTTCCAATAAGCTCACTTTTTAAATTCTTAGATTTATTAGTTTATGTACAGGCTTAATAACAAATTTTTAGACTAATTATATTTTAAGTCAACGCCATAAAATAAAAAAGGTATTCAACAAACACACAATCATATGAATTGAATATAGAGAGATGCCTTATTTGAATTATTTATAAATTAGTATTCTAAACCTGATTGTTATAGTTGTTGCTAATCTAGTTGTTGCTAATTTTGACTGGCATAGATAAAAAATAAACTTACTGCTACCGCTTGAGAAAAACAAACAAATTTCAGTATTATTAAATGAAGTGAAACAATGCTCTATTGTTCAACATATGCAATACAGCTCAGAAAGTAATGCCACTTGAGAACAATAGTCACAATATGAGTATTATATTGGTTAAATGAAATCTACTCTCATGAGGAATTCATTACATTTGTACTCACTTTTGTTAAACATGTTCATCAGGGGTTTGAACATCGATTTCCATCTGTTTAAAAGCTATTACATGTAATTTAATAAGAATATAACCGCTAATCGCTTAGTTTTTAGATATGGATGATTAAATTAATTTTAACGTTGATCAATAACATATAGATTTGGTAAACAATCTCTACTCTATCATTGTTAGAAGTTTAAATGCGATAGAAATTTTATGGAATATTAGGTTCAACAAATTGTCATAACCTCCCAGTTAATAGAATTCTGAGAGAGACTTGGGGTGTCCATAATTATTAATTGTGTTAACTAGTAAATAATTTTGTTTCAGATATTTTCCAAAGCTCTAGTTAAGGTAAGAATAATTTTAACTGAATAATGAAGGATGATCAGACTTGAGTATTTTAGATATTGTTGTCAATTTAAAATGTCAAGTCTTAAAATAAGTAGCAGCGATACGATAACTTTTGGTTTTATATATAAGAAGAACATGTTTTCTAGGACAAAAGTTTCTTTTCATGGATCGGTAAACACCACTTTAAAGAGTCGAAGCAAAAGCCAACCCTTTATCTTCTTCCGAGACTACAATAAGGCTATTAAGAAGACCCGAAGTAATAAAGGCTTTCAACTTTGACCATGGTAAGTTTTCCTCAATGGTGTCCAGAAAACACCATTATTGCACTAGATATCGACAATTTTATAGAAAATTTAAGTAAAGAAAATAATTGTAGACTATGTTTGATAAATAATATGATTTGTAATGTTTTGGGAACAAAACCCACGTTTTAAAACCCACGTTGAAAAGCAGCCCTTATTTAACATCTATGTTGTGAGTAATATCTCATTTTTAGTACTGGTAGGCTGATAAAAGTTGAGTTGTGTTTTTTTCATTGCGTCTAAGATCGTCATTGTATATTTCAGTTTGAAATGTCGAGGGGAGGTTTATTTGTAAAAATCATAAATCTTAACATTGTACATTACTTTGTTTGAAATTCATTGTAGGTGATGGTGATTTTATATTTTGATTAGGATTTTTGCGGACATTTGCCATCACTGATTAGTAAAAAGGTTTCACGACGTTTCGGGATCTGGAATCTGATCCCGTCTTCAGCTTTTCAGCTTAGTGTTTTCGTGACTGCTTTTACAGTTCTCTGTTTTAGCTGTGTTTTTGTCCAGGTTTTCCTGGCTTTGTGTTACTAATCTTGTTATGTTCTAGGTTTTCTTCCACCTGAAGACGGGATCAGATTCCATATCCCGAAACGTCGTGAAACTTGTTTTTTAGTAATCGGTGATGGCAAATGTCCGCAAAAATCCTAATCAAAATATATTGTACATTAATTTATTTCAATGAACCTTATGAGTACCAATTGTTTTAAATTTAAAAGCTTATTTAAACAGTATGATAAAAACTTTGAATATCACATGAAGCACAATTGTCTTTTTTGTGCTTAACCGTGTTTGCAAGCTCCTCTTTCTCTAGCTTGTAAAACACGATTGCGCACTTTAAATATTACTTTTGCTCGTGGCAATGAAAACTGCAATTAAAACTATCTCTTTAAATTGTCCCAAAATTTCATTTCCTTTTTCAATAACATATTTTTTATTTCCGATGTTTAATGTTAAAGAACATACTGTTTATAACGCTAATTCAATCCACGCACTAACTCTAATCCAAGCTAATTCCTAGATAATTTCTATAATTGTTTAATTATACTAAAAATTTGACGCCTAACTATAGTCTGTCACTTGAAATGTTTTGTTAAAGTAATTCGATGAATACATTGCTGTAAGTAAAACATTATCTTTTCATTTATCAACTTCTTATAATGTGCGCAATGGCTAGTTCCCACTCCCCAGAGTTTGATCATATGTATATTTCAGAGTTTTTTTTTAAGTTGGTAGTAGTTGCTAATATTAGATATATATCAGATTTTACAAAATAGAATATATTTTGAAGCCAAAATGATTTCTAATTTAAATTTATTTCTGGTGCAAAAACGTTTTTGTACGTTTCGATAAGAAACCGTCTAAATTATATTACAGTAGAGTCCCGCAAACCCGGACTTCGATAACCCGGAATTCTGGATAACTCGGAAAGCCTGCCAGAGCAATAAAGTGCATCGAGATTCAAGGCCAGAGCACGGTGTGACACATTTAAAACAGTTTTAGTTTTTCTTTAAGTTTTTTTATAACTAATATAGTTTTTATATTTTTTACTATGCAATAAACAAGTGATTTCTTATATAGAAATAACAGAAACTATTCTTATTTTTACTCATTTCCCGATAACTCGGAATTTTCACAAACCCGGACACCGTTTGGTCCACATTAGTCCGGGTTTGTGGGACTCTACTGTAATTCTATTCGGAGGGAAAAACTATCGCTAACGTAGAGTTAACAAAGCATCGAGACAAAAATATAAACAACAAATAGAAAAAAAATATAAATGAAATTAGAAAAAATGAATGGAACGAAAACTTGAAGAGCAACAATCAGGGTTGTGGAAGGTCAGTGAATTATTGACTTGGCGAAGAGGCGACGTCACTCAGGGTCATTGACATTGCAATTAAGTCAATAAACATCACCGCGCCAGGGGCTCTTGTGGTGACACTTTCACCGCTTCAGTTTCCGTCAAGTTTTTTTACACTTTTACAGTTGTTTTTAAAGGGTAATTTTTCAGTATCATGAAATTACCTCTTTTCGTCATGTATTTACTACCTGTGACAATTCACATTATTTTTGATAACTACAAAAAAAAGTTTACTATGCAAAAGTAATGTTCACTATATTTTCTTGTGTTTTTCCGTTGTAAACAAACCGATATTTGTTATTTTTTCACAAAATGAGTGAAAATTGTTTACATCCTCTCGACTATATGAAGTATTCGATAGCTCTCGCTCTTGGTTTCGAATATGCTATCTCCCACTTTTCAATAATGTTATGAAATAAATATACTCTAGAGTTCATTGATACGAAGGATTGAAAGAATTACACACGAGAGTATGTTTGAGCAAGTTAGAGAAGTTATTTAATTATAAATTATTGAAGTAAGTAGATAAGTATTTTACCAATTTAAGCGGTAGCAGGGCGTACATACCTATAATTTTATAATGTTTCGCAATTTAAACGATTAAAAAAACTGAGCTGAATTTTTTTTATCACAAACATCAAATATATTTTTGTTTACACCACGCGATTACCGCTACTACATACAACATGATTTAGTATCGATAATTTGTCCAATTCTTAATTGGACAAATTATCTTAATTTAAAAAGGAAAAATCAAGAGTAAAATGTAAAACTTTAAAATTTTATCACCTATTCCCCGCATTGTTACAAAGCGGGGCTGAAAATCACAATTCAGTGCTATTGAGCTTATCATCCCTTGGAACTCGTATTCTATTCATCTATTCAATCATTCCTGAATAAAATATCTTCACTCAATTTACTATCGGATCAATAAGTACCAGACTTAACATTTTAAAAGGTAAAGGTCGTCACTTGATACTCTCAATTACACCGAAGAAGCAAGACCTGTTAATGATTTCATCAGATAATAAACGAATATTACTCTTGATGACGAGGAGCTCCAACAGTACTAAGTAGATGGAGAAGGTTGAATGAACAATAAAGGAAGGACCAGTCAGCATGATCAGCACTAATGGAAGCTTTCGTCGCAGCATCGGCAAACAGAGCGTGACACGTCGTTTAAACTATCGCGATAGGTTTATTCACCTTTCACTGAAGAAGAATCTTTTATATTATATTTTCTTGCAACAATACGAAAACGTTTCACTCCATCCGATTTATTGGAAATATTTTTCTTTTTAATGACTCATAGAAAATTTATTTAAAAATGTTTAATAAACAGTTCTCAAATGCAGCACAGCTTTAGCAGAAAGTTCAAACCCTTTTTCGTGGAAATCATAATAAAGTTGACTGGTTAAAGGAGGTTATTTCGGAACACTTAAACAGTTATTTACCTCGATACGTATTCATTTATATTTATATACATGGAAAACCAAATGTTTAAATGTTTTGACCTTATATGTTTTCATGAAGTTCATAGACTAGAAGACACAGACATGATAAAAATAAATGGGTCGTTTGAAAAAATAATTTAAAATGCCCGTCATTTATTCAGCGTACAAATTAGAATAAATGCTAGTTTTATGTTAAGGACACAGTCAAATAATAATAATTAAAGAGTTATAAAGAAAGACGTTTACTTAGCTCTAGCTATGATCTGATTAGTAAAAACTAAACACATACAAAACTGGACAGTTGGAAACTAGGGTACAGCGTTCCACTGATGTTAAATCCCGTTTGTTTGTCTTGATACTAAGAAAAACTCCTTGAAAGGTCTTTGGTGAGTTTGGAAGTAGCTTGGATACAACAAGGCATTTGAATTAAATAGAAAAGAATGTTATGCAAAAGTTTCCGTATAAGTTAAAAAAGCAGATAGTTTCTTTAGCAAATAGTTTATTGTTTAGTGCAGTAAGCTAATCACAATTACATTTAAAAACATCTAATCAAGTGTCAATATTCAATACTTATCCTAGTTTAGATAGCTCTTACGAAAACCAATCCAATCGTAATTAAATTCACGTACGAAATGATAAAAAAGATTGTTTATCCGATCAGTTAGAATAATCAACAAAACTAATGCAACAGGCATCATGCTTTACCCTTGGGTAATGTTGACAGCAGTGAAGGGTGTGGACACTTAATTGTAATGATTAATCTGAAATAATAAAACTACTGTCTTGCATTGTCTTTATAACAAAGAACATTATTAATTTTATTTTAAGGAACAGTATATTAAATGCGATGTAACTACTTAATAAATAATTACAGAAATCCAGTTCAGAGTCTTTTAGGGATTTATTCTTTAGTTTTGGTTACATCTGGGACATATTCCATAAAATGAAATATTAAGTATATCCTGAAATGGTTATCGCGAAAAGGCGATTAGTATATTAAATAAACAAGCAGTTTGAGCTGTTTTAATAAGAAAACCCTTACAAATCCTTCCAAAGGAAATCTATTCGAGCGCGAAATAGGTACTTCACATCTATCAAAGGGCTCGAGATGTTTCGAGGAAATCACTATTACCAGACTCCGTAGAGTTGCCTATTGAGATTCCTTACTATCTCTTACTGAACTAGTTCGTCGCGTCAAAAGATTTTATTTCACGTCAGCTTTGTATTTCTATAAGTACAAACATAAAGTGCATTTTCATTCATAACGCGATCAAATTGGACGTTGGGTAAGCCATATTGAGATGATGAATATTGGCTCTCTTCGGGAAGTACTTGATCAAACTTTCCTGTCAGTCAGATCAAGGTCTGCTACGTATGGCAACCTCCACAATACAACAGGTAGCTTGCCAAAAGAGCAGAAGGAAAATCTATTGTTATAAAACCCCAGTTTTAATTATTTATGCGTCATGAATAATATTTAATTAAAATTCTAATAAACTTTTTGTTTGATTCGTTTATTTTTTAAATTAGTATATTTTTAAAGCATCGTTATGACTTAAGTGAGTAACTAAATTTAAGTAAGGACATATGATTAAGCATATCTTGTCATATTAAGTAAAAGAAAGCTTTATTTAAAGTTTATATAATATTTATGAGGGAAATTAAACGTATTAGTAATGGGGACAAGCTGTGAATGTAGTTAGGAAGAATAAATCTAGTAGTGTTAATTTTGCTTATTGTTTTAATAATTACTTTTTTATTTAATTTTAAGAGTGCCAATCCACCCTAAAAAGGCTTAATTAATTCTTTAACAATAACAGCAAATAGGTTACATTGCAAACACTTAAATGTGTAAGTTCCTCATGTTAGTAAGGGGAGTTATTTATGGACTATACAATGCAAAGCAACTTAAAATGGGTTTTAAGTCCTACCCAAAAGTAGTTTTTCTAAGTCACAAACTGTTCATAAAATCGCTTGGTAGTTTAAAACTATCATATAAACGTGTGTAGCGAAGTCCTCGAGTGCAGCGATACCTCTCTTTTTATAACGAGTAAAGTAAGTAGACTAGTTATGTGTATAGCGAGTCGTTTCATAATTAATGTTAAAACTACTCAACAAAAGTGCCACTTAAAGAATTTGTCTTCTTCCATTAAGGCTGACGTAGTTTTAACATGCGATGTACACTCTAATTCACTAACTTCAGTAAACAGTATTTCAAGTAAGGGTAGGATTTAAGTAGCTCTTTAGTTTTACATCTAAACATGAGTTTAGTCATTTAAATAACATACAATTAAGTTTTATTCCTCTTTCCTAGCTTTTCTCCACCTGTTCTTTATATAAATCACTTCAAGTTGAGTTGAAACCTACATCGCTTCTAGCGCTTTATTTTGGTACAATTATCATAGGAGTTTTCTTGAGTACCATTTTATTTTAGACTAATTATAAAGTTTCGTTATAACACTAAGATTTTATGTCTAGAATATTTTTCATTCATTCACATAATAATTCTATTTCCTGTTATGTCTTCAATACTGCAATCAAAAAATGGTCACCGTATCAATTTTGTACTCACAAAAAAATCATTCATTACCTTTAAAATTAATTAGTTCGTTAAAATTACAGAGTTGAAAGGAACAATGTATGCTTAGTGTGAAGTTTTTTGTGTGATTTTTCGGTTTTGTGAGGTTAAAGTTGGTTTTTTTTGTTTCAGAAATGTTCCTACTTTGTCTGGCTTTGTTTAATGTTGTTATTATTAACTTCAGCCATGACCCTCGAAGTTATCTACACTTGGTTCGATAAAGCTATAAATTTTACAAACTGATAAATTTTTAACGCTGTCGAACTAAACAGTAGCTTATAGTACAGTACACCTCGGATTATCCGGATTAATGTGGCGGAACAACGATCCGGATAACTAAAAATCCGGATAAACCGAGGTCTTTACAATATCGCCTAAATAGCGATCGCGTACCTCAGCCCCTACTAAATTATGCTGCAAACGGCGTATCGAGACTGTACAACATGTTAGTCATACAAGTTTATTCCGAATACAATTAATTTTTCGAACTGCGCTCGATTCTTCTTCCAGTCTCGTACCGTACTTGAACCAGCACCTAGTTCCTTAGCTAATGTTTCACCTGGTTCTCCCGCGTTAGGCCTAAGTCTTTTGACGGCATTCAGTTTCTGTTCTAAACTTAAAATCACATTTTTTCTTTTTACAATCAATCACTTTGAAACTCAATATCTGTTCACACAAATAGTTCACAACTATAAACATAATATAGCCTAAAATAACAGTAATGAACTAACTCGCAAAATTGTCGTAGTCTACGCATTTGTTTATTACTGCTAGCGCCCCAAGTAGCAAACCAAAAATCTACGTTCATGAAAATGCTGTAAAATACTTTTTAGGTAATGCGGCTCCTTCAATTAATTATTGGTGTTTTCAAATGCGTAAAATGGTGTACTGTATTTGCTTTTTACTTTTACAAGGCGCATTCCACTCTTGAACTCGCTAAAATCACGTTTTTGCCGTGATTTTAATTCTTTAATTTCTCGGTTGGACCGGTCCGGATAATCCGGGATCCGGATAATGTGGGGTCCGGATAATCTGAGGTGTACTGTATAACACATAACATGGCTGTTGTGGAAATTGAGTAAATTTTATATTTAGAAAAGAAAATTCATAAATTTTAATTTTCAGCATTTTATTCATTCAATTAACAAATGACAAAACTTCATGAACCTAAAACACTTGTACATGAAGGATTTTTGAAGAAAATATTTAGAAAGTTAGTCTACGATTTTCTTATAGTTTTAAAACCAAAACGAAGACACAATATATTTATATAATGGGTAGTGAGTATTTTTTAAACTTTGACGTGTATCCGAACATAAATAAACACTGATATAATTTATTATAAAAATATATGGATATTGAATAATGAAACTTTTATTTAGAACAATAAATTTCGAAGCATAAGAAGTGAACACTTACGAGTTTATAACAAAGTAGGAAGAGCACTTCCAACAATAAGTTTTAACGATCGTCAGACAGAATATTCGGAAGTCATCCGAGGATGGGAGCGAATCAGGAAATGTCTGATTTGTTCTGTTATTTTGAAATGTTGCTCGGATCTCTTCTCTTACAGAGCTTCAACTCTCTAAAAGTTGTTACAAATTCCGTTATTCAGTAGACTCAAAATAAAATAAATGTTCATCATATTTAATCACCGATTCTGAGAATGCATTTTTTCATTCTTATTATTTAATCCTGTTAGAATAGAACAAACACAAACGAGGAAATGAATGTGCGAGGAAAAGACTACCTGCATCAAAAATGTAAATATCTGCTTTATTTGTTGTAGTGTAGTCACTAGCAATGGAAACATGAAAATGTCTAGTTATTGGAAAGAATTAAAGTTTCTTAGATCGAAGCCAATATATTTTAAATCTTTTGTACTTTTTTGCAAATTTGTATTATTATTATAATTCAATGGCTTAAAAAATAGAGTTTAAATTACCCTATTTTATGACAGATTCTAAGGCAATGTAGAAGTTTTTCGTGAAAGTTCAACCATAGTAGTGAATAACAATATATCATTAGTATAAACGTTTTATATCATATCGTGATATAGTTAAGGATTAATTTCATATCGTTCCCCTGTACATTCGGTGTTACACTTCCTATTGGTTTATATTGTTCCCCCGGCTGGCTTTTGTGGTGGTGGGAAGTGGTGTGATTTTCAGACTATTTGGTTTTTTTATTTAGACGTGTTTGACCAAGCATGACCCACGAATAAAATTAAATTCCAAATTTCCAACAGGTCAAGTTAAATGAATGAAAAATTCTTTTATATGATCCCAATGACTTTTTTAGAAATGGGGGGCTGAAGTTAGAAAGCAATCAATAATAGTCTTTTAAGTTACAGTGATATTTTTGTGTGACGGTTACAACATACTTCCTTTCAACTTATTTAGAAAGAATAGTCTGCATGTAAATCCTTCTAACCATGCCATTGTTAATTTACCTTTGACAGATAGAGAAAATGCATTAAATTTACTTAGTTTACATTATTCCATCCATTACAAATTAAAGGTATAGTAGGAGAGCTAAAAACGTTTTTCTGAGGTTTGTATCATCAATTATTATTAAAAAAAAGAAACATGTTCCAAAACATGAGATTATCATATGATTTTCACTCTTAGTAGTTACGTAAGTTTGATTATACTGAATGTAAGCCTCTGGGCTTCGTAAGTTTTTAAAACCTTTATTGATTGTAGCATAGTGTAGAAACATCATAAATTAAAACAATTGTATTAAAGTTACACTAAGGTTCTAGACGAGGGCCAGGCTTAATAGTTTCTGTGAACATGTACTTTTGCTTACTGTGCACCCTCAAGGTTGCGACATTATCACGTAGTAAATTGCCAATGTTGATTTTCGGGATTCGAACCCCCGGGTTCCCGTCCCTGCAGTAGGGACCCTGCCACCACACCAGCCCGCTCCCTAACTTTAAGGTTGAAGCAGTTCGTTAAATCTGAGACAAACAACTTAAACCGCCAGAGAAGTAGTGGAAAACATCAGAAATATCTGGTGAGATCTGATAATACTTTATTAAAAAAATTGGCGAAATTTGAAAATCCAACTCCACCGTTAAAATTGATGTTTAAAACCAATGTTTTTCAATGTTTACAATCGCCACTACTTTAACCATGAAAACGTTTCGATATCGTGATAGAAACATCAGTAGTTAGTAGTTTATAACCTAAACCTAATTATACTTTTGATTACAACGTGATGAAACCTGATAGTCACACTATGTGAAGAAAAATTGTTAAGTCATATTCTAACGTTATCAACCTATCATAAACCAACTATATTTTTAACTAACATGACGTAATAAAAGCTAATTAATTTCACACCGTTCGCCACCTTGCATTTGATTCATTTTCAGTCGTTGTCAGCGTCGTGTTGTACTAGACGTGATTCCTGTAATTGAGCTTACTTATGGCTACACACTTAATAATCATACATAAATTTACTCAATGACATTTTGGAATGTTCGAATCATGTGCCTTTTCTCAGTGATGTTGACGTTTAATATATATCCATCAGATATATCCACGTTGGATATATCCATCAGTATTGTAATTTTCACTCCGGCTTATATGAAATTGAATTAGTTAGCAAACCAAATTTTTATAATCCTTGAATATACTAGCCTATAGAGATGTCAGTTTCTCTAATTCGAATGGGAGAGTAAAAATTAATGGAATCGACGGTTTAAAAATAGTGACCTAAATTGTTTATGTACAGCAAGTTAGTCAATGATAACAAGAATAAAACATGATTATTAAAAAATCTATTAATTATATCAAATTGAAAAAGATCGATTTCAAACATCGATTTTAACGGAGGAGACGGGTTCTAAAGTTTAACCAAAAAAATTAAATCAGACTGTACATGCCTAATAAACCCCCTCCCCTCCCACATGATGACGCCGAGTGGTCTCTTGTTCGGGCGTTGTTTCCTTTCCTAATGGATTATATTGTTCACGGCGGTGGCTTTTGTGGCACGGACAATGGCTGTGATTTTCAGACTATCGAACCGTTGTTTTTCTTTTAAAACATGAGTTTTGAGCAATTATAATACCACTGGTTAATTTATGGATGTCTAGCAATCGACATGCTATAGTTCGTGCCTTCATTCAAAAGTAAAATCTTAAAAATTTATTTTATATTTAAATATTTTCCCCAAAATCTGTTTTACGAGATTAATAACCGTAGTAATTATTATTTTATATAATGTTTTTTAAACACAAAGACATTTGGTTACTTTACAGATCCAACAGATTGTCCCTGTTTGTGGACACTAACAAATAAAAACTAAATCATTACATGATAAATAATTTTCTATAATGTTACCAACTGTATCAAATCCAGGACTTAAAAGATTTTGGGTTTAAGGCTAAATTGTAGGAGAAGGCTAGGGAATGCCTGCTTCCATGAATGCATAACAACAATTAATTTAGAACGTTGAAAACAAAACTGAAAAGGTGATTTAAGGTGATTATTAATGTTAGGAACTAACAATTAAAGAATTTTAACTTATCAACTATTCAAATTTCATATGGACTGATCTACTGATCTTCTAAAATAAGGAAAATGAAGTTTAAAAATAATAATTTATACAGTTTAGCTTTGACGTACAATGTACGATTTTGTCGTTATTTGAGATGTTTTGAGAATGTTTAAAATAATTACAATTGTTAATCTTCATTTTAAATCAAATAAACTTATAATTTTGAGATAAAAGAAAAAAGCAGTACTGTGACTCAACGCACGAGTAAATACGAGAAACACACACAAAAACAAGGAAAGTCGGTTCAGTTCAATTAAAAATATCCTTTCTGCGAAAAGTGTAACTTGAGAAACTTCCTAATTAGTTTAAAAAGTTTGCAATTTTGTAATCTTGCGCCTAAGGGCAATCGAACCAATCAATGTTTGTTCTACGCACAAATTTTGCTTAAATTAACTTTAGAGAAAATTTAGAGGGTATTAATTTTGGTAAAATATTGCCAAATCGTACAGGGAACACTGACCTCGGTGGGCGAATCATTTACATAGTTTCAACATGTGGTAACATTATTCTATTGTAAATTGAGTTATTTGTACAGTAACATACTTTTTTTGATAGCCCCGTTTCGATGAATTAATGTATTTACTCACTACTAATACATCGAAAAATCACTGGATTGTATTTTTATCGTGTTTTTAAGTATGAGTAGAATATAATGCAGGGTGTGTTTTTTTAACGCAACCAATTTTTAAGATTGAATAATGCAAATACAAATACGAAATGAGTATTGCTCTGTTAAGTTTTACATTTTATAAGGCCTATTATTTAAGTTTGATCACGTTTAGTTTACATTATGCGTCCAAATAGTCCGCCATTGGCATTTGTATAAAGGTGTGCTCTCTCTCCATCAAATTACTGAACACGTGTTGCAAGGTGTTTTAACCACTTTAAAAGCCTTACATTAATTTTTTTATGTTTGTTTTGAGGTGCTGATTATCCTGTAAATTGTTTTCGTAGTCCTTAATTTTTATGTATCTCCATAGAAAATATTATAGTACGGTCAAATCCGGGGATCTTGGGGGGTAATACTTCATTGATCAAATAAAGTTTTGCGTAAAAAAACACCCTGTATTTGTTTTTAAGATTGAATTTTAGATAATTCTCACCAAAAAAAAGTATATATATACAAGTTTTCTAATTACAGGACCAAATTTCATCAATGTAGTAGTAGCCAGTACTTATCGTCATCAGTAAACAGCTCATTTACGTGTAGAGCTCAATCACTTATTTTATTCTATAGAGATTTCTGTTTGAACTTTAACCAGGTAAGAACATAATATATTTTTGTAAAGGTTTAAAAGTTGTTTCAAGGCACTTTTTGTATAATTGTTTGTATTCTTTACATACTTCATAAATTATATACAAGTAACCTATAAAAAGTAACGAACTTATAATCTATGAACTTACAAACTGACAACTTTGCTAAATCACCATCTCAGCCCTTGGCACGGCCGCGCCAACTCAGGTGTGACTAAAGTGTAATCAGTGAGGAGAGATAACAATAAGGTCCGCGGACGGCGCGTGGGAGGAGCGGTGTTTCAATCAACGTATCTCACGGCGAGCTCATATTAAATCACTTTCTGAGGTTAAGTCCGCAAATATGCAACAAGCGGAACATTTTAAGTCTTCGAATCAACTCATTCATGTAAAGTTAGGGGACGGATGATTTAAATTTATCCTTATATGAAATAATTACATTTTGTTGTAAAATGAACATCATTGTATGTTTATAGAAACTAAACTTTTACGTTTGATTTTATTGCAATGGTAATAGTATATTACGTTACTAGACTGGTAAGAACTCTTTTACCGGACGTACATGATATTTCCCGTGCGGAACAGAGGCGAGAGTGATTGAGGAACGTAAGCCATTACGTTCCTCAATTCTTCAAAAAGCCCACAATAAACAAACATTTGCTTCTGTTGTCAGTGCTGCCACTACATTCCTCAAAGTAACCTAATAAAACATGCTTTAAACGTCGGTTTGCTGCAATTATCGGATTGTTTTGATTGTTTACTTCCGTTATTTCTGTTTCCTAATGCATGGCAAATTTACTGTGCACTGCAAGGTAACGTTATTGTGCAGTTGTCGGCAAAGAGTAACTTTCCAGCCAAGAGTAAGGCACAGAAAACAGAAGTTTCTGCGCTGTAAGATATAATTCTTTTTTATAATATAATACTGTTTGTTATAAGTGACTTTTACATACTGAGAGTAATTGTTTACCAGAGGTCTCCGGATAAGACCTAAGCACGAGACCATGATAACGTTTCGTTTCATCAGGATACCAAACGTATCAGTAATCGCAAGTGTCCTTCAGCAAGAAAATCCGCATATTAAATGGACCGATCTGGATGAACTTTGGCACTAAAGAGGGCAATTATTCAGACGAATCTGTAAATCTCCCTGACCGGTGCCTTAGAAAGTGGGGTCAGGGGGGTAACGTCCTTGAAAAATGGGGTTTACAATTTACTTGGGAAGATAAAAATAATCAACCTTTTGTTTTTATTATTGAACTCAGCTGGAAGAAACTAAAACATTTTGATAGTTTGAGTGATTGCTCTATGTCCATGGGTCACAGAGATATTGGTAAAACTAGCACATCATCCCGGTGATAATATAAGAGAAATTAAAAAGAAAATGTATCTCGCTTACTTCTCCACATATTTAATGAAACGTCTTATGTCGCTTCCTCTATTTGAGATCTACTAGTCTATGACCTGAAACCCACGATTTTTATTTATTTGGGAGCAAACCTTCAGACCTCTCTCACATGTTAGAGATTACAATAAAGTATGCTCTTTAATGAAAATACTTGATTTGAGGCATCATCTGGATAATTTATTTACGCATTTGAAATCTGCTAAGTACGCAGGTCGGCTACAAAGGGGGATATTGATATTTTCACGGCAAGCAACAAAAGAGCGTAGTTGCATAATTTTATATCGTAATATACTGCCATCAAGAAGTTTTTATGTTGTTATTTGTACTACTTTCAATCAAGTATACAAATCAGGCACTAATTAAAGATGTCATTAAATGTGTACAACAGATGATCAACCATATATCAATAATTTGTTACGATACAACTGACGTCACCGTTTGAAATATATGTTTGTTTACCGGGTTGTATTTGAAAAGGAATTTTTTTATCAAAAACAAAAAAGAGAGACTAAAAACCGACAAACAACCTGACCTCCGGGCATTATCATATAACGCTGTTTGCCCTTTCTTTCATCTTGTGCAGTTTTATTTTTAGAGTCGTTGTCTCTTCTCATGTTAACAGTTTTTTCACTCTCGTTATTTTTAAAGGCTACTGTTTTCTCTAATTAGGTGTAAAATACCGCTGAGGTGACGCTATGAACCTGGAAAATTTAGATTAAAATTTCATATATTCTGTAGCTGGGATGGCCAAAGCTTTATAAGTAAAATCAAATAACGTGATCCAGGGTGCCCGTAAGCCCAATGCTAAAATTAACATTGGTCTTACGGGTGGACTGGACCATGTCATTTGACTCAGCCAATATAGGCTTTACTCTGGGGTCTCGGGTGATTAAGGACATTTAATATAAGCAAGTACTGTTTGAGGCTGTAATAGTAAGTATAACGTGCTATAAATATAAAATAACTTATAAATGGTTTTGAAAATAACGAGTTCATTATGAAGATGATATTTTTTAACAAAACTAGGCTGAAAAAAATAATTTATTTTCCGAGTCGTAACAAGTTAAGGAATAATAAATAATAACACCACCTCTTTCCTAATATACTGGAAGGTATCAATTTTAAATTCAAATTTTTTTGCACTTAGAAAACTTAATACTCATTGTTTATGTCTACTATTTGATTTTAGCGAATTTCCCCTATAGGGAAGAAGCTATTACCGTAGGTCTCATGGTAAGACCTAAGCGCGGGACCATCATAACTTTTCGTTTTGGTGCCCCCAGATACCAAAAACACCATTCGTTCAAATTTGTATATATATATATATATATATATATATATATATATATATATATATGTGTCTGTAAGCACGATAGCACTCGCAAAAATGGTCCGATCGGAATGAAATTTGGCATAGGCATGTAAAGTAGTAATTATTCGGATGAGTTCGAAAACCAGCCCGATCGGACCACCGGAAGGGGGAGTAAAGGGGGATAAACCCCCCCAAAAATGGGTTTTTTGAGTTTTTCACATAGAAAAATAAAATTTATCAAATTTTTGTTGGCACCATTGAATTCAGCTCAGAAAAACAAACAATTTTGTAACTTGAATCACTGCTCTATGTCCATTGGTTACCGAGATATTGAAAGTGGTAAACACAGTACGTTGTCTCAATGTTAACCTTATGGGAAATAAGTAAAATTCTATATTTCGCTTATTTCTCAACATATCTTGATAAAACTTGGTAAATGGCTTCTTCTAGTTCAGATCTACTAATTATTGATTTAAAACCAACCAGTTTAAACATACCTGTAGCAGCAAACCTGCATACTCATTTCCCATGTTATTCTTATGGAGCTTACAAAAACATGTCAAATCTCGCTATGTTGGATTGAAATATGTTCTTTTGCACTTGAAATTCGCTGAGTATGCAGGTCTGCTGCAACGGGGGTATTTATTCTTCAGTTATTATATTACTTTGTATAGTTAACCACATATGCAAATTGTCTATAAAATAATTAATTTCAACTACATTACTTTCGCTAGCAATTAAAAGTAAATAATTTAATGTAAGTACATAAAACAAATTATTCCATCAGTTGAACATTATTTCATGACCTTAACTCGAACCGGACACATGAAGAGAAGAAATAAAAATAAGTCTCTTCAGCAATGAAAATAAGTCTCTAAAGTAACTAGTTAGCACGTGACAATAAAGTGTGTAGAGGATAGAAGTGATGACCACATTACAGTTAAGTCCGAGAGCCACGTAGGTAGAGCCTCGCTAGATAACTGCAAGCCGAACAGATAACAGTAATGTAGGGACCTGCTGACGTAGGAGGTACATACACTTGCACTGTACCTACGCAGCTAATGTGGAAATGAGTGTTAGAAATCACTGCAATTTCAGAACTTGTGTAGTTCAACTAGATAAAGAATTTTTTAAATTTTTTAAGTGTTTTCCTACACTAAACAAACATTGTGTTTGTTGGACATTAAAAGAAAATTCTTTTCATAGTTTAATGTAGTTTTGATATAATTAAACACGAGTATGACTGATGTAAAATTAATAATTATAAATATTTCAAATTTTATTAGAAATAAGATTATTATAAGTGATATTCCTCTTTATGCTAGGTTGTTAAAAAACAAAAGGGGTGTAATAAAATCACCGTGACCATGAATAAGATGTTAAAATAATTTTGTATTAAGTAGTTTCACCTCATTGCTTACAGATAAGTAAATAGAAATGTAGTCAAAGTTTTGATGTTACAGAACACTATAGTACATATTATGTCCTTTGCTTTTTGTATACCATAAATTATAATACGGAATTAAAGTATCTAAAACATAAAAGTTTATATATTCATATTGGTCAATAGGTATATACGATATGTACGTATTTAATCGAGGTAGTTTTTAGTTATTCGATAAATTATTTTTGCTAGTAATAGGATTTCTGAAATATAACTTTTTGACTTCCTTTACTATATTTCGAAATAATATTAAATTTCAGAAGTATTGTCAATGTTATATGGAAACAACATCCAGATAAAAAAAAACAACAACCTCTCCCAATCAAAACTTTAAAGTAATAATATTATTGCACACAAAATCTGTAGCATGACGATGATGTAAAATCTTATTTATTGAATGTGGAATTTAAGATTAGATATAAAAGAGATACAATTAGTCATATTTATCCAGGATTATTATCAAAGCAGGTTACAATTGTTTTAAACGTTTTGCAAATTATTGATACATAATTGATTCACAACGACGAGTAATGAACGGTACTTTTCATCTCAACACATATTACCAAAACCTTTTTTAAAAAATTATATGATTTCACATTTTCGAAGGAAAACGCACCAGAGGCCGTTACTGCTCCATTGCCCGACATTCTGGATTTAATTGGATTGAACTTATTTTTAGAAAATGTCATGTGTTTATTCTTATTATTTGTATATAAAAACCAATATAACATAGCCCACATTAAACAAATGGGACTGTTTTAAGTCTTTACTACCTGAAAAAACATCGCATTTCAGAGTTCTTCTTATCGGAATCGTTAAGGAGGTAGGTTTGGTTTTTTGCAATTTAGCGATATTCTTAGGCCTAAGTAATACAATGATTAGGTTCAATATTTCATAGCGAGACACCTTCATGATGATTTTAAACTAAAACTGTAGTCTTAAATTACGGATGGTTTAAAATTATATTGATGTCAGGTACTGGTACATAAAAAACATACGTGCTCTGATGACCTTAGACAATATGTACTTTATCTTGACACTGCAGCCAAATCTGAAACTTGATGTTAAATTATTTATCATTGAGAATAACAATGGCAATACAACATTTATTGTCCAATTATGTTTACATTTCTGGCTGCAAACCAGCAAGCTCATTGCCCATGATATATCTGTAAGGGAAATCAGTAAAACTACCTTCATATACTTATTTCTTTAAATATATTATAATAAAACTTAATACATTAGTTGTTCTAGTTGTGTTTTACTGAATATTCAATAAAAATAATTTTTACATCTTGAGGAGCAAAGCTGCAATACTCGCTCCTCATGAGTTTTGTTCTTTGTCTTATGGATGATACAAAAATATCGGACATCGCTTACATTGCATTGAATACAAAGACCTTGAAGTTAGCGGAGTATGCAAGATGGCTTGAAAAGGGGCATTTTGTAACTATGTTCTTGTATTTTCTGTCTTGAAAACGTGTGGGTAACGATAAAAAGCGAAAAAATATATAAATAATTGCTTTGTCAGGCACTGGTTCAACAGACTGTCAGCTACTGGTACAATCTTTTTTCCCCTTTCAGAAACTAAAACATGGTCAAGATGAGAACTAACTAGAAAATTTTAAATAAAAATATTTAAAAACACTTTGTTGCGATGTTTTTGGAACCCAAACTAAATTTAGATGCCAAAGAAAAAATCGAAGAATTTAGAATTAAGAAAATAATTAAGAAGAATTTAGATTTTGGAATTAAGAATTTAGATGCGTAATGCTAAAGATTAAATCTCTACTTTTACGCAACCATAGTCTATTAAGTGCTCATGGTTTCTTAAACTACACACGCGTTTACCTTAGTATTTTTTCTATAAATAAACACCACGCGGGTCTACAGTTTATTCTAGTTTAAAATACAACTGGAGAACCGAAATTCTTTGTTAGAGAAAGAAAAAATATTGTTTGGGATAAGAAAAGTAATGTTTAGTTAATCTTATCTGTACGGTAACAGGCAATTTCTGTTTACAGAGTGTTTATAAATAATTCTACCGTTTTCAACGTTGACGTGACAGAGCCTCCGAGGTTGGGGAATCGTAATATCATTAACCAGCCTTCGCTTTCAGTTTCAATGCCAAACTGTAACAAGATAAGAGAGAAAATTAACTTAACAGTCGCGAAGAGCTTCCAAGATCAATAACTTTTGGTTGTGAAAACATTCATGCCGCAAAATTTGTCGCAGTTACATTAAAACTGAAATTAATAAATTAAACGACAGTTCTATCGTACACAGGGATAGATGGATTTTACATGTGCTCAAGTAGGTATTAAATGCAGTATGAGTAAGTGAAGTGTGGGTAAGTGGTGAGTGGGTATGAGTATGTGAGTGGTGCGTGGATAAGTGAAGTAAAGTAAGTATTTGGTAATTTCTGGGCAGCTATTTAAGAGTGTTTGAATTACCACAAAAAGCCATTCCGATCTCACTAATCAGCAATATAATATGTGTGGAGCTGCTGATTTAATTCTATTGTAAAAGCAAACAAAACATATTTGGAAAATGTATTTCAACTAACAACAATTTTATTTTTCAAAATGTTGAACACCGTGTTTTAACTCTTTGAACACAGTGACAATTTTCTAACGTTGAAGTAAAATATTTTTCACCACACTACGACGAAATCACCTGTTTTACAAACGTCAAACGCGGACCGAAACACACTGTTTGCCGCCACAAGACCGAAAACGTTTGGGGCCCTAGGGCCGAAAGTCAGCTGATCGTTCATTTGCTTGAAACAACGTCAGAACATCACATAATTATACGGCATTCAATAGGCTCCAAAGACAGGATAGTTACGATCATATGATTTTAATAGCTGTGTTTGTTTGAATCATGATAAAGAAGTTGTATAGTCGCTTATAACCTTAAAGTTTTGTTTTCAAATTAGTCAAATAATAATCATTTTTTTAATTGTTTAGCGTATATTTCAATGTGTAGTGTGGTGAAAAATAGCGTTCGCACCTCGGCCGAAAGGGTTTTGCAGCTCTCGATCGTTTCAAATTCTCGACTTCGTCTCGAATTTGAAACACGATCTCGAGCCTGCAAAACCTCATTTTCGGCCCTTGTTGCGAAATATACTATAACTTCACTTGCCAGTCTTTACCAACGTAAACTTGTCGCGAATAAAATACTTTACAACGTCAGTAGATTAGGGGACTTGTTTATTCAAATCATTCTGCCATCACCTTGCACCCAAGCGTGACCAAAGAGCAATCAGCAATGGACATAACAATAATGTGCGCAGACAGTCCGTGGGTGAAAATGTTGCCACACCGACGCCGCGCGACGGCGAATAATTGCAAGTCAACATTCAATTTAAAAAGCCCAGACTATTTACAGACCTGTTATCTCAGGTTTGGACAAGTAATTTAAAGTTTGAGTTCATCGCAGTGTCAGTTATAACATTTTTTATTCTTGTTACAAACAACAATCCCCCCTTTCCTTTTTCAATGAACCAAAACAGAAAAGATTTATATTGTTTTTTTTCCTTTTTAAAACGTAATATAAAAAATTTAAAATATAGTCAAATCAAATCAAATCAAAATCACTTTATCAACAAAACATAAAGATTCGTAATGGCATCAGGGTACAATAGTGTTCACGGAGGTGTTCGTAGTGTAGTATTATTTTTATAACTGAAATTTGAAATCCACTTTTAATAGTCGAATAAAAAAGCATACAAAAGTTTCTGCATTAAAAAAAAACAAACAACTGTATACATATTTAATGTTGGTGACCAATGTATAGTTTTTCCACCAACGTATGTTTTCTACCATGTGAATAAATGAGATAAAGTACTTTTTTCTTCATCTTAAAATTTATCAGCATACAGGCTATGTTTTGTATTAATAATATGGTAATTTAATATTGACGAAATTAATTTCGATCACATTACGTATATTTTAATATTATTTCAAAGCTATATAAAAATATATAATAAGAAACCTAAGTCTTTGAAATTTTAAAACAAACCAACCACTTTAATAAGATTGTTTATAATTGAGTCTTATGATGTATTTAAAATGTCTTTGGACACATTGGAACCATCTCTTAAGCAAGGTTAATCACTACATCATCCTGTTTTGGAACATTTTCACAAAATTATGCAATTTTCATCCAATCTATAACATGATCTACCAAACTTAATTTTTTCGTAGATGAATAATTTAAAAATGTATGCAATAAGCAGATGGATTTTGGATCGGGTAAGTAAGTAAGTAGATGTAAACTCTTGAGAATGTTTTTGCACTATTCACTTACATACAGATTGCACGGTAAGTGTAATGTTGAAATAATCCCAAAACGTGCTCCTCAAATGAGATTAGTCCTTACTATAACATGGACTATTTACCGATACTCAGATTAAGGTAAATTTATTTTCCTGCTTATTTGAGTATGTTAAAACTAAATGTTTTATTCCTCAAATTATGTTAAGCTAAATATTAATGTACTGTATATAGGATAAGAATGAATTCGAAAAACGGCCCAAATTATTTAAAATATTTGTTAAAACGAAACGTTTTCGAGACCTTATATGAAAATAAAAATATATTTCATTCCTCAAAAGTTTCAACATAATATAGGAATCGAAAGCGATAAAAAGTTGTAAAGTGAATAGTTTTAGAAGCTCATATAAAACACAAAACTTTAATCAACGCAGAAAATTAAAATTTGCTTTCCAAAAAAATCACATACAGTACAATATTTGAATCTACAAAACTAGAAAATCTGTGGCGTAGTTAAGTAAGTGAACATGTGTTGTGTGGATAATGAATCCTTTTTTAAATACAACAAAAGGCCTCGAACCGACTTAATGTGATTATTATTGGTACTCTTTTGTCTGATTTATTTAATGAGAAGACCATTGTTTGTATTAATAAGGAACATAAGCATTTTATCTGTCTTTACAATTTAAGAGAGTTTTTTAATGGTATAAAACGTTTCCAAATTTATATTTAAAGGGCATTTGTCCTCGTAAAGCTACTTTTTTACTATGAAAGATTCAACATAAGCATAAATGTCTTATGATGAAAACTATTAAGTTTAACTAAGTTTCAGTACCATATTAAAATTTTAACTTTTTAGGAGTGCAGTATAACATCTGTAAAAAATTTATTTTATTTCACTTCGAATCTTGAAAATCTGCTACATTGGGTATGAGCTGCAATTAACTCTTAAACGAGATAGTTTATCGTTAAAATGAAAAGTTGGTATCTATCTGACTCAACAGAACTTAATCCTTCGCTGAGTTGGATCAGGTAATAAAAACAATATAAAAAGTCTATAATGAAGGTATACTATTACTTATTAAGTAGTGGGGAGTAATTTAGACAGGCCTTAGTGAAATTCATAGTTATTTTGTGGTTGAAATTTTAGAGAAAAAGGTTTTTATTATTAAAGTACGAAGCGTTATGTAGGGATCTAACCCATTTCCAGGCCCATATCTCTCCACCACAGCTAGATGTGTGACCATGATATATTACCGTCATTCATCAAGATGGAAGGGAAAATTGTCATGGTTAAATTAATTTTGGGTTAGTTCCACATTTTTCAATAAAGTAAACAGTTTCTCGTAGAGTATACCCTTCTCGACCCTACGTAATTATTTAATGAACTCAATAACAATCTTGAATGATTTATAGTTTGAACTTAAGCACAACGGTGTAATGCCTAGTCTAACATTTACAAAATAGTAACAATTAAAGAGTGTCTAAAATTATAAACCTACGTCGCTCGACCTATAAATTATGGAAACTCGGTAAGGTATTGAATGTAAACCAACTACAGTTAAGCTATTCTAAATAATTTAAAGGAAATATGAGCTATTTCAATGAGTAGACTTGAAGGCCTACGAGTTAGGTTTTAATTAAACTAAGCCAGTACCAACATAAAAAAGTGATTACATAAACATATACAAATTTTGAGGGAGCAGAATAAACTTTCCTTAAAGTAAATTAGATTATTTAAGGAAAAAGAAAATTCTTTTATTGCCTTCTGAGCCAATAGGTGATCTCATCCTGCTATTAAGAAGATAAGGAACAAATCCTTTGAAACAATCCCTTCTCTCGAGAGCTTATCAAAAAACAATCTAATCTAATGCGACAAAAGTAATTCTTAGTTTCAAATATTGAACCTTTTTTAAGCTTAAATTCTTTCCGAGTCTTTGCTGAGAATGCTCTAAGTATAAAGTTTGTTTCAGCTCTCAGTAATCATCAAACCTAATGATATTGATAGTCATGATTAATCAGAATCGAATACCCGGATATACAAATATGTATTTATTTAAGATAACAATTTTTTAGTACTGTTTACACCAAAGGCATTTTTCAGGAGAGTTAGAATGTATTTCACTTACATATACATGAGTTTTTCTACACAAAGCCATTTAAGGGAAAGCGGTCCAAACCCATCAAATTTGTCTGGGCATGCCGGGAATCGAACCTACGACCTCTTGAACTGAATTCCAAGACGCTAACCATTAGGCCTAGCATCATCCCCACTCTGCTTTTCTTACATTTTATGAGTTATGAACAGGACAAGTATATATAGTGTCAAACGCTATTTAGGAATTCAAGAGAAATACCTCAACTTCCATTAATAAACTGGAAAACCATGCACGAAAATCGCTTTATGTTTTTATGTAGGCGAGTCTTGTAGCTGTGGTATAACCTGACTGTTTTTATAATACTCCCTGGAAATAAAGATTACAGAGCTTTAAAGAAGCCTATTATTTTTACTCTGATGCTGCTGGAAAGTGGAAAAGCGTATAATCAGTACTCAGGAAATATATTCCCATTTATTAAAAACATCATGTATGCAATATCGATTAACGTAAAGAGTACTAAAAATCTCTCCAAAGACCAATATAAATGAACCTGCCAGTGGCTGATAGAGCATTTAAATCATCACTTGAAGATAACAACTGCCTGTAAAGCCGAGCATGTTTAACAGCTGACTGTCATCATCATGTTTAACAGCCGGCTGATTCTACAACCAGCTGATCTTCAGCTGAAGCTATTACAGTTTACAGCCAAGTTGGCGTTTACACCTCGATAGGAGATGGGGCGAAACTATAAAGTCCATCTCCACAATTAAAATCAAAGTTAAAAATCGATATTTTTCGAAATTTACAGTCGCGATTATGTTAACCAAAACAACATTTCGATATTATCATCGGAACAATAATTTAAGAAATATATGTTTATCTGCATTATATTTTAGTAAATAAACAATAATTCTAACAGGTTCAATCAAAATAAAACATTAAAGATCACAAAAATATGGTAAAAATTACTGTAAAACTACATATACTTTAACTGCACCTTATACAGATTGAGAATTTACACTTTGCATGACACGTCGGTATTACCGACGCATAAAATTGCCTAGGTACGAGTCGAACATGTCCTTCCTTCTATTATATCGTAGGAAAAGTTAAAACTGGAATTGTTCAACCAGGTAACGCATGCTGCTGATAAAATGCTAGGTTCGTTATTTACCTACAATTGAGTAAACTTATGGCTTCACATATAAATTATCTTCACTGTTATTCAACGACATATTGGAATTTTCGAACCACTTACCTACATCCACTTTGGTTACTCTGCCAAATATATCCGTCACTTCTATCACGTTTCATTCCTTGAACCATTGTATTACCACATGAAACTGATTTAGCTAACAAAGCAAATTTTTACAATCCATGTCTGACTGCCTGACTCTAGGTTTGTCAGTTTCTCTGATTGTAATAGGGTGGTAAAAGATCCTCGTAAAAGACCTGAAACCGACATATTAATAAACGGTTGAAACAGTAACCTAAATGGTTTAATTAAAATAAGTTTCACATTAATAACTACAAAACATTTGTTTTTAAAGATGATGGATTATTTATATGAAATCGGAAAATATAGATTTTTAACTTCGATTTTTAATGGTTGAGACAGATTCTAAAGTTTATCCGGAGACGGCGTGGCTGGTTGTTTGTCGAAGTCGCTCGTCGTTCAAGGACCGATGTGTCATGGTGTCAAGTACAAGTCGTTAAATGAGATGAGAGGGAAATCTACCATGATTGTCAACGAAACGAGGATGAAATGCGACTCTCGGTTGTAATTACTATAATCCTGTGCCAATTATGATTGGAAAAGTCTACCCGAATTAAATTTGGACTGGTAGTTTTAAAACATTTAATATGCATGTGAAAGTGTGGCGCTGTTGACGAAATAGGTTCGTGTCCCAGATTTCATTGCAAACTGAGTTTTCTGGCACGTATGAAAAATAAATCACTTTACGAGGTATTACCATTACTCATTTCATTGATGAATAAGTTACATTTTGAGTATCATGTACTTCATTGAGTAAAATCGTAAATCCTTTGCAAGTTTTTCACTATTTAAATATAACTTCTTACTTATACAAAAACTCCATAGGAAGAGGTAATAATTGCAAGACACCAAAAAACTATACTTGAAATACAGAAAATTGTTTTTATGTGTGAAAAATATTGTGGTAAATCAAGTGCAAGAGAATAATGCAAAATAGCAGAATTTTCACCCATCACGCTGAAAATTGGTGGAGAGGTCGATGCAGCTCGGACCATCATACTAAGATTCACCAAAGAATCTAACTTGGGCAACATACCGCCATTTTGCAAAAATAGCCACCTTCAAATATTAAAACATTAGTGATATTATGCTTTAATATGTGACACAAAGGAAAGATCCATGAAGGCGGCCATTTTCCTAGATAGCCGGATGTTGTCCTAGTTGGTTTTTTATGAATTATGATTATACTGATTATGAATTAATAATTTTGCCATGATATCTTTTTTTTTTTTAAAGAGGTGATGACTATGAAACAACGAGAACGTACGATTAATGTAGTTTATAATAAAGCAATTATGATAATAATCGATAACATGTAATTGAGGTATAAAAATCAAATTAAGACAATAAAAACAAAGGTTTTCTTTGACAAACCTAGTGAGGGTAAATTACATGAATATGCAGGACGACATTGTGCGACATAATTAATAATGCGAACTTCCGTTGCGTACATAATTAAGGCTTACAATAATTTAACTCGCTCCGTTGCATTTCCTTCATTTATGAACTAATTTGTTAATCGTAGCAATAATTTATATTAAATTACTAATGCTTAGTAATTTCAACAATATTGGTACCATCAAACTGATAATTAATATCAAAAATAACAATAGAACATAAATGGTTTTACGAATTTCTTAATGTTACATATAATATCTTAGCAATCTTAAAGACGTGCTATGTCCCCTGTACTAGTTAAGATAAAATATAGTACTATAATTTTTTTTATAAATTGTTTTCTATAAATTGTTTTATAGAGTGCTACGTTGATTAAACCCATAAAAGCCTTGGACGTGTAATGACGTGTATGACAAGTTGGCTAAATATAATCTGTAAACTACAGCTGATAGGGTTTAAGTCTGTATAGAATATTGATGGAATATTTTTGATGATTGTCTCAAACGACAAAAAAGACAGAACGATTGTCTCAACGTCTGGAAGACGTTGCCTCTCCAAGTGGTTAACACCATTGTGGTGGGTGACAAAGATGGTGGGAAGCGATACGAAATAAAACGCTTATATCTTAAAAAAGGTAAAATTCCTAACATCCTTTTCCTCCCTTGCCATCGACCACATGGAAAAGTGACGATGTGTTTCCAGTATCACTAGATTCTTTAAAACAGAAATATATAAAAAATATCGAGCAAAACGTCCATGCTGAAATAAAAATGTTCTGAGTTTGTATACAAATTCTAACATGGATTCAAAAAATATGTTACAGTACAACTCTTATTAGTCGAGATTCGACCTTGGACTTAATAGCATTTTTACTGTCTTTATTTTTGTTTTATAGCCTTCAAAAATAAGTTTTTTGGCCTATTTTGAAATACTTTTATTTTAACACAGTGCCTTCTTCCACCATGTTGTTGCCCACCTGAAAATGTTCACTATGGTCCATATTGCATTAATCAGCACAAATATTCATAATTCCTTTATGCATGATCAAATCCCCTCAGATACTCGACTAATCTTTACCAGTCATGAAAAAATAAAATCTGTCACAAAGTTCATTCGTAAAGCTTATTGCGCCAATATTGTCCAATAGTTATAGTATTTACTATCCTTGATTTAAAATAGAATAATACAATGTTTTCGTGTTTTTGTTAAACGTGTTTTTTCTTTAAGTTTCGTGACGTAGGCTGATAACTGTATTGTCAGCCATAAACTGTTGAGACCAGGTTTAAGAGAAATATGTGATATGTGGTTTGACTTATCACTCCTGCTTTGCGTAATCCAATATTCCTCAACCCGCCTCTAGCTTTTGAGACTTTACCGAGCAAAGCAAGTTAATTATTACTTTAGTGTATTATATGCGCACATTTACGTAGTATAATTTACGTCTATGTTTTTCTCACTACAACAAAGTAAAGTGGTAGGGCTAAACTGGAAAGTCCTTACTATTTCATATTAGCTCAAACCGTACAGGTCATTTAGAATGTTTCGCTATTTGACTAAGTTACAGTAATGTATTAATACTATAATTAATGAAAAACTTTCAGTCAAAATTCTGAATAATAATAATGAAAACCAAAGGAAAACCTCAATAATATTTTAAGTAGCTTAGGGCTTTCGGCAAATTATTAATCATCTACTTACGTGTTTGAGATACGAAAACAATATGTATAAGTGGTTTATTTTCACTTGTAGCAAAAATTGCAGTATTATTAGGTAAAATTTGAGGTTATCGGTAGCGTTAAAATGTACTATTATAACCAAAATCTACCTGAATATATGTGTTAGCAGGTGGTGCTGTCTGTTGAAGTCTGTTAGGACTACCTGTCGCCTCTGACCCCGCTTTAATTTGAATTGAAAAAATAAACCCTACATATCCCCTAATTTTAATTTTAATTATTTTGATTAGCTTAGCATTGAGATAAACGGTGCCTGACGAAGTGTCGAGTTGACAAGGGAGCAGACTAAAGCATTCTCACTTTGATGTTTTCCACCCCTTGATAACCAGGTAGAGAAGGGATTTTCAAATGTTCAGGGTCATCATAATAAAAACCCGTTTAGTGTCAAAGGTAGATAAAATGTTTTAATGTTTTAAATGCTTATATGTAGATGCTATGCAATAAACATATAAACCTTCGGAATGACTTACTGCAAATGACAAGATGAATCTGAAGTTTTAAATACATGTCAATGCCGAAAAGTGTGTTTTGAAATAACTTATGAGATAATATAAACAGATAGAGTTTTTCTTACTTCATGTTTGTCCAAAAACTACACTAAGAAAGTATTTTACTTTCAGAATTTTTACCCTCCTATAAATATTAAATATACAGGGTGAGTCAGACCACCCGTTCACCTATTGTAATGGGTGAACGGTTTAACGTAGAAACACCAAATTTAATTATTCCCCACTAATTTGCATATGAAGAATTCATTAAACATATTTTCAAAGCGATTTAACTACAGGGTGTTATAGAAATGGAGGTAATGAGTTCGAATCTCAAAATTTTCTTATGTCAACCTGAAGCAAATTTTATAACATTTAAAAGGTCTTGTTAAAAGAATCATTTTGGTGAAAACAGAAATAAATTATCTCAATCCGATTCAAAATGGCGAAAATTTTTGTGAAAGTTTTCGATATTTACGGAAACCCCTGTATTTTCTAAACCATTAAACATTTTTCTGTTCTGATTAAAAATCTTTAATCCTTGGTAACACAGCTTTACTACGATATGTCACATTGCAATGTTTTAACAATATCAAATCTTTGGAAAACTTTTGAATAAAAAATGTTGGTAGCCCAGAAAAAAATTTAAATAGCAACATATACCAAAAAATATATCATTTTAAAGGCCTTCAAAATTCCTAAAACTTTATAATTTACACAAATATTCTGTCCTGTCTGTAGTTACGGACAAAAAACTCCATTTTCCCATATGAAGTGCATGTTATTTATGTAGTGCATTATACCAAAGGGTACCCATACACTGATTGCTATGGACATGCAAATAACATGCACTTTAAGTGGGAAAATGGAGTTTTTTGTCCGTAACTAAAAAACTAAAAAGGATAGAATATTTGTGTAGATTAAAAGGTTATAGGAGATTTTGAAGGCCTTTAAAACGATATGCTTTTTGGCATTTGTTGCTATTTGATTATTTTTCAGGGCTACCAACATTTTCAAAAATGAATTTGTTTTCAGAAAATTATATATTATCAAACAATTGTCATGGAACATATTGTAGAAAAGCCGAGTTACCAAGGATTAAGGATTTTAAATCAGAACTAAAAAATATTTAATGGTTTATAAAATACAGGGGTTTCCGAAAAATATCGAAAATTTTCACAAAAGTGGCCACCACTTTGAAACGGATTGAGATTATTTAGTTATTTTTTCACCAAAATGTTTCTTTTAAGATGACCTTTAAAATGATATAAAATTTGCTTTAGGTTCACATAAGAAAATCTGGAGATTCGAACTGATGACCCTCATATCTGGAACACCCTGTAAATAAACTGCGATGAAAATATTGTTAATGAATTCTTCTTATGCAAATTAGTGGGAATAATTTTATATAGCGTTTCTGTGTTAAACCATCCTCCCGTTACAATAGGTGGACGGGTGGTCTAACTCATCCTGTATAGACAAAATCATTCTTTTCCTAATTCAATTTTAAAGTGTTAAATAAAATATAAGATTACTAGGTGATTAAGTTTATCAGTCAACTACTTGAAACAATAGGTTAGAGGAGCACATCAAATGGAAAAGCACTTTGCATTTTGTGTAAAAAGTATTACTTCTGTTTCCAGACGGTTTGCTTACTCAATCAGCTGTGGAAAAGCATATTGGATGCTTTGCTCCACATCGATGCAAATAATGGAAATTACATAAAAGATATACCAACATTGTGGTATTCGTGAAGTTAATCGACACAAATGTACTTTTAACTTGGTACAAACTCTCGTACCTAGTATGATAGTTAGTCTTTTTAGTAATAATAATTGTCTGAAATGTCTTTGAATTTAAATGGTTAGCCTTTTTATACTTTATTGCCAAAAGGAAGTCACCATAATATACATTTTTCAATCAATTATTATTCCCTGAGAATAATGCAAATTAAACCTTTAGAATGGAGGTATTGTGCTTTAATATTTGACTGATAGACAGTTTAGGTTGAACTTATTACTAGTTTGTGTAAAAGAAAATACATACATATGTAAACATCATTGTTTTTACTGCTTCTGTAAGTATAGGTTACCTATACAATTCCCCAAACATACAGTTGGCAATGTTACCTCAATGTTATCGAAAATAGAACTTGATAAGCTCACCGCGCCGTCAAGGGAGTATTAAGGGAGAACTTCAAGGGAGTAGCGCGCTAAGGGAACAATAAATATTTCTACCTGTAACTATCAACGTTTGCTAGACTAAAGAGAAACAACTGACCCCGATTCTAAAATGTAGTGAACCATACATTATTGCTGGTTTATTCGCTAGGGGCTCTCAGGAAGACCAAGAATCAAAGAAAACCTAGAATATGGGGTAACCAAGAATAAAAGATACCTTCAAATTTAATGTTTTATGCAAATTAAGTACCAAAAATAGTGCCCCTCTTGATATTTATGAAGAAATCAAAAGTATAATTTCTTAACATTGGTAAAAATTCCAATGTTAATTATAACTCAATACACAGTTTTTGATTTTTTTTAAATTTGGGATCTAAAGATTTTGTATTAAGTCGAACGTCTATGAATTATCAAAGGCATAACAGTATTCAGTATTCATTATACTCCTCCGGTAAAAAATAAAAAAAATATCCCTTAAAATTTCCTTAAAGGAAATGACTGTTTCGTCAAGCCTGAACATTACTAAAGTGACACTAAGGGCTCAGAGTCATCTGCTAGCCAGATTATACCAAGATGAGAGTCTCTTTTATCTGTAGTATAAAGATTTACCAGCATTTCTGCTGTTGTCAATTTAAACCAACAAACGTATACAGTTTTCAACTGTATATGTATTACAACTTTAATGTAATATGCTACATTAATTATTGCACTTTAGGATAGCCATCCATCTCAGATTCGCTCTTGAAACTGAAAATTTAAATGAGACAGTTCTCAGAAATATGTAATTTGACTGGATTTGTAAAACAGTGAAGGGTGTCGTAATTAGCAAATGAACATGCGTTGCGTTAATAATGAAAGCTTAGACATATCCAACAAAAGGCATCGCTACCGACGTAATAGGATTATTTGTCAGTTGTGAAATGTTTTGTTAGACAAACTTAATTACTGAGACGAATTTTGTGCGTATCAATATTAGGTCGCCGAATCTTGGTTGTAATATTTGATTTATTTGTTCCTTTTTATAAGACGTTTCGAGTAAAAATATAGCTTAAAAGAATCAAAACTGTAATTTAAAACAAGTTTAGTGTGCCCTGGGTCATTTTGTGGATTGAAATTGCTTTTCTGGAAAAATTATTTTTAAAACCTATGACTTTGGCCCTAGAGCTACCAAATAATGCGACCATCATACATGAAGTGCGAACTTCATTCTATAGAATCAAAACTAAAATTTCCCTGATAAGGTTTGTTAGGAGTTTACCATTCCTTTATTAAAATATATTTATTATCGAAAAAATCCTTCATTTGAGTTAACTACAAAGATAAATATCTTGTTTGTAGTTTTTATATCACATTTTTATCTGGTTGAGTGAAATTAAATTTCATAATTGCTTAAGAACACGAAATTAAAGGAATTAAATGATTCTAGATAAATTGGCGGTTGCTAATTGTTCAATGCACGCAATAAAGCAATAAATATACGTGTAAAAGAGGCAAGAATGTGCTATTGAAAAACCCAAAAACGTTGCGAAAAATGTCACAATTATTGCCAAACATTTTTAAGCCAAAATAGGTCCCTATTGGACCAAACAGTAATGTGTATAGAGGAGAGGAAAAACAAGTATATTTCTACTTTTGAAAAACCACAATTAGTTTTATTTTCAGTAAATTAAGTTAGTTGGGGTCAAAGGGAATTATCCTACTCTCTTAGAGCCCTAGAGAGCCTCCCATTCTGTCCTTTACCGATAAAAGGTGATAGGGACCCTTTGAAATTATCCCTTTAGTCAGTATCTAATCTAAAAGCAATATAATACATTAAGCCACATTTTTTCTCTGTCCCTAATATTGCACCACTTTGAAGCACAAAGAAGATATCTTCAGAAGACATCATCAAATAATCACACAATACAGATGTTTTCCTTTGATATTGTTAAATAAGAAAATCCCTTCATAGTCTGTAATAAAATCATTAGCAGCCGATATATGAAAGCTTATCATAAATACGCGTATTATCTTGTGATTACCAATACGTGAATTTCCGGTATTAAAGGAAAATCGGTTCAAACAAAAAAAATCTGTTGGATCTATATCTATTTATTTATACTCATTTGAGCATTAATTTTGAGTGTTAATTTCTTGAGCGTTTCGACATGGTATAGGGTATGCTTCTAAATGAGATAAAATGTAATTGTTGCATCGAAGCAGGTAAAAAACATACCGAGGTCATCCTAAGTTGAGTTATGACCTGCAGATTACCATCAGAGATAGAAATATTGAAAAAATGTGTAACTGCTGAGTTGAGACTGAAGTAGGAGAAACAGTCAAATATAAAAGTAAACTCAAACTATGTCTATTTGAGATACTGTATAACGTAAATATCAAGAAACTTAATGTTTAGGGTCCTTAATTATTCATGTTTTGCCCTCACGCGTTCCAACTGAATCAAAATACTTTAGGCAAGAGTAAAGAAAGCCTTCTTATAGTCTTGTTAAACAAACCAATGACTACTGGAGCATCTAAAACCAAATCTGAAGTTAACGGATGCAAGGCCATCATTACATGTTTACAGGCATCTGTTTCCAATGCAGGCCGATTTTACAGTTGATCGTTTTTACATGCAAGTTGACGCTTACTCTTTATACGTACTGGCGCGACGGCTGGTGCCTACTTCGGAGTCCTTCATCGTTTTAGGTCCGACATGTCATGGTGTCGGGTACATGATGCTAAATGAGATTGAAAGTAAATCTTCCACCGACACAGGTTACCTAAAAGAGAAGAGTCTTGAAAGACTATGGTGAAAATTTGAATTTAATGTTGGTTCAGTATTCGCAGTTGATTTCAAATCGCTGGCTAGCTTATTGTGTAAAACATGCATTTTATTTTATTGTGACTTTACTAAATTCTAAAGTCTAGTAAAACATGTCAATGAGTATTGGAGTATTAAAACCAACTCAACCAATTTATTAATTGTATTTGCTGAATTTTGTTTAACGGCAAGATGAAGATTTGAAGTCCAATTCGTCATTCATGTTAAACAATCATCCTTGAGAATGTAGTAAAGGATAAATGACAATTTAATTTGCAAGACAGATAAATCAAACTTTCACTAAATATTGCCCTTCACTTAATACTTCTTACAAACAAAAGACAAGCCGCTACAAAACTAATTAATATGGGAATGTATATGTTTTCGTTTTGAATTATGATGCTCTAACTTCCAATAAATTAAAATAAACGTCCGAATGCAATAAATGAAATTAAGAGGTATTATAATTATAATTTGAAATCGACTGTCTAACGTAAATAACAAGTTTTAGTTATATTTACAGTGAATATGTGTTAAACGAGAATAATTTAGATTAGATGTATATTGATGAAAAGATTAAATAACAATTAAATTTAAAACCCAAATAAAAAAATTTGCGTAAAAAGCAGTTAAGAATAAATTACATGAATGTGCAGGATGACTTGTGCGATGTACTTAATAATGCGAACTTCCGTTGCGTACATAATTAAGGCTCACATTAATTTAACCTTACTTCCTCAATAATTTACCCTTTAATAATTTTAATTTTAATTTTTCAACAATTTTAATTTTTAAATTGTCTATGAATCGTCATGATAATCTTAGTTATTAAATTGAAAATATCAAGATCGCTGATACCAATCACGTTTAAGAAAAACTGTACAACAATATTTTCTTAGTTAATTGTGAGTTTTGAAATGCTCAATATTAATATTTCTATTGAAATCAGCTAATAATTTACATATATTTGTGTGGTAACTATATTAATAAGTAATATTGTGTCAACCTATATTTTTATGATATGTCAAATTAAAAAGCATTTTAAAAGAAAGATTTAGGGGAAATAAAACATAAAATCGGATCTTGTGTTCTGATAATAATTTTTTTAAGTCGAAAAAAGCCTCTTAAGTAAAAGAGATTATGTTATGCAAATTGAAGAAAACAACTATCACACTTTGGGCTGAAAGTTTTCATGATACAATTTTGTATAATCTCCAACCCCAGTTTCATCCACAAATCCTAACATGAAAATTCCAAATGCGAAACATACAAAATGTCACATACAAAAATATAAAGGATGAAAATACAGTCATTAGAAAAAACTCATTGACCCCTAAATACTGACATTATTCTGAAAATCAATTTAAAATTGCATCACAAATGTTCAAGATCTAACTACATTAATAGTTTTTATAAATTATCGTAGTTTCTTAATTAAATTCACCATAGCCGTAAAACTAATACAGTCTGTTGTGTGGTCCAACAGATTGTAAAAGTATTGTAAAAGTAAAATAGTTAAGCGACATGAGCATTTTGTATCCAGCACTCATCAGGTTTGCATCAGCGTCGCACACAATAACCTTTGTTACATAATTTTATGATTTTATTAAAACGTAGAACGGGTTTTCTTTGATAAAAGTTAGATAACGATGAATTAAATAACAAAAGTTTGAGGATTCGCAAACGCAACTTTTCTGCCGGTCAATTAAAGAGGACTAACATCAAATCGGAATATTTTACACAACAATTTTATGAATATGAATTGTTTGCTAATTTCGTTGTATTTCAGGCTCCCATAGAATAAATTATATTTTCTTATAAATTTATCTATTGAATACATATCCCCAAAAATTAGTTCTAGGCGTTTTGAAAGATGATTAACGGTTCAAGTTGTTCGCTACCAGAGGGAGAGAGTTGGGGAGTCAGAAGTGAGTATTGAATCTGAAGAGCGTTGGTGAACCAGTGTTCTGTTGAACTTTTCAGTACAGCTATTGGAAACCAAGTAATAGCTTTTTACGAAACGAAATGCAGGATTTATTACATATGATGGATTAATAGTAGTTTATGCAACCATTGTATTATGAATGTCTTTATGAATGTATTATGAGTGTTCGCGAGTGTTCTAAACATTTCACGAGTGGCTTAAAGGCATAATACAACCGTTGCATACACTATTTTATCTACGACCAACAATATACGATAAATTTTCCCCCGAAGTTAAACAAAACTCATGATTTTTCCTAATGATGGAATAGGTCAACTCAAATTTGAGGTTAGGCAAATAAGCAGACTGAACCATGAATCGTTGTGCAACAATCAGCTGATGGGATAAGTAAACTCAAACATGAATCGTAATGCAACAATTAGCTGATGTGCGAATTGGGTAATTGTTATTATGACACTACTTCCGTCAAATGCCGAGCTCTCATTGGTCTAGAACCAGTACTCTAAAGTGACTCCAGTATCATAAATTCGTCATTATGCAACTGCTTGGTTTTTGGTGTTTTAATGTATATCATTATAATGTTTATTGTAATACCATAATTGGTGCTTATTGTAATGGTCGTCGATAAAATTCCTTGTTACCACAGTTTAGTAGTTAAATTCTAAGTAATTCATGTAAACAATACTATAAATTTGCGATCATCAGCCTTTAAAACCGGTTCAGTAGTCGTGAGAATGGTATACTTGAAAGTACGTTTTAGCCTGTAGGATATTCGAATACCAAACATTAAAAAAAAGTAAATACACTATGTGAGTTTTTAGTTATTTCATTTTGTAGCTATGTTAATGCACCAAACATATACAATAGAAAGAAAACGTAGTTCAAAAAAGGATTATTAGTAATAAGAGCTAAGATACTCTCCAAAAGATTTGATTTGAAGATTCACGCTTAAGTTTCCAGATTTCTTTCGTGCTTGAAACTCTAATTGGATTTTCTAAAATCACCATCTGTTTAAGGCAAATTCCTAGAAAATAAGGCAGAACAATCTAAACATTCCAACCTTACTTTGGTGTACATAAAAAGAATGAGTTTAGGCCGTTTAATACATCTTGCAAAAAGTTATTACAGCTTGCAAAGTAAGTTTCACGGAAGTATGTTTTACAAAGCAAGTTGAAGACGCAATCATTTACGTGTGAGGCCCACGCTTTGCATACAGAATCTTGTTGCAATGTAATTTCGAGCTTACATTTCCCGGATAGCTCCGAGTTTAGAGTCGCAGCCAAATTGGATTTTAAATATTTAAATCGGTTTTGAAATATTAAACCGCAAGAATATTGGATTTATATCCATCTTAGATATAATGATGATAAATTAGTTAGTTCTTTTAGAATCCTGACTAGCGAATGTTCTTGAAGTTATATGAATAAAAAAGTAAAAAAATGACAAAACGAAATTATAAAAAAAGGATCTCTTTTTTAGTTTCCGCGAAAAAAGTAATTATTATTTGTTTTAATTTTATTAAAGTAATAAATTACGTATTATATAAATATATATATAATTATATGTAATTATATGTATTATATATACACCTGTCCGTAGGCGCGATAACTTTTGTAAAAAAGGTCCGATCTTAATAAAAATTTGGAACAAACGTGTCCAAATTCATGACTTCGAGTTCGGAAACCAGCAAGATTGGTTTACTCTAAGGATATTTTTTCGACAAAATAAAATTTATTTTCAAGAATTAATACATTTTCACAATTATTTTTTAAATACATTTTTAAAATTGAATTCAGCTTAAAAAACAAACAAATTAGCATTTTGAATTATTATTCTACGTCAATCCGTTGCTTAAATAAATATTTGATGATATTAGATGTTCTAAACCAGTACATCGTCCAATATTATTTTTAATTTCTCCCTCCAGAAAGCATAGTTACCCTGATTTAAGACATAAAAAAATACAATTCTGAACATATGATTATATTTTCAGGTGATGAATATTTTACTTGTGTTTATTTTGAATAGTTAAGAGTTCATTGATCAAGATTTTGCAGAAAATATACTATATCAAAAAATACAAATAATTTTTAAATTTAATAAAGAAAGTATGAGTATTTGGAAAGGGGGTATGTTTTAGCCTAACCTGCCTGAAAATGTAGCATGATATATGGTATGTTTACAATGATGAGGATTGATAGTATGTCCTATTGAAATTGGCTGGAGATGTTGGTCTGCTGCAACAGGGATGTTTTAGTTGTAGAAGTGACCATATGATTGAATTTAAATTTTTCATAAGATTGAATTATTTGTTTGAGTGTTCTTAATTAATTGATCCTATGTTTGATGACATTTGTGTACTATAAAAAGATTATAGTTATTAAAAATTAAAAGACTAAGAACTATATAAAATACAAAGTGTATGTATTACTAATGAAAACCAATGAGGTCTCCTTGTTAATTTTCCTCATATCTAAAGCTCATGAATGATTAAATATATCTAGTATATTATTTACTTAACGTATTCAAACAATACTTTCCTTCAAATAAGTTGAACGCTCATATAGACAAAATAAATCCTATGGAAATTCGCTGAGTACGCAGGTCTGCTGTGACGGGGGTATTTTTGTTATAAAATATTTTTACTCAATACTTCAAATATTGTATTGTTATACAATCAAATCTCTCTCTGTAAAAAGTCTTTAAAAATAAACAAACTCTTCAATAGTCTATTAAAAAAACTTGTCTTTCACTCTTACCAGGCTGAAATAAAAAAAAAAAAAATATACAATCTTGTGAAAGTAAAATGGAGCCTCTTTGTAAAATGGAGGTAATGCTTGTTTTGAGATTCCTTCACTTAACGTTAAAAATAAAAACAGCGAACACTTATATCTCTTATCTCAATCGTTAGAGAAGAAAGATTGGCTTACCCTCATAACTAACTTGCTTTACATTAATTCTAAGTTACTTAGATTTTGTTCTACTCTACTACTCACGGTCATATTTCCAAAGCACAATGTTAAGAATTAAGTGATAGGTTTATAGAGTCCAATTGTTTTACTCTTAAAATTAATTATTAAAAATCTCGAAATCGTAAAGCGTCGTAAGTATTAAAAATTGGTAAGTTGGCTGCACAAAATTCAATGATAAGTGAATTTTACCTAAAATCAGTTATTATGTTGGACCTACTATTAATTGCCTCGTAGAGGAAAGGAGGTCTTAAAAACTTTGAACTATTTAATAGTTTTATTTTAAACGAAACACGTCTTTAAACACCGTTAAACATTTAACATAAACAACTTACTTAAAAAATTCGAAATATTCAAATTATACATGAATAGCTCAATAAAAACACTCATAAAAAATTAATAAAGTAATATTTAAAACCTTTTACAATAGGGTCAGAAAGTAACAATTTCGATGGTTAGGGAGAGCAGCTAAGTACGTTTAAGTGATCATATAAACTTTCACTTGTCGTGAGTCTAGCGCTTGGCTTGAGTTTTGTATTGAAAAAGTTTCGCCATCAATGTTTCCCCTCCCACTTCTTCAAATTACCCTCCAACAAGCCATTTGAAATGATAGATAAGTTAGATTATTCTGTGTTTTATTTTTATATATCTACACAATTAACGAAATATATAACAGATTAGTTGTAATATGAAATAAAATTTTATTATATCATTAAATATTTCTGCCAGAAAAGGTGTTCCCTTATTAAAAATAACAAAGGTTTTTGTCTATCTATTTAATGTTTTTCAGTTAACAAGGACTAAACATTTTTAGGGTTGGAACTAAATGATATATAGGTCCAATATCTCAATGATTCCGTGTATTTGAAATTATCAACGTTTTAAATACTATATATGCTGTTTTCACTAATGTAGATAATTAAATACTGGTTTCCCTATATCGTTTTTATGAGGAAAAAATATCAATTGTTTATGAAATTAATGCATATATATATTGGCAATCTTATAGCTTGAAAATTCATAAATTAAAAAGGACTTTACTTGAATCACCCTACGTAAAATAAGTGTATGCCTATAATAATACATTAATATCATCACTTACAGGCAATTCAATAAATATACCATTGTTTCACTTCCTTAAAGGTCTTCGGTCTTTCTGCAATCAGTTAAAGCCATCTTACTTGGGAAACCTTCACTCCAATCAAACATAATAAAAAATACTCCTATCAACGTAGCATAGAGCAGTGAGTTGTGCCTGGAAATAGGCTATTTTATTGTTAATGATTAAGTAATCGAAGTGATCGAATCGTAATTATTGATTATTTTTTTAATTAATAATTGATCGTAATTATCAATATCATGGGGACCATGGGGTTTTTTGATAATTGACACTCCATTATCTTAAAAGAGAATATATTTATGTAAAATGAAACAGTTTACATTAGTAAAACATTAATGCGTTGAAAATGAAATGTATTAAAATTTGTAGAGCCATATTAGTATTTCAAATACATATTTAGAAGGTAGATATATTATTTCAATTTAAATTGGTTTATTTTTAATCCTGTGATGAAAAAAGTGAACACCGAAGGTACGAAAAGGCGAAGGTGTGAATAGATATAAATTTAACAAAAGCATTCTTGCTTTGACTTATTCCATCCCTTTTAGAGAGAGCACTTACCAACGTTCAGGGACTTATGTGATTTAGAAAGTTAGTAATAATGGATAATCCATTCATTTTTTTATCCTTGTAAATAGGCTGATTACTAGATTAAATTCACTTTTTACAATGGAACAAGAAAATCTAATCTACATTTAACGCTACCAAAAATATAATTTTGGAATTCTTACTTAAAAATACTGATGATTTGTGGTCGTTACTTTATTTTGACATAGGGGTGCTATGCTGCGTAGATTTACTTACAAATTCTGAAATTCCGAATCTTTCAGTGAATGAACGTACAATAACCCTCATTAAATGTGATACATTATATTTGGCTTACAAATAAAGTTCTCTTAAATGAGATGAGTTCTCAGTTCTCATCTCAATATTTTATTGTCAACTCGAATATAAATTATCGAAAATACCAAACACCCCTTTCAAATTTTCTCATGATTAATCATGATTATTGATGAATATTTTTTCTGAAATGTTTTATTTGTCCTTATTGCCATTTAGTTGTTGTTATAATTTTATTTTTGTAATCTATTACATGGTAATATTGACAGTTTAATTCATTTTCTATTTTCATGAAAAAACCATTCGCTATTTTATGTTATTCTATCAAAACTACCTATTTATAAGTTATAGCATTTTTCGAACGTTAGTTAAATATTTTAACGTTATAATTTTATTATAAATTTCACATAATGGTTTTGGGATGAAAAAAAAATGAAACAAGAATTTGCTACAATATTGTTTAAGACAATTGACAGAACCATTCGGTCCTCTACGCAAACTGCGTTTCCTTACAGCTGAATATATTAAAAACTAAAAATTTAATTTCAGGGTGTTGAATCGATTATGAATTTGTTGATAAGCCAAAATCCTGATAAAAACATAAATATTGAGCATAGTCCATTTGGAGGGGAGGGGGTATGTCTATCTGCATTTAAAGGGGCGAGCCTTTAAATGTGAAGGTTTGTAGTGAGGACAAAAAATCACTGTGTGCTTTTTTTGATAAAAGTTTTTTTTATTTTAGTTTGCTTGACTGACTGTCAGTTGAAAATGCACATTATATGTATTGCTCTAGAGGAAGGCTAATAATTAAATAAATTAAGTTTCCTCAGCATAATTTCGATGCATAGTAAATTTTATCGTTGGATAATTTATTTATAATAACTTATTATAATTCTCCATATCGCTTATAATTTTGTATAACGATTACATGTTTATTTTAATTATGGATAGTCCATACTTTTCTTAAAAAAGTATAAATTCAATAGGTCCTAATGTATTGGTTCAGCAGTAGCAGTTTTAACGTAGTATAGATCGCTTATTTTTGCACTTTTTTTATTCTTACAACAAGTGAATATTTTCGTTATAAGAATAAGATAAAAGATGTTTTACATACCTCAAGTCAGCGATTCCAAGAACGCCTCATGTTGTAACTCAGACTAAAGCTACGCCTGTTATTGGGATTGTTGGCAACTTTTTTAACTTCTAAGAAGCTTAATCGTGATACAAGGAGAGGCTACTCCTTTGAAAAGCTGGAATTTATAATACACTCCATACTTTAGTAATTATGATTTACATAGCCACTAAAAACGTCGTAAAATCTTAACCTTTATATGATTTATGTAGAGCTTATACAGATGGTATCTTTTATTTCAGATTATTTATAAATTTTTCAAACCTAATCCGTAAAGCTAGTGAAGTGGCTGAAGAAATCACAAGGTTCATCATTATTAATGTCTCTTAAAAGCTCTTGAATGTATTTACATAAGCTCTACCGTCACTTAACGAGAGTTAACCCCCCAATGGTTTATTGATGAGTAACTATCAGTTAAATATTTGGTATTTAATTTTTTTTAGTTCGTCAAACACTTGTTTATAGTCTATAGTTTACACTCATCAATCATCAAATGTAAGGCATCCCATTAAATAAAACACTTAACTTAGTAGATCGTTTTCAGGAATATTTGTTATGGAATATTTGATAAAATAATTATGATTTAAAGATTGAAAGTAAAAGAAATAATAGGTTCGGATTAAGATTTGTTTAATGTTGTGAAATATTTAGAAACTGTATATATTAAGATTTAACCATCAAATTTAATCTGATTTTATACCTGTTTGATATTAATCCTGTAAGCTGCTGTGTTGTTATATACTTTGCAATAATGTGCCATAAGTATTCCAATGTTTTTCATTAACTTTAATGTACGATGTTTAAAACTACTTTATAAATGTTAAAATCTTTTTACAGCATAGGTAACGATAATAGATTTTCTAAATCCCTCATATTAAAGTGCCCGTTTTTATTACTATCACCAACCAGTAGGTGAAATTAAACAACTGCTCGATTAAGTAAATTTTGTATTAATAATTTTTTATTCTTTGACTTTTTCTTTCTTATTCCTTATCTGTTCTTTATTATGTTGTTAATGGTAATGGTTGTTACAGTAGGCTATGTCAACTTGTTAATTTTATTTTTGCTGATAAGGGGTTTTGATTTCTGATACGTAATATAAGCTGTAAAAATGTATCTTAGTCATTGAATTTAAAAATATCACTATATGAAGTAAACGTAGAAAGTGTATGAATAAATTAACTTATTATAAAATCAATACCAAGAGTTTCTCAGGAACTTTCTCAAATATGTTTTGGTCTCGGTGCAAACATCCTATTCCAAATCAAATATCCTTTAATTACTGGCAAATACCGTTTCAATATGCTTGACCAAAGGTCAGGATCCGGTTTCTCTGATATTGAACCATCATACACTGTTGGTCTCACACACTATGTGCCTTTGGTTTATTTGGAATGGCGTTTGCTCATTATTGAAAATAAAGTAAAGGTCATTGTTTCGTAATATGGTTATACTAAATGAATAAATGAAATTTATTTCCATAAATAAAAATACATAAATAACATAAAACAAACTTGGAAATTTACTGACCACAATAGCAAGTTGCGTGGCCAGTTAAAAAAACTAAAAAAAAGGTTATTAATAAGGTCACAAAATACTATTATTGTGAGGTTTGTATAATTTTTCTTGCCTTTAATCAAATTTTTTACTTTAACATGAATATAAAATAATAACGTCAATTATTTTATTAAATAATAAATAAAAGTTATTAAAAAGATTTTCATTATTTTGAATTAATTCTTTAGGGTTCACCTGTATAATCTCACAATAATAAATGAGAAGGGGTTTAATTTAAATATTTTCAGTAATTTGATGAAAGTAATGATTTCTCATGTAAATTGCTGCTAGTTATTACACTATGTTTGTATTTAAACTTAATTAATCATATTTCCTGATTTTATGGTTTGATACATTTAATATACCTTATTTAACGAATCATGAAATTTTCAACTTTTTAATCATCAAATAGTAGCATTAATAGTATATGATTTTCAATATGGCCGCTTTTCAAACATTATTGCGTTTAACCATATGTTTATTATTTTTTAAAGCAAACTTGAATACCTTCAATATTGTATGATAACATTTTATAAAAAATATATTTCAATACTTTTTATTTACCCGATAAAATATAAATCGTCGTATTATACCGTTATCATTATTACATTATATCCTCCGATATATCAGCATCATTGACGTCGAACTGTTGTAAAAAGAAGAAGTAGATTCTGGTAGAAGCATTAGCGACGGTAGAATTGCTTTGAAAGTGTTTAACCAAAAGTAAAAATATTTAGTAATACACAGTAGCTAAAAGTAGGTTCAATTTGGTGTCGCATTTCGCAAGACGGCTGGGACAAGTTAGAGATAGCAGAACTCTTTCTATGCTTCTATAAAGGGTTCTATTTCTGTTTACAGACGGTTTGCTTAGTCAATCGGCTGTGAAAAAGCATATAGGATGGAAGCTTTGTTCCATTTTGAGATAAAATAGTGGAAATATCGGTCTCATGTGAGATATACCATTGTGTACGTAGTTCCATTGTTATTTTCCTTTGAAAACGTATTTTTATGAAGAAATAAACTATATGGAGGAACCCTTGTGCCATCGGTTAACTAAAATATTTGAGTTTTAATGATCAAACAAATTTTAATAGTAGGTCATTAATTTATTAAAAATATTTTTTTAAATCTTTTTTGATAAACCACTTCAGTTATTAACGCATAATAAGAAACACCCGCCATTTCCATTACTGTAATTTGCAAGCAATAATTAAATGTACCCTATTTGAGTATGTTATACGCTACAGAAAACACTTTATTAATTTTACTTAACTAAAATAAATGTAAGTATTTAATAAAAACATAAAAGTTGTGTTATATTCCCAATGAAATGCATTATATCGAGATATATAGAAGGGGGAGTAAGTAAATATATTAATAGTATAGTATAGTCTATATCTTTACACACGAATTGTTTTTATAAGGCATGTAAAAATATAATATGGAATTTTAATAGAGCTTCGTTTCATACGGCGTCCATAAAAAAATTTAAACCATGATATAATTTGCCAAATTAATAATAACTCTATATCTTTACACACGAGTTGTTTTTATAAGGCATGTAAAAATATATTATGGAATTTTAATAGAGCTTCGATTCATACGGCGTCCATAAAAAAATGAAAACCATGATATAATTGGCCGAATTAATATTGATAATAACTAAAGACACCCCAAAATTTACTTACACGCTTCAGCCAAATTTTGATGAGTCGGGTACACGGCTAGTTTCAAGAAGACGAATTTACAGTGGCCATCGAACACTCGAAGGAGAGATGTAGCAAAAGCAACGATAAGTACTATTTACTTAGACCAGTAAGACGTTTGCCGAACAAAGGAGGAATTCCTGCCCTCATTTCAAAATTACGTCTAAGTAAACACCAAAACCTTCATTGTTGCCTGCAAGGCTCTAAGAATGAAGCTGAAATATCAAAGGAGAAAACATTCACTCGGAGCTTTTAAGACGCCCTTACATACAACGACTAAGAATAAAAGTAAAAAATATATATACATATATATATACTATTTAAAATGATAGTACGGACACATTAATTGGTATTTTGGAATAAATAAATTATTTTAAACTCTTTCATTTTTTACAAAAACATTATCACGAGGAAAAAGCTGTAAAATATTGCGTTCATCTATATTCACTAAATAAATCATACATTTAATGTCCAAAAATAATCCTTGAAACTCTTCCGCAGAGTATACAAACCTTTCAGAGTTAAACTTTAATTATAATCAAGCCCGAACATTAAGAAAGCATCTCTAACAGCCAAAAGTCATCTGCTAGCCAGATTTAACAGCGTTTCTCAAGATGGGGTCTGTTTAATCTGCAACTGACCGAGATAAAAAATATTTTACGTACGTTTGTTAACACATTCATACAATAAGTTGATGATATATACGTCTCACCAAATCATCGATGACTATAGACTTCCAAAGTATTTATCTATGAATAATATAATGCTTCTCAATACATTACAGATCAAATTTCTTAAAATATAATATTTACTAAATTTTTGAATAATTATTTTTTAACATCTGTCTTACTCATTTCGATACTACCCATACCATTTCTTAGTATAAAATCGTTTATATTTCCGATTCTGTCTACAGAAGTTTCCAGTACAAAACGCGAACAAGTTTCAAAAGTTCTTTAATGATTTTGGCGGAAGGGAAATGGAAGACGCTCACTTTTACGATCAATCATCTGCCATTCGAAGCTCAGACCTGCTCCAAAATGCCTCTTGACTTAAAAGATTGGCCAATAAATATTTACTTGTTTTTGTTTCTCAGTTTATTTAACATTGAGTAATCTAATATTTTATTGAAGTATAATTGATATGGGGGTTGTGTTTACTCTGCAATAATTGACTACTTAACCACAAAGATAATTTTTAGAAAGAAACTAGAATATAATAGATGTAGAAAAAGTTCTTTATCCCAACAGTAATTAAAGAAGGCCTATCGGTACATAAGTTAATGTTGTCAATATCTTATAAAATTAGTTATTCCAAATTCTTAATGGAACAAATCACAATATCAAAATAAACTAACAAATATAATATAATTGTGTTAAAATACGTATAATAATGAACCAAAGTCGTAATAAACGGTTTCAAAATATTTATTTCATTAGTCAATACGTTGGGTTTCACCAATGAAACTAAGTATTTCGCCAACGAAACAGCCTTTTTCAGTACTAGATTGACTTCTTACCGCCATATGTACAAGATAAAAAAAATAGCTTGAAGATTGAAAATTGCTATGACGACTGATTTTTTTAAGTTTTAAACGAAGCTGGATATTTAATCTTGTGAGTTTGTTCATAATGGAATATATACGAATTTTATTTGCATATCTATGGCCCGTTGGCTATGAACAGGATGAATGATGTTTTCTCTCACATTTAGGGTCAATATTTGTTTAAAACGCTTGTCACCTTCTTTAAAACTTATTAGTTTTCAATTAAAGTCGTTTTAAGAGCGAACCCTCGCATGAAATTAACGAGCTAATTAGTCGCTCGTATTATCTAAACGAGCTAAAAAGTCGCTAATTATCTGGTAGCTATTTTATTATGTAAAAGAATACCAAAATAAAAATTTATTTTTAAATTGACTAAAATAAAAAAATTCAATTTTTTTAAATCTAACGTTAAGTAGATTTACAACAGTAAATCGTAAAGTATCAATCAAATTCTTTAAGGGTTGTCTTTCTTTAAGACGAATTATAGCCGCCCAAGTCACAGATACAAATTATTGACTGTTTTGATTTTTATCTTCATCAGTACTTGTCATCAATTAAAGGAGAGGATGACCAGTCATTCCACCATGTAAAATGTTGCTATACTGTTTTTACTTGTGGAATGAATATATTCTTATTCTTATTATTTTACAAAACGAAAGGGTTTTTAAACTCCAGAAACACATTTAGAAGCCACAGGACACGCCTCAATAATTATTTGCAAAATTACATTTTTGATTCTAAATGTAAACTAATAAACTAAACAACATTTTATTCGAAATGTGGTATTTTAATAAGACAATATTATCTTTGCCAATCATAATTTACTAATCCTTAAAGAAAATACTTTGTAAAGTGTCCAGAACGCTCAAGGGATCAACCCTTTTAAAATTGTACACTTACAAGATTATCATATTTATAAACCATAACAGAGACGGTTGCAAAGTGGTTTGAAAGGATGACACGGTTAAGCTCTCCTTCGTCTCTTTACAGCGTCTAAATTCTTCTCCTTCAACCTTTACACTCATTTTCCGATAGGTACAATTTTGGTCGCTATGACATTAATAGAAGGAATGACATTAATTGGGAAATTTACGTGAAAAATATAACAACGTTACTTTTGAAATGATTCGGCATTCTAAAGTAATGTGTTTTTCGTGTATATTCATATATTTGCGGTAATTTATTTTTTTGTGGATAAGAACTCGTACCGTGCACAGGCTCTTTAATAATTGTAATAATTGTACGCGTACCTAAACCATTAATAATTGTATTCTGTAATTTAATGAAATAAATTTGATTTTGATTTAATTTGATTTGTATTCAGCGTAAAAATGTTAGTAAGATTAATTTAAAAATATTACATAATGAATACAGCTTTTAAACAACCTTGACAATGTATAAGGATTTTTTCCTAGTGTGAATAAAAATTAAAAATTAGGAAGATCAGTCATATTCTTATCCTACTTTTTTTATAGGGAATCTTTAAAAGAAAAAATTAAAAAATATATGATTAACAATTTGGTTGACAGATTTATTTACGAAAATATAAAAAAATGTTTTAGATAAGGTTTAATTAGTTGTTCAAACGCTAAATTTTCACTGATTTTACAAATCATAAAACATTTAATATTCATCTCTCTTAGTTTTGTTACGAAAAATACCTCTAGAATTTTTTGAGCTGAGTTAATTTTCTTTATTTACATTGAAGTAGTTTAGCGGGGCTTAAGGGAAAAGATTAAATTAAAATTTACTTGATTCGTACATACAGTTTTACATCAAAATATAAATTACATTTTTGCTTACAACACTTTATTTCATTCTTTGATAAAGTCCTTCACTATTTTTACTGTCTTTAATAAACAATTTACTAAAATACGGGAACAAGGGTTATTTTTCAGGCTAAGTAAATGTACAAAAAGGTTGTTGGGAATTCGACCAATCATAATTTAGGGCAATCACAAATCCAATACGAAATCATCATAATCCAAATCTGAGCAAACAGCGTCCTCATTCCGTGGTTTGCGGATCAGGATATCCGGTTGCTCTGTTATCTACATTCCATTGTTCATCCACGAGTGACCTGCTTTCCTCAAGTTTATATAGGATCATGTTTATCGTTCTTCTATCAGTAAATAAACGAAATAAAAATCACCTCACGTAAGTCGTATATTGAAACAGTGCATAGTTCGCTAGTTTTCTAGGCCCATATTAGTTAACAACACGAAGGTAAATTCCCATACATGGAGAAGCTGTCAGTGTAGGTCTCATTGTGAGTCAAGCCCGAGAGACCTTCATAACTTTTCGGGTTGAGGCCCCCAAAAGCCAAAAACACCACATATACCTTAAAATACGATAAGTAACATGAAAATGGTCCTATCAGAATGAAATCTGGCACAAACCTGAAAAGTAATAATTTTTCAGACGTGTTCAAAAATAAACCTTAATGGCCCATCGGAAAGAAAGTTAAAAGAGGCTAAACTAAAAATTTTGGTTTATTACACTAATACAGGAAAATTAAATAGGATCAAATTATCAAATCATAATTTAATATTAAACCTTGAAATTCTTTTTTTCCGCAAATAATTTTGTATTTTGAATCATTGCTTAGAATCATATTTTCAGTCTTTTATTTAGAAAGAAATAGTAAATGTTAAACAGAGTTTGTAGTTTTCCAAGTAAAGATAATATATTGAATTTTCAATGAAAGTAAGAAAATTTGAAACGTATAAAGATTTTTATGTATGTTTTACAGGATAAAAATGTGATAATATAGTTAAGCATAGAAGTTATGGGTTCATTTGTTACAGTGGAAAAAGTTTAGATATAGACGCAGCCTACAAAAACTTCTAAAATGATACCCAATCACCCTAATTAATTAGTAATTTTGGGGGAAAAGTCATAAATAAATAATTAAAGATCAATTAATTTATTAATAAACTGGCATATAACAAGTTGAGAGAATTATCACAATTTACTGTACACCAGGTCTAATTATTATAAAGAAAATTGATTGTTTAATTAAACACGAATAACACAGGAATATTTTCAATAGTAATACACTAAAATATTGTATTCATAATGTCTTTGAATTATTTTAAATTAAATTTCCCAAACGCCTCCTTGTACCATGCGGGACTCTAAAATTAATGAAAGATTATGAAGGTGCTAATATCGTATGGGTCCCGAAGTAAGTTACTCTGTCTGTTAAGTACAGTGCAGTTATAGTACACTAAGGATGATTATTACTTTATTTAATAACACCAATCTTCATTGAAAGTTAAGTTTTGAAGCTTTGATTTCTGGAACGGATAAATAACAGGATACAAAGGGCCCGTCTGCATCATCACTCCCCTCGGCAAAGTTCAATGGAACTAGTTTGATGCTGTTACACACGCTCTCTGTATTTCTCAACCTGCTGACATCGGTAATAATACAAAATTCTCTTCCAATGTAATTTTAACAGAGGTGATAAGTGCTACAAAATATATCCTTATTTTCATGAAAATCTGAAATGGTTTTAATAGTTTTAGATTCAATTACTTTTGTTTACTTATTTTTAGTATAAAAATATACTAAACGAGTAATGCATAAAATCGGTGATTAGACATTTTTAACTATTTTAGAGGAATGATTAGTAAAAAAATTAGTTTTCAAATTATTGGGAAGACAAAAATTATTTTATTTTCTAGTTAAATAGAAATATACTGTAATACAATAATAACAGAAAATTTCAAGTACAAGATTAGAAAAGAAGACTTAAACTGTTTTCTCAAGTCTTAAAACGTGTTTGAGGGTACTTTATGAATACTTGAGATTCTGTCTTTTTTCTCGTCCATTTACTCAAATTTTTACATATTTTTTTAAAGTTCTGTTTAAAAAAATAATCTTTTCACATGTGTATGAAAAATTTTTTGCTGAAAACATTAACTCATTGGTAAATGAGCTTTGTGTAAACAAAATTGTTAACAGGATAGTATAAAAAAACAGTGTCAAGTGATTTACAAGAATATACCTTAGAAGGTACAGTTTTAATCCAGTTCAAACAGCTTTATAGTCTTTTCAAAATCTAAAGATAGTTTAATTCGACTCCAGAAAATTCTTTAACTAAGAAAGACCCATGAATAAATATATTATAATAATGATTATTATTATTATTACTATCAAAAACAAAACATGTTTTATTAAATATGATTTATCCTCGTAAAAAAAGTTATATCTCCGTGTTTGTAACAAACCACGAGTATTGGCATCGCCGTGACGCTTCCTTTAACGGTGATATATTTGCAAATTAACTATGCCCACATGGCAACTCTCATAGTCTAAAATTTCTGAAATTGTTTTTATAGTTGTAGATTAAATTAATTTTGTTTACTTAAAAATTAGTTTTGTGTCGTACATAAAATCAGTGCATAGCCATTATTGTTTTGTAATGATTAATTAAAAAATATCTAGTCGTCAGATTATTGGGAAGAGATAAATTATTTTCTAGTTAAACAGAAAAATATTGCAATGCAATAATAACAGAGCATTTCAAGAACAAGATTAGAAAAGAAAACTTGAACTATTCTCTCAAGTCTTAAGACGTGTCTGAGAGTACTTTGTAAATACTTCAAATTCTGTCGTTTTTTCGTCGATTTATTAAAATTTTTCATATTTAATTAAAAATCTGTTATCAAAGTTATCTTTTAGCGAATTTCCCCTATAGGGAAGAAGCTGTTACCGTAGGTCTCATGGTAAGACCTAAGCCTAAAACCATCATAACTTTTCTTTTTGAGGTCTTCAGATGCCAAAAACACCATTCGTTCACTTTCATAAATATATATATATATATCTATATATCTATATATATATCTATATATATATCTATATATATATCTATATATATATCTATATATATATGTGTCTTTAAGCACGATAACTTGCGCAAAAATGGTCCAATCGGAATGAAATTTGGCATAGACGTGTAAAGTAGTAATTATTCGGACGAGTTCGTAAACCAGCCCGATCGGACCACCGGAAGGGGGGGTAAAGGGGGGTAAACCCCCCCAAAAATGGGTTTTTTGAGATTTTTACATAGAAAAATAAAATTTTTCAAATTTTTATTGGCACCATTGAATTCAGCCCAAAAAAACAAACAATTTAGTATTTTGAATCATGGCTCTATGTCCATTGGTTGCCGAGATATTGAAAGTGGTAAACACAGTACGTTGTCCCAATGTTAACCTTATGGGAAATAAGTAAAATTCTATATCTCGCTTATTTCTCAACATATCTTTATAAAACTTGGTAAATGGCTTCTTCTAGTTCAGATCTACTAAATATTGAATTAAAACCACCCAGTTTTAATATACCTGTAGCAGCAAACCTCCATACTCATTCCCCATGTTATTCTTATGGAGCTTACAAAAACATGTCAAATCTCGCTATGTTGGATCAAAATATGTTGTTTTGCACTTGAAATTCGCTGAGTATGCAGGTCTGCTGCAACGGGGGTATTTACATGTATTTAAAGAACATTTCTTGCTGCCAATATTAATTCATTAGAAAATGAACTATGTGTAAACAAAATTATTAACAGGATATAAAAAAAACAGTGTCAAGTGATTTAATAAGAGTATACCTAAGGAGGTACATTTTCACTCCAAATCAAACAGTTTCTTAGTCTTTTCAAAATTTCCAAAAGATGGTTTAATTCGACTCCAGAAAATTCTATAATAAGAAAGACCTAAAGCATGAATAAATATATAATAGTAACATTTATTAAAGACGAAACATGTTTTACCAAATATGTTTATGTCGTGAAGAAAAGTTAAATTTCCGCGTTTTTAACAAACCCTGGGTATTGGCATCGCCGTGACGCTTCCTCCAATGGTAATATATATGCAAATTAACGATACCCCTATGTCAACACTCATAGGCCTCAATGTGCTTTAAGGTCCCTCTGCCACAAGTAACTGATTCAATTTACCATAAGGCAGCTCTGATATTGTCAATTAACCAGCCATACGATGGGTTTCAATCTCTATTAGGTCCTAAATAATCCATGAAAATATTTCGTGAACTATTGAAACATTTCTGAATGCTGTTTAAAAATTAAATTTATATTAATCTTAGTTCTATTGTACGATTCAAAAAAGACAATTATCGAATAATACTATCTACAAAGGTTTGCATCACAATTACAAGCAGAAATAATACTATTTAAAAACAATATCATCGTGTTGTTTGCTTTTAGAGTTTTCTACTAAACATTTTCCCCAGCCAAAGACAGTCCTGCTGACGAAGTTCCCAGGGGTACTCTGTCAGTCCCGGGCCGATCAGCCGGTATAAATCAAATGTTTTGCTCGGGGCCAGCTGATTTACCATAAAACACAACTCCGCCCCGCCCCCCCCCCCATCCCAGTGATTTAGCGGTGGATCTGTTGTAAGACACTTTACATCCTGACGATACCCTGCCCTACGTCCTATGACTCTGAAAAATGCCTGTCTTATAATTGGCAATATTTATTGTTTTCACTTTATCTATTCTTTCTATTTATTTTTAAAGGCAATATAACTCCAGATGTTATCACAACATCATTTCTAATGTTTGCAAAAACATTTTCTTCATTTATATTATGTTTATTTTCTATGTAGAAACTAAATAGAAGAAAGAAATCGACGAAATTGAAGTGGAGTGAGCTGGTGAGTTGCGGTAAAGTATTGTTAGGAAGAAACTATTATTTTACTATTATATTGATTCGCAAGTTTTAATGCGGTGGTATCAATAGCAAAAATCCGTAATGAAATGTTTATGTTAAAAGAGATAGGAAAATTTAAGATATATCCAAAATAACTTTTGGAGGTGGTATTATTCGATAATGGTCTTTTTTGAATCGTATAATAGAACTAAGATTAATATAAATTTAAGATATAGGAAGTTTAAAAAACTTAAACCAAAAATTCAGTAAAGTTTCTAATTGGTTGCATTTTATATATTTTTCATGTTTAACTGATATTTAAACTTTGTTTCATTCTCTTAAATCTTCCAACCAGTCCTTACAAATCGTTTCCGTTTTGGTCAGTAAGCAAAAAGAAACGACGTCAAAAAATTCTTAGATTCCATTCTCAGGAGCTTTTCTCCTTCTCTGAATTAAACATTTGAGAAAAAAGGAGCTATAAATTCCCAGTTTTTGACCACGCCGGAGTTACAAAAAGAACGGGTTGGCATTACTTATTCGATTTATTCGTCCAGCGGCACGAATGTATATCAGCGGGTGAAAGCAGTAGCCGAAAACTTACTGACTGCGGCCTTGAGGTTGAGGTATGCCAGACAGAAGACAAAGGTGGCGGTAACTCAGCCAGTGTCGCACAACTTACCATCGGGCCGGCACAGCTGGCGTACAGGAGCATACCGGGGCACCGACATAGGGTGTCCGTGACTTTTAACCAAATAACAAAGAACAATTGAATTATGTTGTTCAAAATTAAACAAATAATCATATGTGCATTATGTCTTAAGTTATGTTTTTGTATATTGAGTATTATCATTTTATTTTATATCGAGTTAGACGATTGATCGCGATTTATTGTTTCTGGAGGATACAAGTATTAGAGTAACTTAACTGGGGGAAATATTGCTTGTTTCCCCCAATAAATTCTTAGAAAAAAAACTTGTATGACACGTTTAAATATAGCACGTTTAAATATAACACGTTTAATATAATATAGTTGTTTTCAACAATATAAGAACTCTTGTTTAAAGTTTTCAGTGATTGGCAGTACCCTATTTAAGGTTGCATAAATGCAAGTCGTAAAAAACTAATATTTTCATAAAATTTTAGTTAAATATTTGAGTAATTAAAACCAAAGGATTGATTTAAATAAAGGAAAATAAAGCATCAATTTATAAACATAATTACTTTCCAAAACGGTGAAATTGATTCATGATTGATATATTATTTTCGCTAATGCGAGTCTTTTCAATTATCAACTCTGAATGGCAACTTAACTTTTTTGTCTTTTCAACGTTTTATTTTTTATATCAACACGTAATTTACGGAAAGCTTTAAGAAATTTAGGTAGCTCTTCTGATTTGTCTGCATATAAAGGATGTTAAGACCGTACCACAAGTGTATATTTTATTAGTTTATTTTATTTACAATCATGTGTTTCTTAAAATTATTATTCTTGTTTACTTTTGACAGAATGAGAGTTTTTTGAGTCTTGAGTAAAACACTTCTACACTTTAATTTTGTGAGTTAATTGAGTAAATACAAAGGATATTATTTAATAAAAAAATCAATAAATATTTGTAAATATCAACGTTCAGCCTACCAATCAAGTGATACCAGGACCGGAAACAAACGCTGGGTCGGACAGCGGCGTTACGTGACGGATTTGTTGGCAATAGCTGTCCAATAAACACTTCAACGTCCGCTGCGAGTGCTGCGGTGGGGCGTACTTGACTGTTGCTGCTCGATGCAACCAATTTGAGTCGTGAGTTTTAATTAAATATTTTGCGCCAAAACCACACATTTTTTGTGAAATGTTTTTTAGTTTGGATAGAGGTAAAAGTGTCAACAAGGTCTTCGTAAAATGACACATTTTTTGTGAAATGTTTTTTAGTTTGGATAGAGGTAAAAGTGTCAACATGGTCTTCGAAAAATGGCAATATGAATTTAATATTAGGTTTGCCAGCTTTATAAAATTTTTCACCTTTTGCACCTTTACGAAATGAAGTGATATTAAATTGGTTGTTCGTCAGTGTGGATGATTGTGTTGCTTTTCGATTGTTGGAATAAAAACCACTCTTCCTCAAACACTCTTGCTGGTGTAAATTAATGCAATTGGTATTAATATATCAAAATCTATTTAAAACATTAAAAACCTCTTCAGATCATCCATTACCTTCGTAATGGAAGCCCAAAGATAAAACACACCTTGTTTTAGATAACAACCCCCTATTTGTTATGAGATCGCTGTAAACTGTGGAATCTTCGGAGTGTTAGACATTGACACTAATTACATTTGATTAAATCGTAAATTAGTTTCCAATTATAGAGTAATCCTGCACCTCGTGTGTGATAGGATATGTGATAGGTTAAATGCTTCTACCAATTAATACAGGCTGGTGGCAATTCTCTCACAAGAGATTGTCGTTAAATATACTTACTAGTATGCTACAAGAAACGTATTATTAACAACGGGAGATAAATTATTCTCCATTAGTTTGTGTGCATTACGTATAACCCTTTAGGTTTTTTTATACAACCCAGGTTAAAAAAACAAGGTAAGATATATTTATAAAAACACGTACACTACTGAGATTTATACCAGCAAGACATATTGATAAAATATCATCCGGTAGAATAATGCAAACGTAATTAAATTTTCAACGCAAAGGTTTTGATTGCAGTAGTCAAAATCATAGGGAGCGGCCTGGCATAGTGGTTAGAGCGCGGGCTTTCGATCTCGGAGGCCCGGGTTCAAATCCCGCTAATCACCAATGGCATTTTCGCTATGTGATAATGCCGTGACCCACTAGACCTAGCCTGAACTAGTGTGTGATACGGTTCCGGGCTAGGTCTAGCGTCCTAGGATGTGAAGGGAGGACGAAATAGTATATTACGCAACTAGTGCGGGAAGTAGGTGTTTACGTGCGAGCATGATAGTTCACGCGCGACGATTGCGGAGCGCGGGAATTTTATGCGAGCAACGTAAACACCTTCCCGGATGAGTTGCGTACGATAGTTTTCGCAACACTACCAGCAACAAATATACAGGGTAAGTAAAAAACAACACTTCTATGAAAGTTAAAAGATTAAAAAAAATAATTAAACTGTAGAGAGAAAATACGAACAAAACTATATTTATCTGTGCGGGGGAGTTAACAAAAAGCGTTATCTCTGCTGTTGAGCGACCGAGTAAGACTTTCTAGGAATACGTCTTATCGTCACACAGACGGCAACAATTGATTAAATAATACTGCTCTTTATTAACTTATCGCTATTAACTGTAACTAGTCGCAACCTGGGAAACCAGTTTATTTACAATTGAGATATGGTCGCCATAGTTAAAATGTGTCTGTTGTGTTTATGTATAATGTATGTAAATTGTGTGATATACTATTTTTTCATAAGTTGGCAACATTGAGCATTTACCGCACTCGTGCGGTAAATGCTCAATGCAAACTCTTTACCGCACTCCAGCTGATTTGTTACCTTACTACAGCTGATATTTGCTGTACTCTTTTGTAAACGGCGACTTCCCACACTGAAACGGAAGCGGAAATCGGCTACTTACTAGTGTAGTGTTGCGAAAAAGTAATTAAAATCATGACGTATACAACTAAATGCCCAAACACGTGAAAACAAAACCGTCCACCGCCTTTTTTTTACCCCGGCCAGGATTGTAAATATATTGAGCTGTTGTTGAGCAAAGCATAGCAGACACGGCAGTTTAATAGACAAATATTGCCAAATCGTTTATCATATCATCCGAAACAATAGCCGAACTTCGATATTTCCTTTGTTTGCATTAAATACTTTCGCAAATGATGTTTAGTCCTTTTGATATTATTTACTTGTCCATTAAATTCAACGTTTGTTTTCTAGATTATCTTTGTCAATTGCTTATTAATTTACACTCTAATTTTTGATTATTTGTCCTTGTTTTTTACCCTGGGGCTTACTTCTTCCACTTTTCCGATTCTTTGGCTGTATTTTACTTGTTTATTCGTTTAACTGTTTACTATTATCAATTAATCTTCTACTTTTTGACTGTTTATATTTTAACTCATAAAATTCTCACTATAAAGTGTCTACTCTTTGATTCTTTACACTTGTCATCAAACTATCCAATTTTTATTAATTTTTTATTAATTACTGAGCGTATCTTTGATAGACTTTGATTATCAGTATATTAAGTATTTATAATGGATTTTTACTTCGTCATATCATTTGACGGTTTACCAGATTCTTTCTATTAAGCGCTAACTTATTTTTTCGTTCAATTCAAAGTTGTCTACTGGTGGATTAACTAAAGCAATAACTTCAACCGTTAGATCGTGTTTCTATTGAATCATTGCAATAAACGGTATTGATAGTATATAAACGGATCAATCAAAATAATTCAATAATTCGAATTCTTAAAAATATCAAAACTTAAAGATGTCGTAAAAATGTAGTTTACTTTATTTAGAAACCAGGCTACATGTTAAAGTTGTTATAATTAATTATGAATGATACGAATATAAGTTTGAACTGCCAAAACCTTTTTACATACTGCATAAAAACACATAGCACTTGTTAATTATTTCAAGTGTTATATTAGATTAGATCAATGACTAGTTAAGTATTAAAGACCAGCCTCCGTGGGTAGGATTAAGTCGGTCTCTTAATCTGTTAAACCACTCAACCCCCTCACTAGCAGCTCCTTGTTAGATTTATCTGAATTCGTACATCATTTTAGTCTAATTAAAATAATTAATAAAGAAAAATCCTGCGAACTTTATTTCTTATTGGCGTTATGTTTGCGTTCTTTGTATTAATATATGTTATGTTCATTGGTGATTTGAAGTTGTTCTTTTAAGAATCCTACACATTATGACTAGGTTCAAGAAGACCAAAAAACAACTAAAAAATAAATTTATAAGTAACTGACTGATTTGTGGAAAACTGTTAGGTACTTAATTAAATAGGTTTTGATGAAGAATATGCAAGACTCCTGGACATATTTTTTAAAACTATTTATAATTTTAGAGCAGCATTAAGATCCCTCGGAAAATTGTTTATAAGTTTTCAAAATATATCCAGCAATATCTATTAAAAAAAAATTCAAATGAGCATACATTCCAGTGAGATTTTCATCAAACCAAGCAAATGATATATAAGGGGAAAACTACTTAAACCAGCTCAGAATGCATTTATGTTACCCAAAGCTCTAAAATGTCTTACTGTTATCATAAATGTCACGAAGGTTGTTGATTGGTTTCTAGACAATTTACGAATACCTTCCCCATCCAAGACATACAACTAAATAATTTATTTATTTCGTCATCGCGTTTTTATTGGAATACATCGAAGAAAACTGAATGAAAAAGTGTTTTAAAATCAACCTGAGAGTTGTTTGATGAAAATGAACAGGAATGATTGAAATGTAATTAGTAACTAACCTAAGGCACACTTTAAACGTTTATATTGCCTTTTCTCAGCAATCTCATTTTAACAAATATTCTATTGTAATATTTAGTAGACAGGGTAAAATCTGAATTAAAAATCTTGCATGTATTGAGTGCAAATAACTCTTGCATGTATTGCATGCAGCGAATACTGCAAATAACCCATACATTTTTTGTGGTTTAAGACTTGCATAATTCATAGCGCGCTTCCATTATGATAGCTTAAAACCCAAAGTGGGACAGAATTTTTATTTCTACAGACTACACATAACCAATTTAAATTTATGTAAATTTATTTGAAATGCGCCCAACAAACAACTGTTATTATAATGTATAATTATTTCTAAGAAAATATTCCACGTTAAACTATTTACCATTATCAGTTTTGTTTGTTAATAGTCAAAAGTATAATTAAAAAAATGCAACTGTAAAGTATTTATCGTTCCGAACTGTAAGACAAGTTGTCATCGTTGTCTATAGTTATTGTACAATATTTGACTGGTCGTTCAAACTCAAGCCATTATCGAAGTCAACAAGTTGACATCCTCCAAACTGCTTTTCCATCAACGGGTGACTTCAAGGATTCGACGTTGCTTTTACTTTCTTTTTTGGACAATGCTGAATGTTTAGTGCTTTTAAAAACTATAGTTCTATGCAATTTCAACCTTCAATTATTGGTTCTTAGAGTCACATAGAACCCGTTAGAGGAAATAGTAAACATTTGTTAGATTATTAAGAGCAAAAGAAGCACGCGTGCTTGGGAAAATTAAACAGTAGGAGGCTTGGGATGAAGCTTGGATGAAAAAATCATATTAAAGTTTTATTGGAAACTTCCACGGTTCATTCTTAAGTTGATAATACTTCAAATATATTTTTGTATTGAATAGTTATTTAAAATGTTGCAATACAAGTATTTGATGTGTATATAGCGAATTTTTGCAGAATTGACTTGGTTTAATTGATTATGTTTCTTGGTTTTTGAATTCTACTTAGACCTGTTGTTTAAAACAAGTTAAGAAATATTATTTAACCTAAATTAAATGCTTTTACAGTTTTTATCGAAAGTTCTATACAGGGTGTCCATTAAAAACGTTTGAGCATTTCGGGAGGCGGTTCCTTAGATCAAAACTAAGAAAAAGATTGATGTGAAGGTATGTTCCAAAATGCTTTTTCCCCCATTTTGTATTTTTCATAAAATATATTTTGTCTCCGAAGTTTTCTGACCGATGTTTTCGAAGCTTGGCATGTACCTGTAAATAGACAAGGACAGTTAATGAAAAAAATAATCAACATAATCAAATGGTCAATTTCAAAATAGCGGTTGTTAAAAATTTTAAATTAAAATACCAACAAAACGGTACGTTTTACAAAACATTATAAAGAATAACAGGTTTTAGCAAATTTAATTTCCAACCTATTTATGCCAAAATTATGAAAATCGGTCGATTAGCAACTGAGTTATGTCAAATTCAGCTAGCAAGGCAGCATAATTAGCCTGTTTCAGCGCGTGGACCTGCACAACAATAGACTCTTTTTCTCCAAATTATGCTGCCTCGTAACCTTAATTCGAACGTAGCTCAGTTGTTTATTGACAGATTTTCATGACTTTGAGTCATTAGATTGGAAATTAAATTTATTAAAGCCTGCTCTACTTTATAATTATTTGTAAAACGTTTAGTTTTTTCGGTGTTTCAATTTAAAAACTTTTAAATGGCCGCGATTTTGAAATACGTCATTCGATTATATTGATTATTTTTTCATGCTGAAAAACATTCAGCCCGATCGAGTAGCTTGGTCCTATTTTCAAGGCTTTTGCAGCTTTTACACAACCCATTATACCCACCCACCTCAGATTATGTGGTTTAATTCACAAAGAGTGCCACGTAATAGTGGAATTACGTTTAAAAAGTAGTAATTTCATTTGATGTAAATGAAGGAAAATGTTCAATGACCAATTATTATTTTAAAAATGTAAAGAAACAATATAAAAAACAGTGAGTTTCTTATTGTTATGTCTTTCTACATTCTTCTGTATAAACTAAGTAGTTTATTTCAATGCACTTCTTGATTAGAGGTAGTCTAATTAAATTATAATTAAATTTTTATCCTATTGCTTTTTTAATTTGTAACGTGAGGGAGAGAAAGAGATTGTTTCTATCAGATGAAAAGTTAAACAGAGATGAAAGCTCTGCTAGTTTGTTAGAAAATCAAGCGTCAAGGTACACTTACAGTTTTCAGTTACTTAGATTCCTAGAAAATATAATATATTCACGAGAAACCTATACTCCTGGCAAAGGGAATACTAAAACTAACTGAAAAGTCTTTATCAACACAACCGTCCTCAAATTACTACTTTAAACAGTTAAAGCCTGTCCAATAACGTCCAAGTTTTAATTTGAAGCAGTTGCCAATTGTAGGCAGCCCTTTGAACCTGGGTTTAAGCTTTGCGGAATTAAATAAAAAGCTTTAAACAATTTCAACGTACTTTTAAAACGTGTTATACATAAACAAATATTTGACGCCGGCGCCGTAGCCAATATTATAAAACCAATAAGATAAAATCTGAAAACTAAAAACATACATATATTTAGAAAGGATGAATTCTAAAAGGAAACCAATAGCTTTGCGGGTATCCTGTACAGGTCTTTCAGGTTGCCACAGATCTGATCGGATTAAAGGATTACATTCTTAGGCTCCTAATAAGGTGTCAAACCAGGGTCTAAGTTACCAAAACACGCACCCCCACTCGTGTTACACTTTTGTCTACCTAACAGCTAACTACCCATAATCATTCATTTCAGTTATTACACAACGTGAATACCACGAAAGCCTCTCATATTGTAATCCACAGAAACCTCTACGACTTCCTCGTTGGGAAATATGCGTAAGAGGATAAGTTAAGTGCGCTGAACGTAATATCTCACCAGCTGCGCCTCGCCATAACTTGAGAGGCGCTTGTGTTAGTGACGGGGTTTTCCTTTAACTCAGCCAAAGTGTTTACTTTACTACTCGCCTCTTGTTCATTCTTTTGGTAATATTTACTTTCCCTTTGGTATTTTTTCATATAAGAATACTTGATGTCTTAAGATTATTTTCATGCTGGTAGTAATTAAAGTGTTAAGCCTTTTTCGATACCGATTTTCATGTGTATTTATGACCAATTTTTAGATTCATCTTCAGGTCTGCAGTAGTTTTATTGATTTGTCGTTCAGTTAACGTTTTGGGCAATTGAACATATTGTTTTAAAAATTTTCAATACCAATTTTTAATTCATATGATACAAATGCTTCAATCCCAAATTCAATTGATTTTTCAATTAATAATAATAGCTTTGAATAAAAATGTCTTTTACTCCACCTGCTATGTTTAGGCACTTTTTCCTCCTTGTAATGCGTGAGTAAAATAATAATTTTTCTCCTAGCCTGAGTAAAGTAACTACTTTGTCTCCCGCCGGGATACAAAGTAAGCCCATAAGAATAAAACTGAAAACAATTATTCAAAAATTAAAGCACCAAATTTTCACACACACATGCAATATGTTGTAGCTCAACGAATTCAGGCGCTAAAAGCTGATTAGTGGCAGGAATAATCTAATAAATATAACATTAACAACAATCAGCTGTGACACCGTCTAAGAATTAACTATGTCAGAACGTTGCAACAAGCAGCTGATCGCTGGTGCATGCACGGTTGCAGGATCTAATAGCGAACGAAACAAATACAATAAATGTTTATAGTCAGGATATTTATTAGTGTAAGTGAAGGAAAATGTTGGTGTATTGTGAGAGTAAAGAAAATTTGCTCCCTCGTGAAAGTGTTCGCCCTCGACAAGCTCGGGCTCAAACATTTTCACTCGTAAGACAATGTTTTAATTTACTCACGCAACACACAAATAATTACTTTTCCTTCCTTTTTTCAATATTCGGACCTCGGAGCTCTGGTTCAAAACCCGCCATTGACCACTGGAAATAATGCAACAATCCAGTAAGTCTAACCTGAAGTTTATGATGTGCAAATGGTTTCGGACCAGGTCTAGAAACTTTTAAATGAGACAGAACTAGAAAATTTCACTTATGCACAAAGATAAAGCACTTCCTCAGACAAAGTTTGTATTTGAAAAAAAAAACAATATCAGTAGATATTCTGCCAGTAAAACTTTTCCATTTCCAGACCGTATTGTATGCCTCTCTTGTATAAGCATAAATATATTTTAAGAGCTGTGCGAACCTTTTTACTTACATCCCGTAAATGCAACAACCCCTATGATGCTAATCAAGAAGTTATTTACATCAGTAGAGTCAAGGACTCGTTAACCAAACAAAACAAAATTAACTCGTGTGGAAAATGCTCCAGTCTGAAGTGGTGTGCTACAAATCGCAGTGTTTACCTTTCTAATGTGACCACAGAGAGGACCACAGCGAGCGAGGCGGCAAACCGCACAATAGAGCCTCACTGCGGTTGACCGCACAAAGTGCCTCGTGCGGCGGGGATACTTGATACACTGGGGTTATATGTTACAGTCCATACGTAACGTACGGAGGAAGTTACAACGTATCAATTTATACTCTGATGATAACAATTCAAACTTATAAGTACAGTCTATTTTTTCGAAAAAAAGTTACCTCCCATTAACTTTGAATTTTGAAAAATTCGTTCTTCCATTTTGGTGGCTTAGAAATGTCCATACGAAAGTGCAAGATTGTAGATCAAGTACCATAGGCTGTTCCCTGATACGTCAGTGAGAGAAAGGTAATTGACAAATTGACAAGACTCCTCTCTTTTAAAAATTCTGCACTTCATTCATGCGTCTCGTTGTAAGATTAAAAGGCAGAAGGGCAGATAACTTATTTTTGTTTACGTCAGAAGGCGCTATTTCAACCGCCTCCGCGCGGAAAGTCTAATAGCACTTACGCACCACTTCCGCATATGAAATCTTGGCTCTGGAGATGGTGGAAAATCCAATTAGTTTTCGCTCACCCTAAAGTCGTAAAACTCAAATATCCCACAAAGTTTGGGGGTTCCATATTACTGTCGGCATAACACGTTTCTATTTTTTTAGCTAGTTGCTTCCTCGTGTTTCTTACTTTACATTACTTGCATTAACAAAATATAATACCTCATTCCACACAATAAGTAATTTTAGATAACGTTGAGAGTTTTAATGTTTTAGAAGGAAGTTTACCTTAACATTTCTTCTGAAAAAATAAGTGTTTTACATTTACGATGTTTATACTCCAATAGTGCTTTTGTCGGATGTTTTGGTTCTTCTTTGTTCAGAAACCTTGTTAACCTTTTTAGTCCTAAATGAACTAGGGATTTCGTTTAGCTGGAGCTACAAAGGAATGCTAAATCCTCAATTTTTTACTCCTCCCAACGAATATAGGTTGTTACGTACAATATAAATTTGCTGAGAAAAAACCAGCGGTATCGCTGTAGTTGGAATGGAATGCCTACACCAAGGAATAAGTGTTACGATGCTTTGTTCCGTCCGGAGAATGCAGTAGCATTACGTCGCAAACAATCTAAGCAAACTAATCTTTTCCAAATATGTACATACATCGTGGGAGAAAGTAGGCCATCTCATGTAACTGATTCCAGTTACTCTCAATATTTTGTTGGAAATATTCTTCACATCCTCTACAATACACGAAGTACTTTGTTTAATCTTGTCTCAAAATAAATAAAGTACCAAATTAATAATTGAATCAAAATGTATAGATTTATTTTTATTTTTTAATAACGTTTATATTTTCTTGGGTAACAATTTATTTGCTTCTATCGTTATTTTGTGGGTTTTTTAGAGGTTGCTCATTTACTTATCGCATAGTTTTATTATGAAGGAATCATTACTTAAGTTGATCTGAATATTCCTAATATTATATTTTCCTTTTGTTGTCCATCCAAACAAGTTAAAAAAATTATTCAAAGTATATTTACCTTGGTAAATGCCTTGATGTGTAAAAATATTTATTTTTTACGCTGGACGCGTTTCGGACGAACTACCGTCCTTCATCAGCAGCGTATATAGTTGTTAGGTAGCCCAATTTGATGGTTGTCTCACACACACATATTGACGAAAGAAGTACATTAACACATTTGAAAGTACATTTGAACAATTTTAAATTTATGTAACTCAAGGCCATTTACCAAGGTAAATATACTTTGAATAAATTTATTAAGTGTCAAGGCTGTCACAAAATTAAAGTTCAAAAATTTAAACCATCTAAGTAAAACTATTTTACATTAAATCCCTGTAAACTAACACTTTCATGTCTTCAAACATCGTTATTTTTGCCTTGTAAGTTATTTAAAACTTTAGTTTTAACTGTAAAATCCATTTTATTTGTTCTATATTATGCAACGCTATATGCCTACACTAGAGAAGAAATAAGTCGTCCGATATCATGAAGAGAATTGTAAGTAATATTGACTGAAGTATCACTTAAACTATTATTAAGGCCTAAAGTAAAAAATAAAAACTGCATTATAAACAAAATAGATTACCAGAAGTATGATATTTTCAACCAAAAGAATAAGATATAAAATAGCTTAGAATATTCACAGGACTCATCAACCTTAAGTTAAGTAGACGTTTTGTGGATTGTTTTCCTGTAGAGCAGATTAAGATGAAAACAAACTCAAACTCAATTAGGGAGTGTTTACCATCACTTGATTTTCAAATTAACTTCTTGAACATGAAATTCACATCAATTTTATCACTTTAGTAACTATCATTTAATTGGATGAATTCACGTCACCACGTGAAGCATAAAAAAACCTTATAAAATATTACTTAATTATTTCCAAGAGATAAAACGGAACACATCTCATTCCTTAAAAAAAGTCATTATGTATAAAATAGGTGTTAATTCGAAAAATATTTTAAACAGAGTTGGCTAGTTAATACTTTTTTAGAGGAAAATAATGCTGTTTAAGTTTTATATTTGTTGGAGTTTAAATTGTCACTTAAAACAGTAAGCTCATCCTCATCCTCCTTAAATTTGAAGTTAGATATGACCTTTATTGGGTGACGTTGTGAACGTTGGGGTCATAACATTAAGTTAATTGTTCTTAAGATTTATACAATTGACATAAAAATAATTATGCAAATAAAATAAGTTCCCAAGAGGTGTTTTAATTTAACATAACAATAATTTAAACTTTGGAATCCCAAAAAACATATGATTTTATGAAAGGGTCTTATCAAATAATCTTAAAGCTAGAGACTAGGCCGAATCATTTTCCATACAACGTAAATAAATAGAAGACCAATCTTTCAAGTCGTGGAACAAGTCTTTCTGAAATTTCTTTCACGGCCGACTAGTCGTGACAGCAGTCTCCGAAAATAAACCTTGCTGTTAATAATCCAACATCGTGTTTTCCTTTGACGCGATTAAAAAAAAGGATATAACATTTAGTATTTTTACTATACTATATTCATTTTCATATTTTACTAAAAATCTCATTCACAATAGTCGAGACTTGGTGGTTGAATTAGGTGTGCAAACAATATCTGTAATATTAAATTATTAACTACCTACCTACATACACTATCTTTTTTTAGAACAATTTTAAATATATGGTACAATTATTTCTTGAGTCGCTCACTCAGTAATACTTCTTTAATTAAGTCTATGTACAACTGACGAAGGCAATAATATAACATCCAAGTAAAAACCTTAAAAAAGTAAGTTTTTAGCGTTATCAAAGATTATCAGAGATTATATTGAATATCACTGATATTAATGAGCACTTATGAATACTGTAGTACAAACGGGAAAGAAAGTAAGTCATAAAAAACGTTTTTAGGCGTTTAAAGGTCTAAATGGACTTAATCTAAACGCTGATATTTGATTGATTTAGAAATCATCCGAGTTTTACTCTTTAATTTGTATATCAACCTAGCAGAGTAAATTTGAAGACCCAAAAATCTTTGTTTTAAGAAACCAGGTTCCACACAGATGGTCCGTAGGCGGTCCGTGTCGTCACAGCGGCTCTTCACCGGTCGCCTGATAGCAGAGTCTTGTACCTTGTACCTTGGAGTGGATTCTTATGTAAAACTTCTCGGAAATTTGATAATAAGATGAACAGCTGTTCGTGGTACTCTTAACATTCAATTGTTGAACAATATTTTTCAAATAGTTACAGTTGTGATATCTTTTTATCGTCTAGTGTGACATACTCTTCATAAATTAAAGTAGTAAAGAGTGAAATAGTTTATTTTTGAATATTATTTTTAGGTTTTATATTATGAATAAAAAGGTGTGATACACATTGACAGCGCCAAATAGTTGAAATTAATAACGTCAAACTGACCAGTGGTTGAAATTCGACCACTAATTTTTTTTACCTTTTACTGAAATAAAACGTATGATTGGATTTAAACAAAAATAATAAAATACAAACCTAATTTTAAACATAAAATAATAGAAAGCATAAACGAATTTTGTATCAACAACGTTTGGCATCGTATCGTGGAGCTTTGATATACCACAGAGAAAAATCTAGTGTAATTAAAAGTAATAACTCATTCTGCTAAAGTTGATTTAGAAAAATCAGCTCACGTAACGTAAAGTTCCATATTTTGTATTGGGCCAGATAAAAAATAATAATAAAATCTAAATCTCAATATCGATTGCTCACCAAACGAGAAATGGAATGAAAGACAAACAAAACAGTAAATAAAAAATTAATCCCTGATTGGGATACCAGCACTGCTTAAATCCTCAGTCATCCTCCCACTTTTGCATTGACCAGTTAAACCTTTTCAGATATAAAAACCTACGGATTTGAGGATTTCTTTTTAAATAAAAGCTTTGTTGGTTTGAAAAACAGTGTGTATTGAGGATGCTAAATAGAGGTACCAACTGAAAGCCACCGGTTTTAACTATTAATATAATTTTAGTAGACTTGTTATATATGTAAACGATACTGTTATTAATATAATCCACAAAGAAACGATTCCAGTAGTTACATAAACCTCATTGTTTATTTTGACTGAAGTGGTGAAAAAAATCGCTGTTACTTTATGGAAAATTTTAAAATAGTTGAATACAAACAATCGCAGCATATCAACTCTGACAAAAATCAAAATTTGCATCGAGCAAATCTGAGACTTGGTTTATACCTCCAAAGTATAATAACAACTATATCGTAAGGTGTTGCACTCGTTGAACATCAACTTTGTTTGCAAAGCGAAAATCCGGGTCCAAAGGGTTGCATTGCAGTTGCAACCAGTTGAACTTATTGGAAAAGTTTAAATTGTTTACAGTAGTAGTTTGAAGGCTGCTGTGTTGATAATGACTTTTCAGGTAGTTTATTTTTCCCTTTGCCAGGAATATAGCGTTCTCGTGTGTTTATTGCACTATCTATAATTATAAAACTAGCATGGCTTTTGGGCTCTTTGAATTTTCATCTGTTCAAAACGACATTTTCTCCTCCTCGCGTTAAAATTTTAAATTAAAAGGAGGAACGTGGATTTATAACTTATTAGACTATTTGTAATCAAGAAATAAAAATTTATTAAATATCAACTACTTTGTAGTAAAAACCTGGAACGAGATAAAAATGAAAATCTCAGTGATTCTTCATTTATAAGATGATTCATGAATGGATGTTTAATATTTGTTTTTATTTTTCTCAATGTAATTTAGAAAATGCACTTAGACGTAATATCACTTTTTGCTTTGCACTTTTTTGGATTAAAACCTTTAAATCTACATTATTTTTCCCTTGCATTCTTTACATAAAGTGTATCTTCAGTAGGCTATTTATTACTAAAATAAGATTTAAGTGGATTTGTTTAAAATTTAGTATTAATGAGAATTATAGAAAGTCTTAACTCCTCTTCTTGTTTGTATATGTAGAAGTTAAAAACTTTAATAAATGAAATGAAAGTGGGGGGATATTTAGTTAAATGTAATTGAAAGTAGGAGGTTATAAATTGTAAATTCCGTGAAAATTGGACCAAGTAATTCGATCGGGCTGAGTGTTTTTCAGCGACTTTGGGAGGAATTAAACGCCCCTATTCGTCATCTCAGTCGATGTTGTCTTTATGGGCCAGTGGGGGCCCCGAGATGGATGGTATTCATCACCTTTACCCTCTTACTCCTTGGGGTGTGCTTCATCCACTTTCAATATTAATGTGGACCTTTTTCCTCTATTAAGAGCCATTATATTCATTACTCATATTTTTTTCAGACAATCGAATTTTTAAATATACAAGGGGTTTGTAAAAGAATCATCAGGTTATATCGTATTTGACCTTAATACAGAACAGGTTCTGCTAAAAACTACATGAATAAAAAAAGGGAATATCTTAAAGTTTACTAGTCACTCTAGAAGAACGATTCCAGAGTAAATTTTGAGGGGACGGGGTTTATCATCAAAGTTTCTCCATTAAAAAATAAAAGTGATAATTTTGATGGATAATTCTCTATCAAAAACTCTTTAAAAAGAGTTAAAAAAAAAGTTTTCGGGGCTTATGACCCTGGTGATGTTTTCTCTCTGGGAGGATTTGCATCCTACAAGTCGTCTGTGAAATGTGCAAAGAAAGTTTAAAATCAATCTTCCAAATAAGCTTGCTTTCAGGACAGCTTTGGCTGGTTTTCAGAGAAAAAAGGTGATAATCTGACGTTCAAGTAGCTTTATAAGCGTTTTAAACACTGGTGGAATTAAAACTTTGCTTTCATAACTTAGACAGGAGAGCGATTTGGCCATTTACTTAGGATTATAATTTTTATTAGCTATTAAATTGATTGCTAGTGTAAATTAACGCAATAAAATTACGAAAATGAGTATCAAATGGCTGTCTAAAACTTGAAAGTATTCTCTTTAATCTCATGTTTAAATCATTGATTAGTTTTGAGAAACAAGTGAGAAATATGCAATTGAGACCTGATTATTCTTCTATAAATACCCTGTATACAATGTTTGATAAAGATAATTCTTTAAAAGTGTTTATTGTAAGCTAATAATATTATTGAATTGTTTCAGGTTTAAATTCAATTAAATAAATCCAATATAATATATGACAGGCCGATCTTGTTAAAATTCGTTACCTGTACAACAAATACATTCATTTCAATACCTTAAATATATTTAGTAGAACTCATGTTTATTCTCTCAGATTTATTACTATCCATGTTCTTTTTAAGTGATATGGTCTTATATAGAATGAGATATAGCCTATTTAACTCTTGAAAATATTTATTGCACTAATTGCCTTTGTAAATCACTGCGCAGACTATAAGTTTTACATTTGTTTGATGCCTAATAGTTTATAGAGTACATGTATAAACTATAGTTGTTCTGTATGACCAATTTTTCACATCAAAGGTCAAAATTTGTTTGATCACTCAATTTTGTTCACATGTGTGCGCTGATTAATAATAACTGATATTTATTTGTCAAGGAGTACATTATGCAATTATCAGTGTTATAAAATTCAAAACGCTGAAAGGATAAGGACATCACATGATCGGCCATAAATTTTAGTAAGAATGCGGTATAAATAATGGTAGGATGTACAATGATTGAGTTGGGCCCTGAGGCCGAACGTTCTATAACAGACACTTTGGAATTCCAGACTCATGACAACTGCTTATTTGACAGAACAAGTCACAGGTACAGGCCTTCCATTTATTTTTTCCCCTCTGTTTATATGAACAAATGTGGAAAGATGAATTGCTATTCATCCAGTATTTTTCAGACGTACACTTTTAAAGTCAATATTTAATGATAACGTCAATGTTGTAAGAGCCAAGTGCAAGACTTATAATGAGGCTTTATTATAGGTTGAGAGAAATTTAATGTTTTCATGTATACTTGACATTAGGCTACGTTTAATTTAAATGTGTAGAATAGGATCTTAAAAAATATTTCGTCAAAACGTTATGTATATCTTTTATTGAAGGTTTTAATTAAATAAAAATATTTAGAGGTTGAAGATAATTTTTCATCACAATAAAAAAACTCAACCGCCTGTATTAGGATCTTACTACTTTCAATACCCAAGTTGGTATGGTTCCCGAATTTTTTTTATTACAAAGTGTCATACCGAATATTCAGAGAAACTGTTTGAAATCCTAATTTTAGTTTAAGTATTAAGGAGTTTTATAGGACTTTTTTATTCATACAGAAATAATTTAAATTTACCTGACAGGTGAGGCTTTAAACGTTATTAAATAATGCCTTGAGTCTGTTGGCATTTCAGCCTGAGTAATAGTGGGGGATGGGAAAATTACTGGGTGAGATCTATAATTAAATTAATTTGTGTATTCAGCGCTACAAGAATAGTTCATTAAGAGTCACATTAACGGTACTTTAATGTGAATTTTATTTCCGAGATTAACATTATTGTGCTAAATCCTGGCTGGATCAAAGATATTGTGATTACATATATTTCTTTAAAAGAAATGTATTGAAAAAAAGTTCATTGTTTAGCAGCCTAGAGGAGTAGAAGATTTACAGAGAAATTTCTGAAAAAATAACCAAACAGTTAACAATTATTCGATATATTAATCAACCTTAATATTTTAGAATTAAATTTTAATCGAAGTCATAATTTTTAACACATAAGCTCCAACCCCCTTTGAAGCTTCTACCCAAACCTCCTACTGTTTAATTTTCCCAGAGCAAACTTGGTTCTCTCATTTCGTCTTTATAATCTTCCAAATGATGGAAGAAAAAATTACGCCACCACCTTCTTTAAAATGTTTACAATCCTCATTAACAGTTACTATACTACGTCACTATACAAACTGAAATATATCGATATAACAGTTCAGCTACAAACTTATTTAAGGCAGTAAACACCAAGCATTGTTTAAAAAAGAATGTAAACCGTCGAATTCTTGAAGTGACCTGTTAATGGGAAAGACAGTTTGTTGGATGTCAACTTGTTGACTCCGTTAATGGCTTGAGTTTTAACGACTGATCAAATACTAAACAAAAAGTAAAGACGATGATGATGACTTGTTTTATAGTTTCATTTTGTAGACTAGACATTTTACTGTCTACGTAAAAATAATAAGAATAATTAGTTTAATATGGCATTACTAACCACAACCAATCACATGACATTACAGTTATATTACTGATTTTATGGCGCAGGCTAGTATATTTGTATATATAAACAAACATTTTATTTTGACCTTACAAAGAACTAAACATAATGGATCTAGATGATTTATTACGTATAGTTTGTAGCTGAAAAAACTACCCCAGTTTGAAATTAATGCAAGCTGTTATGAAAGAGGAAGTTTTAAAAACTAACACAATAAATATCTGGGTCATTTGCATTATTTGCAGATTTACATGTAAGTTTTTTTTAATAAGCTTTCATCCTGCATACTAAATATTACCTTACAGTAATTGAAGGCCTAAGTAGAATGGTGAAATTAAAATCTTTTTAGAATTTTTCTAAAATCTCAGCATATAACCGCCTAGCGAAAGAATATTTGTAAAACTACGACTGTAGAAAAACATAAAATTTATAAGTAATAAAAAAACACTTATAGCACCAAACCACCAGTTTTATCTAGAGTTTACCCGCATCAGATAATTTGTCCCAATTTATGGGGCGAAGACTTAATAATAACTTTTATTTATTCTAGTAATCATATGTTTCGGTTGGAGAAGAGGATGGTAAATATTATAGCAAATAATAAAAACTAAACCATATAAAAGATAACACTAACAAATTTAAGAACTTGCATTAGGCTTTCCATTGTGGTTCGTGTAACAAAAATGTGCTAAGAGCTTGCTTCGTTTTTCCCATCTCCAACATTTGTTTGGCTGGATAAAAAAGTCCACCGGAATGTGCGCTCATTTATTTCTACGATAAAAAAATAAAGATTATTTTGAATACGCATACAATTTTTTCCTTAGAGATCTTTATGATATTCCAACTTTGAAAATATGATTAGATTAATAGCTCTCTTGTTCAGGGAGAGGATTTTAAACGGTTGACTGTGCCACTCTCATCCCAAGATTTTTATTCTAATTACCAATAAAGTTTATATTACAAGAAAGTATATTGCACAATTTAAATCCATCCACACAATTTCTGCAAATGCTATCAAATTTGAAAACATTTGGAGGTATGAGATAACTTGATTCATCAACTCACTTATTTTTACTCACAAACCAATAATGAACCATATGAGTAAAAATTGGCGAGTTGTCAAGAAATAAATTACTTAAGGGTAACTGCTTTCCTTCCTACACTGAATTACAAGTTCATTTAGTTTTTAATTGTTATGTCCTCATTCACACAATCATTAGTTGTAGCCACCAACGAATAAGCTAAACCTCAAAATAACATAAATAATAAAAAAAAACAGAGGAAATTCCCATAACTTTTTTTACAGTTCATTAAATTCGTATCTACCTAAAATTATATACGAATTAACATAATATAACTGAGGGCTGCTAGCCAGTAACCTTGGGTGGAGTGGTTGAACAGTTTGAGGCCCTCTTAATCCTAGCTACGGAGCTGGTCTTTAATACTTAACTTGTCATTGATCTACACTGAACGGTGGTGTATGTAAGCAATATACAATACCCTATGTTCTAATATATATCTTAAATATACTAATTAAAATAATAAAATATTACAATGTATTTTATATACAATTTGTTAATAATAAATGAAGTTTTAGCCAAGTGATAGGTTATTATTTTAATTATTATAACAAAAACTATGTAAACTCTTTATCAAAATCATTCTTATATCGATTTAGGCAATTTGGTATTTTGGAATTTCACATATTTTGGTGATTTTTAGATTATATTTTTTCATAGTTGAATTAGAAGCTCAAACGTGAAATACAAAATAACATTATATATTCCTCCCAAGTAAACCAAATTATTCAAATCAAATCAAATCAAAAAGATTTATTCATCAATTGTACAGCTTAACACAAGATTACAAGTAATCATCCAAGAATATACTCCCCCCATGAGGCAAGCCTTGTGTGGGGTGGAGGGATTGAGTCTTATCAGTCATTGTCATAAGGATTCTTGAATTCTCGCCGATAACTATACACCACACCAACAGCATTATCACACACAGTACTCATCAAATTTAATTACATAACTTTGATAGCTAACAGTTAGGCTGATTATAGAAATAAGCCCTATTCATGAATTATAGCAAAAAATAACTAAGTTATATCAATATTAACACTAAATATTACAAGATTAAGTTTATTCAGTTGAAAACTTTGTTTTTTACCTGAATTTTCAAAATCGTGTACATATTTCTTTAATTTAACAGGCCTAAGAATGACTGAAATAAAATAAATATAATTTAATTTTTTTTTATTTCTCGATTTAAAACATAATCTTCCGGATATTTTCGGCACCAAAATTTTTTATGAAATTAACAATGGTAGATACATTAAAATTTTCATTACACTTTGATACACCATTTTTGTACAATTCATTAATTAGCCTTTTAAAATTAGACTAGACCTTTCATGTTACTAATGGGGAGCTGATAAAGGGCCTCGTGCGTCACAAAGGGGAAATTTAATTATAAGATAATTAAATTATTACCATCAAACTGTTCTAAAAGAATGTGGCCATGAAAAACCTAACCCGGCTCCTGACATATAACATGAAATAAAATTAGGTCAGTTTTTTTAACTTTAAACCCTTATAAAGCACTTGTGCCCTAGTCTTATAAGTATATTTACATTACAATATAATTAGGCAGCATAGATTTAACTTTCGAAAATCGTTGCTAATCATATAATAATTTACCTCTTATTTTACGGTATAGAGGCTACAGTTATGAGGGATTTTATCCACAACCTCAAACCATTCACGCAGAGTGGCCCCGCACTGTGCTTGGAACAATAGAGCTTCGGCCTCTGGCGCTCGGGTTCAAATCCCGCCAATGGCGGGATCCAATCAATGGTGGAATTACTAGTAATAATTCCCTGACCCACTAGTCCTAACCCTAAATAGTTTGCATGACGGTTCTAGGCTGGGTCACCTGGGATGCGAACTGAGAGCAGTAAAAAAAGTACCCAACCAATGCTTTGTACTACAGTCGACTTACGCTTACTCGAAATACTACAGCAGCATGATTTTCTTCGAGTCATGCAAAGCTCGCCTTAGTCATATTTCTGATAATAGAGGTTAGTTTTGACTCCAAGAGGAGGTAATTTGATCTTAATTTGAAATATACCAGTAAACCAAATTAAAATTTGAGTTAGAGATGTAAAGAATAGGAACGTTGGATCGAATATGACCTATCACACGTTACTCTGTACACCGAGGTTTCATTACAGAGGTCTGTTGAGTAAACTTCGAGATAAGGTGGTAAACTTCGACTTATAGAGGTTAAGAGCAAATTTTAATTCGTCTTATGTACTAAACTTTAAGTTATAAAGGTAATGTTTTAAGTAGCTTCGACTTGAAAAGGTAAAGAATGGCCGACGAGTCAATCATGGTTTTTATTTCGACAGGCTGGTTTTACTAAGGAGATTGAAAATAATTCAAACTGCCGACAATTTTCAGCTGTTGAGGTTCAAGTTACCAAGAGTCACCCTGGAGTCCCCGCGCCAGCAGAGCGCACGCAGACGGTCGTCACTGCGACTACGTGCAGCTGTGGTAGTTGCGGCGCCGCTCGGCTCTGGTTGCTCCGTGATTGATTACTTAATGCGGCCAAAACTGCTTCTCTCCGCGCCTCCAGCGCTTCTGCCCATGATATTTCATGCTGCAGACCACGGCAATGTCCTATGAGGATTTTAGTTGGTTTAGTTGATTGTTTATTTCGTTCGTGTTTCCCTATGGTTTTTTTTCATGTATCAACATGTTAATATTGTCAACAAACTCTAGCTTGTATTTGCTGCCAAGTTTCAAAATATTTTAAACATAACTTTGACGGTATTTTTGGTCAAATGCTTTACCAAAAAGTGAAATTAGCGAATTATATTGATAGTTCTAATGATCTAACCATTTCAACGATTCAATATAAATACAATCCAACGGTTAACATTACTACTTTTGTTTATCCACAGGTAGAATCGATAGTATTAAATAAGCATGTAAAGAATAACAATTGAGTGTTTGATTGAGAAGAAAATTTGGTTTAAAGTCAAATGGTAAGAACATTTTAAATCCTTTATAAAATATAGTTAATCAATAACAGATGGTGAAAGTCTTTTAAGAAATCACTAAATAATTAGGAGGTAAACTAAACAAACAGTGTTAAATTCTTTGCATGTCAATAAAAAAAACATGTGAAGAATTTAACAGTGAGCAATACATGGGGAGACTTCTATGAGTTCAAATGTAAACAGTCAAAGGACAGCAAAACATTTTCAATGGTCAATATCACAAATTCACTAAACAAGCAAAATACAGTCAGAGAGTGGTTCAAACTGGAAGTACAGGTAAAAATCCAGGAAAAATAATCAAAAGTGAGAGTGGTAAACAAACTCGTAAACAATCATTTGATAAAAATTTATATTGATAATCCATAAAAGAAACCTACGGGTACAATTGACAAGTAACAAAGATCAAAGTGACCGAACAACATTTGCTAAAGTATTTGAAACAAACATAGAATCTATCATAGTGTCAGTTTTTTGTTTGGGAGGATATGATAAACGATTTAGCAATATATGTCTAATAAACTGGCGTGTCTGCTGTGCTTTGTTCGACAACAGCTCAATATATTTACAAAACATCCCGGGGTAAAAAGCTGGCCGTGGTTTTGTTTTCATGTGTTTTAGGTATTTATCGGCTAGCGTCATGATATTGGCTGCTGCAAACATAACCTTTGCGTTAACAAAATTTAAAGTGAGTTTCGCATTTTCTGCTGAAATATATTTATTGATTCATTTAACCGGTGTCAGTCTCTGGTATCTGGCATTAGAAAGAAATAAAAAAATGGTATTAATCTCAGTAGTGTATTAATTTTTATAGATATATCCTAAAATGCTTTTTGTAACGCGAGTTACATAGAGATAATTAAAAGGTTAGAACGTATTTATAGCAGCGCACACACAAACACACACACACACACACACACACACACACACTCCTAATAGTGAATAATTCATCTCCTGTTGGTAAAAACACATTTGTGTTAGCATACTTGTAAGTATATTTCATGAAAACCCACTACTTAGGTGAATTGCCACCAATCTGTATTAATGGGTAGAAGCATTTAACCTTATCACATATCCTATCACACCCGCGGTGCAGGATTACTCTATAATTGGAATCTGATTTCCGATTTAATCAAAGTAATTAGTGGCAATGTCTAACGCACCTAAGATCCCGCTGGTTTCAAAGGTCTCAAAACAAATTAAGGGGTTCTTGTCTAAATTAACATGTGTAGTTATTTATTTGGGTTTGTATTACGAAAGTAAAATTGTTGACGAATTAAAGATTTTTTTTAAAGAATAAAATAGATTTTTCCATGTATATGAAAACTAAATTATTTTTTAGACAACGTGTTTTTATACCTTCAATTAAAGTGGTACATAAATATTCAGTCTGGCAAACGCAAACATTTTAATAACACTTCGTTTTATAAAGGCACAAAATGTGAAAAATTTAATAAAGCCGGTAAAATTTTTGAAACCTAATAAAGTTATTACATTTATATTAAATTCTTTACGAAGACTGTATTAAAACTTTCACTTCTTTCCTCGGAAAAAGAAATTGACGAAAAGTGAAGAAAATGGTGTAATTTTGGTTCAAAATATTAAATCAAACTCATAATTCAAATTGGTTGTATCGAGCAGCAACAGTCCAAGTACTCCCCCCCGCACACTCGGAGCGGACGTGGAAGTGTTTATTGGACAGCTATTGCCAACAAATCCGTCACGTGACGTCGCTGTCCGACCCAGCGTTTGTTTCCGGTCCTGGTGCCGTTTGATTTGCAGGCTCACAGATGAAGAACCGTACAGATTAGCAGCCTGCTAATGAATTTTTTCAGGTTGCTCGGCTGTTTTGCAAATCACACTGGTATTAAAGTTTATATATATATATATAAATCATACATAAACTAGATATATATATATATATATATATATATATATCTGTTCTTTGGGACCTAAATATTTGCCATTGACGAAGTCGCATATGATACCAATGCAAGATGGGTGACAAAACAGCCTACAAACTTGACTCCGCCTGAAATAAAACCGCCACGAAAAGTACCTGGATTGCAAATATGCAATACTTTTGCTCTTGTAATAGGCTGAACGTTGTCATTCAAACATTTTAACGGGTTAAAAAAAATACTAAATTTTTATTCACACGCTTCTTTTGTGCCAACTAAGTTTCCAGAAATATTAAACGTTTACTTCATAATTTAAGAAAAAAAGTGTTGACAGCTAACAAATACAAAGCCAACATTTTTGATAATTATTTTAGAGGTAATTGTAACGGAGACTTCCTGCTGTGAAAACGAAATGAATTAACTAAGGATCCAATTTCAACGTTTTACCAACGTGATTATTTTGTTTTGGAATTAATGGCATGTCCATCTTTCATTTACAACAATCAGAAGATATGCTAATTAAAACGGACTCCTTAAATTTGTTTTGAAAAATTTGTATTATACGACTTAATTGTAGGTCATATGTAGGTAGTAACCAATTACTGCTAACGTTGAACAGATGTTGCTATATTGTTGTAAAACAAATTTGTTCTTAGTAAAACATATCATATAAATATTTCCTAAGAATAATTTTTGAGAAAACAAGCAATGTTTTCTTCAATCAAGTTGCTGTAATACAATTCATCTTCCCGAATCAATGGATCGCGATCAAATAACTGATAGTTAATAAATTTGCAACTCTTAAAATACAAATTTGTAACGTCAGAAGTAATAAACATGGTTTTCATCATACTGTCCCGAAAAAAGCCATTTTTAGTTCTCTAAATCGACAGCAAAATGATCGTTTTTGGATCACTTAGAATAAGACTACTGAAAAAACATAATATGGTAAATTTTGCCGAACTCTAATGTCAAAATTTGTTTATGTTACGTTTGAAGGGTTGAACGATTTCTTAACTTGTGTTTGTAACTAACAGATGTGTAAATGACGATGACTATTTTGGATAACCTCAAAATTATGTAGCCTAATTTGTTAACGATTAAATGGTTATTTATACATAATGATGAAAATAGTTGTTCATCACACGGAGCAAAAGTGTCTCCTAGGTACTCGATCGCATTTCCAAGCTCGGCTGCGCCTCGCCTGTAAATTACGTTCTCGAACCAAAAAGAGCCACTTTTGCTCCCAGTGATGAAAACTACCATTTTACCTTATTTTGAAAAATATAATTGGTTGTCCTTTGTTATTCGGTAAAAAATCATGAACACTGTCGGTGCCCCGGTATGCTCCTGTACGCCAGCGGTGCCGGCCCGATGGTAAGTTGTGCGACGTTGGCTGAGTTACCGCCACATTTGTCTTGTCTGGCATACCTCAAGCCTCAAGGCCGCAGTCTGTGTTAACTGATGAGCCAGTTTTCGGCTACTGCTTTCACCCGCTGATATACATTCGTGCCGCTGGACGAATAAATCGAATAAGTAATGCCGACCCGTTCTTTTTGTAACTCCGGCGTGGCCAAAAACTGGGAATTTATAACTGCGTTTTTCCTCAAATGTTCAGCGAAGAAGAAAAGCGTTTGGGAGTGGAACCTAAGACTTTTTGACATAGTTTGTTTTTGTTTACCGGCCGATACGAAAATAGTTTATTTTGAACTGGAATTTAATGATTTTGGAAAATATCATAACAAATATATAATGAAATGAGTTTGAATTCCAATTTGAACTAAGTAAATATAACCATAGAACTAAGAAAATGTTTTAGGAAAAATGTAAGCTTGTTTTACAATGCATCTTAGCAGTAATATTGAATACCTTAGAAAGCTGCTCCCTTAAGCAATCGCGTAAGCCAGTAAGCTGTTTTTTTTTTTAATTTAACCCAAACACATATAACAGGTGGCAACTGGAAGGGAGGTACATCCAATGATCAACCATTTTAAGTTTATTTATACGTGCTCTTGTTACAGATACACGGTTGACACTGTCAAGAAGACCGAGTAAGTTTGTATCTATATTATCATATTTTCCGATACACTAATCCTCTAAAATTTGCTATTCATTTTAGATTGACGTTTTGTAAAACAAAATTTATTTAACAGTTCATTAAGGCCTACATAAATGTTTTGGTGAAACATATAGCTCAACACACATATATAAATTATACTAATAGTAACAAATATTTTTTAGGTTGATCTCAGAAGATTATTTCAGCTTTGAAAGGTCGTTCTGTCAAAGAATATTTAACTTATATGAATTTTAGAACCCTATTTCAGCATTTAATTTTAATCATTGTAAATTACTTACTCGCCATGAAAACAAAAATGTTATTGTTTCATATGAACTGCAGAAACTAAGGCCTTGTAAACATTCTATAGTAATGGAATTTTATTGGATGTTTGTAAATACTGTAAAAACAAAACTAATATTTTCCACTCAAAAGTTTTATTTACCTCTTCCACTTAATCCATTTTAGTTTTATTTTTTCAGAATTGTATTGTACATTGACAATTATAATCTAATAAAAAACTATATAAGAGAGTTTTTAATACTTTTTATTGTTTTTTTTTTAAATCAAACTGAATTTTTTAAATTAACTGAGCAGATAGTGGTGCAAATAAAAGCTGATGAAAGCATTATTGTAGTTCCAAAATTTTTGAAATATAATATATTGTAGTATTAAAATATTACTAAGATCTGATACCAAAACAGTAATTTAAATGCAAGATTATTAATTTTTTTTTCAACGCCTAATGCTATTTTTTTTCAACAAGTTCATGGTTGTTGTAATTACGACTAGTCTGTGAAACAGTTAAATTTCACCAACTGTACTAAGCTATGTAAACAATTTTTAAATTTAACTTTATTCAAGGTTGTACTATTAACAATTTTATTTGACAATAACTAAATATTATCGGATGCACACTCTTGTAAAATATCAAAGCTTTATGATTGTTTTGGTAAGTTAATTTATTATGACTTTTAATTGCATATAATAAGTACTTCAAGGTTCAAATACTAAACAATAAGGTCTGTTATCTAGACAGGTTTAAGCTAGTCTGGCTTACCTAGTAAACACTTGTACTCTTTATCTATAAACCACGTTGTAAAACATTTTGGAAACTTAAGTTATAGTAATGTGCCTAGTTGGGATTGTTTATGAAAATAAAAATAAAATACTAAAGAAAACATATTTACATAAAACTCCTACAGAAGTATACAAGTGACGAGGAAATACTCAAAAATAAAACTTTAAGAAAATTACCAAATAAAAATCAAACAATAAATAACTAAGCTAGGAAAAACTAAAAGTACCTTGCGTTATAGACGTTTTTCAGAATCTTAGGACGTAGGGCAGGGTATCGTCAGGATGTGAATTCTCTTACGACAGATCCACCGCTAAATCACTGGGATGGGGGGGGGCGGGGCGGAGTTGTGTTTTATGGTAAATCAGCTGGCCCCGAGCAAAACATTTGATTTATACCGGCTGATCGGCCCGGGACTGACAGAGATCCCTGGGAACTTCGTCAGCAGGACTGTCTTTGGGCGAGGAAAAATGTTTAGTGGAAACCTTTAAAGCAAACAAACAACACAATGATATTGTTTTTAAATAATAGTGTTCTACTTGTGATAGAAACCTATCTAGGTGGCTTTAATTGCTGGACGTTATTTGAATGACAATGTTAGTCTGCTTAACAAACATTTGTATTTAAAACTGACCCGAAATTGTATATGTGAGGTACGGTAGCGTAAAGACACTGGGGTTAGGAGTTAGGTTCATAATGTTACTAGCTTTAGATTTATATTAACCCTATGAATATTTTATAGTATGATGAATTTAAAACTATATATCAGGTATTTTTATATTTATGTTACAATTATTCATCAGTTACAAAAAAGTGAATCCAACAAGTAATCTTCACCAGAAGATGTAGAAAAGATTTAGTTAAACTATAAATCAAATGCTTTTGAAAACAGTACAAAGCTTTTTGAATTTGATAAAAGAACAGTAAATAGCTGAACAAGGTATTTCCTATTAACGTGAGCATCATTATATTTACTTAGGTAATTTTCCAATGCAGTAATGCTGTCAGAAAGGAATTTTATTTGAATCAATGTCAAAAGAATAATTTTTTGGTTATGCAACAATTTTTAATAAAATTTATAAACATTAAAGTAAATGGACAAGATGAAACGCCAGGTATTGAAGTATTTATAAAGCACTCTCAGGCACGTTGTCAGACTTTCGAGAACAGTTGAAGTCTTCTTTTTTAATTGTGAACTTGAAAATTCTCTGTTATTATTGCGTTGCAATACCTTTTCTGAAATCGTAAAAATAATAAACTGAAAAATAATACTAATTTTACTATTTTACTAATTTTAAAATAGAAGTAATATAGTTAATTGTTTATAAAAAGTTTATGGATAAGCGCTGATTGTTTTGTACCACTAAAAGTAAGTAAACAAAAGTAAAAAAAGATACATCAATTTCAAATTTCAAGAAATTTTTGTTTAATAGTAAAATAGTTGTCATCAGTTATTCCTTATTTAAAAATTACGATGGGAGATAATTTTGTTTAAAAATCAATGTAAGCAGCTTTGGACACATAAAGTTCGTGTGTAACGGTGTCAAACGGGTTACAGTGAACTTTGCCGAAGGGAGTTACAATACAAACGAGGGCTTTTTGTAAAGCTATTTATCAAGTTTCTTTTTATTTGTTCGATGAAAATCAAAACTTTGATGTCAATATTTGATGCTTCGAACATAATAACATTAACACGCATGTTTGCATTCTAAGGGATGCACTGAGTGTATTACAGACAATAATTATTGTATCCATTTTCGTCTGAAGGAAAACCTTTAAACATTTTATGACTGTAGAAAAATTTACTTAATTTCGATGAAGATTAATTAGTGTTATTTATAAAACAATAATCTTCTCTCATACTAGATTAGCGTTAATACAAATTTTACTTTGTACGTTTTTTATTTTTAAACTGGCTTAAATAGATATATAAAGTGAATAATTAATGAAATACTAATGAATAAACATATAAACCCAGAAGATTATCCCTCAATCATGTAATAATACATGAGGTTGACAAGTTATTGAGCAACCTCTATGTAACCCACCTTATTACGAGAGAAGCAAATAAAAATGTAGTAAAAATTTTGATATAAGGCAACCACGTACTTTGTGTAGTATAAAAGATGTGAAGATTGTTTCCAACCAAGTATTGACAGAATATAGAATTAGTTGCACAATCTGGCCTACATTTTTACCAAGAAGTAGGTTCATATTTGGAAAACATTGGTTTGCTTACTTTGTGTGAACTGTAACGCCGCTACATTCTTCAGTTGGACAAAACACCATAACACTTATTTCTTGGCGTGAAGCATTCCCTTTTTAGCTATAGTTTTCTCACTACCGCTGGTTTGTGTCTCAGCAATTTCTTTTTTGTAACAACTTATAATCGAGGTAAAGAGTAAAATATACAGAACATAGTTTTACTAAGTAGTTCAACCTGAACAAAAACCTTTATTTATTTAAGACTAAAAAGGTTTATAAGGTGTCTAAACAAAAGCAAAATCCAAAATACTTGATAAAAGTACAATCGTAAAAATATTGTAATAAAACACTCTAATTTTTTGTTGAAATGTATGACAAAGATTCTGATTAAACTTTAGAATATTTTAAATTAACTATTACATTAGCTTAGGTAATATTTTATATGGTAAGTAGTTTTATGTAGAACACAAATAGACAACGCTATAGATGATGAAACTATTAAAGTTAAAAATAACTGCATTATACTGAAAATTGTATTTTTAAATTTCATAATAGCGAAGGATTTGTAATTATTATTTGATTTGTTGGACTTTTCCTATCGCTTCTAGTGTTAAACACTATAAGCGATAGGAAAAGTCCAACAAATCAAATAATAAATACTGAAAATGATATGGACAACCCCAATCTTTATAATTATGATATTTGTGTTTTTAGGCTTTAGAGTGAACGAAAACTAATTGGATTTTCCACCATCTTTAGAGCCAAGATTTCATATGTGGAAGTGGGGCGTAAGTGCTATTAGACTCCGCGCAGAGGCGCTTGAAATAGCGCCTTCTGACGTAAACAAAAATAAGTTATCTGCCTTTCTGCTTTTGTATCTTATAACGAGGTGCAGGAGATAAGTGCAGAATTCTCCAAGTGAGAATTCTTCGTGTAGGTGGTCATCTCTTTATTAAAATATATATTTACAGATACTGATTTTATATGTATATAGATGTTTAATCATTTAAGAATTTAGAATTTATGAACCATATTTAATTTAAGAATTCCGCAATGAATAGTGAAAAACCTAAATCCTGCGTGTAAATCAACTTTAGATTTATCTTCAGTAACATATTATCTCATAATTTAAAAAAATGCCCTACAGAAACAAAGTTTCGTTAACTATAACTATTGCAGTTAAAGTTGCAAGTATATAACTTGTTTTTGAATTTGAAATGTTTATTTACATATCTAAATATAATTCAAACAAAGCTCAGATATCTACTGTGTAGTTGTCAATCACATTTTACTCTTTGAAGTATCCTTGCATGGCCCAAAACACTTGTTCTAAAACCTTACAACCTTGCGATCGTTACTTTTAGTAGGTATTGGTCACTTCAAAGACGTTGGCCCAGCCAGTTCATAAGACTAATTTTAATGTTGCCAGACGGGTTTGGCCACGCTCATTGACTCGGGTTATAACCATCTGCTGAGAACACAATTTATTTAGTTTTCCAGAGTGAGTTTGGAGGGGCTTAATTTTTTGGGGCGAAAATAGACTTACTTACTGTAGAACATAGCAGAGCACACATAAATCCTTGGCAATTTCCTCCCTACGTTTCGTATGGACTGTAACATATAACCCCAGTGTATCAAGTATCCCCGCCGCACGAGGCACTTTGTGCGGTCGACCGCAGTGAGGCTCTATTGTGCGGTTTGCCGCCTCGATCGCTGTGGTCCTTTCTGCGGTCACATTAGAAAGGTAAACACTGCGATTTGTAGCGCAGCACATCCTAGAGCATTTTCTACAGTTTTGTTGTATTTGATAAGCGAACCCACGATTTTAATGATGTAAATAAGTTAATAACTTTAAATGATTTAAACTTCTTGATTAGTATAATTCGTGTTGTACTTAATGGTTAATGAAAAACGACTAAGATATTTTAAAATATATTTAAACTTATACTGGATTTATAGGCCAATGCACAATAATTGTAAAATGACAAACTACCACTGCTAACTACCCACTGATGTTAGATTCTAAGAGAAATATAAATTTAGTAAAGTGAAGTTGAATCATGAGTGAAAAAGTGATTTTTTATCCCCCCTCGCCCCCCCTCCACTCCATTCTAGGACTCCAGACCTAGTCCGGAATAGTTTTGAACATAACACGCTTTGGGATAGACTTCGTGGCATTACTACAACGAAAATCATTGGTGATAAGCGGGTTTTGAACTCGGGCTTCCAGGACCGAGGTTTTTTAGTGAAAATCACTTTTTCACTCACAATTCATCTTCACTTGGACTAAATTTATATTTTTCTTAAAATCTAACATTATTAGCCATTTTTTAGTAGTAGTTTGTCATTTTACACTTCTTGCGTACACGCTTATTTACTAAAGACTTTTTTTGCTGTAAGCTAATGATCTAACAGTGTACTAAAGTTATGACTGAGGTTCCCAATACAACGTTAGAACAATATATTGAATAACCCAATGTAAACTCTACATCGAATCAAAAAAAGTTACAGACCCGTAGATAAATCACCAAGAAAATTGCCATGCATCTTAATGAAAATCAGTGCGGAAAGAGGATAAATCTTGTAATTTTAAAGTAATATGAAAATAATCTGAATTTTTATGTCTACTCAAATGAAAAAAATACAAATCAGGAAATACATATTCTAGAAAAACGAGCACGAGGCGAGCAATAAAGTAAACACTTTGGCTGAGTTAAAAGAAAACCCCGTCACTAACACAAGGGCCTCTCAAGTTAAGGCGAGGCGCAGCTGGTAAGATATTACGTTTAGCGCACTTAACTTATCCTCTAACGCATATTTCCCAACAAGGAAGGCGTAGAGGTTTCTGTGGATTACGTTTAGAAGTTTTTTCCAGAATTCATGTTATGAGGTGAATAAAGAGGAATGATTTATAATCATGGCTAGTTAGTAGGCAAAAGTGCATCACTAGTGGGTGCGCGTGTTTTGGAAAGTTGGTTGACACCTTATTAGGAGCCTGTGAGAGTAATCCCCAAGCCGATCAGATCAGTGCCAACCGAAAAGACCTGTACAATATATCTGTGAAGCTATTGGTTTCCTTTTGCAATCAATATTTTCTTAGTATGTGATTTTTTAGTTTGAGATTTCATAATATTAATTTAAAAATATTAGCCACGGCTTCAAAGACTTAAAGACATAATACGTTTTCAATGCATCGTGAAATAAAGTTTATAGTTCAGGAATTGACTTTTTGTAGTCTATTTCAAAATATTAAAAAACAATATAGCTTTTGCAAAACTTATGAAACTATGGTATGTATTAAAGTTTGCTATAGAAACATATACAAACATATTAGCAACAATCAATTTTCATTAAACTCGCTATGAACCAGCATTTAAAGTAACGAACATATTAAATGACCAACTAAAACACTTGTTGACAAATATATTATTGATGAAAAATACCGAAATTGGTTCTATAGGATGATTTAAATAACACAGAGCGTGAAATTGACGTTTAAAATGACGAAAATATTATGCTGCTTTCAAAGAACTTATTGAAAACTGCTTTCGTCACAATGCCTTTCATGTCACAGCGTCAACCTTTTCCTGTTCCCAGTTATCTCAGTGTCTCACACAACACGGTTTCGGTGAAATCATCAAAGCGATGCAGCAAATAGCCCCAGGCAAAGGGAGTTTCGGCGTCAGCAAAGTGGCAACTAACTGGCTGTTGACAGCTTATAGCCTTTAACACTGCTTTTATCTATTTAATGATCAGGACATTAGAAGTTTAAAGTGTACAATTCAATCGTTCAATCATCATACCAGGTAAAATTAAATTTGTAAGATACAAGAAAAAAGGAAAGTAAAAATAATAATATTTAAATAAAGTATAACTAGTGGCTTGAAGGGGCTAAAAGCCCCTAATGAGGGAAAATTCAAACAATCCTTATTTATTATGGTACAAAATACCTTTATAGCAAACTGAATCTATCTTATAGATATCTAGCCTACCACATGGTTTTCAATCAAGTGTCAGCATCACATGTTTTATGTAAATAAAGCAGACGTTTTTAGATCCCAATGCTTTTAAATGGTAGATATTTTACGTTATTTCTTGTTTTCTGGTAAATTTCAAGCAATTTAATTATTTTTCCCGCCATCAAGGAATAGAGACCTTTAATTTGAGCCCTCTCCCATCTGTCTACGATTTGCCAGACGCCCACAATTTTGACGCAAAGAATCGCCTTACGAAATTAAATATATGATAAAAAACACTAAAAATTTAGTATAATAATTAAGCTTACAAGTGAAGATAAAGTGTTTTATTTCGTATTAGGATTTCGGATGGTTCATTTTCACATTTAAAACCTGATTAAAATCAAGAGGACCTTGGCAGTAAAGAGTTGTTAATTATTTTGCCATTCAGCAAGTAAAATTCTTACTATGCCGATTTTAATGGCAACAGGTAAGTTAAAATAAAAACAAAAATCAGTCAAATCCATTGTAGGTCTAATTATAATTCATACCGAACAAGATTTTTATCATAAACAAACTGATAAAATCATATACCTACTAATTTGGGCATTGCAGTGTTTTCAGTGGAATTAATTAATGAATGAACGAGTAACAGGTCAATTACTCACTACTGTAGAGTATATTAGATTATATATGGAGGTTATAATCACCAGCAGGATAAGCCCTCTGTCACTTAATTATGCAATTAGCAGGCTTGCAGGCTTCATGCTGAAGCTCCTGTCTTATTTGGCGCATCCATACAATATATACACGAAAACCGTTTTATGTAATTACGAATCACGTTCACATACATCTTTAATGATAAAAACGGGTGGTGAAAAATGTACAAAGGGAGTTAAAAATCGAAAAGGTTTTTTTTAATGCATTATAAACTGGAATATCAAACATTAATATGGAACAAATCTCCTCTGTTTTTGGATACAGGACAGGCATTTCATTTTAAACACGTGGCATGGTTTACCACAAAGCGTACACTTCAAAGGTTCTAATTGAAGAATTCCCGGTATAAGTTCCCGTGTTCCCGAGTTTTCTCCTTGTGTTTCCACGTTCGCTTTAATATTTAATCCTTTCAATTTTCACTTACACTGCATTAAATTTAGGTTTATATATACGATTATAATGTAAGCTCTTTAAAACGAATCAACCAAAGGGATTACAATTAATTTCTTTCAAGCCCCACAATTGTAGCAATACGCTCAGATTAAGGCAGACTACAAGTTGATTGGGTCCCTATCTTGATTGTGTGAGACTAAACACATTGTACTGAACTAGGCATTGCAACCTTTAGCATTACTTAAACAGCTGGTCGCTTTTATTTATATCAGAACATAGATAAACACAAAATGGACGACAACAGATAAAGCACCATGTGTATGAATTCCGTAAACGACAACGGAGCCTCACAAGAAGAGCACACTGTGAAAAGAGACCACACGAAAAACCTAGAGAAAATATGGCCAGCCTGTCGGGTTGGCTGTTGTTTGGTGTTGGTAGGGGGAGTGGCGTATATCTATTTTGCTCTCTAGATGGTTGACTGGTTCCTGGCATGTGGCGTTCATGCTTCGAACTGACTAGCTAAGAAATTTGTAAGCTTGCAATGATATAACAATGAGTATGGTAAACGCATAGCGCTTACGAGGCATGTAAAACCTATCTGTTCTGGGAATCCCAATAATTTTAACAATTCGATCTGAAGCACAACCAAACCAACCACCAACCAACCTGCTTTACTCCAAACATCGTCTCATGACTGGTTTACAGTGCTTATCCAAAACAAAGGTCTTCTTTTTTAAACACGTGCATGTTAGGTTGGATGATTTGGTTAAAAAAGTATTAAAAACAAAATTGAATGTCCACACTTCTTAAGCTCATAGTATGATTTGATATAATAATTATATATTTTTAAAGATGATGTTTTTATTATAACATTGATGTTTAAAGATCAATGTCGGAAGGTACATTAATTGACCATCTATGGAACATGGATGTTAAATAGTCTTTCAAGTTTTTATATTGAAATTTTTCATTAATATGCACGTTGACCGCTTAAAGATCGGTGTTAATGAGTTAAAAACGTCAATATCAAACAGTGGAAAACATAACTGATTTGTTACCACTGTTCTACTCGTATATCGATGTTACCGCTCAACGTTGAATACGAAGACAACATCGATGGCGAGATTTTGCTTTAGATGTCCGAACACTATAATGAACTACCGTGTTAACAATAGGTGCATTGTTGCATGCACCACAATTTGGATCACGTCGAACAGAATGGGCACCTTTCAATTAGTACAAAGTTTGGAAACTATAACGACTCTTGACATCCTGGATGATGATTCCATGTCGTCATTTCCCGATCTGACTGGAAACAATCGATTTTCATCTCATGATGATTATGCCTTTCATGCCTCATGTTTAGTCAGCGGTCGTTGCTAAAGAACGATGAGATATTTATTTTAATAATAATACTTCTGGTTAACTAAATCTGCGTTGTTAGGAATACTCCTATGGAACATGAGCAGTGAATATAGCCCTCACAGCGGTCCTGAGGCATGGCACTTTGATGGATTTTAGTTACGGGGCCTTCAGGTGCCAGGCAACACCGACTGTTCAAAACCTTGTATATTCAGGCACTCCAACTATTAGAAACATTTAATTCAAAGACGTATTCAAAGTCGCCATTTACCAACGAACATGTAGCCACTTTTCAAAACCATCGGAGTATAGGTCCCGTCAAATAACGTGGCCCTGGCTTTCCCTGAGCTCAATGCTAAAATTAACATTGGTCTAATGGGAGGACTGGGCCTTGTCAAATGACTCGGCCTATAATTGCTAATTTACATGGCCGATTCCATCGTCATAAATATCTTACATCTTTTGCAAGTCATAATACAAGTAAACGATTGAAGTCAAATCAAAGTTTCTTAAAATTTCACTAAAGGTTTTGATACAGATTCAATATTACAAAGTTTTCTTGTTGCAAAATATTATGAGACTACCAACTTGGATAGGAAACGTGCGTTTGGAAAATATAAGACTTAGAGTGAAAAAAGCGTTAATTTAGTTTCATGAGTTTTAACATTTGGACCTCAAAAGGATTAGATCCATTAGAAATCAATTATACCAAAGTTGTAGAAACATTTTCTGAACTTTACTTTTGTTAACGAATATTTTCTCTGCGTTAGGCCAAAAATTGTACATGTCAAAGATTTTTGAAAATAACATTTTCTTTCTGTGGCTACGGCTGTACAGGGTTCCCGTTCCGCAAACTTGGTTGTTCTCTTCTTATTGGTCTTAACGAAATATCTAAAATCCAGACTTACCATTTGTGACCTATAATGTTCTAATTGACTGTGCAAAAATGTGCATGAGCTATTTTAAACGGTACGATGAGTCTTGAGGTATTTATTTTGAACTCTCTACTCTTAATCCTTTATGAACTTTGCTCGCTTCAGTAGAAAGTCAGCTTAGGCTAGCCCAAAAAAATAACTGTCGTCCGAGAATTAATCCTTTTAGTAGGCTATAACTTCTTTGAATCTAAAACACAAATATCATTAGCTCTTGACAATAATTGTTTTATTAAAGTGGTTGTGACTATAACGAAAGGTGTGAGATCAAATTAGGAATGCTGTTAGGGGGTCTTGGGTGGAAACGAAATAACCATTTAAGCAACGGGGTCCTGGTGGCGCAACCGGCCAACATGATTCCAGAGGTGTGGCGTCTGACCCTCTTCAGTTTAAACTGGAGAATGGAAACCCTAACAACACTAAAATATTTGTTAATTTTTTTTATACCAATAAATGCAAAATATTAATTTAAGTCATACAGTAACCAATCATTGTAGCCTTGTACTCTGCTTTAACTGTTTTAAGAGTTTCATTGACTCGCACATAAGTTTTATCCTTGACTAAGGTTTTAAACAGGAAAGAATAACTGTCTATTGTAATGTTTTGCTGTCTCGCTCGAATACTGGTCAACTCTGCTCAAATAATATGCTATCTAAATATATCTTCGATCGATTTTATCTTAGACCCTTATTTCTTACGTATACTTAACAATGCATTCAACTTTCAGTCATTAAAAATTATTTTTCTATGCTTCCTGTAACCATGGATTCAAAATATCTATGAATGTATTAGCAAAAAATATATTTCAACAACTAAGTGTTAAAAGTTTGAAATTTTTAATTAATTATACCTGAGTATTGTTTTATCGACTAAAATCTATTTCTGTACTGTCTATGAAAAAAGCTGTTGGATTAAGCTACATAAAGATCAGCAAAATTCAAATAGGTCCAACCTGGTCTTAATCTAGCCTTTGCTGGGATTTAATCACCCTTAATGCTGTTTTAAACATTACATCAAATTTGCAGAGGAAAGATGTAGATTTTTTAAATCTTTATTCACTTCCTTGATTACTTATTTAAATGGCCAAAACGTTTAATTTTTACACAAGATTTTATGATGCACTTTAAATTTTCTTCTTCCTTCAATTATTTACACTAACATATTTGCAAAATAAATATCCTGTCTAGAAAGTTGCACTGGCCAAACATCTGATTAGCATAGAAGCAGAAATTTATATTAATTGAAAGCCTGTTTAAGAGAGCGTCGTAATAATAATAAGCGGCCGCTTTGAGGAGCTATTTACAACACAATTGTCGCTGTTTGTCAAGATAAGATCAAGCCTTGCCGCCCTAGACAAATAATACTGTAGTCAAGTCGCCGGCTGCCGCAGTGCCCACTGGCCGGCATTGCTTACTGGTTGTTATTTCCAAGTAATTACAGTTGTTCTGAATGATTTATGAATAATTAATGTAATGTACGATGATGTCCTTAGTTGGAACAGAATGCAGTCGTAACAGTAGCTCCCGACTTGTACAAAGTACACCATTTGTTTATGCTTAAGTATTTTAACGAGTTAGAAGACCAGAACGATTTAACAATCCATATATTCTACTAAAGATATTTAGACTGTTGATGTTGCCTAGCAACGACAAAATCAGTCCTCAAAGTTTAGTTTTGGAAAGTTAATTTTCAGAGATTATTAAAATGTTGTCACGTAATATTATTTATTACGTGACAAAATAATTCGTCAAAAAACTATTTTTGGCCTTTCGTGCTGATTATAGGATTGATGAGTAAGCAGTAAGTAAACATTCTTTACCTGATTTTCTGAATCAAACCAATTAGTGATTTTGAAAATTTCATAAATTTAAGACGACTCGTCAAAGCTTTGCTGTGTCAGCCGAAAACGTTTGACAGATCTGCTTGTAGCACGTATATGCAGTATTGGAAGTGCATATTAGCACATTAATCATATAATCTGCTAAATCATCCCAAATTATCAGTCGCTCAAAGTTTATCCTTACCAGCAGCAGTAGTGATAATAAATATTCAATCTCAAATCTTACTGCGTTTTCTGTCCCATTTTAACCATAAAACTCTTGTTTACTTCCAAAAAGGAATAGTTAATAACGATTTTGACCTAGCAAAAGATTAATTTGACAAACATTTCGGAAATGTAAATTGGTGATGAAGTGTCGGTGTTTTACAACATGCAAACGACAAACAATATTTCGATTGAGCTCTGATATGGCAAAATCCAAAAGACCCTTAGGGGAAATCATCGAATGCTTTGTTGAAAAGGTCTGCGTCATAAAAAAAAGGTCTGTTGAGTAATAATGCTGATTTGCAGTGAGTACAAAGAGTAAAATAAAGATACCCTTTTTTAACTTGCAACTTATTGTGAAATCATTGATATTGACTTTAATCATAACCAAAAATGTCCCATAGTTTGTATTGTAAGTGACGAAAACAGAAATAATATAACAAAGCGAATAATAGTAAAATGATAAGAGAGAGATTAATTGTCTTTCTTACTGTTTCATAAAAAAAGTTTTTTGTTATAAAAAGGTTGCATAAAATGAACTATTTTTCCTTTTTATATAACTACCATTTTTTTGGTAAAGTTATAAACAAAGTGAACTGAGCTTGGACAATTAATTGACGATGGATGGACTACTGTTCTAAAACTTCACTTGATTTCTCTTTTAAATTCTGAGACATATTGGCAAATATACGCAGAAATATCTTTGAAAATGATTAAATCGGTCTAGCCGTTATTGCGGTATGACAATGAAAAGAAGATCTTTTGTGTACTAATGTATAGATTACTCCTACCACCTGGACATTCATAACAACTAAAAAGTAAACCAAAGATGTTAAAGAAAATATAGGGGTTTACGTAAAATATAAAAACCGTGTTTGTACCTAAATATGATTTCCGAAAATGCGAAATGCTTGAAGGGGATAAATCAAAATTAATCACAGCTGATCTGTGTGTCCAGCGGGTAGTCAGGCGTGACTGACCGGGGCGAAGCGGAAATTGGCGTGGCGATTGATACACAAGACTTGCCAAACCCGGCCGGCGCTGCAATTGTTTTGTAAACGTATAGTCCGAGTCAAATAACAAGGCCCCCGCCGCGCCTTCTATAATCCCGATGCTAAAATTATCATTAGACTTAAGGACGGACAGAGCCTTGTTATTTAAATCAGACAATAATAAAGTGGCTAACTGCTCACGGACCTCTTTCCTGACTTTGGGATTATTTGTTCGAATTAAACTAATGTAAAAATTACATTTTGTCTCGTATTTCTTCATAATGATTCAATTCTAGCATAGTGCATTATGTAGGTTATTGTTATTTAATCATACTATTACCTGTTAACTTGGTGATATCTTGCAAAGATGGTAGAAAGTACATGGGTAACTGACACTTTGACAGTTAATTGCAGATTTGTCAACACGATGAGATATAGGGAAGAAGAAGAAAATTTGACTTTATTAACAAATTGGAGTCAGTTAAACTTATTGCCAACATGTAGCAGTGCATTCACCTGGTTAAAAATAAAATATTAGCCAGTAACATGTATTCGTGATTCATTGAAAACTTCAATTTATAATAAATAAATGATTCTTAACTAACTCCGCTGAGCGCTGTCTAATGGAAACACTCTCCTAAAGGCTAACACTCTATATGAAATTAACTTGCTGAAATAAATTGAAATAAAGTTTAGTAAAAGTAAAAAAATCTTAACTAAAAGTGTTTTTTAAGTTGACCAAGACTTTGAAATTTATTTTTCCATTCAAACAAAACAAGTTATGTAATAAAAAAAATACATGTCCTCATTAAGAATTAAACTCGAACCTGCCAGCGTAATAATTCGTATACGTGACCACTGGACTGCGAAACCATAGAGCTGATTTAATTTTTTTAGTAGTTATTCACTTGTTTCAATTATAAACTTTTCAATGTAAAATTCTCTTCTTTTCTCTATACCTCATAGCTTTGAACAATCTACAATTAGTTGATATCAACTGACAACCCTGATTAAAAACAACGATCTTAACAAAGGGAGGATGCCATTAACTAAACCATCTAAGAAAAAAAATAATTAAATGAACTTGATGAAATACAAAGCCACGATCAAAGAATAAATTCAACATTCATTTGTATGATTAATTGATTACTAAATATTGTACATAAACAAATTTTTGAACTCGAGGTCCAAAATTTTAACAATTACTGACAGTTGTTCAGCTATAGTTATTGTTCAAAGGCGTGTAACAATTTCAAGCCATTTATTGAAGACTGATCTCTTACAAAACAAAAATAGCGGTACTAAATGAATTATATTTTATTGTATCATAAACACAAATACGCCGTTTTATTATTATTTTTGTTTTTTTAGCTTAAGACAAAGGGATAAAAAATTTAAAATCCATGCTAATTCTATATAGAAATCCCACATTTTCAAAAAACTAAACGTAAATATTCTACAAATCACATGCTAACATTTTAAATATAAATTATAATCAGCTATGAAGAACACAGAGCAAATATAAGCATATTTTGCTCAACATATAATATAATATGAAAGTGTGTGAGCTCATATACATGTATCTTTGAGTTCCATCAGGCATAAACTACTGACCTTATATCCTTTCTTCCTTTATATATCCTTACTTCCTTTATATATCTTCAAATAAGTAGATAGCTAATAATCTCAAGCAACATAAAAGCATTTTAAATTCTGAATATACTTTTAAAATATGTCCTGAGGCCTTCTAAAGTCTCAAACTTTACTTGGCAGATGAATGTAAACAAATGAAGCCAATTTCAATTGACAGATACACAAAAAAGTGTAGGAGCATGCAAAACTAGGCGTTTTAAATAATTTTATATCTACAGTATAAAATTTAATTTTTATTGAATGTAGATAATGCCTTTATTTTGGGAATTAAAATCATAAACATGTATGAATACTATATAGAACTCATGCCTCTGAAACGCTGTTGTTAGGCAATTTTAGAATTTGCATTCATAATGCAGTTATAATAAATTATGATTGAAATAAGTTTTTTTCTAAGTAGAATGGGTTCTGTTTATTAAGCAGTATTTCCATTCTTAAATATACCAGGTTATTTGGCGTTTAGTATTCATAACCTTGACAAGGAAAATATTGCTTCCTATCGAGCCTTTAGGTGCAAAAAAACATTGTGAAACAGAGATTTTTTTGAGCTTTAATAAGCAAAGAATGTTTTTTTTTAATTAGACTAAAGGCTAATTAATAAAGGAAAACTTAAATAAATTTTCATATTTTGCCATTGTGTAAAAATATTAAGGAATTCACCAGATTAAAAAGGAAAAGCCCAAAAACTAATGGTGGTTTAAACCTAAATTGAATGTAAATTGTATATAGTACGTATGTCCGAAATCAACAAAACAACCATAAAACTAAGATGAAAGGAATCAGATTATAAGTCAACTATAACAACGTATCCGTTTTGTTAGCTAACTAACAGTTGCTTGATATTAGCAAACCTTATTTATTTATCAAAAATATTAAGAATATTTTACATTGTATGTGAATAACCAATATAAATAAAATCTTATTTTCAAAATATCTTACTATCATACTGAACGAGAGCGAAGCCACAGGTGACATCCAGTTTTTCAATAAATTAGTAATATTTGTTCAAGATGGAAGAAAAATTGATAAAATACAATGAACCATTGTGCAGTTATCACAGAGAAATTATCATCATACACATGCAATGTAAGTGGCAAGGCAGCGACGCAGGCTTGCTGCAAAGAGTGTGACCAGCGGCACCTCAGTTTGTGAGGCTCAGATATTATCGTGATAAATGAAGGTAATTATGTAGTAAATACTCGGCTCAAAGCTGCCGCCCCATTAGTACATGACTTATCACACCGTGAGAACGTTTCCAGCTTCTGCGTTCTACACTCTGACTGTTTATTTCTGCAAATTGTGTTTGAATTGTTAGGATCATGATTTCATTCCATTTCGTTAAAGTTTTTAATTGGTATTTCGTCAGGAAAAAACTGTGTAATTTACTACAGTAAACACGGTACGACGTGATATGGGCTCAAAGAGGTTTTTCTATTTGCCTTTTTAATGCAGGAATTTAAAAGATGCCTTTTTATATTTCTATATTTTTATTAATAAATGGGGCAAGTAGGTGAGCTGCTAATGTTTAACGTGATCTTAAAGGATTTTTGAACAATTGTCAATAGATGCTAAGCATTACATTTAATCAACTACTTTCAAAGCGTTAGGTTTCAATAATTCTTCTTCGAAAGGACGAACTTCGAATTGTATTGTCTCTAAAACTCTATTTCAGTAGAAAATGTTAATTTGAAGCCAAATAAATTTATGGTGGTTATAACCATCATTAAATCAAAAATCACAAGCGGAAGTAGCGTTTACGATGGATAAACTAAACGAAGCCTGACTGAATTATGTGATTTCGTTGACACAAAATCAATTAAATAAGTGTCACATATTTAAGGTGTCGTAACAAATAAGAGTTGTGTTACATATTTTAGGTGAACAAATTATTCTACAAATCATTGTGTGTAAGGATTGAGAAATTATATAGGTTACCAAAAAAAAAACAACAAAATCGGGAACGAAACTCCATGTTTTGACTATACCCTCATGCTTACGTCGAGCAGCCCTGTACAACAACCGAGAAGCAGCTTCGCCGAATCGGAATTCCAGTCATTAAATGAAGGGTCATCTAACAGACATAACTCGCGCCGAACAAGCCTGAAGAGCAATAAATCAAGCCTTCCATCTCACTAAGTGATTGTTACCGAATTGATGAGCGATATGAAATCAAGGCAGTCATCAGTGGGACGAATCGGAAATTAGCGGCCACGTGTGAGAGGGGGAGAGAGAGGGGGAAGTGGGGGGAGGAGAGAGAAAAATGCTGGGAGAGAGAAACAACATGTGATTGGGTGTTAATTGGTTTCCTGGGAATGTGTGGAGCTTTGATACGAGGGAAGTGTAGTGAATTTATAGAAACTGATATTTAAAAGAAAAAATTATCTGAAAATATTCCATGAACCAAATTAAAGCACATATTGAGTATATTTTCAATTCACGAATGAATATACGAGTGAACTGTTGTAGGTATTTTCAACGTCATATTTTAATGAGGTTTTGGATTTCGTGTTTTGAATATTAGGTAGATGTACACACTATCACGTTTTTCATTTATCAACAACAAAGATCGTTTCATCAAAATTTAACATTGTCATTCCACCAAGATGGTTATATTTAAATTAAACCGCGCTATGATCCACATCCAGCTCAGCAATACATTTTCCATTTGATATTGCCCACATCATACATGGCAACTCACCTTCTCAAGTTGATGATGCTGGGGGAAGCAGTATTTCAGTATCCAAAAGAAAAATAGGTGGGTAGCTTCTCATTCTGGGTAGGATGCTACTGAAACACCGATTCAATAATCGTACACTTAATCTTTTGATTAATTAATATTATGATTGCTTAAATGTGACATTAGTGCTTTTTGTCTGTGGATGTTTCGTTTGTATTTTTCTTTTCTTTTTTTTGTATTCGCGTAATGTTATCTTTTAGTTAAGCCATTATTTAGTTGGGTTTTGATATTGAAAAGTATTTCTTGTGATCGTTCAAAAACCCTAAAGGAAATCACTCTGCAGAAGTTGTTTCTTCTTCTTCACACAGACACGTACTGCATGCGGAACGAAATTTTCCAAGTTAGTCTAGATTATGTTTAATTTATGTAAAACTGTTCATTTGATTGTAACAATTTTTATTCTACTTAAATATTTCCATTTGTATTTCCATTTCCTACATAGTTTACTCTACATGTATTGTAATTTTGTTTTATAAATATTAAATTGAAATTGGTGCAATATTTTTAAAATTTAGGTAAAATATAATTGTCTTTCTTACGTACCAAGGATTTTAAAACCAAAAATATGCCTGAGTCTTGTGCCTACGTCCTCCCGCATCGATTACTGTGATCGCATCTTTCCAAAAAAATCACCGATATCTAGATATTTTGCGATTTAATCGTTAAGTAATTATGGAGACAATGAGGATATTGTTGTGATGATGGGATACGCCGGGCGCTTTGACGCCAACAAAGGCCCCGGAGCCACCTACAGGGAGGCCACGTTGAGATAAACTAATTGGCTTTACATGCGAACAATAAGGTCAGGACTTACGATATTGTTTTTATAATTAACATTAATTAATTTATGATCAATGATTTTCTTGTTAGATACATTACACTGTTTAAACAGCTAAGAACAATTAATCAATGTAATGAATCTTAAATTGGTGTAAACGAAAAAAGTAACTACTGAGTACTGAAGTATGAAATTTTCGTCGTTGAAATTATCTATATTTAAAGCCTTATTTACGTAGGAACTTTTGAGATTACCATAGGTTACCACATATAACCCCCATACTTGAATAAAAGGTCTCAGAGCGCAAATTAAAAAAAATTAGATTTTAGAAAATGTTCCCTAAGGGCACAAATATAAAGAAAAAGTGTAAATTCAAACTCAAAAGGAATGGCTAATTAAAATAAACAGAGGCTGCTAAATAGAGCGTACTCGCTAATGTCATATCGTAATATTTATTGGGTCTTAAATATGTTTTGTATCTTAAGATGGATTAGCGGGTAGTTCTTTAATCTGTTAAAAAGAAAAAATACGCAAGTTTTGATCCAATGAAGAGTATTCTAGTTTCTCATTTATATTTAGTAACGATAAGGACGCTATTTATCAGAACGGTAATGTAATTACCATTATTATCCATACAAACCTCATTTAACAAAAAATAAATACAAAACATAGACGTTTCGAACGTTGAATTTAGAAAAGAAACTTTTAGACAATCCTCAAATTATCTATAACCAAAATTATTTAATCAATAGCCTTTTGACATTGAAATAAGTGAAACACTACAATATTTCTATCCAAAATTATTAAGTTGGCTATTTGAAAACCCAAATGTAGAATATCCGATTAAAGTTTCATGTTAACTAATACAAATAGAATAATTTAGTTACATTAAGAACAACATTTCAAAATGTTTATACAAAGCATAATATGTTAAGAAATTAGACACTAAACTTATTCATTAGAAATTCATATTCTTAATTATTGAGTCCTTTTAAAGGGGTCTAGTTACCGTTTGATTTTTTCACGGCCGTGTCGTATATTTTAAGATATTACGACTGTTTCAGTTTTTACGTGATGTCAAGTTTTAATACAATTTTTATATCTGTTTTGCAAGTGTATGCCAATATTTGCCCAACTTACATCAGGCCAATATTTGTTTCCTGGCTGATTAATGTATCACCTCGAAAAATACAGTTTGCATATAATTATTAATTGCTTTATACTGTGCCAAAGCCTATTTTACATGTAATTTAACTTTTAGATCAAATCAGTTTAATATATTCAATTCTTAGTTTAAAATTCATTGTTGGCGATGGTGATTTTATATTTGATTTTGATTTTTGCGGACATTTGCAATCACTGTTAGTTAGCAATTTTTTCACTAAACAGTGATGGCAAATGTCCGCGAAAATCAAAATACAAATATTATATTCAGTAGAAAAAATAGGTAAATTTAATCAGAAAATAAATCAGTTGGATAAGGAAAAGATCTCTTGATAATAAAAGCCATAGGTAAAGTTAATTGGTTTGATGACGTGCATAAGGAACAGAATCTCTTGTATGAAATTCGAATCTTTCATCCTTACTTTTATATTCGGTCTTCAGACAGGTCACGATATAATACCCTCGAGTTATTGAGGAGCAATTACTCCGTAGCTTTGGAATAACGAGATGAGCTCCTCAACCCAATCTCTCAGACTGGTCAAGTGTCTCTTTTCAATAACCCTCCAATCATAACTACCATGCGGAATTCAGTTCACTAAATATTGTGAATTTTTATTTGGGAAAATATGGAAAAATGGGAATATTTTTCATATTTTCATTTGAGAATTTTCACATGTGAATTTTCTTATATGTTTTATTTTATGTTTATTTTTAACTTGCTATTAATTAACAAGGTATAGACCGGCAGATAGTATCTTATCACCCAGACATAATGTTTCGCGTACCCATAATCAGTGGACAAAACAACATCCATATATTGCAATTGTAAATATTATAGAACCTACATCTGGAAAAAAGATTATTATAAACAATGTTCCGAGTAGAGTGTAAAATAAATGTTATTTTTAGAAAACTAAAATAAAGAAAAATACTTATTGATTAACTGCACGTAATAATATGTACTATAATATAAATATCATGATAGTGTTAAAATAGTGTTAATGTTCTTACAAATAATCTAGCCAATCTAGAAGTGAATTTTACTGAGAGAAAATTGTTTGCTAAAACACTATTTATTTCAGTGGAGGTTATATACTATAATTTAATCTTTTAAGTTGTTTGATTTTCACTAGTGTTGATTAAATAAACAACACAAGAATTTACTTTGGCAAAATATGATCTATCTTCCCATACAAATACTCGTATTTTTAATGAATTATTCCTGACTATGAAAATGTAGCCTACTGCTCATATAAATGTAGAACTGAATGTGATATATTTTAATTTATTTGATCATATATATGTAGTACATATATATGATCAAATAAATATGATGTAGTACATCATATTATTTCATGATGTAGTACATCATATTAGTGTGTGAAGTTCAACATATTAACATTAATGTTCCAATACTATCAGCGGATCGATAAAAAAAACATCGGCCGGCTAACATGTTATTAGATATGTTATTTTAACATTTAATTTTCAAATTACTTTAGTTTCAAGTAATTTGAAAATTACTTGAAAGAAAATAAAGAAAGTTATTATTATTGCCTCTATATTTTAGACGGTAAATACATATGGCGCAATTTATTTACGTTTTAAACTAGGCAAATACTCCCTAGCGAGTTTATGGGAAATTATGATTTTTGTGGTGCAGCCCTGATCATAAACGAGGGTTACAATCATTACAATATGTCATATGTGTCGATATACATACATCAATACATCGAAAAACCTATACATCAATATTTAAAACCGCTTGCCATCCTTATTTGTGGGGTCAGCGCCTCAGCGGCCGCCGACCGGAGATAGCTGAGATTTCCGAGCTGGAGAAGAAATGTGAAAGAACCCGACAAGGTCGCTTGGGGTCACGGACGGTCTCTGATACCAAGGTCAATAGAGGTATTACAGGTTGCCCAACTCCCATAAGGAACGCGGAGCCAGACTTCTAAACGTCAACCACAGACGGTTACATCCTAGCCAGTTAGTTTAGCGGGTAAAAAAGCCTAAGAGTAGTGTAAAAAGTACTCTTTGAGTGCTTTTACAATACATTTTTGTGGCTGGAGGCTTTAGACGAGTGCACTGTAATGATATAATGATATAATGATCATATCATATTATAATATTTGATATAATGATTTGTTTATGCTTTATTTAAGGAATGTCCCTCTACTTACCTGGGTCTGAGCCTACTTTGTGTGTCCCACCGCAGTTAAAAGGTGTGGGACATGCAATAGACATGCTCGATCTGTCTCCAGAATAGAGATGCAATAGAAATACTTTCTGTAATTTCCTTAAGGAATTGTTGTATCTAATTACTGTTGGTTTAATGAAAACTAAGTATGTAGTGACTCGATGGAGCAGTTGGTAGCGCATTCGGCCTCGGAACTGTGGCCTCGAAGCTTCGCAGGTTCGAGATTCGAGCTTGTCGCAAACTGTTAGCAGTACTCTTCACCCATGTACTGTATCGGTTTACTCCTTGCCTTTGCTTGATACCGTCCACGCACAGATCAATAGACAGTGTGGGAGAGGCATAAGCAAGGTGAAAAAGAGGCCGCCAGCCTTTTTTTAAAATGAAGAAAGATTTAAGCGAGGAAAAAATTTAAGCGCTTACTGTTTGAATGAGAAAATACAATAGAAATATTATGATGAAAAACACAGCTGTTGCAGCAAATCTACATAGCTAAAACCTAGCTCTGCAGAGCTTCAAATCGGGCAGATTACGTTTGTGAAAACATTAATACTAATTTATATTCATTCTATTACACTGATACTGAAATTGCTACATTAAAATTATTATCACATTTATACTATAGTTGGCTACATATTGCTACATGCAGTAAATTAGTAAATATTCAGTTTCATTGTAGTTTTCTAAAAATAACATTTATTTTACACTTTATTTGGAAAATTGTTTATTTTAAACTTTTCAAAACGCACAACTTTCCGAGTGAAAACAAAAAGCCCTTTAGGGAAATCATCAAAGGGCGTCAGGGAGGCGGGGGCTCAACTCTGTGGATTAATGCGACCTCAACAAATTACCTGGTTCTTATACTAAAAAAGCGTTCACTTTAAAATAATATAACAAAAACTCGTAAAACCAATAACAACTTATCATCGAGGGCTTAGATAATTTGTTAAAGTCAATTCAGAGCCATCGAAAAATAATGGCAAATTTCCAACTTTAAAAAAGGAATCTATCTAAGGTAATATAATAGATTGCGCTTGAAACATCCTAGAACGAGAAAATGATAATTTTTTTCTTACGTTAACAAATTTGAAAATTCTATAAAAAATACTAATTTCAAAACAACGCATTGTGAAAGTCATATATAAGTCACCAGTGTACGGAAATTATTTAGGATAAATGATCCAAGACAAACTGCATCTTGTTACATATTGGATGGCTTAGCCATTGAAGGAAATTGTATAAAATTAAGCAAAATGTAGCACATTAAACCTACCATCATACGTTTCCTAAACTTCCATATCAATGAAAAAGTTTTCTGTGCGCATATGAAAACATACTAAAGTGAGTTTTTTTTATTTTCCGCACATTTTAAAGTAAAAAAAAATCAAACTATCCATAATAGTTTTTATAGTTTTTTTATGTGGGAGAGCGAAAAAAGGTTATAAAATTGTCTAACAAAATTATATCGGATCGGCGTTTGATTTTTTTACATTCGCTTACTTAAGATTCGCTTACTCAATCGTTTAAAGCAGATGATCAAAATATTTACTTTTACAGTAATAAAATACAGCAGTATTTACAGATTTTTAACCATCAAATACCGAACCAAATCCTGTCCAGCAAAATGGACCTGGCAGCCAAAAGAACGAAATCTCTTTGTAAACCGATATGGAAAGGTGATTAAGAAGTCTATTAACTCACAAACTCTCGTTGGGCGTCCAGAAACCGGACCTTGAATCCATCAATGGCACCTCCCCCAGCCTCCCATCACACGGTCCTCCAGTCCTTTGTACGTAATGGAAGTTTCACACCTAATCAAGAGATCAACACCTCATATTTCAAAATGATAAATGGACGTAGGATGACAATGAGAAAAATTATTTGAACTTAATTTAGCTGATGTACTGTTACTTTTTAAATTATTGATTTTTGATTGGATCGGAACTAAAATCGAAATCTTGTAATGATTGTAATCTTTCCACTTAAAGTATTTAATAACAAAAATTTGTATGAACGTGCAGTCTTAGGTAAGGAAAATAAACTATTCGTATAATGTTTGCGTTATCACTGAATGTATGGCTGACAAATTTAATGTTTAATGAAACGAATAACATGTTATATATGAAAAACAATGAATGGAAACCTTTTGCGTTGTACTATAGTCCAGGCAACGAATGCTAAAAAAAAAGACATAGAAGGAAATGCATGGAACACAATTTTTGACTTTGCAGCTTTGTTTGGACTAGTTAGTTAGAAGGTGAATATATCAAAAGTTCCCGTCCGTAGCCCTTGAGTGGGGGGAGCGAGGGGGTCTGATGGTACCATTTTTTGGTTTTTCCTAAATATCTTAAACAATTATGAACTTTAGTAAAATCCCCCCGCTCAAGGTCTATGGATGGAGACTTATGACATGCATAAATATCTTAAATGAGTTGCTGTTTCTTAGAAATCAACCGGTTATCCCTCCTTTCAACGGCTTCAGACATATAGATTTATTTATTTCAAGATTGTATATTATCCTTTGACTTTACAGTGGATAATTAGCCATCGAGGGGAGGTTTACAGTCACTAAAGAATCACTTGTGAGGAATATTATTTAGCTTCTACAGCTGATTGACATTAATTGTATAGTAAACTATTTTACTACCCAATTACAGTGATGATTTACCCTCTAAACAAGTTCAATAATTTTCAAGACTCTTCATGATATGATTACTACTCCACATACAGGAAAATCAGTAATAAACTACGTTTCACGTCGAAAGCCACTGTCAAACTTTTATCGAGCATTAGCCCAAGGCCACATGTAGCCTTGATTAGCCTTTGTTCATGTATGGAACTGAAGATATTAATATTATACATACTGATTATGTTTTGAACCGATTAGTGCAATGTAATTGATGTTAGTTTAATCAGGATGTAGATATTTTCACCTGGATTGCTGGTTGTTGTATGCTCTTTTGCTGCAGTTGGGTTCAAAACGTGCAGATAATTAAACAAATAAATAAATAAACATTAACCTAATATTTGCAAAATCAGACAAGCATTAGGAACAATCACCCAATATGCAATAAGTCGTTGGGAACTGATACAAAAAAACCGTTCGCCAGGTCCTCGTTCAACGCTGTATTTCGGGTGCAGTGAAAGGCCCCAAAACCCTTTCCGCATCAGTTAATGCCAGATCAGATCGCAAAAGTTATTGTTGTTCCTAAAACAAAGAGGTTTTAACTCAGACCTGACTGTGTCAATTACTGGGCGAGATCGCCGGATCGTGGAGGGTGTTGGTTAGACCGGTCCGGGCCTATTTAAACTAACTGATGAAGTCGTTTCATGTTGTAGAAGATTAGATAAAAATATTTTATGACTCAATTTGGGATCAACTTTTATGATGAAAGAATTACGACAGATTTTTACAATGCACTCATCGAGATGCGCAAATGTTAGCGAGTCTACGTACATGCCTAATTTCCAAGACGTATACGTGACAAAACCTCATAGATGCAGTTATTATAATTCTTCACTACAGTTTGTATTTTTAATTTTTTCCATCCTAATCAAAACAATAACAATAAAAGTTTCTTCTTTGAGTGAAAATTCACTGGAAAGAGCCAAATGCAACAGTTATGGCACCGAAACTATATTATACATTTAGATTTTAATATTAAGTAAGTTTGTTTACCTACTTGCTAGACGATCCTTCTTTTTTAATTTTCTAGTTGCTTTAACAAAAGAGTTTTACTTAAAATCTGTTGCACTAAACTGTATTGTTCAGCCGGCTATGTTTTAAATGTTATCGAAGCTCTTTGTTGCTTGAGTTTAATGTCATGCTTCATACATGCGTCCACGATTTGTAATCTGGAAGAACGAAAAGCTGGCAAGTTCTCCATTTAAATCTAGCAATCAGAGAGTTATTTAGGGTGAATTTCCTATTTAACCTTTGTCAATACCATTAGATTGAGCGTATCACAATTTTTTTTGTATAATTTGTGAACATAAAATAAATTACTCCCAAACTGTAATGCTTCTTGAGGCAATTATCAGTGAACAGTTTGTAAGCCTTTCTCCACGGTTTCCTATCAACTCCTACTTACTAACGTACTCATCAGCAAGGCAGAGGTTATACAGACTTTTTAAATTTTTATTTTTTTCGCAGTGTTTTGATTAGTTTAGTTTTTTTGGGTTAATTGTTTCTTGGTCTTGTAAACAATATTAAAAACAAAACATATTTTTATTGGACTCTGGGATTTCTAAACCATATATAGTATTCAGTAGCTCAAGACTTATTAGACTTAATGGACTAATGGAAACCGTTCTTGGGGTAACCTCGCAGGTTACCCCAAGAAACAACTTTAAACAATTATAACCATTTGTTAGCTTAATTACAAATTTCAGATAGGTTTACATAATTAATCAGTTCCTAAACATTACTTCACAACTGTGAACATAATATTCCGCTTCCTTATTAACTTCTCTCTGCAGTTAAATTGCAACCTAAGCCTAACAAGTGTATGTGAGCTTGACATTATAAACATTTTGAAACTAAAAAAGACAGTTACTGTGCACATTTTGTCCATTATTATTTTTACTTATTGTTTTGTAACGATTGCTCAAACTTTAAACAATATTTCACCACCCCGAATATTTACATGTTATAAACGAAAACAAGACACAATAAAGGAGGCGTTATAAAATGCGCTAAAGAGGTAGACCCGTAAAGCAGATTAAATCAGCAACTAAATTTTAATTAGGGAGGCAGGTGAGGCGGTGAAGGAAATTACAGGTTCCCGCCAAAATTGAGTCATGCATTAACATACAATCAGCTGATGCTCTTCGAAGCAGCTGTGTTGGAATGTTACTTGGATGCGTTTGGAAACTGGAGCTTCTAAATAGTAAAGCTTTGACAGTTATTTATATCATCAAGAAATAACTCAAAACAACTTGGTTTTAGAAATAGAAAAAAAATGTTGGTACTGGTTAATCTAAGGTATTTATATATTTCAATTATTTTCATTCAAAGAAACACAGTAAATACTTAATTAAAAAACATATATTTTACATGTTTATATAAAATAAAAACCTTTATTTGATATTTTGTTCTTAATCTTAACATTGATTTAACAATCAAAGGTATAACTTATCTAGTAATTCTACAACGTTAATTAAATATGCGGTGGCCCTCTAGACATAGCCGTATAAAGACATTTTCATTTTAATTATATGGAGAAAAATTATTTGAGGCCACGAAAGGCAAAGTGGACTAACCCCAAAAAGTCATTTTTGAGATATTAAGAGGTAAAGTTTAAGTCATATATTTCAGTACAGGAATTGCTCTTTTGAATGTTAGTTCCACTGTATGATACATAACACACACAACATTTTATTGATCAATAAGTTTAAAAAAATTTAATTAATTTTTAATTTTTTTGGTATCCAAAATGGTTCTCAAAAATTTAAAATTTGCTTTACCTCTGATAAAAATGTGGGTTAGTCCATTTTTCGCTCCTAGGTTAGTCCACTCTGCTCTTTTTCTTATATAAAGTCACAGGTTAGCCCATTTTACTTTACAAAAAATGTAAATTTTGTTTTACATTAATGAAAGTGAGATTAGTCCAAAATATCATTTTAATTTGTGGGTTGGTCCATTCTGGCTATAAAAGAATGTGTAACACATGCATTTTGGACCAAGCTTTTCCCCTCAAATAAAAACAAAAAATTAAAGCTGATACAGGTTAGTTTGTTCTACCATTAAATAGATCTAGTTTTTCTGCTTTAGCTGATATATAAATCGCAATATTGACAATTTGTGGGTAAGTCCACTTTGCCTTTCGGGGTCTCATTTTATATGAATATTCACTGCAGAATATTTACTTTAATTTTTTTTTTCTTAATCAATGAGGGAAATCGTCAGGCCAGTTCTAATTAGAGTTCTGATTAAATTGATCGAAGGTTTGGCGCTGAACCGAACGATCAGTCATGAGACTACTGTGGTACTAACGGCCACATTGGCCTTTATAATGACCTCGTGGCGTCCATAATGAAACATGGCGTCCATCTTCTCGACTAGTATCGTATTGTATGTCGTTGATATAAATCAAGAATCCCCTTTCAATGCATAAAATATATACATTTTTATAATCATGTGAAGAAAGAAATTTTCTTATTTTTTTAAAGAACAAATTCATTTTCACAAAACATCTTTAATAGAAAAATGTCCATTATTGAACCATTAATTTAAAAGGCTTTATCATGGCTTTGATTAACCTTCGTTTCAGAACTTTAATACAATTAATTAAAGATCAATGTTTGATACAAAATATATAAATTTGCGATGAAAATTTATGCTTTAATCCTTAAATCATTAGTCTTATATGAAACATTTTTACCATGATCATATGAAAAAAATGCATCGTCATTACATGTTAAATAATTCTTTGAAAAGAGGGATGAATTTTTTTATTTAAATCGTAGCAATGGAAAACGAGTAAGACAAGAGAAAACGTGTTTTTTTTCCTATACGTAAATCGGCAAGAAGTACCAATAAACAGGTAAAATTACGATGCGTGTAATCATAAGTGAACATGGCAGATGGGCATGTTTTCAAATTAAGCGTGAAAGACAAATTGAAGCCTTCATCATGTCTACTTAACATAATATATTCTAATACAACAGGGCCAAAGCGTCCTGCCAAACATGGTAGTGGCAGTGTTTTATTTCCTTTTCCGCACCGAACCGGCCGCTGCAGGTCTACCAGCTGCTCTCTCTGTCCGACCAGGTCCCTCCTCGCCTCTTCCTCTAATGGAGTCTCCAACCTTATCAACATTTTAAAATTCAGCACTTAAAAGTCACGCATGTAATCGTGCTAGTGGATCCTTTAAGGACACTCTTAATATGACTTCTACATTTTTATATTTTTAAAATTTGTGTCTGGGTAAAAAGGATGAATAAAATAATAAGTGATTCGATATCTTCGGCTGATTTGTGGAGTTAGGGATCTTGTTTATTCTTGTGACACAAACAAAGTAATAAGTATTGCCTATTTTCAATAATTTAACTAGCTATGCATGGTTAAAATCAAATTTAATTCATGAACATTTTATTCTGACTAGAGATCGTCAGTGGTCGAAAATTCGACCAATTTTTAAATCAAGACATAGGGATAGCTAATTTTGAACTTTGCATACACCAATGTGTTTCACAATACATTTCATATAGGCCTAGTACACATTTTCCACGTAAACACATAATAGAACCAAATGGGAACCAAAAGCAAAAGAGAAAAACTCAATCTTTGACTAATTATCTTGCCTCGCCACTGGCACATAACTATGACATGGTTTTTAGTAATTAGTATTGTACAATATTAAGATTCCATGTTTACTTCTTCAACACTGAGCTGGTTATTGATTCAGAGGACGGTAAAAATTTAGTCATCAAATCAGTTTATCCCATACACCCCTTACTACAGTTCTCTCCCTCACTCCCTCCATTAATTCCTTCCCTTACTCTCTATGTACTTCCTTCCTTTTGACCGTCTTTCTACTTTTAACCCCTTTTCTCCTTCACCCTCTTCTTACCATCTCTCGTCTCTCCTTTCCTACCTTTTAGGTTTGAAATAATAACACCTAACATTTATGTGCCTAGTTATTATTTGAGACCTAAAACTCCCCTTCAAAAGTTTTTTTCTCCTTCCTTACCCTTAGAACATTTTCCCTCCTCCCCTCTCTCCCTAATATTATCACTAAAATAATACACATATTTTACGCATTCTCTACCAATAAAACACACAATTTGAATGTTCAATGTCCATCTGTACTGCAGTTGCACAACAGTACATCGGATGGTGGAGACTCAACTTCATGTTCTTTTTTCTTCCCTTTTTATCAGCTAATTTTTATCTCTTAATCTTATTAAAGTGAGCAAACTTTATTTGAAACCCATTCAATCTTCTCTAAATAGCCCTGGATTTCAATCAAATACTCTATTATTACTCCATGTCCCAATAAAACATGTGGGTTGAAATTGTTTGAAATAATAATTTGGATTTTTTACTGGACAAATACTACTCGTATTCCTTACAATTGTTTATTGCTTGATAAAAACTTATTATTGTTTGGGTTTTATATCTCATCAGATGACAGAAAAAAAAACAGCGTAAATGTTTGCCCACTTTTCGCCCTCACAGAATATTTCTACATCTAATCTTTACTCTACGAAAAAAAGCATGTGATAACAGCTACATATGATGACAAAAGCACAGTTCTGTTTTGTTTTTCTATCACCAAAACAGCAACTCATAAGACCAATGTTAATATTTTTGAAATTTTAAATTCAATTTTCTACTTGTCTAAAAGAGTAATATAAATTTCAATGGGATTCTGCACATCTACAGGAAAATACAATTCTATCGGTGTGCTTAGATTTTCGCTACGATGCACACTGGCTGAGAAAAAAGGAGCACAAAAACCTTATGGAAAAAATGCTTGTCTATTAATATAAAGATAAGCCGCAGTTACTAAGCCAAACTTTGCAACAGCTGAGCAGCTCTAACTCATATTTTTGCATTTATTGATTTTATCTTTTGAACGCTTTTTTATTTAACAACTATAAAGTTGTTTCTGTTATAGTTATGAGAGCTCTGAACTAAAAAAAATATACATCTTAGAACTTTTAATATGAGTGGGAGTAAGTTTCGATGGAGTTTACATTTCATAAGAAAGTCTAGATCGTATTGATTTCAGCGGTAGGTTATATATTGTAAAAGTTTGCGAGAAAATCTTTGTACGTTCAAATGTGCTCCTTTGATTAGCTTCAAAACCTTTAAATTAGGTATGTAAGAGTAGTGATTGCTTAAGTAGAGTCGTGATTTTACCTTCTTCATGCTTAACCTAAATAAACTTACCTTTGTTTTTGACATGATTAAAAATCAGGCCATCTTTAATATGTCCTCCCATGGACACCTTACTCAACGGACTCAACAACAGTTGCATTTAAATATAGAAAATTACGTTTGAAATATATTTTTAATAATTATAGCTGAAAAGTGGTTGGTTTTTAAGTGAAATAATTAACTTTTACCAATGTCGTTTTAGGTAAGACTTAAGAGTGACTACTCAAACTTTCAGTAGTTTTTCAAACATTTTGGGTCAAGTACAGTAGTTTAAGCTTAGCTCGAACAAGTTCAATACTAGTTAATCTGGAATGAAATCTAGAAAATAAAATAATTTATTTACAAAAGTAAAACTTTTTAGATTCTTTTTTAACAAAATATAAGTGAAAACTGAAGACCCTACCCCCGATTAAAAAAAGGTCTGTTTTCCAGTCTAGAAAAGTTCAGAACGAAATTATTGAATTTGGGAATGAACGAATAAGAAACAACAAATCTAACTAAAAAAACTTAATGAAGTACAAATAGCTAGAAGAGTTTATTATTTGAAATGTTAAGTAGCATTACAATTCATGCTTCATTTTCAGGCAGCATTAATTTCAGTTTTTTCAGATCTTTAAAAACTCAAACAATTATTAGTGTCTATTAGGTTTTATAGAATCTTTGTCACTAGAAGTACTTAAGTTATTAAACGTGTTTGTTTTTCTAATCAATTCGTTTCTTTTGTTACAGGTTTACTTGAAGACATCTCACGTAAAAATGGACTCTATAACGAATACAAACCATTGCCTGCTTAAAACTTACTATCGGTTTAACATTTTAACAATCAGTGGCTAGCATTTTAAAGTGCCGATTTAAAAATAATGTGAACACATTTTTCGTGAGTAAATTTGTGAACATGTAAGCGGAAAAATGACATTTTGAGGTTAGTAAGATGGCGGCGGAGCACGTGACCGATCAGCTGATCGCAGTGTCGACAACCCCCACTCCGCCGTACAACTACAGCTGGTTCAGTGTTGCCACCACAGCGGATCTGAATGCATTCTACTTCTATGAGGTCTGTCCCGCATGGTTTCTTACGCTAATTTACCTTGCAATTGCATGGCAATGAGCTGCATGTTTATTTATGGCAACTTCATTTGTAGAAGATTTATCTCGAAGGTTTTTCAACTGGATCACGATTTAAATTTTGCAAATCACGAGAAATCCTTGTCGACGTTGTCTATTTGCTTTCTACATAAATTAAACTAGATGGACCGCTAGCAAGTAATCAACTGTCAGAGGTATGTGTGTCCCGTTGATTGTTAAGGAGGGAAATGAATGAACTGACAAGTAATATTAATTGCTTCTTTAAAGTATTTTCATTTTCATTTTTTTTTGTGTGCTTAACCTAGAGCTCAAAAAGTAAAGAATCAAAACGCTCCTTTGGTTTGAATAAAAACAGCTTTCCTTATCATTGCCTGTTATTGAAAAAGAGGGTTATCAGTTCTTATATACTATGAAAACGTAGAACACTGTTAAATGGAGGGTAAAACATTGCGAATATAATTTATTAATATGCCCGCATGTCTAGTTAAAAATTATAATTTCTTTTTAACTTTGGATGCTATTTAATTAATTCGTAATAAATTAAAAAGTTTGTAATATACTGTGTCACAACAAATTATAAACAACTTCAAAACATAACATAACCCGTTAAGGCAAACGCAACCAATTTAACAGATCATCACTGTATGACTGAGGGAGCCATAGAGTCCCTGCAATGTCATTAGTAAATATCCACTGATTCAAAGTCATTGCTTAATGTTTTTAACTTGAAAACTTAAGTTTAATAAAGAAATAGGCATGATTTGCCTAACACTCTGGCTCCAGAGGTCTCAGGAAATGTCACTTTGGTGTTTTTTGTCACTTAATCACTTAATCACTTTAATAAGTCAGGTACCTCATGGAGGACGTTACCCTGAATATGAGTGAAGGATGAGTGTGATGATCGTGATGATAGTGGCGCGATCTTGTAACCTTGTTACTGACTAAGGTTGGCATGTTCCTTAGACAGGATTGTTAATTAATAGCCCAACAACCAATGGCAGCTGGCTCCAGAAACAACCCTTCAAAAAGCTACTAACTTTTCTCGGGATCGATCCGGCTACCTACAAGTTTGTAGGCGGGCACTCTAACCACTACACCAACCAGCTTGTTGTGAGTTTGTTGAGGAATAAGTTAGTGTAATGCTTGTACAAGTCAGAAGTTTCCAAAATTAAATTTAATAACTAAGGAAGAACAAACGCAGACTTCATGAGCATATCTAATGGACTACTCTATACAGTATTGTCAGAGCTGATACAGTTTTGACTATTTCTTGCGGACCATGTTGATTTTTAATTTCTTATGAGGACCATGTTGTAATTCATTAACCAAACCTATATTCAACATATCTGAAGAATATGTTTGCATAAACCGGTTGTGTTAAGTTTTGAATTCGTTTGGTTTCTTTTTGGGCACGGTGTATAAATAAATACGAGAGAGGCATCTCAAATGAATCACAATTCCCAACTAAGAGAGGAACGAAACTTAAAACGTTCCAAATGGAGTGATAAACTAAAAGCTTCCAGTTAAGGGTCAAACATTTACTTCCATTACTTCAACGTACACTTTATTTTTATAGCATTCTTGAATTCAGGGTGATATTTTTTGAGGATGTAACATTTTTTTAAATACGTCCTTACAAAAGATTAGGGCTATGGTCGAAATAATGTTTTAGATAATTATTTAGGAACATGGAAACAAATATTACAATGTTTGTAAATGTTATAATGCATAATTACATGTCCCCTAAACACCCATAAACGATACTGACATAACGATGCATTAATTCTCCAATAAACAAAACAAAAACAAACTCAAATAAAGGATATACATAAAGTTTTATGCTTCATAATGCTTGTTACGATTTTAGGAAAAATAAAGTTAATGGATGGTGCAACTTAATTAGGTTTGACTTGTCAACTATGATCAACAATCAGTTACTCAACAATCCCAAACTGTAATTTACCTATTAAAGATACCACGAAGAATCTTCAGAGTATATTTCGAGGAGAGAAGTAAAAGTGGGAAATCTTTGAGGGAATATGACTGATGATGCAAAGGGAACGGTCTCATGAGATGTATAAAGGACCTCATGAGGAAGCGAGAGGTCTCTTAAGAGGCCTACTCGGTGGTCATTGTTGAACGAGAGCTATTTTTAGCATCATCACTCTTCCTTTTTCCTCAAAAATTCCTTTTTGAAGTTATATTTAGAATCTAAATAAGATTATAGATTGTTTTTTGTGAATAAAAAGTTTGATGATTAAACTTCTAATGTTAAAAATTCTAAATGGTACAATCACATGTAACTTTTTATAGAGTTTCTTTTGAAGAGCTCAAACTAATATTAGCCTACATCCTTAAAATATATTCAATATATTTAATACATATTAATATACAAAAATCGAATATATTATATATTCATCCATCCAGTTTAAAATTGAATTCGTGGTAGAGCACACAAGAAGATTTTTCAATGTATTTATTTATTGTCTTTTAACTTCGTAGTTTCTAAATAAATAGAGACCCAACAGCGAATAAGCTTTAAATAAAGTTAGTAAGAATGTTCTGTAAAGAAGCTAGAAACTAGCTAGAAACGTCCGTCTTTACAATTACAAAACCTCATGAGCCTCAAGGTTTGTAGAAAAAATCCAATACTTTGAATGTAGCTTTGAATTCCTTCAAGCATTGGAAATCTTATGAAGAATCATTTTTAAGAGGCATATAATACTTAATTTGCCAAAAGCATTATATTGCTTTTTATAAATACCAAATTTGTATGTTTTAACGTTAGTTTGTATTTTTAGTTACACTGGAATATTTTTTTGAATAGGTGTAAGATTAAGACATAACAAATCTGATATATTTAGGGTTGTAATTTATTTTTAGAGTTCATACGATTTATATCCCATTGCCAACCATATAGCATCTTCAATCTCAAAGGCAAATGCTAAGAGGAAGAAAATGGCCAGTCCGGATCCCACAGTGATTTTGACCTGTGGATAAGAGGTGTTATTGGGAGAATTTGAGAATACATTTGAGGAAACATAATAAACAGAACACGTTTATTTATTTTTTTTTAGAAATTTTCCAATAGTTTTTATAGTTTACGTTTTAAAATCATTCGGCTAGAAGGAAGCAACTCGCGTTGTCCTTTAGTTGTAAATAAGCAACTATTTACAGCAAAACCCAATTCATAATATATATTAATTTATATTTAAGAAAATTAATGGTGAAATAAGACAAATTTTTAAACAGCTTTTTCCAGATCGAAATATTAAAAACAAAGGTTACAGTGTAATACCTAAATTTGTTTCAGACGTGTAAATTAAACTGGTTTTTTAAACTTCATAAAAATCATTTATCGAAAAACATTGCACTAATAAATAACATACTAAATTACAAAATCATATACTAAATTTAACTAATTTGGGGATTAAGAGCCATCCAAAGATAAACAAAAAAAAAACTGTTCTCGTGTATTAGCTTTCACCAAAATAACTGAGGTTATCAATAATAATTTCATGAAATAAACGGGAATAACAATTTGATTTCCATGGTACGTTAAATAAATGATTTATAGTGTTATTAAAAGTGTATATGTTACTGTATTATTCGTTAATGCCCAAAACCATAAAAAATTTAATGCCTTAAAAGATTTTGTCTCCTTTTGTTGTGTTTTTTTTTGGGCTACTTATCATTATGTAACTACTATTTTGTAAACGTAATATTTCATAGAACCATCATTGCCTGTAAGTGAAAACAGACAATTTATTTCAAGGAGGAGAAATAAAGTAAGTTTTGGTTTATTTTTGATTTGTTTCCTTTCCAGACCTTAATTAATTTATAATATTATTTATATTTCAAAAGTCTTAGTAGGGCCTCTTTTATTTCATAAGCAAAAGCTACAACGAAGACAACTCCAAGGCTGCAACTGACATTGAGTTTGACCTGTGGAGAAATTATACAAATTTGTTATTAGGTATTATTTTTATGTAGATTTTACGTAATAGGGAAATAAAGAAACTATATGGAATCTCCCCTTAAGATGTTTTAATCCACTACACATAGACACTTAAATCAACATAAAATTTTATTCTCATAAATAGTTTTTTTGTATATCAAAAATTAAGGAAAATAAAAAAAATTCCTCTACTTATATTTAGAACCCAATGATTATAGAATTGTTAAATTAGTGACTGTCAAACCCATTAAAAATATAACAAAGAACTTAGTCAATAAAATCAATATTTTGGTAAAATTAAGAAATCGTAACTATTTATTTATATTTTTGAACAACATTTCCTTATTTAGTGGCATTCTAAGTACGAGTAGTGGCGCAAGTTTCTTTACGATACGTCTATTAATTCACAGAGGGAAAGATATCCTTATTAAATAATTACATAAAACTGTATTTTTCCAAACAAGCTAAGTCTATATTACCTAACTTCTGTTATACGCAATTTTTAACTTACCCATTTCCAAATTTTCTTCCTATTCATTACATTGGGTTTAAAACCTAAAACAAAAGAGAGTGGAGGTATTCTGACGCTTATCGGGTACAGTAGTAATGAGCTAGAATACTGATAACCCTTGAAACTAATAAATCAAACAATATTTATTTTTTTATAGTTAAACTCTTAAATTATATAGGCGTTTACTGATTAAGTAAAGTGAAATTATCTGGTAAACCAAAACTAATAATAATGTGTTAAATATAAGAAGTTAACTATTCATCCAACTAAAATAAAATGTTAATACAGCAAATGGGAAATCGTTATATATAATATTTGAGATGTTGTTATTCTGTTTTTTTGGAGGCTAGATCACTAGCTAGACGCTTCTTTCAACTACTGATTCTTAAAAAGATCTTTTTAAAGTAGAGAAAATACATATCTTCTGAGTAATGTTTTATTCAAACAGAAAAATATGCTTAGTGTTACCACTAGAAGTATTGGTACGTTGAAATTAGGAAAAATATACAAGGAAGACCAATGGTATTAATATAGTTTGCAAGGCGCGATTAGACTAAAAAGTAACAATATTCCAAAGAGTAATAAACAATTCCTCACAAGGAAAATGATTTTTTTCTGTTAAATTCGTTATAGAAGAAAGACTTGGTAAAGTATACAATTGAAATGACAGTTTTTATTTTTATCATATTATTACAAAAATACTTTATTACCTTATTGATCATTTTTTAAATTTGTCCTCTTTTATTTTATTATAGTTGTTGATAAAAATTTTTGAAATAATATTTCTTTTTAAATAAATTTATGTGTTGAAAGCCTGGAAAAATGACAGGATATTACGATTGAAGCTCCAATATTCAGAAGTTTAGCCCTGCGTTGTACTCAGGAAAGTTATTTCCTTTTTACTGCCTCAAATCTCAGGCTTTTACTGTCACCATTCTCTTTAATATTTGAACGCATTAAATGAAAACCCCTTCATTGTAATACCAAGATAATTATTAAGCAAACGTACACGCCCAGCAAACCAATGAGTTTGAGTAATCTTCTAATATCAATATTACGAGTATTTAGTTAGTAATCCATTTATTTCAAAGACATTTCTTTAAAACTTGTTAACATTCCAAACAACTTGGTCCAATCAACATTGCAGAAACTTGTTTGTTTTTTTTAAAGACTGCTTAATTTTCACGTAAAAATTATAATTTACCTGTAAAGTGTAATAAATTCACATTCACACTTCAGCTGTACTTGAAGATTGATGAATATAGTAACACATAATTGAAATTGCAGTAAACGTATTACTTGAAAAACTGCACTTTCTTACTTAAATGTAAATAAAAAACAGACAAAGTTGAATATCTATTGGCCAATCCATCTTTATTGGAGAATAAATCAAATTGAAATGAAGCAAACAAAATTGAAAGTCTTTTGCAGCTGACACTCGTTGGGACGTGAAGAAATGTCTGCTTTAAGTGAAAAAATATCTCCGGATCCGCAAACGCTCTAATATTACAACGCCCTCCGTTATTTTATCCGGAGAAGAGCGGTTTGACGCTCATTCATATTATTACAGACTGAATTCACAAAATGAAAGAACGAGAAAAATATTTCGTTGAAAGGAGCGTTTTACATTTCGGATGAAACGTGGATAAACGAGTACTTATATTTGAATACCAAATTGAATTTTATTTGAATTATCAATATGATATTTCCATTTTATCGAAAATTTTTCTAACTTCCTATAAGGTGTATCAGTGTGCCAATAAATAAATTAATTGTCCTATATGGATTCTTATTATGTTAACCCTACAACTCAAACTAATACAAAGCAACCAAATAATACTACACTTTAAACATATTCCTTACTCCTAAATTCTAATTCAGAAGTTGAAATTTGCAAAACAATAATGGAAAATGAATGCAGAAACCTCGCCCATGTAATGTTCCTTACTTTTACTTAATTTTTACATTCATACTTTACTTGTCTTTAAATAACTGTCCTGAAGTTCGGAATAATTTTGGTTCTTACTAATTTTGGCATGTTAGGCCTTATACATGCACTGAGATATCTTAACTTACAGAGTATATAGTATATTAAGTCATGTAAAATACATCTAATGGATAGAGGATGAAAATAATATATGTCATCACGAGCGAGAGTGACAGAGTGGTGTTTTAAATTTTGGACACTTCCTTTTACAGCATTTATTTCGGCATGACGTTTGAAATGAATATTGCTTTTTACCCTAAAATTTCTCATAAATTATTGATGTTTAGAATGGAAACTTGATATGTCTTTTTATTATATTTGTACCAATCATGTGAGCGAAATATTATTAGCATGGTAGATAATATAAATGAAAATCCAAAAACTCTTGTTTTATATTGATCTTTTAAACTGTGATCCAGGTTGATACGAACACAAATAATGGCTATTCAAATACAAATGTAATATTATTTATGAATGTTTGTATTTTTATTTATACAGCATTAGTTTAGTTGACAAGAATTATTTATTTCACCCTGTATCATTTACAAAACATCCCTGCACTCTGGAAAGGATCGTGCCAAGTTTGAAGAAAGTCACTTCAGTGTAAGTAAAGTGATTGATGATTTCGTTATTCATCCGGCTGACTTTGGCGCAATCGTTATGACGTAGCCACACTTAAATATAACTCTTTAACTGAAAAACAGTGATAGCATAAACTAAATTTGAAGCATTACTTATGATGGTGTCAAACTTATCTTGCAATAATTACTTTACAAATCCATTAAAATTACTAATTTTTTTAATTTTGTGCACATTTGTGAAAATTTCTATTCAAAGAGAAGACACAACAACTATGGTGCACATAATAACCTTGTTTACTTAAAAAACCTTCCCCAAATAAAAAAATAAATAAAAAAACTACCTTAAGGTTTTAAGGAGTTACTGCTAAATAACTTAGGAGAGAATGTAAAATCTTATTCCACTACTTCTTTAAAACTGCGTTAGTGATACTAAAAAAAATTCATTAATTAAAATGTATTTATTTTGAAAAGTGACACAACAAATCACATAAGCTACATTCTGAAAAACGAATGCAAGAAAATCACATACATTTTTAAGCCTCTTAAAAATGGCAAAGATCATTTTCAATGCAAGAATAGTGTATTTTTGGGTTACATTACTACTTGCCTACTTTAATAGGGTGTATTGTACTTTCCGGGGCTTTTCTCGGAACTCAACTAGGAAATAATTAAATAACTAAATACAAGAGTAGGGAAAATGCCCAGCCGATTTTGTCAGAAGAAAGTTATTTTCTGCATCCGCTGTTAGAACAGCTATTATCCGTACAGTTTTACGAATTAATTTAGGTATTCGTGGTAGCTACAAAATAACCTTCAAATATATCCCTTAGTTTTCTATTTAAATTTTCCATAATCCCTCTGAATTTCCCATACCTAGATTTACGGCTTGGTTTAATTAAAACTGAATGTTACGAAGTGCAGCACTTTAATTAACCAGGGGCACTTAGTGGGGCCGGTGTGGTTTCCGCTCTATTCCAGGGCAATAAATGTGACTAATGTCGGTGTGAATTGCTCTTTGGCTCATTATACAATTAGAGTTAAATAGAGAGAAAGAGAGACAGCGATGCCTGCTGCATAAAACTGTGGCCGGCAGTTAGGTTTGTTATGTGAAGGAGAGTAACTGAAAAGATTTAAAAAAGCCGTAAATAGTAATATAGGTAAATTAAATGCTTTCCAATAAAAACTGCAATACGAAAGTGGGGTAATTAATTTAAATTTAATCAATTTAAATTAATTAAATTATAATTAATTTAATTAATTAATTCATTTATTTATAAGTTTTTTTATTTATTATAATTAATAAGCTAAATTTCTTAAAAACTGCTCCACTTTCGTCTCGCAATTTTTCTTAGGAAGCAATTAACTTAACTATATTACACGTATTTCTCAAATAATTATTTGAGATATACGAATTAACACTTTCCGTGTTGCAATTTACTTATGACTATTTATTTCTATAAAGGCCTACTTAATTCAATTGAAATTACCAATAAAGTGTAATATGATTGTAAATTATGCAATAGTTAAAACATAAGAATGATTTTTTAATCTTGTCAATCAAATAAATTAATAAATTTTGTAAGTTTTGTCTATAGAGGAAATAACATTTGTTTCCTATCAAAACTGTGAAATTTCGAGAGGAATTTTGCATATGATATATCATTTAAAGCAAAGGTTACAGTGCTAACAATTTAGGACCTAAAAAAGATACATACTGACATGCGAATATAAAAAAATAACATAAATATGGTTTTCATTTATAAATTGAGTTATATAATGGAGTTCTTCTTTCTTTGAAAGACATATCTTTAATGGGATATTATATTTGAAAAAAATTATTGGGCTACTACCTACCTCCAAGCTATGACGTTTTCCTAACAGCGATTAATTCCTCATAGGATCCTTTTGTCACACTTTAACACATACACGAATACAGGACAAAAACACATTAAATCGCCACTATATACAACTCAACGGTTTGGAAAACCGCAAAAAAACGTTTCCCGTTATCTACGAGAGTCCTTAAGAATTTTTTTCTTTTTTACATTTATTTCACCGTAACTAAGCCGAACGCCTGAGTACGACCCCTATTGCTATAAAATATTATTCGTCTATGTATTAATGAGCGCCAAGTGAATTCTAACAGAAACTCATCGCTGTTAGGACAAACGCCATAGCCTGGAGATGGGTAGTTGTCCAATTATTTGTTTTTAAATTATTGAGTTCTGTTGTCGCCTACCAAAATGTACCTTTCGCAAAAATTTAAATCATATTAGTTACAATGCAAAACCTCAAGGTGCATACCCTAAACTTTTTTTCTGGTGTTTTTTCTGGACATTTCTGGAACTCGCTGTAGGCCGTTTAGCCCAACACCTATCTATGGGGCTGCTAGTTTCGGGTAGACCTTAACATGATTACCTTAATTCTCATATCTTTGTATAGACTAAATACGAAGAAGAACTTGTCAAGTCGACAGAATGATTATGAATGCAGTTACAATGTTAAATGAATCTTAAGATATACTCCTTTAGGTCTACAAAGGCTAAAATCAAACATTGGTAAGAGATGAATATAACTCAATGTAATAAAGATCAAAATCTACTGCCTGATTATTTTAGAGTACACTGAAAAAAATAACCTTGAAATAAATCTAAAAAAGCTGCACATATCGTTTGAAAGTATATTTTAACATGTTTATCTCATACATTACATCATAACAGTTCTCTGACAAAACAAAAATTCCACGAAAATTTAGAGTATTGAATTGTCATAAATTCGCGGCTTACAATGCCAGTTCGGGACGCTCGGTGGCTGTATTTCACTACTTTATCCACAGAACCAAGCCAAATTGAGGAAATTGATTTGAGGAGAACTGTCACGATAGTTTCTTTAGTTTATTTTCTTTATATGGGAATTTTTTAAGTTATAGCCCATTTTAGTCAGTGTCTTTCAGAGAATTTCCCTCTGAGTAAATAGCTACTCTCTGGAACGGCGTTATGTTTTACATAATGCGCAATTAATTTAAGTATATATTTGTAAATACAAGTCATTCAAACTAACAAAACAAGCAACGGAAAGCCAAAACAAAAAAAAACCTGCCTTAACTTAGTCAAAATATTGCTAGTTAGGAAAGCTAATTTATAACATATAATACCCACTAATTGGTTTCTATGAAACCTTTTCATGCGAATCCAAACCAGTTCTGTACATCCGAGTCAAAGCTTTCAGCAAGTTTTGTAGAAAACAGTGCTCCAAAACCAATCACCAACATTAACTTTACCTGAAACACATTAAGTATATCTTTTAGTTTAATTTGCTTTACAAACTACTGAATACAATCCACACCGCATTTTAGTCGTTTATTAAAAATTGACCCTAAAACAGTCGCGAAGGCCTCAACGACACGACGTTCGGCAACTCTCTGCTTCACTACATCACCATATTGTCATTGTCTGCTTACGATGACCTAATAATATGTTAGAGGCCTTTCCGCTTCTTATATGTAAGATATTAGTTTCACCTAACATAATGTTTACCTATTTGTAATGAATAGTATATAATATTAATTAATTTAAGCTGATCTTTTTGTCAAATGATGACCCATCCCCACGCACGGGTTTTCTATTCGGGGATTAATTTAGTCTAGAATATAACAGTTAGTTTAAGATTAGTGTGGCGAGAAACAGCTAAATATAAATTAAAGTGATTCCAGAGTACAAATAACTGTATTTTATAGCACCAAACATACATGAAAAAGTACAAGAAAACTTATTTATACTAAGAGAGACACAAACTGTTTGTAAACACAGTAACAATCTGACATCCAGTTACAGCTGCTTTCTTTGTACAGGAAGTAAGAAGCAAGTGAATATATTATTTTTATTCTCAACACTTCTCCAAAAAATGTTATATGGGAATTTTGCCTGCAACTAGAGAAACAATAACACTGTTTAGTCCCTCTATAATACAGCCATTCCTATTAGTTTGCGCAGGTACTCAAAACGTTGTCTCGACAAAGCTTCTGACAAGATATCAGCTTGTTGACATTCCGAAGACGCTACTTCAACAAGTATCAGTCCGGATTCTATCTTTTCTCGCACAAACTTTAGCCTTACATCAATATGTTTTGTGCGACTATAGAAAACAGTGGTTTTAAGTAACTTGCTGGCACTGTGATTGTTAACATTTAGTTAAAATTTAATGTCTTGAACGTTGACATCTTGAAACACTCTCTTAAGCAAACAGCTTCCCCTATAGCCAGACTTGCTGCGATCACCTCAGTTTCTGTAGTCGAAAGAGCTACACATTTCTGTCGCTTACTGCACCGTAGGATAGGACCACCAGCATTCTTAAACAACACTCCCGAAGTCGATCTTCGCGTTTCTACATCTCAGGCATAGTCAGAATCACTTTAATTTGTATTTAGCTGTTTCTCGCTACAGGTTATGGCCTCCAGTAACGTTTCAGCTGTAATTAAAACTGAAATTTTGTTTGGAAACAGCTGGAAAGTTTAAGTCATGAGCTAGATTTTTTTGGGTTTGTCTGTGTTAAAATTCTCAGTGTTTTACTTCGGAAATTTCTAAAGATTGTGTTATTGATAAACTGGAAGGTCAATCTAACTGGGTTGACTGGAAATTCCAAGTGAACATTCAGCTTCGAGTTACCGGTGTGATGGAAGCCGTTGAGGGAAAACTTCAGTACCCTGAGAAGCTGGGGGACGATGCAGACGCAGAAACAAGGTATTGTTATCAGAAACAGGTAGTAACTTTTGGATAAGAGAGAGTACATGGCACAGAACATAATTGTTTCTTCTGTTAGCAGCCAAGTTAGGCAACTAATTAAATATGTGTTCAACAGTAAAGGAAATGTGGAAAAAACTGCTGAGCGTGTACGAACAGCGCACAGAGCAACGGCAGGATCGTTTGTTTAAAGAATTCTTTGGTATTAAAGAGAAGGATCCTTGCGATAGGTAACGAAACAAATTGCTACGCTGGAGCTTCAGGACGAGACTTGGAAGGAAGATCAAGTTGAGCTTCCTGATTCATTGTTTCTGAATAGAGTATTAACTATTTACCCTATGAGTTCAATGAATTCATCAACGCCTGGGAGTCAGTCCCGAAGGAGCAGAGGACTTTGTCATCGTTGAGGGAGAGGTCGGGTACAGTTGAGATGCGCTTGAAAGAAAGAGAAGTAGTCAATCCAGATTCTGCATTCATCGCAAGTCGAAACAAAAATCTACCAAAGTCAGACTTCAATCGCAATAAGGCACCCTCAAGGCATTCTGATGCGTCCTCAGCTGAAAATGAAAACAAGAACAAACAGTGTGTGTCTCTCTTGGTAAAAAAAAGTTTTGTTGTACTTTTTAATGTAAGTTTTGTATTATAAAATACAGTTATTTGTACTCTGGAATCACTTTAATTTGTATTTAGCTGTTTTTGTCGCTACAATTAGTTTAATATTTTATGAAACTAAAATCATATTTTGTAATTCTGTAACTGATTGTCAACTTTAAAGCAAAGCAAACTATTTTCGATTTAATTTGTTTTATTAGGTGTACTTTTTACTTATGAATGGTATATTATATCAAAATATATTTTTGTTTAGCCAGTGAAGGGGTTTAACTCAGCGTAAATTATTTGAATTGCCATAATCAAAACAATAAATTTAGAACATGAATAATGTTGATTTTTATTTTATATATTATGTTAAAATAACAATTAAAAGCTAATTATTTTTGTCCTCAAAGGATGTAAATGTGTTCAATAATACATGGGAAACTGTTTTTATTATTACTATTTAAACAACAACAATGAACTGTTGTTACATTAGAGTCTTCGTAATATATGTTAAATATATGAAACAACTATTTACCAACTTCCATGGCTTCATTGTAAAATGATAAACTCACACTGCACTATTATTCCCAACATGATATCGCAAAGATAAATTAGAGCAATGCTGATAACGCCACACTGCTTTACTGACCTTTTAACATCGACTCTCAAACAATACAAAGAGGTTTCTTCTTCTATCGGTTTGTTTTATTTGCACTCAATACAAGTTTAGGACGGAGGATTAAAACACAATAAGGCATAAAATAAATCTCTCGAGTCCTTTTTACTCCTTAATCTGATATATTTAAAAACTTAAATCATCGGAAAATGTCTGTAAACATGGCTTAAACCTTTAAATGATAGTTCATTTGGGACATTGTCTATTGTATCAGTTACAATTAAATTTGATATTTTATCCCAGAATATCAACGAATGAAATACATGGAAAGCTAAACAGTCTGTAGTGTAAAATAACAAAAAGGAGTAAGATAGCTGCAAAACAGTGTCAAAATTACTGAAAAGAGAGCGAAAAAGATTAATGAACCAGAACTCTAATGACTGCAGCTCTTATTTGTCTGTGCCTAAGCTTGATTTATCTAACTGAAGCAGACCATCTGATTAGTTTCTCTTACAGCATCCAATAAGATTAGTTGTGAAACCTAGCTGGCAAGTCTTCAGTACATAATAGGCTGGTTATTATTAATTACAAAAAAAGGTTAGATATAAGATGGGTATCACATATATATTTTTAATTATTCTATATTAATTAAATTATATTTTTTATAGGTGTTGACAAATAATCAGTGCCTTGGTATTTTATTATTTGTCACAATAATTCAAATTTTACTCTCAAGTAAATATGCTCAAAAATGTACATTTCAGCATAAATAAGAATAAAAAGATAAGCTATAGCAAGTCCAGATACTGTAAAGAAAACAAAACTGAATTATAAATTAAACTATTATTAAATCATTTATAACATCAAGCAACTGGTTGCAAGGTAAACAACCCAAATATAAACACAGCAATTAATATATGATACCTTTACATCCTCTTTCCTTTGGAAGTTTAGCATTCATATAGTCTTGACGGTTTAACTTGTCTTCCTGACCTTGTTATGTACCGTCCAACTGCCAAACGGCCATAAGAGCCGTTTTCACTTTATTGTGATTTTTCTCTCACTTAAATCGGATTTGGATTCTTCTCATTTAGGTTTTCTCTTCTTGTAGTGTCTTTGTTATTGTTATTTCCATGATGCGTCTCTACTGAAGCATAGTGTTACCAGGGGAGTAGTTTGTGTTATAATTTGTTGTTAGCAGTACTAAAAATCTTTTGTTTTGTCTCAGTTGAGTACCTAAAGATTTTATAACATACTCCCGTGCATTAGGATCTTGGCCAACTAAAGTGCCCGCTTGAGATCCGTAATCCATACTGTATCGCCTCTCCGTAGTATGCTAAGGTCTCTTGCCATGTGCGGTGACGATCATTGTACATTTTATTCCCTCTTCCTTTTTCAGTATAATCAGCTTTGTATTTATTCAAATCTGGCCAACCTGGGTTCAGTTTCTCTAGAATAGAAGGAAGCGTAGTTCTTATCTTTTTCCGAACAATACTTCAGCAGGAGAAACTCCACAGTCCAAAGGTGATGCTCAACGAGCCAACAATCCAAGGTGGGGATCTTTATTCTTTCTTAGTATCCCTTTACAAATTTCCACAGCCCTGACACCATGTTAAGACAACTAAAACTGAATTATAAATTAAACATTTATTAAATCATTCATAACATCAATCTACCACTAATATATCTGGTTGCCAAGCTTAACAACCCAAATATAAACAGACCAATTAATACATTATGCCTTTACAGATACTTTGACAAAATAAGGAAAACTAAACAGTTTGTATTAAAATGGATTCCGAGACAAGTACGTGATTTGACTAAATAGCAGGGGGAGTTCCACTTGCACAAAGTAAAAGAGGCTTTTTAACATATAACAGCAATTCGATTATCGGTTTAAACAAAACGGAATTCTTATTTATTGAAAATCGTAAGTAATGTCGGTTCTTGTTTACCGATTGAGAGCCTTTAGGTTGAGGAGACCCTCTGCTAACTAATTTTTTTGTAAAGAATGTTCAATATTTCGCTAAAGAAAAATTTTTTAAAAGTACAAGATCTACTAAAGAATTCATAGCAATAACTGATTCGCTTACAATACTAGTATTTCAGTTTTTCATTCATACCATTCAATAAGCTATACGTTACAAACAATATTAAAAATTGTAAAACTAAAAATTTAAAGTATTAACGTATATGCTCCTATTAAAAACCTTAATAAAGTGAAATTACTATGGTACTTTGGAATTATTGAGTCCTATTTATGCTCAATCCTAAATACTTTTCAAAGGAGTCATTGAATGATCACAAACTGAAAATTAGTGAAGTTTAAACGTTTGTAAAATCCAACATGTGTATTAGATATACGTTTGAAATTACCAATAAATATTCACTTAATGAAAATTCGAAGGATGGAAAACTCGGTTGATTACCGACGTCCAAGTAAGGTTATTGGTTGTTGGAAAATAGTAATGACAAAAAGTGCAATCTTGTTTTTCCGCTCCAATACCTTGTTTTCTCTCCGATTCAACGGAGGAAAACAATTAGGTTATTTGCAGGTTATTGAAGTACAAATCTCAATAGCTTTGTGGTCTGAAAACATCAATATATCTAACGATTGAACTATTTGTCTCATTTTTAATTGATCATGGAATCTCTCAGTAGATTAGGGTCATCGGAGGCCTACTCGTAGGTTGATGAACTGGAACGGATCCGCGAGTTCGGGATGTAAACTATATGTTTATTCGTGTGTTTGTGCGTGGTAAATGTAAGACGAGTTCGTTGGTGACTGTTAAATAACTGACAAACATTAATAATGTGCATTTTTTTAAGTAAATCTCCGCTGCTGAAGATTGGAGGTAATACTCCCGAAACGAGTACAGCGTGAAGATACAATAATTATTTTGACGACTCAAGACAGTTTATGTAAGTATCAGAGCACAGCAGAACGATACTACATAGCTTCAGTTTCAGTTTATGGTGTTGGCTTCCTGTATATTGTCGCCCGCGGGAATTTTGGAAAATATTTAAAAGGTGTCAAGACTGTTTTTGGATAACTTTTAGTTTTTTGCCCTCTAGAAGTCAAAGACGCAATTAGGTTGAAGTTGGTGAAACTTAAACACGAATTAAGAGAAATGTTTAAGAATGTTAATTTATTAATCAATTTAGTACTGTATTTCGTTTCTTATACTAATATCCGTTGCGTTCTGGTCTAAGATCCCCAGTTTTATATTCCTATAGCATTAAACTTGCATTCTAACTCCCCATTTTATCCTTGTGGGAAGGAAATAAATTTCTATATCTCTTTTATTTATTGAAATAAAAACTGCAACAAAAAAATATAAAAAACTCATATAAAAAAAAACAACAAAAACTATTACATTGCTTCTCGTAGCTGAATTCGCCTTTATATTAATTTTAAACAACCCATTTTTTAAATATGCAGCAGGAAACCTACGAACTCATTCTTAATGTTATTTTTATGTTATTATAGTTTGAAATATGTTTTAGGGTATTTTACTTTTATTAGAATTGATTCGGTAATTTTTTTCAGTGTAACGCATTATAAGGTTCTTGAACTTTTAGTGAATTTGAGATGCACAATGCTTAGTGTATTACATTATTTTTATAAGGACATAAAATGCGTTCTACTCAAACAGTAGTCCTGAGCATCATGTGAACTAAGGGATCACTACACATCATTAGTTGAGATACACATGTTTCTCTCTCGTGTTACTAAGTGTTTTCATCTCAGGAACACAACAACCCAAGAAACTTTAATGTGGTATTGGCTCATCTTAACATTATTACATCTACTTCTTGGGAATGTAATAACATTTTTCACTGAAATGGTTCTAAATTCATTTTCGGGGGCTAAACCTTATGTTATTGGATGTTTGATACTTGCTCTAACAAAAAATTTAATCCGGGATTTGCCTCGCTGCACCCTCAAAAATCTCCTTGTAGTTATAGTAACATTTCTTGTCGTTTCTCGTTAGTGTATGTAATGGCTTGAATTGCTCATTTTACCATAATTAATGGCTAAAAATTTAATCCGGGATTTGCCTCGCTGCACCCTCCAAAATCTCCTTGTAGTTATAGTAACATTTCTTGTCGTTTCTCGTTAGTGTATGTAATGGCTTGAATTGCTCATTTTACCATAATTAATGGCTAAAAATTTAATCCGGGATTTGCCTCGCTGCACCCTCCAAAATCTCCTTGTAGTTATAGTAACATTTCTTGTCGTTTCTCGTTAGTGTATGTAATGGCTTGAATTGCTCATTTTACCATAATTAATGGCTAAAAATTTAATCCGGGATTTGCCTCGCTGCACCCTCCAAAATCTCCTTGTAGTTATAGTAACATTTCTTGTCGTTTCTCGTTAGTGTATGTAATGGCTTGAATTGCTCATTTTACCATAATTAATGGCTAAAAATTTAATCCGGGATTTGCCTCGCTGCACCCTCCAAAATCTCCTTGTAGTTATAGTAACATTTCTTGTCGTTTCTCGTTAGTGTATGTAATGGCTTGAATTGCTCATTTTACCATAATTAATGGCTAAAAACTAGCGTCCCTTGCGCGAAACTACTCAATTAACCTTTACAAATTAATTCAAACTAGTTTTAACAATTATTAATGAATAACATTTTCCACCAAACAATTTTCCAGTTTGTTTCAGGTTTGAATAGCTTCTTGCATTGTGATACTAACAGTGAGTCATAGTAACAAAATGTTTAAACAATTTCTTTAGTCTTTGTTTGAAATTTATTGTTGGTGATGGTGAGTTTATGTGTTGATGTTTATATTCGGGGACATTTGCCACCAACCTGCGATGGTAAATGTCCGCAAAATGCAATATCAAAACAATTTCTCACTTATGTTATTTTTAAACAAATAATATTCAAATGTAAGTTGGAGACAAATGGAGCTTATTAATCTGAATTAGCTGCAGAAGGATTTTATAGGAAGAATAATCTATGGATTTTTTTGATTATGTGACGTTCATTATGGTTTCACCTAAAATTAATTTTCCAAGGTAGGCTATGATAAATTCATAGGAGGCGACAGTTAGGAAAAAGAGGCGTAAATTAATTAGTTGAGACTTCTTCCCTTGTTATTGGTTGTTCAATACCTTGTTCCCTAACAAAAACTACAATCTGGTCCTTGTCACCATACAACCACCCGAACTTCTTGCCGTTCTCATATTGTTATCCCCCACCTGCTATTTTTAGACGCTTTTTACTCTATTAAATGAATGAGTAAAATAATACTTTGTTTCCCAGCGGGCTGCCGCCGGGAGAAAAAGTAAACCCAAAAGAATAACATTGATGTCATTAATTAAAAAAGGGAACGCCTTCAGATTTTCACATACACATGCAAATATGTTTAAGCAAAATAGATTTTAAGCCTTAGCAGCTGATTTAGTGGTAAGAATAATCACATAAAATGATATTTACTAAGTCAGCTGTAAGAACGTCTTAGAATTAAGCTGGGTAGATTGTTGCAACATTCCAAATCGCTGGTGCATGAATGGTTGCAGCTACTCGTTTGCATCTACATTTCAGAAAAAATTGGATATTTTGGTTTAATTACTAAGTTCATGAAATATATGTTTCTAGATTGGGTATTTATTGATGTTGGTGAAAAAATCTGCAATATTATTAATAAATAATATTAACTATAATAAAATATAATAAATAATATCTGTAATAATAATGATGTTTTGTTAATAATATAGAATATATAGATTAGGTATTTATAGTTATAATCTATGTACATGGGGAGGGAGGGTGTTGTGTGTATTTTGAGAGTGAAGCATGTCGCCTCCCTCGTGGAAATTGTCGCCCGCGGTAAGTTTAGGCGCCAACGTTTTTAGTCATGAAAAAATATTTTAAGAGGAATACGATAACTTAATGCATTCAAGAATATTGCTATAATTTACTCGTTACCTACATACTTTTATTTTTTCAACATATTCAAACTAAAATTCATTTTTTTAACTCCCCCGTTGAAATTATTTTTCAAAACAAATAATGTAAACATATTTACTTTATGAACGGTATACACAGAGTAGTTAATTTCGCTGATCCGTCAAAGACCTAAGGAAATTTTACCCTCCTTACTTGTCCCTAGATAACATTGTGTAAGCACGAACAAAATCAGTTCTTGATATCAGGATAAATTGTATCCATATATTGTGCATTGTTTATGATAACGGCTTTTCCTTTAACATAAAACAAGAAATATGAAAATGATTTGGTGTTAATTTGATGTCAGATAAAATGAAATCGAGAATACTTTTTTTATGTTTACGAGTACTGTATATAAAAGAAATTTTATTGTATAAAAACTAAATATAACTATCCTCACCTTCATTTATATTTGAATGTAATAGTAAACAACATAGGTTTCAGTACCTTGGAGCAAATACACCGGGAGGAAGATAGAACAATAACAAAACCTTACTCAAATATCTCTCAAGTTAATGATGTTTGCTTATCACTTCTGCATTTAGTCTTTCCTAAAGAGTTAAAGATATATATAATGATCTTTCATTGAATTAATAGTTTACATGTGTTGAATGTGAATTATAAGCTATTCAGACGTAATGGAGACAAAACGTCTATAATTAGAAGTGTAATTTATTCATAAAAGTTTTCTTATAATTTATTCTTTTAGTGATTAGTAGCTTCTGAGATAAAAATATACATACACAATAAAATAAACATTCAAGGATGCACCACCAAATAATGCATGTAATTAAAAGTATCAATACAAAATAAATTGAAGGTAAAATTAAGTATACATATAAATAAAATACTACAATTAGTTTCTTATGTAAATAAAAAACATAAAAGTAATATTTTGAAGGAAAAAATATTAAAAATAATGTCATTCCCTATCTGCTAATTTAGCTTATTTTAAATATCATTATGAAATGCATTAAAAGGTCAGACTACTTACGAAATTGAATTTAAAATATTGGCCTTCTAAGTTTCTTTCTCTAAAATGACAATATATTAAAAACTAATTACTTGACGTAGCGGAATGAAAATGGAGAGAAGTTGATTAAAATTTATATAATCGCTTATCCAGAGTTCATTGTAATAAGCGTAGTCTCTATGACTTTTTGCCCCAACTGGCAAAATAGAATAAGATACTTCCCTTGGGAGATTTAATATTAGAATCAAGACATTTAATATTAAATTTTATTTTAAGATAGAAGCAATACTATCGGGAGTGACTCACTGCTGCACTAATGGGTTCTGGTGAAGGATCCAATTCAAATTACAATTTGGTGCTTATAACTTGAGGTTAATGGGAGATAGTGCAATAACAACAGTTTAAAATTATAAAGTAGTCTACAATGTTTTTTTCCAAAAACATCAAATTCCAATATTTAATTTGTTTTTGACATAGCTATATATACATTAATAGAGTTATACCATTTGATATTTAATGATGATAGACAATTTATATTTACATGATTTCTGTTGCATAAAATGTTGTCCAAGCCAACTTCTTCGGTTTGAATTACAGATATTATTATTTGAAAACTATAGTTAGTTTAAATTAAAACAAAGGAATAATCATAAAGATAAATCCTAACAGGAAAAAGTAATAACTGTAAAAAAGCTTTTCCTATACGCAATACCCCTAGTAGAATTACTCTTACACAAATCGAAACTTTTCAAAAGAAAATTTAAAAAAGCTCAAAAGCGTCAAAACTTAATTTACAGCCGTAGTAAAAAAACAATGCCCGATAAATTTAGGCAGGCACAATAGTAATATTACGTTACCAGGACGGAAAGTACTGTTTTGCCGGACGAGCGTGATAGTTCCCGCGCGAGCGGAGGCGAGTGCGTGATTTTCATGCTAGTACGGTAAAACGTACCGGCTGTGTATCGTACGATTTCAACATACTACTAAGAAAAAACATACTTTCAACTATAATCAATCCTTCAAACCTAACCTAAAATAAAAACAAACATTTTCCACTGCAGCCAGTGCTGCCACTACATATTGAGTGAAAGTAACCAATAAATACGCATTCAACATCGGTTTTCTGTGAATCAGCTGATTGTTTACTTCCGTTTCCTGTAATTGGAGTCCGGAAAAAACTTTCAAGTCTCTCAAAAGTTTTTTCCAGACTGGTAAGGCAATAGGTAATTTTCGAGCCTAAAAAAGGAACAAAAAGATGATCCTGTGTCAGTATGATCAATATTTTATTTTATTTTATACTTCTAACGCTTAGAAATTATCATGATTATTCTGCAAGGGACGTTTATCTTGCACAATATTATTGATATGATGCAAAACCTTTTTCGGGCGACTATTGTTGAGAGGAAGTTGATAAACGAGACACAGGTAGTATTAAACTCTCGATACATCACCGGCCGCTTGAGACTGACAGCGATCCACGCTTGCCAACAATATTCTGTATTCATAAGTATATTGTATATATCTCTAAAATATATAGGTAGAGTCAAATAACTTGGCCCAGGCTGCCCGTAAGAGTCATGCAATTTTTGCGTTAGGTTTACGCACTGCTATTTCACTCCGCCTGTAAAGGAGCGGTTCCTGGTGGATCCAGCTTATTTCATTATTTTTTTCAGTTCAGTAGTTCATTATTTTTCGTGTTTAGTTTTGCGTCTGATTCTTATCTTTTTTCCTGTTATTAAATATATGAATATAAATCCTTAGCATTAGTTTTGTTGGTTTACATTTATCGTTGTTATTACTGGTTGCAAATTAACAGTACATTTAGCCCCATGCTAAAATGTTACTACTTTTAAATTAATTTGTTTTTGTATTTGGATGTAAACTGCGATTTAACTTAATTAGATCATATTTTTTAGTCATAAAATGGCTTTTTTAGACTTTTAATGGATATTGTTGAGGCGGTTTTTAAACTAACAAGTAATTAGCAAGAAAACATTGCTTCTATAAGAGTTTAGGATAAGTATTTTCAAGGTAATATAATGTTGATTACTTACTTCATGTTAACTCATTGCATCTAAGTTCTACTGATATATTTTAAATGTCTAACGTCTTATTTTATCCCTATGCTTAAAAACTGGAATGTTTATTTTTTATTGATATTCATCACATATTCCCACTAATATATATACTCTGGAAAAATTTGGATTCCAATGACATACAGTTTATATAATTTAAGTGTTTAATTTTTTCGCGTGGTGAACTTTATCAGGGTATACCTTAACCCAAATATATTTTAGAGAACTCAGGGATTGGACAACACAATTAACTAACCCCCTTATCAAAATCATTAGGAGACTCTTTAATTAAAAAGCGTTTAGCAATAGCAGAAAACTCCTTTTCTTTGTACATTTCCCTCAAGCAATTAGAATGGTGTATTATATTGCTGTAATGGCTTGAGTTACTGGGAAAGTAAATTAATTGTTTTCCGACTAAACATTAGTGTTGAAAAAGGTTATTTCCTAATAATTATATAATTATATTCAAACTATCAAAAAACCTTTTATTACTTAAACGAATAACTCTTAATTCAAAGTATATTGTAATTGATGCTCTAAAAGCAATCAGTCAGTTTACATATTTTACTTTTCAAATCATTATTTTTATTGAGGATGAATTAATTAGGCGATCTTAAAACTATCGATAAAGTTCAAAAACACATCAGGCCTTTTAAGATATCACATTGAAGCTCCACTGGGCCGGAGCATGTTGATGGAGGCGCCCATCAAGTGTTTATCGTTCATATCGATTTACCTTGTACACCTGACGTTTCATTTTAAAGAACCAATATTGCATTATAATATAACTGTTACATTGATAAATAACAGGATGCCAATAATTAGAAAGATCAAACCTACTGTCAATCAACTCGAATTAATATTAATTTAAAATGTGTTCCTCAAAAAGTTTACTATTACAAATGTTAGAAAAATATAATAAATTCTTAATTTACCCACTCTTGTATTAAGAATATATTCACACAAAATAGTTTCTTAACATTTGCATTTTTTTTGTCGAAATCCTTGAAAAAGCGTCAGGATATTACGATTTAAGCCCCGAAATTCAATAGTTTAACCCCGCGGTGTTCTCAAGGAAGTTATTTCCTTTTTACTGCTTCAAATCACAGAATTTTATCGTCAACATTCTCTTTAGTATTTCAAAGTATCAGATAAAACCGCTTCATTACATTACCAAGATAATCATTATCCAAACACATATCCCCCATTGAATTAATGTTTTTGAGTTATCCTGTAAGATTAATATTACAATTTTATATTAAATAATGCATTTATTTTAAAGAAATTTCTTAAAAACCTGTTTACGCTCCAATATAAGTATCTTTTTTATTTAAAAAAAAAGGCTACTTTTTTCACTTACAAATAAAAATTACCTTAAAGTGTAATGAAATCACATTCACACCTCACCTGTACAGCGAACATTAATAAATATAATAACACATGATTAATAAATGTATGATTCAAATTTATTTTTATTTTATCAAGTTTTTATGAACTGCACTTTTCTACTGCAATGTAAATAAAAATTGAAAAATTGTAATATATTTTGGCAAAGCAGTCTTTATTGAAGGATAAATCAAATTGAAATGAAGCAAACAAAATTGAGAGTCTTTTGCAGCTGACACTCGTTGGGACGTGAAGAAATGTCTGCTTTAAGTGAAAAGATATCTTGGATCCGCAAACGCTGTGATATTACAGCGCCCTCTTATTTTATTTGGGAAAGAGCGGTTTGACGCTCATTCATATTATTACTGACTGAATTCACAAAATGAAAGAACAAGAAAATATTACGTTGAACGGAGTGTTTAAATGATTGAAAAAAGTAGATAAACGAGTACTTGTTTTAATACTAAACTGAATTTTATTTAAATTGTTACTAAGATGTATCCATTTTATCGAAATATTTTTCTACTATCTTAAAAGGTAGTTTGGTCGGTAGGTGGGTGCATCAGTGTGCAAAAAAGAGTAATTAATAAAATTGTTATTTTAAATTTGTAAATTTATAAATTGTAATTTAATTAATTAAATAATAATTGATCAAATTGTCCAATTTGGTTCCTTTATTTATGTTAACCATGCACCTGGTCAAACTATTTAAAAAACCTTACCCCAAATTCCTAGTTCAGAAGTTGAAATTTACCTAACATTTTTATTAATGTTACGAGCAGCAAGCTCGTAATTGTAAGGTTTTTTTATATTTGAATTTAACTTTCATAATTTACTCGTCTTTACCAGCCAACTTTGATATAATTTTGGTTTGCACAAATTTTGGCATGCGTGGCTTAAGAATGCACAGAATAACTTGATTTACAACTAATACAGTGCATTAATTAATGTAAATCACATCTAATAGACTGAAGATGAAAATAAGACATATCAGCACAAGCGAAAGTGACAGAGTTATATTTAAAACCTTTGAATCTTCCCTTAGACCATCTCTTTCGTCATAAAATTGGTCATGAATATATTTTTTATTTTTTATTTTCTCATATTCTAGTTATATTTTAACTGAAAACTTGACAGCGTCTTTCTATTACGTTTGTGTTTAACATGTAAACGAAGTATTTTTTGCATAGCACATAACATAAATTCAAACCCAAAAACAGTCTGAATTTATATAAATAGTTTATATATTTTGAACTAGGTTTATACATTGGTTCTAAACATCGTATTTTTATTACACGTACAAATCAAATATTAATGATGGATGTTCATAAATAATTTCTATCTAATAGTGTTGGTTTCGCTGAAACATAATAATTTATTTTACCCTGAACAATTTACAAATCACCCCTGCACCCAGGAAAGGATCGTGCCAAGTTTGAAGAAAGTCACTTCAGTGTGGGTAAAGTGATTGATGGTTTCGTTATTCATCCGGCTGACTTTGACGGAGTCGTTATAACGTAGCCACACATAAATATAAATGTTTCATATAAAAAAAATTTATGAACACAATAAACTTGTAGCTTAATCGATTACCATGATGAACTTATAATGTCATTATTTGTTCATAAACCTGAGAAGATTAGTTTTTTGATTATTTTTCAAACAATTTCACATTTGTTAAGTACTATTTATGAAAAGCTGAAAAGCCTAAGTTACACAAAAGTATAACCTTGATTCCCCAAATAATCAAAAATATAAAATCGCCTTAAGGTTCTAAGGAACTATTTACAGATAACTCTGAAGAGAATGTAAAATCATACTTTACTACTTTCTTGAAATGCGTTCGTGCTACTCAGTTAAAGAGTAATATCTGAAATTAATTAAACAATTAAATTGTATTGTATTTTTGCAGGTTCATTTTTTAAAACTAAAAAAAATTAAAAAAATAGTTTGATTTTCCAAAAGCGTCACATAAATCGGATTAGCTATACTTTGAACAGCTATTAAAAAGATAAATGTAAAATATTTTTAAACATCTTATAAAACGTGAATAATATCTTCGTTGGTAAAATTGTGTATTTTACGACTAGGCAGTAAAGTGGATGTTTTTGGGCTGCGATCGTGTTTACGCGCAAGACTTTGAGCCAATTGTGGAATTCAGATCAAGGCATGGAACATTCTACCCTAGTTACGGACGATTCATTAATTGATCACACTGAAACTTATAAATAATCATTATAATAAACAGTTTTTCATCGTTTATTATTGGTGCTTAATTTTTCATACGATGTCACCAAAAAATTAATTTTACTTGTTTGATTTGTTGTATAAAATATCTATTGATTTTTAATGATTGGGCTACTGGCGGCACTACTGAAAAGAATCAAAACACTAATTCCAAGGTTGAGAAAATCTCCAGCCGATTTTTCAGCCTAAGTCGGAAGAAAATTAATCTTTATTAACGTCAGCAGCCGCAGCTGACGTTAGAAACAGCTATTTTCCGCACAGTGTAACGGATAATTACTGATAAGCCTAAGCATTTTCAGTAATTTAGAAAATTACCTTTAAACATACCCCTTTTCACTATATTTCCCATACATAGATTTACGGCTTGGTTTAATTAAAACTGAATGTTCCAAAGTGCAGCACTTTAATTAACCAGCGGCACTTAGTGGGGCCGGTGTGGTTTCCGCTCTATTCCAGGGCAATAAATGTGACTAATGTCGGTGTGAATTGCTCTTTGGCTCATTATACAATTAGAGAGAGAGAGAGAGAGAGAGAGAGAGAGAGAGAGAGACAATTTGACAATTTGACAATTTGTTTATTTTCTCTGCCTTGAATCGGACCAATGGTCCGCTCTACCTTCAGGACAGGCATAACATTTACAATACAATTACAAATTGAGTTGTGGCTGTTTAAGAAAAACACACAGAAAACAACTAATTATATATACCAAAATTTAAAAGTATGTTATCACGCTTAAATTATTACAGATAACACTAAATAACATTACATCATATTTTATTAACGGGGGGTTTCTCTATTAGTATTTTAATTATACCTACTTAACAACTTCTCTTTTAGTCTTTTATGAAATGTTGCTTCACTAGGGGCTTGTTTAATGATACTTTCAAGGGTGTTCATTAACCTAATAGACTGCACATGAAAAGAGTTGGAATAAAACACAGTTCTGTGAATAGGATATTGGAGGGTTAAATGTCCATAGCGAGTCTGTCTTAAATGAACATTTTGCATGGTAATATATTTATCAAATAAATATTCAGGTTTACCTTTATTTAACACCTTATACGTTACTGATAAAATACTATACTCTAATCTCTCCTTAATTTTCAACCAGCCTAATTGTTTATAATAACGAGTGACATGTTCATCAAGTTTCAAATTAAAGATATAACGTATACAAACATTCTGAGCTCTTTGAAGTTTACTTATCAAACAAACAGATAAGTCACACATCGAAACACAAGCGTAATCAAAAAATGGGAAAACCAAAGAAGAAATCAATTTTTTCTTTATGTCTATAGACGGTTTAAAGCACATTTTTCTAAATTGATAAATACACTGATACACTTTTCTAACAATATGATCAACTTGTTCTGTCCACGTAAAATTACTGGTGAATCTTATCCCTAAATTAACAACATTATTTTCATAGTTCAGTGGTACATCATTTATCTTAACAGGACAAACATTATCAAATCTTAAATTATTCAAAAGACGAGAATAACCAATTATTATGGGTTTACATTTAGAGATATTTAAATCTAATCCATGATCCCGACACCAATTGTAAACCACAGTTAAATCTGCATTCATTAATTCTACAGCATTATTTATACCATCTACATTACAATGTATATATAGCTGCATATCGTCAGCGTACAACATTGCCTTACAAAACATTACCGAATCACATATTTTATTAATATAAATAGAGAATAACATTGCTGATAATGTAGACCCTTGTGGAACACCTACACTATTTAGTTTCCAATCAGAAAAACTACCGTCAGCTGTTTTAACCCTTTGGTATCTGTTATTCAAGTAGGCATCAAACCATTTAATTGCTTCAACACTAAAGTTATATGATTCTAAAATTGACAGTAAAAGCTTGTGATTAACAGTATCGAATGCTCTAGTGAAGTCCAGTAGCATTAATACAGTCAATTTTCTCTGGTCCATAGCACTTCTGATGTCATCAGTTACTCGTACTAAAGCAGTTTGTGTACTAAAAGCCGCTCTATATCCCGATTGATATCTAAATAAAATATCGTTATCATTTAAAAATATACATACTTGTTGATACACGAGCTTATCTAGTACTTTACCTAAGATACATAATATATTAATTGGTCTATAATCTTTATTCTCTAAAGGATTTTTTACTTTAGGTAGGGGAAAGATCATAGAATATTTCCACTGGCTAGGATACACACAATTTACGAGTGAATAATTAAAAACATGAGATATTACATCCTTAACATCGTCAAAAATCAACTTTACAAACTTAACTTGTATACCATCATTTCCTATAGCATTGGAAGATATATCCATCAAAGCTTTATAAATTACATTGTTATCTACTTCCGAAAAACTAAAACTATTATAATTAACATTTCTACCTTCCGTCTTGTAATAGTCAATTAAGTTCACATTTATTTCCTTGTTTATCCCACAAAAATAATCGTTAAGGCTATTCAACTCAACTACAGGGTTGAAATTACTTCTGGAATCCTTAGTACTCCCATAGTTTTTTAATGTACTCCACAACTCCTTACTTGTTTTATCAGAACTTAACGCATTTGAAAAATACCGATTCCTAGCGTCTCGCATCATTGTTTTCACTCTATTTCTAAGAACTCGATAATTTTCCCATACAAGACGATCCTTCGTTCGCACGTACCTCTTATAAATGACATCTCTTTCTTTCATTATAATTCTTATTCTATCATCTAACCAAGGACATGGCTTTCTTTTTTTAGAAACATTTCTTACTGCTACATATTTATTAAATAACATATTGAAATTTTCCTCAATAATCCGTACTTTATCATCTATAGATTCACTCTGATACAAATTATCCCAAACTAAAGAATTACAGTCTCTTTTCAGTTGAGCAAATTGAATATTTTTAAAATCCCTTACAACTATTTTGCTCTTATCAACAATCAAATTGTGTTTCAAATTTAACTCAATAAATATCAGATCATGATAAGATATGCCTGGCATAAGTTCTTGACCATACTTAACAATTCTAGATTCATTGTTTGTTATTATTAAATCTAACAAAGGCTCAACCTCAGGCCTATGAAAAGTCGCATTCAATGGGAGAATATGTAAAGACATATTATTAACAAAATTCAACAATTGAACCTTTTCTGGGAAAATTCTTTCGGACTTTAAATCGATATTGAAATCTCTAATCAATACAACATTATCATAAGAAGGTAATAAATTCCCAACTATTTCATAAAATTCATTAATGAAACCTGCTTTAGGAGGGCGATAAACAACACATAATAACAACTTCCAATTGAAAAACAGTTCTACAAACATAAATTCAGGTTTTTTGTTATACTTTCTGTCAGACGTAGCAATTATTTTATATTTAATGTGATTTTTTAAATAAATCGCGACTCCTCCTCCTTCTTTATCTTCTCTATCGTGTCTTATTAATGTATAACCTTCTATTAAAAATGACACAGATGGGATTGCTGGTTTCAAAAATGTTTCTGATAATACTATAACATCGTAAAATTTATTATTAAACCTACTCAAAAAAATATCTCTATGAGCAATAATACTCTCCACATTTATGTGAGCGATCTTTAAGAATTGCCCCTTATGAGAATTATGTATACAGAGAGAGAGAGAGAGAGAGAGAGAGAGAGAGAGAGAGAGAGAGAGAGAGAGAGAGAGAGAGAGAGAGAGTGTCAGCGATGGTTGCTGCCCTTGCTGCATAAAACTACGGTCAGCTGCTTGGTCCGTTCTGTTTTGAAGAGCAATGGGAAAGATTGAAAAAGTATAGAATAGCAATATAAGGTTATATGCTTCCACATAAACAAAAACTGTAATAAAAATGTGGATCAGTTATTAAGTCATATTTTATCATCAATAAAAAGTCTAAGATGGATGAAAATATTATTACAATAATTTTAGTTTAATTTTATCATTTAACCGAGAAATGCAATCGAAACTCTTTCCATATTGCCATATAGTTCAAAAGTTTTATTTCTATCAAAGGCCTACCTAAATTTAATCATAATTACTAATACAATATATATGATTGTAAAATATATAATAATTAAAATACTAGTATGATGTTCGACCTGGGCAATCAAATGATTAATTAACTAGGGGATTGCATATACAGTTCGCGCATTATATCTCCGACTATGAGTTAGCTGATTGTAAGGTCCGGGGGGGGGGGGGTAGAGGGGGTACTTTTCTGAAAACATTTTCTAAGACTCCGCTGTTTGTCAAATGTTATGTTTACCAATATCATATGTTAAAAATATCATATGACACGGTTAGTAGTGTAGTGGTCATAGCCGGAGATATAATGCGCGAACTGTAGCTTAAGTTTTAATTATCAAAGGTAAAACATCTTTTTTCTATTGAAAAAGTGTCATTTTGAAAAGAAATGCTTGTGACATACCCTTTAAAGAAGGTCACCGTGCTAACAATTTATAATCTAATCAAAACGTAGCTTAAAAGTTACATATCACTGGGCCTACAAGTATATAAAAAATCACAAGCATTACTGCCATTGATAAATTGATTTAGATAATTGGATTTTTCACCAAAATGTTACCACACAGAGCTAAGAGCACCAAATCAAATATTAATGATGGATGTTGATGGAGCACTGTTGTTCTGTGTTTTTGAAAAATATTTAAAATTGTATACAGTTTAATATACGTTTACAATAATAGAAACCTTGAAATCCACACGCTAAACTTTCATTTTTGTAACTCTCTGCATTCCTCCTCGAGCTCAACTCCTTCCTCCAAGGTTTTTAGTGCCAGGTTATAATCCCTATTTCTTTTTGTGACTTATATACAAACAATAACCTGTACAAGTAAACATAATGATTGAGATTCGATTATATTAGAATGTTGATCTAGGAAGTAAAGGATGTGACAATTGCACCCCTTTAGCCCTACAAAGATAAAACTTGATCGCTAATATGTAATAAATATAAATTTAAATGTGGTAAAAATAAAATATATTCACTTTTTTAATATTAAAAAGATAAACCTTGAAAGAACTTTTTTAAAAAAAACTGCTCAAATAGTTAAAGTATATTTTAAAATGTTTATCACATACATTACATCATAACAGTTCCCTGACAAAACAGAAAATTCCACGAGAATGCCGAGTATCGAATTGTCATAAATTCGAGGCTTACAATGCCAGTTCAGGACGCTCGGTGGCTGTATTTCACTACTTTATCCACAGAACCAAGCCAAATTGAGGAAATTGATTTGAGGAGAACTTTCACGATAGTTTCTTTAGTTTATTTTCGTATTTTTAAAGTTATAGCCCGATTGAATGGTACGCCTTCCTTTGGATTTATTTCGGAGTGCAAAACTACTTTTTCAAATGGCTTAATGTCGTATACGTAGGCATACGCAAATGACAATCTGTATTTTTTCTAGGTTATTCGACACCAGAAAAATAATTATTCAAAAGTTTAGACCTATGAAAATTAACTTCATTGCTCTTGCTGTAAGAAAGACACCTCTAAAAACATGTTATCTTATAAACGGGATGAATATGTTTTACAAAAATTAAAAATAATGAGCAGTAGTTCCCCTTTAGCGGTATTGTCTATTAACTTAATTATAAACTGTACATATGAAACTATTTAAACTAATGAAATAACATCAAAGCATGCAATGGAGAGTGAAAACAATGTACGACCCACTTTAATTTAGTTTGAAAGTAGTTGTTAGGATTATAGATGTATAAAATCAGAGTTCCAAAACCAATTACTAACAATACCTTCACCTTAAAAAAATCGTCCTTCAATTTAAATGGTTTTACAATTGATTAAATACATTATTATACTGAATCATAGTCGTTAGTTTTTCCAACATAAACATCATATTATGTAGGTTAAAATTTTTGTTAAGAATGGGATATTATATTCAAATATATTTTCTTCATAATGACACAGAAACATGTGTCATTATGAAGAAAAGCGTTGGTTTGACCAGAGTCGGCTCACAGTAAATATTTCTAAAACCAAATGTTTGCCTATTTCTTTGAGAGCCGATCATGACCCTGTAAATTTTAATTTACGGCTTCATACGGTGGCGGTCAGCAGAACTGTGTGTTGTGTGAATGTGTTCAGACAGTGTGTGAGTATAAATATTTGAGGGTGATTTTTGATAACCGTTTGAAGTGGACAGGCCATATTAATTTTTTTAGGAATAAACTCCGTAAGTTTATTTTTATTTTCTCATCAATCAACAAAATACTTTCACTAGATTTATTGCGAACCGTCTACTGTGCTTACATTCATTTACTTCTTCAGTATGGTATCTTAGCCTGGGGTGGGTGTTTTCGAACCGTTCTTTCTCCAGATGTAATCCAAAAATCTATAATTAAAGTAGCATTACAGGAAAATCGTCGATATCCATCTGACTTGCTTTTTGAAGAATTCAAAGTACTAAATGTATCTCAACTATATATAAGAAGCATTCTTTTGTACATTTATAAAAGCAAAGATAGCATGTTCAGTCCAATTTCACATTCTCATTCACCCGAGCTGCATTAAATTCCGGCATTAACGCGCCCCGTCTGGTTAAGACAATAACATCCACGTCTTCTTATTATATTGCAAATATTGTTTTTTTTTCAAAAGTTCCGGATTATATTAAAAAACCCCACCGTGTAGTATTGATACTTACAAAAACACGATCAACAAGTGGTTAGTCAAAATCGGGCCTTTCGAAATCAGAAATTACTTTTACTCCCAGTATCGATAATATTTTTTTTTGTGAATTTTAAATTTATGTTTTCTGAATTTAATATCGTTTATTTTCTGTTTGTGAGTGGCAAAGTGACCATTTGACTGATGGACTCGTTTCCCACGCACAGGCTATAGCTCATGTGGGAAACGTTTTTCAATATGGTTTGTTATGCCTCTTTGTATGTATGTAAATACTGAAATAAATCGATATTTCATTTCATTTATTTTCATGTGTTCTCTTGTCCTTTTTGTTGGCTCGAAAGTTACCCTTTGCCGATACCAGTCCAGAAAACACTTTGGTGGAAACTTGCCTGGCGGAACGTTTTCCGGACTAAGACTACAGGAAACGGAATTGAACAATCAGCTGTTTTGCAGCAAACAAACGCATGTTTATAGGTTTCTTTCTATTGGAATGTAGTGGTAGCACTGGCAGCAGCACCAGATGATTGTCTTGTTTATTATAGGTTAGGTTTGAAGGATTGAGAAACGTATTAGTTTATGCAAGGAATACGTTATGTTTAAAAACGTGTTTTTTCTTAGTAGTATGATGAAAAGTATCGTGCGTTACTCGGCCGGTAAGTTTTACGGTATACTCGCATGAAAATCCCGCACTCGCCTCCGCTCTTATCTATCATCTGTCATCTTCTTCCGGTAAAACAGTACTTTCCGGCCTAGTAACGTAATATACTATCACGGTTGGCCAATGAAGGGGTTTCACTTATGATTTACAAGCAATTAGTGAACTAAAAATATCTGTAGGGTTTAGAAGGCGAACATTTTTTTCATGAAGTAAATAAATAATTAATTAATTGTGATTTTAATTATTCACTGAAATTCTAAGCCAACAATTAGTTGCTAATTCTTTTTGGCCTCAAAGAATTCAAATGTGTTCAATATTTCAAAGAGGATTCTATAGACTTTTGTATCATTTCAGCCTATGCAGAATGTGTTAAATACATTGAACAATAATTTACCAACTTCCATGTCTTCATTGTGAAAAATAGCTCACACTGTAGTAAACTCAAAACAACATAGGAAAAATAAATAACAGTAATACCAGTAACGCTTCACTGCTTTGCTGACCTTTTCAATATTGACTCTCGAATCGACGAGACATATGTCGTAGCCACTTGCTGTAAATTATACAATGCAAATAAAAAAACTCATATTATGTTCTATTATAGTCTGAATAAAAGCACAATAAAAACACCAAAATATGCTCGTGTTTTTTTCTCTTAATTCTTATATCTTTTTATTATATTGTATACAATACACAGTTATGGACGTAGAGCATAAAGTACATCTTTAGTCCTTTTATTAACTCCGAAATCTGATATAATAAAAAATCCTTAATCGTTGGAAAACTCGTTGTAAACGCTTTTACTTATAAAAAAGGTTTCATTTAGAAAATCGTGTATTTCATCGTTTAGAGCAAAACTTAAATTGTATTTTATTTTAATTAATGTTATCGTCCTATAATATCAACTGTTAAAAGACATGCAAAGGTAAACCGTTTTTAGTGTAAAATGGCAAAAAGAAATAAAATAGTTGAACAACCGTGTCAAATTAAATAAGAGAGAGTGAAAAAGATTAATGAACTAGAACTCTACTGACTACAGCTCCTATTTGTCGTTGCCTAAGCCTGATTTATCTAACTGACGCAGTCCATCTGATTTGAATCTCTTAAAGCGTTCATAAATTAGATCAGTTGTAAGGCTTAGCAAGTCTCGACTAGATAAAAGTGGTTGTTAATTATCAGCAAAGACTCAGATAATTATGTTTTGTATGACATACCATTACCTTATATATTCTTTTCTTACTAAAACGAATCACTTTTCTTGGAATAAGTGTTTACATATAATCAGTACCGTCATCTTCATTTGTCACAATCATGTTCTTAAAACTAAATTGCTCCAAGACTTTGCATTTCTTGCAAAAATAAGATAAGTAAAAAAAACATAAGCTATAGCAAATAGCTGTGTACATTAACTTTATTTGTTACATTTAAAATTATTAAATTATATTATTTATTATATTATTATTACATTAATATTAAATTATAATATTAATGTAAATATTACATTACATTATTATTTACATTAAATAAAACTGGAATCAATTAACAGTTATTAATATGGATTCCAAGGCAAGTATTTTATTTGTCCAGCACATAGTAGGATTTCCGATTGCACAAAGTAAAGAGGGTTTTTTTTCTAATAAGATATATTCTAATATACATCAGGAATTCGATAGTTGGTTCCTACAAAACGGAATTCTATGTAATCAAACATCGTGAGTTCCACGGTTCTTGTTTACCGAATGAGAGCCTTTAGTAATAAGATGAGGAGACCCGGTGCTTCCTTTCGTGTTGTGTAGAGTGAGTAATACTACAGTAAGGAAATTTATTTTTAAAAGTGCAATATTTACTTGATTCGCTTACAGTAAGAATATTTGAGCATTTCATCCACACCAATCAAAAAGCTCTGCGTTATAAAAAAAATTAAAAAGTGTAAAACTACAAATTATTTCAAGTCGTAATATACTCCTTTTAAAAATATTACCGCAGTCAAATTATTAATTCGGCTAAGATAAAAATTGAATTCTATTTATACTTGATTGTCAATATTTTTCAGGAGACGATTGTATGCTTACAATACTAAAAATAGTTAACTTTGAAAATTTAAAAAATCTACTTGAATATTAGATAAACATTTGAAATTACCAATAAATATTTACGCAATAAAAAGTCTCAGGATGAAAAAATCGGTTAATTACCGAGGCCCAAGTAAGGTTATTGGCAGTTGGAACATAGTGCTGACAAAAGGTGCAATCTTGTTTCTCCGCACCAATACCTGCTTTCTCACCGATTCACTGGAGGAAAGCAATTAGGTTATTCGCTGGTCATTGAACTACGAACTTTCAATAGCTTTTTTGGTCCAATTAAAAAAATCAATATACAAAGTAATAGAACTATTTGCTACATTTTTAATTGATCTTGAAATTTCTCAATAGACTGACTTGCTTCTCAAAGTGCTGTGGTTAGGAGGTTCAATCGAGACTGTGGCAATATTTATGATTAGTTGTTTTTTAATTAGATATTAGAGTTTAATGTAAATGTCCTGAATTGTTTGAACATCGTGGTCTTACTTATGGAGGGGGATAAAGGGATATTACCAAACGTATAAATAAAAAGTCGAAATAATAAAGAAAACCTAACCTAATAAAATAATAAGTCTCATGAAAATACCTTTGCTCGAGACAATGATAAATTTTAGTTTTGCCCCTCCGAAGTCAAAAACACTACTAGTTTTCAATTATTACTGAAACTTCAAAACTTTATAAAAGGATTTATATATTTATATTTCCTGCTTTTGTATGTTAAGTTCTCAATAAAATTGGTGTATGGTTACTTATTTAAATTTCCATGGTACATAAGTCTTAGATCCCCTATTTTTATATTTACACATAGCAGTAAACCTGCATTCTCATTCCATATGTTATTTTCGTGGTAAAATAAAAGAATGTCATATTTTGTTCGGGAATACGTTCAAGCGTTAGAAACTGACCGAGTATGCAGGCCTGCTCTTATATTGGTATTTAATGTTTACTAGGATACGGCACTTTTTTCGCAATGCAATATTATATTCTGGAAATTTCAGGAATGTAAGATATATAATGCTTAGTGAATTTGTTATTGTTATATAGGCATAAAATAAATTCTATTCAAAACGGACTACTAAGAACAATTTTAACTGAGGAATGCAAATCGTTGATTCGGGTTTGGCCCTATGTTTCTGCTTATCAGAAAATTGTTCCGAGTAACTTGTATCTGGTATTGACACACCTGCAACAATATGAATTTATTAACACTTATCGTCAAGAATATAGTTTTGCCACTGAGAAGAGGAGGTGCTAGTTTAGTTTACGAGGCTAAATTACGTTATCGGACTTCGACGTTATCGGGTGTTCGACACTTACTCCTACAAAAAAACCGGGTTTGGCCTTCTTACTGCCTTCATAAAATGCTGTTAGTTATAGTATCATCTCTTGCCGTTACTCATTAATAATTGTAACGGTATGACTTGCTCATTTTACTACAGTTAATGGCTCAAAACTAGCGAATATGGCTCAAAACTAATCCGAAAAGCTTAAAAAATATTGTGTCAAAACAGATTTAAAGCTTATTAGTATACAATCTCTGGCTTGTAAATAGGTAATGTGTCAAATTATTCAAGGAGCCTGATTGTTCCAAGCTTGACTTGGTTTTGGAATTGTGATCCTATAGTTGGTTAAAACATCCTTTGGCAAAATGGTTAAAACGATTTTGAGGTTAGTTTTTTTGCAGTTGTTATTTTTAAGGAATCATGTTTTCGATAAAAAAGGGGCTTATGAATCCATGTACAACTGAATTTTATAAGCTACATAATCAACGAATTAGACGCTCATTATGGTTTTACTCAAACCTTAGTTTTCATGATATTATAGGTTTTTAAGAAGTAGAGATAACAGTTATTTCAAATCAAATAATGGCTGCAAGAAGGAAAAAGAGGTAATAGTTGAGTCTCCTTTTACCTTGATATTAGTTGTTTAATGCCTTCTTTAACGAATACTACAACAAATCTTTCTTTAACAAATCTAGTCTTTGTCACCCTTCACACACGAATTTTTTCCCCCGATGTATTTCTGTCGTTACTGTTTATCTAACCAAGTGTTGACTGAATCTTTCTTTAGAAATTTGAATAAACCAATAAAAGTGTTGCAGAAAAACGGAAATTTATGCAGTTATCAATATTATTTTAGCTTATTCGTTACCTTAAAAACTCTTACTTTTTCAACGTATTACAACAAAAATCCATCGTTGTAGGAATTCCTCTGTTTTAAAAAATGAATAATGTAAACACATATACTTTACGAAAGGCATACATAGCGCAGTTTACTTCGACGATCCATCAAACACCCATGGGAATTTCACCCCTTTTACCTGTCCATAGATAACATTGTGTAAGCACGAAAAAGAAAATCAATTCTTGATATGAGGTGAAGTATCATCTAAGAACTGTGCATTATTAATAATAATATCGACTTTTACTGTAACATAAAACATGAAACATGAAAATTATTTGGTATGGTATTAATTTCAGGTACAATTAAATCGTAATTATTTTTTACGTTAACGATACCGTTTATATATATATAAGTAGTCATTCTATATAATAAGAGTAACTAATGATATAGAAAGAATAATGAGCTATTCTTGTATTGCTGTACCTGCATTTATATTTGACTGTCATAGTAGAGAATAAATACAAATAGGTCTTAGTATCTGGAGCAAATAACAAATCGGGAATAAGATAAAATATTAACGAAACCTAACTGAACAATCTCTGAAGTTAATGATGTTTGCTAATTACTTATGTATTAAGTCTTTTCTGTCGAGTTAAAATAATATTTAACGAAGGTCTATTAAATTATTAATTTCCACCTGCTACATGAAAATTACACGGCATTTAGCCAAAATAATACCAAAATGTCATAATGCCTATAGTTAGATATGTATTCATTTTTAATATTATCTCATAAATTATCTGAAATAAATTTGTAGCCTCTGATATAAAAAACACATACATAATAAAATAAATTTTTAAAGATGCATCACCAAACATTGTAACGACAAGTATTAATAATTATAATTAAATAAATAGTAAGATTAAGTATCAATATGAATAAAAACTACAACTCGGTTCTTCGTGGGACTGGATAGCATAAACGAAACATTATTAAGGAGAGAAAAATATAGCATTCACTTTCTGAACATTTACTTTTTTAAAAATTTTAACATGACACACTTTAAAGGTCACACTACTTAAAATATCGAATCCAAAATACAGGGTTTTTTCAATCGCAATCCAAAACTTTATTTTATCAGTGAGGGATTATTTCCCCCAAAGATCCCCGGATTTGGCCCCACTAAATTATTTTTTTGGGGGATGCATTTAAAGTAAGGCCTACGAAAACAATTAACAGGATATTCAGCACCTCAAAACAAACATAACACATTTATTGCAAGAAATTCAAAGGGGTACCTTGCAACACGTGTTCGATGTAAATTTTATGGAGAGCACAACTTTATAAAAACGCCAAAGGCGGATTGTTTGAGCACATAATGTAAACTAAATGTGATCAAACCTAAAAAATAAGTTGTATAAAATGTAAAGATCAACAAAACAATACTAATTTCACATTTATATGTGCATTATTCAATCTTAAAAATGGGTTGCGTTAAAAAAACCACCCCGTATAAGGTTTTATGTTTATTTCTGAAGAATTGAAGTAAATTTAAAACCAATTACTTAAACAAATTGAAAATGGAGAGAAGTTGATTGCAATTTATATAATCGCTTATCCGACGCCCATTGTATTCAACGTCGTCTTTGACGTTTTGCCCTAACCGATTAAGATTTTTACCTTGGAACATAAATATTTTAAGATAATAATTGGAAGTGACTTTTACCGCCAAAATAATGGTTTTTTAGGATCCAATTTTAATCTCAATTTATTGCTCAAAACTGCATGTTATCAATAAAAACAATGCAATGTTAGCTGCAAGTGTAATAGAAACAGTTTAAAACTATAAAGCAACCTGTGAACCTCTTACTCTAAGCCGAATCTTACTTTGCAAAACTATATCAGTTTTTGACGTAGCTATAGGCAGATTAACAAGGATATAGAATAAAAAAATTAATGACGAAGGAAATATTGTACATCGTTATTTCGGTCATATAAACTGTTGTCCAAGCCTGTTTCTTTAGTTAGTATAACGAACATCATTATTTTAAAAAGATAGCTTAGCTCAATTAAAGTAAAGTAATAATCATTGAAAAATTGCTATTAGGAAGAAATAATAACCAAAAAAACCTTGTAATATAAAAACAATATGTAGTATTTAATTACCCTCATTCGAACCCAAACCTTTCTGAAAACGTTTTCATAAGCTCAAGAATGATTATTTCTGCAATAAAGCATATAATGCCCGCCAAATAATAGCACAAACTAATTTTCGTATAGACTTTCCTCCTAACGATTCAAAAACATCAGGATTATTCAGCGAGGGACGCCGATGTTTATCTTGCATGATATTATTGAAATGCGGCGGAAAACCTTTTTCGGACGGCATTGTTGAGGGGAAGATGATGAACGAGACACAGGTAGCATTAAACTCTCGATACATCACCGCCGCTTGAGACTGACAGCGATCCACGCTTGCCAACAATATTCTGTATTCATAAATTGTGTACATATTTAAAGGCAATAAGTGAAACTTATTTTGGATCCTAGTGGAGCCATCCTTACACGGTAGTTTATTTTCCCCTCCATACTCTATGTCTAATTCTGATCCTTTTAGTGCCTGATGAACAGTTGCATCTCAGCGTGACTATTCGTTATTTTACAAGTAGACCAAAATTTAAAAAGTATTCTTTGCCATGAAGTTGGAAAATCTTCTCTTATTTATTTGTCTATAGTTTTATTCTCTTTGTCTTTCCATAGAATAGTTTAAGCCCTTTTTACATTTACATGTGCCCTATTGATTCCTGCTTTCACTCCGATGATGACCATCTTTGTGCTAAACTACTATTTTCATCTGGGCTGTTCTGGTTTTTCGCAATCTGGCCTATTAATCCCAGTCCTTTTGAAGGGATTCTTCATCCTTTAAATATGCTCATCTTATGTTATAATCTTCACTTTTTTTAATCTGGGTGCCTTATTTCTTCACCTGTATTTCAATCCCAAATTACAACCACAAGTTCAACTGCCATCAACCCTAATCCTGGAGGGTATGGATCTCAAATGAAGAAATATTAGTTTTTTTTAAACCTTTCTTAGAGCAAATATAAAGAAAAGAGGTAAAAAGATGTTAACGTTGTTTTATTTTCAATAAGTAGCGCGATCCCACTAGTTACAATTAAGTCCCTTATTTTGTAAATCTTTAGGTTAGGTACTAACCCAAAAATATTTTAGAGAGCTCAGTGAACAGCCAACACGATTAATTAAACCTCTTATCGAAATCATTAGGGGAGCCTTTAATTAAAACTCATTTAGCAATAACAAAAACTCCTTTTCATTCTAGATCTCCTTCGAGCAATTATAATTAAGTATTATATCTCTGCCAAGAGCTATTGTTTGTAAGTAAATTATTTGTGTTATACTAAATATAAAATATTTTTCACTTTTTAAATTATCTTATATTATATGAAAACGTTCAATTTTGATTTCAAATTTTACTTAAATGTGGTTTTCGCCATTGTATTTCTTGTGACAACCCCCTTAGAATGAGGGATCACTCGATAGCAGTTTGCTTTTAAAAATTAGGGCTGCCCCCAACGTGCCCCATTTTGGGAGTGGGGACGAAAATGGGACTCTCCTTAAAAAGTGCAGTTTTTAATTCTGTGAAGGTGTGCTGAGTTTGGTTTTCCTACTATAACACATTAAAAAGTTAGATGGGGGTATCCACACTTTTGCCTAACCCTGAATGTATAAATATATTTGGCGTTATTGTAACTAATTCATTTCACGCAATTTCGTTCACATCATACTTTTTCATAAATAAGTAAATAACAATTATATTTATTTTCAAGCGTTATTGCTCTTATTGGGTATAAATTAAATGACCTTTAAACTTTCGAAGTCGCTTAAAAACACATTAGGCCTTTTTAGATATCACATTCAAGCTCCACTGGGTCGGAGCATGTTGATAGAGGCGTTCAACAAATGTTTATCGTTCATTTCATTTATATTCTACACCTGATATTTCATTTTCAGAACCGATACTGCCTTAGAATATAATATAATTCTTACATTGATAACACTGCCAATAATTAGTCAGGTCATTGATTTACTAAGTCTAGTTGAATTAATATTGATTAATTGACTAAAAATCTCTTTATATGAATTTTACCGATAATTTTTTTCATGATTTGCCTCTTGGATTGAAAATCGAATCGGTAAAAATAGGTTACTAGCCTTACAACGTCAATCCTGTTAATCTCATTTAACACATATTTTCCTCTCATCAGCAGAAAATTTAAAGGCAGAAAATATACACTTGGCGCATTATATCTTGACCCTTGGCCTAGTCCATTGCTGGAGTTGTCAGATATTGTTTACTGTCAATGATTTTGGACTACAAACAATGGAAAAACTAATTTCTACAAACATCAACTGTATTTTGTTTACAAATAACAATTAAGATATACACAGACAGCTGTTGGAAAATGCTAACACGTCAGGCTAGTACAACTTTGCGTATCAGCTGTGGTCTTCTTATGAATTTCACTCAACTCCAATTGCTTCAGGTGTAAAGGGTTCCCAAGGCTCAAGATATAATGCGCCAAGTGTACAATCCAACCGTCGGACGCAACGATTACTTTGCATAAATTCCTCGTGACGTCATTATAGAGGCGTTGCCCCATCGATACAAAGCATTAAGTACTGTCTGCCAACACATAAATCATTAATTACATAATATCCTGAACGTGTACTACACTTGTTAACAGTCGCTTCGTGTACCCAACGTTATCTTAAAGTCTCTAACTGTTGATGAGATTGTAAAGTATATATCAAATTTAAATTGTCCCCTCATTGCAAACCAATAAACTGTAATTCAGCAAAAAACTCTAAGAAATAAAATAGCTAGTGAATTCGGATTTTAATACCTAACATTTAATTTTCCTTATATTTAGTCTGTCTTCTTTAAAGGTACGTAAAGTATTGTTTTTTTTAATAAATTTCGAGAAAGTCATTACTTTTCCCCTAAAAATCTCAATAGTGAGAATTGCGCTTAATATTTGATATTCAGTATCATGTATCGATATAGAATTTATTGTTCTGATATAAACTATTATATACCCGGTAATGTCTTAACAACTTTAAAAGATTGAGCTGCACATTCTCGCAGTTACGATTTCAACTTTTTTAAATTATTTTAAGCAAAATACTTTATATGTCAACCCAATACCTAAATATGGCTTTTTTTTATTCGATTGCACATTTCATCAAAGTCGTTTTCTAAAGTAATCGCATTCAGTATAATTATTCACTGGCGAAATTAACCAAGAATAGGAATAGAAGATGGCTAGATTTATCAGACAACCTTTTACCGAGGTTTTAAAATGAGGAATACATTACATGTTCACTTTCCATATCGTCTTCGCTTAACTCTAAGGATCTGAAGTTATTTCTTGTTTATAAGATAAAGGTGTTGCAATCATGTCGCACAGTTTACCTTATAACAATTTTTTTCAACTAAATGTGTATGTCACTGTTCTTATTTAGATATTAGATACAATGCTCAAAGAGTTGGCTACAAATTAATGCATAAAAAGGAACGTAGAACGAGTAAATATTAATTATCTTTCGAGGTTTTTTCGAAATAGCCGGTGTAGTACAACAGTAAAACTATTTCAATATGCGATAGGTGGCATTGTAACCCTTTTCGAAGCGCGGAATCCCTGTCATCCCTACAGATTGCATTTCCAATGTTGTAATCAATCTGTATTGCTTTTGTAAGAGATAAAAATAAACTTTATTTGATTAATTTTTAATCCTAGTAAATATTACTATTCAGAATTAAATATTACTGATTTGATTTTCATGTTTTTCTACTTTTTTTGTGCTATGTTAGTTACAAAGAGAAACACTGACTTAGGCTAGACAAGAAGGCAAACACAATATTAGGCTGTCAGATTCTAAATAAACACAAATCACCACATATCAGAGACATGTTATCATTAAAGGTAATGGACTTAGTACTGGAAATCAAAGGAATTTGTTTTATTGAGAATAAAATAATCATAAAAAATCAGATCTGGGTCTGCAAATGTGCAGTGATGCCGGGCCAAGCAGCTTTCACTTTTTCTAACAGGTTAAGAATTGTCGTTTCCAGTTGACGTTTAAGTTATTCTTCCTCGCAGTGATGTAAATAGTCATATTGCGAACAAAAATTTCCCTCTTTGCATATTGTTTTCATTGTTATACTAATTTTCATAAGTTGTTATGAATATTTATAATTTGTTATAGATATATATTTTATCGAAGCGCTTGTTCTAACTTATGTGATTAGCTGATATACCAATTAGCTTTTAAGCTAGAGTGATTAATATTTATAACTACTGTGTAACCGAATATTGTATTAAAATGTAATAAATAAACAAAATTAAATTAAATTAAAATGTTTTGTTTTTTGTGTTTACGAAAGGCATTTTACACTAGAGATACACAAACGCTTTTAAGGGAAAACGGTTTAAACCCATCAAATTTGAGTAGGCATGCCGGGAATAGAACCCGAGACCTCTTGAACTGAAGTCCAAGATGCTAACCGTTAGGCTAGCAACACGCCCTAAAACGACAAAAAAACACATGTTAAAACGACAATACAAAATTAGGTATATAATCACGGGAAGTCCCCAGTAATAAATACAAAAATACTTTCAACACTCATCTAAAATCACAACAATTATTTTCAATCAATATTATTTTGGTTATATCACCGAATTATGTTTGTCGATTTCAGAGTCTTCCTTAAAAATAATGGTTTGAATTGTAATCTATTTAATTTACTTTATTAATTTTCAGCAACGTACTTATTACACGTTTAACCAAATCCACGCTGTTAACCAAATTATAATAGAAGATAAATTTAGCCTCCTCATTTTCGATACAGTAACATATCTAAAATACAATCGGAAGGAATATAAATTTACAAGTGTTCTGCAATAAACAACGTGTTATCAATATTTTGTTATAAAATCCCTTAAAGTCAATACTAAAGTAATTGCTCGGCCAAAAGAGCATCCGATCAGTTTTCAGTTTCATATAAAAGCGGAATAAACCTGGTTAATGCCTCTGACACTAACAATCCCTCTGCGAACCCCCGCTTGTTTCGTTTTGACCAGCTCATCCGTACTGAACGTTATTTTGTATAGGATTACACATTCGGTCGACCTTGTTAGTCAAGTTCAATTATTTTTTATTCAAATAGTAAACGTATCTATAAATTTTAGAGGGATCAGTTTTGTATCATGGTTATTCTATTTGCAGTATTACAAGTGTTCTACATGAATACTTCTTGGTTTACTTTCTAGGAAGATATTCGAACCTCAATTTGAGTTTTGACCAAACATTTTTGAGCCTTACAACCGACCTTCTAATCTTTTACCTTCCTTATACTTGGCTATCCCGAACCCATTCATAAACTCGGTTTGGCTAAACTCATAAGTTGATTAGTAAAGTTACGTTTTAAAAATTAACGAAATTTAAGGTTTGTTGTTATTATTACATTTTTGGATTTTTCCTTTAGCTTCTACTATTTAAACTACACATATTGTAGTCTAGAAACACTAGAAGCGAAAGAAAAAAATCCAATAGATTTAATAATAGCAGAGAGAGAAGGTTTGCTACTCTAAAATGTATGGAGCGACAATAAGGTTGGACGTCTTTAACTAGAGCTAGCATTGACGATCAAATTTCGTCCTAAAATTATCTGCCACTATTATAGTTATAGTTAAATAACTTGGCCAACTTGCGACCAAGCCTTTATTATATTGTCTATAAAAATATTTCTTATTTTAGCACTGGGTTTAGGGTCGGCCTGGGGCCGCGTTAATTGACTCGGAATATAATATCCTATCAGTACACCACTGTGGTAGCAACAGGACCTTAAAAAGATCAAATCGATTTTCTACTCTTGAGGCAGCAGTGTTTTCACGTCGTAGCTGAAGTAGGTAAGCAAGCGCCTGGTATGCACTCAATGCACGTATGCAGCAAACTGCATCGCACGTACTGGCTTTAATTAAATACACCCATCACATTATTCATAACGTAAATTAATAATTATGCATGTTCAGACACGTAGGCATAACTGGATAATTGATTCCTTAGCATTTACACCAGCGCGGGCGCTTACGTAAATTACCTATTAGACTATTTTCTTAGTAAATATTTTGTGATATATTGCAAAATATTAAACATAAGTACGAGAGTTTTTGGAACATTAATTAAATTTCTCAATAATTCTGATTGATTTTTTTATTTTGAAATAATTTACTCTTTACTTTTACGTATGATACATAAACATCCTATAATTTATTCTTAATTCAATAAAGTGTACCAAAAGAACAAAAGAAATAATTTTTTACGTCATTGTTATTACTTTAAAAGCTTACAAGAACCACTATAGTACAGCAAGGAATTCCAAGGCAATCGTAATTCAGGAGAGCTGAATCTTGAGTTTCTTTCATCGGTAAATAAAATGTGCTTCCGTCGAACTTCGTGTCCGACCAATGTATTTTATATTTTATCTGAGGTACCGCAGATACTTGAAACGTATTGTTCAATCCCAAAAGTTTTTAAAACTGAACCTATTGTAGTAACTAACAAGTAAACATTTGAAACATTTTTTCTAATATTTATTTATATTTAAAAAAATTATAGGAAAAAGTTAAAAGTCAAGAAATTATTATTTCCATCTAGCTTCATTAAAGCTTTACGTGCGTCCTCGTTTTAAAAGTGAAGTAAATACATAGAAATTACTGCATCAGTTAAAGAAGGTTTAGTAAGATAATCATTATTTTCAGCCTTACCTTGAATCTAACATTTAGATGGACACACATTATTTTCAGGTAACGTTACATTTTGGCCGAAAGAGTTTGAGAAATGCTTTTCAACAATGTCTCCCCGAGGACTTCGCACGTTTAATAATGAGCTTAATGATGTCAGGCTTTTGAATAATTCTGCGTAAAGAATGTGTAAAACAAGTCCAAACTTTTATAAAACAGGAAGAGTGGGTTAAATTTCTGCCGGTAAAAGAATGGCCCAACTACAACTTCTTAAGTGTTTTGAAAGTTAACTAGACTATGGAGGCAAACAGAGAATGCTTTTGACAATTATGACCAGCTGGGGTCAAAATGTTTTAAGAACATTTAGTTTTTATTATTTCATAGCAACCATTTATAAAATTACAAAATAAAATTCTGCTCTAATAAGTGCAACTCCCAATCTAAACGTTAAAAAATGCAACTGGGATGGAAACACAAAAAACAATACACGTTAATGCAACCACAAGTTAAAAAGTCTAAAACAAAAGAATTTATAATTTCTTAATAATTTGTATTTGTATTCTAGAAATAATTAAATAACTTATGTTACCAATAAACGTGTGCTCTGTATGCAAAGAGTTTCTCCACGAAAATTTAATAACACGGGAAGGAATTACTTAAAAATATTTCAATAAAGTTTTAAAATTTCACTTATATTATTTAGGTAAGATCTAGACTGTGTTAGTTAATAACTTATATTATAATTAATAAAAACGCAAGGCTCAATTAGCTTTTTTATACGAATTTAAAATACAAATTTTAAAGTTTAAACAGCCTTTTGTTTATTACTTTAAAGTTAATACATCATTAAAATGAATTTTATTAGCACATTTAGACAAATAAAAAAAACTAAATGTAATTATTATGCAAAAAAGTGGAAACTATATAGATTATAGTGTCTAATATAATAAATAGGAAGTCGCATTCCTTTAGAATCCTAATAATGTATTTTGACATTATTGGATGAAACGTTCATTTCATGCCATAGTCTTTAGTTGATTTTCCACAATAATTATTCACAGGTACTTTACTATTTTCGCCGCAACAAGTTTTAACATCTCTGATTAGATGTAATTTTATTCCTTATTAGTTCAACAGATCAACCCATTATATGTATGAGGTCCTTTAAATTTTTAAAATGCCAGTTGCATAGACTATGTTTTAGTTTGATATTGTTTCGGCCAGCCATGGTCAGTCAAAGGAAGGCAATCACATCGCCACATCACATGGCGGCTCGCAGCACGTGGTGATGTAGCAGCCACACAACCAGTCTCATTAACCAAACTGACACACAAACCCTTAGTCCCAACTGGGTTGGATCTCAAATAAATATTCTTTTCCGTTTTTTTCGTTCTTTTCCAATATTAAGGCTAAAATGACATATTTTTTACTTGCCTTAAGATCTGAAATAAATTATATAAAACTATAAGCTTAGAGATTGTTTAAATGCAATGTGCCGCTCAACGCTCTGTGGAAACATAATTATTTATGCATGTATGATTATTAGAAATTTCATTTATTGATAAGGACATTCATTAGAAATGCATTATTAATTGCATTGGAGACATAAGCCTCGATATCTTATCTACTTTATTCCTACTAATTTTGACAAATAAAAGGGTATTATACATTTGCTTAATTAATTTTGTTCAATGTGGTTTTACTCCATTACCTATTAAATAAAAGGTTGTATTCGGTATATTATAATCCATAGTAGTAGAGCTCCATTCTACTACGATTTTTAACCAACGCATAATTGTAATTGGATCATTGTAAAGTACGGAGTATCAAAGTGTAATTAAATATACACTACCAACAACACCAAAAATTATTGCTGTTGTTGTTTTGTTCGTGATTATATTAATATAATATTTTGCTACAACTTTATGTTCGAATCAGCGTTTTTTGAGGTTAAAATTAGAACATAAGATAAGCATATTAATAGGAACGATGATCTTTTAAAGCTATATTGGGACTGAAAGGCCAGATTGCGAAAAACCGGACAAGTCCAGATGACGATAGTACAAAGGTGGTCATCATCATCATGAGAGCAGGAATCAAAAAGGCAAATTTAAAAGTCAAGTAGGGTTCGTTATTGGCAAGGCTTAGACTTAACAATTGTATGGATAAGTGACATAGAGAATAAAAATATAGACAAATAAATAGCAGAAGTGTTTTTAATCTTATGGCATAGCTAAACATTATACAGTGTGTAAATTAAATATGGAAACAAATCTGTATTTTTTCAACCGGATGAGATAGAGATATTTTGTTTGTGGCGTTGGTTGTTAACCTAGGCTCCGGCTTTTTTTACATCGAAAACTTTTTTTCATCCCCCTCACAGGGAGCGTGGTAAGTGGTAACTTAATTTTTTTAAATAGCAACCCCCATTGAGTGTCCCCTCATTTTAAAGGGTTTGTCAAAATAAATCAAATGACGCAAACCCGAGGTCGATACCTCAACCCTAACCCAAATGGCAGCCATTTTAAATTTTAAACGCACGAGATTAACTATGGATACCTAAATTTATCTTTTAAGCGGGGTACATTGGGCAAGTTAAACTCTGAATATCATTATTAGATGGAAAAGTAGACGTCTTTTTCTTATTCCTGATTTTGCCTCAGCCCCCAAATAGGGTGTTTTGGGGGTAGCCCCAAAATTTCAAATGCAAACCCCTATTGAGTGACCCCTCATTTTGAAGGGTTTCTTAAGACATAAGCAATGGTGCAAACTTGAAGTCGATATATCACCCCTAGCCAAAATGACAGTCATTCAAAACTTTGATAGGGTCAAAAATTCCCATTTCAACTTTCAAAATATTTAATGCCTGCTATAGCAGCCAAATTGAGTCATCCCTCATTTTATAGCCCTTGTCAAATAAAAATCATGATTTAAATTAATATCCGTCGATCCTAAAAATACATTCAAAATTTTGAATAAGAGAAGTAGGTGCTTTTTACCCAATTTTTTTTGAATACCTGTCATATTGGCTGGGGGTGACATATCAACATTAGTTTTGCACTATTGCTTATGTTTTTACAAACCCTTCAAAAGGAGGGGTCACTCAGTAGGGGTTTGCATTAACATTTAGGGGGTTGCCCCCAAAACACCCTATTTTGGGGGCTGAGGCAAAATCAGGAATGAAACAAAAACGTCCACTTTTCCATCTAATAATGGTATCCAAAGTTTAACTCGCCCAATGTAACCCGCTTAAAAGGTAAATTTAGGTATCCATAGTTAATCTCGTGCGTTCATCTCAAAATTTAAAATGGTTGCCATTTGGGTTAGGGTTGAGGTATCGACCTCGGGTTTGCGCCATTTTATTAATTTTAACAAACTCTTTAAAATGAGGGGTCTTTCAATGGGGGTTGCTATTTGAAAAAATTAAGTTACCTCTTACCCCCCACCCTATGAGGGGGATGAAAAAAAATTTTCGATGTCAAAAAATCCGGAATCTAGGTTAACAACCATCGCCACAAACAAAATATCTCTATCTCCTTCGGTTGAAAAAATACAGATTTGTTTCCACACTTAATTTACACACTGTATGCTACCATTATACATTATGTTATGAAATAGTTTATGTAACATAATATAATGTTTGAATATAGATTAGCAGAAACACAACGTTCTTTATCACCAATTCGATAAATAAACTATCGATTGATATTTTAAACGTCACTATTAATTTCTACATGCATACATTTAGTAAAAGCTGTGGGAACTAGTCTAGTTGTTTCAAACATTTTCAGCAAGCGGAGTTTCTTGCTAAATCCGCTTTCTTGCGACGGTAACCGTTACGTACTGGGGAAGTCTGATTAGGGATGGGCAAAACATCCCTTAACGGGCACTATTAACACTTATTAAATCCTTTTCTTTTTCATTACGAGGGAAGGTCTTTTTAACATACCTCTCGCAATACTTATTTGTGTGTTGAGTGTAAAATACAACATTGTCTCACTAGTGAAAATGTTGGCGCCCGAGCTTGCGAGGGTGACAATTTTCGACAAGGGAGACAATGTGATTTACTCTCGAAATACACACACAACATATTCCCCCCACTGCAATAATAAATATCCAATCCTTAAACATCTATTTCGTTGACGTTCTTACAGCTGATTGTTGTCAATGTTTTTCATATTTGATTATTCCTGCCACTGAATCTGCTGTTAGCGCTTGCAATCTGTCGAGCCTCAACATATTTGCATGTCTGCGTAGAAATTTGAAGGCGCTAGATTTTTGAATTATCAAAAATGTTATTCTTATGGATTTACTTTGTCTCACGCCAAGAGACAAAGTAATCACTTTACTCACGCTGGGAGTCAAAATATTATTTTACTCACTCATTAAAAGGATTAAAAAGCGTCTATACATAGCAGGAGGAGGAAAAACATATGTAGGTGGCAGTTTAGTTATTGACTTATTTTGTGCTGTAAAGAAAAAATAAATAATTTACCAATAACTGTTTGAATGACAATGCTTCTTAATATAGAAAAAGTGCCTCACTTGGCTTGTAAGATTTTCATATTGAATATAAATTGAAATTATTTTTAATTAGCAAGTAAAATGACAAGGGTCAATACCAGAGTTTGTGAGAGTAACAATTGTATTTTTGATGAAATTGATCTCAGCTTGATAAATATGAATGCTGCTGTGACACGTCCAAATCTGATAGAGTGATCGTGCCCAATTCAGTCGTCAATTTCTAAATCCTTTATTTTTGTTTATTAAGGTTACTGAAGCTTTATTTTTGTTTATCAAGTACGTTGAGACTTAAGTGAATATCGTGCTGGTTATTTAAAATGTTGTGATTTTTAATATATATTTTTTTAATGTTGTGAAATTCCATCGGTAAATATCACACGCTTTTCTGATTCAAGTTTAAAAATATCTTGATCTAATAAGTAATATGTTGAGTTGGTTTTAGTCTTCGTAGATTTAATGTAAAGATTTGATTTGACCACGTTGAAAACTTAATACTGATGGAAATGTATTGAACTAATTTGATAAGATCTTCATATTCATTCGATCTATATATATAAAAAAAACCCAGTCTTGGTATACTTACTGTGTTCCACTGTCCCTTTTCAGTTTTACATAGTGCAACCTTTCTGATGAGGGATTATTTACTGGAGCGCAGCAGTTTATGCTCAAGCAACAAATACAACAAATTAAAGTACTATATATCTTAATACAATAAATGGAAAGACTGTAAAGCGCTTATAGTAGTTTTAGGTAAATGAGACGATGGAGCGCATTAAAGTTTTAATTATCAGGGATTGAGTCTGCTTGTCTGTGAAATATCCAGCTAAAGTGCAAGGAGGATCTAAATAACAACTAACTAGTTCAAGAACACATTAAAAAACTTATCAGGTATATTATTTAGTAGTAAAGTAATGAAGTATTTGGTGTATTTACCTATCTCCACAAGTAAAGTAATTTAAAGCTCTAAAAAATATATATAAAATTAAATCGAACTAGGCCTAGTTGGTTTTAATCATAATCTATTTTCGTCTGAAAAAACCGATCTTTCTAACATGTAATTTATCGGTTTTAAGAAAAATGTAAAAAAGCAAGGTGAAAATATCGAAGACAATTAAAATAATCATTGAAAAACAAATTCAAAACAAGCTGATACTTTTGAATTACCTAATGACATCACAGTAAAACAAAACGACAACCTGATGAAACAAAATGTCTCAAGATTGAAATAATGAGGGCATCGACTTTTCAGATATGCAAGAGATAAAGGGAAGTACCTTTTGATTAAAAAGAGTGAAGACTCCATCCCAGTTGGATATATGTAGACATGTAAACCAGGTTGAGCCTTCCCAACAAGGCCTATGCGTAAATTTACTTTGTTACTTCTCTCTGGTATTTTTCCTTGGTGCCAATTTGTTGTGTGATGTAATTATGAGTGTTTCTATTCCCAATACTTGCTTTACTCCATAATTATTCATTTAAAAGACTGCTTATTATATACTGTCGAAAAACTATTCTATGATTTTGCAAAAATATTGTGCTAATTAAAAAAACTGTAACCAGTTAATATTTTTTATATTCACGCTTTAGAATTACCATTGTGGACGCAAAAACCGAAAGGCTTAAGTTACATTAAAAATAAAAAGTTCAATTTTGATTATTATATAATCGTTGTATAATAATTCTATTGCGAAAGCAACTGAGTTCCATATAAAAAGAATCGATGGTGGTTTTTATTCAACAAAAACGTTTTTAATAAACTTTTAATAAAATGTTAACTTTCTCATGCACAATTGTATGGTCTATGCGCAATCATGTTCCACTCATTTCTTATTCATACTTGGCTTAAAATACCTACCTGGGTAGGTCACCATTTGAAAGAAAATTTTAAAGTACCAGGTAAAGTCTTTCATCATGGTAAGAAATAAATAGCCGTATAAAATAAAAATTGACCAAATTACAAAATGTCTTATTTTAAACTAATACAACTAACAACAAGAGATATTACGTGATAACCTTTCAAAACATAAGATTACAATTTTACCTATTATTTTTAAGGGTTATAGTCATTAAAAAGAAGCGAGTGAAGTTACCAGTATCATTAACTTTCAAGAGCCTCTGACTATGGGCGTCTAATGACTTCATTGCTCCTTGCATTCCAATCAAATGTTGATCCGAAGTTCCAGTCGCTCTCGGGGGAAATCACAGTTCCATTTACTTAGTTTTACTTTAACAGAAGCTTTTGAGAAAATTAAGTTAACTCTATTGAGTACGTGATCTGCAGTCTCAGAACATAGTGGAATAGTTTTTCAACAAGTAATGGGAATGACTGTCACTCTATACTACACGGGTGTTGGCTGACTAACACTGAAGCGAGTTTTATTAGTTTTAAACAAGTTCAGAACTTTCTTAGAGTGAATTATTTTTAAAGTATATTTAAATTAAGGTTTGCTTAACTTTGGCCATAATGCACACTATATTCATTATTGAAGTCCCCGCACATCCATCCTCACATCCTCGTGTTACATCTTGGCATAGTGTATATTACTTTTAAGACATCAAGCAAACCATCCCACTAATTAATTACTATGACTTTATTCAGTTCAGAACTAAGCTTTTACGGATCAACAAACAAAACAATTTTCGTTTCACGCTAATATAAAATTCTTCGATCACTAAAGTCAATAATACTATGCCTTGATATTGTTTGCCGTAATCAAAAATGCATTATTAACATCTATACAGTATATAGTATAGGTAGTACATGGTTTAAAAGGCCGAACAACTAGTTATATGAAAAAATAATCGTAGTATACGAAAAATATTACAGTAAAGTATTTAGTTTGATTTTCGTCAGTAAGATACAAGATAAATCTGTCTAAGGATACTCTTAGATACATTTTATTCTGTAATAACAATTGTAATTTTGTTATTTGTTCATCCACTATAACCAGTTATACAAATATTCAGATTTTACACACCCAACCATTCTTTTCAATAGAATTATCCTCATTTATTTAAAGTGTACGAGTAAGTAATCGCACCCACCGCAGACGTAGTCAGCTGGGAATCGAGAAACAAAGCGAGCGAAGCGACCAGCTGATTGTCCAATCAGCTGTTGGCTCGACGCTGACAGCTGACGAGCGACTGCAGCGCTGTCACGGCGCTTTTCACAACTAATTGGCACTTTACATTCGACTGTGTGATCGAGAGTGCTGGTGGGACAGTCTCTCAGGCTTCTGTTGGAGAGGTTAATGGTTCGGTTACAGAGCAATATAACCTTGGAGTGTTGTAATTGATCAGGATTTGTTTCAGTATTTGTAGCGTGATCTGTCAATTAGCCTACGATGTGCTTCATAGGACTTATGGGAGTTTTACGGGTTACTTTCAGCTGTTACCCAAGGTCTCGCACACTCAAAGAATAGTAAATGCTTTCATCAACGGTACAGTATCAAGCAACGAAATATATAGCTATTCATACATTATTAAAATCATATTACGATAAAAAGCTTCGTTTTTAGGATGGGTAAGAGATTGTTTGAATAAAAACGGTTGGAAGACAGTAAAAATTATTATTGTGCTTAAATTAACAGTTTACGTCATAAAAAACTCGTAAAACAGCTGTTTATTGAGGAGCTATTGGAATAGTATATTTCGCAAAAAGGGCTAAAAATGAGGTTTGCGGGCTCGAGATCCTGTTTTTAATCCGAGACGAAGTCGAGAATTTTAAACGATCGTGAACTACAAAACCCTTTTGGCCGTGGTACGAACGCAATTTTTCACCACACTAGACAATGAAATATACTCTATTTAACATTAAAAACCTGATAATTTATTTTCAGAGTTTAAAACAAAACTTTAAGATTATGAGCGACGATACAACTTCTTTGTCATGGCTTAAACAAACATATCTATGAAAATCATTTGATCGCAACTATCCTGTCTTTGGAACCTATTGAATTTGATGTTCTCATGTTCTGCCGTATATGTGAATGCCGTATGTTATGTGACGTTATCACGTTGTTTCAAGCCAATAAACGATCAACTTTATTTATTGAATTTCGGCCCTAGCTGGCGGAAGAGAACTGAATCCGGTCGCCAAATGACATTTGTAAGACAGGTGATTACATCGTAGTATGGCGAAAACGTCTTTTTACGCCCCCCGTATTTACTTTCACGCGTGCCAGCTGACTGTATATTTTTCTACGCGCTCCAGCCAATCACGGTCGTTGGCTCCAGCGCTTCCGCTGCCACTTTGATTCGACTGAGTTCGACTTCTTTGTAACTTTAAACTGGCGCATTCAGCTACAATGGACGGGAGTAATTATGATTGTATTATTCGTTTAGGAATCCAACACTGCAATTGTAAGAAAATGTTTGATATATTTCGCGTGCAAAGTGCGCTTTCTCGCTTTCGCTAAAAATCCCGTGTTTCGCTACACGTCAAGTGGTAAATGTTAAACTCAAGCGAGAAAGACCAACTTTACGCATTTAATACATATATAACTATTCTTTCTGACATTGCTCATTTAGTATTACCACTAAGTTGTTTTAACTAAGGTTGGCGAATATAAAGCGAATATTGAGATAGGAGAATGCATTTTTTCGCAGTTCCTAAATGGTATGAATTTTTTTATCAGAAACTGATTGCAAGGCAGTTAAAACTAAAATACTTCCCTTGTTATTTAAGTTTTGTTTTCATTCTTAAAATTAAATTTAAACACCACAACCTACTTGTTATCCCGAAATGTATTCAAAACGGTCGTTAGAATGATCAATGTGTTTTATAAATCAGAAATAGTAGTCAGCAAGAATTTATTTGATTCACATTGTAAGTGAAACAAAGGACACAAAAAAACATCAATTTATTTGGTTTTTCTCATACCATTTACTAGGCCTATCAAACTCTGCAGAGTGAATTAAAATCCTGCTCCCTCCACTGAGAAAGTGCAACGTTTGGAGCGCTTCCCCTGAAAAAAATGTTAAATTGATTTAGTACTTTATTACTAATGCAGTTGATAAACTCGCGTGGGTCTATTGTTGTTTGTATCCTCCTTGATAATTAGCCTTAAATTACAACCCTGGCAAATTAATAGGCTGTTTTTAAGTGATAAAACTACTATATCAATTGATCCATTCTACATGCACAGTTACACTTAATTGATTCTTTTTTCATTGTGGTATCGCGAGTGTTGTAATGCTGAGCAGAGTTCACCAAGAAATATGGAGTTCAGAGCTATATGCATCCTGGATCCAACAAGGTTCAGGTTTGTTATGGTTCACATCCCAAATGCTTCTAATATCTTCTGACTACAGGTAGAAAGAGATTTAAAAAAAAAACATACAAAAATTGTTCCGAAATTTAATCCAAATTAATCAAATCCAAAATTTCAAGACGAATTTTAAAGAGAAACAGACTCGTAAGTCTTTATATCAAGTAGAAGACTTTCATTAAGTAGCTTGGTTCTATCAGACAAAATAATCTCCATAGAAGTATAATTGACCACACAGAGAATATTGACGCATAAAATTCTCTTAAAAGAGTCAACGGAAAGAAATTCCACTGTTTCACACCGGAGTAATGTGGGTGCCGTTGCAAGGCACATTGCATAGCCCCATAGCATTGTGTTATGTCTGAAATCAACTAATTTGGAGATGTTTCGTTGTTTCATTTTAAAGCTTCCCCCATGTTAGAACTTTGGCGGCGACCACCCCTCTGGTGTGTGACAATAAATAACGATTTTCAAGAAATAACGATTAATCTAATTCTTATTACCCCTTATCTCCGCACTCCTGGACTAGCTGGGAAGGATCGTCCGAATATTCTGACTGACAATCCGATTCTTTTGCAGCTTGACCTTCGCCTTTCTTGTATGTGTAGTCTTTGCACAAGACGCGTTCTGAAGCTTCCACGGTCGCTGCCTCGATGGTAAGAACGTTCTCCTGGTCGCTATCAGTGCCGCTTGAGCAAACGTGAGTGATATTCTGAATCAGAAAACCAATGTCCGATGTACAGAACGATTTCATAAACACTCCGCCTTGCTTGAGTTCCACGTAATGCAGATTTTCACGACTGACTTGTTCGTTACAATACCGGGCTCCAGTTGTGGCTACTTCGCATTGCAGCGAGAACCCGAAACCTGTTGTTGCGAATTCCTTGAAGTTCTGAATGTTCTGGCTTTGTTGTGGTGGCACCGTCCATACTGGAAGCAGAGGTGAGAGAAGTTACCGAACTGCTGTTGAAAATAAAACTAAACTTTTTGTAGAGAGGCAGTCCTAACTTATTCATGGTTCTAATTTGATAATATATGGTACATACCAAATTTTCCGTCACAGTTCTTTTTCTCGTCCTCTTTGCTGGATGAGCCGGGTTTCGGTCTTTATTAGGCCATATTCATATCCAAATTAATTCATGTTAAAATGAATCAGTAGACGTCGTCGAAAAAGCACACATATAAACATTGTCACATAGAGACACTAAAAAACACATAATTCACACGTATTACGACACAACTAGGCCTAGTATTTATTTAACTACCCGTTAGTTTAACAAATACTAGGCATAGTTTGTCGTAATCCTGCAAAGACGGCGAAAGAATGAACTGTGACGGAAAATTTGGTATGTACCATATATTATTTAATACAGTTCTGGTTGGCTTTAAAAACAAAAATGAGTTCTAATTTGGTCACTATCTTTTTGGTAAATTATTTTTGACGTTGATTGTTTCCATTCGCCGCAATTTCAAATTCCATCACAAACGTCTAAAAATATAAGAATAAATTGTAATTTAGTCGCAACTATATAACATCAAAACTTTCTGCACTAAGAAAATGCTCTTTCCTAATCCAAATTGCCATGGCAGTCTCAAGTACAGTGTATAACTAACTAATTAATAATTATTGTCTAACTTGGTCCAATAAGTCTATATTGGTTTTATATGACAGAGATAATTGTTTATCTAGCAGGCGTATTTTCAGTTTAACATTACAGATTTATTGACTTATATTCGTAATATTAACAATATTATAAATGATTGTCACTTATAGGATATACGTTACTTCCATATTAATATACTAGATTGGTTTTGCCACTTTGTATTTTATTAAAGCCATTGTTAAAGACGAGGTTTTGAAAATATTATTTAGTGAGTTTGATTGTACTTACCTTTAGTTCCCGATGCCATTACATGACTGGACGGCTGTAAAATCAGTTAAGTTGAGCAATGTGTGAAATATTTCCACCTCTTAGTTATTGCTATTATATTTCTAAAACAAATTAATTACTTTCTTCTTATGAAGGCAAAAGTAATGAAATAAACCTTATTTAACGACGCATAATGTAATATTTAACTATGGAGTTTAATTAAGAAAAAATATAGTTACAATGAATACTATAATAGAAATACAAACTATAATACTCAGATCTTGATTAAAAGCAATATTGCAAGGAAATTTATAAATTCAAAATAATTATATCATATAAACTTGAGAAAAGGTTCTCAAATGTAAAACATATTTTAGTTATACTATTTGTAGATCATAAGTTGAATAAATACTCAGAAAAGTATAATATTAATAAACATTCGAGAACCTGCTCAAATGCTTTTATTATGTATACTTTAATATATTTCGAGAGAAAACACATTTTAATGTTGAATTGACCAGTTTAAATAACAAAATACAACATTAAATTTTCGTGTTTAAGTCTTCAAGAAAGATTTACTGCTGTTTCTCATTTTTGGTCGAGCTGGTCCTAATTAGGAGCGTTTTAGTACCAAGTTTTTAATATATTATTTATTCATGAATAGACCTGCGAAGACAACGTTTTAGTTTTAGGTGACATTAATGTTTTTTTGTTCATTAATTGAGGCTACATTTTGGTAATTTATAAATTTAATTTAATTATATATAATATGTTTGATATACTTTTAAGGTAATTAAAATGTCGCTTGATGTTTATTAAAAAGGTCATGGCAAATGTTCACTATTGATAAGGGTTTCCGGAAACTGAGGATAACTGTATTATTGGGAATATTCTGTTTATACAATTTAAATGTATCTAGATGCAATTTTTTTGTTTTCTCAAACAGCAAAAGATAGGATTCCAATCTAAATATAAAAAAAATAAACTCTATAATTAATTGTTAAGTTACTGTTGTCACTCTCGTTTGTTCTAACATAAACATAAAAATATTAAGGTTAACAGTGTAATATTTATAACCACGACGTTTTATAAAAATGAAACGTCGATACAAATGACTGTCCATTTTTTATGGTAGGTAAAAATTATTTATAATTATCAGTTTAATCCGGTATTTATAATATGACTCTTACCAGTAAAAAGAAGATGGATATTATATTTAATACTTGCATGAGGTTTGAACTCATTTTAGTTGCTTAACTTTATCACAAATGTTGAGAGAATGGTGAAGTATTTGATATTCGTCATTCCAAATCAAACACATGTGGCTCGTACATGGAATACACTTGACGAAATGGAACTTCCAATTCGTTAAAACACTTTCTATGTAAATTAAATGCTTACTTTTGAGGTTAGTATAAAACAAGAGTCAAATAAAAAATGGGGAAACATTGTTCATCTTTAATAGTAATTTATTGATTTCCATGTATTGAAAATAAATATTGCATTTTGATCGAATACATGAATGTTCGGAGTGTTCAAAAATGTATGTCTAAACAAAGTATTCTGGAAATAATAGAATGTTTTGCTGTTGGCAGACAAGAATGTAGGAAGGAAACAGAGCGTAGGAGGATAAATATTACTGCGTATTTCAAAGGGAATATTTGTGTTTCCTTGAAGGGAACGTAGGCTAGGGTCTATCAATAAAATATTTATATCATTAACAAAGAATTACTCCTAATAATAACATTTCCGATGCATTTTTATAATTATATGAGAATTTTGATTCCGCTGTTTGACACAGAGGGTGAAATTGTTTTCAAAGCAAAAATTAAACAAATGTTTGGGGATATGTAACTTCAATGAACGTCATCAGGCAATTAATAACAATTGCTTCAATTATATTATATCCAAATATTTTTATCAAACTGGTAAAAACCCTTTACATATATACAAAATTAATTAATATAACTCCTTAATCAGAAATACACCTGGATTCAGTGTTAAAAAAGTGTCCATGTTTTATTTACAACGTTATACCCACGGAAAAACAATGGTATCAATGCTAACAGGGAACATGAGAAGAAGAAATGCGTGGATTAGTGTCGAGCCGGCGATATATCGTCGTGTTTTTGACTCTCCCAAGAAAACCACGGCCTTTATGTTCTCCCTTGTAGTCAGTGTTCCAGTCAGCTGTTTATCATATCATTTTCTCTTAAAATAAAGTCGCCATTTCATAATGTGGATTTTCATACACTACAAGCGTTTCTATTATTACGGTATATTTAAGACAATGGTAATTTATGGGGCAAAATTAGTTTTTAAATTTAATCCCACAATATTTGCAATTCAAGTAAGATAACAAGTGAAGTGGAAAATGAACTAAGTAGGGTAAAATTTATTTACTTTCATTAATCATTAATAATAGAAAAAATTCTGTTCTTAAAATTATTTTTTTTATTATTATGTAAAACTATCCTTAATGGTTTCCAGTATATTATGTGAAACAAACAAGTTACTGTATGAATATTAAGAGTATTTAGACTGTATACTACAATCCAAAATAAATTTAACAATTTTTACATCCAATTTATTTTGTTCTTACGGTATTTAAGTAGTCGTACTTTTTTCACCTACATGTTTGTAGTTATATACAGTTACATTTTTACAACAAAAACGTGATCCAAAGTGTACGTATACAGTTTTTTCTTCTTACTATTAAATAACGCCTGGTGTGATGAAAATGTTTCAATAGAGTAATAAGATGTATTGTCTAAAATGCATTAAAGTTAATAGCCCATAGTCACACTTTATGGTTAATCCTGACAAGTGACTCGGTCAAAGTATTACGTAAAGTTTCGTGGTTACCTAAGAAGTTTGTAATCTCCTGAGTAATTGGAGCTTAAAGTCTATATCGATTTGTTAAAGGAACTTAGAGTACAAAGCATTACCATCTTACAAATCGTACTTGAGTCTTTAGTAATAGAGAGCGCTTAATCCCGCAGCACTCGAATGCACGTGGGGTTGCTTCCAGACGGCTGCAGGCGTATCTGAATGCCGTGATTTGTCTAATGAAGATAAAAATTGTAATATATATATTTTAGGTGGTAACATTGACTTTAAATCAGGAGGAGACTTCCCATTGCCATTTTAAAAAGTGTACCAACTTTTATGTGAGCCAGGATTTAAAAGAGGAGTTAGTTACAGAATACTCCAATAGAGTATACTACAGTCAACTATCAATTACGCTATCAGGACAGAATATTTTGACAATTAGGTGTTCAGTGAGAAATCATAAGATTAAGAACTCTTATTTTCTTGAATATTACGTTTTGATAACTGAAATAAATAGCTAAAATAAATCATTTACATCAGCACTATCTGTCGGTAATTTAGTCGAACTACATCCACTTAAAATCCTGGCTCACACAAAAACAGTTACAGCTGGACCATAAGGATGGCTAGGCTCCTCCTGATTTAAAGTCAATGGTAATAATAAGTGTGTTACAATAAATGCATCAAAAAGCTATGGTAAAACATTCAATGAAGTTTTATTAAAAAAGAAAAAAGTTACACTTTATATTTGTTGTTTTTTGTCTCCGAATCACCGATATTAACTAAAAAAGGTATCAAATTTCCTGAGTATAACCAGAGATTTTCTTTTTTAATCCTCCATGGATGGCGTGTTTTGATTATCACATGTGCGATGTACTTAATAGTGTTTTTTTCTTTTTTTTTAATGTTGAGAGCTTAGTGGAACTGTCAAGAGATGATGAATGAAACTTTTGTGTGCAGCCATTTTATATTTAACAGGATTTTCCCAATCCAATGCATTGTATGTCACTTTAATAAAGAACCAAGAACGGCTGTTGGACAAGTTGCCGAGAGGTACAAAGTCTACTGACCGACTACCCTCCGCATGACAGTCATGACCTTCACCTGCAACTGTGCGCGCGTGGTCGGAACTTATTCGGTTTGTAGGCCTACTCGTTTTTGTGACGTTTGAATGTGTCCTTTCGTCCGTAATGTGTTCGTGTTCAGCACGTTTAATTTTTTTACGACCTTTTTGAAGGATAGTTTAATAGTTTTGTACAGGATTCGAAGATCTTCGAAACACGTCATCCATCAACAATTACAAAAGGATCACTTTGGTAGTACCCGGGTAATTTTATACCTTTTATAGTTAAAAGTCACACTTTATTTCATGTATTTTAGAGTCTTGAACTAATTTTTACTTGACTTTAATTTGAATGTAAATACATAAATAAGGTCTTAATTCAAGAGCGAATTAAACTTTACAACAGTATTAAAGATTTACTCATGTACCCTGATATACAACAACTTCTGCAAAACCTTCCCTGACTAAGTTCTCTCTGCAAAAAATGTACATAACTTCTACTTTTATATTTATATAAAACCTTCCTGTAAAAAAACCCAAACACAGTTTTGGTAGGAGAACAAACAATGTTCCTCGTTTCACGTTTCACTTGCTCGCGTCTTTGTAATGCATCCATTCTATCGGAGGTGCAGAACTGGCGCGCTGATACCCATATGTAACTACGTTAGCCTTTTGCTGACAAAGGGTTTTCCTTGCACCTCGCTCCTTTCCTCTTTTCTTCCGACTCTTTTTCCTTCAGTGTGTTAGTCTAATTTTATGCCCTTTTCGTCGTGTTTTTTACGATGTTGTACGAAATTTTATTATATATTAGCGTAATTTATTTTACCATCCAATGTATTCTAAGGTAAACCTTTTGACCGAGTTCTTATAAAGAATTCTTTTTTTATTACTCACACGGTTCATGTTTGGTTAACAAACATACCTTATCATTGAAAAGATAAATTATTCAGGAAACTCGGGTCTTTCCCTTAAGGCTATTATACTCAGAAAGTAATTAAAATCGTATATGTTTCTCATAAAACACCTTGTCAGATATTAATATAAGTCTTTAAACTTATTATATGAGATTGTTTGTCAAAAGAAAAGCTTATTGTTTTAATATTACTGTAAAGAATGTATAAAAGATGTGATGAAGAACTCTCTGATATGCATTTACCATTTGAATAATAAAGAGCCCTCAGTCAATAAAATTTAAAATAATTGTAAATAAAACAAGTACTGCCAAAACATTTTTATTTGTACCGTGGTGGACAATTTTTTGTTCTTCTCAAATAAAAGCATTGTCCTGTATAATTTGAGCAATGTATATGACATTTATTATGTTATTCATATCGTTAAATAATTCCTTAAATAATCGCCAATACTTCTAGCTAGTAGTAAGTGATAATAATACTGATACATTTTAAGAAAAAGAATCGTAATAAATAAATTGGCAATAAGTAGATTTAGAAATGCAATAAAAATGAATGTTGAATCAATGAATATAACAGTAAATCTAGTATTTTGCACTGGAAGTTGATTTTACTTATGCAATGTTTGAATTATTCGATTGGGTAAACACAAATATCATATTATCCGCTATATGGTTGAGGTTTAACCAACAAGATATCATTCAGGATGTATGGCCACATTTGGTGCAGTGGTTTATTTTAACATTTACAATAAATCAAGATTTGTTTACTCCTCGTTATTGAAAACCTAAAAACCTAATTATCAATCTTTAATTCTTATTTCTAAAGGCGCCAATATACAAACATTTTTAAATTTTAGTTTTTACTGTTTAAAAACATTAATATTTATTGTTTTAAATAATTAATATCCGTTACTTTAAATGTTTTATAACATTCCGTTAATGCTCATAACATCTTTTTACTTTCACAAATACAACTCAATAAAATGTTAACAATTACCCAATAAAATATAATTAAATGTACTGTATTCATTTGAATAGTTTAGCTGTAGCTGTAAGGATTCCCTAAGAAAGAATTGAACACAACTTTCATTTATTTAAGAAAGAGATGTATATTTTCGATATTTTTCACCTATAGATAAACTATGTTAAAACATATATGATATTTATATGCATTATACGCATTTACTCCCTATAAGTAAATGAGTATTGTGGTTCATATTGAATTCAGATGGGTGACTTTTAGTGTTGACCATAGCAGGGCTGCATCCGAGTGATATCATAAATACCGTATCAAGTGGCATAATTTCGAAGGTGGTGACAATGGTCTTACATAAATCTTTCTGAGAGGAAACTTCGTATTTCATACTGGCTGATTGTAACCTCCACAGATATTTATGTTGTATCATACAAAGTAAAATATGGATTCTCTTATATTGTTATGATTGCTATTTTGATTTATTAAAATTTAGTTCACGTCCGAGTAAAATTTTATATGTGGAGCACTTTTTCAGTGAAGATGTTTGCCTCGGTTTCTGTTTAATTGACGGTTCACAAAAAACGGGTTGTGGTATTGTAATGTACATAGTAGGGATGTGGATTATAATTAATAAGTCTACATTTATCTTTAGAAACAAATGGAGAATACATCAATTATGTATTAAAATTAATTTCATTTGTTCTTATATTTTGACACAATAATATTTTTATCACGTTTAAAAAATTATGTACAGCTATAGGCTTTAATAAAACCACTTTATGATATTAACACAACAAACTTACGACTTAAGTGTAATTTGTCATGTTTTATTCTATTGCACTTGCTGTTAGCCTTACACTTACATTTAAATGCAAAAGCCAAAATAAAATAAAATATCGCACATGTAAAAGTAACAGTACAGATGTGACAATATTTTATTTATTATGTGGTGCGGCACTTTATACGTTAACTTTTTTTAATTCCTTTCGATGTATTTAATTTTCTTTTACATTTTTAATTTTTGTGATTCACATTTACAAATTGGAGTCAAGAGTGAAGCATGCACTGCCAAATGCAATATACGCTTCAACACTTTAAACGTTACTTATTGTTTGTGACTGTAAAATAACATAATACTCGTGTTTACATTTCCATAGTCAAACCTTTGACTATAAATAATTAAAGTTTATAAGATTCACGGTCAGTGGTGAAACCAAAACATTCTGTGTAACTCGCAGCCCAAGATGAATGAAATGTTTTTAAGTTGAAACATATAGAAATACAATTATTACGTCCGAACTGCCAAAGTAAAAGACAAACATTTCCATTCGTGGAGGCGCTGGTAGGCTCATAACTCACACGCGGAGTGTTACTTCCATGATATTTATTGCCTTTGGGTGAGCGTGACAAATTGTGAGTTTGCCTTCTCCCCACGCTTTTTTAAGGCTTCACTTCAAATATTGTCTCGTTTCCGCATAAGATTCGTTACATATTTATGAAGTTAAGTGTTATTTAAAACTGTAGAATTTTCGTCGGGTTTCTTTACAAGATATAAAAAAATATATGTTGGCTTCTTTACAGGGTGTTTTTTTTAATGCAACACATTTTTAAGGTTAAATAATTCACATATAAAGATAACATTGGTATTGTTTTGGTCATCTTAGTATTTTGTATAACCTATTATTTAAGTTTGACCACATTTCATTCATATTATGTGTTCAAACAATCCGCTATTAACATTTATGCAAAGTTGTGTTCTTTCCAAAAAATTCCTGAACACGTTTTCCAAAGAACCTCATTGAATTACTGGTATTAAAATTTATTATGTTTGTTTTAAGATGCTGAATATCCTGAGGATTGTTTTCGTAGGCGTTATTTGTTATGTATTCCTAAAGAAAATAACACGAAGGGGTCAAATCCAGGGATCTCGGGGGGATGGGGGGGGGGGTAATCATTCACTGATAAAATAATGTTTTGGGTAGCGTTTAAAAACACCCTGTAACAGTGATACTTTTAGGGCTTAAATAAAAGATCTTTTAACAAAACTTTGTAGTAAATGATTTTTAGCTTAGGCCTAATATCAATTTAAAAACAAAAAATCATTTCTTCATTCCTTTATTAAATTCAACCAAAGTTTTTTTTTTTGTTGTTGCGAACAGCCCTGATGAAACAAACATTTAATAATGTTGCTGATATAGTACAAAATAATAATTATATCTTTTACACCTTCTGATCTTGATTATTAAGTGAGTCAATAAGAGGATTTCATTACAGTGGTCGGACCCCCACCCGTCATGTCATGATTAAGATGGGGTTTCGATAACATAGCGCTGGAAGTAATTTAGATAGCTAAAAGTAATTTAGATTATGGATTACAATAGAGCGTTTAAATAATAATCAGGGTAATAACATTATTGAGGAAAAGACAAACTTTTTTAAGCTATAGTATGTGAACCATTCCATGATTTCCATGAATTTTCAGGGGAAAATAAGTAAAAAATTTATTATAAAGAAAAAATTGATAGTCCAGGCAATGTTAAATTTTGAAGCCATCAAATTTGACTTTATGTTACTAAAATTAGCACATTCTGGTGGAGATAATTCTAGGGATACGAATCTTTTACGTGAAACATCACAGCTTGCGAAATCTCTAGTGCCGAATGTGCACTAATTCGAGTTGAAATTTCTGGCTTCAAAACTTGTGTAAGCATGAGCAGTCTCCTTTTAGATATAAAGTCAATGGTAAAAACTTAAAATACAAAAAAATTAGCGAAATTAACAAATTCAAATTAATTTTTAATATGCATTACTATACAGAATCATTATGTAATAAAAAATCAACTACAGTAAAAAAAATCTATAAAACACAAATCTTTGTAAAGCGTATTATTATATATGATTGATCTTTTAAGTTGAATTAAGTTAACATTTTTGTACCTGGGGCAAAACGACGTTCCTTCCCATATTAAAATCTAAATCAATATAAGCTTCAAAGTCAATAGTTTCACTCAAACATGGTTTTTGAATTGCTACAAACTATAAATAAACTATTTGACTTTAAAATAATGTAACCTTGAATCTTCTCTTGTTATAAATTTTATCATAGTTGTTTTGGCTAAACCTAAATTTGAATAAAGTTAAAAATGGACAAATTAAAAGATATTTTATTTAATACGAATTCTACCTAGAACATCAAAAACAAGATAAAAATCAAAAAGGTAAACAAAAAACCAACTGATTATAAATCATTATTAAATAATTTAAATAATCAGGTGTTCATATTACACATATTTCTAGACATACTCCCACCTTGAGAAGTAATATGTTACTTTTCAATTCTGTTTAAAGAAATCTTGAAGGAAGTTTGACAATCCTGCCTCTTTTTGTCTTGATTGTAACTTCTTGTTTAAGCTCATTTTCTTCTTCCTCCTTGTTATTTTCGTCACTGTTTGGTGTTAAACAAGTACTGGTTGGAGTACTGATTGGCAATACTTCCAACGGGAATACCCTTTGTATAGGACGACAAAGAGTACCGTCACTCGTTTTCAAGTAAACCACTCGACACTTTCCATCTTTTCCATATATCAAATTTTGAACTACCCCCAGTGGCCATTCAAACCGCTTTCTATTGTCGGAACCGATTATCACAACTTCTCCGACTACTGGCTCTCTAGTGCTGTCCATGTTTGAATTGTGTGAAATGAGTTGTCCTAAATATTCCGTTCTGAATCCGTTCTTTAGGTCTTCCGTTAACCGAAGTCTATACTTGAGCTTCCTACTCAAGCTAGTTTTGTCTATTAAATCGCAATCTTGAGTACTTCCGTCATTAGTGATATCCTGAATAAACATTTTATGAGTGATTGGGATCGGATCCTCACTATCTTCTGTTGTGTAAGTAATTGGTCTTGAGTTGATTAAAGACTCACACTCACAAACCACAGTAGACAATTCTTCCTCAGACAAGCTTGATCTTCCCAATGTTTTTCGTAGCATGTTCTTCAGAATGCCTATCAAACGCTCCCAAAAACCTCCCCACCAAGCTCCAGTGGGTGGGTTAAAGCGCCATTCGATTCTTTTCATTGAAGCGTAACTCTTAACCTTATCCCAATTCAATTTTTGAAAAGCATTATTTAACCCTTTAAAATTCGTACCATTATCACTGTAGATCACCGAAGGCCGTCCACGTCGAGCAATAAATCTTCGAAATGCCAACATAAACGATACAGTTGATAAAGAAAAAACTAACTCCAAGTGTACAGCTCGGTAAATGGCACATGTAAAAATACATACCCAAATTTTCTTCCCCTCTTTCACATAAAGAGGTCCACATAGGTCTGTTCCAGTAACCTCAAAAACACAAGCATCTTTAACTCTATTTTTCGGTAAAGGTGGTGTTTCGACCCGAAAGTTTTTGGAAGAGTACCTTTTACAGACTACACATTGAAAAACAACTCTCTTAACAGTTTGTCTTACCTTAATTATCCAATAATCTTCTCTTAGTAAGCTAATTAATCCTTGACCCTTTACATGCCCTTCCATACAATGTTTTTCAAAAATTAATCTATCTACAATCAGACTTTTGGAGGCTGAAACTATCGGTGTCCGGAATTCTTCAGAATCTTCCCTGTTTAAAAGTTTTGTTTTTAATCTAATTAATCCCTCAGAATCCAAAAATACTCGTAACTTTGATAGTCTTTTGTCATTTAAATCACTAAAAGACTCTGTCTGTACAGTACGTAACAGTTTCTTCTCTGCCATATTCAACTCTCCACTACTTAGGTTACCACAAGTTCTACTTTTGGGATTCTTACAGTTTGAAATAAAACGGTACATCCATCCTACAACTCTAACCATTTTAGTATATTTAGAGCATCCTTTGATCAAACTCTCAGTTAAACTCATACCTTGTATATTGCAGTTCGAAATCACCGTCTTCCGTAACTCCTTTTTTACCTCTTCTTCATCAGGTTTGATGTCAGACGAAGGCCATGAAGATGGATCTTCTAAAAGCCACTCGGGTCCCTCCCACCATTTCGACTGCAATAATGCTTTAGGAGAGCAGCCTCGGCTCGCCAGATAAGCTGGATTCATTGACCCTGGAACATGACGCCAATTATTTCGATCACTTACCGATTTAAATTCCTCAACGCGGTTTTTAACAAACACTCCCCATGGCTCTTCTTGATTAATCCATGCCAGAGTAGTCATCGAGTCGGTCCAGTACATCGATTTCTCAACCTTCAAATCTTTCAAAATACTATTAGCAAGTCTAGCTCCAATAGTAGCGGCCAAAAGCTCCAGTCGGGGAATAGTTAGGGTTTTTATAGGTGCCACTCTTGCCTTGGCTCCTAATAAATAAACAAATGCCTCACCATCACATTCTACCCTTAAAAAACAGACAGCCGCATAAGCTACTTGACTGGCATCACAGAAGGTATGAAGAGTACAACTTGCACCGGTCTGGGTCAATCTTATCCATCGTGGAACTTCAATTTCTCTTAAGGAATCAAGTTCATTCATCCAACATTTAAGCCTTTTTACAATTACATCATCAACTTCACTATCCCAATCACCTTTAGAAGCCCAAGTTTGTTGAATTAACAATTTCGGAATGAGGGTCGTTGGGCTCGTAATACCTATTGGGTCAAATAATCTTTGTGACGCCGAAAGCAACGTGCGTCTTGTTACAATATCAACAGGAACAGAGTTAAATTGGTGATGTTCAATTTTAATTGTATCTCTTTGTTTATTCCAAAGCACACCAAGGACGGGGGTTTCTTGATTTTCAGAAATATTAGAGTCCGAATGCTCCCACCCTCTGAGTTCAAACTTAGCAGCTTGAAATATAGATGAAGCTTGTTCAATAAAGTTAGTTAGCTTATCCATGTCTCCCACACTGGTTACACAATTATCTACATAAAAACTCCCTCGTAATTTATGGATTACTGACAATGAATATTTGTCATTCCCACTGAGAGATAACTGCTCACATGTGTCTAGATGATGCCTGAAAACTGCACCAAGAAGAAAAGGACTGCAAGACACACCGAAGACAACACGTCTGTGTCGAAAAATCCTCATGTTGCCCTCTCTATCCGTCCAAATAAATCTAAGAAAATCTCTGTCATCCTCATTGATTGAGATATGTAAAAAAGCTTTTTTTACATATGATATCACTCCTATGCTATCAAAACGAAATTTAAGTAGTACACTAGGAATTAACTCTATAATATCAAAATGTTTTGGCTAAACCTAAATTTGAATAAAGTTAAAATTGGACAAAATAAAAAGATATTTTATTTAATACAAATTCTACCTAGAACATCAAAAACAAGATAAAAATCAAAAAGGTAAACAAAAAACCAACTGATTATAAATCATTATTAAATAATTTAAATAATGAGGTGTTCATATTACACGTATTTCTAGACAATAGTATTTGTCAAAGTTTTTAGTTATTTTGGCGAAGTAAACAAAAAGGTGCGTTGTACAATTACTTACGGCTTACATCTCTTTAACCATTAGGTTTAAGAAAAAATTTCAATAAGCCAATAAGCGTCGGTTCAGAAACCATAGTGGGTTCCAAAAGAAAATTTAAATTGGAAAATAGCTGTCATTTAATAAAAATGTGTTTTAATATTTTAATGAAAATTCCCTTTTAATATTTCATTTTGTATAAGCTAGTGGCACAATCAAGCGTCCATCCTGTAATAGTTATTTATGTATTAAGAGCGTAAAGTAGGTCTTTCTCGCTTGAGCTAAACAGTCATCGCGCGACGCGTATATTTTTAGCGAAAGCGAGAAAGACGCTTTACACGCAAAATACATACTAAATTTTTCCTACAACTGCAGTATTAATTTCCCAAACGATGAATACAATCACAGTTACTCACGTCCATTGTAGCTGAATGCGCCATTATGATTGCATAAATTTTTCATATTCCTTTTCGTAAATAATTCTAGATTTACGAGGTAATAAGTTTAATGAAACTTCTTTTGCTAATTCACTTATTTCAGGTGGAGTAAGTCCGTATTCGTCATCACTCATTTCATCCATTATTGTTGCTGAATGCGCCAGTTTGAGGTTATAAACAAGTCGAGCTCAATCGGAAGCGGAAGGGAGTGCTGTGGCGCGTCGAGTAACAATGCAATCAGCAGGCGAGCGTAAAAGTAATCACGTGGCGAGCGTAAAACACTTTACGCTCGCTCCAAAGACATTCAAATACATTATCGCTCGCTCCTCAGTAAACAGCTGTTTAACGATTGGGTTTCGGTGCGTAAACTAACACTTTACGCGCGGTTGTAGGAAAAATAAATTTATTACCTATATTTTTAGATTATGTTTCAGTATTTTTTTATCCTTAGTTTTTAATATCGTATTACGTTTAGAAAAGTAAACTTTTCACAAGTTTTTCTGTTTCTTCATGCATCAGAATATGAAAGTATAGAGTAATATAGATAGGCACATAATGTTAAAGAGATAATTTGGGTCTAATTTGACAAGGTATTCGCCGCTCAGGGAATATCGTTAAGGAGTTTAGTTAATGAGCAGTTACCTTTAATAAGGAGTCTCAATGGAGAATGCTCGTAAATGTCAATCAAAATTACACTTTCTCTTGAACAGCTCCTAAACCTCTTAATCGTTAAATTACTTTGGTTTTGATGTGATAAAGTAGCAGTTGAGATTATTGATGATTACTGCTGGCAGTGTAAATGAGATTTACAGCAGCATTTAAAACAACTGTCTTCATTAATAAAAGGAAAAACGTTTGTTTTTACTTTGATATTTTTCAAGAATGTTGCATTTCAGAATCGGACAAACAATTATCTAAATTCATCCACACTCGGTGTTGTGTTTACAAAAATAAAAGATTTATTTTTCCTACTCTATTTTGTTAGATTGTTCAGTAGCGTTCAAGCTTTCCTGAAAAATTACTCATCGACGTTCATGACATTTAAAAACGATCGTTTGTCTTGGAAATCAGTATTTTTTCGTACAAGGTCAAGTTTTACAACCGAGGCTGTAAGCCGAGGTTGAAAAATGACCGAGTAACGAAAAGCAGCTTTAGGTCCGTGTGATGAACTATATTTTTCGTTATATTGCTCAATACAATACGTAAACTACTTTAAAAAAACAAAATATTACAGCTTGTTTACCTTTAAAGATGCCTTCAAAAGATGCCAACGTCTTGCTATTTGAAGCAATCAGCTGATTGTCTGTTTCATTTGTGTAAGGGTAGACTGACAACAATGAACAACTATCGACGTATCGAACGCATGTAATAATCGATTGGTGAAATGAGCGAGTTTTACAAATTGATTAAACTGACAACAATGACTGTTTCGATAATAACGATGAATATTTCGATTATTTGTAATCGAATGAATATTGTTCGATTATTACGACGTACTCGGCACTTTTTAACTTTTATAGTCCTAGGACTATAAAGAGTCAGCTGGTATCTAGTACATCAGCTTTTAGTTACTAGGAATAAAAATAGTGTATTTAGGTCCGGAAAACATGCATTAAAAACATCTGTTTTTGAAGCAGTATAACGGAAAAATATTATACATGACTAGAAGAACCCGTGGCTTCGCTCACGATAAAAATTAATATACACTTTCACCCATCAATTATATCGTTTTGCTTTCCCATTTATTTTTCTTGTTGTAAAATCTGCTTCTTTAACACATATCAAATGTACTTCCATAAAAACAAAAAGTTTTTAGAAATTTGTTCTTAGCACGCATATGCTACGACGACGGGAGTATTCTATTCCTGCCTAAAGTGCCTGTCTATATAAAAGATGTGACCATATCCAGCGCCCCACCGACAAAGCCCCAAATGGTGTTGCTGCCCTGGGTATAGGCTCATGCCCAATATCGGCTGTCCTTCCTCTTGCAAGTGCTGTTTGCTTGTATCGGCTGTCCAGTTGATCTTGCTATCAGGCGAAGAGGATTGCGCTCACACACTTAAGAAGCGAATTTACAGAGACTGGCTCACCCAAGACAAACGCCGAGAAGCATTTATGGTCGTTTCTGCTTACGCACGGTATCTGAGCTAGCCCTGATGATGATCATGGGGCACGATATAAGGAAAGGCACCCTTGGCTTTTTCGACGGCTTTGAATCTGCTCGCATATGTAGCATAGCAAGGCCACACTGTGGGGCCTTGAGCATAATTACCCTTAATTTGAAATTTATTGCACCCCCGTCGCAGCAGACCTGCGTATTAGAAATCCTATTTCCTTCCTTCATGAAGGCATCCGTGTTAGAGAACATGACTTGAAATTTTATTCACTGTAAAAGATCATTTTCAGTGGTCAAGGTTTTAGGGTCTACCTTGAACAGAAAATTACAATTCCACTCCAGCAATTATTAAAAAGTGCTGTCTTACGTTTTTAGACTCTATATTGAAGAAAAAGATCGAATGAGCCGTCCCGGCAATGTTTTTAAAGTGCTGTAGAGCAAATTAATACTTTACAGTAGCACACTCTTCCTCTTTAAACAGCAGTTTGTTGTCATAAAAAATAAGTCCTTCAAGTATAAGTGATTAGTGATTACAGAAGTCCTTCAGCAATATCAATTATTTATTTTATGTTATACTACATACCAGCATTTTATGTAGTGTATTGCACTTAAAATATATTCAAAAGTCTTAATTCATTAACCATCACCAAGTAACAAATCTTCATATAAACAAATACAACTAAATAGCAGAAAGAAATACCATTAATTTACATCACCTGTTTTAAATTTTACTTTCACATGTTTTGTTAGTAAACAAATCTAACTCTAATTCTCTCAAAATCCCTGACATGGGTATCTTTAAGACGGTCCCAGGGCTAAGCCCTGAAAGTTATCACGAAATTGAAGGTGTATAAACCTACTCCATGAAATTCTACATGTATCTGCCGAGTTTCGTGGCCATCGGTCCAGCGGTGTCTGAATTTATCAATGCTATATATATATATATATATATATATATATATATATATACCAACATCCTCTTTTATACTTATAGATTATAAGTTCTAACCTTAAAAACGGTAAATTTTAGAAATCAACTTTCAACCCTTGATTAATCAAAACTAGGTTTTTGTCGTTTAGAACGTTTTCCGGGGGACCCCTTCAGTTAATGCACCTTCTAGAATCCTTCTTTCACTTTTTCTTAGATCTACAACTTATTTCCTCCACTCTTTTAAAAACGACCTCTCAGCTTAACCATTGTCCCAAAAAAATGAACCATAAACAAGATTTTTAGTGTGTTTTTAATGTTAACAAAAAACTAACCAAAGATATACCCTCCGAGATTTTTTACAAGGCCTCCACACACCAATTCAACATACTACAGTAGTGTATTACGTTTTCTCATGGATATGTTTAAGCAAAAGTGAATAAATTAGTTATTATGAATAATAATCAGCCATTATGTATAATATCTAGCAACTTTGGTCAAAGTAATAAATTATGCTTAATTCATCACCTTATCCAGCCATTACGCATAATATCTACCTGAGTTTAGTCTAGTACCTAACAAATAAATACCTGAGTTTGGTAAACACCTAACCTAATTACCCGACCAGAACACTGAGAATTATCACATTGACTACCTCTGGATAGCTATTATTCATAATGTCTGTTCAAAGTTTTTAATATTTTAATTTTAGTAATGGGTGGCTAAAATTTTTAATTTATCGCTTTAGCCAGAAAATGTGATCATTGCGTATCACAGCCAGTCATTATACATACTGACAGGTTGATTACTTTTGTTTTTATGGATTTTTTACAATATGAAACGTTCCCGGAAACTTTGTATGTCTTGAGTAAAAGCGCCGTCTTCAACAACTCCGATCCTCCACTCACCCGCCTCTAGCGCTCTAACACGCTCCAACAACACGCTCCAACACGCTCAAACACCCGCTCCTGAGTTACAACAATGATCTCCATCCTCCAGACAGCGCTGCAGCCGCCCCGCCCCCTGTAACGACTTGATCTCGACGCTTGTAAATGGGAAATTAAAACAGTCGATTAAGAGGGGAACAAGTGAGGCGACTGGAGGTGATTCCATCAATACCCGCTCAGCCGCTGCAGCCCACGGGCCGATTAGCCGTCTGATAGCGCCGGGCAATGAGCGTTTGTTTACTGTTAGGACTGCAAAGGTCTGTGACTAGGCATTTGAATTTAATAGGGTTGTGTAGTCCACATGCCCTTTAAGTTGCAGTGGTTTGATTATAAATTATTTCTAGATAAAGTAGTTTTCGTTTTTCAAAACTATTGTGCTTCGAATAGTTTCAAATTTGAAGGATCTAAAGCATCCAATTCTTATTATCTTGCTTGCGCTTTAGCCATGTGGGGATCATAAACATCAATATTAAACACTTTTGGTTAAGTAAAAGTTCGCTTGGAATGTTACTTTAAGGTAAATAACGTAAACGTAGGAAACAAAATTATCGGACCAATTAACTAAAAAGTAGAATTGTAAATTAAACAAAAGTACACGTTTATATTTAGGACCAAGCACCTTCCAAAGCGCTGGTGATTAAAGAAAAAATAACAACGTAATTAACGGAAATTAACAAGTAAGAGGTGAGAGTTATTAGTGAAATATTACGAGATTTAACGCCCTTTTACTCTGACCCTGACTTAAAGGGAGCTTTAAGAGGTATAAGACTCATTTATTAAAATATTTACGATTTTCTAGTGGAGTGTTGTAATTTTTTGAATATTTCTTTTTCAATTTACTTATGTAAAACGTTTTGGCGTTTGTATCTGTGACTTAGGTGTTTTATCGACTGGATGAGTTATTTGAACACATAAAATATTTGGAACCTTAAAATTTCGCTTGATTCACTAATGACGAATTCGTTGTTGCAAACGAAACAGATGTAAGCTTTGGGCCCTTGTTTGTGTAGGGTGATAAAATGTCATAGTAGATCTCGCACTCTCAAGAACCCCAATTCAAGGATAATGTTCTTTGTAGTAGTTTTAATTTACCTAGTCCGTCTCCAGTCCAATTTTTGTCGAAAAAACACGACCTGGTCCCGACACTAAGTTGTGCCATGCTCACGTGAAGTCGGCTTCGAGCCAAGCTTGAAGAAAACACAGTATGCGGTCGCAATGATGTTGTCAAGTTTAAAAAGTTCTTAAAGTTCAAAAAAAAAATGAAAAGCTCTGTTATAGCTCTCATTTAATTTTCAATCAAATAGTAGGAATCCAATTACACCGGACGAGTCCATTATCTACAGATAACAACCCTCGCAGGACGAGTCCAAGTTCAGGGGACCAAAGGTCTCCTATATATCAATTCCGTCGTTGCCGGTAACGTGAACGCGAGTACTCAATAATATTCAACTCTGTGCCCTTTGACCGTCCGTTTTACCTTTTATGTATGTATTTTGTGTGAGTTTTTCTGAGTGGTTTTAAACTTTCTAAAACGTCCTTGCGACTGCATATTGTGTTTTATTCAAGCTTGACTCCAAGCTGACTTCTGGTGAGCTGACTTAGTGTCAAAACCAGGTCTTGATTTATCGACAAACATTGGACTGGACAAATTAAAACTACCAAATAAATCACACCAGTCCAGGGGGAAGATAAACAAATATGAATAATCTTCTTTGATTTATTAATCTTGATTTGCCCTCGTGTGTTGCAGACCGAGCAGTTTATCCTGCTGTGGGTCCTGTTCGTGATGATAGTGATGGGCAACATCTCCGTCCTCGTCGCTCTCGCCCTCAACAAAAACCGCAAGTCCAGGATGAACTTCTTCATCATGCAACTGGCGATTGCAGGTAAAACATTTTACACAACGCAATATTTTATTTTTATTTCTTAACCTTTTTATTGAGTTTCAGTCAAGAAGAAATCGTCATATATTTTATTTAAGGTTTTAACCGCTTATTTGTTAGATTTTATAACTCAAAATCAAATTGTATGGTATTTAGAGTCAGCACCTCTCTGAATTCATACAGTTACAATGCGATCATAAACGATAATATCAATGAAGGAAGTTGGCCACACAAAATTCCTCGGAATGTTCATTGATGATGAACCGACGTGGAATGACCACGTCGACAGTGTCTGTAAGAAGGTCTCATCAGGAATATACCTGGGAAGAAGAGTTTCGGAATACAGTACTAAGTAGTTATTGGCTATGGCTTATTACGGTCTCATTCATAGTTACGGCATTGCAATATGCCATTGCTTTGTGGGGTGGTTTTCTCATAACAATTTCAACCGTATCTTCATCCTTCATTAAATGGCTAGCAAAACTCAAATTTAGAGAGTCTTGCCGAGATAAATTCCGGGAGTTTGGATTGCTGACACTAATGAGTTATACATTTTGAAAACTACACTTTTTGCAAGTTCAAAATCCACCCAATTCAGGGCAATGATGTGCACAGTTACAAAAACAAAGTCCATAAATGTAATCATACCAGTGCAGCACAGGTTGGCAGCCATGGCTCACCTACCCCCTCAGGTGGGAGTTTCCTTTCTGAATAAAGTAACGGAAAGTATTCGATACGGAAACTGTGAGACAAAATTTAAATCAAAATTAAGGCGCTTTTTAGTGCCGCAAGTGTTCATTTACTCGGTGGATGAGTTCATGATCTACACACTAGGGACAGCATCGGCTTGACGCTTCAGCGATTTCATTATAAAACTAATGTAAATAAATGGCTAACCTCTTTAATTTTTTCTAGAGAAATTAAAATTTATAACAGGTTAAACTAGCTCTACTGCTATGAAATGCTTGTATTGTTCTCCAGCAATAAATTTTATTTATTAATCTGTTTATTTTTGAGAGCTATAATACGTGTGTGAATTTTAAATAGCGCAAGGAAGACTTACAAGACGGGATTGAGAATAATTTTACGCTCAAATGCGATTTCAGATCAGTTGGAATAAACGGAGCTAAGTTATTATGCAGGTTTTATCCTCGGTAAATTGCTCTGTCACTCAGATTATTTCAGTTTTAGAAGAAGTTTCTGAAGGTAAAGTTTACTAGAAAACTTAAAAATAGATTTCCTTTGTATAGTATTCTCTGTAAGGGGGCCAATTAGTTAAACTCTTAAAATCGTAAGTCACTAGTTTTTGTTTTCATTATCATTGTTTAATAGAAAATAATTAATTAAAAAATTATTAATTTTGGGCTTGTAACGCTAACTAAAAAATGTAACGCTCAATGAGAGAGAGTACTGTTTCTGTAATATTAATAATATTTGTCTATAAAGATAAAAATAGTAGAAGTAAATACTATGGCAAAGTATGTTGTTAAAATAGGAGGAAAAAGGTGGGTGCTAAGGGAGTGAGTGAAGTAAGGACTAATCAGTACAAAAGAAACCATTATTTTTAAGACTTCTGGTGACATGAGGACTCGAACCATTGCCATCGGAGCCCAGGTTCCGGAACTCATCGTGATACCAAATTTTCCACCCACGCTCTAAAAATGTATTAAATTTTTACTCTAAAGTAACGTTTCTCATTAATTTATACTAGCCTACACCTGAATACAGGAAACGTATCTTTATAGTAAAGTAAAAAAAAATTCCAAGCAAAATTAAAAATTAAATATTAGTATTGAGTACTAAATATTATTTTATTAAACAATTTTCTTGAAAAAGAAAATTGTTTCCAAGCGAGGACTGAAGCGGGCGATTGGCAGTAAAAGTGGATTAAAGTTCTCAGGGGCGCAGCGGACCGCCCCGTCAACAGTGCTGGTTCATTAGAGCAAACCGCCCCTGGTCGCTGACTCGACACCACTCACACCGGGGTCGCCGAGGGTCGTCGTGCTTTGTTATTCGGGAATTCTTCATTTAACCAGAATGTTTTGTGTTCGTTTTTAAACTACATGAAGGTTTTCTGGAATGGTTTTATCTTAGTGTAAACATGGACTAAGATAAAACCATGGACAAGGTACAATAACAACATTTTGAGTTTTTTTTTCAAACAAATCCATTTGTAACTTCTTTTTTTAGATTTTTTCACATGTATGATTTCATCACTTTAGTGTTACAAATAAAAAATATGAGAACATGCTATAGGTTACATATTACCATGGTTTATTAATTGGAATATATATATTTTTTTAAAAATTACTTGTAATTAATGAAACCAATAATGGAATAGTTTCATTTCCGTTTGCTCTCGATTTAGTTTTTTTTTATTAAATTGATAATTTTTCAACTACAATATTACCTGGTTATTTTTTTAAATAACATATTAAGTTTTACGTTGGTGTAGGGAAATTTAAATTAAATAATTATACATGATAGTTTAAATCATCTCAACGTTTTACTGATATAAAATCGTAACAAGTTGAATCAAATTGAAATCACTAATTATATCAAGTTAATTTTTTTAATACTTAAAATTTAAATTATTAATACTTTTTATTAAAAAAAGTCATCAAATTAGATGAATTTTAACTACACCTGAATACAGCAAACTGTCAATGAGAAAGAAAAGAAAAGAAATAAAAAATCTAAATATCACCTTGGAGTACTAAATATTCTTATATAAAAATATTCCTTAAAAAGGGATATAGTGTCAAAGCGAGGACTGTAGTGGGTGATGGGCAGTAAAAGTGGATTGAAGTTCTCAGGGGCGCAGCGGACCCGCCCCGTCAACAGTGCGGGTTCATTAGAGCAAACCGCCCCTGGTCGCTGAGTCGACACCACTCACACCGCGGTCGCCGAGGGTCGTCGTGCTTTGTTATTCGGGAATTCTTCATGTAACTAGAATGTTTTGTGGTTAAATGTAAACTGTGTAAAGGTTTTCGGGAATGGTTTTATCTAAGTATAAACATAATGATAACATTTTGAGTTTTTTTTCGAATAAATCCATTAGGAACTGTACTTTTTCATAGATTTTCCTTGTCCACATATATGATTTCATTACTTTAGTGTTACAAATAAAATAATTATGAGAACATGCTATACATATTACTGATTCATTGGAACATTTTTGGTGTAATTTGCAAGTAATTAATGAAAACAATAATGGAATAGCTTCATTTCCGTTTTTACTCGATTTTTTTTTTTTTTTATTAAATTAAGAATTGTTCATCTATACTATTACCTGGATATTTTAGCGAATTTCCCCCTATAGGGAAGTAGCTAGTTTTGTTATTCGTGTTTCTTTATGTAACCAGAATGTTTTGTTGTAGATTTAAAACTGTATAAAGGTTTTATGGAAGGGTTTGCTCTGGGTGAAAACACAGTGTTAACGTTTTGAGTTGTTTATAAATGAAGCCATTTTGAGGTCTATTGCTTTTTTACATTGGTTTTATTTCACGTATATGATTTCATTAATTTTATGACCCGTCTTACAAGATATGGTTTATATGGGGTTTGTGAAAAATTATAATAATGAGGAGACTTGTTGTGTTACAAATAAATAGTGTACCTAAAAATGAAATTCATATTACTAATATTTAATTTAATTTACTAATATTTAATGAAACAATTGATTGAATAGTTTAATTTCTGTTTGGATATAATTTAGTTTTTTTTATTATAATAGATCATTTTTATAAAATCTTTTTACATCTACAAAATTCCACGGTTATTTTAAAAGATGTTCTTCTTTTTATGGTGGTCTATTTAATTCAAATTGAGTAGAGAATTAAATAATATCTTCTTCTTGGATAAAAATACAAGTCGGATTAAAGTAAAATACCTGTGATCTACCAATATAAATTGCTGCAAAATTATCTCTTTAAAACCAAGTTAATGCTCATATTATGTGAATAATTTAATTGAAATTCTTTCAGAGTAAAATAAACTAAGCTTTACTACCTATTGCTCACAAAAAATCTCGATGTGGATGTGAAGCTTCATATATTCTAAGATGAAACTGAAATATTTTTTCTAAAATTAGTGCCAACCTTGTATTTACCTTTTAAAACTTAAAATTTATTTGTTTATAATCCTGCGTACATTGTTCAGGAATCGTTCAGGATTTTGTTTTGAATGTAATTCAAATAAAGTGGGTACATCAGTTGATGGATTTGTTTTATAAACAATACATTTAGGTCAAAATGATTAATTTTATAAATAAAAATAAACTTTTTCAAAGCAATCTAAATCTTTTGAACATACGGAAAACATCATATCCCCGTATAAATCATAAACGATGAGAAATTATTAACATTCATTGCGATATTAACAAACAAAATGCTTTAAATAATTTCAATTCGCATTCAGTTCGATCTGATGAATTCGCACCATGAATATCTAATCGGAACCGCCTGGACTCGTGCTGAACCAGTCGCGGGCCGGGCTTATAAATGAGAAATTAAAACAGCTGATTAAGTAATACATTAGAGCCACCGGACTAATTGAAACCGGTTATTGATCACTAGCTCAAGGCGTCGGTTATACCGAGATAACACAATCATTATACGGGGATTTCGCTCGTTAAAATTAATTCGTACTTCTCAATCTGTTAGATTGGGTGGAAGGTGTTCGTGTCTGACTGTTGCTTCGGAACAGATTGGGAAATAGAAATAAAACATGAAAAGAAACCGTTGAGGATTACGATTGCAAAATTGTTTTTGGTTATTTTTGTGATTTCAAGAAATGTGTTTGAGGAAGACATAGGTGATTTATGTATGAAACGTAAAATGTAAAGATTAAATTATGTATTTTTTTGCCAAGAGTATGACACAAATCACTCTAGGTAAACGATTGTCAATTTCCATAGAAAACATTGGCAATGAGAATGTGGAGATGAATCAAATTATTTAATTTCATAGTTAACTAGTTCCTACAAAGTTATTTTATATATTTTGTATAGGAGATAAAATTCAACTCAACTAGTTTTTACACCTATTTAAATACTCAGGAATTGTGTTGTCTGTATCAAGGCAAGACTACTATTCTAATTTTAATCGAAAAAGAAATTCTTACACAATAATAATTTAAACTGATTCAACTGAATCTTAAATAGATAAATGCTATACTCATAAAAAGAAATATCCGTTTGCGTGCAATCTAACTTCCCATATTTTTGTACTGTTAGGTTCTTATAATTTTGATCGTAAACATCCGTAATAATTTTTATATACGAGTAAATATTTGAAAAAATATGATAACAATGTCAAGCATTTATTTTACAAAATATGAGTGTAAATAAGTCACTTTCGGCTCTAGTGATGAAATATAATGTCTTCTGCAATAAATATCTCTGCTCCTGTTCACAGACCTGGCTGTAGGCCTGATCAACGTGTTGACGGATATCATCTGGAGGATGACGATCACTTGGCATGCCGGCAACATAGGCTGCAAGGTCATCAGATACCTCCAGGTGACTACCATGTACTCTATGACTAAACTAAATAGGGTGTTGCGAAAGAGGTTTCTAAAATTAAGGATGTTATTCTACACACAAAACCATAAATTTTATTTCATCGTTTATCTTATAACCTATAGTTTTTACGTCTATCTGTACGTGTTTGGTTCATATCTCAAGGAGTGCGACTGAAGAGGTTTGATCCAACAATTTTTTTGGAAATTTAATTAAAATGTTCCTTGAAACACAGCCCTTATTGTGGAATTCCCTCCAATATTATTTCTTCAGCGAGCACCAAGGACCCAGGTCGTGGTTTCTTAAACTGCAATGAATAAGAAACCGACACAGTATGCTAGTCTTTATGTGTTTTTATTCTTTCGCAATTATGACTTTGCACTATAATCTAAAGTTTAAGCTACTTTTTCATAAGAAAGACGCTATTACCGTAGGTCTAAAGTACACCTAAATCTGACACCATGTGAATGATAAGGCTCATGATAAGGATTCATAAAACACAAATACTCATGAAAACATGAAGGCTTAATGAAAAATCAATGATTTTTATGAAAAAATGATGTTTTCATAAAACCATGAAAGCTTCATGAAGACATGAAGGCTTTGTGAAATCACGAGGTTTCATAAAATCATTAAGGCTTAATGACAACATTAAGGCTTCATGAAAACATTTAAGTTTCATGAAAACCTGAAGGCTTAATGAAAACCTTTGTGTAAACATAGAAGCTTCATAAAAACGCTAAAGTTCATAAAAATATGAAGGCTTCAGGAAAAACTTTGTGTAAACAAAGAAGCTTCAAAAAAACGTTAAGGTTCATAAAACATGAAGGCTTCATTAAATCATGAGGTCTTATGGAAATATCAAGGCTTCATTAAAACATGAAGTCTTTATGGAAACATGAACCCGATTTCATGTTTTCTCATTCGCAGGCGGTGGTGACGTACTCCTCCACGTACGTGCTGGTGGCGCTCAGCATCGACCGCTACGACGCCATCAAGCATCCCATGAGGTTCTCCGGCAGCTGTAAGTAGTTCTGGCTCTCTGTACAGCGATCACAATCTTCGGCGTGGTCGTCATCCCACATAACATCGTCGGAGGTATGCTTCAGGGATATGTCAACTGCAACTGTGTCCGGCACTGTGACCGGGCCATTCTTCGGGCGAAAACGATCGACCTCGATCGGCCTTAATCCTCAGCTTTTCCCCACGGAGGTTGCCCTAGTGGCGTAATATCAAAGGCCTAACCCGAGGTAATGTGTGAAATTGTTCCAGGCTAGTGTCCTCGGTGTTGAGGGGGTGGTTTAGTCGTTAGTTCACGGGAGTCCCTCAGTGTGCGTAAACGCATTCCACCTCCTACTCCCCCCCCCATATAAAAAAATCATAATCTTAGTGATTGTTGGGTATTAGATGTTTTTATATCTTATCCCATCTGCTATAGTAGTAATATTTTTTTAATGCGATCAAAATGAATCAACTTTATTTATTATTCCTTACATTTTCCTATTACATTTTCTTCCCTACTTGAATAGTACCCAGATAAAACAAAAGGAATGAGGAAAATCAGTTAATAAATGCGTTATACTTTGATATGCGGTGTACACAAAACATCGAGTCCTTCATGTGACGTTATCGAATAGTTGTATCTTCGCGTTTTCAAGATTCATAACCCTGACGTTAATTAATTGTCCATTGCCGTTTCGAAATTTCAGCATGGTTTTAAGAGAATGCCGTACTGTTTTATTTAAGTCATGTATGGTGATTTTATAATGAAAAATTCTAATAGTTGTGATGCACCAAATGTTAAAGTAACCTAATTGCAATAAACGCTTTTTTGAGAGGAAAGGTAATGGGATGTCAGTTTTGATGAGCCTTGAAATGTCTTGCATTTCGTCTTATTTGGGTCCCCACTTACTCAAAGGCATAGTACTCATATGTATGCACCTTTAAGTGGATCCAAGAAGTATAAAATTATTATAATAACGTGTAAGGCGGTTTGATTTTACATCATGCAACAAATTAAAAAGGGAAATTTAAAATAAGGTTAATAGGATAGAGTTTTACCTCAGATATATATTTCAAAGTATTATTACTTCAATAAATTAATTTACTAAGGCTTAAATAGGCTATGAAGAGTATTTAGATCATCCCAAATGCTTTTGGTTGAAATTATTATAAGGGTAATAGGCCTAACTGATTTAGGTTTAATTTTTTCAGGGCGGAGGGCAAAGGTACTTGTGGTTGTGGCGTGGCTTCTTAGCTTCATATTCTCAATACCAATCCTGCTGCTGTATGAAGAGAAAATTATACAAGGTAGTTAGCTTATTCTTGATTGAGCCCGTATTATAATGTAAATAAAATAATTGTATATTCCATTATGGTCAAATACGATATGCTACTTTGAATTTTATAGTTCCTACATGGATTTCTATCTTCCAATCTATTTTTTTTTAAGTTTAATTCATTGTACAACGTAAAGGGCACTAAAGCTTGCTTTAAAAGAATTGGACAGTGCTTTCAAGATGTGGTGTAATCTTCATTTAACCCTGTAAAGTTTATTCAAAAGTGATATAGTTATACTTATTCAGATATAAAATCCAAGAAATCTTCGGATGGAATTTATGTAAATTACTGTATAAGATTAATTCACTTTCACATATTAAATCATAAGATTCTTATACTTAAGTTAATGAAGTAATCATTTGTATAGTCAGCAAACATTTAATAACTGAATATAAACATATACTTATGGTTGGGATAGAATATTTTTTTTCATGTGTTGCAATAAAAATTTTTGTTCGAATGTATTTTCCTATTAATATTTTACTTTATGTTTTTTCTGTTATAAAATGGAAACTCTTTACTGAACGTATTAAATTTCATCAATGCTAAAGGTGAAAGCACGATTAATATGCTCAGATAAGTTTTAGAGGCTATTAGAACGCAGGTGCTCTTAGTCGATTGTAAGATGAGGAGATCTGTGAAGTTAATAGCGAATTTTGTCACAGCTGACAATGAATCCATAAATTATTTAAGAGCTGATGAAAGCAGTTTTTCACTTGGATAAGCCTCATGGTTTGAAATTTTTGTTCAAAACCAAAGTCATGGTTGTTGGTAAAAACTTTTGAATTTAAAACTGCTGAAATACATGTTTTTCGAACTGCGGAAAATACATTCCCTGTTGTAGTTTGCTTACTTGATCTTTATAATTAATGATTGAATCTTATTTTATTTTATCACCTTTTTAACTTATTGCATTTTTCATTATGAAAATGTAAATGAATATATAAAAATATAAAAATAAAAATAAATATAAAAATATGAATATATGAAATGAATATATAAATAGGTAACCATTGCTGGAAGACAGCCTTCCACCACCGAAGCACTGCATGTACACGTTTTCTTGCAATTTTATTCCGGACATAATGAAAAGAAGATGCTTGGCTGCCCATGATCACGAACACCTCTGAAAGTTTCAGCTAGTGATATATAAGTGCTGATTTCAATTGTGTTTCACAAAGGTATGAAATCGATATGAGTAGGAGTGAAATACATTAGAAAAAATATCTTAGACTAGCACTGACAAGTGCTCCAGTATTTTCTTTTCATCATACTCAGAAAAATCTTACTTATGTTCCTTTTTATTGGCTCGAAAGTTACATATTGCCGTCTAGTCCGGGAAAAACGTTTTCCCTTACTAGGCCGGAAAAACGGAAGTAAACAATCAGCTGATTTGCAGCAAACCGACGTTTGATGCTTGTTTATTGGTTACTTTTTAGAGGAATGTGGAGGCAGCACTGGTAGTAGCAAATGTTTGTTCTGTCTGTTATAGGTTAGGTTTGAAGGATTGAGAAACTTATTGGTAATGAATACATGAAGTCAACTACGACTACGACATACATACATGAATGCAACATGCGTACATGTATGTCCTTGCATACACATAAATGCAAGGACTACGACTACGCCGGAAAGTTTTACCGTACTCGCATGACAATCCCACACTCGCTTTCGGTTGCGCGTGAACTATCATGCTCGTCCGACAAAACAGTAGTTTCCGGCCTAGTAACGTAATAAACTATTTCCTACCACTGCATGAAAATAATCACATTGCCACACCTGTAAACGGTTCGCAAAACGGTTCATTCCCGCTTTCATTTCATTCTCGATCGCAAAAGCGAGCGGGAATGTACATTTCCGCTCGCTGAATCGGGTTACTTATTAGGTTAAGGAGGCCAACAAGAGAGATAACTAAGACGTCAACTACTAAAGACCAGTTTCTATTTTTCAGAAATCCAATGACACTCACTGTATTCTTAATTCTAGTTGCCTAAATCAGCTGATTTCAAAGTCGGCGTTTCTATCTCAACTTCCAGTTCGTTCTAATAGAATAAGCAAACATGACCTCAAAGAATCTTTGTTTACAGGATAGTTACTAAGTTAAACTGTTTAAATAATGGTGGTAGGAAAAATATTGTGTGTATTTCGAGCACAAATAGTCATTAACGCTCACGAAATGTTTGGGCATCAATAATTCTCGAGCGGCAATGACGTGCTTTGCGCTCTTAATACTCAAATAGCTAATTTTTTACTTAAATTGTTTTTCTTAATTTCAGGCAGGACGCAGTGCTGGATAGAGCTGGACGAGCAGTGGCACTGGCAGGTGTACATGAGCACGGTGGCGCTCCTGGTGTTCGCCATCCCGACTGTCGTCATCAGCTGGTGCTACGCCGTCATTGTGTCCACTATCTGGAGCAAGAGCGGACACATCGTCGTCCTCAATCACGCGCACAAGCGCCAGACAAAACGTGAGCGAAGGAAATGTCCTCGTATTGGTACATTCACGTTCGTAGGTTATGAAATGTTTGTTTGTATTTTTTTAAGGATATTCGATTTATTCATATTTAACAGTAGTATATATATAAAATATGATATAATATATAACATTTATGTAATATTGTATATATATATATATATATATATTTATTTATTTATTATTTATTTATTATCTCTAAAGTACAATTACAATAAGCCTCACTAAGCCTAGCTTAAACAGCGAGGTCTTAAATTCTACCACATTTTAACTACAAGGAAAACAATTTAAATCCAGGCACAGGAAGGCGTTGTTCGACTGAATAATTGTTCTGCAGTCCAAAATAAAATTATGATGAATATAAATATTGCCGAAACTGACTATGTTATACTTAATGATAATCTTAATTAGGTATATTGACAAATCAAAAATAATAAGAGTCCAACGGTTATAACAAAGAGAAAACTAAAAAAACCTTTAAAATAAGGATAGTATATATATTTACTTATATATAACGGAGCCCGTCAATGTCCTTAATGAGAAGTTTAAATATAATACTAATACACTCTTCAATCGCATCAGGAAAATTAATACCAAGAGCACTCACTAGAGATATTAAGAATTCAAAGTCCACAGGTGGGGATAGGATAAACTTTTCATGCCACAGTTAAAGTCTAATAACTGCCATCGAATATAACAAATTCTCTGTAAATGTTTAACAGAATATCAGAATTTCATTTTTCCCACCATCCCACCAATTTGTTTATCATTATGAAATAGGCTTTGTTCAGAAGACAAATATGTAAATAAAAGTCAATAATATTTTCTCCTTCAAACAAACAGCACACGATACCTTCAATGAAGAATGGTCAAATGAGGGGAAGTTATTATATGATTGTTGAATTTGTTGTTTTCAAACAACAAATATCGTCCATGAATAAAATAGTTATGTTGTATACAAGGAATTCCTTAGGGGTTTGACTCAAGAAGGATGATTCTGAAGCCACTAAGAGTGTATCTTAATTTTAACACGGTTAAGTGTAAGTTAGCTGATTAGGTGATTACATGACCTGATAAATTAATAATAGCATTAGTTACTAGACAAAAATACACTATTAATTAATGATTTACAAATATGTCAAGGCATGTAAGACAGTTTAGTGTGAATACAAAAAATTTTAAATCTGCATTTTAGAATTATTGTGTATTAATTTTAGATGAGTGATCTCTAAAAATAACGGATATATTATCCAAGAAGATAAAGCCAGCTGAATAAATATTGAACCTATAACTCTGCCGTAACTACCGCAAATCCTTTTTAAACAGCTTCCGCCTGAATTAACAGACTTGATAACCGTAAAACACGCTAGGTACGGTGCGAAATTAATGGCGCAATAAAAATCCAACAGTATCTTTGTGTGACACATATTTCAAACGCGGAGAACAAAATAAATCGTTGTTCACAATGAGATGGGAACAAAAGGCGCAACCTTCATCTGACTGTGCACTATGTTATCTCCATTGTGCGTTTGATGTATTGTTGGCTTTTGGAAAATAATAACGGGAAAGTCTCTTCTTATCTGGCTGTAAACGGCCTAATGAATGTGAGGCCAGATTTACACGCTCCACTTGCTGGGTTTGGATTGGCATAGCAACAGAAGTTTAGATATTGATATTTGGATTATAAATTTGAATGCTTTTGCGAAAATCTAAATATAGAGAACATATTAGTAAATAGAATGTTCAAGAAATATTATTGTTACTTTGGTGACAAAGTATGGGACTCTGGAGGCATGACTGAGACGTGCTGGAAATCCGTAGCTATTACGTTTGCTGAAGTCTCACAAAAACTAATTTAATACCGATTCCACAAAAAACAACACAAGAAAGCTCTTATTACTTGAAATAACAGTCTTAAATTATGAGAATTACAGTTTTTGTATAGTAAAGTGTACAGCATTCAAATATTACATAACAAATTAATAATAAATAGTTTAACTTCATTAAAATCGTTATGGATGTTAATTTAAGATTAAATTAGCTGATCCTTGTTGTTATGGGTCATCATTGCGAGTCAAGTTGAGAATATAAAGGATGGATGCCACCCGTATTTTACGGACTCCCAAAATCATTCGGGCAAACCTACGGTAATAGACGGATGTCTCTAGTGAGGGTTCTGGTTAGGAAGTCACCAGATTAGAATATAATATGTAAATATGCAGGACCTGGGGTTGTGTTGGAGGCTCTTCTCCTTCTGAAGGATGAATGCTACCTTTGAATTAACTGTACATTATCTCAAGTAGAACAGCTAGCCCACTGAGCTTTTTTGGAACTTAAATGTGAATTGCGATAATTTGATAAAGCCATCAAACGAACAAGAATAATTAAAATGAATATTATTCTGTTGCACAATATGCTGTTGCACCTTGGTTCCTCCTCGTATCTCTGGGAACTTTGATTCCCAGCTGAGCCTGGATACCCAGTCAGGTCTGAGCCCTGTAGGGAGTTGTGGATCGTACTGGCTTGTCCGTCAGGGAGGGGATGAGGGACACTTATCCGACAAACTTCTAAGCGTCTGCTAGTCTTGAGGGCGACCGGACCTGGACGAAACTCTTCACAACAAGGAGAGCTCCCAGGCGGAGGTCCTTGTCTCGGGATGCTTGGGGGTCTCGGGTTAGAGGGAGAGTTGTCTCCGGAAGAGCCTGGAGGATAAGTTCGAAATGTATCTCTCTTCCTTCAGGGGTGAGGCTGACTGATCATTTCACACCCTCCATCCTGACAATCGCTTCCTTCCGTAAGCTGCACAATATGCCGAGGGAGACGTGCCTAGCTGGCAATGCTTGGGCTTTCATTCTTCCAAAGTCTAACTGTCTATGCTGTTGCATAAAATCTATTCGAGCGCTGTTGAGGCTGTTTTCTTTACCTAATTCTTTCTCCATCTGTGTTGCAGTGGAGAAGCAGCGCGCGCCGTACCTGGACCACGACCACGACAGCCGCCGGGCCAGCAGCCGGGGGCTCATCCCGCGCGCCAAGGTCAAGACTGTCAAGATGACCTTCGTCATCGTCTTCGGTAACGAATCTTCCACTGTGGTTACTGAATTCGTCATCCATTTATCTTTAAATTACTTAATATAATTCATAGGTTATACTTGTTTGGATAAAAGAAGAAAATGTCACTGTTGTAATTCTATTGAAATCCAGTGGGATAAACCACTCTAGAAGCTCGGTATGTTCTTGTCTATTTGGGGAAATCACCCACTGAACTTCGACATCCACTTTGGTCCAGTACCTTTTAAACCATTGGTGGTTGATGCATTTAGGATGACTGTCTGTACCAGGCAAGTCATTGGGTTGAATCTAGATTGGCTTAGAGTTGGAAACCCAATATTGAGGGTAGGGTAGACGACCTATTCTTACCTCTTGCTCCCGTAAACTACGTTTCTTTTGGTGGATCGTACGTCATTGAAACTAAACCACTGTGTAATCCACTTTCTTGAAGGACCTTCTGATCAACAACTCTTATCACATATTTACCTTTAGAAGAATTAAATAGTTTTAAGAAATTATGACAAAATTTTAATAGCATATATGAATATTCATTTCCTAATCATAGAGAAATTATTTCAAAACGCTCGAGTCCACATAGACCCTAAGCAATACAAACTACAGTGTACATTTGATTGTTAAAATCTGTAACAAACCACTTTTTATGAATGTCCTAAGACCCTTTGTACATAGGCCCTACATAAAATTTATTTGTTAGAGTTAAGGCTTGTAAAATTGTAAACTTTATGATAATTGGTTTTACATAAGAAACTAGCTTCATGTGATACCTGACCTTCAAATAAATCATTGGTTCCCACCTTGCACTCATTTGTGCCTTTCGCTTTAGTAAACCGGGAGGTTAAAAATACTTTTTACCGCTCAGTATTGTGTTGCAGTGTTCATAGTGTGCTGGAGCCCGTACATAGTGTTCGACCTCCTGCAGGTGTTCGGCTACATAGAGCCTACCCAGACCAACCTGGCTGTGGCCACGTTCATACAGAGCCTGGCCCCCCTCAACTCGGCCGCCAACCCCATCATCTACTGCCTCTTCTCCACTCACATCTGTCGCGCTCTCAGGTTAGATGTTCTTTCTTTAATTTCATGATTTACTAGAACTGCATATACTGCATAGTAGTTATGGATTAAGCAGTAGATTAACCAGTTTCATATTTAGAGTTGTCGAGTCGTTAAACCTTTATGGTCATGAAGTTCCTCTCCTTAGGTCTGCTGATGAATCTTAGTAATTATCACAATCCCTAATGAAGTTTCTAGTCTCCGTTTGCTCAGTCTTCTTCAGTTTCAGAAATAAGTCTTAGAAATAACCAAAAGTAGCTCTTTTGATGAACTGTATATCTTCAGATGGATTTTAAATTGTAGAGTTATGAAAAAGCTGATGTATCAGGTTGTGTCAGATGATACTTTCCATCTTGTCCACTAACCACAACAAGCAATAGTGCCCAAGCAAATATATTAATGCATATTTAAAACAATTAACAAAGAGGTTTGATTAAAATGCCAGAATCAACACGGAATTGAAAAACATTCCATAAAGAAGTTTGGATACGTACTTTGAATCTTTCTCACATAAACGTGATTTTTTCCATGTTTCAGAAAACTACCACCATTCAGCTGGCTCCGCATATGCTTCCCCAGCTTCAACGCACAGCCCGGCCACTGCATGAGGTACGGGAACGGCGCTGACACCAACTCAACCCTCACAGAGACCCTGACACACCAGAGCTCTCGACGGTCCACCAACACAACGTCTCTGAGACACCAAGTGACCATCAGGCTGCCTCCGTCGTCTAGCCACTCGTCCAAGGCGGTGGTGACAGTGGTGTAGATTGCGTTCTCGGCGGTCCACCAACGCAATCTTTCTGAGACACCAAGTGACCGTCAGAGTTCCTTCGCCGTATAGGAACTTGTCCGAGAGTATAATCACCATTGGGTAACCATTTAAAGTGAATTCCTATGGTATAAAATGACCGCAAATCTATCTTTTATCCAAAAGTAGACGGTAAAGTGCTGCCGGTTTCGAGATAACACTAACGTCTTCATCAGGCTCCAATGAACATGATCACTCACAGTCTTCATTTGGATCATAGACGGAATTAAGTCAACTTTAAGCCATTATAGAATTCACTAAGTGATCATGGGCCGAATTTTAGCAATATTAAATCTAAAGTGTCACACTCAAGTGTAGCCAACACTTGAGCACTATTTTATTAAATCGACACTCACACGCTCTGTCAGATCCGCTGTTCAATTGTTTGGAGACTTAAATATATGGCCAGGATTTTAATCCTTTCAAATATAAGAACACATGCTAGATCTCCTAAATCCAGATACATCATTCTAGATATATCTGGACGTCAGACTTTATAATGTACAAAAGTATCGGTGATTGGTAGTATTTAATCTCAAGTCCCACAACCTAACCACTAGAACAGTATATCTGATAGTGGATTTCGTCTAGTCTGGTTACTTTGCTCTAAACGTACTTACAATGGTTGAGAACGTTAGCACAACTCAACTCACGTCTGCTCTCAAACATCTGTCAAGAGACATCCAGAAAGTCTAAAATCACAGTAAGCAAGACAAACTAAAAACGTTCCGTTTCATTTTATAAAAATCAGTGGCACTAACCTCAATTCATACGTTGATCCCTGTCAATCGGAAAAGCAACAAAAACTGTAGCAAACCCAAACATAGAAAGGTTTTTTATCTAATGAAGAAACCTCAAGTTTACGGTTTGTATGTCTTCATCAAGAGCAGCGTACTTCAGACTTCAAGATGCCGTAGATAAACTACACTTAAGAGCATGATCGAACTGAAGCGTCTGTGGCTGGAATCAAAGTAGTCGTCTTAAACTCATAAAAGGAAAGAAAGATATAAAACTGAACATGACTAACATCATGTGATATTTTTTAACCTTTTCGGCTGCTCTCTAAGGCTTCTGTATACCTTTACTGATGTGAATGCTACTCAAAATTAACAGAGACTAAGATTCATCAGCCTACAGCGATGTTCTATGAAAAGTTTATATTTTTTATATCTAATTTGTTTTATGGTAACAACAATCGTCAAGATTATTATTGTATAGGGTATTTTCTTGAGGCTGTAAAATGCATTATAATCAAATAACTTAAGTTATTGAATTTTTTTGTAATCTGTGATCTTTAGTAATTAATTTATACAAATGACACTTCCTGAGAAGTGTGAAAATTAATAGAATTATTGGAAGTTTTATTAATTATGAAACCAAATCATGAAAATTAATTAGACGCGTAGGCATCTTGTAAAAAATTACACATAAAGATATATTTCGAACACTGTTTACTTTTAGTTACAAAAACACTCACAATTATGCACACTTTTGGTTAGGGTTGAAACCAATAATTGAGTTGGGATATTGTTCACATTTTTGTTTAGGATTTGTAGGCTACCGCTAAACATGCTGCTTCAGAAGAAAATAAATTTATTTGAATATGTAACTTGATAACTAGTCGAAACAATTTAAAAGTTTGTAACGATATGAATAGTGTTATAATTGTGTTAAATTTTACATATACTTGACTTTTTACTTGACCATGAAGATCCGCAGCAGAACACAAATGTTAATATTAAAGATCTCTTTAATAATAACATTTAAAACCATTATAATATATATATATATATATATATATATATATATAATATATCTTATACTCATGCTTATAATCTTATACTTATACTTATCTTATAAGACGTTGTATCTACAGCATGAGTTCAAAACAACTTCAACAAACAATAACAAAATGTATTACTTCAGTAAGAGCAGGTGGTACTAGTATTGAAAAAATTACCATTTAAATTGTTATTTATAAGCTTGCATTATTATTCGAGGATAATCTGTTTGTGTAAATCAATAATATATGTGATCGAATCTACGTGAAATCGTTGAATTCATAACCTCTGAAAATTCGCTTCCTTCGAAATAAATAAAAGAAAGCAGAATAAACAGTTTGCGATTTGAGTTTTCTGTAATCAAAATTTCAAATATATCAGCGTCTAGGAGATGAGGGTACTTTATCAAAATATTGTCCCTTTAGAAAATATTAAAAGATATACCAACTGTAGATTTCTATATGGGTTTTTTCACCCGATTTCGCAGAACTACCAATGCCAATCATTTTTTCCAAACAAATATTCAGAACTTTTTTTGATAAAATCTAAAAGTTTTCTTTAGCAATAACTTCATGAAGTTTAAATCTAAATTAATATTACTAATTACCGGAGTAAGCCAGCATGATTTTTTCGTTTATATTTGTTCTCTTAAATATGAATACAAATAGTTCAGTACCCAATATATCATGATTTAAACTATAAAGGAATGTCATTGCAAGAAGCAAATTATGTTGTGTGGAACAGATTTTACAGATATTAACTGATATCTTGGCAGGAAAATCGGCTGTGTTTAAGAGTCAACTAACGACAATATTCATTGAATATTACATTTCTAACCGGGGAAACAATAATGCTATGTACATAGTATATGTTGTTTCAATTGACGTTATAGGGTTGTAAATAATATTACAGTTAGTAACATCTGTTTAATATGTATAATATTGTTGGTTAATTTTCTATATAATTAATTCTGTAAATATTTAGCTATCGTTTTCCTATATAGTAAATGTTTTAATTTCATAGTTTGTCAACTTAATATGATGCACTGAAATATTATGTGGGTTGTATATACGAGTATTTATGTGATATGATTATAAAAATGTTGCTTAGCAAATGTAACGGTGTATGAATCTTATAAACCTGCTAATATTTTCCTGTGCATAGTTTAAATCTTACTTGTTATTTAGACATATTAGTATAATGTAAATGAATAAATGTGCTCATTTTGGATACGCTTGTATATTTTTGTACAAAATTAATATATATCTTATTGAAATTGTTATATACTTTGTTTGTTGAACATTTAAATAATATAATAATTAAAGACTGTACATAATTGATTTTCTCGATAAAAGAGTTTCTGATAAATGTTTTATATGTTAATAAGGACAAATATAGATACAGTGTAATTATGTGCTAGTGAACACTGGGATAAAGTTTTTGTTTACTTTTTAAAGTCTATTAGTGAATCATAAATTTTGAATTTCAAAAGGAAAAGATTTTGTTTGAAAAAAATTGTCAATATTTACATATATTTCTTATACTTTATGTAAGTGTTTTCATGTAAAAGAATAAGAAGATAGATCTGATTTCATTCTTGAAATGGTACAATATTCATAACGAATTGCAGGAAACCGGTAAGAAATCAAAAATTAAATCCAATTAAATAAACGTTAATTTATTTTTTTTCCAGTTTCTACGAGTTTGGTATGTTACATGTCAACTATGATATGAAAACAACTAATATCTGATATTTGTTTCTTCTTAGGCTTAATTCTTCTAAGTTACTTATACAGCTTGACATTTGATTTTTTTATTATATTGGTTAAGAATTAGATTTCTTTACAACACGTGACTGAAATAAAACCATCAGGTATGTTTAGGCAATACTTTTTATTAAATACTCATTGAATGTCATTTTTGTAAAAACAATTAAATGCAATTTTAATCATTTCATGTTTGGTACTCTATGAAAGAAACCTAACACGTTCCCCTTTTCTATTTCTGTATCGAATTTATAAACAAGCCATTTACCATTTTCGGGGACAACCGAACCGCGCCGGCATTTTGGGTACTTTTGAAAGCATCGAACCGCGCTGGTCATTAAAGAGGATTAGTAAGGGTCGCCTCGCCACCCGGTCAGGTAGTCGCTACGGGACTGGGGAGAAGGGAATTATTTTTGTCCCTGCTTCCTGTCTGTGACTGCTGACTTATAACTAACTGCCACAAAAATCAGGAATTACTGGTTGATAAACTACTATTGGTATGATTGTATCGGGGGGAAGTTAGAGGTGTCATGCTCAAAGTAATTACAGTGGAGTCCCGATAATCAGATATAACTGGCACCGGACCTATTTCGGACTAGCGAATATTTCGGATGAAGCGAAATTATTAATGAAATAAGAATAATTGCTAAAATACATTGTTTCATTATATTTTGCTGTTTACTCCCGGTCGGCAAATACCGCTATTAAATTGTACACCCTTTTTTACTTTTCAAAGATATTCCCAGAGTTACTTCCGTTGTTTTCCCGCAATTGATAAAAACACGCGATCGTTTCTGCAAACTTACTTCCGCCACTCCCGCGCCGAATACCCGCGAACGGTATACACGCGCGATAAAATTAAACGACCATTCGCTTCTTTTACAAAATTGATCTTGCGATCGTTAAAAACGCTTTAGCGACTTTCACGGTCCTTTACTTTTTTGCAAAGTTATTCCTACCGTTATTTGCGATCTATACATTTCGTCTGTCCACCTGTGGTCGGTAAACACGAACGGTCGTCGTTCGCGAAATTTGTCCCGCTGTTTACGCGAAATCGAATTTAGGAAGACAACTCACGTTCTTTGAAAACTTTGAACAATTCTTTATCCAGATTGGGAAAAATCCCTCCCAATACCGTTTCGGACTAAGCGGAATTTCGGATTACCGAGTTTCGGATTATCGAAACTCTATGCGGAACTGGTACTGTAACATATAATTTTTCGGCTGTTAATACCATTTTCCCATCAAAAGAACCTCTGTTTTTTTTATCAAATTTCCCCTACAGGGAAGAAGCTGTTACCGTCATACTCATGGTAAGACCTAAGCCCGAGATCATGATAACCTTTCGTTTTGGGGCTCCCAGAAGCAAAAAACACTATTTGGTAGGAACAAACTGTACCTTATTCACACTTATTCCTCTTTACAATATAAGTCAGTATAAACAAGTTTATCCTGCTCACCCAATCACTCTTTACAAGGAGAGCAGTAATACAAAAGCTGCATCTATTTCATACCAATCGAGCATTGCAAGAAAACTGGTAATACAAAAATGTATCCAGATCTCACCCATCACACTTTGTAAGAAAGTAAAGATACGAAAACTGTCCTTGGCTTACCCTCAACACTCATTTTAAAGGAAGTGGTTATACAAAAACTGCATAGGACTTCCTCATCATGATTTGTAAGGAAAGTGGTAATACAAAAACTGAATCTGACTCACACTCAACACTCTTTATTACTGCTCAACTACGGCGTTGTTTGCCGTCAATGCGTAGGAAGAGTTGGATTAGTATTTTCGAGGTTCTGGCGTATGCGAAGGGGGTCATTTACATATATAGCTTCCCCAAACCATATGACCTTTTTTATTTATATATATATTTTGTGTGCAGTAAAGTGGGTTGTCATAATTTTCACGGTCGCAAGGGAATGGCTCTCCGTGACAGCAGGGCTGAAATTTTAGTTGAAAATCAGTTGATATTTAAATATATTCTTTAATTACTTAAATACATTTATAAAATAAATGTATTAAATATTTAAATATGTTTAGTAAATTTTCTTACTATAATATTCAGGACCTTATTTTCAATGAAAAGGGAATTTCTGTTAAATGAATGCAAAATTAAGTCAAAATCTTTACAAATCAACTCGTTAAACGAATAATAATAGTATATTTCATTGCAAGGGGCGAAATTGACGCTTTTCGTACGAGCTCAAGGTTTACGAGCTCAAGGTGATTTGAGCGAGTAACGAAAAGCCACTCTGACCCGTGTTATGAACTATATTTTTCGTCATACTGCATAAAATATTGAGCTAACTACCTAATAAAACAAAGGTTTTACAGACGAAATATTTGTTTCCATTTTATTCTTGCATTTCAAAATCAGCTGATTATCTGTCAATTGTTATGATGTTATGTCAGCTGATGATAACGATTGATATATCGAAAGCTGGGTACATTCGATTGCAGCAATGAATTTTTTAACCTACTGTTTCGTATCATGAATCAGACTTATCGCAAACATCGTTATCGCTCAGCTTATCTTCTCACTGAGGCAAAATTAAATATTTATATTCAGCCTCTTGACCCGTGCAATGAACTACATTTTTCGTTATATCTCTCAATACAACACGCTAACTACTTAAGAAAACCAATCTGTTATCTTAAAATATATCTCCCAAAGATGCTTTCCATCTTGTTCTTGCTATTTAAAACAATCAGCTGATTGTCTGTTTCATTTCGTGTTAGGTTAGATTGACAACAATGAACAACTATCGATGTATCGAAAGCATTTAATAATCGATTGGTGAAATGAGCGAGTTGCACAAATTGATTAAACCGAAAACAATGCAACAATGAAATGCAATTGACAATAATAATCTATAACCACGCTCAGTGCAATCGATAGCTCACCACCAACGCTGACTTACACACGTTTGAAGTTTTAGTGCATCATGGACGAAAAGCTGACGTCCTCAACATCAGCTGACTCTTTCCCTCCCTAGGGTAGAAAAGAGCTACTTTCGCCCTACAATGCATGTATTGAGAGCAGTCGTTTTCGAAGCAGTATGACTAAAATGTAGTTTCAAGGCCGATAACGACCGAAAATGCTGATTACTTATCATACATGTTGCGTATATTTTAACGTTAGGTAGGCCAACATTAATGGAATTTCTTTTAATGGTGAACGTAAACGAAAAAATTATATCCGGATGATTTTGATTAGAGTGTACAGTTTTACTTACTCAGTGTTTTTTTTTTTTTTTTTTTTTTTTTTTTTGACTGAATGAGAATTTAAGGGGTCATGCAGCATTACTCACTTCATTAAGTCCTCCACAATTGGTTTGATTGGTCTGGCTGGACGCAAACTGGCAAAATATGTTAAGCACCAACACAATTTGTGTTACTCTGTATATCATGGACATCCTGTAAGATGAAAAAATAAGAACGTTAATTTAAGAACAGTACGGTTGTCGTAGTTTGTCATTTTATTCTTGTTTCTACAACTCTATCTTTTGTTCCATAAGGGAATCTTTATATTGATCAACTAGAGCGCAAAAATAATTAGGACTTTTTATGATAAAGTTTTGAAAATTAAGTCTCATGATGTTTAGTTAATAATATAACACTTAAACATATAAGTAGGAGTAAAACGTATTGATACCTGAACATATCCTGTAAACTAATTAACCAATCGACATTTATTAACCAATCAAACCAGTACCTAACAATTATTTGAAACACTATAGTTTATCAATATTAATCATCAATAAATATAAGTCATCTTCCTGATATTGTTAACATGCGTAGATCGCGATAACAACTGTTTATTATTTAATTACTTTTTATCTCCTTCGACAAAATTATCAATTAGTTTTTTTAATTAGTTTAACATAAAACTGACCTTAATACACTTGTATGCCTAAAAACCCTAATTAATATTTAATTATCAATAAATATAAGCGATTTTACTGTTCTTGTTAACATGCGTAGATCTTGAAGACAACCATATTTATTATTCAATTACTTTTTACCACCTTCAACAAAATTATTAATTAATTGTTTTAATTAGTTGAACAATCGCCATTAATAAAGTGGTATACTTAAAGGTTGCTGATTGATTTGATTTAATCATTAGATTAAAATACTAACTTTAAAAAATTAAGTTTAAAATTTTTCATATTAAAACACATAACAATAATTAAATGTTTTGAGGTCTTCAGATTATCGGGAATGTTACGTTTAATGAGCAAACACGTTTTCCAAAACATTCTTGTGGTAATAAAGCGCTTCCACATCATCTTCTTACTGTTAGCAAGCACACCCCGAATAGCTTTTACTTCTTAAAAAAATAATTTTACTACCATTGGCACTGCATGGAAATAATCACATTACCACACCTGTAAAAAGTATGCAAAACGGTTTATTTCCGCTCTCAATTCATTCCCGCTGGCTAAGTCAGGGATATTTATTAGGATAAAGTGACACACAAGAGATATGACAACAAACATCTAAGACCAGTTTCTATTGGTCAGAAATTCCATGACACTCACCGTGTTCTAAATTCTAGTTGTCTTGCTCTAAATCAGCTGATTTCACAGTCGCCGTCTCTATATACTAACTTCCGGTTCGTTCCGATAGAATAAGAAAACATAACTTCAATGAACCTTTTGTGTACAGGTTAGTTAATAAGTTAAACTGTTTAAATAATGGTGGTAGGAAAAATCTTGTGTGTATTAGGAGCTCAAGTAGTCATTGGCACTCTCGAAATGTTTGGCCGCACTCAGCTGACGCTTCGTCTACAATTCTCGAGCGGCAATGACATACTTTGCGCTCTTATACAAAAATAGCTATTCTAGATGCGTTAGATCAACCAAAAATGTTTTGACTTGTTCAGAAACATTTCCCGATGGTGTTGACAGACCATCCGCAAGAAAATACTGGCAATGAAGGTCATTGTCGACTAATTTTTACTTCCCCCCCCCAAACATAGTATATGGAGAACGTATTGTTTTCATCAAAATTTTCGAATTTGAGTTGTTAGTGGTTATATTTGTTTTAATGCTCCCTGAGTTTAAAAAAGTGGTTTTCGGCGTGGTATCTGTCTGTCTGTGTGTGTGTGTGTGTGTGTGTGTGTGTGTGTGTGTGTGTGTGTGTGTGTGTGTGTGTGTGTGTGTGTGTGTGTGTGTGTGTGTGTGTGTATGTGTGTATGTGTGTGTGTGTGTGTCTTTAAGCACGTAGGTAGTAATTACAGTATACCTCGGATTATCCAGACCTCACATTATCCAGACCGGTCCATCCGAGAAAATAAAAATTAAAATCACGGCAAAAACGTGATTTTTCCGAGGTCACGAATGAAATGCGCCTTATAAAAGTAAAATACAAATGTAGTACATTACTGTAAGCACTTGAAATCACAATAACTGAAGGAGTTAGATTGCCTAAACAGTACATTACAGCATTTTTGCAATTTTTGTGGACTGATATTGAGTTCAAAGTGAGTGGTTGAAAAAGGAAAATAGTGGTTTTAATTTTAGAACAGAAACTGTAGAAATTTGTCAAAAGACTTGACGCAGGAGAATCAGGTAAAGAATTAGCTAAGGAACTGGGTGTTGGGACAAGTACGGTAGTGACTGGAAGAAGCATAGAGCCAGTTAGAAAAATGTTATGCGCAACAAGCTTGAAAGACTAACATGTTGCACAGTCTTGATACGTTTGCAGCATCAATTTAGCAGGGGCTAAGGTACGAGAACGCTATTTAGGCGATATTGTAATGACCTCGGATTATCCGGATTTTTTGTTATCCGGATCGGTATTCCGCCACATTAATCCGGATAATCCGAGGTGTACTGTATTCGGACGAGTTCGTAAACCAGCCTGATCGGGCTACCGGAAAGGGGGGTAAAAGGGTGTAAACCCTCCCAAAAATAGGGTTTTCGAGTTTTTTTTTACATAGAATAATAAAAATAATAAAATATTTGTCAGCACCATTGAATTCAGCTCAAAAAACAAACAATTTAGTATTTTTAATCATTGCTCTATGTCCATTGGTTACTGAGTTATTGAAATTGGTAAACACAGTACGTTGTCCCAATAAATAACCTTAAGGGAAATAAATAAAATTCTATATCTCACTTACTTCTCAACTTATAAACGGCTTCTTCTAGTTCAGATCTACTTGAATTAAAACCACCCAGTTTCAATATAGCCTATCCGTAGCAGCAAACCTGCATACTCGTTCCCCATGTTATTCTTATGGAGCTTACAAAAACATGTCAAATTTCGCTATTGGATTGAAATATGTTGTTTTGCATTTGAAATTCGCTGAGTATGCAAGTCTGCTGCAGCGGGGGTATTCATGTCCGTATTAGCCATGGTGTAAGGAAAAAAGTTACACATACTTTTTTCTTTACACCATGCGTATTAGCTTATATTAAATTTATTTTATATTATTTCAATGCATAATACAGGGTGTTGTTTTTAAACGCAACCCATTTTCAAAATTGAATAATGCATATGTAAATAAGAAATGAGTATTTTTTGTTGATCTTTACATTTTAAAACCTATTATTTAAGTCTGATCACATTTAGTTTACATTATGTGTCCAAACAATCCGCCATTGGCATTTGTATAAAGTTGTGCTCTCTCCATCAAATTCCCGAGCACGTGTTGCAAGGTACCTCTTTGTAATTCTTGCATTAAGTTTGTTATGTTTGTTTTGAGGTGGTGAATATAATGTGAATTGTTTTCGCATGCCTTACTTTTTATGTATCCCAAAAGGAAATAATATAGTGGGGTCAAATCCGGGGATCTTGAGGAGAAATAATCCTTCTCTGATAAAATAATTTTTTTGGGTTATACGTTTTTAAAATAAAACACCCTGTATAAATACTGTGTATATGGATGTAAAATATACATCCGTATTCACAGTATTTAAACAGGGTGGTTTTTTAACGTAACCCAAAACAAAATATTATTTTGTAAATACTTGAGTCTTAATTAGGTATTTCAGTGTCTAGGTATTTGAGTGTCTATGGATGTTGGCTATATTTTTAAGAAGATTTTAAACATTCTCATATGCTTTTATTATGTATTAAAATAATTGAAAATATATTTACTAATTGTTCAATTTCCGCTGACTCTTTTATAACTTCTTGACGTTGATCGTCAGTGCATCTAGAAATAATAATCACTGGAATTTCTTCAAAACATTGATTATGTTTAGTTCTCTTTTGTTCAGTTAAATTATTTTACAATTATTGCTTTAATTTCCAGTTTTTAGTGAATTACCTATATAAGATTTTGGCACAAGGCAATTAAATTCATCTATAAGTTCAATTCTGTAAGTATATTCAAATGGAATGCCACTTACAGTCTACAGTAATTAAAAGACGTATAAAAATCGAAGCGACATTATGCTTATGTCCTTAAATAATGACAACGATTGATATAAGTTCCAAAGTTTAACAAAATATCCATAAGCCCAACGAAGTTGTGTTTTATAAGATACAAACCTAACAACAAGAAATGATAATTAGTAATCACTGTTCTTTGTTACATGGCGTGCAAATATTAATCATATATATTTCAACTCCTTGTGATATTGGTACAGAAACAATTATTGTGACTTGACAGGAAAAGCAGTCGACGGCAGTAGAAGACTGCAGCTACTGTCACTGACAGGACGCAGGGAATAGCTATTTGTGTATTAAGAGCGCAAAGCATCAATGCCGCTCGAGAATTGTAGATAGCCCCACGAAGCTTAGCTGAGTGCGGCCAAACATTTCAAGAGCGGCAATGACTATTTGAGCTCGTAATACATATAAGATTTTTCTTACCACCATTATTTAACTAATTAACTAACCTGTACACAAAAGTTCATTGAGGCTATGTTTGCTTATTCTATTGGAAAGAACCGGAAGTTAGTGTATAGAAACGCCAACTGTGAAATCAGCTGATTTAGAGCAGGGCAACTAGAATTTAGAATACGGCGAGTGTCATGGGATTTCTGACCGATAGAAACTGCTGTTTATTGTTTGACGTCATAGTTATCTCTCTTGTGTACCACCTTAACCTAATAAGTAACCCTGATTTAGCGAGCGGGAATGAAATGAAAGCGGAAATGAACCGTTTGCGTACTATTTACAGGTGTGGCAATATGATTATTTTTATGCAGTGGTAGGAAAAATATAATTCCGTTTTACCCCAGTCCCGAAGCGTCTACCTGGCCGGGTGGCGAGGCGACCCTTCCTAATCCTCCATAATGACCGGCGCGGTTCGATGCTTTCAAAAGAACCTGAAATTCCGGCGCGGTTCGAGTACGCCCCCATTTTCTATAAACACTTGGTAGGTACGTTTTAGATTAATAGGTGCACTTTTATGTAAACTTACGATTTTTAATCCCATTACTATCTAACTGCCATCATATTATTATATGTTTAACTAACAAGAATATTAAAGTTTTTGCCGTTTACGTTGATAAATAATAGTAAAACGTGGGGGATCATAGGGTATAAACGCATTCGATCGAATCATACAATGATTTATAGTTTCGAAAATATGCAGTGTTGCAACTAATCAAATTAGTACTAATCTGACAGAATAATATGTAATTTTTGCATCAGAACGTATATGTGGTTCCACTCGTCCGATCGGGACTATGACTCTATTTTTAACTGTCCGAATTCGTAGGTCTAATTTGTTTTGTTGGACCAAAAATTGAGTCCTTATCATGCGACTAAAACAAAAATAACATATAAATATTATAATTTTATTCAGCACTAAATAACCTAAAATATAAATACTTCTCGCTACAACGGACCGAGTATTTTGCTTATTTCCTTAGTCAGAATGAACGATCTGTGTCATGCGACCAAAATATTTTCTCATTTTGAGATTTCGGAATGAATTCGTAATATGTTGTATCGGCCCGAGTATTTGGTTTGTTGCAAAGGACCGAATGTGGAATCTGTATCATCAGGCCGTCATCGTCAACTTCAGTTTGCTACATCGCACCGAATCTAACAATATGAAATCGGTCTGAATGCAACTACCAAGCTTTTGCATGATTCAGTCAGGGAGAAATGTTCTCATGAGTCGCATCGTAAGTTAGGAAAGGAACCAAGGGAAGCATATTCGTTTAATCTTTTAAATATTTTAATTCTAAATTTACTTTAACAACTCTACTTTCTCAGGCTCAAAAACCTTTTTTTCTAATTGCCAGATGCTGTCCTTGACTATTCTAAATGTGTCGTTCAAAAAGTAGACAATCATCTTTTGTCCAAATGTTTCAAGTTGAACTTTCTTACACACGATATGACCGAAAGCGATCGCTCTTCAGATATTTTAAAGTCCTTTTTTATACTTGATTATGCAAATAAGAGTTCAATTTAAAATTATTGGATGGATTCGTTTTCTTTCATATAATTTTAAGAGTTTATGTATTAAGGCTATAAAATTATATTTAAATTCTATCCTCTTTGTTTTCTGATTTTAATACTTCCTAAACATACTTTAAGAATTTTCCGTTCGTTACCATCCATATTCATTCATTCATTCCGCATTTAAAGTCGACAGTTACAAGATTTAAAAGACACTATTTTACGTAATGAAATACAGACAATCAGAAGTAAACCATTTTTCAGGGCACTAATTTCTATTTACTCACATGAAAAAAATGTATATACTATATGCATTACAAAAAAGCGATGTTCAAAACTTCAAAACAACTGGCCTTTTCCAATATAATCATATGGAAAATTTTCCAGCTGTTTATGTTTTGAGAGTCACAATTTTGTCATTCTGTATTCAAACCTTTATTTTGGGCCAGAATATTTAATGGGGCTATGATTGTTCTGGTGGTCCTCTTTGACAATTAACACTGCAAAGCTATGCTGATTCCGGTGAACCTAAATCAACTAAAGAGCTTTGACAAAACCTCACGTGGGTGTCCTTTACAATTATAAACATCCCACAGGGAGCGCAACAAAGCTTCTGAGGTGGCACTGTTTAATCAGGATTTGCAATCAAAAGGCGATTTCAAAGTTAGGCATATTATTACTGGATGATTCAAAAATAAGTTCAGTATACAACTGAGTTAGAGCGATACTATTGAAATTTTTTTGTAAGTACATATTCTCACACTTCTACCTCATATTACGGGTGCTCTATATGAGTACATGGATGTGCTCTGTAATTTTAAAATTGGAGCTCTGAAGAATCATATTGGAAAGTGATGTAAAAATTAGGCTCTGTTGCAGTTTTTAATGTTTTCTTAGCTAGGAGAGTAAAATTAAACAAATTTTTACTAAGGACACTAAAAAGACCCGATACATGGCCGTAGCTAACGGGGGTTCAAGGAGTCAAACCCCCCCTCGAAAATGTTTCAATAGCGTTAAAATTAAGGATTAGAAAGATAATTTTTTCACTTCATGCGACCACGGAGCCCAAACCCCCCCTCCCAAATAAAAATCGTCAGCTACGGCTTTTAACCCTAAAACAGTTTGAATAAAAAGCCCAACAAGTTCAGCTTACGAAAGTTTTCTTTTTGGATGAGCCGTTCGCTTTCATTAGACTGCCTATGACTTATTTAAGTCTACCACGATTACGAACAGGTATCGGTGAATCTCTTTAGCGGGATCAACTCAGCGTGATCACTAATGGCGGCCATTACGGCTCCAGTAATCAGGTAGAGGATAATGGAATTTTCCTCGTCTACCTAACTCGGTAACTCGGTAAAATGGAAGTTAATTGCAAAAAAAAGTTGTGATAACCCAACTGTTTACGGTTTTCTTAAGAATAGTTAATCGAAAAAATTACGTATCATACACTTAATTTCTTAAGGCAATCTTTTGCGTCTAAATTGTGAGCGTCTGGCATGTCGTAGAAAGGTGGGAGAGGGCTTAAATTAAAGGTCTCTATGCGATGATGACAAGAAAACTACTAAAATTGCTTGAAATCCATCAGAAAACAAGAAATCACGATAAATATCTGCCATTTAAAAAGCATTGGGATTTAAAATGTCTGCTTTGTCTAAATCAAACACGTGATGCTGATACTTGATTGAAAACCATGCGTTCATGTGTTAGATATTAACATATGGTAAATCTAAAGCCAGTTTACTATGAAGGTATTTTGAGCTATAATCAATAAAGAATTTTGAAATGTTTTCTTGTAAGGGCCCCTTCAAGCCTGTAGTTACTACTATTGACAATCATAATGGGTTGTGTATTTAAGTATTACATTACACTTCAAGAGTGAAACAACACTCTCGAAAGATATCCAAAAAAATTGATACAGAATATCTTTTATATTTTTCGTTATACTGCTTCAAAAACAGCTGTTTTAATGCAAGTTTTCCGGACCTAAATAAACTCTTTTTATTCCTAGGAATTAAAAGCTGATTTACTCGATACAAACTGACTCTTTATAGTCCTAGGACTATAAAAGTCAAAAAGTGCCGAGTACGTCGTAATAATCGAACAATATTCATTCGATTAAAAATAATCGAAACATTCATCGTTATTATAGAAACATTCATTGTTGTCAGTTTAATCAATTTGTGAAACTCGCTCATTTCACCAATCGATTATTACATGCGTTCGATACGTCGATAGCTGTTCATTGTTGTGAGTCCACCCAAACACAAATGAAACAGACAATCAGCTGATTGCTTCAAATAGCAAGAACAAGACGTTGGCATCTTTTGAAGGCATCTTTAAAGGTAAACAAGCTGTAACATTTTGGTTTTCTTAAGTAGTTTACGTATTGTATTGAGCAATATAATGAAAAATATTGTTCATCACACGGACCTAAAGCTGCTTTTCGTTACTCGGTCATTTTTCAACCTCGGCTTACAGCCTCGGTCGTAAAACTTGACCTTGTACGAAAAGCGTCACTTTAGGTCCTTGTAATGAAATATACTATTATAGTATTTTTATTCAGCCCTTATTTTTCAAATAAATACAATTTCCTAGTGGTGCTAAAAGGAAACTTTTAAAGTAGGCGTTAACTTTCTTTTATTCCCAACTTCTGGCTTGGATAAATTTTCATCTTATGCTCTATTATTTTAGTCGATAGAAAATAATTATATAAAATTAAAACATGACCTTTTTGACACTTTCAAACAAAAATTTCCAAAAAGGAATTATATAAATTACATTCTACTCTAGAATCTCGGAAACTGTCCCAAGCTGATGCAGCTATCAATACCAAAATACCATATACAAGTATGAAACTTTCACTTCACACAAGATGATAACCGAAGAGTTTTTGCAGAGACGACCACAAGAAACTCTTCAACACATTCATGTTTTACAGCTACAACGTGATCGCCGAGGGTATGGGCGACCAAACGTAACCGACAATTAGGCGACACTTCAATCCCTCATGCAACTCAGACAATCACTTCCCGGTTGTTACAAGGGTGTCATTGCACTCACTATTGCCTTAGAGATTATCCGTTGGACATTCTAAAGCAAAGTAAATTTTCTTTCGTAGTAAAAGACTTTCAGGTAGAATGGTAAAGTTTATGTGTAAGAACATGTATTACTTCCTGAAGAAAGAAATTGTTTATTCCGAAAGATAATTGTGTGATTTCTTTTGAACGGATGGGTCTACACTGACAATTTCACAAGATGGTAACTTCTTATCTTCTGAGCTGGTCCGCGTCTTCGTATAAAATATCTTTAAGTTTAAAACCAACGTTTCGTAAATATTTCAGTTCTCCATCTTCAGTGAACACGAATCCCGATGTACGAACCCTTCATTTTCTTAACACAAATAAATGATTAAGTTTGCTTAGGTCAAATCAAAAAGGGTCGGGGTCAAAATTTAACATCTGTACCAGGGATTACATTGTTTTGCGTTTTTTCTCCGTAAACGAAATTTTAAGCACTAACACACTTGACCTCATAGTTTAAGTAACCCTGTGTTATATCATTAAAAGCGGAAACTTCTTCCTTTGAAGTTTTAAGCCACCGTATAATTATGCATCAAAGGAAAGTGATCTTGGTAAAAATTAAAATGTTTCACCTCTCATTTAGTTCTTACTTTTAATTTAATTTTATTGCATTTCTAATGTTTTGAATAGGCGGATTATAACCAAGGTATTGGATAGAGATATATAAATAAGACGTTTTATTAGATTTCTTCTAAATAGACCGACTTAAAAATTACAACTAGGTGCCAAAACGGCGATATTCAGTGGAATAGATGCTTCGGTGTCACAAATCGCTTTCTTTTGTAGTGGAAATCAATTTCAAGTGGACGGAAATAGGATTATGTGATTCTTTAGAAATATGAACAATTGAGGAAAGGGGGCAATTCATAGCATGAATAATAATTTGCTCCACCAAGCTATTCTATGTCGTTGGAGCGATTTCGAACTAATATTTGTTTAGGAAATAACTCCAGTGGTATTTGTTTTGATCAACGATTATTGAGTAGGCTTAGAGCAGTATTAAAGTTGTTGGTACACAAATAGTTCAGGTTAATATTGCCAAAGTAACAGGACTTTTCCGGATTCAACTAAAAACAGAACGTTTCGTAGTTCAAGTAGTGAACGATTTATCTTATTTAAAGAAAATCAACTGGTCCTATCTCTACATTGTCGTTATTTAGTGATATAAAAATGTTGACATTTATTTACTTCTATAGTTTGTTAGTGTAATATAGGATTATAAGTGACACCTTTTTTCAAGCCTGAAATCTATATTTATAACACTCTTATGACCAAGTTAGGTAACGTTTTTAGGGGTTTCGGTTACAATTAATTAAAGGTATCCATCTTTGTATTTTATCTCCAAGCTACAGGTTTTTGGTACGTAATATAATCTATTTCTTGACCGAAGATAAAATTACTGTATATTTTGAGGCGTTAAGGTTCTAACTTTACTTTCTCAATTCCTCCGTACTTAGTACCTAACAGCCCTTGTGAGAGGATTCCAAAGCGAATTTGAATAAAGTAGAATAGGCAGACCCCTTGTGAGGCTTTTATACTAGCTGGAACCAATCGATTCATTAGGATTTCATCTTCAACGCAGGACTAAAGTAGTAGTGAGCTCAGCGACCAGAGGAACTAAGCGGGACTAGTATCGAACGTATAACCGTCAATCCATGAAATTACCATCGTAATTAGACTAGTTCGTAAAATCATTGGGGAAATCGTTGATCGGATCCCACTTTAGTTCCTTAGTTTCCATTACCTGTTCGTCTATTAATTAACAGTTCTGTCTAAAGAACATGTCGGCCTTAGTCAGAAACGGGATTACAAGATCGCGCCACAGTCATCCTACACTAATCTTTCATTTATACTTCCCTTCAAATACCTACCTGGGTATGTCGCTATTTAATGAAAATTATTAAAGTACATTGACACAATTTTAGAGAATTTCCTTTCCATCGAACTTTCCAAATTCAGACTAAAGAGCGAGTTTAATTTCCAACGGCTATCAAGCCATTCTATTTCTGAGCTATCTTATCCAATCGGAATAAAATCCTATACTGTTCTTACCTTGTGTGTGTACCGGGTAAGTTGAAAGTTCCATCCCCTAGTTGTTTTTTATTATTGTAGAACATTCATATGTCCAAATGATGAAAATTTTGGAATATTGAAATGTTCACCCCCTCCCCCCAAAGTAGGGTAGTTTAAGGGTAAATCCGGATTTTCAAGAAGTAACTCCTAACTTGTGACACATCGTTTTAAGTTAGAAGGCCTTAATAAAATAGGAATAATGGTGTGAGATAGAGGTCTCTAGGTTGATTATAAGCAAAGTTATCGCACCTCAAAAATTGAAGTCTTACATACGTTTTAACATAGCACACCATTAAGCCCATTTTGTCTTGATTATGTCAATGCTTATCAATGAGCCACCAGGGGTCACTCTCAAATCATGTTTGCCAAATTATCTTTGATTTAAAATTCTCGGGCGCCATCTTGGATCCGTCATATTGAACGCAAATAATATTATTCCAAAGTTTAGGTGTGATACCTACCATTACCAACCGTGTTTTCATCCTGGTTTCTATGCCGCAAACCGTTTGATCAATTGATTTTGTTCTTAAGATAAAAGCAATTTTATTGGTAATGTTACAAAACTTCCTAAAATATATCTTTAGAAAGGAAGAAGGTTTCTATTTCGGGGTCGCTAAATTGTAATCAGCAACAGTTAGAAATGATTGGTCACAACACTACCTTTAATTTTGAATTTTATTCAATATGGCGGGCCCAAGACGGTGGCCAAAAATTATAAATCAAAGACAATTTAGCAAATTATTCAATGGCCCCTTGCGGGTCCTTCCTATGAAATGGAAAATTCCTAATAATAAGGACTTATCTTGATGGTGTGCAATGTTAAAGTTATATGTGAAAATCTAAACTTTGAGTTGCCTTAACTTTACTTAAAATCAGCATAGAAACCTCTAATTTGCACCATTAGTATTCTTTTGTCATGAACTCTAAAACGATGTGTCGAAAGATAGGGGTTACTATTCGAAATTTTTCACTAACCGCTTAACAACCCCATCTTGGGTAGACGAGGTGAAAATATGGACACATTAAAAACCTTCCCCTTTGGTCATGTAAACGTTGCCGGAAATTGATCTTTTTTTAACTTAATTTATAAAAAATAACAAAGGGATGGAACTTTAAGACATTCGGTATTTTAGAAACTAAAACCTAATTTAGTTTGTGATTTTACAAAACATACTAAAATGAAACCCCTTTTAATTTTAACCAGTATAAAGGGAGCTATATTTGGATATGTAGAAAAAAAAACTATAAAGTGTTAGACCTTGAAACGAATGCATTCTCAGCAATGCGACGTTGAAGATTGAAGAACCCCGTCCGTCCTAATGAACTTGTGGTGAGAGTGGCATCCCCCTTCTCTCCTCGTCCATTTAAGACTAAAAATCCAGTTCGACAATGACCGTATACATTTTTCATTCCAATCGAATGAGCTTCTAAGACGAAATAAGAGTTTTACCAAAAGGATTTTGCAATTTTCACATAGAATATTGCCTGTTTTTATTGGATGTAATTTACGTATATGTTTTTTTAGCTCAGCAACTTTCTAAAGCTTGTTGTTATTATGTTCTTCTGCATGTATCATCAGAAGATATAACGTATACTTACTAAGTATAATTCTGTATTATTACCTTGGTATGTATTTATGTTAATAAAACATCCATATTATTGTTTAGGATACCTTATTAAATTACGTAAAAACTATAATACAAATAGTAGTTATGACATACTTTAAATATATTTTAATCCTGTTACGCTGAATTATTCACAAATATATATAAAAATATTCTTTGATAATATAGACTTTTGATGTAAATGTATAAGATGCTGCTAAATGTTTAAACATAACCGAACGAAAAGGAAAACATAAATGTAAAACATCTTATTTCAGTAAAGCCAATAGAATTACCAAAAAATAAAATTTGCTTTTCCAGTAGCTCTTTATGCATTACAGTATTACTCTTTAAGTCAGGTTATTTTTACCATTCTATTCCTACTACTAAACAAATTTTCAATTTATAGATTTATTATGATTTGTTTTGTCCACTTCAAACTTTAAAATCTTTAAAGTGGTTGCGCGTACTACATAGCAAAAGTAAATGAGAATTGCAGAGTGTTTCATGAATTTTAAGTATTAAATATTGTCAGGTAGACTTTAAACACTATTTCTACTCAAACCTTAGCAAAATAATCGTGACTGTTAAAAGCTGTAGGAGACTTAACTCCAAAAACTAACTGTTCATAATTTTCATGTAAATTAATTCACGTTACCACATGCTACCAACAATTTATCAAATTTCCCCATCAGCTTGTCAACGAAGTTGATACATTTTCTGGATATTCGTCCTCAGTTTGGTCGATATTTCCAATCACGTGACCAAATATTTCGCAATATGTGGCATATTTGAGGAGCGGAACGTCGAGCTAGACGATCCGCGTCACGTTTTCAATTACTCGCCTCATCGCTACAAACTACAAACTACAACCACTAACCAGCGGCCGAGGCGGCGATTGTAACTACAAACCTGCGGCGTCAGAAAAAATACAATATCTGAGTTTTAAACTACCAACCAACAATAAAACCTCGAAAAATTGCACTTTACGCCTAACTAATGTTGCTTCAAATTATAAAATAACAGCGCTAGAAAAACAAATATCGATTTCACGACTAAAAGTCGACAGTGCTACAAACTGCAAACATGCTGTTGAGTTTGTCTAAAATATCCCAAATTAACGTAAACTAGAGTTTAAGTGTCGGAATATATGTCTATGACATAAGTTATAAAATATTTATTGTTTAACACGGACAAACTTTATGATATAGATTATATGCGTTATTCATTCTCAAATAGGCAATGAAAAACAGTCTTTAACAAAATAATGCAACGATTATTGAATAGCTACCTGCATATCAATGGATAAGTTTGAATAAATCTCTTCAGATAATTGAAACCAATTGAAATCTCTTCAGCGAAAAAATTAATAAGTCAATCAATGATTATTAGTTTATGTAAATCAGTGCAATAATCCGGGTTGATTCCCTTCTGTATGTTTCGTTTGATTTTTTTTTATCATCTTAGTTTTGTAAAGTTGGAGAATCATCCTTTTTACTTAGGATTTATTTCTCTGTCATAATATGTAGGCTATTTAGTTTTTTAGAAAGTCAAAAAGCTTAGGACAGTAATAACCATCCTTAATTAAATCTTATAAGACTGAATAGTGCAAAAACATTTTACACTATTCATAAAGTATTCATTGCCTTGAACAGTCTCTAACGAAAATATCTTTGCCAATTTAGATTTAAAAGTACACATTTTGCAGCGTTTTGTGTACTTTAACCCTGAAACTCTACATATTACCGTATCAATGTTAAGTGTTCATAATTGTTTAAAATAATTTAGAAAAAAAAATTTACTTAAAATCCATTACGGGCGAGCAAGCTCACATTCTGCATAAAGGACTTTAAGTTCTTAAACTAACAATCTTTACACACACGTTAAGCCAATTTGCAAAATTATACATATTTCATATTTTAATTAAAATGTTTCAATGGTAAACGATCATTATTTAGTTTTTCTTCTGGTAGTAAAAGAGATTACACTCTGAACGAAAATTGTATATTAACACCATGTGGTGGTTTGCGACATTTTAATATTAACAAGGCAGCGCTCCGCAGCGACCGTCGCTGCACCACACGTCCTGCCGTCCTGTGACATGTCCGGTGTTGGAACCTCTGAACTCATGTGGCTGCTGGAACATTAAGGATTTTTTATTTATAAATCTACACGAAAATTTCATGGGCACCTACTAGCTTTCTAAGTATTTATTTCGGAACTTTATAGCCACGGTCTTAACCAGATTTGGCAATTTGTATGGATTTAAAATAAAACTAATGATTACTTAGACGTGTGACATTTTAGGTCTCACAAAATTCGATTTACACATTTCATTATCCTGAGCAATAGTAAGATAATTGTAGGAATGTACAAACTAGAAGATGGCATAAGTTCTATGCAACTAAAATAATATCATTCAATAAAGGATTTTTTTAAACCTCTTTAACTCTTCTTATACATATTATATTAGCCTGTATTTAAATGATTATACCAGAGTGTCCAGTAGCCGTATATTTATCAAGCTATCTGAAAATTCTGATTGGGTTTTACCACTCCCTGTTCTATACATGTACCGATGTAATTGTTCCAATAATAATATTATACAGCAGGTTATTCGATCGTTTGTGTCAATATATTATATCGACACAAAGGATCGCATAATCTGCTGTATCCGAACGTCTCTACCAAGTGTTTTGAGCCTCTAGTGTCCAATAGCCGTATATTCATCAGACTACAGGTAGAGCCTGATAGGTTGACAAAGCTCCCTGTTGTGTATTTATATTGATCTTTGTTTCAATACTTATTTACTTATAAGTCATACATTTTTAAACGGTGACCTACCCTGGCAGGTATTTTAAGCCAAGTATGAACGAGAAATCAGTGAAGGTTTCTTGTGACGTGATCTTTAGTCTTATCACTATCTAAGGCCGACATGCCCCTTATACACTGGACTGCTCATTAATAGCACAACAGCATATGGCAACCAAGGGAATTCCAGTTTAATGTGGTATCCGAGCCACAATTTTGCCAGTCAATTACAAAATGGGTTCATTATTAGAATTATCTTATAACGTCAATATAGTATGAATCACTGCGGACTTTAATTCCCACAAAACTAATAGGAATCATCACATCCACAAACTGCTAATAATTATCCACGACCTGTGACCTACAAGTAGCTGGATTACAGGATACGCCACCGCACCGTCCCAGATTTTATGAATATGTTTCATTACTATATATATACTCTAAGAGTCGAAGAGCTGCTTATCAGAATGTCACTGCCTAGTGTCTATAGCCTCTAGTGTCCAGTAGCCGTATGGTCACAAGGATATCTGACGTCTGATTGGGTGATACAGCTCCCTGCTGTGCATCTATATCGATCTTTGTCACAATAAACTTAAACTTATTTGAAATGGCGACCTACCCTGGTAGGCATTTTAAGCCAAGTATGAATGAGAGATGAGTAAAGGATGATTGTGGCGCCATATTGTAGTCTTGCTACTGACTAAGGCCGACATGTTCCCTAGACAGGAGAGTTAATTATGAGCCCAACAGCCAAGGGCAACTAAGGGGCCTACATTTTAACGTGGGATCCGAACCAAAATTTTGCCTGGTTTTACATTAGGTCTGATTATGAGGATGGTCCTATGAATGAGTACTCAATAGTGCGGACGTTAATCCCCACTAGGGAACACCGCATCCACAAGCGCATCCACTCACAACTATCCACAATTCGTGACCTCCAAGTAGCTGGATTACAGGACACGCCACCGTCCCAGTCTTTGAGGTGAATACTATATCGATACTCGTGTAAGGGTCGAAGTGCTGGTGTATCCGAACATCACTGCCTAGTGCCCAGTAGCTGTATATTCACGGGGCTATCTGTCCGTGTCTGATTGGGTGACACCGCCGCCCGTCGTGCAGCTAATGCTATCATGTTTTATGGCCCCTTGTAATTTGCTCCTGTCGCCGCCGCGCGCCGCTGCCTCGTCGTCCTTATCGCCTGTTTCGCAGTATTTCTCCCGTCTTTAACGACTCGGTGGTCCGGTTGTCCGGTTGTCACCGTGCGTCGTTTGGTTTTATCGTTGCAAAACAATTTGAAGCATTTTTAATTGTTCATTTCTTTGATTAATTTGATTTGATTGAGAATAGCTGCTACGTATAAACTAACATTTGATAAAATAAATGTACTGAGATTGAGTAATATTTAATAATACAGTGTTGTTTAAGCTGTGTTGGTAAGCTTATTGAGATGGAAATAGTCAATTTTACTTTATTTAGTTACGCCATTTTTAGAACAACATTCTCCTTTTAATTGCAATTAGAGATCCCCTACAGGTCGAACTTCAACCAGAAAATATTTGAGTTTACTTTTTACTGATTGCTTCAATAAACATGTGACTGCATTTGTTTACATTTTCTTGTTATTCCGTAACCAACATGGCAAATCATGAAGCCCATGTAATTTTTATTACATTTAAAATTTAAAAAACGATGATGAATTATAATGAAATCGGGTAAATCTGCAGGAAAGTACTTTCCTAACGGTGTCATTAGATTTTTCTTACGTGGCATACATGCTGAGAAAAAAAGGATTACAAAAATCATGCTTGCCTATTCATGTATAGCTAGGAATCAAATTGGTCTTGTAACTATTCCTACAAAATTTCAAAGAAAAGATCTGTTCCTATAAATAAAACAAAATCATTGTTTGTAGGCAGAGAACACTTTCAAGTGACAACCTTCAACCCAAATATAATTTTGCATATATTTGTTGTGTTTGAGCTTGATTGTTATGTGAAGAAGCTGATGTGAATACATTCTTATCACACTAACCTAAAAAAATATTGTCTGTAATAATTAAGAAAAAAAGTAAAAAAAATATTATCTCAACCTTTTTTTTCTAGAACTAATAGTGCGTTGGATTTGACTGAAAATATGCCGCTGTAATAAAATAAAAATGGGCAAAAAATTGTAATAGATTTAAAATTGCCCTATTTCCTATATCTGAAGTTTTGAACAAATTTGCACCATTAACTCTGCAGATGATGGTATATCTTCTCAAAGAAGGGATCGAGAGAGATGAAATATTAATAAGCCTTTGATGGAGAAAGGTTTTGTCAAAGTTTGTTTGCAGGAAGGGATTAGTTTGGCGGAATTACAATACCCTGGCCGTATACATTGTTAACCGGCAAAAGCTACTGTTACGCTTCTAATCTTTGCCGAAAATGATTGCTTAAGTTTATTACTGATAACGAACCTACACAGATTCTTTAAATTGATTTGTTAGTTTATTTAACAGTAACAAAGGAAACCATTTTACACCTAAGAAGTTATTTCATTATCATAAAAATATCCAACATCCTTTATCCTTTCCTATACTATAAACAAGCACTTGTGAGGGCAATATTTGATCATGTATAAGAATTTTATTTTTATATGGAGCTATTGACCTCGAAATCGATCGGAGCTCATTAAAAGCCTGGGGAATCTCCGGATTTTTTTCTATAGCCCATGTTAAAGTAATATTAATAATAATAATAACTAGTGGCTTGTAGGGGCATAAGGCCCGTAATAAAGGAAAATTTAAATTAAAACAATTCTTATTTCATATAGTAAGATCTACCTTTATAAACTGGCTTTTAGATCTACCATATGATAATATCTAGAACATGGTTTGAAATAAAATAACAATATCACATGTTTTATGTAAACAAAGTAGCTACCAGTGCTTTTTGAATGGCAGATATTTTACGTAATTTTTCATTTTCTAGTAAGCTTCAAGCAAATTCATCATTTTTCCCGCCATCACGGAATAGAGACCTTTAATTTGAGCCCTCTCCCAACTTGCCAGGCACTCACAATTTTGACGCAAAGAATCGCCCTACGAAATTAAATATACGATAATAATAATAAATGCATTTATTTGAAGCGCTTCTCACTGGTTTTCAGGATAACTCAATAGTTAATAACGTTGTCAGTTGAGTGTTAGTATAAAAAATATAATAATATAACATGCACATAAAAAAGTAACAACATTGCAAATATTATTATTTTGTTAAAAAAGTCAATCAACTTACATTTGAAAGAATCCAAAGAATAAGATTTGAGGATGCCGGGGAAGTCATTGTAAGGTAGTTATTGAGGAGGCCTGGGCCGATATAGGAGAAGCTTTTACGGCCCAATTCAAGCCTCACTTTCTGAAAGTGAAGCTTGTGACTCCCATGTTATCGTTATGGAAGTGTAAACCAAAACAGCTGATTCTTATGTTCAGATTGTTTTCGTCTTATATATGTACATATAACATTATAGCCTACATACCCGGCAAACATATTAAAATATATTTTATCGCTGAAATAAATAGTTGCCTCAGTCAAAAGAAGCTCGTAATATTGAGATAATAAGCTTCAAGAGTGTTTTTATTAAATTAATCGATTATTTCAAGAACAATGTCCATATAATACATTAGTAAAAGTTCTTAATAGTCAGGTTGAAATATAATTTAGTCCACAGCAAGGCTAAATGAAGAATATTCATGAATCGTTGGTAATTGGAAATACTAATAAATTCACTTACGTAAATTTGAAGCTTAGAGGAGGGGTAGGAATGTTTTACTAAAAAATATGAAGTCCATTAGAAGAACTACAATTACCGTACACTCTGGATGAATTTGTTTTAACTTAAGTGAGTTCTTACTTTATTACAGCATTTGTAAACAACTTTTGCATACAATCTCGGTATAACTCAAGCTCATTTTTATCATTGACTTTGAATACAAATTCTATGGTTATATGAAAATACATACTTTTATTAGTTTGCCCTAATAATTTTATAGGAAAATTTATTCATGATAAAAACTATATTTAATATTGTTACGATACATTAAGCGTTTATAAAAAAAAGAAGAATATGGATTGTATTTGTATCATAAATATATTATTAATTATATGGATTGTAATAAGTTATATGATCTCTGATTTTTATTATTAAAAATTATTTTGCATCTAAAACTGTCAAAGCACGATAGAAGCTTTATGAGTAAATATTTTTACTAGTTTCCCAAGAATATCCGATCGTAAGTACGATTTATATAAAAAAAATAATTTAATTTCAAGAAAGATAGTTTTTACTTTCTACAAAACCAAATACATACGGACGCTTATGAAATAAATTCTTAAAACAATTAGCCATCATTCCTCATTATGAAAAACATTACAAACAACAAGTGATTTAATTATTAATATTCCTTTACATATGTCTTCTTTATGTTACGTGTTTGGGGCTTCAACACCGATATTAAATTTGGTTAGCTAGGCAATATTTTGTCAACCATTAGCTTCCCGCTTGCAGATATTATTATTTAGGGAAGCCAGGGCTGAGTCCTGCGACATTTTAAGATTAACTCCTTAAGATGTTGAAAAGCTTTGCACGTAATTTTTCTTGTCAGCTTTTCCAAGAACCCATCCTCTTATTTATTCTTTTATATAAAAATCATCCAGATTTTTTCGTTTTCCCTGTTAGTGTTATGGTCTATTAGAGTATTCTTGTTGGGTTTCCGCCTTTTTTGTGTACATTATAAGAGTTTCATTGCTTGGGGGAGGTTTTTTTTTTGTTTAATAGTAAATAATTTTGAAACTATTTTTAAATACCAATATTACTGGATTATACAGGGTTGGGCGAGCATCTAAAATATATGAATCTTAATAGCTAAATATAAATCGAAATAAAATTATCTGCTGAGTAATTGAAACAATAGCAAAATGTTATACCAAAATTACTGACATTCTAGAGGATGGTCCACGATGAACGTTTAAAAATCTGAAATCCAAGTCAACTTTTAGATGTACCTTGTTTAAAAATCCTTATAATTTGAATAAAAAAATAAAAATCCGGTCCCAATGGGGGATCCAAACAAAACCTACAATGCCCAAAAAAGCTCCTCAAAGATATTACCCTAATAATAATTAACTAATCGTAAGAATACGTCTGGAATATTTTGAATGGTTCCGAAAATATCGAGCAAAATGTAATAAAACTCAGCATTTATGTATTTTCAAAAGTGTTCCCTTATTTATATGTTTTTGCTTTTCTAGGCTAAGGCCCTTGGTGGATGTCTTGAAACTTTGTAAGCATAAACAGTTCATTCATTTATAGTTATATCTCATTTCGATTAAAGTTCATGAAATTAGAATAAAACATTGAAAACCCGATCAAAAAAAGAAAATACTATCAGAAATAACAGTTAATCAAAGAGTTTATTAGTGCATCAATCAATGCGATATTGTTCTTTGCCTAGCTGTAACTTTGTATTGGTTGCACCTTTTGTAACCGTGGGTTATCACTGTTGTATTCTACTTTAAAATGCTCTTAAAATGAGGTATACGTTAGGTATACTCGCCCTTAAAAGATGTTTTTATTGTGTCAAATACACAATTGCAATGTTTCTTTCGAATAGTATGACAAGGGATGTTTAAAATAATACAGAATTTTGTCCATCCCTAAAATACATAATATTAATATGTTTTTTTAGCATACGGTTCGCTTGAATATTTTTCTCCTTATTACATACCTTCCATCCTTTAAGCTCAACAAAACCAAAAAATTCTAAGTCAATAAATTGCAATAATATGGAGTATTCATTATAAGTATTTTTGTAAAAAATCATGTATTGAAATACAACTTTAATATACTGGTGATCTTGAAGCTTCTATTGGTCCCAACAGTATTATGCTTATAATTGAGTCTCTCTTTATTATGCATGTCACAATGACCCTGAACAAATTTTAAGGTTCATTTTCAGTCAAAACGGTCCAATGTTCTTTTTATATAAATATAGGAAAAAGAATAAAACTTGTTTTCTGTCACATGTGTAATAACGTGACGTATTTTGATGACTCATTTACCCTCTTTATCTTTTTAAAGATAACATAATTTAATCTAAACATTAATAGGCAAACATGATTTTGGTAATACGTTTTTTTCCTCAGCCTGTGTGCAACGTTGGAAAAATTAAAGCACTCCCCTAGGAAAGTATTATTCTGTAGATTTGCAAAATCCCATAATAATTTAATATAGTGTTTAAAAACTGCAAAAAATGAATTTGAAATTATGAAAAATTAACATGAGCCTTATAAGTTTCCATGTTGGTTACAGGATTAACATAAAATGTAAACGAATGCAAATGTAAACAGGTTCTATTGGAGCAAAGAGTGAAAACTGAACACAAATATTTTCTCGTTAAATTTCGACCAGAAGGCGATAACTAGTTATAATAAACCCAGTAGTGGAACAAAACACTCAGCACCTTCTCAACCCGACACCGATAATTTGTAAGAAGCTTATCCACGCCTTGAGTCATATTAGGTGGCGAAGTGTCGGACATCAATTTACGATAATTGGCAGGGAAGGGAGTGCGCAATGGGTTACGTGGACGGTTTTACCGTTCCGCCCAGCGGCCGCTAATGTCACTATTATTGTGGAACCTGTTACGCAACAGTAACTACCTGCAGTCACAGTGACCCAGTCACTGTCCCGGCTCTGGACTTTCTGGAGCAGGAGTCATAATTTTCCTTGTCAACTGCTTTAGACAATGCCTACTGCCGATAAAAATGCACGATTTTAACTGAGATACCTAATTTTTGACAGGAAGATATTCAGTTTGACCGTTCAGGTTTATCAAAGGTGATTCGCCAGTTTTACCCCGTTTCAACCTGTAAAAATATCCTCTGAAGTTGAGCTTTCATTCAATTTTCAATTTAACTCTTGGTCTTTTTTCTTAATTTATTCTTTGACTGAGAGACCCTGTTTTAGACGGGAAATGGTAATTTTTACCCTCCTTTTTTAGTCAAATTCACTTGCCGTTTCTAATCTCTTTCGATCCGTAAATCCGAAGAATAAGTCTATCAAATTAAGCATTCTTCAAATGATTGGCAATGGCAACTTTAATAAAAAACAATTTAGTAAATAGGGCTTCAACAACCCTCTCCCGCATTAAATAATCAAATCTCCCCACAGCCAACAACCCCCTATTAACAACTACACCCATAAAATACCAAAGATACCTTTAGTCCAGGCAACGAATTCTCAAAAAACAAATATAAAGGGAATTGTATGGAACACAGTTTTTACTTTGCAGCTTTGTATGGACTAGTTAGGAGGTGAACATATCAAAAGTCCCCGTCCGTATTATCAAACTGGTAAATTAAAGAAAATTAAATTTCCTGTATGAAAATTATATTAATATGTCTACTTTGGTCCACCATTTACAAGGTAGGCACTAATTTTATTAATATCTAAACAAATATCCCTTCCATAAGAAATACATGTAAATTTGTGGGTAATATACATGCCCAATGGGGCAACGCTTTTTCACCTAAAGGAAAATGAACAGTATTTAGGAAATATTGACAAAATTTCCAGTAATTTGAAACTTCAATCATAAGAATTGGTCTAAAATTAAAGTGTTGGAGAGCTCACAAAAACTTTATTTTTCAAGAAATTACTACAATGTCTTATAATTCCTTGAAAAATAACGTTTATCTACGACCATTGCAATAAGCACCAATTATGGTATTACAATTAACATTATAATGATATACATTAAAACACCAAAAACCAAGCAGTACTCTAATGACGACTTTAGAGTACTGGAGTCACTTTAGAGTACTGGTTCTAGACCAATGAGAGCTCGGCATTTGACGGAAGTAGTGTCGTAATAACAATTACGCAATTCGCACATCAGCTGATTGTTGCATTACGATTCATGTTTCAGTTTACTTATCCCATCAGCTGATTGTTCCACAACAATTCATGGCTCAGTCTGCTTATTTGCCTAACCTCAAATGTTAGTTGACCTATTCCATCATTAGTAAGTCATGAGTTTTGTTGAACTTCGGGAGAAATTTTGTCGTATATTGTTGGTCGTAGATAAAATAGTGTATGCAACGATTGTATTATGCCTTTAAGCCACTCGTGAGATATTTAGAACACTCGCTTCGCTCGTGTTCTAACTTACATCTCACTCGTGGCTTAAAGACATGCATTATACAATCGTTGCATAAACTACTATTGTTGCAAGCTCTACAACAACTTAATTTTAAACCAATTTTTATGAATGAGGTTTCAAATTACTAGACATTTTCTCAATATTTCCTAAATTCTGTTTATTTTCCTTTAGGTGAAAAAAGCGTTGCCCCATTGGGCTGTATGTCACCCACAAATTACAAGTATTTCTTATGGAAGGGATATTTGTTTAAATGTTAAGTGTGTTAGTGCTTGCCTTGTAAATGATGGACCAATGCAGACATATTATATACTTTTCTTACAGGAAATTTAATTTTCTTTAATTTTCAACTTTAATAGGAAATACTAAAAGTTTATTGATTTAAAGATATTTAGAAAAAACAAAAAAATGTTACATTCATACCCCCCCCCCCTCTCTCCTCCCGCTCAAAGGCTACGGACGGGGACTTTTGATATGTTCACCTCCTACCTAGTCCAAACAAAGCTGCAAAGTCAAAAATTGTGTTCCAAAAAATTCTCTCTATCCCATTTCGTTGCCTGGACTACTTGCTCTGAGAAGTTGTTAACAATTAAATTAATTTTGTCTTTTGACTTTTGAATTTGAATTACCCAGGAACCCACAAACAGTTAAATTAAATTTGACCTGTGACTTTTCAATATCCAACCCCGCTCTCTCCCCCCGGGAGCCCGCCAAAGGGAGTGGAATACAAGTAAAGTTATTCTCTCCGTTTGGGAACTGCGATTCGGCGTTTGTTTTTGATAAGACACACGAGTTCGTTGGTATCATGTGGTAATTGATGGTTTTGACTCCTTTTGTTAATTTTTAGCTAATTAACATCCGCCCTATTTTTCTAACTTATTTAAGCTTCTTTCCAGTGTATGGTACTATTATTATTTTAGCTGTAATTTTCAATCAAATATGATTCATAGGTTGATTGGTACTTTGGTATTATACGGAGGCCACCCTCATACAGCGCGCTGCGGCTGATATGTTAGGTTAGGTTATCATAAATACGCTAGTAGAACTTTCCTCATTTCGTTACAAATCGAACGATACCAGATGAGTCACACCTTCGTCCGCCAAATCCCCTCCAAGTAGGCCTATGTCGGGCTGTTGACCAGCGTGTGTGCATCACTTGCGTACAGGATTTGGCGGGCGAAAGTATGACTCTTCCAGTATCGTTTATTTGTAACGAAACGAGGAAAGTCCTATTAACATATTTATGATAACCTAACCTAACATAACCGCCACAATGCGCTGTATAAGGGTGGCGATCGGGTGTTGTCGCTAGCGGCGATGACGCTTTACCTCGCCGACATCGCTGCATTCTGGGAGGCATAACACAAAGACCGCTCATCGTAATTATGTCAAATTTGGACAGTAAGTCAATTAAAAAATGTTCTCTCCAACTATATAGTTATTTTTGGTATTCAATTAAAAAACCCTCTCTAAAAATAGTGGCCTCCGTATAATACCAAAGTACCGGTTGATTGCTATTGCTTTTATTACTGCATGTAGATGTAATCACTATATTTTTTGCTCGTTTAAAACCTTGTCAAAGTTTTGAACAACCAGAGGGAATGCGTCGTAGAACAAAGACAATCACAACTACCATCAGCGAGATCCTGACAAAAGTTTGTTAAGTTTCGAATCTGGATCCAGCTGCCATTGTAAATTGGGGCTTTTATTAATTATCCTGACAAAATAAATCAGCAAGTCGTTGTCAGTAACAAAGCTAATATCTCAACAATTCCGCGCCCATCTTTAATCACTTCTCTTTAATATACTACAAGATGGTCGAGTCTCAAAAACAGAATTGATGGGTAGTTTTTTATTGGGTTGTAAATTAAATAATACCCAACATAAGGCCGTCGTTAGGAACACTTAGTACTATAATGCCGGATATAGCCAGACAGTCTTCGGACCGTTTCCGATTACGAAATCTAAAACATTCCAGGGGCGTAAATCATACAAAATTCGTTATTAGATAGAGTATTCAATTTGAATATTAGAGCCTCCAGAAAACGATTGAGTGTCTTAATTGACGGTAAATATTTACAAACCAATTAAAAAAATAATATTCACATACTGGGATACTTAGTGTGAACTTAAACATCACCTATGGTTTTGTCTTGAGACTACGTGAGGTTAAAGGTTAAGTATTTATACGAATATAATATATACTTCGTAATGTAACCAGTTTTAAATTAAGGCACCACTTATTTAAAGTTTGAAAAAAATCCAATTTAAATATTGAATATCTTAAAAATTTAATTTTCCAGTGACGATTTTAAAAATTTTTATAACCAAAGTTAAAAGTTTCCTCCACCGGAAGTCGTCAATGATTATTATTCCCCCTTTAGGGTATCAAGTTTCCTTAACAAAACCAATATTAAAACTGATAAATATTTGAGTTCTTGCAAAACTTTTAAACAAACTTTTAGCTGTGAGCTTCCAGAGACAAGCAAATTTACTTTGAGCGTGTCTATATGGATTTAACTTTTCTTCTACGAGCCCTTCAATCCTCCCCCAACTGCAATCTTCCCACACATGAGATTGTTCCTTAGTTTTTCATCTATTTTTTAAGTAAGCAAGCACGTCAGTAGTCCTATATCTTAATTTTTTTAAAATTTACTAAGCATAATTTTACCACAGAGTTTGATATCATTTTTTTTTATTTATAAGGTTTGTAACAAAATTGAAAATTGCATTTTTAGTTCTAGAAAATTTACATTACGCTACTTTTACATCCTTTGATATTTCAAAATTAATTAGTAAAAGAGTATATTTGTCGTACGGTTAAAGTAAAGTAGGAGCTATAGAGCGTTGGTTAAAACGTTTTAAATTGAATATTGTCCCCACTTTTAATCAGTATAATGAATACATTTTAACATGAACAAGGGAAAACTATCTGGGAAATACCTTATTACTCAAGATACAGGGTATTAGGTAAATACAATTTTTCACGAAAATGGTGAACAATTGTGTTTTTACCAAATTGTTCGCCTTTTTAAGAGCTTTAAAATTATAAATAGTGTGAAATAAGTTTCCTTTAGTTATTCTGAGATTCAAACCGATGAACTAAGGTTTTTCAATACCCTGCATTTTAAAAAAAAGGTTTTAAACAATATTAGTTGGTGGGAAAAAGTTTTATTTCGTCCTTGTATGTAAAGCAGTTCGTCTACGATCGGTTGTGGACGGCTTAGAAGAATTACCCTACATTTGCTTGTATCCCACACCCCACTACAACTGGATCAACGGGATGAGGACGAGCGCGTAAACACTCTAGGCAATGTTTTTGTTTATTTAATGTACAGAAAAATCGTAAATTGTTTAAACTTTTTCCCGAGCACCCTCAATAATAGATAAATAGAGCAAGTATCTCTGCTCGAAATATCTAAACCTAAATTAGAATAGATATTTCAAGTTGTTAATTGTTAGAATAGATATTTCAATTAAGAGGAACCGCCACTATCAAACATTTTTTTTCGAAATTTAATATTTATAGTACTTTTAATGGATTATTTTTAAGATTATGTGTCCAATTTAAAGATTCAAATGCAAAAACTGTTTTAATTTGTAAGTAATAGTTTTGGGTAATTTTTGTTATTAAAAAAAAATCTTTAAAATGTTACTTTTTTACAAGGCAACAAGTGCAAAAACCGAGTTAGTTTTCTAGTTCTAACTCCGTAAGGAAAGTTTGTGTAAATGAATTCATACATATAATATATATTGTGGAGGTATTTTTGTCAACATATTCGTTACGATAAAACAATTTGTGTTTTCAAAGAAAATTATAAAATTTACATTAATAATACATTTACTGCTGTACCTATCCACAAAAAACTTTTAGGTATCGGCCTTACTAAGATCATGTGGTGGAATTTTTTTATTTTTTTTTATATTTTATTATTATTTTTTTAAGAGGGTGGCGGCCTCTTAGGCTTCAATAGGTGCAGTGCCTATTCATTCAAACAGCCGCATGTCAAATTAGACTAAAACATAAATTCGAGGAAACGCTTGCAAAGTCATGAAAGTCATATTCTCCGCTTTAAAATTCGTTCTACTTTATATTATATTTTTGTCTTTACATTGTCAGATCATAATGAAATTGAACATATACGGGCAGAATTAAATGATAATCCAAAAATGTAGCTTTTTTAAATAGCCTAAATTTTGAAAAATTGCTTTTCTAAGAAAGAACGCATTTCTCAGGAGAATGTTCGGAACAAACAATGCCCCGACCTAGCAGCGCCGAGACGGTTGCGTGGGCTCGGGGGCCAAGATTTCGGAGGCAATAAGTTGCGTTTATTGTCACCGCCATATTGGAACCAACTCTGCCCTCTATATCACCGGCCAACGTCCGGGCAGTGTCCTCTTTATGTCGATGACCATGGTATTGAAAGCGAGGGATGAATGTCTTGTTTACGTTACCACTTTGTAAGGTTTGCTTGGTACGTTGAAAATATGTTCGACCCACTATATGTTAATATATTGGTACTTTGATTTATGAGGGAGATTGAGATTCAATTTGAGCTCATCTGCTAGTTATAGATGAAAAATAGGAGATAATCTCTTCTCCTTTATATTTAAGGTTGGTAAAACCTAAACCCTACAGAATATACTTGATGTGTCAGAATTCTCACTCTTTAATAGATTTCTTCCTTAAGATTTTATTGATTATTTTGACACATTGTTTCCAAGCCGTCTTTCAGTCCCTTGAATTAGGTAGTATTTCCAATATAAATTGCCTGAATTTTCTACAATAATAAAATGTTACTATGAATAAAATACATTAACGTTGTTAATAAGAAAAATATTAAAACTCACCAATCAACCAAAGCATCCCATAACAATTTCATTTTAGCAAGAGTTTTATAGTTCCTTAAGAAATTCAATATAAGTCCTTAGGTGGGAGGGGTGTGGGGGGTTGGTCCTTATCAAGTTGCACTGAAATGTTCAACAAATACTGCTTATATTTTTTCGCTTGCAAAACTATATCTTCATACCATGATTAAGAATTGTTTCTATTTATTTATTTATTTTTTTTTACCTAAATACATTTTAGCTCAATTGTTTGTAAAATAATTAACGATAACGACACTCTCACGCACGGGCAGTAGCCTATGTGAGGGGTATTTCATATTTTACTAGTCATTTTTTATGTAATTATTTATTTTGTTTGCTAAAAATATTAGGTTAAGGAAAAAATGGCATGTAAACTAAAGAAAAAGTTGTAAAGTAGACAAAATGACTTCCTTGTATATTTTGTACCAATTATTTTTGAAATAAAGCTGCTTTGATTTGATTTGATTTGATTTGATATATTGATTAACGTTCCTGATAGTGAATTAAATTTGAACGATTCTCTACACAACAACTAAAAGGTGTAGACATCATAGCCTCTATTAAGTGATATCGTAATTTTGATTGTAGTACAAATATAAAGCTAAATGGAATGGTTATAGGTCAATAATTACTTAGTAGGTTCATAGTCAAGTAATAAATTTACAAAATAATTTAGATGTCAAACCAGATGTCATTAGATGTCATTCAGCAGTCCGGTACAAATACTACTGTAATTGCAGATATTTCAGGGATCACAGTTGCATCTCAAGGATTTAAATTAATTAGAGATATAACATTGAATGAATCCATAAAAAAATACAATTTTATTATGTGCGAAAAGATTTATTCTGTGTGTTTTTATTCTGTGAGGTTACATAAAAGATAAAACAGAAAAGTAACTTTCAGGGCCTATGTGCAGTTAGGCATTGTGCGCAATTACTATAGGCCTAACTTTGTGTCAGTGGTTGAAAACAGATTTTTCATTACAGAGATGATAAAAGCAAGCACTAAAAGTTTTAAAAACTAACAAACATGTTATTATAAATGTCATTTTTGTTTTTTATTGTTGATCAATGGCTAAAATTAACATTTGACGATGGAAGAATGGCTTGGTCGAGTAATACCTCTTTTGTAAAGTAGTAGTTTTTTATATGATTCCGCTTTCAAACCATATTATAGACGTTTTACTAAAATGTAGAGTAACTATAAACCTGATATTAGTAACACTGTATCAACCCAAGTTCCTACAATTACTAATTTTCTCGTCATATTTAATAGCAGCTGGTTCTCCCGAATAACAAGGAAAATTAGAAGTGCTGCGTTCTGTGGTTAATCTTTATAACTTCTTCAAAACATGTCAATATTATTTTGAAGTGTAAACAAAGTGAATCGAGTTTGATCCACGGGTGCGAAAATTCAGCCTTTATTTTATTAAATGGTGTAATACCATTTCTTAAAGATCTGGGACTTATTGCCAGATCTTCGTAGAAATACTATTAATGACACCTCATACGCTAAATTCCGTCCAGCAGTTATCGCACCTCTGACTCCGAAATGACCATCACTCGCGTATTCATATACAGATTAAGCAAAAAAGAGATCATAGCATTTAGATTTGTTTTAATAAAATACAAATTCCAGTTTGAGCTCATCTGCTAGTTATAGATGAAAAAAGAGGAGATAATCTCTTCTCCTTTATATTTAAGGTTGGTAAAACCTAAACCCTACAGAATATACTTGATGTGTCAGAATTCTCACTCTTTAATAGATTTCTTCCTTAAGATTTTATTGATTATTTTGACACATTGTTTCCAAGCCGTCTTTCAGTCCCTTGAATTAGGTAGTATTTCCAATATAAATTGCCTGAATTTTCTACAATAATAAAATGTTACTATGAATAAAATACATTAACGTTGTTAATAAGAAAAATATTAAACTCACCAATCAACCAAAGCATCCCATAACAATTTCATTTTAGCAAGAGTTTTATAGTTCCTTAAGAAATTCAATATAAGTCCTTAGGTGGGAGGGGTGTGGGGGGTTGGTCCTCTTAAACTGTGCCAAAATAGTATCGGAGCTATAACTTTTTAGCGCTTATTAAAATAATTTCACCACTTGTATTTGTTAGCCAATGGTAAAACCCAAACTGATGGCAATCTTAATCATCTTAAAATGTTTTAATACGATAACCTATGTACAGCAAAGTTGTTACCTATCCGGTACCCTCCATTAATAAGCTAATGTCAGATTTTAACTGCACGAAAAATGATAACTTTAAGTACTCGAGATTAAAATTGTGCAAATGTAAAAAAGGGACTTACTTATAAACCAAAACTATAGCCACACCAAACTTATTGCAGAAAACAATTAAGATAATATTTCCAAAGCTATACAGTGCATACTTCCATGTTGATATAACAATATCATATCAAAGACATTAGCCAACATCGCATGACGTCATCAGTGGAGGGATCCGGTGTAATTGGAATCGTGACCCTGGTGCAGATCGAGTCGTCTTTATTAGGCCCTTAACAGAACGCCACGGAATCACTTTTCCTACCCTTACACTCAGTGCTGAGGTCAATCGGTCTAATCTATTTTGGGGTTTCATCATACTTGAGAAATACTAATTGGTTTACTAACAAAGTCTATTTCAACAAGATAATATAGTGCAATGAATTTTAGATAATTTAATAAATGTTCCATCGGAGTTAAATGAACGAGGTAGATATTTCAGCTTATTTCTATTGGTAGTGGCTGTGTCTTATAAGTCAGATAAAAGAATACTAAATAAGTAGCTTATTTATCTAACGTAAATCTACCATTTCATTGCGTAAGTCATAGATTATTAATGACATTATTCGCAATAATTGGTTTAAATTTATTAATGAGTCTGTCAACTTGAACAACTTACGAAGAATCACACAAAGTTTAGTATTTTTAACTTTTGTCAGCACCTACCATTCTTGGTCAAACACTTGGCAATACCTTTTTGAACAGTCTGTATTACTAGAAGGTTTTTTATCAATCTTAATCTTTATAAATACACTATTAAGGCTTTCATCAGCATTTTTCCTTGAACTTAGACTTATTAAGTGAATATATTAAGCATTAAATTCAAGGATATTTATATGTTTTACACTATATACCATTTACCATTGACTATGAATAGTCAATGCTTTTACTATCTTATTTTCCCCTTTACCAATACGCACAATAATAATATATCCTTTACATATTATTTATTTTAAAATTGGTGAAAAACGTCCAACAGAAGTTTATATCCATATAAGCAATTTCCGTACAAGCAATAATTTTTTATCCATATAAGCAATATATATCATGAAATAAAAACGATACATTCAAAACAGTAACACAAATTAATATCCCTCTAACAATTTCAAAATAGATTAGTTTTTTCCGAAAACTTTCATACATTTCTAATACTACCGCAAAGGGAGAGAGCGGGGTTGAATGACCAGGGAAGGGCAATATAGGCCGGGGGCGATGTGGGGGTGACTTACTGCCGCACTGACCACGGCTTGGCTCCACGGACCACCGTCTACTCCGTCCTTCCCCAAGCTCAGATTCATAGGTCAGTAGTTCTACGACTGACATTCATACCGTTTTTTTTACAGTCCCGCCTTCATATCCTGTGACTCAGACCTAGCTCGAAACTGTTTTGCACATTACTACAGTCTAGGACTAGTGGGCTACGGCATTATCGCATAGCGAAAAAGCCATTGGTGATTGGTCTTATGACTTTTACTTTAGTAAAACCATAAGGTCTATAGAGAAGAAGAGAGCAGAAGAGAGCTCTCTTCTGCTCTCTTCTTCTCTCGAAGAGAGCCTTATAGTGAGTTAAGAGGTTACTTAACTCACTATAAGGCCTGTGGAAACAAAGCTTGTGACGTCAATTCCGGATGTCAATGCTTATTGGGTAGAATATAGCCGCAATCGAGGTGTCAGTCATATGTTTCCCCTGATTGGTCATGATGAAGATCGATATTGCATAACGAGCTCGTTTCACCGATCGATAATTCAATGTGATCGATACATCAGTTGTTGGTAAGTATTAGTCTAACCTAAACAAAAATGAAATGGACAATCAGCTGATTGGTTTAAGTAGCAAGAGTTTTTGAAGGTAGACAAGCTGTAATAGATTGGTTTTTAAAGTAGCTAGCGGAATATATTGAGGGACTATAACTTATATGTAGGAAATATATAGTTCATCATAAGGGACTAAAGTTGCTTTTCGTTTCTCGGTCATTTTTCGAAAAACTTGCCTTCATACGAAAAACGTCGGGGGTCGCCTTAGTCCACAGTGTAATGAAATAAACTATTCTGGCTTTGAGTTGTTGCATAGGATGTGATAAAGGTAACGTGAACTTAGGAATGAAAGTCGGACCGAATAAACTTTTATGAACCTTGATGTGGAACCCAGATGAATCATTTATTAATTAATTTCATCATTATGAGGGAAATCACACACATTTCGTGAATAATTTATCATGTAATACATACTGCACATTGAACGTTCACATTTAATTGACTGTTGAGAGAGAAGCACTGGTTGTATTTTCAAAGCTATAGTTTTGTAAAATGACAAAAATCAAATGTTAAGAATCGTTCTCCTAAACATTTGCTTCAAAAAGTTCCCCTCTATAATTTTAAAATATAACATTTGTTTAGAACAAGTAAGTGAATCAAGGTATAATGCTATGCAAGGGGACTACTTATGATTCCAGCTCGAAACTCAAAACATAATTGGTATAAATTTATACTAAAATTTAAATTTTATCATTACGTAAAGAAAATATAATACTATTTTTATATTAAATTATTTTATGGATTATTTTAAACTAAAATTTGCCTTGCTATGGACTAAACTTCTTGTTTTTTAATAAGTTACTGTAATCTGTTAGAGTACGTAAACGCTTACAGTATGTTTTATACTAGATGTATGGGCTCTTGCTTATACTTACTTATACAAACAACCAATCAGCATTTACAACTGAAAAATTAATTGTTTTTCTCTTTTTTTCGTATAATTTTGAGTTATTCTAAGCCTTAGATTACTGAAATTTTTACAAACTCCATCAATAATTTAGCTGCATAAACAATTACCAAATATTAATCAAACTTTCGAAAACAATTAATGTAAAGGAAGCTCCTCATCTAACTTTAAAGCTTAGCGCAGAATCGGCTTTAAATAGAGTATAATGTATGCGGAGGTACACAAACACATCCTGAAGGCAGAGGCAGGAAGTTCCATATAACAAACAACTTATTATCGGGATAACAACGTACATCCCGCGCCTGGGCCAAGCTCCTTGAACTCTTCCTTTAACTGGCTCGACTTCCGGCATGAGACGTTGGAAAAATAGTTCTTGATACACGAAATGTAAGCTGTACCAACAATAACTGCATTTGATGCCGACATTCTCTTCTGAATTAATTTTAATAAAAGATGTACCTTAAAACAAACAATATAACGTGTGTCCTAAAAGTTTTAAAAACGTTTAAACTCAATAATATGGGTTAAATATATTTTGCAAATTAGTTTCAACCAAAAAACACTACTCTTCGCGCATGTTATATTTTGTCCTTGTCCAAAAAATTAGATTTTGAGGGGGTTGCCCCAAATTTCCAAATACGAACTTCCATCGAGTGACTGCTCATTTAATACAGAAAATAATAATAGAAAAAAAATTCCATGACCCCAATGTCAATATCATTCCCTTAACCAAAGTTTTAGTCGTTTAAAAATTCTGAGATTCCCAAAGGTTTGTATTGAAAAATACACATATGATAGGTCAGTACCTTGCAAAAGGTTTTTAAACTTAAAAAGGTTTTTAAAGCCGTTCTTTGCACAAACTAACTTGTTTTTTAACGTTTGGTAACATCTCCCCAACTCGCAAAATCAAAACTTTGGGAAGGAGGCTGCGCCATTCAAAAATCAACCCTCTTGATGTGGCTACTTGTTTCAAAGGGCTAGTTTAGTGCGAATAAATATTAGCTATCTGATATTAATGAAAGAATTCCACTAACACGATGTCAATATCATACGCTTAACCAAAGTCGCAGTCTTTAAAAATGTTCTATGCTCCATATAAACACTATCCATGATCTCAAATTGACATATGTTTAGAAAAATATCAAATTTTGATAAGGCTGGGGTTAAAAAAAACAGGAAATTTATTTAAAATATGCACTGGTGAGTTCTTCTTGACAAGGGCTCAGTGTAAATGGTAACACGATACAGGTTTAAATTATTTGTAATTTGGGGGGATTATGGTCCAAAATTTTAATTTTGTGGTTTGGCGTGGTAAAATGTTACTGAGGAGCCTAACTTATGCCAAAAATGGTTTAAGAACTATTGGAAACAATTTTGGTAAAGTTTCTGTGTTATTTACATTGTCACGGGACCTGTCATATGGCCACTTCTCAGTACAGACCTTATGGCAATTTTAGAATTGTAAACGGCTGTACCTTTCGTTTGAGACGTGATATTGACTTCGAGTTCGCAGCAGTTTAATTTTTTTTTTACTAAACCTTTCAAAATGATCAACTGCTCAATTGGGGTTTGCTTAGGAAATTTGGGGCAACATCCCCAGAATCCGATTTTGGGGACAGGGGCGAGTATAAAATACACTGCAAAAAGTAGGATTTGTTTTTGGTGAGACCTCATGCGCAAAATATCTCTAATCTATATTATAAAATTTAAAAATGATTAAACCGGCCCGGTACTTTCGGGACATGTGGTAAATTTCAAACTTGATACTTTTTTGTTCCTCTTCTGAGAATATTAAAACTCTCTGAATTGCTCTAAACTGTATGGTTGTTTAATTACTTTGCTTTAAATAAAAGCCAACACTGCAATTAATTAATGTGTCCTATTTTCCAAGATGCCGACTGAAGTCCATTGCTAGCATAAAAGTACCCAATAGTTTTAGGGAGTACATCCACTAAAAATTCAAATATGCAATGAAATTATAATTTTTATGATAGACTCTCCGTTGTTATGAGACAACAAGCGTATGAGTCGACTATGAGACGGCGAGGTACCGTGACCCTGCACAAGACAGCCAAAGGTGACCGCTCGTGATGGAAGAGGAGTCGTCCGCGTCTGGGATCTAACCTCATTTTACATACTGGGCTACCGCTTTTCCTCTGAGCTACCTTGTGCCCGAAATCCGTAAGATGGATTTCTGGATATAAATAATCTTGGTTTGGTTAAATTTTTTTCAGACGGTAACATTTTCAATGTAAATGTTTCTTAAAAAGATGTTTAAACTCATCCATTGTAGTACAATATAATTCAAACATAGCATTAGTATGCCTAAAATGAATAAATGAATTAACGAAATTTATTTCCATAAATACAAATTTATAACTAACAAAAGAAAACTTTGAAATTTACTGACCACAATAGCAAGTTGCGTGGCCAGTTTAAATAAAATATAAATAAGATAAAAACAACCATAAATAAATATTGAGTCCAGCTTTAGTACAACATAAACAGCTTATTGACGCCATCCGTGTAAAATTATACATTACATATGATGAATGGAAAGTGAATCTAAACATTAAATTCGAGGACAGTAAGTGTTAATTTTCCTAGAATTTTCAACTATCACCAAACTAAACTGTTGTAAAATATCCTTTCGAGTTGTTCTATTGTTTTCCATCTTAATAATATTCTTTTACTTTACTAATAACAAAATATAAGACTCAATGCTGTCCATAAACTCAAAAAAGTATCATGCCAGTTGGAAGTATTTCACCTGATAACTGAAACATCAATTGTTTCAGCTAATGTATGGTTTTATCAATAAACATCTGATCGCTCACTGATAGAATTGTTTCCATTAATGGAAACAGACCGGACACATTAGTCTCCAGTGCTGGATGTGTCTCGCTTCAAGACTGGTTATTAACATGCCACATTCGTGCATGTTCATAGTGTTAGCCAACTGTAACCAACGCCACTTTACAGTACAGAGCCCATGTCTAAACATTCATTCGGTCATTTATTTTTTAGCGAATTCCCTTAGAAATAAGCTATTACCGTCGTTTTAACAGAACAATGGAGAAAAAATATCCGTTCAGGGTAACCTTAGCAATCATATTAATATTTATATTAATTGACAGCTTTTTATGTGTACTTTCTGGATATGAAATGAGTTTATTGTGAAAACGCATTTTTACCTGCAAAAATTACGATTCCTTTCAAAATTTAGCATGGGCATATATGGGAAATCGAATTTTAATTTTTTGAGTTTTATTAGCACGATGACTCTCGTAAATATCCTCCGATTCTAACAAAATTTGGTACAGACGTGTAAAACTAGAATCTCTTGGACGAGTTCGTAAACCAGCCAGATCGACATCCAAAGTGGGGTAAAGGCCCCATTTTACCCTCCAAAAATGGGTTTTTGAGTTTTCAAATTGAAAGATTATATTTATCCAATTATTGTTTGCACCATTGGATTTAGCTCAAAAAAACAAACAATTTGGTATGTTAAATCATTTCTCTAAGTCCATTGGTCTCCGAGATAGTCCGACTTCGCGTCTTTTCCCTGTGTTTTGAGTACCAGGGCAGCAGAATGTTGGCTTACCCAATTTCATATTTACTCTCTAATGAGGTTTTCAAGGAATCGCTTTAAGTAATTTCCTAGTTTATAAATGTATTTAATAGAATTTTGGTTCTTAAACAATTTTATGTTAATATAATTTAAAAAATAAACATTGTTGCCTATTTCATTATAAGAGATCTTTGTGTTTTTTACAAAGTCATTGTAAAACAAGCCATAATATAATATTTTATTATATATGTATAAATATATCACTTGTTTATTTTTCTTTTTTTCGTAATAATGGATTAATTACTGAATATTTTGTAATTTGAAATTCGCTGAGTTCACAGGTTTGCTGCGACGGGGGTATAACGTTATACTTTTTTTTAACCATTTTAACACTTTGAATTGTAGTGAATGACGTTGGAAAAATGTGAAGAATCATCTTTTGGGAAGGAAGTCTTCCTAAAATCTGATAATTTCTTTAAATCCCCTTATAAAATTACCTTCGCTAAAGAGAACCATAGTAAAGTGGCGAGTATGAAACCATACATCCCCTGAGGGGATAATCAGTTATCTCCCCTACAGACATCACCTTGCAAAAAGCTTACAGACGTTTAGGAAATTGGGACTGATCGGCACAAATATGCAATTATTTTTATTCCTGATTTTATCAAACAGTATAATTTAATTTAAAAATTATTTACATATTTATTTATTTTCCACTAAAAAAGGTCCAAGACATTTTTATTTATTGGTAATTTACTTATGACTCATACGGTAATGACTTATATTAAGAAAACTGTTTAACTGAAAATGAGTATGTTCCAGATTTTTTTTAAATTTGTGCAGTTTCAAAATATACTTTTCAATCAATACTAATTAAGTAGGATTTCAGGATTTCTACTCATTGGGTTAGAACCCAATCGATAAGTTTTGTTTCATCTGAGCTACAACATTCAGCAGAACATTGTTTATCTTATAGATCAAGAGCGAAACTTTGTAAAGATTGTGAAGGTTTAAAACTAGACCCAACAACCATTTGTCACGACGATATTGATGTCACTTTCTGAGATACACTTGACCTCAGGGAACAAACCGCCCTTCAAGCTTTCCCATCAGATCATAAAATCTCTTCCGGGCTGATCAATAAATCAACTGTTTATTATTAATAATGTATTATTTCTACTAACTTTTGCAATATAGCTTTGAACTTGTAGTTATATCACAGCTTCGCTAGTATACTAAAGGTTAATGTCGAATTTTTAACACTTTAATTGATTTGTTTAATTTAACAAACCATTCACGAATGTCCTGAGTATACTTAATTTGGTAACATAGCACCTCAAACCTGAATACAAGAATTAATCATAGCCTAAGATATGTGTAATTCCAACTACAAATTGTAACTGAAATTGTAAATTATAAATTAGTTAACTCATTGAAATTTCAATGCCTGGATGGTGTGCTTCAATACCTAGCTTAAATGACCATTTTTATCAGTAAAAACCTCAAAATGTTACTAGTAAACAATAAAAAATTTAATATGCTCTTCAAAATATAATAGTTTTCATTACTAGGAGCGAAAGTGGCTCTTTTTGGTAAGAGATCGTAATTTACAGGCGAGGCGCAGCCGAGCTTGGAAATGCGATCGAGTACCAAGGAGACACTTTTGCTCCGTGTGATGAACAACTATTTTCATCATTATGCATAAATAACCATTTAATCGTTAAAAAATTAGTCTACATAATTTTGAGGTTATCCAAAATAGTCGTCGTCATTTAAACATCTGTTAATTGTTTACAAACACAAGTTAAGAAATCTTTCAACCTTTCAAACGTAACATAAACAAATGTTGACATTCGAGTACGGCAAAATTTACCATATGTTTTTTCAGTACTCCTATTCGAAGTGATCCAAAAACGATCATTTTGCGTACGATTTAGAGAACTAAAAACGGCTGTTTTCGGGACAGTATGATGAAAATATATAATTTTTATCTTCATATGGGACAACATATGTTTGTATGAATTTATACAACCATATGTTAATTAATTGGGGATATTATTATGCTCAAACTATGAGAGTATTTTTATCAAACATTTTGCAGAAATGTATTATACCTAAGCAGCTATTCAATAAACTGTTTAGCAAGTCAATTGATAATTTTTTTTATTTAAGGAAAACTACGAGGGTATTAAAACACATAAATAAGATACCATAAATTAATTTTAACGACATTTATTTTCTTTTTTTTACACTCTTTTACTAATATTAATCATTAACAATGAAGAACAAACTAGATGAACGTGCTTTTGATATACGATAATTCTATTAAGCAATAGGTGCTAAATGAGACGGAACATAAAACTTCATATATTGACTCTGTGAGCTAACTGTTATTTAAATATTATTTTAAAAACCATAGGTAGTAAGACGATAAATTAAATGATAAAATATTTCGGTTTAAAATTAATGTGAACAATTAAAACAACAACAATAACTAAAATGTACGTATGTATATTTACGTGACTTTCATAATAAATAAATTAGATTAATCAAAAGAAAAGAAAATATCCATAACACCTTGTTCACAACAAAGGGCTACTCGATGTTTATCTTCAACAAAAATAACGTAACTATAATTTAAAACGTCTAGGAACAACATTATGTAATAAATAAATAACGTTAAAACTTAAACTCAACAAATATCAACATATTAACAACGAAACAATATAGATAAAATATCACGATAAGTACAGTCTCAACAATGAGGAATGAGTACGTCAGGAACAACGCATGACAAACATGAACGAACAAAGTTGCTTAGGTGACTACGCTTTGTGTTTATGTTTGTGTTCATGGTGCCCGTGATGCTTGTGATCATGCTCGGCATGACCGTGGTGCTTATGACCATGTTCAGCATGACCATGATGCTTATGGCCATGTTCTGCATGACCGTGATGTTTATGGCCGTGCTCCGCATGCCCATGGTGTTTATGCCCATGTTCAGCATGACCATGGTGCTTATGCCCATGTTCGTAATGTCCGTGGTGTTTATGCCCATGTTCGGCGTGCCCATGGTGTTTATGTCCATGTTCATAATGTCCGTGGTGTTTATGTCCGTGTTCGGCATGGCCGTGATGCTTGTGCCCGTGCTCCGCGTGCCCTTGGTGTTTATGGTCATGTTCCGCATGCCCGTGATGTTTATGTCCATGTCCAAAATCACCGTGGTGTTTATGTCCATGTTCAGCGTGCCCATGGTGCTTATGTCCGTGTTCTGCGTGACCGTGATGCTTATGTGAGTGTTTTGCTTCTCCGTGGTGCTTGTGCCCATGCTCGTAGTGACCGTGGTGTTTGTGCCCGTGCTCGGCGTGGCCATGATGTTTATGACCATGTCCAAAGTCTCCGTGGTGCTTGTGGCCGTGTTCAGCATGTCCGTGATGCTTGTGGCCATGTTCGTATTCCCCATGGTGTTTGTGCCCATGTTCTGCGTGACCATGATGTTTGTGTCCATGTCCGAAGTCACCATGGTGTTTATGTCCATGTTCAGCATGACCGTGGTGCTTATGTCCGTGTTCGTAATGTCCATGGTGCTTATGGCCATGTTCTGCATGACCATGATGCTTATGCCCATGACCGAAGTCTCCATGATGCTTATGGCCATGTTCTGCATGCCCGTGATGCTTGTGACCGTGTTCTGCATGTCCGTGATGTTTATGTCCATGACCAAAGTCACCATGGTGTTTATGTCCATGTTCAGCATGACCGTGGTGCTTATGTCCATGTTCATAATGTCCGTGGTGCTTATGACCATGTTCAGCGTGTCCATGGTGCTTATGTCCATGACCGAAATCTCCGTGATGCTTATGTCCATGTTCCGCATGGCCATGATGCTTATGGTCGTGTTCTGCGTGACCGTGATGTTTATGTGAGTGTTTTGCTTCTCCGTGGTGCTTGTGGCCATGCTCGTAGTGGCCATGGTGTTTGTGCCCGTGCTCAGCGTGTCCATGATGCTTGTGGCCATGTTCATAGTGTCCATGATGTTTGTGACCATGCTCTGCGTGCCCGTGATGCTTGTGCCCATGCCCAAAGTCTCCGTGATGTTTGTGTCCATGCTCTGCATGCCCGTGGTGCTTGTGACCATGCTCGTAGTGTCCGTGATGTTTGTGACCATGTTCTGCGTGTCCGTGATGCTTATGCCCATGTTCGTAGTGTCCATGATGTTTATGACCGTGTTCTGCGTGTCCGTGATGCTTATGTCCATGCTCGTAGTGTCCATGATGTTTGTGACCGTGCTCTGCATGTCCGTGATGCTTGTGTCCGTGCTCGTAATGACCGTGATGTTTATGCCCATGACCGAAATCACCATGATGTTTATGTCCGTGGCCAAAGTCTCCGTGGTGTTTATGGCCATGTTCAGCATGACCGTGATGTTTGTGGCCGTGTTCGTAATGTCCATGATGCTTATGCCCGTGCTCGGCATGACCGTGATGTTTATGACCATGTTCGTAGTGTCCATGATGTTTATGGCCGTGTTCCGCATGCCCGTGATGTTTGTGCCCGTGTTCGTAATGTCCATGATGCTTGTGACCGTGTTCTGCATGACCATGATGCTTATGCCCATGCTCGTAATGTCCATGATGTTTATGCCCGTGTTCCGCGTGCCCGTGATGTTTGTGGCTGTGCTCTGCGTGCCCATGGTGTTTGTGACCATGCCCAAAGTCCCCGTGGTGTTTGTGACCGTGTTCTGCATGCCCGTGATGTTTATGACCATGCTCGTAGTGACCATGGTGTTTGTGCCCGTGCTCTGCATGCCCGTGATGCTTATGACCATGCTCGTAGTGTCCGTGGTGCTTATGCCCGTGTTCCGCGTGCCCATGGTGCTTGTGACTATGCTCAGCATGACCATGGTGTTTGTGAGAGTGCTCAGCATGACCGTGGTGCTTATGTCCATGCTCTGCATGTCCCTTATGTTTGTGAATGTGGTCAACATGACCCTTGTGGTAGTGGTGATGGGTTATCGCATCTGCAGTTTTTTGGTCTTCTATGACGTCTTCGCTTTTTCGCTCCAACTCTATTGTCGCTTTTCCATCTTCAGGTAAAGCTACTTTTTCTTTGTGATGGGTGCCATCTGATTCGGAGTCTAGGACTGTGAGGGCTACACCTAGTGTTTTGTTTTGTGGCGCTGTTGTTGGGACTAGAGCAGTAGAGTTGTCAGGACTAGAAGTACTGGAAGGAAACAAACCCTTGATTAGAATCAAATAAAAAACTACTTGCATAAACTAATTATTAAATTTGGTTGATAACTATGATCAAGTATTTTCTGGTATATTAGTGGCAAGCACAACAACTTATTAACAATAACTTATGAAAGTTTTTAACAGGGGGTGTCGTGGCTAGAAAGGCTTAGAAATATAAAACAGTATATGCTCACTACTGTTTTTAGTTTCCCTTGCTAGTGGTATCAACAAATAATATAACACATCATAAAAGGAAACGGTTTTATTGGCATCTTTATTGCAAACAAATGGTTGTATTTATTAGATTTTCGTAAAGTTTCAAGTAGAATTGAAACTTACTTACTTACTTATTTAGTGCTTAAATTTACAATCAGCAGAAAGTATTATTAAAAAAATATAAGTGTAAGGTGGTAAATTTATCCACGGGGTGCCAAAATTTTCATTTTAATTAAATTCTTTAAATTTAACAACTAAAGAGAACAAATCGCCCTTCAAGATTCATTATATGATAATAAGTCTCAAACGGGCTGATCAATAAGTCTACTATTAATTATAAAGAATGCATTTTTCCTGTCCATTAAGATATAGCATTTAAGGTTCAGTTTAAAATAATGTATTTTTAGTTATATCAAAGTTTTATTTTTTATCAGAATTTAATGTAAAATTGTTAATGGTTTTATTGACTTTTGTTATTTTTAAAAAATCAATCGCAAAGCAAATAACTGACTTTTGTATTAAACATAGTACCTTAAACCTAAATGTAAAGTTTGGGGCAAACCTAATATATGGGTATTTTTGATGATCAAACCCAACTCAAACTGCTATAAGATAAATTAGTTTGATCAATAAAGTTTAAAAGCATCAATGGTGTTGTTTCAATTTCAAACTTACAATATAAGTTTTTTTATTAAAAATGCCTCGTTACACATTTTTTCCTTGATTCCACAAAAATGCCTCAAAAAACCTGTCATGAATGCATCTTATTATGGAATTGCATCTATTTGTATAAATGCCTAAGATATAGGTTTGTTTTAAAAGACCTAAGATCTTCATTTAAAACTTTCCAGAAATAATATGCACTTAAAACTGTTTAATAAACTGTAAGGCAGGTGAGGTTTTCAAATCTATCAAGAAAACAAAAGACAAACTGAGAGGTTATTGGCAGACATAAAAAAGAACCATATTATTATTTTAACAACATTTATTTTCATTTTTTTACATATTTTTACACATTATGATCAACAACACTGATAAATGAACTAAATAAACTTGCTTTTGATATGCGATCATTATAAAGCAATAGAGTTCTAATTAAGACGAAACGTCAAAATTCATATATTGACTTTGTGAGTTACCGTTCTTCAATTATTAGTGTGGAAGTGATAAGTTGTAAAACATGAGATAAAATTGTAAGAAAAAATTTCGGTTTGAAAATAAATCGACACATTTACAAAAATATCTACAATTCCCGTATCGTTCCTTATAAATTAATTAGTTCATTCATTATTAGGAAGTAAAACACCTATAAAAATTCGTTCACCACAAACGACTAAACGATATTTAACGTCAACAAAATATTAAAAATAACAATAATTTAAACGTGTAGGAACAAGAATTATGTAACAAATAAATAACGTCAAAACTTAACTCAACAAATATCAACATATTAACAACGCAACAATATATAAATAAAATATCACGATAATTACAGTCTCAATAACAAGGAATGAGTACTTTTGGACTAACGAATGACAAACATGAACGATCAAATTTGCTTAGGTGACTACGCTTTATGTTTATGTTTGTGCTCGTGATGTCCATGATGCTTGTGATCATGCTCGGCATGACCATGATGCTTGTGGCCATGTTCAGCATGCCCGTGATGCTTATGGCCATGTTCTGCATGACCGTGATGTTTATGGTCGTGCTCTGCATGCCCATGGTGTTTATGTCCATGTTCCGCATGCCCATGGTGCTTATGTCCATGTTCATAGTGTCCGTGGTGTTTATGTCCATGTTCAGCATGCCCATGATGCTTATGGCCATGGCCAAATTCTCCATGGTGATGATGGCCATGTTCGGCATGACCATGATGCTTATGCCCGTGCTCCGCATGCCCGTGGTGTTTATGACCATGTTCTGCATGCCCATGGTGCTTATGCCCATGTTCATAGTGTCCATGATGACCATGTGAATGCTTTGCTTCTCCATGATGCTTGTGCCCATGCTCGTAGTGTCCGTGGTGTTTGTGCCCGTGCTCGGCGTGGCCATGATGTTTATGACCATGTCCAAAGTCCCCGTGGTGTTTGTGGCCGTGTTCAGCATGTCCGTGATGCTTGTGGCCATGTTCGTATTCCCCATGGTGTTTGTGCCCATGTTCTGCATGACCATGATGTTTGTGTCCATGTCCGAAGTCACCGTGGTGTTTATGCCCATGTTCAGCATGGCCGTGGTGCTTATGTCCGTGTTCGTAGTGTCCATGGTGCTTATGACCATGCTCTGCATGACCGTGATGCTTATGCCCATGACCAAAATCTCCATGATGCTTATGCCCATGTTCCGCATGGCCATGATGTTTATGATCGTGTTCTGCATGTCCATGATGTTTATGGCCATGTCCAAAATCACCGTGATGTTTATGCCCATGTTCAGCATGCCCATGGTGTTTATGGCCATGTTCATAATGTCCGTGGTGCTTATGACCATGTTCAGCGTGGCCGTGATGCTTGTGGTCGTGTTCTGCGTGGCCATGATGTTTGTGAGAGTGTTTTGCTTCTCCGTGGTGCTTGTGGCCATGTTCGTAGTGGCCGTGGTGTTTGTGACCGTGCTCAGCGTGTCCATGATGCTTGTGACCGTGTTCATAATGTCCATGATGTTTGTGACCATGCTCCGCATGCCCGTGATGCTTGTGTCCATGTCCAAAGTCTCCGTGATGTTTATGTCCATGCTCTGCATGTCCATGGTGCTTGTGACCATGCTCGTAGTGTCCGTGATGTTTGTGACCGTGTTCTGCATGACCGTGATGCTTATGCCCATGCTCGTAGTGTCCATGGTGTTTATGACCGTGTTCCGCATGTCCGTGATGCTTATGTCCATGCTCGTAATGTCCATGATGTTTGTGGCCGTGCTCCGCATGTCCGTGATGCTTGTGTCCGTGCTCGTAATGACCATGATGTTTATGCCCATGACCAAAATCACCATGATGTTTATGTCCGTGACCGAAGTCTCCGTGGTGTTTATGCCCATGTTCAGCATGTCCGTGATGTTTGTGCCCGTGTTCGTAATGTCCATGATGCTTATGCCCGTGCTCGGCATGACCGTGGTGTTTATGTCCATGTTCATAATGACCATGATGCTTGTGTCCATGTTCCGCATGCCCGTGGTGCTTGTGACCGTGCTCGTAGTGTCCGTGATGCTTGTGACCATGTTCTGCATGACCGTGATGCTTATGCCCATGCTCGTAGTGTCCATGATGTTTATGCCCGTGCTCCGCGTGCCCGTGATGTTTGTGGCTGTGCTCTGCGTGCCCATGGTGTTTGTGACCGTGCCCAAAGTCTCCGTGGTGTTTGTGGCCGTGTTCTGCATGCCCGTGATGTTTATGTCCATGCTCGTAGTGACCATGGTGCTTGTGCCCATGCTCTGCATGCCCGTGATGTTTATGTCCATGCTCGTAGTGTCCATGGTGTTTGTGCCCGTGCTCCGCATGCCCATGGTGCTTGTGACTATGCTCAGCATGACCATGGTGTTTGTGAGAGTGCTCAGCATGACCGTGGTGCTTATGTCCATGCTCTGCATGTCCCTTATGTTTGTGAATGTGGTCAACATGACCAGAGTGGTAGTGGTGATGGGTGATTCCCTCGGCAGTTTTTTGATCTTCTATGACGTCATCACTTTTTCGCTCCAACTCTGTTGTCGCTTTTCCATCTTCAGGTATAGCGACTTTTTCTATGTGATAGGTACCATCTGACTCTGAGTCTAGGACTGTGAGAGCTACGCCTAATGTTTTGTTTTGTGGCGCTGCGGTTGGGACTAGAGCAGTAGAGTTGTCAGGACTGGAAGGAAATAAACCCTTTATTAGAATCAAGTCAAGAACTATAATTGCCTATCTATATTTAATTCTTATATATATAATTTGTTTGTAATTATGATTGGTTTGTGTATTAATAACAAGCAGAGCTATTACTAACCACAACAAATTATTTTAAAGAGGCTACTCTGGACATGGCTAGAGGCACAGAAAATCAACAATCTATAGACAACTGATTTTAGTTTTCCGCGCTAGACGTAACCAAGAAATAAACTAATACATTAGAAGAGAAAACTATTTTTTTTTTCTATAACTTCACTGCAAATAAACAATCATGTTTACAAGAATTTTTATTTTGTTTTGGGTGACATATTTATTGTTCAGTGTTTAAATTTACTAATAACAGCAAATATCACGTAAAAAAGTATATACTATAAGTGATAGGGAGTTGGAAATGCAATGTATCCACGATAGGCAAACACTTACATTTAACGTATAATTTTTACGAGTGAACTACTATATATACAAAACGATTTTTTATTTTATTCCTATTATTTCATTGCAGTTCTTGAATATTCAACTTTACATAAAACTAATTAAATCGTTGTTAATATAACTTTTATTCCTTTATTTAAAAAAATCTTGCGTGTTTTTGGCGTGTTTTTGGTTTTTGAGAGTTAAGTTGGACACCAATAACACCTTTCACACAATATTTTAAGGACATCTCCTTACATTTGAAAAGATAATTTATCAAAATACCATAACATTTATTTTAGATATACTGGACAATTTATTAGTACACCTTTAGCCCAGACACCTCTATTTTCTTTTTTAATGCCCTGAATGAATTAATAATTTATAGGTATTGATATACGTGAATTTTTTCGGAACGTGCACTTTAAAATGTTTATTAGTACACAAGTCCATTGTTATTTAAACATAAGCATCATCATCTGATTTGTTAGTGATTAAACTTCCTTCAGTACGAAAGTAAATGATTTTAAGTGACGGTGAATTTTTTCTTATTTTTAACAACAAATTCCATGATATCGCCATGAAGGAAAATTATTGTATGTTAAAAGCTTAAATATTTTGCTAGGAATTGTGAGTATTCTTCAATTAACGTAAACTTTTTCGTCAAGCGTGAACTTTTTTATGACAATGACGTTAACAATATTTTATATATAGATGGTACTCAAAAACCATTTTCTCTAAAATAACACAATAATCAGTTAATATTTTACTACGATAAGGTTTTTTCATTAAATAATTTTGATAAATAAGGTGAAGTCTCAAACTCAATCATCCAAACATTTTGTAAAATTGAAAAAAATGTTGCCAGTAGTTTCTTTAATTCATACACCTAATTATGAAAAAGTCACAATTCCGATCCAGTTTTTATGGTACGAAACTCAATGTATATTTTGCTAAGCCTATATGTTGCATATGCTGTATAATGTACCGGGTGTCCCATAATAGTCCCCCCCCTAACTTTTTCCTACAGTTTTCCAAATATCAATTCCACACCACCCCCAAACATTATTGGGTAGTTATTACTTCATTTTGAGGGGGTACCCAATTTTGGCCGCCATCTTAGATCCGCCATATTGGATCCAAAATATTTTTTTCAAATGTAAAAGTGGTGCTGTGACCCATCATTTCGAACTAGATTTTTTCACTGATTATAATGCCGCAAACCGTTTTTTAATATCTCAATTGGTTCTCAAGATATGGGTACTTTAAATTTATTTATTTTCAACCAATTTAAACATTACCAATTGAAAAACCAGGCCCATAACCACAAAATAATGCTAGATTGTGACGAATAACCTCCATCAGTCATTGTTGAGTGATTTACACTTAACTTTCACCAATGTAAATTTTTTGGCCGCCATCTTGGATTTGCCATTTTGAAATGAGGTAAGTTATTTCAAATACGAAGTTGGTATTGTGACCCATCATTTCAAACTAGTTTTTTACGCCGAATTCAATGCCGCAACCCATTTTCAGCTATAAAACTTATTTTTTTAAACATTCATATTTTTTGAGATTTTTATCAGAAACATGTCAATATCTTGAAAACTAAACAATATAATTAAAAACGGGTTGCGGCATTGAATTCGGCGTAATAAGCTAGTTTAAAATGATGGGTCACAATACCAACTTCGTATTTGAAATAACTTACCTCATTTCAAAAAGGCGAATCCGAGATGGCGGCCAAAAAATTTACATTGGTGAAAGTTAAGTGTAAATCGCTCAACAATGACTAATGGTGGTTATTCGTCACTATCTAGCATTATTTTGTGGTTATGGGCCTATTTTTTCAATTTGTAATGTTTAAATTGGTTGAAAATAATTAAATTTAAAGTACCCATATCTTGAGAACCAATTGAGATATTAAAAAACGGATTGCGGCATTGTAATCAGTTAAAAAATCTAGTTCGAAATGATGGGTCACATCACCACTTTTACAATTGAAAAAAATATTTTGGATCCAATATGGCGGATCCAAGATGGCGGCCAAAATTGGGTACCCCCTCAAAATGAAGTATTAACTACCTAATAATGTTTGGGGGTGGTGTGGAATTGATATTTGAACAAATGTAGGAAAAAGTTGGGGGGGGGGACTATTATGGGACACCCGGTATGTGTTATACTGTATAAGACACTAGCACGTTTCGCAGTAAACTCGCGATTGACGAAAATAGTATTTTTATTGATTAAAAGTATATTTACCTTAGTAAATGGCCTTGAGGTGTCAATAAAATATTTCCTTTTTACGCTGTACGCGTTTCGGACGAATTACCGTCCATCATCAGCATGTGGTAAAGAAAAAAAAATAATTAAGTATTCTTATTATTTTCAGAATACTAAAATTGAAAAAAAACTTAAGCTTCGCCTTTTAAAGTTTTATCCGTTATTTAGATAAAACTCTATAAAAATTACGTCTTTTCAATAAATTTTTCTTTATAGATTTTTGAACAAATTATGAAAAGTTACTAAAAATTGTGAAAAATTTTACAATTTTGTCATTAAAAGAAGAATAGTAAATGATGACATAGAATCTTCAAAAATCGTGAAGATAAATTCAATTTCATTATAAGAAAAATGGTAGCTTTAAAAGAAAAATATGATCAATAGATTTTGAAATAACGACTTTAAAAAAGGCCTGAATAAATCACTGAATTTGATATTTAGGCCTGTTGAAACTTTTTTTCGAACTTTATATGGTGGTTTTAGTTTAAGTGTACTTAAATACAGCTTTAATAACAATTTATCTTTTAAGGCAGATACTCCTCCTTAACAGAAAATATAAGTATTAATAAAATTGTTCTTCTTTATTGAGGATATAAAAATATAATATGTACAAAACGTTAGATAAAGTGTGTAAATTTTGGAAAAATCACTCAATTTTAATGTAAGCTTTGTAAAGTAATTTTGTTCGATAGAACTTGTGATCATGCAGAATATATGTGATTACGAGACATATTAAATGAGACTTCTGTTCACCTTAGAGGGGATTAAGTTAAGGAAGTTTTGAAAGCAAAAACTAGCTAAAATCTCTACTACATATCCAAGAGCTACATTTAATACTTTAATATGTATTTTTTTGTGAAACAAAGATTTATGTTATAAAACTCTTTCTTAGTATGTTTAGTTGTTTCCTTAATTTAAAAGTGTTATTAAATTGTTATACTTGTATATAATTTTCTCAAGAATCGCATTTACTAACAATAAATCTTTAAAAAATCGTTAAGTAAATATTTTCGAGTTTCTAATAAGTATTTACAAACCTTAAAGAATAACTATGTTTTACTACTTTAAGTTTAATTGTAAATCATAACTAACTACAAAATGTTTACAAATTCACTTCACATGAATGTACTTCATTTCCAAATCCAAACCTACAATAGAAACAAAGTGATAGAAATACAGAACACCCTTACAGACCCTTAGCATATGCAAAACACTATAATTTCTCACTTCCAGAATTTTAACTAGAGGCAAATACAATATTGGTAGGTAACAGATTCGGATAAAAGTCACAGAAATGTATTTTGATGGAAGATTATTCGCCAAAATTCGTCATTTTGCTCAGATTTATAGGAAACAGCTTAAAGAAATATAGGCGTTGGAACTTTAAAATTGTTTATTTTTTTCAATTAAAACTGATAAATCCCAATTGGAAAATCTGTCCACCGATTGGGCTTCCATAAGTGTATATTATTGTTTGAATTGTTTATATCTTTAAACGTTTATTTTACAGAATAAAAATGGAAAAATAACAAACCTGGTTGTTTCAGCAGTTACAGGCAGTGGCCGCTGGCATAATACCGCCGCTAGTACGGCCAACACAGGGATTATCTGGAAAATAATCAAGTCTGCGTCAGAATCATCGTTTTGCTTGCATTGAAGTAAAGAAAGGAACACGAATATCAACAGGGTTGTGACTTGGGTGCAATATTTTTTTTTTATAAACCAAGCAAGCGTTTTCCTGAACAAAAATGTGTTCGTATATTGTTACTGTAGATTACTATGTTTTTAGTGGCACTCGTATAAGCTCAGTAATTAACCATATTTATCCAAACCACTATGACAAAATCTAAATATTTATATAATACTTCATAAGAACTTAAGTGTCACGGACCCAATTAAGAGTTTATAGGTTTATCAAGTAGGTTCTAAATTTATGTTCTTTTATTAATATATGCAAGCTGTAATAATTAATTGCAACATACGATTAGATAAAATAAATGGTATGGGCATATTTTAAGGAGACCATATCTTTAAATAAGGTTACTTTAAAACAAATTATTTTACAATTATACTTCTTAAAATCAGTTATACATTACTCCAAGGTTTTTAACAATCCGTTACATAAATAAGTCGGATTCCATATAACAATTATTTGGTTAATTTCCAATATAAACTAATTCCAGCCAATTATTATTAGTTTACGTTTACCAATTCTGATCGAAAAACAGGACATAATAAACGGTATCAGAAAACGGACACATACTTTTTCCCTTCAAGTCATTGAAAACCAGAAAACATATATATAGTGAAATAAAAAAAAAAATTAACAATTACTTATCAAACAAATATATACCAAATTTTATCAAAATCGGTTAGTAAATAACGGAGATATCGGTTTTTAAATATTTCCCATAAGAATAACATTGGACAACGTACTGCGTTTACCGCCAAACTAAAATATCAATTATCTCCGTAACCAGTTGACGTAGTCTAATAATTCAAAATACTAGATTGTTTATTTTTATTTTAAAGCCTAATTTAACGGTGCAATTATTTTCTTTAAAAGTTATAAATTTTGTGAAATTTGGAAAATGTGAATTTTTTTACACTTAAACCCCCATAACTTCTGAACCTGACTTTTTTCAGAGATGCGAGTGGTGTCATTTTGTTTGTCATCTTAAGCACTAAAAACCGTGAAATTTTTATCAAAATCGTTAGAGCCGTTTTTTTAGAAATTTGGATTTTTGTCATTTTTTTATGGGTTTTTATGGGGTAAATACCCTTAAAAATCAAAAATTCAAAAAAATGAAAAATACGCCTGGAGATACCACGGCTTTATACCTACATGCAAATTTCATGAAAAACGGACCACTAGTGTCGTCTCTAGCTTTGTTTACATCCACACATACATCCACACACACACACACACACAGACAGACAGACACCAGGCCGAAAACCACTATTTTGGATTCAGGGAGCACTAAAATGAATATATCCACTAACAACTCAAATCCGAAAATTTTGACGAAAACAATACTTTCTCCATATACTATGTATAAGGGGGAGAAAGTAAAAACTATATACTCAATTACGCTCTTAAATACAATCAGAACTTCTCAAACCTCCTAATCTCTTTTAGCAGTTGAAAGCAAATCGGTAATCCATTTCTAACTCATCGTAAAAAAATAAAAAAATTCAATAAGAATAAGATACCGTAGTTGGCGGTTACGACTAGACTCTCTCGGGTTTCCGTATATAGAGCTATAAAGCCAAAATAAAGCAGTATTTACTTCCGCCCCGTATCAGGGAATATCCGACCGCGAGTGTGGGAGGCAGAAACGACCCGGTGAATCTGTAGTCAATGTAATGGCCTCCGACAGCTGATATATGCCACAGAGTAATAACATATGAAGAAGAGGATATAGTGCTTGAGTCAAAAAGAAAATTTTTTACAGGAACTGACTTTTTCAACTCAACCTTTTTGGCTAATTATGTTCGACCTCATAAGTTAAAAACAAGGATTTAAGTTTGATTTTTTTCAAAGGTTTTCCAATAACTTAAACTCTTGTGGAAAGAACAATAAAATATTTACGATGTACGTGTTTTGTGCGTGCTCAGAGTGTTCTTGATTTTACATTACATTCAGGCTTATGTATTCATGGTACCTTTTACAGGCTAATAAAAAAGTATTCATAAAAAATCCATTTTTATTTTTTTCTATTTTTTTCCTTTGTATATTAAACTTAAAACCAAACAATATAAAAAAATATAAAAACTGAAGAATATAGGGCTATTAATTATGTTCGTATTAAAGGATTGGTCCTTGTGTCATATTCGATTTCGTGTTAAAAAACTAAAAATAGGCTAAAGAGTGCTAGGCTAATGTAAGCCTTGAAAAAAAGTAACTAAAAAGACTAAAGGAACAAAATTTCATAAGAGATTTGATGTATTTAACAATTGTAGGATTAAAAACAATTAGAAATATGATTATGATTGCATTAAACTAATAATGGACCATAACTAACCGTAAAGAGGAAAAATTCGAAAAATCTTTGAAGCTAGTTCATATTTTTTTGTAAAAAATTGCTAAACCTAAAACTAAAACGAAAACGATAGTAAAACCTTTCAATATTAAGTCCAAATTAATTGAAACTATAGAAGACTGTCTCAAAACCCTATTTAGGATTTGCATTAAATTGTATATGGATCCTATAGGTCTGAGACCTATTTACAGAGCATCACAACAAACATACTGGCTTAATATTTTCATACTCAGCACCAAAAATAAGTAAATGAATGAAGCTTAATATTTTCTACAGATATTTTAAAGGTTTAACGTCAGTCTGTCCGTGTTTTTTGACATTTAAAAATTATTGGTTTCGACTTGAAAAACTAAAAAAATTGGAATAGTTTACGTATATTATGCTGTTCATTACATAACTAGGCTATTTAAATGTTAATACCTTTATAAAGTCTACATATTAAAATTCTAAAAAATTATTTTATCGCAAATCGGATGAAATATTTGTCTCTCTGGATAGAATTACTTTTACATCTTTTCACTAGAAGTTTCGGTCTAACTAAGGATAAAACATTTTAATCAAGAATTTAAAGCCTTTTGTAAAGGATACCCCGCTTCAATATTTCCTCAAGAGCCTAATATTTCTCATGCATTGTTTCATACAAAGTGCATGTGTTAAAATGGAAATAAATAAATTTTGTAGCTAAAAAAAGAACGTATTCTGTATTTTAAAAAGAACAGTTGAAGTTTTAAAAATACCGAATCATGATTTATCATTCAGAGTGGTAGTTTTATAGACAGTAGATACAAGGAACCGAACGTCATATAGGAACTAAAGAAATAGTCCCATTATATCAGAAGTGGTGGATGTTCTATTACATTACATGGGCCGCCGACGCGCACGGGTGGGCAGCGTCCGACCACGTCTCCTCAACAATACAATAACTGCCAGCTAATCGTTCAGTTAGTTTTTGTACCTACCAATTTACTTCCTTACTGCTCTACAGGAAGGTTTAAATTTTTCTACTACTCTTATGTAACATTACCAGCGGAGCAAGTTACGTTTGGTTCCTACGTCTCGTTTTATTCTTGAAAACTATGGTTTTATTCTGAACACAAACTAATTAACTGAATTAATTTTAAAATTTCTTTACTTATTGAACTTTAATATGTTGGTCTAAGAGATGGCATGGCTAGATGTAAACAAACTAATCTTTTAGTTGATATTAGTTATGGATTTTAGTTTAGTTAGTTTTAATTAATTTTAGTTTTTAGTTTTCAGTTTTAGTTTTTAATAAAAGTGAAAGTTTTAATTCAAACTAAGCTATTCTGATATTATCGATATCAACAAAAAAAATAAATGTGTGTTTACTGTATTGTTATGCCTTCTGCCGCCTGCTAGTCCTTTATACAATACAAAACCGTCCATTTGAAAGCAACACTTTGGGAAGACTTGCCTCTGGGAAGGGTTCAATCCTACTCTCGCTTTTTAAACGCCTTAGCCCGCCGTATCTTGGGCTTATAAAGTTTTAATATATTGCCTTACAGAAAAATATAAATAAACGTAAGGAAGTGGGAATAGCTATGTATAGTGTAATTTCTAATATATTAAAAGCATGAACAGCTTTTACAAGCTACTGTATTACATATTGAAACACAATCTTTATTGACTGAATGTATAACTTTTCTTTCTCATTTAAAGGATTGTCACGGATACTTTAAAAATACTCCAAAGGACATAAACATAGACAAATACGTGATCGTATCGAATTTAAACAAATATTAGCTGAATCAGTTTTTTTAATATTTTAATTTCAATGTAAGATTAATTATCTTTAAATTTGCCAATATTGGCTAACCATACGAGACAAGGGATGCGTTATAAAATTCAATTATATTCTACATCGAAAAATAGTAGCTAAGGAAGACATAAATACGACACTACCACGTCAAAAAAAGTTGTGAAACCACCTAAATTTTCTGTTGTTCTTATTTAGATGTATTTGTTACATAATTTGTTTTACATTTTATTCACTGACAGCATTCGTTTAAGTTTATCAATGTTAATCATTTCGCACCCGTGCATTGAGTGTAACCGTCAGTATTATTCAGAAAGAAAAATAATTTTAAATATTATATTATCAGTTTCTCCAATTTATACATAGTAGAATGTACTGAAAATTTTGAAAAAAATTAAAATAATGACAAATATTTTTTTTCTTGCTATGTTAGATAAATTGTATTATTAAAATATAAATAAAAACCTGTTTAAGTTCGATAAAATTATTAAAACGGGAGTAATAAGGGTAAAAGTTTGTACATATAATTAATATAAAATAAATGTTAGGACATTTATAGAAATAATGATTTCATTAATATTCGATAGATATATTTAATAATTCTATTTAATTTTTTAGCTATCCTTGCCAATGTTTAACTTTAGTCAACATAATTTTATCTTTGATATAAAAATTTAAATTATCACAAATACATCTGGTAATATGTAAAAAAATTATTAAATTATTTTTTTACTTTTTAAATAACTATATTCTTGATTTTTTAACTTTTAATTTTAATTTTTCAATCTATTTATTATTTTATTTTTATAAAATTTGCTACTTTTAATTTATATTATTTTCAATTTAGAACATTTTTATCTAATTCGCTTTATTTCTTTTCTCTGCCACCACCCCTCTCCCCACCCACCCCCCCAGCCTCTGCCCCCTGCCTGCCCCTAGCCCTACTCACCATGGTCCCTGCACCAGCTCCGGCGGACTCCCAGACGCAACTGATACGGTCAGATAACACTGTTAACTATATATAGACAATCATCCGTCGGCGTCTCGGTTGTCGCGGCCGTTCATTGCAGGAAACTCTCCTCGCTTTCCTTTCCCCAGCTGCGCCGGCGCCGTACCGAGCTTTATGTAATTTTACGACATGCACGTAACAATTATTTAATAACAAACCGTTTTCGTCACATTCCGCAGCGAGTCAAGTGGGTCTCGGTCCCTCTGTGTGTCTAGGGTGTGTACTATATCGGGTATGCGGTTATACAAGGTGTTGCTTCGCCCGGCTTTGTTTTCATTGCGGGAAGTGACGGTTGTACAGGCCGCTGCCCCAGTTCCCCTGATACGGTGGAATGCAAACAAATCTGCGGCGGCGTCCGATTGCACCGCGTTGCGTTTTGTTTTAGTTTTCGTCGTTTTCGCAACTTTACACAAAGTTTTATTCCTTTAGGACGTTTGGTAATCGAATAACTCCGGCATTTCGATTTATCAGGCTGAAATAGTAGAACACTTTATGACGCCTTTTCGTCACTTAACAAACAATTCCAAACAATCTGACAAAATTTGGGAAATTGAGTTTTTGTTAACCTAGAAACCGCAGTGTTATTCTGCTCGTAGTTCACTGAAAATCTGGGGGATAGCGTTGGTATAGGAAATGTTCCAATTTGACAATGTTTGACTTTATTTCTTACAATACCGCCTATCTACCGCAGATAGGCTGTATTGCCAAAACAGTTTTTCTTCTCTCCTGTAAAGATTTTATTAATCAGAGTAGGGTTTTTGGTAACCTAGCAACCGCAGTGTTATTGTACACGTAATGGTGGCTGTAGTTCACCCATATACCTAAGAATAGCGTTGGTAGACGCAATGTTCTAATTTGACAATATTTGACTTTATTTCTTACAATACCGTCTATCTACCGCAGATAGGCTGAATTGCCAAAACGGTTTTTCTTCTCTCCTGAAAAGTTTGGGTTTTGTCAGATAGGCTGTATTGTTTCTTAAGTGACGTTTTGTGCCCTTTGATAACTACTTTGTATACTTATATTATTATAGGACTAACCTTTTTGCTTTTGATGCCGCAATTTATCCAGTTATTGTAGGACGTGTTTCACATTTTCAAAATGCACCATCAGCTGCCCTAGATTATTTACATCTTCCAACAAAAGAGGCAGTTGCGGTTCATACTGCATTTAAAGTACGATAATTGATGGAGCGAAAGCGAACATCTCTGGATGTGATCGGGAATTTCATTGTGTGTGGGTGTGTGCGCTCCGTATAAAATAACGGTAGAATTTCATGCCTTGAAACGTTCACCATCTTATTATTTTCCTTTCGGATAGGTAATAAAGTATAAATTAGATTTTTTAAAGCTTTACATTTAAAATATTACTTTCAGTAGTGACTTGACTTTTAAACCCTCAATTGACTCAAGTAATTGTTTTGAAAAGCGGCTGCATTTGTTTACATTCAGTTTTACAAAGTAAATAAAAATGCTTAATATCCCTCGTTCAATTTTTTGGAAGCTGGAAGACGAATTTAAGGAAAAGATTTTTGGGAATGATAGCTAAAAAAATATTTTTGTATTTCACCCAAGTTAACTGTTTAAGGTTTTCAAGAATTAAGTTATTAATGTAAAAAAAATTGTTGCACTGTAAGTAGACGAGTGAACTATATATTGGTTTTCAAAATTGGCTTAAGCATTTTAATGCGCATTAATAACTTCAAGATCAAGAATATGTGTTATTTGTGCAGTGTGTAGAAGAGAAGGTTCCCAGTTAATTACCTATGTCAAGACCAATACATTTTTCTGGAAGGCTAAACAGGTAAGAAAAACTTGGCGAAAATCTTACTGAATCATGCAAGTTAAAAATGGTATTACCAATATGATAAACAGACTCGAATAAGTATGTTGTTAGGCAAATTGTGAAAGTTGAAAGTAAGCCTAAGTTTTGCAACAATTTTAAATTGACCATATGTTAGTTCTCACCATTTATCACATCATATCATTTAGTTTTAATTACATGATGACAATTGATGAAATATTATTGTGAGAAATTATTTACCCTATTTTTTAGGTTAAAGGCCTTTCTAACCATCAAGGTTAGGCCTGTTACATTTTAATCTATTCTTAAGGTTAAATTTGTATCTCTGCTTTTAGGTTATGTTTGGCGCTTGGATCAGTTTTGTTACCTAGGCTACCAAACACAAGTTACCAGTATGACATTGACGCTCAACCTATTCTCGAAAAATTTGGATGAAGACCAATAATTTAAAGTAAGTTCAAGTTAAGGCAGGTGAACTTGTTTAATAAATGCTAACTTATTAATAAAATTAATAAATTCATGACTGATTTTGTGCAGGTCTACACTCAGCAATAGCTCAATCAAATACAATAACTTTATATTCTATGTAGGCCTATACTCAGTATAAGCACAATCCCATATGTGAAGATCATCTTAATAAACACAATCCTCACTTTGTGATCTGATGCTTATCATTATTTCGACATGTGAACTTATAGGTATTTGCTATCATTCTCAAATAGGCCCTACAGTTACAGTAAAATATGAACAACATCCAAAAATTATCGAAGTTTGACCATCGAAAAATTCTTTGGTTTTCGTCCCATGACCTTCAATTCAAACTGGGTCAAAGAGCAGATAGTAAAAATACAATCTAACCTAATCCTCTTAATAAGTAGTTGTGAAAATTCAAATATGGAAATGGTAAATTTTACCCTTATATTAAAAATGATAGTGTTATTGAATGTACCTATGATGCTTATTGAACTAATTTTTTTTAAAAAAAGGGTGGCGGCCTCTTTACCTTACATTTTCCCCCTGCACTAAAGCATTAGGCCTGTGCGAGGAAGTAATCAAGAAAAGCAATGAGAGAGCGGGCACAGTACAAGGGTGAACAGTTATGACAAAATTTACCTTGTGATAATAAGCCTACAGATTGCATTACTAAATTATTAAATGTTGAAGGTATCAATTATGGTCGCATAGTCCTGAAATATTAGAAATATTATTTAAAAGTTGTGTTCAAGACAGAAATGATGTTAGTTACAAAGAAAATTTATTAAATCATTTAATAATATGCCTATAGACAAAAATAAAATCTAAGAGGAATGTTCATGACACATTTACATTTTATAGTTAGGAAATGTTAAATATAAGCAAACAGGTTAAAGGCTTTAGTTTATAAACTATTGATAGGCCTACATAACTTAAATTTCATACTTTATACCATTCTTGAAATGGTGACCTACCCACACCCAGATAAGTATTTTAAGCCAAGTATGAATGTCAGATGAGTGAAGGATGATTGTGGCGCGATCTTGTAGTCTTGTTACTGACTAAGGCCGATATGTCCCTTGGGCAGGACTGTTAATTAATAGCCCAGCAGCCAATGGCAACTAAGGGACTTATATTTTAATGTGGGATCCGACCGATAGTTTTGTCTGGTTTAGAAATTACGAACTGGTCTAATTATGAACGTCCTACGAACATAGTATTTAATATTTCGGACATTAATCCCCATTAGGGAACACCGCGTCCACAAGTCATCGCTCACAACTATCCACAATTCGTTAGAATCTAAGTAGCTGGATTACTGGACATGCTACCATCCCAGTCGTCCATTTGATGATTTAATAGCCCAACAGCCAATGGCAATAACTAAGGGACCTACATTTTAACTTGGAATCCAAGCCATAATTTTGCCTGGTTTACAAATTACCAACTGGTCTGATTACGGAGACAGTCCTATGAACTTAGTATTCGATATTGCGGACATTAATCCCCACTAGGGAACACCGCATCCACAAGCCATCGCCTACAACTATCCATAATTCGTTAGAACTCTAAGTACCGAAGCAAGATTACAGGACACGATATGATTTACTAGATATTAGTACATATTGAAATTTGTTTTAATTTTTTATTGTTAAAATGTCTTTTATGAAGTTTACAATTCTTTGAATTAAAATAAATACCGTTATTTTTTTCTTTCAGCAAAGAAATAAGCGTTACAATAATCAAAATCTTATTAGAAGTGATTATTTGCATTTACCATCCTACCATTTTATGGTAAATTGCAATAAAAATAATATAGGTAATTTAAGATGTGTGTTATTTTTTAAATTATATTTAATTTATTTTGGCATTAGTAAGTATTTTGGTATTTTCTTTGTTTCAGATGTCTGAAACCAATGGATAGTCTGTTTATACTGACCAAGAGATAATGGGCGTATCAGCTACACTCACCTAACTAACTGGTTTCCTTTGTAGTTCTTAGTAGGCGAATCCATACATCTTGACATTCATCAATGTCTGGACCGACCATAAAAATGTTTCGGTGTATGCACAACAATGTATGGTAAGCCCAGGTGATAGTAAATCCATCTCTTAACTAGGGCCTATGGTAGTTACTCACTTGTGAGCAACTGAACGCGCTTAATATATAATTCTTGAGTAATGACTTAGGAACTTGAGTAGGCTACAATAAGATATTTTGGTCTTAACTAATATTTTAACATAATGCCAAGCTGGCTAGGTATGTTTTATTCCCATTATTTTTTATATAATTTTTAAGATGTGTTAACAGTCATTGTTTACATTGCATCTTGCATGTTGTGATTAACTTTATGATTCTTTTAACACTACAGTACACTCTCGATTATCCGAGCCCCGGTTATACGAGACTCCAGGTTATCGGAGGCAGCTATGAGCTTAAATAAATGTTTTTATTGTCTTACTAATCGTTTTATTGATGCTTTTATTGAGTGTCTTTATTTAAAATTTTATTATTTGCAACTCGAAAGGACTTTCATTGTCGAATTTATTCGTAAATACTTTATAGTAAAAACATTTTGAAGTGGTCTTATTACAGCCCAACCTCAAAACACATGTAAACTCTGTATTACCCGAGATTTGTGTTATCCGAGGTAGCCTTGGTTCTGAAGACTGCGAGAATCGGTAGTGTACTGTGTACCTACATACTATATTATTTATGCCTAACTCAAGGCATATACTCATTTCTTATTGGTCTTCCCAACCTGGATGTTGTCTATGAACAGTGGCAAGCACTTAACAAGTAGTTAATGACTTGATTGGCAATTACATACACTTATGGAATCCCTAGGATTATTTAACATATAGGGACGTTTTTGGGCCAGGTTGACAATTATTTGCTTAGGGCCACAGACACCCCTGGATAGAAAGGTCCTGATTTTGTTTACCAAAATATTGTTTTAAAATTAAAAATTAAGGAAAAATTATTCATCTATCAAATAAATTATGTCCTTTAAAAATATTCAGTGTTATAATTATTTCAAAATATGAAGTTTTATTTCTTCTTTGTAATATTAATATAAATGAAACAAATAGAGTCTATTTCAAATTTAAAAGATAAATCTAATTATTCATCGTTTCATAAATTTCTTTCATGTCAGAAGCAGTGGTTGTAAAAATAAAAAATCCGGAAAATACCCCTGTTGCAGCAGACCTGCATACTCAGCGAATTTCAAATGCAAAACAACATATTTCAATCCAACATAGTGAGATTTGACATGATTTGGTAAGCTCCATAAGAATAACATGAGGAATGAGTATGCAGGTTTGCTGCTACAGGTATATTAAAACATGGTGGTTTTAACTCAATATTTAGTAGATCTAAACTAGAAGAAGCCACTTACCAAGTTTTTCAAGATATGTTGAGAAATAAGTGAGATATAGAATTTTACTTATTTCCCATAAGGTTAACATTGAGACAACGTACTGTGTTTACCACTTTCAATATCTCGGTAACCAATGGACATAGAGCAGTGATTTGAAATATCAATATCTCGGTAACCAATGGACATAGAGCAGTGATTTGAAATACTAAAATGTTTGTTTTTTTGAGCTGAATTCAATGGTGCCAACAAAAATTCGACAAATTTTATTTTTCTATGTGAAAAACTCAAAAAACCCATTTTTGGGGGGTTTATCCCCCTTTACCCCCCCTTCTGGTGGCCCGATCGGGCTGGTTCACGAACTCGTCCGAGTGATTACCACTTTACACGTTTGTACCAAATTTCATTAAGATCGGACCATATTTACGGCCGCTATCGTGTTAACAGACATATTTATATATATATAAATTAAACGAATGGTGTTTTTTTCTTCTGGGGACCCCAAAATGAAAAATTAACATGGTCTCGGACTTAGGTCTTACCATGAGTACTACCGTAATAGCTTATTCCTTCGCTAAAACAGTATAGGCCCTACATTTGGAAAGGAATCAAGGATTGGTAGGCTAAAGATTATTGCAAAGACAATTAAAATGAAAATAATACCCCCGTTGCAGCAGACCTGCATACTCAGCGAATTTCAAGTGCGAAACAACATATTTCAATCCAACATAGCGAGATTTTATATGTTTTTGTAAGCTCCATAAGAATAACATGGGGAATGAGTATGCAGGTTTGCTGCTACAGGTATGTTTAAACTGGTTGGTTTTAATTCAATATTTAGTAGATCTGAACTAGAAGAAGCCATTTACCAAGTTTTATCTGGATATGTTGAGAAATAACCGAAATATAGAATTTTACTTATTTCCCATAAGGTTAACATTGAGACAACGTACTGTGTTTACCACTTTCGATATCTCGGTAACCAATGGACATAGAGCAGTAATTCAAAATACTAAATTGTTTGTTTTTTTGAGCTGAATTCAATGGTGCCAACAAAAATTTGATAAATTTTATTTTTCTATGTGAAAAACTCAAAAAACCCATTTTTGGGGGGGTTTATCCCCCTTTACCCCCCCCTTCCGGTGGTCCAATTGGGCTGGTTCACGAACTCGTCCGAGTGATTACCACTTTACACGTCTGTACCAAATTTCATTAAGATCGGACCATATTTACGGCCGCTATCGTGTTAACAGACATACATATAGATATATAGATATATATATATAAATTCAAACGAATGGTGATTTTTGCTTCTGGGGACCACAAAATGGAAAGTTAACATGGTCTCGGACTTAGGTCTTACCATGAGTACTACCGTAATATCTTATTCCTTTAAGGAAATTCGCTAAAATCATTTGAATTGAGGATTAAACAACTTTTCAAATGTTAATACCATGTAATTTATAGTTATAAATTATATCATTTATAGGCTCATTAAATTTGACTTATTTGCACTGATATATTAGCTTACCGCTATTTGTATTTTAATAATACCATGTAGTGAAAAGAATAGTCAGGCAGCATGCTGAAATGACGATGAAACCGTTCGGTTTTTGGGTACTTTAAGGGTATTAAGAAAACCTTGATCAAACCGGGGATTTTAGACTAGGGCAGCGGGGATTCACTCAACACTCTCAATATTTTAAAAAAAACCGGGAAATGCCGGGATTTTTTTAGCCCCACTAAACATGATGTCACTGAAAGTTTTGAAAAAATTGTTTTCATGTCAATAGAGCAGTAAGTATGATAAATCTTTTAGCGAATTTCCCCTATAGGGAAGAAGCTATTACCGTAGGGTCTCATGGTAAGACCTAAGCTCGGGACCACTATAACTTTTCGTTTTGGGGCCCCCAGAAGCAAAAAACACTATTCGTTCGAATTTTTATATATATATATATATATATATCTATATATATATATATCTATATATATATATATCTATGTGTCTGTTAGCACGATAGCGGCCGCAAAAATGGTCCGATCTTTATGAAATTTGGTACGGACATGTAAAGTGGTAATCAATTGGACGAGTTCGTGAACCAGCCCGATCGGACCACCGGAAGGGGGGGGTAAAGGGGGATAAACCCCTCCAAAAATGGGTTTTTTGAGTTTTTTACATAGAAAAATAAAATTTATCAAATTTTTGTGGGCACCATTGAATTCAGCTCAAAAAAACAAATAATTTAGTATTTTGAATCACTGCTCTATGCCCATTGGTTACCGAGATATTGAAAGTGGTAAACACAGTACGTTGTCCCAATGTTAACCTTATGGGAAATAAGTAAAATTCTATATTTCGCTTATTTCTCAACATATCTTGATAAAACTTGGTAAATGGCTTCTTCTAGTTCAGATATACTAAATATTGAATTAAAACCATCCAGTTTTAATATACCTGTAGCAGCAAACCTGCATACTCATTTCCCATGTTATTCTTATGGAGCTTAACAAAACATGTCAAATCTTGCTATGTTTGCTTGAAATACGTTGTTTTGCATTTGAAATTCGCTGAGTATGCAGGTCTGCTGCAACGGGGGTATTTTGTAATAGGGTGCTAGATATTAATGTAAAATTTACTTTTTTTGTCAGATATAGGTTATGACAGGATACTATGCCCGCTTTTTGGATGTTTTGAAACACTTGCTGTGATATTTTTGGGTAATTCCTGGATTTTGGTACCTTGAAGGTTTTGCAGGGATTATTGCTGTCTTACTGGCTATAAGCAGGGATTTTTCAATGAATTTGAGGGTAAAATGCTAGATTCAGTCTGACAGTAGGCTACTGTGCAGACTACCACATCACATGTACTGTTTGCAGGATGCGGATGCCCGTTTCCATTTCCAAAAGTAATCTTATGCCCATTTTTGTGATTTTTATTGTGGAAAAATTATAAATCGTATTGAATTAATCTTTACTAAAACTTGAGAAGTGCAAAATTATTTTTTGATAAGAATAGTATTGTTTTTTGTAAGTATTGTCAATCTTTAGTGGTGGGTCTCTTAGCAATCACTAGCGGATGCCATCTGCTATCAATTACTGCTTAAATCCATGATTTGATCAAGTCATCTTATGAGTGCTCATTACGCACATGTGTAGACCAGAAATGAGGCTATAAAAATTTGATAAAATTAATATTTTTTACAAAAAATTTTTTTTCTCCGTCTGAATACCACTTCAAAAGTGTAGTGATTATGTATAAAAAATGTTTAGCAACTAGGGTAGGTACCCAAGAGCCCTTACTTCAGCAGTGAATGTGTTAAGGAATATCCACATTTTTTATGAGTCATAGCTTATATGATGTTGATAATGGTAAGCAATAGTATATTTCACTACTAGTCACAAAAGTAACCCATTTCGGGGTAAGATAGTGTTTTACTTGCGAGGCGTAAGCCGAGCATTAAAACATTATTGAGCTCTAAAGTGGGACTATTGTGATGAGTTGTGAACAGTACTTTTCATCACAATGCAAATAAGTAACCAAACTTGTAAAAAAATCAAAGTCAAAGTCAAAATCATTTTATTCAAGCAAATTATTATATTAATTACAGGCTCCCATGCGCCTAACATGGCGCGTGCGGGAGAGGAAAAATTACAATATTAATTTACATTCACACATTATGACAGCCAGCAGTGAGCAAATGAGTTTGGTCTTATCAGTCCATGTAGATAATCACCGACATTTCAAACATTTCAAAAAATCATCCAACATTTCATTATTCAATCATTTTTCTACAAGCAAACACAGTACGGCTGAACTGTCTGTTTTAGTTTAGAGTCAGCTGGTTGAACTGTCAAAATAGGAAAACCATTTGTTTGGGTACGGCAAAATTTTGTTTTGGTATGGAAATGGTTTGTTTGGGTACGGGAATGAAATGTTTGGGTACCGAAAAAGCATCTTATCATTATTTGTTTTGACGTAAGGAAATCGAGAGTTTTCGTAGATCTCAGCTGTACGATAACGGGCAATTTTCGTATACAGATTGATGAAAACTAATTTTCACCAAACTACGATGAAATCACCTGTTTTACAAACGTCAAACGTGGACCGAAACCCACTGTTTGCCGCGACAGGACCAAAAACGTTGGGAGCCCTAGGGCCAATGTCAGCTAATCGTTTATTTGCTTGAAACAACGTCAGAACATCATATATACGGCATTCAATAGGTTCAATGATAAAGAAGTTGTATCGTTGCTCATAACCTTAAAGTTTTTGTTTTCAAGTGAGTCAAATAATAATCAGTTTTTTAAAATTATTTAGGGTATATTTCGTTGTGTAGTGTGGTGAAAAATAGCGTTCGCATCTCGGCCGAAAGGGTTTTGCAGCTCTCGATCGCTTCAAATTCTCGACTTCGTCTCGAATTTGAAACATGATCACGAGCCTGCAAAACCTAATTTTCAGCCCTTGTTGCGAAATATACTATTGTTTATGACATGATTACCAATTTTCAAAAACAATGTAAACCAGTCTTTAAATGAACAACTTTAATGATCAGAAGCTGTCATGACAGGTATCGACTGTTCGGCAATCAAAGAATACAATAAGTTGGTTCTTTTTCTAATCCTGACACAACAAATGGGAGGCTACACTTTTTACGAAGGCAATGAAAAGTGTCCTTCCATATTTATTGTCAATGATAAAAGCTGGTAGTCCTCGGAAATTAAAAGTGTACTCCGCGGTTAACCTTTATAACTAACTATTCCAAGCCATGTCCAAATGTTTAGTTGAAAACAAAATTATTTGGGTTTGATTAGCTTTTGATGGATAAGGCCACTTCTCTGGAAATTAAACTATTATGTAAACAAGTGATGATACTTCTTTAAATTCTGAGATGTATTGTCAAATTTTCATAAAAATACCCCTAAACATTAGAATTGACTCAGCTGTTATCAAATTGTGAACCAAAAAATGAAGTGTATTACAGATTTAAAAAATACTTTAATTAATTATCTGCCACTTATGATTATTTTTGTTTCAGGCTAAGAAGAAATTATTCAACACATTTTTTGAGACGGTGGTTGACATCAGTTTTTAAAGTAGGCTATCTGTAGGTCTGAATATGTTATGTTTATTTTATTCTTTTTTTAAATTTTCCATATAATATTAACTATTTAGAATTCTCTTAGATTTTTTATGAAGTGAATAATTCCGTAAAAATAATAAATCCTATTCAGAAGTCATTTAAGACATCGTTTAGCTACATTAAATATTTAAATATAATGTATTTCATTAATTGTAGTTGTATTTTATATGTAACATTAATAAATCAGTTATGTGCAGTCTTAGTGATTTATTTCCTTTTAAATAACAGTAAAATGTTTTTTGTTATCTTGGGTGTGTGCTTGCTTGCTTGCACAATTATCTCAAAAAACAGGTCTGAGAATTTCCTTAAAAGCCTAGAAATAAGTAATTTTTGGCCCAAAAATGTGTTCTGTGCAGAGTACTTGGCCAGTGAAAATCTAATAACTTAATTAAAATAATGTAAAAGTTGAAAAATGTTAACATTGGTCTTATGAGTTGCCATGATAGCAACAAGGAAATAAACAAGGAACATTATTTTTTCTCCTATAAAAAAAATAAGGTTTGGGGGGCAAGGCCTCGGCTTTGTCTTTTGGCAATCATGTAAGTAACTCACAGTGTTGTAGAACAAGTTATACTTTACCAAAATTAAAAAAAGATTTGAACCATCACAGTTATGTTAACTACACACTGCATATGTAGTTCAAAATCGGGTTATTGTGAAACAAACGTATAATTTGTTTCAAGCGAAGCCAACCAAGCCTATTTCAAATACATATTTTTGAGGGCTATTATTTTGTTTGGAAACTGCTTTAGTCATAAAGGGAGTGCTTAGTAAACAAATTAAATATAAAGTACAGTATATCATGAGATAAAATAATCATATTTTCAATGTAATAAAGAGATTAACGTTATTGTTCTTTCCTCATAGGTTTAAATTCATTAGCAGGGTAAAGGCAGGGTGTGGGGGGGCGAAGCCCCTCATGTCTTTTGGCAATCATATAAGTCGCTCACTGTTTTGTAGGTATACTTTACCAAAATTAAAAAAAAACTTTGAATCATCATGGTTTTGTTAACTGTATAGTGCATGTGTAGTTTAAAATCAGGTTGAATTGAAGCAAATGTATAATTTGTTTAAAGCGTAGCCAACCAAACCTTTTTTCAAATACATATTTTTGAGGGCTGTTATTTTTTTTTGGAGACTGCTTTAGTCATAAAGGGAGCGCTCAGTAGACAAATTAAATGTAAAGTACCGTATATTATGAAATAAAATACAAAAACATTCTTTTAATGTAATAAAGAGACAACAACGTTATTTTTTTTCTCACAAGTTTAAATTCAAAGGCAGAGGTAAGGAAGGGGATGTGAGGGGGCTAGCCCTTTCACATCTTTTGGCAATCATATAAGTTGCTCACGGTTTTGTAGAGCAAGGTATATATACTTTACCAAAATTAAAAAACCTCTGAACCATCATGGTTATGTTAACTACATAGTGCATATGTTGTTTAAAATCAGGTTGATGTGAAGCAAACTTTGATTCGTTTAAAGTGAAGCCAACCAAACCTTTTTTAAACACATACATATTTATTTATTTTTGGCTATTATTTATTTTTGGAGACTGTGCTATAGTCATAAATGAAGCGCTTAGTAAACAAATTAAATATAAAATACAGTATATTTTGAGATGAAATACAAGAAGATATTTTTAAGGTAATAAAGAGATAATAACGTTAATTTTTTTAAATTTAAATTCTTTGGCAGTGGTAAGGGGGGGTGTGGGGGGGCGAAGCCCCCCATGTCTTTTGGCAATCATATAAGCCCCTCATGGTTTTGTAAAGTTAGGTATACATTACCAAAAGTCAAAGAAAGCTTTGAACCGTCATGATTGTTTAATTACATACTGCATAGGCAGTTTGAAATGAGGTTAAATTGAAGTCAACGTATAATTCATTTAAAGTAACGTTATAATTCATTGGGGGGGGTG